>OY728157.1:1143244282-1144581365 GCA_963277665.1 Viscum album | reverse complement strand
TGGATTCAAAGGTCTTATAGGTTCAAAGTGTAAACATTCTCTTGCCTATTGGCTGAGATAAAAAATTCTTCCTTGGAATTGTGAACTAAGAACTTATCATTCATAAATTCACAAGGTATCCTTCATCACATAACTGACTTATTCTAATGAGGTTTTGTTTAAGACCCTTAACAAAAAAAACATTTGAAATCAAGGTTTTACCAAGAATGAAAATATTACATATACCATCAATTTCTCCCTTAGCATTATCTCTGAAAGTTGTCTTTCCTCCTTTCTTTTTGATAATCTTTTCAAAATAGCTTTTGTTTCCAGTCATGTACTGGGAACATCCACTATCCATGTACCATGTGTTGTTTTTGGTACTTCCTTTATTTTCCTGAAATCAAAAAAAGAATTAGACTATCGGAATCCAAACTTGTTTGGATCCGAGATTTCCAGATAACAAAATTTTAAGCACCCACATCTTCTTTGAGAAATATGCCTTATGAAAACCTAAAGATTGGGTTTTGTTTAAAGAACAATTCTTTGCCCAGTGACCACCACATTGACACTTGGTACAAAATGAGAAACATTGTGGAACAATGTAATTATTTCTAAGAGTTGGTTTTGCATGAGTATAACCAAATCCATATTTGTTTCTTAAAGGTCGTATTTGGAAATACATTTTATCAAAATTTTCCTTACCAGGGGTAAAGTTTGATAAACACTTCTTTAAGGAGAAAAATTCGGACTTGAGTTTTATAACCATGTTTTTGTCTTCAAAATCATTAGATTTAGAACTAGATCTAGGCTCGAAGATACTTTTCTTAGATATTACTTTTTCTAACTCTTTAGAAAGTTTGTTCTTCTCAGAACTTAATTCCTCAAGATTTTTTTAAATTCTTATAAAATCAGCATTTTTTCTATCAAGATCTTTAGAAATATCTGATATTTCTTTCGTAAGAATAGAATTTCTAGAGTTTACCTTACCATGTTTTTTATTGGGTTTAGAATTCTCAATTCCAAGAAGTTCAAGAAACCTAGAAACATCTTCACAAGTAGGTAAAGTATTTTCTTCATCAGAAGAGGATTCTTCATCAAAAGAGTTATAATACTGTTTATTATTAGAATTTAAAGATACATTGGTCAATGATTCAGCATTTCGTACCTTAACTATAAAAAAATTATTTTTAATAGGTAGTTTGGCTATAAGACCAAGGTTCTTCTGTCCTGATGATTCATAATCAGAAGATTCATCTGAAGAGTCACCACCACTGGCACTCCAGGTGTCATTTACTTTCAAGACTTTCTTAGACATGGATTTGGTTAATCTTTCAGGAGTCTAAGCTTTCATTTGATTTAATGTTGTTGTAAAAGAAACAGTACCATTCCCATTCTTCTTATTGATGTTGTCAGCATATCTCTTCATTCTTGTTTCATGTTAAAGAAGAGTTCTGAATAGCTCATCAAGAGAAATTTGACTTACCTTCCCATTCTCATAAATAATTGTTCTTTTGGATTCCCACTCATTGGGCATAATATTAATTATCTTATCCACAAGAGCTTCATCATCTAACCCTTTCTCTCCCATAGACTGTAAACTGTTCACTATAGTCATAAATCTCGGTTGAACTTTGCAAACTGGTTCACCATAAGGAAAATTAAAGCCATGATATTTAGCTCTAAGCATAGCTCTTCTAGTCTCAATCACTTTAGAATTTCCAAAGTGTGTAACCTCTAACTTCTTCCAGATACAATTAGCTTCTTCACAAAAAGATATTTGGCTATATATATTTCTAATCATTGAACAAAGTAAGGTATTACGTACCTTATAATTGAGTTGATACTCTTTCTTTTCCTGGTTAGTGAAAGTTCTTACTTCCTTATCCGGAATTTTATAATCACCAGTAAGCATTACGAAATTATCCACTCCAGTATTGAAAATAAAAGTCTTCATTCAATCTCTCCAGTACTCATAGCAATTACCATCAAAGATTGGTGGTCTTGTAGGATTTAGATTATCAATAGAGCCAACATTGATTCCTGCCATACTTATTAAAACTTTCTAACCAAACTAGTTAGTATTAAAATTTCGTAACCAAAAAGTTCAGAATGATAATTCATAATATAAATGTTCGGAATGATAATGTTCAGAATGAAGAAGAAAGAATAATGAAAAATTGAGCAAAGAAAAACCTATACGTGAGTATAAGTATCTTAGAGACCTCCTCTAATACCAATTGTAGGATCGAAATAAAAATGTAGATTCTCAATATACAAGAGAGGGGGTGAATTGTATACTTTAAAATTTCCTTTGGAACCTTTAATGTTTGATACAGATTACTATGTTTTCCTTAGACAAGGAAAGAATTTTAACAAAATTAAACTAAACAAATTCACAACAACTATAACACCAACTTGAGAATTAGAACAAGGTTTAAAAATGAGATTCTACCTTAAAGCGTAGAGAATATAAACTTGTCAAAGTAAAAGTGTATGGAAATATAAGAAGGTTATACTTTCCTTACAATACAATATGCAATGGAAACAATCAAGTAGTAAAACTACAAGTAACAAGATATAAGTCTTTTAACTCAAAGAGAAGGGTATCTAACAACCTTGGATAAAGGTTCCTTGATTTATACTTTCAAGAAAGTATGTCTTAACCACACCAAGGTAAGCCCTCGATACAAAGATCGAAATCTCTGTCTTTCTATCCCCGTAAGCCCTCAATTTCAAGGTAGTTGGAACCTCTTTCTTCCTTAGCAAGGAAGCCCTCGAACTTCAAGGTAGTCGACACCTCTGTCTTCCTATCCCCGGAAGTCCTCGAATGTAATCACCCACATTCGGAGTCGCACAAAGAAATCTGAACGAGTGGTTCAGTAAGAACAAGGCATGAAAAGATTCTCTCTCTAGAAATCACCTTAACAGTGTGTGGTCTCTAGATCGATCAACCTCTTTCATCTATCACACGTATGTTATGAGCTCTTTAAAATGAGCTCCTATTTATAAGAAATTTTCCAACGGTCGGCTCCCGCCTCCAACGGTCATATTTTCCATGAAATCCGGAGGGACCTATACACGTGTAACTTAGCCAATGATTTAATTAGACACAGAATAGACGACATCGTTTTATAATAAACCATGTATAACTGAATGCATGAAATCGTTTTGAAATGAATCATTTTTAAGTTAAATATTATCAATATTTCAGAGTTTAAGCAATTTTAAAAGTTCAGAGTCTAACGAAAATGAAATTCCAAATGACAAAATTAAGAAAAGGTTGGATTCTATTTTTATAGGAATTCGGAGTCTGGTTTTACTAGATATTGGAATCTGAATTTTTAGAGTTCAGATTTGAACCAGTAAAAGTTCGGAGTCGATCTTCTTAAGAGTTAGGAGTCAAACATCTTAAGAGTTCGAAGTCGAACTACTTAAAAGTTTAGAGTCGAACTACTTAAGAGTTTAGAGTCGAACTACTTAAGAGTTCGGTATCGAACTACTTAAGAGTTCAGAGTCGAACCACATAAGAGTTCGGAGTCGAACTACTTAACAGTTTGGAATTGAATTAAATAAGAGTTTAGAGTCCAGAATTCGGATCCTTAAAACAGAATTCTCCAAAACGTATCATTATATGATACCGGGATTTTGGTTAACAATCCGGGTTATTAAATTAAGAAAAATATTGCTAAGTATAAGAAACTCTGGGTTAGGATAAATTTCCTTATGAAGGTAAAACATACATTTGCTTAAGTATAAGGTGTTTGGGATTTTCAAAACAAGAAGGAATTGAAAAGTCATAAGGAAAACCTTATTGACTCAATAGGATGTAGAAAGGTACACTTTGGTACATGATCAATGGGATTTTTTATTTTTTAAAATTTTGGAGAAAAATACCATCACGATTATAGTTATAAAGGAATGAATGAATACACTAATTTCTAAATCATTAACTGTAAGAAGATAAGGAATTATAAAAATTATTTCTCCAAGACTCTAGGATGTCCTAACCAATTTTTATGGTATTTATTGATGATATCATTAAATACTCTGAGGATCATAAAGATAATGTCAATAAATTTAGAATCATTCATTAATATTTTTGAGAAAAGGTATTATATGATAAATTTTCTAACCATGAATGTTGATTTTGATATGTTTCTTATATATGAGATATTTAATCTTTGGAGGGAATATCAGTTTATCTTTATATGAAAAAATAAAATAAAATAATAACCCTTATGGATGAATTCAACATTAAAGGATTTAAATTCAATTAATTAAGGTTAATTTGGACAAAAAATTATTATGGTATATTAGTATTTATCAATGGTTGTCTAGAATCAGGATTAAGTCATAAAACCTAGGTATTTTTCTAAAAATATTTTGTTGTATGTAAAATATAGAAAATCATAATTTTGTAAAAATAATAATAATGATATAAATCACTATAAAAATATATCTATATGATAGTTTTATATTTTTAGAAGAATTTATATATATAATATAATTCTATTATGTGATTTGATAAGGTAATTCATGGTAATGATTACTATATTTTTTGTAGTTCATTTCATGGCGACTTATGTTATTTGAAAAAAATTATATTTTGGAATAGGCGATTAGGAAGTATTAATATTTTAGTTTGTTAATGTGTTTATGATAACTATTTTTTAGAATAAATTGAAAAATAATTTATTATTTTTTTTAATTTTTGGGATTCAATTTAATAAACCATATTGGAGGTGTTTTATGTTAATATTTAGTTATTATTTTAACTTGTGTAACCATTTCTGTTGTTTATCGGATGAATAATTTTTTATCATTTTGGGTGTAACACCCCAACCCCAGTTACCTATAGTCGATGCATTATTACATAACATTGGCATGATCACAAAAGATCAAGTCTCAAAAGACTAATTAGTTTAGTAGCCTTGGAAACACTAGATACATTCATAAAGTTTACATTACATCAAAAATGAAAACTACAACAACATAGTCTCCATAGTCCACACTCATATCCCCTCATAATATCCCTGTAGGTAATTCATAAAAAACTTCTTCACATCCTGGGAAAAATAAAACATAGAAAGGGGTGAGCTTAGATGCTCAGTAAGGATAAAAATATAGTGGAAACTTTCATAAATAAGCATAAACATTTAAGGCAGTGTATAACTAAAACAAAAGTCTTTTAAACTTTAACTTCAGCATAATATTGCAGAAATAAAATGAAATAATTCCATTTAATTATTCACATGGATATTATACTAATAAAATAATCACATGAAATATCAATAACAAGTTTCATAATGATTGAATGCATAATTCCAAACTATCATAACCACATAGACAAGGCCTCATGCCAAGACTACAAATAATATTTTGTCAAGGCCTCATTCCAAGACACTAGTTTGTCTCATGAGACCTACCGATGCATCGAGGATCTATAGCGGGCTCCAACCATCACTTCCTAAGGCCAATTCATTCCTCATATGAATAGGTTTAAACATAACATAAACATTTGTATTAAAACTAGCATACGAAATGTAAATACTTTCTCCATAAACCATGAATGGTATAAAAATAACACATCCACAGTCAAACATATCAAAAAACCTTCAATAAAATATTTAAGTTTTGTATCATAATAAATCAACTTAAAATAAGCTTAAAATCCATCAAAGGATGTTGAAATCGATGAAATCAAAAGTATTTGAGAGAAATATCACTTTATTGAAATCATTTAAAAGTCACACATTTATTAAGGAAGTAATTTAAAAGATATTTTTTAATAAAAGTGTCTCATACCACATTGAAACTTTTGAAAAGAAATATCATTTCCAAGAATTCATGTCCATATAAATAAATCCTTAAAAATAATCTTGAAAACATGTACAATAATTAAAAAGATTTAGAAAGATAAATCTTTAAGGCATTTAAAATTCTGATCTTGATAAAGAGTACCTTTCAAAAATTCTTCAAAAATTCATTTTGAAATCATTTAAAAGTCACATAATTATAAAATAAAATATTTACATTCAAAATATTCTTAAAATCTTGTGAAGGAAGCTTCGACAAGTTTATAAAGGTAAAAAATAGCCGCACCTACTGTATAAGTTAAAAACAAATCTTACCTTAAATTTGTCAAAAGGTCAAAAAGTAAATTCTTTGGAAAATGAAGAAAAGATTCCTTTCAAAACACATAATGGTATAAATGACATTAACATATTTTCTAGTAAATAGTATAAATGTTTTGAAATATATTCTTATGAAACATGGATGTGGATGATAAAGAGGTCCCAGTAGATTATTACGTATAAACAACCTCAGATAATGAAGAGATTGTGAAATAAACCCTTACCTTGTAATTTTCCTTGGTTGATGGTAGTATAAAATCCTTTATAATGGGGAAATAATAGTTATTAAATTATACAAGAATCATATACATTAATATGATATCATATATGTACTTTTAACATTTATTTGTTAATAATATCTTAGTATTATCATTGTTTCGGGTGTTAACTTACTCATTTTATTTTATATATTTTTTTTACCTAAGACATGTTTTTTATAGATAGTTTGTATATTATTCACATTCAGAATGATATCAAGTCCTTACACATTATTTTTAATAATCAAATGAGAATTATAATTTCATGGATACGATGTGTAATGAATCACATCACGTTCGCAGAGACGGTAGTCCGTACGTACGCACGAGCGACAATATCCTTCTTTTGATATTAAAATAATATATAATTGGATATTATATCATATATATAGAATATGTATCATGTTATATTTATTATTTAAATCAATTACATATCATTATCATACTCATCTAAAGAATAATGTTTTTGAATAACAATTACACCACGACGTGGAGACGGTAAGTCATACGTACGCACATATGGTGACATGTCATTCAAAGGATGGATAAAATACTGAATATGGTTGTAACATATTTATAATAACATAAAAGTATATCGAAGATACTGGAGTTATTATTGTAGAAAGGAAATAAAAAATAAAGATGTAGTTGTAGAAGAATGGAACTTGAAAAAGTGTGGTGAAAACATTACCTCTTCTTTGGGTTCCTCCTTTTGATTTGATCAAAAGGGATCCTTAGGTTGGATTTCACATCAAAATAATGCCTCTAGGTTTAATTAAGGAAAGTTGAGAGAGTATTTTGGCAGAGTTTGGCCGAACCAAAAGGCTTTGAAGGTGTGAATAATTGGTCAGAAGTTGTGTCCTTTAATAAGGGGTAGGAGGGGCTCTTTAGGAAAAACTTAAATTATTAATTAAAAATATGTTAATATTCGGTTTATAATTGCTCAAAAGTATATTATTAAAAGTCTAAGGTGGGTTTGGTTCTAAATACATTCATCCAATACATTGTAGATAGGTTTGAGTCATTATATTAACCTTATATTTTAGTTTTAACTCTTAGTTAATTAGATTGACATTTACCATGTCACTTTGTATTTTATATTATATAGTTAATAAACATACTATATACATCCAAGAGACCCCCAAGTGGTTCATTTATAATACACCCATCATAATATTAGTACTCTGGCCAAACCTAAGATTTTTAAGAATAGAATATCAATTAATGATATAATACTTGTTTTAAAAACTCATTTTTTTCAATTTTGACTATATTCAGTAATTGTTTTTTGTTAAAGATTTAAAAAATTTATTAATTAAAAAAAATTCATTTAAGCAATCTAATCATGTCATATTAACCAATAAAATTTGTGTATGGCATCAAAGCATTAAAAATATATTTATTTTAATTTTAATAATACCAATTATTTGATTCTTTCATTAATAAGGAAAATACTGCATTATTATTGTGTCATAAATAAATTTAATTGTTAAATGTATAAAAATTATAAATAAAACACAATTATATATGGAATCGTTTTATATTTCTAATGAATATTTATAGTTGAAAATATAACATATATAACCCTATGTAAAAAATGTTTTTCTAAAAGATATATGCTTTTGTCATTTTTGTATTTACTTTAACTTAATTAATATAAAGCATCCTTATCACCTAAAAGTGGATCTATGGGGTCACAAAATCGAACCAAAGATAACCATGGTCGGAAATGTATCAACCAATATAGTTAGGACACGTTTTAGGGTAAATTAATAATATTATAATATTATTTTTTACCATTATTTATCTGATTTAGCCTTTAACCATGGTAAATAAAATATTTACCGAAGTAATTAATAAAAATGTCTAAAAATAAAAGTTACATATTTACACAATTTGGACCTCCTGATTCGAAATATTGAATCCATATTTCTAAATTCAAAACACAAAAGTAGCAGAAATTAATTTCCGTTGTTAAAATAAAAAGCATGTTTTTAAGACATAATAACAATCAAAAGATTGACAGTTGTTTATGTCTGGTTTAAATGTGAAATTATGTCCAATGACCAAAATATTATTAAATGGTAAAAATTTATTCTTAATATACTTTAAAACCACCCAAATTCATAATTTGTCACTATTAATTA
The DNA here is from genome assembly GCA_963277665.1 of Viscum album. Classification (NCBI taxonomy): domain Eukaryota; kingdom Viridiplantae; phylum Streptophyta; class Magnoliopsida; order Santalales; family Viscaceae; genus Viscum; species Viscum album. Next base: position 1,144,572,845 of record OY728157.1, on the reverse strand, counting down.
TTTTTATTAAAAAAGTTGTTTTAATCAAAATGTAGTAATTTTCATTATTCATCAAAATATAATAGTTATCCGAAAAGTACCAAAATTTCACCCTAGGCTAATATCAATATTCCAAATCCAAAAATGATGTCCATTTTGAGAGATAAAATTTATAAAATTTCAAAAAGTGTGTATTACTATTTATAATGGCTAGTTTTATTGGTCACAGTGTGTTAGAATATCGAAATTGTGTATAATGCAAGCTATTGCATTATTTAAAGGGAAACTCATTGTGGAAGATTGGGGTGTAACATTCTTCCCTCCTTCAATAAATTGAATCCTCGCAATTTGGAATTGTTCTTCAAAAATAAAATGTTGAAAATAGAAAATATCTTTGTGGGAAAACCCACATCAGAAATTGGGTTAATAAATTTTAGTCTTAATAAGAGGGAAAGGGAAATGAATGGATCACCGCCAAATTATGATCTCGATTAGGAGAACTTTGGTGGAAATTATATACATGTAATTAGAGGAAAAGCGTGAATATTTATAGGTAGTGATTGAGGTCATCAATCAAAAACAAGTGTAAAATTGAGGGCCTTAAATTCATCAATCTATGATGATTTAAAATACCACCAGTTCAACAAAACATATGGTAATAGGATAACACATTTTTTGTTTTAAGATACCTTCACTAAAGTATAAGAATTAATTTCTTCATCAAATAAGAGAAGAAGAAAAATATATACTTGGAAAGTAGAGTCCCATCCTTTAACTAAGTTCTACCACAAACTCATTTTTCACTCTAAAAGGTAATAGAACTTAAAAATAATATTCTATTTATGCTATCCATATAGGGTTCAAAAAAATGAATTTATAATTCATCTAGAAGAACTATTAAAAAAACTACATTATTAAATCCATGAAATCATGTGGGTCAGTGGTAGGTGATACACCCTTATCACCCTTCAGTTGTGGGTTCATGTCTCGCGGCCTTGCCGGACGTGACGGGTTGCTGCCCGACCTCTTGGTTGTCCTTTTTAGGGAAATCCAAAAATAATCTCAAATTAGACTTATCCAAAATACTTCTGTCCAAACTCATAGTCCAAAATTTATAAGGTAGGTAAACAAAATGAAAATCCTTTTTTCCACGTAATAGCATGTGAACACCTTCATCATGTATTCTTTTAAAACACTACAACATCCTGAAATACCATAAAACCTTATTCATTACATTAATGATCCATTATTACTTATAGAATACATGATATAATCCTTCTATGAAAAATTTTTGTAAACTCCAACAATGATGGAATATACAAATCATTAATCAATTTCAAGGTAGTCAAGAATATCAAATATAATTTATCCAAATAAAACATATATTATTCAAAATCACTACCTCGGTATCAGAACCATATTATGGTTTATCTTTCTCTCAACCATATATTTTCCAAAAATTTAACCTCTTATTGAGTCACTTTTCTTGGTTCCACATAATCTCAAGTCCTTAAGGAAATAGGACTGCAGTACAATCCTTATATACTTCATAATTATTATAACTAGTACATTGTTGATACAACACTCAAATGACATAATTCTCTGATAACAACATAAGAAATATAATCATTCGTCCTCATATGTGGTAGTATCATAACTTGATTATTATCCAAATGCATCATTTGGGGCATACTATGATGATTTGGAAATTGGTTCGCGTAGTGTCCCAACTCTTTTCAGATGAAGCATTGTTCATTTGAAACCTTTTTCTTACCCTTGCAGTCACGTACATGGTGTCCGTTTTCTCCATACTTATGAAAAACTCACATTCCCTTCAGACAAGTTCCACGGTGTTTCTTTCCAAAGATTTCACATGAGGAAAAATTATTCTTTTCCCTCTTCCCTTTATCCATATTTCTCTCTTCTATACTTTTCTCCTCTTGCTTCCCTTCGAATCCATAGGACTCAAAGAAATGTTTACTTATCTTATTAACACATGATACTATTTATTCAAATGTTCAGAATACATGGGAGAGTATTTCCCTTCTAAATTTTGGATTAATATTGTGAAAGATATGATCCTTCTTACTCTTTGGATCATACGTATTTCTAGAGTTCACATTCCTTCTACTGGGCGCCATTTCTATAAAATAGAATAAACTAGGTCAGTTTATGAATTTCAATGAATAATTCCAAACTTGTAAAATACGTAACGTAAATTGAATGGTTTATGGATATAATCCATAATCATAAAGATGTTTTCATTTAGGAATTATATACTCATAAACCCTTAATAATGATTTGTAAAGAAAATGAGAATTATCCTAAGCATATCCCCCGAGAGTGTCGTAACCAAGAGTACTATAAGGCCCATTATTGTGCACCAGTTCCCGTTCGAGTCTAGCTCAAAGTGGTGTTTTCAGGTTTTACCCTGAGGTACATCTATGACAGAGCCACCTCTACCTGATTGTATCCATACATGGATGTATTTCTTGAAAAACTCAAAAAATCTATACAATACCAAAATTTTAGGAAGTTCTTCTATACTAATCATCAAATTCCATCTTATGTCTATGTGCTCTAATAAGAGTTTATCTAAATCTAGCTTCCAAGGTTTGTACTAAACTTCCTCTTATACCAACTATTACGCCCCGACCCCAGTTACCCAGAGTCGGTGCATTATTACATAACATTGGCATGATCACAAAACATCATGTCTTGAAAGACCGATTAGTTTAGTAGCCTTGGAAACACTAGACACATTCATAAAGTTTACATTACATCAAAAATGAAAACTACAACAACATATTCTCCATTGTCCACACTCATATACCCTCATACTATCCCTGTAGGTAATTCATAAAATATTTCTTCACATCCTGGGAAAAATAAAACATAGAAATGGGTGATCTCAGATTATTAATAAGGATAAAAATATAGCTTAAACTTTCTTAAATAAGCATAAACATTTAAGGCAATGTATAACTAAAACAAACGCCTTTTAAACATGAACTTCGTCATAATATGGAAGAAATAAAATGAAATAATGTCATTTAGTTATTCACATGGATATTATACTAATCGAATAATCACATGCAATATCAATAAACAATTTCATAATGATGGATTGCATAATGCCAGACTATCATAACCACGTAGCCAACCCCTCGTTCCAAGACTACAAATAAGATTTTGTCAAGGCCTCGTGCCAAGACACTAGTTTGTCTCATGAGACCTACCGATGCATCGAGGAGCTACAGCGGGCTCCACAAGTCACATACTAAGTACAATGCATTCTCCATATGAACATGTTTAAACATAACATAAACATTCGTATTAAAACTAGCATACGAAATGTAAATACATTCTCTATAAAGCATTATTGGTATAAAAATAACACATCCACAGTAAAAAATATCAAAAAATCTTCAATACAATATAGAAGTTTTGTATCATAATAAATCAACTTCAAATAAGCTTAAAATCCATCAAATTATGTTGACATAGAAGAAATCAAAACTATTTGAGAGAAATATTTCTTTTTTGGAATCATTTAAAAGTCACACATTTATTAAGGAAGTTATTTAAAAGAGATTTTTGAATAAATGTGTCTCATACCACTTTGAAACTTTTGAAAATAAATATCATTTCAAAACATTCATGTCCATATAAATAAATCCTTAAAATCATCTTGAATACATGGACATTAATTAAAAATATTTAGAAAGATAAATCTTTAAAACATTTAAAATTCTGATCTTGATAAAGAGTACCCTTCAAAAATTCTTAAAATATTAATTTTGAATTAATTTTAAAGTCACATAATTAAAAAATAAAACATTTAAATTCAAAATATTCTTATAAGATTTTAAGGAAATCTTCGATGAGTTTATAACAGTACAAAATAGCCGCACCCGCCGTATAAGTTAAAAAAACATTCTTACTATAAATTTTTCAAAAAGGTAAAAAAGTACCTTGCTTGGAAAACAAAGGAAAGAATATTTCAAAACAAATAAGGGTATAAATTACTTTAACCCATTTTCGAGTAAATAGTAAAAATGTTTTGAAATATATTTTTATGAAACATGTATGTGGATGACAAAGAGGTCCCAGTATATAATTAGGTATTAAAAACCTCAGATAATAAAGAGATTGTGAAATAAAACCTTACATTGTAATATTCCTTGGTTGAGGGTAGGTTTACCTCCTGTATAATGGTGAAATAATTGTTATTAAATTATACACGAATCATATACATTAATATGATATCATATATTATCCTTTAACATTGATTTGTTAATAATATCTTAGTATTATCATCGTTTCGTGTGTTAACTTAATCGTTTTATTTTATAAATTTTGTTACCTAAGCCATGTTTTTTATGGATAGGTTTTATATTATTCATATCCATAATTATATCAAGTCCTTAAACCTTATTTTTAATAATCAAATGAGAATTATAATTGCATGGATAAGATGGGGAATGAATCTCATTGCATTTATGGAGACGGTAGTCCGTACGTATGCACGAACGACAATATAATTTTTTGATATTAAGATAATATATAATTGTATGTTATATCATATATAAATAATTATTATCATGTTATATTTATTTTTTACATAAATTACATATCATTATCATACCCATCCAAATAATAATGTTTTTGAATAACAATTACACCACGATGTGGAGACGGTAAGTCGTACGTACGCACGTATGGTGACATGTAATTCAATAGATGGATATAATAATGAATATCATTGTAACAAATTTATAATAACATCAAAGTATATAGAAGATACTGGATTTATTATTTTAAAAATTAAATAAAAAAAGAAGAAGTTTAAGAAGAAAGGAACTTGAAAAAGGGTGGGGAAAACATTACCTCTTCTTCGGGTTCTTCCTTTTGATTTGATCAAAATGGCTCCTTAGGTTGGATTTATGATCTAAATAAGACCTCTAGGTTTAAGTGAGGGAAATTTAGAGAGTATTTTGGTCAGTTTTGTCTGAACCAAAAGGATTGTAAGGTGTGAATAATTGGTTCGAAGTTGTGTCCTTTTATAAGTGGGAGGAAGGGCTCTTTAGAAAAAACTTAAAGTATTAATTTATAATAAATTAATATTAGGTTTATAATGGATCAAAAGTGGATTATACAAATTATATGTTGTGTATGGGTATAAATAAATTCAACCAATATATTTTAGATAGGTTTGGTTCATTATATTAACCTCATATTTTAGTTTTAACTCTTAGTTAATTAGATTGACATTTATCATGTCACTTTGTATTTTATATTATATAGTTAATAAACATACTATATACATCCAAGAGACCCCTAATTGGCCCATTAATGATACAACTATCATGATATTTGTTCTCTGGCCGAATATTATATTTTTTTGAATATAATATCAATTAATAATATAATACTTGTTTTAAAAACCCATTTATGTCAATTTTGACAAAATTTAATAATTGATTTTTGTTAAAGTATTAAAAACTTTATTAATTCAAACCAGATTCATCTGAGAAATCCTATCATGTCATATTGACCAAGAAAATTCGTGGATGGAATCAAAACATTCAAATTATATTTATTTTTACTTTCATAATACCAATTATTTTATTCTTTCCTTAATAAGGAAAATACTGCATCATTATTGTGTCATAAATAAATTTAATTATTAAACGTCTAAAAATTATAAATAAAATACCATGATGTAGGAAATATTTTTAGATTTTTAATTAATATTTATAGTCTAAAATATAACATATATAACCCTATATATGTTATTTGTTTTTCTAAAAGATATATGTTGATGCCATTTTTGTATTTACTTTAACTTAATTAATATGAAGTATCCTTATCACCTACATTTGGCTCCATGGTGTCCCAAAATTGACCCAAATATTCCCATTGTAGGACACGTATCCAAAATAGGGTTATGACACGTTTTATGGTAAATTAATATTATTATAATATTGTTTTTTACCCTTATTTATAGGATTTACCCTTTAACCATGGTAAATAAAATATTTACTGAAGTAATTATTCAAAATGTCTAAAAATAAAAGTTACCTATTTACACAATTTGGACCTCCTGATTCTAAATATTGAATCCATATTTCTAAATTCAAAACACATAATTGTCAAATATTAATTTAAAATTAATTCCTATTGTTAAAACAAAAAGCGTGTTTTTAAGAGATAATAACTATCAAAAGATTGACAGTTGTTTATGTCCAATTTAAATGGGAAATTATGTCCAATGACCAAGATTGTATTAAATGGTAAAAATATTCTAAATATACTTTAAAAAAACTCAAATTCATCATTTATCACTATTAATGATTTTGATTAAAAAATTTGTTTTTGATTAAAATTTAGTAATTTTCAATATTCATCAAAATATAAAAGTTATCCAAAAATTACCAAAATTTCACGCTAGGCTAATTTCGATATTCCAAATCATAAAATGAAGTCCATTTTGAGAGATAAAATTTTTAAAATTTCAAAATGTAGGTATTACTATTCATAACGGCTAGTTTGATTGGTCACGGTGTGTTAGAATCTCGAAATTGCGTATAATGCAAGGTGCTACATTATTCAGAGGGAAACGTACAGTGTAAGCTTGGGGTGTGACATTGGGGATATTATGGTTGATTAAAATTTGATTTTAGTGAATATGGAATGAAAAATTAATCATCATGAATCACATTTAAGGATATAATAATTCATATACAATTATAAGGAATCAAGTAAGTAAATTTTATAATATTTCTTTTACCAATGGTAGAGTAATTTCTAAAATTTAAGAAAATAGATGATAAGTAAGTCAAGTCTTTTGTGTAATATAACACTCATTCATCAAGGTACATTTTATAAAAGTCCTTTTCATTTATTTTTTTCTTTAGTGGAATATGATTAATAAGTTTCCTATTCAGAACCTAGAAATTAAAGATTAAGATAAAATCTATCTTAGATTTAGGTATGATGTTACTACAAGGATTGGAGAATGTTCACCGTGAGATTATTTTTATATTTTGTTTTAAAAGAAAACTATAGTTAATTTTCTACACCATAGGAAACCCTAATTAGAAACGAATGATGGAATAATATTATTTAAATACAATTGTGATAACATGATAATTGGGTTAGCGAGTATGAATACGAATAAGAATATTATGAAGTATATGTAATATAATTTTTACATAAAAATAAAAATTAATTACATAAATAAATTTAATGTTAAGATAATTTTATTAATAGGAAAATAATAAGAATAAGTTCATTTTTAGCTTTAAAAATACCTTTATTCTAAAAATGCATTTTAGGTGTTTCTTGTGTGGGTAATTAGTATTAATTTATAAAAATTTTATAAATTTTATTTTAAAAAATTGATATCATTTTTTGATATCATCATGTGAAAATTATCTTATGGTTAATATCCGTAATTTTTTTGAAAAGATTGGTTTTGAGGTGAATAGTGGAAAATACGAATTTTGGGGAAAAAATAATTTATATTACTTTAATTATAATTCTTAATTATTTTTATTATATTTTTTAGATATTTAATCAGTTATTTTTGATAAAAAATAATCAAATTATTTCAACGGGAATCAACGTTATACTTGATTTTGATGAAAACCCTTTTTTATATTTAAAAAGGTTATTATTCTAAAAATTGTTATCGACGCATTTTGCGTACTTATATTAAAATAATTTTTTTAAAATTATAGGAATTAAAAATATAAATATTTATTTAATATTTATAATAATTATTTTCAAATTTTCTAAATATCAAAATTCCATTTTTGGTCAGATTTAATAGTAGACCTAGTAAAAAATAGTCACCATTATAAAGGGTAAAATGGGTTAAAGAGAGTTAAAACTAAAGATAAATTATTCAATACCATTATAAAAGTTTCCTTTATTTTATATTATGAGTTTATTTAGATCATGAACATTCTATAGTTGAATATATTTATTTTTTTCCATTTCCCTTTAGTAATTTAATTTATATTTTTTCTGTGAAGAGTAAATAAAAAATTTCACTCATAATATTTTAATATTTACAATACGTGTTCATAGGAATATTTTTTTTATGAATGAAAGTATGTGGTTATATTTAATATGAATAAATTATTTTCATGATTTTGATTCTTTTTTATTTTTTTGTAATAATATATTTACCTATAATGGTAACTCATCACTGATGCATGACTTGTAAAAGAGGGTGAAAAATGAAAGTATATAATTTAAAGATATTTAAAATCATGAATTTTGGATAATTTAAAGTATATAATTATTTTTCTAGATAATAATGATAGGTAAGTAATTTGTTAAATATTAAGATAAAAAATCTTTTTTAATTTTGGTTTTTTTAAAATAAAATTATATGAATCATTCTAAAAATTACTGTAAGTATATTTTGTGTTAATGAAAATTTAAGTAAGTATTTAAGAAATAAAACTACTATATTTTTTCAAGTAAATGGAAAATGTTCTATCATATAATCCATTTTACACTTATTATTCTCTTCTACTTATGGAATGACATTATTGACACTTAAAGACTATTTATTTTGTTACCATGGTAAGGGTTAGAACGATTTAATGGGGGGTTAAGCTTAAGAGATAAGGGTCAAAATTACCTAAAACAAGAATAAACCAAATATGATGAATGTATTTTAACCCTATATCACAAAAAATTCAAAATTGATCCAATTTGGAGCCACTTTTCAATGAAATCAACCTTATGTTGTTTTTGTGTATAAAATAACATGAATTGTGCCACCCACATCACATAGAAAATTAACCACCTCTCCTCTCTTCCTCACACTCCACGATACATTTATATCAAAAAATATTTTATAAAATACCTTAAAATAATCCTTATTATTTACTTACATATTATTTACCCCTAAAATTATTAAAAGAAAACTTACTGTGTAAACCAAATAGGGATTTCCAAAGAAGAAATATAACTCTTTATTTAGTTCTCTCATTTTATTTATTCTTATATGTCCTTCAATTTTTTCATTACCACACTAATATATGAAAATAATTATATTAGATATAATAAAATGTTATTAAATTTATATAAAAACACTTATTAAACTCTTGTTCCATCCAATGGGGATTGCATGCATCATTCTTCTGTGCCTTCAGGCTACCACCTCCGTGAAATGATGTATTTAGTTTTTCATTACCAACCTTCTTGGTTTTTTATTATTGTGGTAATAATTTTTATATATGATAGTAATGAAATAGTTACACATTTATAAATATAATGTATTATCTAACTTCATACCTCCCCATCTGTTTTAAAATGATAATGTGACTCGTGCATACAAGTGGAATACCACATCAACAAAGCGACATGATATGTTTTTAATTTATAATTTTCATAAAGTAACAAAAGATATATTTAAATAATTTATATGAAATTTATTATATAAAAATTATTATAGAAATATTAATTACAATATAATTTATTTCACCACAATCACTAAAAATGGAAACATTAATCTGATGTATATATGAACTACCGTCTCCACCCAGTGATGTAATTCAATTTTGATAACCGCATTTTATTTGTAGTTATAAAATTTCATATGATGTGTAACTATGGTAATTATTAGATGATTTATTTTATAAATATAATTAATATCTATTAATGTGCTTGGACCCGAACTACCAAACCAAAACTAAAAACAATATAGTTAACACCCATAAAAATGATGTTTATAATAATTTTTATTAAATAGGTGATAGAATGTTATATGCCAATTATGTATGAAATGATAACTATGAATATATTAATTATAAAGTTTTATAATAAATATAAATTTATTATTAAAGAGTATAATTGTGCATACCAACAAATTTAGACAAGAGATATGTGTAATTTCATTTCAATTCCACTTCAGGAAGACATGTTTCACATTATGTGCCTAATTTGTTTTATAGGATGTATATAACAAAACATTGATATGTTATATCATGAATTAATCTTTTTTCATGATATGAAATTTTTTTGATTGAATTTTTATCTTTTAATGGGTTTTTATTCCAAAGTTAGCAAATCATTAAGGATTTATTTTACAATCTCATTTATAATTGTGATTTTTTATGCTTGAATTTTTATTGAAATAATTTTATAATCTATTGTCCTAAAACCCAATATATATTAATATATTCTATTTATTTATGGGGTTTGTTTTTTTTCATATTTTTCCTTCTATTTTTAGGTAAAATTATTAGGAAAATGTTTTTATAAAAAGTCATCCTTTTTCCTTCATTGGTAAATGAGAATTTTGTTCCATGTCTATGTTATTTAACATGTTTAAATTTTTTTCTATGATAATATGATTATTTAAATTAATTCTTAATAATATTTTAATTTAATTATAATTGTTTAAAATAAAATTTCTTATATTTTTTTCAAATGAGTTAATTTCAGATTTTTTTTTTAAAATTGTGGAAGGAATCATTATTTAAATGTTCACTAAATGACCAAAATTTCCTAACATCAAGACTGTTATTTGATTTTAATATTTATTTATAATATTACATGGTTATTTTTATAAAAAATAATTTCCAAATATTAGGAAAATTTTTATTTTAGAGAGATACATATAAAAAGTGATATTTTCCTAGTTTTCAATGAAATGTTCAAATATTACTTACAATGTATTTTTAATCTATGTCAAGACACATTGATATTAATAAGATTCACTAGGGATAAAATATAATTATTTCATAAACATTATTTGTTTAGATGTATTATGATTATTTTATGTTTAAATATTTATGAAACCTGTTTTTTTAATTAGTTATGCTATGTTGAATTAATGGTCTTATTTCATCCTTAATTGATTCATGGTTGTGTGGTTGTTAACTTTCTCATGAAATTTCTAATCAATATCCATAATTTCATTAGATGGTAATTTTATCCTTCATGTAAATATTTTTATTATCAAGGAAGTATTTAGTGTCATTTGTACTGTTATATTTTTCAAATTGTATACTATTTAAATAAATAGTGTTAATTAAAGAAAGGTTGTAAAGAAAGTCATTTCTTTTACTAAAGAAATATTGATGTTCTGTATTCTTGATTCAAGAGAGATATTTATTGATTTTTAATGATTTTTTAATAACATATTATTTTTTGATTAAATGTAAGAGTAATTCATTGGACATTTTTAAGTAATGGTTGGGGCCCAGTTATTGATAACCCATTAATGGATTGACCAGTCTCATGATAAAAAACATTTTGGTAGGATATATATGATGAGGCTTAATATAATGTCATAAAATTTTGGTAATTAGTGTATAATAACACATAAAATGAATGTTTCATAGCCAAGGCCTTAACTATGAGATTTATGATGGCTTAATTGTGTCCTGGATTCTAAGATGATGAATGTATGGCATTATCCACTTCCTTCATTAAAATTTAATCTATTATTATCCATTTTTTCAATTCATATAATTTTATTATCAATGTATTGATTAAATTAAATATATACCTATTATTTACTCAAATATATTTTTCATTCCTTACTTAATCATGATAGCTTCCATTTCAGGCTTCCCCTTACTGAGCATTTTTGGTCAACCTTAATTATATTTACTTTTCCCTAGGATATGAAGATGAAATATTTGAATGATCTTCAGGGAGTTAAGAAGGTTTTTCTTACTATGTTTTGTTTTTTCAATTTAATATGAAATTAATGTATGTATCTAGTCTCCCAAGACTTCTAAACTGATAGATCTTTCATGGTGAAATCTCTGGTATCTTAATTGAATGTATCAAATAATACAACAGATCTGGGTTACTTGAATCAGGGTTTCTATATCTAGGAAAAATAAAAATACATCCCAAAAAATTAAGAGTTTTAATAGATAGAAAGGACCTCTTTAATTGTAACATCCCAAGTAAGTAATGAATAATAGATATTTTTATCTATGTCTATTAATGAATTAGATAGTGTTTTAGAGGCTTAAAATGAAAATAAATCCAATCTTAAGCATGGAATACACTAATATTTTTAAAAGATTGTTTTACTGCCTTTTGATGGAAAACCATTTTTGAATCTATATTTTGACAATTATATAAACTATGTTTGTAAAAATAAACTTATTCTTTATTATTGGGACATCAAAATTTACTTTGTGTGAAGTTTTGGTATTTTTCTGACAATGTTCATTTTTTAATGAATAGTGAAAAATACTGCATTTTACATCAAAACTGATTTTTAATCTAATTTATTTATATGATTAGATTATGTTTTGAATTGGTTTTGAAGTGAAATTAGAATATATTTTTACCATTTAATCCAATGGTGGTCATTGGAATCAATTTCACTTTGAAATTAGACTTAAACTGGTATCAATCTTTTGATACTTATTGTTTTATAAAAACATGCTTTTTGCTCTGACAGCGGGTATTAATTATTAAAGTAATTAATGTGACTTATGTGTTTTGAATTTTGTAAAATAGACTTCAATTTTTGATGAATAGTGAAACCACTAAGTGGTACTTATAAAAATTGATTTTCCGTTTAAATGAAATTTTTCCATCATTGTGTTTTGAATTTCAAAAATCCGACATACATGGTTTTCATTAAGAAGTAAAATGTGGTTCAATGGGATTAAAATAATTTTTCTGGTGAATAGTAACTTATTAAGTTTTTAATCGCGATTAGTGGTAATTAGTGTAGTTTAAGGTAAACATAATGCTTTAATAAAATGATATGAGCTTGACACATGTCCTACCCTCATTGGTTGTGTCATGGCTGACCAAGAAAAGCCATGGGTCAACTTGGGGACCCCATGGATCCACTTTGGTTGGGAAATGACATAAATAACTTTTTATTTAATTTAAAAGTAAAAATGACACAAACATAATATGTTTTACAAAAACAATTTTTACATGGGGTTATAAAGATCAGATTATTGATTATAAATATTCATTGAAAAGATAAAAAGATTTACTACATAATAGTATTTTTTTATATAATTTTTAGACTTTAAATAAATTAAATTATTTATGACATCATGATGATGCAACGATGACCTCATTATTTAACGATTTAAATAAAATTGAAAGATAATGTAATATATAAACCCTACACATGTCCAAAACCTATTGGATGGGTAGATTTCGAACCCTTATCACCTTATCCACGAATTATATCAATGTGGGACCATTTAAATCCGAAACTCATTTTCAAATAAAGTAATATTTCTTTACTTTCCAAGAGTGCCCCTCCTCTCCTCTTATAAAAGGCCCCCACCTATACCTCATTTCACACACTCCTCAAGCCTTTTTCTCGGCCAACCCCTGCCCATTTACTCTCTCGACATCCCTCTCCTCATCCTGGAGGATTCCCTTTGGGCAGAATCCTTTCAAAGGAAGCCTTTAGGCTCAAATCAAAAGGAGTTACACTTTTAAAGGTAATTCATTCTCTCATGTTCATTTGTTTTATTTTACTTCTCCAACCCCATAAACTCTTTTTATTTACTTCTTTTGTAACAACACCAGTATCTTAAATATACTAGGATGTTGTTATAAGATTTATTCGAGCTACACGCTCACACAACTACATCAAATGGTTAAAGAACATACGGTTTCCGTGGATGGCGAAATTCTGCCTCCCGAAACGATGATTGTTCAATACTCATTTAACACCTTCAAAGGTGGCCATTATGATTTCAATATTTTTATATATGATATATAATATGTTTATTATTTCTTTAAGCTTCTGTATTTTTTATTTATGGCATATCATTATGGTTTCCATTATGGGTAAACACGATATCTTCATTTTAGGAAGTACGGACTACCGCCCCCTGAAAGTGATTTGATTTCATTAATACCATATGTGGGATGTGTAAATGATAAATTTAATGATATTATATATGTTATTATACAGGAATTATAATATAATCTTATATCATTATGAATCCATTCCAGAAAATATGAAATAGAAATGGAAGTAGCGTTCATGTGTACGTACGGCTTACCGTCTCCATGAACGGTGCATTTCATTTCTTACCTCTAAATGTGATGTAATATTATAAATACATATATATTCTGAATATATATGATATATATGTTATACAAATCATTAATATCATTCTGGATATAATGAAACTTTGACCAAATTAACAACATGTAAGTGTAAGAAGTCTATTTTTGACTTAAGAACCAAATACCGACAAAATGAACATTATTAACTTAAATGATTACATGATGTTCATAACATATTATAAAAGGAATAATGAACTTGAAAAATGTTCTTAAGCAAGTAGAGATTTACTCAAGTTTATTATTCAGGAGATTAAAGAACGGTCGGGTCAAGTCGGATACGAGGTATGGGACTTCGTCTCAATCTCCTTTCATTGAGGCATATTTTGTTTTATACACAACCTTATTTTATACGGTGTATAAACCCCTTTTACTTTTACATTTATCCAAAAGAAATATTTTTTATATGAAGAGTTTTACTAAACAACAAAAGGGAATGTTTTTGTCGTACGTATGCAGCGACAATGACTTCTCCACCGTCGTGACCGTTATTTGAGTTTCATCTTCCTCTACCAGCCATACCTTCTTTTTAAAAGAAAATTAAATACCATGTTTTACTTTTCTTTTATTTTGGTATTGAAAATGGTTTTCAAAATGTTTTTATATCAATGTGTTTTATTGATATCTTCTGATTGAAAGGTGGAAATGTTATGTTTGCTTTATGCATGTTTTACATGATATAATTATGTTGTGGTTCGTGGGAATTATTATGATGACGGGTGGTTCCATGATAAACTAAGGGCAGGTGAGCCCGATATAGCTCTCCAATGCATTGGTTAATGCGAAGGAGTGAAACGTTAAGGTCTCTCCGAAGAGATTTAGGGAATATACTGTGATGGGTATTCCAAACGTTACCAAGAGGGTTACTCCCTACGTAAGAATGTTATGAATGCATCAAGTTACCTTTATGTATTATGATTTCTATGATTTATTCATGATTTGATGAGGTATGTTAAAGTGCTTATATTTTATGGGTAAAGTATGATTTCATTATTATGTATATATGTACCCATGTTTCCTTTCCATGTTTTTATAACCCATACTGAACTTTTTATGCTCATCCCAAGTTTTTTTGAAATGTTTTTCACAGGTCAAGGGAAAGGTAAATGATATGATGATAGTGTCAAGGAAGTGTCAAGAAATAATCCATGTTCTATTTTAAATATGTTTCCATTGATGGGAATGAAGAATACTATCTTTATATAACCACATTGTTTATACGTGGAATGTAATGCAAGTTTTATGATCTAATTCTCTAAAACTCTAAACCCGAAAAGATCCTCAATGTGTAATCTTGTAATAACTCAAGATTAAGTAAGGTTTAAGGCTGGGGCCTTATAGTTGGTATCAAAGGTCGGTTTAGATAACTTTAGGAGTTAGAATTTTATTAAATGATTATCCAAAATATTTTTTTTGAAATGATATAGCATTTGAAGATTACCATGTTGCTTCATCTAAGACATGTTTGTTCAGAATGGTTTTCCACAGAGGAAACAGGGAAGCAGTGCTAGGAAGGCATACAAAAGGAAATAACCTTCCGAATCAGCATCCCGAGATGGTCGGAATTAGAACTGAACAGTTTTTTGTAGTGATGGAACAATTTACTCAAGCGATAAATGGCGGTGGTATCCATGCACGAGATCAGCCAGACCAACCGCAGAGGAACATGTCAGTGGTGGAACATTTCATGAGGCAACATCCCTCTTCATTCAGAGGATCATCTGACCCTGTGCTAGCTGAAAGGTGGATTAAAGAACTGGAGAAGATTTTTGATGTCATGGGGTGTGCAGACAATCAAAAGGTTAGTCTTGCTATTTACCGTTTGGAGGGTGAGGCAGATCAGTGGTGGTCTATGGTTAAAAACATCAGGGACACTGATGAGATTGATGCTCTCGACTGGGATGAATTAAAAAGTATGTTTCTTGAGAATTATTTTCCTAAGGCTGTTCATCTTAGGATGGACAATCAATTCTTGGAATTGAGGCAAGAGGAAGACTCAGTGGCTGCCTAGGAAGAAAGGTTCACTTGATTGGCAAGGTATGCTCCAAATTTTATTCGAGACCTTGATAGTAAAATCAATCGTTTTTACTCAGGATTAAAGCCAAAATATCGAAGAGCATTAGCTTCTCATGAGTTTAAATGTTATGAAAAGCTTGTTCGATGTGCTGAGAAGGTGGAAATGGAGTTTTCCGATGATCAAGTGTTTGATAACAACCAACAGAAGAAGAGACCGAGGTGGAAGGAGAAAGGTAAGAATTCTTAAAAAATGTCTGATGGTAAGAAAACTATGTTTCCAGTTTGTGATAAATGTTGAAAAAGGCATGCTGGGGAATGTCTTCTGAATTCTGGAAAGTGCTACCGATGTGGTAAGATGGGACATAAGGCTTGTGATTGCACTGAAAAGGATCAAGGTTAAGGTAAGACCAAATTTGATTTACAGTTAGTGAAATGTTATAAGTGCAATGAGATGGGTCACTATGCAAATGAGTGTCTGACAAAGAGCTTGAGTGATGGGAAACAGTTAGACTATAAGCAGAATGGGGTGGTGAAATCCTTTGCAACTACTTCAGCAGATGTCGGGCCGTCAAATGAAGTTGTATCAGGTACTTTGTTTGTTTTTTCAGATTATGCCAGTGTGTTGTTTGATTCGGGGTCTACACATTCTTTCATCTCTGAAAACTTTTCTAGTAAAATGGGAATACCATCTCAAGAAATGACTCCTGAACTTGTGGTAAAAACACCTGGGGGAAATGTTGAGGTAAAAATAATATATAAGAATCTTCCTATCCTTATCTGTGGAAAGAACCTACTTGAAAACCTTATTTTTCTACCTTTAGTAGAGTTTGATGTTATCCTGGTTTTGGATTGGCTCTCTATTTACCATGCTATGATTGACTGTAGAGCTAAAGAAGGTTCTTTTCAGAAAGACTTTCAGTTTTTTTACAAGAATGAACCCTTACTTTTGATAACATATCAAGAGGCCGAGAAACTTGTAAAAGATGGAAATGAATGTTACCTTGAACACATCGTTGAAAATAAAGGAACTGTTCAGATTAATGATGTGCCAGTGATAAATGAGTATCTTGATGTTTTTCCTGATGAGTTGCCTGGGATAATACCAGATCGGGAAGTTGAGTTTACTGTTGACTTAGTTCCTGATGCTAAGCCAATTTCAAAACTCCATTATCGAATGGCTCAAATTGAACTTTTAGAGTTGAAGGAGAAATTGCAAGATTTATTAAAGAAAGGTTTCATTCGACCTAGCACATCACCATGGGGTGCTCCTGTTTTATTTGATAAGAAGAAAGATGGTTCTATGAGACTTTGCATTGATTATAGAGCCTTGAATAACATCACTGTTAAGAACAAATATCCTTTGCCTCATATCAATGATTTGTTTGATCAGCTCCAGGGAGCTTAGTATTTTTCAAAGATTGACTTGAGATCGGGGTACCATCAGCTGAAGGTAAAGGAGGAAGATATTCTGAAGACCGCGTTCCGTACGAGATATGGACATTATGAATTTGTAGTAATGCCTTTTGGGCTAACCAATGCACCTGCTGTATTCATGGAATTAATGAATAGAATTTTCCATGAGTTCTTGGATAAGTTTGTGGTTGTTTTCATTGATGATATTTTGGTGTTTTCTAAAAGTAAAGAGGAGCATGAAAGACATTTAAGGGTTATCTTGCAAACCTTAAAAGAAAAGAAATTGTATGGGAAATTCAACAAGTGTGAGTTTTGGTTGCAACAAATTTCTTTCCTTGGTCACATTGTTTCTAAAGATGGAATAACTGTTCATACTTAAAAAACAAAAGTTGTGGAAGAATGGATAAGACCCAAAAATGTAACCGATATTCGTAGCTTCCTTGGTTTGGCAGGCTATTACCGAAGGTTTGTTAGAAATTTTTCACGGTTATCTAGTCCAATGACTAAGCTAACTCGGAAGGGTGTTAAGTTTATTTGGACAAAAGAATGTGATGATTGTTTTCAGGAATTGAAGAGAATATTGGTGAATGCTCCAGTTTTGGCACTACCTTCCAGGAATGGTGAGTTTGTTATATATAGTGATGCTTCATTCAAAGGACTTGGTTGCGTCCTAATGCAGAATGATCAGGTAATTGCTTATGCTTCACGATAGTTGAAAACTCATGAGGTAAATTACCCTACACATGATTTGGAATTAGCTACTGTTGTTTTTGCTTTAAAAATTTGGAGGCATCACTTATATGGAGTAAAGTGTGAAATATATACTGATCACAAAATTTTAAAGTATATATTCACTCAGAAAGAATTGAACATGAGATAAAGGAGATGGCTAGAATTAATCAAGGATTATGATTGTACAATTCATTACCATCCGGGAAAAGAAAATAAAGTGGCTGATGCTTTAAGTTGAAAAAGTAATGCTTCATTAGCAATGTTGCATTTGGAACGTGATCCTTTGGTTAAGGATTTGATGAACTTTGGCATAGAAGTTGTTGGTGCAGGATGTTCTTCTGTTTTGTTTCAGGTATCAGTGAGATCTTCTCTATCAGATAGAATCAAGCAAGCACAGAAGCAAGACAGTGAGTTGCAGAAAAAGGTAGAGCTGGTTCAGAAAGGTATGTTGCCTGAATTCAACATTGATAATGATTGTGTTTTGAGATTTGGGAAGAGATTGTGTGTGCCTTGTGATTCACAGTTGAAGAGAGAGTTCTTATGTGAAGCTCATAGTTCTCCATTTTCAGTTCATCCTGGAAGTACTAAGATGTACAGAGATCTGCGGGAGTATTACTGGTGGGATGGAATGAAAAGAGATATTGATGATTTTACTGTAAAGTGTTTGACATGTCAACAGGTTAAAGCAGAGTGGAAATTACCGAAAGGGATGCTTCTGCCTTTACCAGTGCCAAAGTGGAAATGGGAGAATATATCCATGGACTTTGTTGTAGGATTACCGAAGACATATCGAGGTAATAATGCAATCTGGGTTATTGTAGATAGCTTGACCAAATCTGCTGATTTCCTTGCTATACGATATAATTTTTCCCTAGATCAACTTTCCCGTTTGTATCCTAAAGAGATAGTCAGGTTACATGGAGTTCCTCTCTCCATTGTATCTGATCGTGATCCCAGGTTCACTTCTAACTTTTGGAAAGGCCTTCAGAAGTCGTTGGGTACTGAATTAAATTTTAGTACAGCTTTTCATCCTCAATCAGATGGGTAGTCAGAATGAAAAATTCAGGCCTTGGAAGATATACTACGAGCTTGTTCTATGGATTATCAGGGAAGTTGGGACCAACATATTTCTTTGGTTGAATTTTCATATAATAACAGTTTTCATTCTAGTATACAGATGGCACCATTTCAGGCATTATATGGTAAGCGGTGTCGAACTCCAGCTTTCTGGGATGAAGTGGGTGAAAGGAAGTTGATTGGACCAGAATTGGTAGAAGAGATGGCAGAAAAAGTTCAGCTGATTCAGAAGCACATGAGAACAGCTCAGAGCAGGCAGAAGAGTTATGCGAATAACCGGAGGAAGGATCTATCTTTCGAGGTAGGTGATCATGTTTTTCTCAAGGTTTCTCCTTGGAAAAGTGTGATAAGATTTGGTAAGAAAGGAATGTTGAGTCCAAGGTTCATTGGACCATATGAAATTCTGGAGAGAGTTGGATCAGTTGCTTACCGAGTGGCTTTACCTCGGAGTTTATCTTAGGTACACAATGTTTTTCATGTTTCGATGTTGAGAAAGTATATGCCAGATCCACCTCATGTTTTGAGTCCAGAGGTGGTTCAGCTGGAAGAGAACCTATCTTATGAGGAACAACCGGTCCAGATTCTTGACCATAGGGAGCAAGTGTTACGGAATAAGTTGATTAATCAGGTAATGGTTTTGTGGAAAAACCACATGATGGAAGAGGCAACATGGGAATCTGAAAATTCAATGAGGGATAAGTACCCTCATTTATTTGATAAGTAAATAAATTATGGGAACGCAATTTTCTAAAGGGGGGAAGGATGTAACATCCCAAGTAATTAATGGATAATAGATATTTTTATCTATGTCTATTAATGAATTAGATTGTGTTTTAGTGGCTTAAAATGAAAATAAATCCAATCTTAAGCATGGAATACACTAATATTTTTAAAAGATTGTTTTACTGCCTTTTGATGGAAAACCATTCTTGAATCTATATTTTGACAATTTTATAAACTATGTTTGTAATAATAAACTTATTTTTTATGATTGGGACATCAAAATTTACTTTGTGTGATTTTTTGGTATTTTTCTGGCAATGTTCATTTTTTAATGAATAGTGAAAAATACTGCATTTTACATCAAAACTGATTTTTAATCTAATTTATTTATATGATTAGATTATGTTTTGAATTGGTTTTGAAGTGAAATTAGAATATATTTTTACCATTTAATCCAATGGTTGTCATTGGAATCAATTTCACTTTGAAATTAGACTTAAACTGGTGTCAATCTTTTGATAATTATTGTTTTATAAAAACAGGCTTTTTGCTCTGACAGTGGGAATTAATTATTAAATTAATTAATGTGACTTATGTGTTTTTAATTTTGTAAAATAGACTTCATTTTTGAATTCTTAATATCAAATATATCTTAGGGTGAATTTTTGGTAATTTTCTGAAAAACTTCAATTTTTGATGAATAGTGAAACCACTAAGTGGTACTTATAAAAATTGATTTTCCGTTTAAATGAAATTTGGCCATCATTGTGTTTTTAATTTCAATATCCGATATACATGGTTGTCATTAAGAAGTAAAATGTGGTTCAATGGGATTAAAATAATTTTTTTTGGTGAATTGTAACTTATTAAGTTTTTAATCACGATTAGTGGTAATTAGTGTAGTTTAAGGTAAAAATAATGCTTTAATAAAATGAGATGAGCTTGACACATGTACTACCCTCATTGGTTGTGTCATGGCCGACCAAGACAAGCCATGGGTCAACTTGGTGACCCCATGGAGCCACTTTGGTTGGGAAATGACATAAATAACTTTTTATTTAATGTAAAAGTAAAAATGACACAAACATAATATGTTTTACAAAAACAATTTTTACATGGGGTTATAAAGATCAGATTTTTGATTATAAATATTCATTGGAAATCTAAAACGATTTCCTACTTCATAGTATTTTTTTTATAATTTTTAGACTTTATATAAATTAAATTAGTTATGACATCATGATGATGCAGTGATGACCTCATTATTTAACGATTTAAATAAAATGGAAAAGATAATGTAATATCTAATACCTACACATGTCCAAAACCTATTGGTTGGGTAGATTTATAACCCTTATCAACTTATCCAAAAATTATATCAATGTGGGACCATTTAAATCCGAAACTCATTTTCAAATAAAGTAATATTTCTTTACTTTCCAAGAGTGTCCCTCCTCTCCTCTTATAAAAGGCCCCCACCTATACCTCATTTCACACACTCCTCAAGCCATTGGCTCGGCCAACCCCTGCCCATTTACTCTCTACACATCCCTCTCCTAATCCTAGAGGATTCCCTTTGGGCAGAATCCTTTCAAAGGAAGCCTTTAGGCTCAAATCAATAGGAGTTACACTTTTAAAGGTAATTCATTCTCTCATGTTCATTTTTTTATTTTGCATCTCCATCCCCCTAAACATTTTTTATTTACTTCTTTTGTAACAACACCAGTATCTTCAATATACTAGTATTTTGTTATAATATTTATTCAAGCTACACTCTCACACAACTACATCAAATGGTTAAAGAACATACGGTTTCCGTGGATGGTGAAATTCTGCCTCCCGAAACGATGATTGTTCAATACTCATTTAACACCTCCAAAGGTGGCCATTATGATGTCACTATTTTTATATATGATATATAATACGTTTATTATTTCTTTAAGATTCTGTATTTTTCATTTATGGCATATCATTATTGTTTCCATTATGGGTAAACACGATATCTTCATTTTAGGAAGTGCGGACTACCGCCCCCTGAAAGTGATTTGATTTCGTTAATACCATATGTGGGATGTGTAAAGTATAAAGTTAATGATATTATATATGTTATTATACTGGAATTATAATATAATCTTATATCATTATGAATCCATTCCAGGAAATACGAAATAGAAATGGAAGTAGCATTCATGCGTACGTACGGCTTACCGTCTCCATGAATGGTGCATTTCATTTCTTTCCTCTAAATGTGATGTAATATTATAAATACATATGTATGCTGAATATATATGATATATATTTTATCAAAATCATTAATATCATTCTGGATATAATGAACCTTTGACCAAATTAACAACATGTAAGTGTAAGAAGTCTATTTTTGACTTAAGAACCAAATACCGACAAAATGAACATTATTAACTTAAATGATTACATGATGTTCATAACATGGTATAAAAGGAATAATGAACTTTAAAAAGGTTCTTAAGCAAGTAGAGATTAACTCAAGTTTATTATTCATGAGATTAAAGAACGGTCGGGTTAAGTGAGATACGAGGTATGGGACTTTGTCTCAATCTCCTTTCATTGAGGCATATTTTGTTTTATACACAACCTTCTTTTATACGGTGTATAAACCCATTTGACTTTTACGTTTATCCAAAATGAATATTTTTTATACGAAGCGTTTTACTAAACGACAAAAGGGAATGTTTTTGTCGTACGTATGCGGCGACAACGACTTCTCCGCCATCGTGACCGTTATTTGAGTTTTGGCTTCCTCTACAAGCCATACCTTCTTTTTAAAAGAAAAATAAATACCATGTTTTACTTTTCTTTTATTTTGGTATTGAAAATGGTTTTCATAATGTTTTTATATCAATGTGTTGTATTGATATCTTGTGATTGAAAGGTGGAAATGTTATGTTTCCTTTATGCATGTTTTATGTGATACGATTATGTTGTGGTTCTTGGGAATTATTATGAAGACGGGTGGTTCCGTGATAAACTAAGGGCGGGTGAGCCCGATATAGCTCTCCAATTCATTGGGTAACACGAAGGAGTGAAACGTTAAGGTTTCTCTGAAGATATTTAGGGAATATACTGTGATGGGTATTCCAAACGTAACCAAGAGGGTTACTCCCTACGTAAGAATGTTATGAATGCCACAAGTTACCTTTATGTCTTATGATTTCTATGATTTTTTCATGATTTGATGAGGTATGTTAAAGTGCTTATGTTTTATTGGTAAAGTATGATTTCATTCTTATGTATATATGTACCCATGTTTCCATTCCATGTTTTTATAACCCATACTGAGCTTTTTATGCTCATCCCAAGTTTTTTTGAAATGTTTTTCACAGGTCAAGGGAAAGGTACATGATATGATGATATTGTTAAGGAAGTGTCAAGAAAGAATCCATGTTTTCTTTTAAATATGTTTCCATTGATGGGAATGAAGAATACTATCTTTATATAACCACATTGTTTATATGTGGAATGTAATGCAAGTTTTATGATCTAATTCTCTAAAACTCTAAACTCGAAAAGATCCTCAATGTGTAATCTTGTAATAACTCAAGATTAAGTAAGGTTTAAGGCTGGGGCCTTATAGTTGGTATCAAAGGTCGGTTTAGACAACTTTAGGAGTTATAATTTTATTAAATTATTATCCAAAATATTTTTTTGAAATGATATAGCATTTCAAGATTACCATGTTGCTTCATCTAAGACATGTTTGTTCAGAATGGTTTTCCACAGAGGAAATAGGGAAGCAGTGCTAGGAAGGCATATAGAAGGAAATAACCTTCCGAATCAGCATCCTGAGATGGTCAGAATTGGAACTAAACAGTTTTTTGCAGTGATGGCACAGTTGACTCAAGCGATAAATGGTGGTGGTATCCATGCACGAGATCTGCCAGACCAACCGCAGAGGAACATGTCAGTGGTGGAACATTTCATGAGGCAACATCCCCCATCATTCAGAGGATAATCTGACCATGTGCTAGCTGAAAGGTGGATTAAAGAACTGGAGAATATTTTTGATGTCATGGGTGTCAGATCGAAATATAATATGAGATGCTCAATATACAAGAGGGGGGGGGGGTGAATTGTATACTTTAAAAATTCCTTTGGAACCTTTAAAGTTAGTTATGAATAACTAAAGTTTCCTTAAGAAAAGGAAAGGACTAAGTTTAACAAAGTTATACTAAGTAGATTCACAACACCTCTAACACCGAACTAAACTTGGAAAGAGATTCCAAAAGCAGGTTCCGGAAATATGATTCCGGAAATTGAAACTTAACAAAAGTTACAATATGAGATTCTACCTTAAAGCGTATAGAATCTAAATGAATCAGAGTAAGTAAGGAAGTATAAGAAAGTTATACTTTCCTTAAGATACAAATTACAGCGGAATAAAACAAGTAGTAAAACTACTAGTAACAAGATATAAGTCTTTTATCCCAAAGAGAAGGGTATCCAACAACCTTGGATAAAGGTCCCTTGATTTATACTTTCAAGCAAGTCTGTCTTACCCACACCAGGGTAAGCCCTCGATACGAAGATCGGAGTCTCTGTCTTGCTATCCCCGCAAGACCTCAACTTCAAGGTAGTTGGCAACCTCTGTCTTTCTCAGCAAGAAAGCTCTCGATCTTTAAGGTAGTCGGCACCTCTGTCTTTCTCAGCAAGAAAGCCCTCGATCTTTAAGGTAGTTGGCACCTCTGTCTTCCTATCCCCGGAAGCCCTCGAATGTAATCACCAACATTCGGAGTCGCACGAAGCTTTGAGAGTTAATAAGAGACTCTCTCTCTAGAAATCACTTCAACAACATGTATGCACAAAGTCCAAATTGTTCACCCATCTGTTGTGAGCTTTTTCAAATGAGCTCCTATTTATAGGTAAGGTCGGCTCCACTCCAACGGTCATATTTTCCTTAAAGTTCGGAGGGACCTGTACATGTGTCACTTAGACAACGGTTAGTTTATAACAAAATGGACGACATCGTTTTATAACAAAGTAAGTATAACAGAATGTACGACATCGTTTTAAACTCTAACATAAAGGTTCAGAATGAAAATTTCGGAGTGAAGGTTCGGAGTGAATAAATTCAGAGTGTATAAAACAATGATAATCAGATTCTGTTTAATAGGTGAATTCGAAATGAGAATTCGGAATAGGAATTCTTCATCAGAAATCGTAATGAGAATTCATCATCAGAATTCGTAATGAGAATTCATCATCAGAATTCGTAATGAGAATTCTTCATCAGAATTCGTAATGAGAATTCGGAATGAGATTTCTTCATTAGGATTCGTAATGAGAATTCTTCATTGGAATTCGTAATGAGAATTCGGAATGAGATTTCTTCATTAGAATTCGTAATGAGAATTCTTCTTCAGAATTCATATCCTGAATCTGGAATAGAACTTAGTCAGAGTTCATATCCGGAATTCGGAATGAAACTTCCTTATAGTTCTTGTCCAGAATCTGAACCCTAAAACAGAATGCTTTATATCAAAGTTTCAATGATTCCGAGAAAATGAATTCGAAACTTATACTTAAGAAAAAAATATGAATGAAAATATGATAAGGATAATTTTTCTTATAAAAGCGATTTTCCTTAAGAAAGCATTTTTCCTTACAAAATCAATTTTCCTTAAGAAAGCATTTTTCCTTACAAAAGCAATTTTCCTTAAGAAAGAATTTTTCCTTACAAAAGCAATTCTCCTTAAAGATAAGGTGTTTGTGATTTTCAAAACAAGAAGGAATGGAAAAGTCATAAGGAAAACCTTATTGACTCAACAATGGGGTGTGCAGACAATCAAAAGGTTAGTCTTGCTATTTACCGTTTGGAGGGTGAGGCAGATCAGTGGTGGTCTATGGTTAAAAATATCAGGGACACTGATGAGATTGATGCTCTCGACTGGGATGAACTCAAAGGTATATTTCTTGAGAAGTATTTTCCTAAGGCTGTTCGACTTAGGATGGAAAATCAATTCTTTGAATTGAGGCAAGAGGAAGACTCAGTGGCTGCCTATGAAGAAAGGTTCACTCGATTGGCAAGGTATGCTCCAAATTTTATTCAAGACCTTGATAGTAAAATCAATCGTTTTTACTAAGGATTAAAGCCAAAATATTGAAGGGAATTAGCTTCTCGTGAGTTTAAAAGTTATGAAAATCTTGTTCGATGTGCTGAGAAGGTGGAAATGGAGTTTGTCGATGATCAAGTGTTCTATAAAAACCAACAGAAGAAGAGACCGAGGTGGAAGGAGAAAGGTAAGAATTCTTCAAAAAAGTCTGATGGTAAGAAAACTATGTTTCCAGTTTGTGATAAATGTGGAAAAAGGAATGCTGGGGAATGCCTTCTGAATTCTGGAAAGTGCTACCGATGTGGTAAGATGGGACATAAGGCTCGTGATTGCACTGAAAAGGATCAAGGTGAAGGTAAGACCAAATTCAATTTACAGTTAGTGAAATGTTATAAGTGCAATGAGATGGGTCACTATGCAAATGAGTGTCTGACAAAGAGCTTGAGTGATGGGAAGCAGTTAGACTACAAGCACAAAGGGGTGGTGAAATCCTTTGCAACTACTTAAGCAGATGTCGGGCCGTCAAATGAAGTTGTATCATGTACTTCGTTTGTTTTTTTAGATTATGCAAGTGTGTTGTTTGATTCGGGGTCTACACATTCTTTCATCTCTGAAAACTTTTCTAGTAAAATGGGAATACCATCTCAAGAAATGACTCCTGAACTTGTGGTAAAAACACCTGGGGGAAATGTTGAGGCAAAAAGAATTTATAAGAATCTTCCTATCCTTATCTGTGGAAAGAACCTACTTGAAAACCTTATTTTTCTACCTCTAGTAGAGTTTGATGTTATCCTGGGTATGGATTGGCTCTCTATTTACCATGCTAAGATTTACTATAGAGCTAAAGAAGTTTCTTTTCAGAAATACTTTCAGTTTGTTTACAAGAATGAACCCTTACTTTTGATAACATATCAAGAGGCCGAGAAACTTGTAAAAGATGGAAATGAATGTTACCTTGCACACATCGTTGAAAATAAAGGAACTGTTCAGATTAATGATGTGCCAGTGATAAATGAGTATCTTGATGTTTTTCCTAATGAGTTGCCTGGGATAATACCAGACCGGGAAGTTGAGTTTACTGTTGACTTAGTTCCTGATGATAAGCCAATTTCAAAACCCCCTTATCGAATGGCTCAAATTTAACTTTTAGAGTTGAAGGAGAAATTGCAAGACTTATTAGAGAAAGGTTTCATTCGACCTATCACATCACCATGGGGTGATCCTGTTTTATTTGTTAAGAAAAAAGATGGTTCTATGAGACTTTGCATTGATTATAGAGCCTTGAATAACATCACTGTTAAGAACAAATATCCTTTCCCTCATATTGATGATTTGTTTGATCAGCTCCCGGGAGTTCAGTATTTTTCAAAGATTGACTTGAGATTGGGGTACCATCAGCTGAAGGTAAAGGAGGTAGATATTCCAAAGACCGCGTTCCGTACGAGATATGGCCATTATGAATTTGTAGTAATGCCTTTTTGGATAACCAATGCACCTGCTGTATTCATGGACTTAATGAATATAATTTTCCATGAGTTCTTGGATAAGTTTGTGGTGGTTTTCATTGATGATATTTTGGTGTTTTCTAAAAGTAAAGAGGAGCATGAAAGACATTTAAGGGTTTTCTTGAAAACCTTAAAAGAAAATAAATTGTATGGGAAATTCAGCAAGTGTGAGTTTTGGTTGCAACAAATTTCTTTCCTTGGTCACATTGTTTCTAAAGATGGAATAACTGTTGATCCTGTAAAAACAAAAGTTGTGGAAGAATGGACAAGACCCACAAATGTAACCGAGATTCATAGCTTCCTTGGTTTGGCAGTCTATTACCAAAGGTTTGTTAGAAATTTTTCACGGTTATCTAGTCCAATGACTAATCTAACTCAGAAGGGTGTTACGTTTATCTGGACAAAATAATGTGATGATTTTTTTCAGGAATTGAAGAGAAGATTGGTGAATGCTCCAGTTTTGGAACTACCTTCCAGGAATGGTGAGTTTGTAATATATAGTGATGCTTCATTGAAAGGACTTGGTTGCGTCCTAATGCAGAATGATCAGGTAATTGCTTATGCTTCACGACAGTTGAAAACTCATGAGGTAAATTACCCTACACATGATTTGGAATTAGCTTCTGTTGTTTTAGATTTAAAAATTTGGAGGCATCACTTATATGGAGTAAAGTGTGAAATATATACTGATCACTAAAGTTTAAAGTATATATTCACTCAGAAAGAATTGAACATGAGACAAAGGATATGGCTAGAATTTATCAAGGATTATGATTGTACAATTCATTACCATCCGGGAAAAGAAAATAAAGTGGCTGATGCTTTAAGTTGAAAAAGTAATGCTTCATTAGCAATGTTGCGTTTGGAACGTGATCCTTTGGTTAAGGATTTGATGAACTTTGGCATAGAAGTTGTTGGTGCAGGATGTTCTTCTATTTTTTTTCAGGTATCAGTGAGATCTTCTCTATCAGATAGAATCAAGCAAGCATAGAATCATGACAGTGAGTTGTAGAAAAAGGTAGAGCTGGTTCAGAAAGGTAAGTTTCCTGAATTCAACATTGATAATGATTGTGTTTTGAGATTTGGGAAGAGATTGTGTGTGCCTTGTGATTCACAGTTGAAGAGAGAGTTGTTATGTGAAGCTCATAGTTCTCCGTTTTCAGTTCATCCTGGTAGTACTAAGATGTACAGAGATCTGCGGGAGTATTACTGGTGGGATGGAATGAAAAGAGATATTGCTGATTTTACTATGAAGTGTTTGACATGTCAACAGGTTAAAGCAGAGCGGTAGTTACCGAAAGGGATGCTTCAGCCTTTACCAGTGCCAGAGTGGAAATGGGAGAATATATCCATGGACTTTGTTGTAGGATTACCGAAGACATCTCGAGGTAATAATGCAATCTGGGTTATTGTAGATAGCTTGACCAAATCTGCTCATTTCCTTGCTATACGATATACTTTTTCCCTAGATCAACTTTCCCGTTTGTATCTCAAAGAGATAGTCAGGTTACATGGAGTTCCTCTCTCCATTGTATCTGATCGTGATCCCAAGTTCACTTCTAACTTTTGGAAAGGCCTTCAGTAGTCGTTGGGTACTGAATTAAATTTTAGTACAGCTTTTCATCCTCAATCAGATGGGTAGTCAGAACGAACAATTCAGACCTTGGAAGATATGCTACGAGCTTGTTCTATGGATTATTAGGGAAGTTGGGACCAACATCTTTCTTTGGTTGAATTTTCATATAATAATAGTTTTCATTCTTGTATACAGATGGCACCATTTCAGGAATTATATGGGAAGCGGTGTCGAACTCTAGCTTTCTGGGATGAAGTGGGTGAAAGGAAGTTGATGGGACTAGAATTGGTAGAAGAGATGGCAGAAAAAGTTCAGCTGATTCAGAATCACATGAGAACAGCTCAGAGCAGGCAAAAGAGTTATGCGGATAACCGGAGGAAGGATCTATCTTTCGAGGTAGGTGATCATGTTTTTCTCAAGGTTTCTCCTTGGAAAAGTGTGATGAGATTTGGTAAGAAAGGAATGTTGAGTCCAAGGTTCATTGGACCATATGAAATTCTGGAGAGAGCTGGATCAGTTGCTTACCGAGTGGCTTTACCTCGGAGTTTATCTCAGGTACACAATGTTTTTCATGTTTCGATGTTGAGAAAGTATATGCCAGATCCACCTCATGTTTTGAGTCCAGAGGTGGTTCAGCTGGAAGAGAACCTATCTTTTGAGGAACAACCGGTCCAGATTCTTGACCACAGGGAGAAAGTGTTACGGAATAAGTTGATTAATCAGGTAAAGGTTTTTTGGAAAAACCACATGATGGAAGAGGCAACATGGGAATCTGAAAATGCAATGAGGGATAAGTACCCCCATTTATTCGATAAGTAAATAAATTGCGGGGACGCAATTTTCTAAAGGGGGGAAGGATGTAACATCCCAAGTAAGTAATGAATAATAGATACTTTTATCTATGTCTGTTAATGAATTAGATAGTGTTTTAGAGGCTTAAAATGGAAAAAAAATCCAATCTTAATCGTGGAATACACTAATATTTTTAAAAGATTGTTTTACTGCCTTTTGATGGAAAACCATTTTTGAATCTATCTTTTGACAATTTTATAAACTATGCTTGTCAAAATAAACTTATTCTTTATTATTGGGACATCAAAATTTACTTTGTGTGAATTTTTGGTATTTTTCTGACAATGTTCATTTTTTAATGAATAGTGAAAAATACTGCATTTTACATCAAAACTGATTTTTAATATAATTTATTTATATGATTAGATTATGTTTTGAATTGGTTTTGAAGTGAAATTAGAATATATTTTTACTATTTAATCCAATGGTGGTCATTGGAATCAATTTCACTTTGAAATTAGACTTAAACTGGTGTCAATCTTTTGATACTTTTTGTTTTATTAAAACACGCTTTTTTCTCTGACAGCGGGAATTAATTATTAAATTAATTAATGTGACTTATTTGTTTTGAATTTTGTAAAATAGGATTCATTTTTGAATTCGGAATATCAAATATATCTTAGGGTGAATTTTTGGTAATTTTCTGAAAAACTTCAATTTTTGATGAATAGTGAAACCACTAAGTGGTACTTATAAAAATAGATTTTCCGTTTAAATGAAATTTTTCCATCATTGTGTTTTGAATTTCAAAAATCCGACATACATGGTTGTCATGAATAAGTAAAATGTGGTTCAATGGGATTAAAATAATTTTTTTTGGTGAATAGTAACTTATTAAGTTTTTAATCACGATTAGTGGTAATTAGTGTAGTTGAAGGTAAAAATAATGATTTAATAAAATGATATGAGCTTGAAACATGTCCTACCCTCATTGGTTGTGTCAAGGCCGACCAAGACAAGACATGGGTCAACTTGGGGACACCATGGAGCCACTTTGGTTGGGAAATGACATAAATAACTTTTTATTTAATGTAAAAGTAAAAATGACACAAACATAATAATTTTTACGAAAGAATTTTTTACATAGGGTTATAAAGCTCATATTTTTGATTATAAATAGTAATTGGAAAGCTAAAACGATTTCCTACATCATAGTATTTTTTTTATAATTTTTAGACTTTAATTAAATTAAATTATTTATGACATCATGATGATGCAGCGATGACCTCATTATTTAACGATTTAAATAAAATGGAAAGATAATGTAATATCTAAAACCTACACATGTACAAAACCTATTGTATGGGTAGATTTCGAACCCTTATCACCTTATCCACGGATTATATCAATTTGGGACCATTTAAATCCGAAACTCATTTTCAAATAAAGTAATATTTCTTTACTTTCCAAGAGTGCCCTTCCTCTCCTCTTATAAAAGGCCCCCACATCTACCTCATTTCACACACTCCTCAAGCCTTTGGCTCGGCCAAACCCTGCCCATTTACTCTCTCCACATCCCTCTCCTCATCCTAGAGGATTCCCTTTGGGCAGAATCCTTTCAAAGGAAGCCTTTAGGCTAAAATCAAAAGGAGTTACACTTTTAAAGGTAATTCATTCTCCCATGTTCATTTGTTTTATTTTGCTTCTCCAACCCCCTAAACTCTTTTTATTTACTTCTTTTGTAACAAAACAAGTATCTTCAATATACGAGGATGTTGTTATAAGATTTATTCGAGCTACACTCTCACACAACTACATCAAATGGTTAAAGAACATACAGTTTTCGTGGATGGAGAAATTCTGCCTCCCGAAACGATGATTGTTGAATACTCATTTAACACCTTCAAAGGTGGCCATTATGATGTCACTATTTTTATATATGATATATAATATGTTTATTCTTTCTTTAAGCTTCTGTTTTTTTCATTTCTGTCCTATCATTATTGTTTCCATTATGGGTAAACACGATATCTTCATTTTAGGAAGTGCGGACTACCGCCCCCTGAAAGTGATTTGATTTCGTTAATACCATATGTGGGATGTGTAAAGGATAAAGTTAATGATATTATATATGTTATTATACTGGAATTATAATATAATCTTATATCATTATGAATCCATTCCAGAAAATACGAAATAGAAATGGAAGTAGCATTCATGCGTACGTACGGCTTACCGTCTCCATGAATGGTGCATTTCATTTCTTACCTCTAAATGTGATGTAATATTATAAATACATATATATTCTGAATATATATGATATATATGTTATCCAAATCATTAATATCATTCTGGATATAATGAACCTTTGACCAAATTAACAACATGTAAGTGTAAGAAGTCTATTTTTGACTTAAGAACCAAATACCGACATTATGAACATTATTAAATTAAATGATTACATGATGTTCATAACATGGTATAAAAGGAATAATGAACTTGAAAAAGGTTCTTAAGCAAGTAGATATTAACCCATGTTTATTATTCAGGAGATTAAAGAACGGTCAGGTCAAGTCGGATACGAGGTATGGGACTTCGTCTCAATCTCCTTTCATTGAGGCATATTTTGTTTTATACACAACCTTCTTTTATACGGTGTATAAACCCCTTTGACTTTTACGTTTATCCAAAATGAATATTTTTTATACGAATCATTTTACTAAACGAAAAGAGGGAATGTTTTTGTCGTACGTATGCGGCGACAACGAATTCTCCGCTGTCGTGACCGTTATTTGAGTTTCAGCTTCCTCTACAAGCCATACCTTCTTTTTAAAAGAAAAATAAATACCTTGTTTTACTTTTATTTTATTTTGGTATTGAAAATGGTTTTCATAATTTTTTTATATCAATGTGTTGTATTGATATCTTGTGATTGAAAGTTGTAAACGTTATGTTTCCTTTATGCATGTTTTATGTGATACGATTATGTTGTGGTTCATGGGTATTATTATGAAGACGGGTGGTTCCGTGATAAACTAAGGACGGGTGAGCCCGATATAGTTCTCCAATGCATTGGGTAACGCGAAGGAGTGTAACGTTAAGGTTTCTCTGAAGAGATTTAGGGAATATACTGTGATGGGTATTCCAAACGAAACCAAGAGGGTTACTCCCTACGTAAGAATGTTATGAATGCCTCAAGTTACCTTTATGTCTTATGATTTCTATGATTTATTCATGATTTGATGAGGTATGTTAAAGTGCTTATGTTTTATGGGTAAAGTATGATTTCATTCTTATGCATATATGTACCCATGTTTCCTTTCCATGTTTTTATAACCCATACTGAGCTTTTTATGCCCATCCCAAGTTTTTTTGAAATGTTTTTCACAGGTCAAGGGAAAGGTACATGATATGATGATAGTTTTTTTGAAATGTTTTTCACAGATCAAGGGAAAGGTACATGATATGATGATAGTTTCAAGGAAGTGTCAAGGAAGTGTCAAGAAAGAATCCATGTTTTATTTTAAATATGTTTCCATTGATGGGAATGATGAATAATATCTTTATATAACCACATTGTTTATATGTGGAATGTAATGCAAGTTTTATGATCTAATTCTCTAAAACTCTACACCTGAAAAGATCCTCAATGTGTAATCTTGTAATAAATCAAGATTAAGTAAGGTTTAAGGCTGGGGCCTTATATTAATAGGATATTCTGTGTTAAAAGGTGACCTTCCCAGTATAAGGCGATATATGAAGAAATTTACTAATACCACCAGATATATTAACTTTTATGAAACAAATTGGATGTAATATTGTTACAAAATGATGGACTAGTATTTTAAATGCCCAAATAGCACTATAATACTATGTATATAATTAATTAAATCAACTTGAGAGATTTTTTATCCTATATGGTGTTTCAAATAGTGTTTTGGTTTTTCACACAGAAAATTAATTCAATAAAATACATCTCGATATTGGAGTATTTGGTTGAGGTATTTAACATTGACCTACTATGATAATGGACACTATTATCCTTACTTGCATCATACTTCTAGGTATGGATAGTTCCAAGAAATAACTTCAATGTTTCCTAATAGATTTTGAGATATTTTTATTCCACTAGATACATCAATACTAGTGGGTGTGGAATGTACTACTTGATATACTTGACGGATTTCAAAAAATATTCATTCAAAGGAAATAGACCTCTTTCGTTATTATCTTTGGAAAGTGTATACACATAATGATATGATTAGCTATAAAGTGCCTAATATAAGTGAGATTTCCTTAAATTATTATCAATTACATGATGTATCATGGAGGTTCCAAATAGAGTATTTCATTAATTATTTTAGGGTTTCATTCATTACTGAAATTCCATACCACAAGTCTAATAAATTTTGTAGATATTACACTAAAAGTTCATTTGAGGTGGTATATATTCAAGTTGTCTTTTTATAGTTTTATGAGTACATTCTCACGATTAGTAAGATGATCAAAAAATTATTTATATTTTGTCACTATATCATCCACACAACACTATGTTTTTCAACAAATGGGATTAAAAAAATAGTACATGGAATATTGGTAGTTGTTTATAGTGTTCCTCATGCCAAATAAAATTACTCAGTAAAAATTTTCCTTTTATTTTTCCCCAAATGAAGTATAAAATTCATATTTGAGGGCCATTGATATCTTTTAATATCTAGAATACTCATCCTAAAATAGAGGGAAATGAGTCTCGAAATTTCACTAATTAGTAGTTTCATTATCTGGGTAAGGAAATCATCCTTTGAGAAGCAACAATTGAGATCCCTTGGACCAATGTATACCTTAAATTTTCCAAACATTTTTTTGAAGGATATGATGATAAAGATACATTGTAGGTATTTAATATCCCAAATGAATTTGGATTTGATGATATTATCAAATTTAACTTTCACTCAAGAAGTATGGGTCAAATGCAATGTACATGCCTCCTATTTATATCTCCAACAGTAATCTAGAAAATCAAAATGAAATGTACCCACATAGGTATCCCAAACAAAAATTTATATATAATTACATAAAATATAAAAAATGGTGCTATTGCGTAAAAAATATGGATTTATCTTATCTTTAGGAGTTATGGTGGTACAAATTAGTGTAGGCTTAAAATATACTTCAAAACCAAGATTCATTAGTTTGTTTTCATTAATAATTGTAGATATACCTTCCTCAAATGCTAGTGGATCATATTTTATTTCTTATTCTTCTTCCACTTTACCAATATTGGGCCTATAATACGTACCAACACTACAAGATACAATATATGATATAAGGGAATTATTGATTCCTTCTGGAATATATCGTAAATGATGAAGTAGTCCAATATGTTACTCCAAAACATCTAATGGCGTGTGAGGTAATTTGGTTGAACATTCAGATTGACTTCATTGATCTTCCCAATACTTTGAATTTAAACAATGTTCTTTTTAGGGATGTTATAAATAACTTTAGAACTTTTTTATTTTTGGATGGAATAAAATTTTTTCTTATAATATTTGATGTTTTGGTTAATTTCCTATAACTTTCAATTTGGATGAGGGGGTTTTATTGTCAATATTTTTTAGAAGTAGGTACCAAATTTTACTAAGTGTTTGTGGGTGTTCGTTATAGAATTAATGATTATTTGACCATAATAGTTATTTTATCTCTTCTATTAATGCTATTTCATTATGTTAATGATGTTTATTGAGAAATAGATTTTGAATTCTTAATGTATTACTTTAGTTGTTATAATTTAAATAAAAAATCCTAGAAATTAGCATTGTACTTCAAGGTAAAGAGAATTGTTTTCAAAGCATCATGGTTATTTTCTATACATATCTACAAAATAATATACTAGTGATGAAATATATTTAGGGAATAGTTTTAATCCTTCCACTTATTGAATATATCCAACAGTATATCATTTTCATGTTGTTTGAAACTCAAGAGTTTATGGACAGTTATCTTCCTTGGTGTAGGGATAAACTGATAATGAAACATTCTTTAATGATCCTTAAAATATGTGATAGACCTAGATAAAAAATTAGTATACAAGATAAATTGTTGGCATACTGAGATTGTATTAAGCACCTAATCCTTGCTAACTCCTGTTACCCAAGAGTACCAAACATGCATCCACATTGAAACACAAAAGGTGTGAAATGTTCACTGAATTGTAAAATGGTTTCCTCTCCCGTTTAACTAGTTTATGACACCCATCCTTGGATTATATTCAAGAAAAAAGGAACTCAATGGATTCCAATATTTATAGTGGCAATTTTTTCTTGGCCAACATGTGAGAGGATGAATTAAGTGGATATTGATATGTGTAAATTTATTGTGTTTGGTATTCATATCTATTTCAATATTTCTTTGGGAAAATTTATTCAAATATTAATGGTTATTAACCTTGGGAATGGTATACCAAGTAGTATTTGACCATCAAGTTGTGGTGGACTTGTTATTTTGGATTTATGTTGTCCATAAAACCAAAATATACTTTCGTTGGTTGATAATTTATTCTTGTTTAAGGGGATTTATTGGTGGAGATATATTATCCCTATATTAGGAGTAACACTTAGTAGGCATATTGCCTCTGAGAAATTAAACATTTATTCACCACCTATTCTACAAATCAATTGCACATAAAATAATCCTCTACTCATTATAAATAAGATTTAATTACTAATGTTGTGGGTGGAAGTGGATATTGCCACACCATTCCATTTATCCTTGGTTAATGCATGTCGTGAAAGTAGAAGGTGAATGTTTGGAGGATCTACCAAAATGCCTAAGATGTCTACTGTGCATTCTTTCTAGGTGCGTTTATATGTACACCATGTTTCAGAATAATGCTTCCATTTCATTTTATTTTATATCATCATATTTCTCTATTTCATTTGTGGGGTTTATGATAATCAAATTTACTAATGTGAAGTGAAGAAAGGGGGTTATCTTTTTTACTCACATCTATGTTCTTTGGTGATTTTAAATACTACGAATATCTCTCAAGGGATAGAAAAAAAATACTCTTTTATATATACCTTATTTGTATGTTTTTATTATCATATCCCTTTTATTATTTTTTAACTCTTCTCGGTGATCCCCAAAATGTTTTTATGGAGGGTGATCCTAATAGAGTCCCCAACAACCATTACAAAACATTCTTATTGTGAAGTAATTTAATTGTAAAATTGAAGAAACCATGAGGGTTCTTACTATAATGTTTATCTAAGATTAAAAAAATAATTAATTCCTTAGAATATAGGGTGGTAATTTCTATATGAGTCATATGTGTTGTGGTGGGGTTTTTACACCACTACAAAGACCATTCCTTAGTGAAAATATGATTATTATAGGGGTGGTGGATGTCATAAAAATTCCCATAGACCTATATAATGGGGTTACCCCCATAATTCTAATTAGAAAGATTCCATCATTTATTTCTCATAATTACATGCTTATATCCATGATTGAGCGTCATGCAGACCCTTTTCTGGGTGATTTCTTCTCACCATCAACAGATTTTCCTCAATTTCATGTATTTTACTTAAATTCAAATCATGTTAATCCTTATTAGAAGAAAAATTTAGGAGTTTTTAATGGATTTATCACACTCACTATGCTATATATGTTATTTAGTAATGTCAGTAAAACACTAGATATGCCTTCTAACATATATAGATACAGATCTCGAAACTGTGATCAAAGGGACTACATTTTATTCATCACTCCTCTATAAACTATGTTGGATAGAGAGAAGAGTGAAATATGTAGAATTTTATTCACCCTAACCTATGGTATGGACATAAATTTGTATGTTTCTAACTCTATAGAGTATTTCCTTTATATCAATAAGGTAGTATTTTTTAAGATATTCACGTTGTTTCCCTAATATAGGTTCTTAGACCATTGAAAAAGTTATAGATCATGGTGGATGTAAATATCATTTATTATGTTCATATTATTAGAATAATTGACATAGAAAATGCATAGTGTCTTAATGTTATGGAGATTCAAGCATAAGGTTGAATGAATGTAGGGTTCACATTCATCATTCAATGCATCTAAGAGGTCAAATTTGGAAATAAAAATGGTCCAAAAGATGAACAATATTCCATCTTCATCTAGTTTATTCTACTAAACCATAGAGTTATCCTCATCCTCAATTATTGGTTTTAGGAATTCATCTAACCATTAAAGTTGTTTCCCTCACTTGTTTTTATGGTGAGTCAAATAATTCTGAATATCTGAGGTTGCATCATAGGGAAAATGAACTGAGGGAGGTTCAAATGATTCTTTATACCTCGGGATGCCTTTTGAATGGGTGAGTCATTATTATCTATGATAAAAAATATGATATATGTATCCAAGGTTTTTAGGGACCTCATGATTTGAGGTAAATGATGGAACACTTTTTTAATGGAGAGGACCTCTATACTAAGATTATATATTATTATATTAGGGGTCTTCACAATGAGAACCTTTTGAAGGAACTCCATGGTTATATATGATTCATTTTAATTAGAAGGACCTTTTTTAATTCTTAATTATATATTATAAATACCTTATCTATAATATATTCCTTTTGGATGACCTCTTGGTTTTTCTATTTTTTGGCCACTTTTATGGGGAGGACCTTCATATATACATTCTTAGAAAGAATATCTATAACACATGTTCAGGGAAGAACTTTGAAATTTTTTATCTTGGTTTCCGCATGATAGAAATTTGTGATCACAAATTCATTATGAGTTAAAAATGGGAGGACCTCTATTCTATTTTATATTCGATATATGTGAAAGACCTCCATAACTAATTTTATGAGGATGAGCTTTGGGATTTATCTTTACATCACAATAGGGGTAAATTCATAGTATGGGGTAGAGCCATAGTGTTATTGATCATAAAGCCATAGAGAAGAACTATGTGGTTGTAACATCATTTTAATGTTAATAAAGATATAATATATCCATAGGTGATTATATAATAATTTAGATGATAACAAAGAATTTTAATGTCCCTAGGGGAAGAGTGTTTCAACAAACTATATATTTGACTATGAGATTCATCCTTTTATAAATTATTGGATGATAAATTGAGATTAAAACCTCAATAATAGTTGGTATTATGTGGTGTGAGAAGTATTCCTCATTATTAGGACCCCTCCTAGGAATATCCTTTGTTTTTATTTGAAAATTATAATGGAATTCATGGGTTGGATCAAGAATATGAGCCTTTTACTAAGCTTAAATTATATTATGTCGATGATATTCCATGAGTAGAATAGGAATTTGAGTGTACTACAAAGTTTCTATAAAAAAATACCAATAATATTAATGTGTGTGATGGGGAATAAGGTTATGAAACTGCTCCTATTCCACCATTTCCTGTCTCCCATGATGGTTCAACATCTAGGCTTTCATAGCATACAAAACTATGTCCCAAATTTGTTGGTAAATTTCTTCAAGATAATCATAATTACATGGTTATGTGTGGAATATGTGATGATGAAGGATAATGGGATGACTTTGAGGTAGATATTAATCAATAGTGGGAAAATATTCAATGCCCTTTTTTATCGCCAAATGATATAAACAATGGGTATTGCTGCACTCTAGGGATAGAACCCAAAAATTAGTTAGATGTGTCCACCAATATAACTTTAATTTTGTATACTTGTTATTATATGGTTGGATGATGGGGATTTATCTCTTATAGGATTTCAAGATCCACATACAGACCTAGAATGGGGTTGTTGATATGGTACTCATGTAGGAGGGCATTCACCTCTCGACATTAAAAGTGATGGTGTGGTAAAAGTATTAGTCTAGACTCTAGGGCTAAAAAATTCATTAAAATTGAGTAATATATCTGGTACATTGGTTAAAAGTCTGTATCTAACTATGGTGTCTTATGGTCACCACAATATTATCCAAGAAACTTATTATTTTATACTTTAGTCGGTGAATCCATTTGGATTTATCAGATATACTTAAAGAGAAATAAAATATAAACAAGAAGAAAGTTTATGAAACTAAAAAAGATAAATTTCATGGTTATTTTATCTCTATTTTTATTAAAGGATTTTATATCATGCTCACCATTTTTTTCCAAAAAACTCCACCACCCTTGTTTTTTTCTTCAGTAGAGGCACACATCCCAAATGTACATGGTCACTTGGATATACCAGTAACACATAGGATTGTGTGCTAGTTGAGTGGATGGGTGGTCAGATCATCCCTTAAGGGGAGATTTTGAAAAGTTAAAGACACTATTTTATATTTAATACATACTCATAAATTTTTTCCCTTTAACAATACATGTTACCTTATTTGTGAAAGTGATTAATTGATATTGTATGTCAATGTGAAAAAAATTGTATCAATGGTTCTCCACATAGATTTGTTTAGTTAATTATATAATTTTTTATTAGTGTATATTTATAAACTCTATAATTTATCACCATCTTGGGAGGTGATAAGTGTTTTGGATTTTTTTAATAAGATCATGAGAGGGGATTCCTATTCCTTTGTATGAAGGGTATTAAATCATATGTAGTTTAATGCCTCTTAATGGGGAACATTGTACCTTTTAATGTCATCTAAGAATTACCATGATGGTTAATTTTAAAATAATTTGGTTATATCCCATTTAATATCCTTTAAAATATGTGTGAGTAGGCTCTATTTTGAATAGTTTTTCATTATGAAGAATGATTTATATTCTTTTTATTTTAAATTCTTATGTAGGTTAGACTACAACATGAATAGA
Organism: Viscum album; assembly: GCA_963277665.1. Lineage (NCBI taxonomy): Eukaryota > Viridiplantae > Streptophyta > Magnoliopsida > Santalales > Viscaceae > Viscum > Viscum album. The sequence goes on along the minus strand of OY728157.1, from coordinate 1,144,532,028 downwards.
ACCTAGTAATTATTTATGTAGAACTTATACATTGTAGGCTCTTTTTATTTAATTTTCTATATTTGTAACTAGATAGATGATTCGTTTAATGAGAATTTAATGTAATTATATTCCCATGATATTTAAGGTTCATCAATGGGGAAATTGGATGAGATCATCAATGAGAACATGACTGGATCTTTCCATAAGTTGGATTCTAAAATGTTCACTCCCACGTCTTATATATATTTTAACAAGATGAATAAGTTGGATTATAATCATAGGGGATATGGAATAATGAGGAAGGGTTATGAATAATACCTAGTAATATCCAATATATATATACCAAGATTATTGATTGGTCTATATAATCCTGACCAGATTTTTAAAGGCCATGGAAGTCACCTTGGGTAATTGTGATAAGAATCATGATATAAAGGGGAGGGGGTTCACTAGAATCTTAATAATATGTATCATTATTATTAATAGTAAAAATTATCTTTGGAACCTAGAGTTTCTAATTTGTTTTGGATACGAACCCATGGATCAATTCTCACGGGGTTTCTTATCCCAATTATAAAATGATAAAATGATCACAAGAGAGATTACTAGTGTGCATAGATTAGACATGTTTCTCATGAATCTATGGAGTATACCCTGATCAAATGGGATCTTTAGGTAATTAAACATCATTTAAGGAATACAATGAGGTTTCTTTGATTGATTTATCATATTTTTATGACTTTGGTGAAGGAAGTGGTGTATAGGTGGCCCAAGTATTCACTATTTCGATCTTTCATTAAGGGAATATACAGAGGTCAAATCTTTTGTGATGATAGAACACTTCAATATCAAAGAAATATAATTTAGGAAGATTATTTTTAATATAATATTGGGGTTTTTTCATAATAGGGTGTATTCACTTAGGATATTTTATTCAAAGGATTCTTGCCATAATGGAATTGAAAAAAAATCCCTCCATGAAGGAATTACACATTATTACTTAAAAAATGTTATATAAAAGGAGTTCCATAAAGTTATTTTAGGAAATGATAATTATTATTAATATTTTACATGGTTATTTTTCCCTTAATTCTCTAAGGATTTAACTAAAGATTTATATATGTTTATTAGTTGAAGACTTATTGCAAATGAGAAATTTCACAAATGGGGTAACTCATCTCTTGAAATTTGTTTCTGGAAAGAATAATCATCCTTATAGTTTGTACTTTTTCTCCTCCCTTGATGTGGGTATTGAGTATTTATAGGCTATCCAATTAACCTCCATCCTTTTTTTATAATTGAAATCATAAAGTAAGCATAGAGTTTTAGTGGATTCCCACTACTAGGCTACAAACGACTTCTATATAGGAAGATATTACATGTACATGAATGATCTTTGTAATGATTTTACAAAAAATATATATCTATATAATTTTTAATAAGACATAATGTGTCCCTATGGTTACATCATATATGAAATATATCCATGAAGATGTTATGCTGACATGAAGGTTTACAATCATTTTGTTACAAACAACACATGTCTCGTAAATGATTGGACTTCCATGAATGATGTGGTTCCTTAATGAAAAAATTTCCATTGAAATATTTTTTCCTTTTATCATTCTTTGAACCAAATATTGTCTTTTATAGGTGATTATAATTTCATAACCTAGAATCAAGGTCATTAGTAAACTCATGGGATGAATTTATATGTAGTAAGATATTTTACCCAATTAACTAAATGTAGGATGTATTACTATTATAAATGATGTCCTATTATAATAATGATGATTTGGGAAAACAAATATCAGTAAAACAAATCATTTTTTTTCATTTTTTTCTATATACAATGAGTCATGTTCTAGTGAAATATATACAATAAAACCCGTTATTGAAAATTATTTAAAATATTCTATTAATAAATTTTAGACTTTTCATGTATAGAAAAATTCTTAATGATAACACATAATAAATCCTATCTTTTAGTTATGCCCTTGAAAAAAAGTATTGTTGAATGGATAAAACTTCATCAATCATTATAAAAACCTATGTATGGTCTTTGGGAATGGGAATATGTTGAATTTTCTAGAGTAATTAATCTCTAGATACCTTATTGTTCATACTACCTTTGGGGTGATTCTTTCTTTCAATAAGTATATGAATCATTCCAATGATATCTCATGACTCATTCTAATGACCATGAATTCAATGTTTTAAAAACTATATTAATCAGTGGATCCATTGAAAGGTATATTTATGAAAAATCATACAAGGAATGAGAACAATAATATATGTAAGGAACTATTTTAGTGTAGAATTGGTAACGACATAACCATGTTAACTCACACATTTTGGATGATTTGGTACATTTACAATTTAAAGAGGTTATGTTTTCACCTTTAAAAGGAAATAAATTTGGAGCTAATCACCAAATATATTTTTTAGATTTTTTATTCTATTAATTATTAATTATAACATTAACGAGATTAAAATTTTACTCCAAATCTTTTTAAAATTTTTAGAATGATCGGATTGAATGAATAGAGTTCACAAACTATTTTTACTTGAGGTGGATAATGTTGAAGTAAATGGAAAATTCAGAATAAGTACATCAAGAAAAATATTAAGCATTATTATCATGCACTAAAACCTCTTTTAAAAATATCAAAAAGGAGGAAAAGTGATTTTAGGGTTGAATGAATGGTAATTTGAAAAGGGACTTCTATAAATTTCTTGAAGGTGTTGGGATTCTTATTGGAAGTTATGTTTCTAATGAAATTATTTCTAACATTACATCATGGATACTCAATATTCATTATAATTCTTATATTTGTGTAAATATGAAATATTTGTTATATATTGATGGATTAGTGAAGGGATAACTATATATCTACATTGTGATTTGGGGTAAATGTATATCCTTGTATACAGTGATTTATAGGATAACTCTTCCAATCAAATTCACTATCAAGGTATAGAATTTTTATTTTGTACCATCTATAAACAAAAACCTAATTTCAATATCACATAGTAACAATGAGGGGTTTCCATTTTTTTATACAAAAAAATATTCTATTTATTTTGATATACTGTATTATAGTAGTAAAAATGTGATGAATGTTAAAAAGTTATTATATCTTGAAAATATAGTTTATATCAATAATTTAAAAAACTAAAATAGAATTATTCTATTCCTACAGACCATTTTCAATGTTTCCCAGGTCATAATTAATATTTAGGAAATTTAAAGACTTTATATAATTAGCCTCGTAGTGTAATTTTTTGGGAATTATATAGAATATTTTAAGGATATTTAGAGGGAAATATCACTTATATACCTTTATTTTTAAAAATGATAGGTACAAAATGATTTATTAAATGTTGTGCATTCATATATATGTATTAATTCAACTAAAAAAATCAACATAGTTATCAATAATTCGTTCTATTTATTATTTATTATAGACTTCAAGGTTTTGTGTTTTTTATGAGATAAAAGTATGAAACCATTGATAAATTTAAACAGATTAAAAATAAAGTATATAATTGACATAAAATGTATGTTAAATATCTATGATAAAGTAGACGTGGTGAGAACTTATTCCAAGAGTTTTGTAAACTTATCAGTGTATATTTAGTTATATCATGAATCAATCCACCTATAACACCAACAATGAAAAAATAAATTAAATTAATACATTTTTTAGCCAAAGTTTATAAAACACTACTATACATGATTTTTTTTAAATATTACTATAGTTTAATAGAAGTAATGATATAATTAAATTTGATAATGGTTAAACTTTTTATGGAATTATGTGAAAATACACTACTAAAAACTACGTGTAGTGGTGGTTATTATGATACTTCCAATATATGTATTATAAAAATCCTTAACCCTCACAGCCTCCCCTCTCTATGACACTTTATTTTCTATTAATAGTTAAATACATCCACATGAACCCTCATTCCTTTCATGCTTTGACTAACACATACACATTTCCCTCTAAGTATGAATTATTGGAAAATTGTGGCCCCCCATTCTACTTTTACTAACATCTAATCCCCTCCAATATAATTATATTGGGAATGTTTTTTTAGGATTAAAAATATTTAATATCATTATTTATTTAAAATAGTGAGTGCTAATCCAAAAATTCACTTCAATTATTTCATATAAATATTTGAATTTTAAATTTATATTTTTCAAAACATTCTATTTTGTTGGTTAATAGAATACACTTATTATTAATTTTGTATTTCATGAACAATAGCTTGAAATAATATATTTTTATTTAATTTATTTCATTGAAATTACACTCACATAAATATATAAACTTTATAATAATTAAATAATTAATTACTTACTATGGAATGTGTATATAATATTTTTTTTGTTTTTGGATTCGAAAACAAATAATATTTATAAAAATCTCCTTCATGGTATTTTTAACCTCTATTGTTTTAATAAATTTAGCGAGGTTTGAGTTTCTTAAACAATACTCATAATGTTATTTATTATTATTACCATTATAATAAATATTTTAAATATATACTTTTTTGAATAAAATTTTATATCTTTATTTTCAATATATATTGAGGAGATTCATAATCCAATACCTTTGGATAAAATTTGGATAAATTTACATCAGAATATACCATGGTATGCAATGGGTTCTGACTATTTGTTAGATTGTACAATTGGAAATTGATTTGTAGATTAAATAATCAAATTTATATCTCATGGTTTTAAATTTTTTTGATGGTTGATTAATGTTTTTTTAATATGTACATAAGGTAAAAATGATTTCTGACTCAATATGTGTAGTGATTTGGGAATGAAGAACCAAATATTATTTAAATTTAATACAGTGTCTATGTTTTGATTAAAACACATGGTGACCAACCCAAGGATAACTTAGTTTGAAACATGATAAATGATATATTTAGTTCTATAAGATATAGTAAAAAATATTATGATAGATCGATATAAACTTTAGTTGATCATGAGAAGTATAATGTTACTCATAACAATAGTTAGAAAAAAATATGTTTTATAAATTAGTTTCAGAAAATAATCAATAGTTTGATAAAGAATTTCACTAGTATTTAATGATATATTTTCAATTAAATTTATCCCATATAATTTTTATATAATTATTGATAAGGTAATTCCCATTATTTTGGAGTTTGTTTATAATGAATTTATTGAAGCTAAGATCTCTATATTATTCAATTAGTTATAAAAAATAATCTGAAATATTGTTCATTATTATAAAATAATACATCAATGTCCCAATGATTGAATACATTAATAAGGATATGATTTTATAAAATAATAATGCATAAGATTTCATAAAAGTTGATTGCAAAAAATGAGCAGTAGTTGTAGTTTGAAAGGGTTAAATTGTAGAAAAAAGAATAAAACTCTTATTATGGTATCATATTACTTTTATCTAAACCTATGCATACAAGGACTATTTATTTCATCCATAATAATAAATTTCATGAATTTTTATGAATTTTAAAGTAAAAATGACAGTTTGATTAGTCATATAAAAAATTAAACATTATGGATTATATTTGATTCAATATATTCATTTTTTGAGTCTCAAAACATGTGTTTGGGATTGTATTATTATGGATTTAACCTTTTTTTAGTTTAAGTACCAATTATATAATATGTCCAGTTGTTTTATTCACTTGAAATATACCTCCCTAGATGTGTAAGAAGCATAATTCAGTCACTATTTTGGTGATTATTATTGGATGGGAAATGCATTGAAGTAACATTGATGTATACCTTTATTCTATAATAAAATAATTAAAATAATTATTTAATGATGAAATTTAAACATTTAACACATAAATGAAAACACTATTTAAAATACAAGAGATTATATCATGGACCACTACTAACTTCTAAAGACATAGAAACATATCTTCTTGGAATAGTCATACTAGTTTTGATAATATAGTATATAGTTTTAATTTTGAATCCAAATAATTACCACATAGTAAAAAAATTAAGATTTTTATTTCATTACTTTTTTCTTGAATCATTTTATTAATTTGAGTAAAAAAATACACAATTCAATGGACCAAAATAATTAAGAATGTCATCGTAGGTGTTATATTGTTTTTAAATCATTATAAAATTAATAAATTTTAGTGTAGAATTTAGAGAAATTAATCAAATGAAAATGGATAGAATGGGTATGATGTATAGAAGCCAATGAATTTGGAAAAAAATAGTGTAATAAAAAGAGTATATTTATAAAATGTACTTATTGGGAGTATAATTTCTATGTAATGATCTCTATGTAACAAATATTGATACATAACTCTATGAAAAATTGATTTTTTTACATTGTTTAATGAGATGGTTAAATCAAAGTATCATATTAACAACCATAAATAGTTTGAAGCAATGAATATAAACCTTGGAATGTGGGAATATTCTATTTTGAAGTTTTCTATTGTAGTTTTTCTAAAGGAGAATCTTGAAAGGAGGTATTCCTTATATACATAGTTATTTTAAATATTTTAAATGGTTATTGAAGTAATATTCTTGGTTATTTAACATAAAACATTGAAATATTCATGTATTAAAATTTTTTGAATCACATATCCATATGGAATAGTTATATCGCATGGAATTTCATTAAGTGTTACCAAAAAAAGTAAAAATAGTTATAGTTCGCTTCTATACCTTCTTTTTAATGTTTTATGATTTTATTTGAATAAAAACAAGATATATAAACATTGATAAATAATATTAATGACACATTTTTTTAATATTTTATTCCACATTAATTTTTCTTTGTCATGATTATATAACTATTCATTTGGTTAAAGAATCTAAACATGGTTAAATGGTGTATTATTGATGTATTTATTCAATTGAGATTTATATTAATGTGTTAATTTTATATTCATTGATTAATTCAATTTTATAAAACCAATTCATAAAATGATCCAATATGTTTCTTATATTTTCTTAAAGGGTACTTAGGTCATTTTTAGTCATCTATGGTAAATTGAGCATTACTAAAAGGATTTATTGCTAAATTTTACATAACTAAGTAATATATGACCATATGTTTTCTTTATTTAGATGTAATGGATAAATTATTCAATAATATAGGACATTATGATGGATTTACATTAATTTTATGTTTGATAAATATTTTTTTTCAACTATAGGATGATGATTTAGAAAGTGGTCAAATTTTAAACAAATTGAATTAAATTTAATACTATCACATAAATATATTATAGTCAATAATAATATTATAGATCTATTTAGTAATGGGTTTATATTTCATGAAAATAGATGATTAACATGATTATCATGAAATGAGTTAGTAAATTATAATGTCTTAAAAAACATATTTTTAAATTCTTCAGCGACTGTGTAAGTACATACACATATTAATATTACTAATATTAATATTTAGTCCTATTCAAAATTTATATCATATATTATCTATTATTGATAATAAATGTTGATAAATGAGCTAATATTTCAAATGATATGAGGTTTTTGGAAATATCTACATTAAGGTGGGATATTCGATTCTCTTCCATCGATTTTAGTGATTTCAAGTTTTGTATAATTAATCATCATGAATGATTTAAAAATTTGAATAGAAGAGTTTTTACACTTTAGAAGATGGGATACTATAGAAAAAATGTTTATATAAATTTATTATACTATCATGGTTAATTTTTAGTTTTCATATTCAAATATAGGTTGGTTAACATTCATGTGGGTATTACAAAAGAGTAGTTATATTTTAATTCTATTGACTTCTATTACTTGATGAAAATTAATTAACATGTTGAGAATAATTCATTTATATTGGATTTATAATATAATATGGTTTATTATATTTATTAGAGTACATAAGTGGTGATGTGTTTTTGTATAATTAAAATATATATACTTGTATTATATGTTTGATGAAGTTCAATTTGTATTTTATACGAGTGAAGCCCATTAATTGTAAAATACTTAGTATTTTTTCACTGAAATTATTAAAATAGTAGAACTTGGAAGGTATAGTCAAAATTAATACATACTCTTAACAATAGATCTCAATAAAAATTTGGACAATAGGGGAGAATATAATAGAATATATAAAAAAGAGATGTCATAACATTACACATTCACATTTAAAAGTGATTTCTTTTTTTAATGTGTATATGTATTACATATCATATTATGTATATCCTATAACTTATTTAATGAGAATTACTACAAAGGATAAAATATTTTATAGATCAAATATTGTTTTTCTATGACATAATTCCTTTTAAACATATATAATTTTCAATTTTATTTTTTATGAAAATTTAATTTTTTTACTACTATATTTTTTCTATACATTCTATAAGGACCTTGAACCCAGTAGCCCAAATCCAGTGAGTTAATTCCATAAAATATTATGATTATAAGGAATTCATATCCCAAATGACTAAATAGTTTATTATATTTGTAAAATAAGATACAAACATACGTTCAACATTATATCTTGAAAAGAAATACAATATGTAAATCCATTGTAAACATATGTTACTACTAGATTATCCCTGTAAGTCATTCATAAAAAAATTCATCACATCCTGGAGGAAAATAAATCATAACAAATGGGTGAGATCAGATGCTCAATATTGGTATGTGATAAATTAGAAGAATAATTAATAATTCATTGTGAATAAATTGATGTAAATATTCTATTAGAAGTAAAAATGAGCATAATATGTTAGAAATAAAAGTTTGGTAAATAATTACATAATAAAACATAAACATGGATATAATAATATTAAAATAATCACATATAATATCAATTACCAGTTTCATAATTAGGGAATGCATAGTGCAAGACATCAAAACCATACTATCAAGGCCTTGTGCCAAGACCATAAATAAATGTTTAAAAACCGAAAGTAGTTTGTCTCAGGAGGCATATTGATACATCAAAGGGATATAATGGTCCCAACCAAACACTTAATAAGTCCAATGAATTACTTAAATTAAAGGGTTGAAACATAATAAACATATACATTCACATTGAAAGTAACATAGGAAATGTAAATAACATTCCGAAATCAGTAAACACAAATACTAACCATTCAGAGTAATATGGTGAATGGTATCAAGATAGAACATTCACAACAAAACTAATCAAAAAAAATAAAAATAAAATATGGTAGATGATGTCATAAAAAATGAATCACAATTAAACATAATAATAAAAGAGTGTTGAAAAAGATAAAAGTACTCTTATAGAATCACCGTGTAATTCTTTATAGAAACACTCTTACACTTTTAAAAGAAGAGTTCGTTTGGAAACATATTTATATAATACCAAAAGTAAACTAATATAGTGTTTTAATAATAATTTTTTTTGAAAAAATTTATAGTGTGCCCCTGAAAATAGGTAAGAATTCAAGAACTTCTATTTAAATAGGTTGTTTATCAGGATGAATTTGAGGAATATCCTTTTTAAATCATTTAATATCCCATAAAATAAATAAGGATTATGATGGGTGCAAAAATATAGAAAATTAAAACATAATTTGAGAAGAGTACATGAGAATAAATAATAATATAATTGCTAAAAATTGTGAAAATGAGTAACCTGAATGAAAAAGGAGGTTTGGGTAGAAAATACTTACCTTATGTTTGAATGTATTCTCCACTTGACCATAATGTCCTGGATAATCAAATTAAATAAATAAATAAATTAATTAACTAATAAAATTATATATATATATTATTATAATTTTATAATGTTAATTTATGGTCATTATGATGAGTTATAAAATTCAAATTTATCACTCGGGAGCATTCATTTGCTTGGTTTTCATTCTCGGTATACCTATATATGAGTACAAATATTCATGTGGAAAGAATATAGTTCTCTAGAATTGAATCTATATTATACTAATGAAAATACATAAGATTAAATGGTTATATAATTCATCTTTTTATATGGTCTGAGGATTATTTATTTTATAAAACATTAGTGATAATCATTTAGGTTTCAATGGATGTATTTTGATCATCATGAACCAGTATTTTCTTATGAATTATTTTTTTGTTTATATATAGATTTAATAATATTATATGATACCTAATACATTTTATATAATCTAGTTATGTAATAAAAATGGTTTCATGACCATCCTTTTTGTAGAAATTGAATAATGAAGTTTTTCGTTTACGAAGGTTGTTAATTGGTACCTCCCAAACAATGATTTCATTTTTAAAAATAAAAGAGAGAGATAGTAGTATGAGGAATTATATTCCATAAACATGAAATCATTCAGGTATATAGATGATATAGAAGTTATATGGATAATTTGGATTAAGTAGGTGATGAGAAGATAAGAAAGTAAATTGAAAATAAAATTAAGAGAAAAAGGAAGAGGGTTTACCTCTTAAATTAACCTCCTTGAGAAGCTCCTTAGGGATAGGGTTTTTGGTATTCTGGTAAGACCAAGAGATCTTGAATGTGGGAAGAGACTAGGGAATAAGATTTGGGATTAAATTTTTCATGATTCTAGGATTAGATATGTGAAGATACGAGGGGGGTGGGTGGTTTTTATTGTGGAGGAGAGGGTGATTTTTCAATATTTTTTTCATTATGTTATTATTTAACTCAAGATAAGAAAAATTATTGATTATTGTGACTAAATACAGTAATAAGTTCATTTGATTTTGGACCACAATTTGTTACACTATTCACAACTCAAGGAATAGTGTATTTAGCTTTTTATGTATTTATACCACAAAATTAATGTATTTTACTATTCACCAAAAATTCATGTTTTTTAGAACAATTCAAAAAATCACCATAATCATTTTTAGATGTGTATAATTGAAAAATAAAATCCATTTTATCAAAATAATTTTCTAAATATGTGAGGTTTAATTTTTAAATAAAATCATTATTTATATGAAAATTACAGATTTTAAATTTATAACTGATTTTATAAAAATTTAAATAATTAACTAAGGTATAATTAAATTTCCCTAAAATAATAATACAAAAAAATATTTATTTGTGAATCCATTATTTGAAAATGAATTTTCTTTTAAATAATTTTATTAATCATAAAATTTTAATTAAGCATTTAGGACTTACAAAAATATCAAAACATAAATATTAATTTTTAAAATATTTACTTACATTTACAATGATATAATTATATAATACTTTCACAAATGAGATTCATAAATCTTATTTGTACTTTCATGTGTGAGGTTATTATTCATTAGGGTGATTTACTAATCATAACGTTCATATAAATATTCCAAAGGGAAAGTTACTATTTCATCAGAATAGAGTCTTTAATGTCTAGAAATACCTCTTATTTTTTATTCATTTATAAATATTTTATTGGGTTATATATGTTGTTTTATATTATTCATACTATTTAAAATAAACACAAGAAGGTAAATTTTATTGACATAATTTTGGGTCATTAAATGATCTCCTCTAGTAAAAAACGTTACCTCAGAATTCCAAAATTTTACCTCACAAAAATATTTGGGTAGTTCTTCATCATAAGATCCTTTGGCTCCCATGTAACCTCTTCAATTTTATGATTTTTTAAAGTACCTTTACAAGGATATTCTTCCGATTCCTTAACACCTATTCATTAGTGTCTAGAATTCTGATAGGCTCATCATAATATGATAAGTTGGGTTTCTATTCGATACCTTCAGAAGTGACTACATGTGTTGGGTCAGAAATTTAGTTTCTCAGCATTGAGATGTGGAACACCTTTTTTACTTTATAAAGGCTAGGTGGAATCTCTATAAAATAAGCTACAGATCTGATTATTTCTAGTATTTTAAAAGGACCAATGTACTACGGGATCAATTTCCCTTTCTTCCGAAATCTTAAAACACCCTTCAACAAAGATACTTTTAAGAAAACCATATCTCTTACATGAAATTCCAAATCTGTAATTTGATTGTCAGTATAGTTATTTTTCATAAACTGATCTTGTTTGATAAGGGTTTGAATAATATTTATATTCACTATTGTTTCCTCCAGAAGCTTTCTTACACCAATATTACCCCAACATGTTGGGGTATAAAATCTCTTTCCAAACAATGATTCATATGGTGCCATTTGAATAATATATTGGGAACTATTTTTGTATGAATACTTGACCAAAGGTAAATAACGATCCCACATACCATGAAAATCATGTTGGCATGATCTCAACATGCCTTCTAATGTCTAGATCTTCCTTTCTGACTTCCGATCTGTTTGAGGCTGGTAAGAAGTACTCAAATAAAGCCTAGTATCCAAATATTTATAAAGGAATTCCTAAATTTTTGATGTAAATTGTGGATCATGATAATAAAAAATTGGTAAAATTTCTCAATTTTTTCTTTCAACATCATTAATATAGATATTTGTAATGCGCTTTAGTGGAAAATTCTCCCTTATAGTGAGGAAATCTGCATATTTGGTAAGTCAATCCTAAATCACCCATATTGTATCATTCCTTCTTAGAGTTTTTGGTAATCCAGGGAAAAATTACATAGATATTTCATCCCATTTCCATGTAGGAATAGTAAGAGGTAACATGACTCATCTGTGATTTTATATTTCAGCCTTCGCTTATTGATAAACTAAACATCTTGATAAATCATCAAAAGTTTCCCTCTTCATGTGATCCCAAAAGAAATTTTTTTTCAAATTGATATACATCTTAGAACTACATGGCTGTAGAGACAAATTTGAGCAATGAGCATCATGAAATAACTCCCTTTTTAGATCAGGTTTGGATGGAACACAAAGCCTCTTCCAAAATTTCATAATTCCATCCTCACACATTAAATCATCTAACTACCCATCATTCACACCTTTAATATTCTTTTCAAGATTATCATCATCCAACCAAGCACTTTCAATCCTTTATAATAAAGATGTTTGGTCAACCAATTAAATAATTATTGATGTTTCACCTCCCTAGATAATTTCCATATCCATATTTTCTAAACCATGTACACAAGAAACCTTTTAATCCTTATTTTTTTTAGAACTCCATGATCTTCATTACTTAATGCATTAGAAATATTATTTTCCTTTCTTCGATGATATTGTATTTCACAATCATAATCCTCAAGTAGTTCTATCCATATGCTTTTCCTCTTATTTATTTATTTTTGTGAGAATGTGTATCTCAAGATATTATGATCTGTATATATCCCATATCTTTCACCATATAGATAAGGCATCCATATCTTTATAGAAAAGATTAATGTTTAAAACTCAATATCCTAAGTTAGATAGTTTTTTTCATGATTTATTCACTACCTTGATGCATATGAAATACCTCTATGATTTTACATAAAGACACAACTATTTCCTTTCTCGGATGCATCACTATAAATCCAAAATCCACCATTTACTGATGGTAGATTCATGATTGGAAAATTCACTAACCTTTTCATTAATTTTTCGAAACATTATTTACATTATTTTTTCTATATGAACTTAACACATTTACGTGTAAGAGTGGTTAATGAGTTAGCTAATCGGGTGAAGTTTTGAACAAAATTCTGATAATAAACAGTTAAAAAAATAATACTACGTACCTCAGTTATGTTCATTGGTGTTGGCCATTCCTAAAATTCCTTTGCCTTTTCCAGATTAACTAAGATTCAATCCTTAGAGGCAATATGACCAAGAAAACAAATTTTTTTAATCCAAAATTCACACTTGATAAACTTTTTATATAATTCATTTCTTCTAAGAGTCTTTATAACAATGTGTAATTAATTTATGTTATCTTCAATGATTAAATCCTTAGAGACAATATAACCAAGAATATAAAATTTTGTAATCCAGAATTCACACATGCTAAACTTTCTATATAATTCATTTCTTTTAAGATTCTTTATAAAAATGAGTAATTAATTTATGTTATCTTCATTGATTTTTTGATTATACCAATATATCAACAATAAATACCAAACAAAAGTCAACAAGATATTCTTCCAAATTTATTTTCATTAGATCCATGAAAATAAATGGTTCATTAGTTATTCTAAATGGAATTAATAAAAACTCATAATGCCTATAACTGGTTCTAAATTCTTTCTTTCAAGTATCATCCTTCATTACAAACAACTGATGATATCCAGATCGAAGTTCAATCATTAAAAAACATTGGGCTATATGAATTTGATCAAATAGATCATCAATATAAGGAAGAGGATACATGTTCTTTATCATTACAACATCGATATACCAGTATTCAATGCAGATCCTCATATATCAATCTTTCTTCTTAATGAAAATAATAGGATCTTTCTATATAGAAACACTAGGTCAAATAAACCCCTTACTACTTAACTTCTCTAGTTTCTTCTTTATCTCCACTAATTCCATTGTGTCCATTATATAAGGAGTTTTTGATATAAGCCTTATACCAGGAATTGAATCAATATAAAATTAAATTTTCCTCCCTAGATGGTGTCTATGTAAATCCAATGAAAATACATCAATGTATTCTTAAAGAATAGGTACATCCTAAATTTGAACATTTATTTCCTCACTACTAGAAATTTCATCCTCTTCCTCCCCAATAATTTAATTCAGTAGACCTACTAGGGGTGGATCTAGATAAGAATCAGATGGTGATATTTCTTCTATAAAGATAATGGATTCTACATTATTCTCAAACAATTTAACTTCATTCTTCTTTAAAAAGATATTTGTATCATAATTTGAAATAAAATCCATGCCTAAAATTATAACAAAGTCACTCATGGGTATGATGTTAAAGTCAAAAAATAGAGAATGTTTATGTGTCATAATGGGGACTAATCGACACATCCTTATTGTAATGATACTTCCCTGAGTAGTTTTTACCGTCAAATCCTTTATTAAATAAAATTGTAAATGCCTAATTTTCATGGAAAACAGAGAATATATGAAAGAATATAATGATCCAGAATCAAATAATTCCTTCAATATGATTGAGGAAAAGAATAATGTACCTTCAAACACATCATTAGGAACTTCATCCTCAACAATTGTGACCTCATAAGATTGGAATTTCCCCCATAGAATTCTTTGGGGATCATTTCCTTGACCGTTAGTAAATTCATGTGCATAATTTACCATATCATTATAATTATAATATTTAACATTGGAATCTTATTTCTTTCCCTTAAAATCATGATATTGGTTTCCTTTTTCTCTACACTTTTAACAAACACACATTCTCACTGGAAAAGTTCCAAGGTGTCTCTTCTGACGAAAACTACAGGGTGGAAATATAACTATTCCCTTATTACTTATTTTCTTTTCTAGAGTTTTCCATATCCCCCTCCTTCTCTTACTTTTATTTAGATTAATATTACCTATAGATTTTTTTTGTCTTGATATCACATGAGACTATATCTTCTTATGATGATAAATTTAGATAGAGCAGTGACCTTCGGAGGAATGGTTTTAAACCATCTGAGATTCAATCAATATTTATCCTTGGATTAAATATGTAGTTGGAAACATTAATTTCTAACCTTATAAAGTTGGATTCATAAAAATTCATGATAGGCTTACCCCTTTCGTTACTTGCCAATGTGAGAAATTACTTCTCTAAATATATTATCCACCACCATGCTATGAATTGGTTTTTAGTCTCGTTAAATGATGGAGGGTATTGTCGCATAAAAAGGTAAAACATTTCTTCTTCACTTTTTGGATTAGGATCCTCGAAATGGTTATTGTTATTGTTTATAACATGAGACAGGTGTCCATGTATAGATATACTTTTCATATATCCTATCACAGCTCTATAAGAAACATCATTATCTTGCATTGGTGGGAAATCCCTACATGGGATACACACATTCATGTGGTTCCCATTCAATCTACTAGGAACCATTTCTAAAAAATTACATACACTAAATTAGGTTATTCGTCATAATTTATATTTTCAAACTAGTAAAATATTTAACATAAATTGAAATCATATTCATGTATAATATGACAATATTAATCATGTTTTTTGGGAAATATTTACAATTAAATCATTCATAATGGTTTGTTATGAAAATGTGAATTATCCTAAGCATATACCCTGGGAGTGTCAAACCAGGTGCGCAGTAATGTCTGTTTTTGTGTATCATGTAACCCAATGTTAGGCCCAGAACACCTTTTCATATTTGTTACTACTAGGTATATCTATGACCGAACCATATCCAATTGTAGTATTCAAACAATGATGTATTTCTAAGAAGAATCACATAATCTGTACCTTACAAAAATTTTAGGATGTTTTTGTATGCTTATCGTCAAAGTCTATCTTCGGGGTTTTTTCACTAATATATGTTTTCTAAATCATGCTTCCAAGGATTCTACTAAACTTCCTCTAATACAAAATGTAAGGACCCGAACCCTAGTATCCCAGATCTGGTGCCTTACTTCAATAAATTTGAATGATTATAAGGAAGTCATATCCCAAAAGACCGAATAGTTTTGTATATTTTTAAAACAAGATACATATATAAGTTCAAAATTTCAACTTGAATGGAAATATAACATCTAAATCCATTATAAATATCCAAAACTTATATATTATCCTTGAAAGTCATTCGTAATATAATTTTTCATATCCTGGGGAAAAATAAAACACAAAAAGGGGTGAGATCAGATTCTTAGTAAGGGTATGTATTACAACACAAGCATAAGTAATAAGGCATGGTGAATAAATAAAATTAAAAATTCCATAAAAAGTAAACCTAAACATAATATGGTATAAATAAAACATGGATAAATAATTACATAATAAAACATAACAATGTATATTCTACTAGTCGTTTAATCACATGGAAAATCAATTACCAGTTTCATAATGAGGGAATGCATAATGAGGGACATTAGAACCATACTGCCAAGGCCTCATGCCAAGACTATATATAAATAGGTAAAACCCAAACTACATTGTCTCATGAGACCTACTGACACACCGAGGGGCTATATAGGGCCCCACCCAACACTTAGAAAGTCTAATTCAATCCTTAAATTAAAGGGGGTGACACATAATAAACATATACATTGACATTGACAGTAACATAAGAAATGTAAATACCTTTCCCCAACTAGTAAATATAAATACTCTCCATTCAACGTAGTATGGTGAATGGTATCAAGATAGAGCATCCACAGTCAATCAAATCATCAACCTTTCAATAAAATATGGTAGATGATATCATAAAATATTTTTTCCAATTTAATATAAGAATCAACAAGAGTTCTGTAATAGATTAACATACTCTCATAAATTGATCATGTAATTCTTGATAAAAATACTTTTTTTATTTTTAAAAGAAGATTTCTTTTGTAAAAATCTTTTTATAAAACCATAAGTGAACTAAGATATTTTTTTCATAATAAAATGAGTTATTTTAGAATAATAATGGTTTCTTTAAATACATTATAGAGTTCCCTTGAAAATAGATAAGAATTAGAGAAGTTACCTTGAATCAGACTTATTTATCAGGAAGAATTTGAGAAATATACTTTTTAGAACATTCATATTCCCATAAAATAAATAAGGATTCTTATTGGTAAACATATATATAACGTTCAAACAGAATTTAAGAGGAGAAAATTAGAATAATTAAGAATTTCAATGGTGTAAAGAGAGAAAAAGAGTACCCTAAAAGAGAATGGATGTTTGGGTGGAAAACCATTAAATTATGTCCAACACATTTTATATATGTATTTCATTTATTATCATTTTATTAAGTTATTTCATATCCTTTTTTATGAGTTTTAAGATACAATTTTTTTTAGTCCGAGAGAGTTTATTTCTTTGGTTTTCATGATCGATATAATTGTATATGAATATGGAAATTCATGTGGAAAGGATATAATTCTCCATAATTGAAATTATATGATACTAATGAATATACAGATGATGAAACGGTAATATTATTCATTTTGTTATATTTTATGAGGATGGGTTATTTGATAAAACATTAGTGATAATCATTTTGATTATTACGACGGTATTTTGATCACCACGAGCTAGTTTTGTCATATGAATTAGTATTATGAATATATAATGGTTTTGAAACATTACATTAGACAATATATATATTTTATAAACTAGTTCAATCATAAAAATGGTTTCATGACCCATTTTGAAGGAGAAAATGAAAAATGAATGTTCGTTATCCATAAAGATTGTAAATCGATACCTCCCATACAATGATTTCGTTTTTAAAAATAAAAGAGGGAGAATGATAGGAGTTTGAGGAATGATATACCATTAACATGATATCTTTATATTACATAGGTGATACTTGAGTTATCATGATCATTTTGATAGAGGAGGTTAGGAGAACATGAGAAAGTAAATTGAAAAGTAAATTAAAAGAAAACGAAGAGGGTTCAACTCTTGAATTATCCTCCTTGAGAACCTCCTTAAAAAGGGGGGTTTGGTCTTCTTGTAAGACCAAGAGATAAAATACGTGGGGAGAGACTAGGGAAGATAATTCGGGCTGAACATTGACAGTCTTCAAGGCTTAGAGGAGTGAAGATAATTGGGGGTG
Source organism: Viscum album (assembly GCA_963277665.1). Lineage (NCBI taxonomy): Eukaryota > Viridiplantae > Streptophyta > Magnoliopsida > Santalales > Viscaceae > Viscum > Viscum album. Next base: position 1,144,513,439 of record OY728157.1, on the reverse strand, counting down.
AGGGTGTTTTTTTATAGTGGAGGAGATGAGTGATTTGTCATTATTTTATTCATTATATTATTATTTTTCTCAAGAAAAGAAAAATTATTTATTATTATTATTAAATACAGTAATATGTGCATTTGAGTTTGAAAAAATGTTTCTTACATCATCCACGACTCAAGTAATAGTGAATTTATCTTCAAATGTATTTATATTGTAAATTATCGTATTTTTCTATACACAATAAATTCATTTATTTTTGAAAAATACCAAAAATTCACAATAAACATTTTTCTACATGAAAAATAAAAAATGCACATCATTTTTTCAAAATAACTTTCTAGGTATGTGAATTTTAATTTTTGAATAAAATAATCATTTTATTGAAAAATAATTTTTTTAAATTTAAAACTGATTTAATAGCACTTTTAAAAATTAAATAAGATATAATTAAATTATCATAAAATCATCAAATAATAAATATGGACTTATGATTCCATTTATTGAAAATTACTTTTATTTTAAATAATTTTATTTATTATAATATTTTAATTAAATATTTATTACTTATAAAAATATCAGCACTTAAATATTAAATTTTAAAATATTCACTTAATTTTACTATGGTATAATTATATCATACTTTTACTTATGAGGCATCTAAATTTTATTTATACTTTCATTGGTGTGGTTTCTATTCATTAGTATAGTTTACTATTCATAAGGGTCATATTACAAGTCCTAAGGTAAAGTTACTATTTTATCATAATTGATTTCTTAACATCTAGAAATACCTTTTATTTCTTTTATTTTTTATTTTTAAAAATTTTATTGTGTTCTCTATGTGGTTATATAAGATTTATGATATATAAAATAAAAATAAGAAGGGAAATTTCATTGATAGAATTTTTTGTCGTTACACATTCAATATATATGAAAGAATTTTTGGTCATTACACATTAAATATATTTGTTCATAAACATCCTATACCATCACCTATAGTGAATCTAAATTATTCCTCTATACTAGAGAGCATTAGAGGGCCACCATATTCCCTATCTGATGATGCCAATTCACTATCCAATACACCTTCCTCTAGTGAGTAGTTGTTTTCTCTTCCATCTTTGGGATACTTATGGGTCACAATAACTAGTATGCAGGTGATTATAAAATAAATGTATATAATTTTTTTGACTATTTAATTTCTTTGTCAAAAAGATAGAAATAACAATAGAGTTGATATAAATATAAATATAACATATGTATGGGACTTGAGAGACTTTAAAATTATCCTTCCACTTGGTGAGTTTTGGGTTACTATAAGTGATGCAACTAGAATCTTTTGAGATATTACTTGATATATGTTGATTATGACCATATATTATAAATATTTTAGGAATATTACCATATATGTGAAAAATGATTTATTTAACATCAAAATAAATGTAATATTTTTTTTCCATCCATTGATAATTATTGAAAAATATATGAGTAAAATTATTAATGAACTTATATTTTTTTGGTAATTTATATATGGATATTTATTATTTGGATTCAATTATATATATTTCAAGCACATGGTCCTTGAAAAACATGGGTAATAAATAAAGATACCTAAAGTGAGGATTATGAAAATAGTTTAATTAAACATCTCTAATCACTCAAAACATGTATGAAAAAAGCACCTGAAGGTTTATATTGTGATCATAAGAAATTGTTCTCTAATATTAGTAGAGATGTATATTATGGGTACTTACCATATATTATACTTATAACATGAACACATCAAAATTATAATTTTTATTAACATTATATTTTATTTTGAAATATATGAAAAATATACTGATTCATAATAAAAAACAATTTCTAATAAAATATCAATTCTGGTTGTATATTATTTATTAATATTTATGTTCTTAAATTATATTTAAAGGTCTGTTTAACTTGATAAGTATATTATTTTTTTATAATTAGTAGGGATTATCTAACCTGGTTGGATTGATTAAGATGTGGCTTCATGTTAACCAATAACGTAATGATAGTTTTTGGAATATACCTTTTATAAATATTATTATGACCATTTTCAATTATTATTTAATGTTATTTCATAAATATTATGATTTTCAGATAATTAATAAAATATTTAATATGATTCATCTCCCTAGGACCTCACTTTGTGTGACAATAGACCAAGTTTTTCCCCCAAATCCCTTCTCCAATAGTCTAAAAGCTAGTGAGAAGCACCAATAAGGCATAACACACATATGTGATTTCATAAACTAGAATCCTATAAACATACACACATCTAAATGATAGAATAGATATTAAAATCCAAGACCCTAAATAAAAAAACTGAGTAAATTATATTATAAAGGTGAGTTTTCTTAATATACAAACAATACAATATATCCTAAAAGCTATAACATAGTAAATGAAGAATTCAAAACATCCAAGTCAATGACCAAACTCAAAAAAATATAAGAGAAAAATTTCATTTCATGACATAATAATCTCTAGTAATATGCATTACCAACAACAAACAACACTATAGGGATCCTATGGTTTTTACCTTGGAGGATGTTAATCGTCGAGTAAAATTTGTGATGTGACTTGAAGAGTCCTCACATTTGGTGACTCCCTCTATTATTAAGGATATTTTAGTGGTTGAAGAGATGGATGATTATGAATCTATATCGCATAATAAAATTACTTGTGTTAATTTTGGGGAACTTGAGGAATGAGTCCCATAATGTCAATTTCATTATATTGAGTCACTCTTACATATAGTCAAAATTAATCCAATAAAAACTTGTCCCTTTCAACTGTTTCATATAATATTGGTCTATTTATGGAAGAATAATTCTAATTTTATACATTTGTGCTGGAAGATCGATTGTGTTTGGGTCTAGAGTATATCATCGAGGATTGGTTAGTGATTAAGTGGCCTCAGTTAATTGAGTTTTCCAAAACCACAAATAAAATATAAGAGTAAATTAGCGGAAAATTGAACTATATTTATCATCTTTTTTAATTCATAGGACTATGTAGGGTCAACTACATAACACTCCATACATCTGTCTGTAAATTATTTTCCATTTGAGTCTGACCTAAAGTCTAGTTAGTATATATTCTGAAATCTATTAGTATTTATTAAAATATTAAATTATTATCATGTATTCTTATATCATTTATTTTTAGGATGAAAATATATTTCAGATTTATACTAGTACGAAAAAAATTATTGCAAACTACAAAAACTCAATATTTAACAACTATAGATCATGGTAGAAATCATGAAAGAAACAATTAAGCATTAGACCTATTGGAAGCACCAGAAATCATTTTCTATAAAATGAGAATGAATTTGTGAAAAAATATTTAGAGGATATTGAGTTTAAATTCCCTCAGTAACTAGCCGACATATGCCAATATTTTTTGGAAAATTTTTGATATTTTAATAAAAGGATTCTATATGAACATCCTTTTTCACAAAAGGAGGTCGTTTATTATAGAAAATTCATTTATATTACCTACTTTAGATTAATTATAAATTGGATTCCATTTCATTTAAAATTATTTCCATTTCCTTATGTGAGAACATGTTTTAAATACTTATTTGAGAAATTAAATTATAAAAAATGATATTTCTTAGGATGGATAAAATTATTAACAATTTAATTTGATTAAATGAATTGATACACTGTGATTTAAAATATTAATATACCATTAAAAATCTATAAAAGATAACCCCAATTGTATTTTAATTCTACTAAAAGTGAGGAAAAATAATATTTTTAAAATTTTTATTTAAGTCACATGAACCAAGGGAAAATAATAATTAAGATATTGATTATCAATCAGACTTATACCCTTAGATAGGTATTGGATAGTAATGTGGGTTTACACTATCACCATGAACTGAGTTTAGTATACTATATAGAAATTGATAATTTAATCTCACCCGAGATGTGTGATATTGGATACATATTGGATGTATTATGTATTTATTCCATCATTTTAAATGGATGCTAATATTATTGGAACCATGGTCATTATATTTTTGAAAATTGAGTATGGTTTGTGTTTTTTTTCAATCCAAATAAAAACTTTTGGAATTTTTCTAGGAAATGGATCATACAGTTCAGGCGGGAGATAGTATGGAAGGTGGCATTATTTCCAAGTGTTTTCCATTTTTGGGGTCCAAAAATTTGAATATGAACCAAAGTGTTTTTGGAAAAGGGAATTTTGCACAAGAATGAAGGGTTTTTATACGCATTCACAGAATTCCTGCTTTGGGATCAATGCTTCAAAATATTGTAAAGGAAAAAAATTCACACAAAACACAAATTTTTCATGGAAAAATGATGTTGTTCAAAAGAATATTTTCTGCCCAATGTGACGTCAAAAGTGGTTTTGTGTGCCCAAGAAGAATCTTTCATGCACCAAAAAAGAGGCATTAAAAACATTCACGCAGGGTAATCGGGGCCTAAAAATAGTTGTCTACACCCATAAAATAATTTAGAGTTTTCCAAAGAAAATCTATTTTCTCTTTTTCATGAAATATTTGAATGGGAAAGAATTATAGAGGGTTAATCTTGTGCTCAAGGTGTTATTTTAGTCTGAAAATACCAACTGAACCCTTCAATGTAGTTGTAAAAAAGATAAGGGTTGCAAAGAATGTAGGGGTTGCATAAAAGTCATCTTTCACGCCAATTCCCAAATCTTGTGTGAAAGTTTAGTTACTATACACAGGTGTATTATTATGTTTCTGACAGGATTTTGAATATCTGGTTCATGTGATCACTTCTTTCAAGTGCATCAATTCAGGACTCTAATGGAAGTAGTGTCTCATGCTTGACTGAGACAAAGGCTTCAGTGGAAATTTGATAAATAGACCCTCAAGTCAATAAACCGAGTAAGACTTATCCCATGGTAATGAGCAAGGGGGAGTCGTTGGAAGTGTTTTGAGGGACATAGTGAGCTATATCGGAATTATTACAAAGGAAGTGTGTCAGAAACGTTCATATAGGGTCATAGAGGCCTATAAATAAGAGGATACCTATATGAAAGACTTAATTTTCCAATAAAAATATTGTTGCTCTGCTGCTTGAAATATTTGGGGGTGAAAGAATTATATAGAGTTAATCTTACATACAAGGTGTTCCTTTAGTCTGAAAAGACCATGTGAACCCTTCGGTGTAGTTGTGCAGAAGATAAGGGATGCGTGGAAAGTAGCAGTTTCTAAAAAGTCATATTTTTCACCAATTCCCAAATCTTTAATTAAAGTTGAGGTATTGAACGCAAGTGTAGTGTTTTGCTTATGACATGATTTTTAATATGTGGTTTGTATGATTAGTTCCTTAAAGTGCATCAATTTAGGACATCGATGAATGTAGCGTCTTATGTTGGACTGAGACAAAAACGTCAATGAAAATTTGATGAAGAGACCCTCAAATCAATAAACTTTGTAGGACTTTTTCCATGGATGTGAACAAGGGGGAGTTGATAGAAGTGTTCAGAAGGACGTAGTGAGATATCCCTGAATTATTGTAAAGGAAGTGTGCCTAGCACAGAGTGACTATTTCTGAAATCTTGTACTCCACAGCTAGTGAATATTAGTGGATTGTGGTCTGACTGACACACTGTAGGCGTATAATCCTTGGACATATCCCTTTTTAATGAAACAAGTAAAAGTGTTGTGCAGTTTATTTTCATTTGATTGTTTCATTGCTTTTCATATCCATCATAGAGGTTTAACAAGTTCTTACCAATGTGGGAACAAGATCAGATACTTTAAAAGAAAAAGTTGAAACACTCATTCACCCCTCCCCTCACAAGATGTTCTGGGTTCCAACAAGTTGTATCAGAGGGAGGTTTCTTGTGTTATATTTGTTCATTTTTGTCATGGAGAATACATACCATGTCAGGGGAGTCCCCCTCTTTAATGGAAGTAATTTTAATATTTGGAAGAATAGAATGATATCTTATATATGATCTCTTGGAATGAAAGTCCTTTGTGATATTTTGAAAGGAATATAGGTTACTCTTCCAACAGGGATGGATATGACACAGACAGAAAAATAAATTATTGATGTAGATGTTATGGAGTAGAATTATCTCAACGCAACACTTTCATATTAGAATTATCTAAAGGTGATTAGTTGCACCTAAAAAAAGTCTATATAGGATAACCTTGAAAATATAGTTTAATGAGACCAAAAAGTGAAGGAGAAAAAATATCAAGTTCTCCACAACATGTTTGACGATTTGAAGATGCACCCTGATGAGAATAAAAAAAACTTCATCAATATAATTATTGATGTTGTAGGAGAAATGAGAGGAATGTGAGAAGAAATCAAAGACATTTACATTGTAAAGAAAATCATGGGAAGACTTCAACACCTTTATAATGTAAATGACTTAGCCCTTGAAGAAATGGACCTCTCCAAGATCTCTCTGGATGATCTACTGATTAGCTCAGTGGCATATGAAATAAGATTAAAATTGGAAGACACTATGACTCATTTGAGTAAGGAAATTACATTCAAGGTTATGAAAAAACTGAAAATTTCCAAAGATATTACCAGAAAGGATGATGAGGGAAAAGAAATTGTTTCTCTAATTTCTATGAAATTAAATAAGGGAAAAGGAAAATTTGAAGGAAAGCTACCTGTGGCATGTTTTCATTGTGGTATAGTTGGGTACATATCCTCTCATTGAAAAATAAAATTTGATGATGAAGAGAGTGAAGTTGAAAACATTGGGAAACCTCAAAAAAGGTTCTTAAAAAAGATAAAATTAAAATTTGCAAAGAAAATACAGAAAAAGAGTTTTTCTGTGTGACGAAAATAATGAGGATAATGATTTATTTGAGGGAGATGAACCAAAATTTTAATATGGAAAACAAGCTTCTATGATGGCCACTATTAAAAAATCAAAACCATTAGATGATAATGGTGGAAAAAATCAGTTGAAAACTAATACCAATCTCAAGTTGCAACATTAGGATACCGTTAGTAATCTTAAGATTAAATATAAGAGTTTTAATAAGTGGAAATAAATGTTTGAAGAATCATATGAATATGTTGATCATCATGAAGATGAAATTGAATGATTGGGAGAATTTGTGAATGTAAAGTCTAAAATCCTTGAAAGCACTGATGATGTAGAGTATCTAAAGCTTAGAATTAAAGAGCAGGAAATGGTTATCAATAAACTCATCTCTAAACTAGAAGAAAATTCCAAGACTACTATGGTTATTAAAGAGGAAGTTGCTACTCTTAGGAGTAAACACAAGAGTGAATCAAGTTCCAAAGAATCATGGAAGAAAATAAAAGTTGGAAGGTTCTCTGATTATGAGCTATTGGAGATAGAAAACATGGTTCTAATGGAGTTGAAAAGATTTTGAATCATTTAAGACCCACTTTTATGGGAAATTTTGGAATCGGTTGTGAGGCCGAATCATTAAATTCTCCAAATAAAGGTGACCAAAATAAAGGAATGATGAAATTGGGTCATGTGGAAAAGTCACCTGAAGTGATGTAAAAGAAACCACCAAATCAATATGTAAGAAGAATAGAAGACTATCCTTGAGCCTCCAAGAAGAAAAAACAGAAAAACTATTATCCCACAGAATAAGGAATGAGGATAATTAGAAGTGAAAAGACATTTCCATTCATGAATTTCTAGTTCTGTGGATATCTGGTCCATACCATGTCTTATTGCGAAGAGGCAATGATCTATTTGAATAAATAAAATATGTAATCTCAACCAAGGATAAAAAATTCATATCAAAATTCATTTAGAAGAAGAAATTTCTATGTATATTGTTTCCATTGTTCTAACTTTTCCCATACAGCTATTTATTGTAGGCAGATGAGTGAAATGGATACCTCATATCAAAGTCAAAGAGAAGTAAATGTTCATCATCAAGATTGTGTTTATATTTCAAAAACGTTTTCCCCCCTTGAAGAAGAGCTTGAATATGAAGAACCCATGTACACAAAAGGGAGAATTTCAAGGCCATTAGTGTCTTACACTCAACATAATAACTCATGGAAAGAAAAGAAGAATGTTAAAAATTCTTATCCTGTAGAATTATCCCTCAAGGATACAAAGAATAAAAACACCTATATTCTTGATAGCGGATGTTCCTCCCACATGACGAGTAATGAAAACCTATTAACAGATGTCATGAAAAAGTTCAATGTAATAGTTAGGTTCTCTAACGATAGTGATTTTAATATAAAAGTGCTTGGAAGTACTGAGCTAGCTATTGGATAGCTGAAAAAAATCGAAGAAATTTATGTGGATGGTATGTTCCATAATCTTATAAGTGTGATCCAGCTCTATGAGTCATGTCTTATTCTGGCATTCAACAATAATAGTTGTACTATAAGTGGAAAGTCCAATAATGATCTCATAAATGGCTGTAGAAAAGATGGCTGCTTATATCTGTTTGACATAATAAAGAACATTTTCTACCTAATAGTTGAAGAGGAAAACAATTTTTGGCTTTGAAGATTAGGGAAAATTAATCAGCAGGACGTGGAAAAGATATCTAAGCTGAATATAGTCATGAATATCCATAATCTATAGTGTAAATGAGAAAAGTCACATGATACATGAATGCAGGGGAAGCTGGTCTGCAGTTCATATCACCATAAGAATAAAAGAACATCTAATATCCTTGATCTCATTCATACAGACGTATGTGGGCCAATAAATGTCAGAAAAACACATGGATAAAGGCACTTAATTTTTTTCATAGATCATTATAGTACAATGGATTGTGTGATCATCAAACAAAGGAATTGAGAAGAGATTGATTTCCTAAAAACCTATCGACGAATTGGTGAGAATGATACTGGATCGAATATCAATGTCCTCCATTATAATAATGGAGGGAAATACACTTCCATTGAATTTAAAAATTACTTAGAGAAGCATGGGATACAACATGAGGTGGATGATGTGAGAACTCCACATTAAAATGGAGTTATTGAGCACAATAATCGATAGGTATACAAAATAAAAAAAACTATGTTGATCTAGAGATGTATTCCTCAACATTACTGGAAAGAGGAAATTCAACTTTTACTGTATATTCAAAATCTAACAGGGCTATATATAGGTGAGACAAAAACACCATATAAATTGTGGTATTAAAGGAAGCCTAGTTTTAAATATTTTAGTGTTTTTGGAAGTAAAATTTCATTTGAAACAAAGAAGGAAATCAAGGGAAATATGGAGACAATGTAGACGAAGTAATATATATTGGATACTCAATGAACAACAGATCCTATAATTGTTTCAATAAGATATTGGGAAGAATTGTGGAAATCGGTGGTGTTAAGATCATTGAAGAGAAAAACATGATTTCTTCAAGGAATTATTATGTTGATGTGATAGAAAATTATAAATAATGTGAACATGGAATAAATGATAATATAGAGGTAGAGGAAGGCGTACAAAACTCTTAGGAGACACATCATGATGTTTACTCAGAAAAAGATTTTGAAGAGGAAGACATGACTAGAGAGAATTTTATTATACCCTAGAAGAGAAATAATAGAGCATAGATTGATCAGTCCCACATTATCAAGGATTGTAATTCACCTACTAGATAAGGAGAATGTGAAAAAATACACAATCTACATTCTAATGAGTTGTGGAACCATCCTCATTTGAAGAAGATGCAAAGGATGATTCTTGGGTGAAAGCAATGAATAAAGAGATAGATCAGAATGACAAAAATCAGACTTCAGATCTTGTCAAGAGACCTAAAGGTCACAATGTGATTTGTACAAAGTGTATTTTCATGATAAAATTTGACGATCATGCAAATTTGATTAGAAATAAGGTGTGTTAGGTCTGAAATATATATTAACAAATTGAAGGCATTGATTTTGAGGAGAAATTTTCTCCAGTAGAAAGACTTGAGTCAATGAGGCTGTTTCTTGCCATTGTAATCCAAAGATGATATAATGTGTATAAAATGGATGACATGACAAAATTCTTAAATTAAGTCTTGGAAGAAGAAGTATACATTGAACAACCTGTGGGGTTCTTTCTCTGTAATGATTAAAAGAAAATTTTCAAACTAAATATGACCATATGTCGTTTAAATAAGGCACCACGGCATGGTATTCCTGGCTAGATTCTTATCTCAAAAATCTATAATTCAAAAGAGGAGGAGTAGATCACAATCTCTATGTGAATAATTCTCAGAAAGATCAATTCATGGTGCTAGTTTATGTGGATGATATTATACCTGGAGGTTGCAGGAAGAGATCTGTTGAAGAATTTTCTAATCACATGAAGTCAGAATTTGAAATTTATATGATTGGAAAACTCACATACTTCTTAGTGTTGTAAGTGATTTAGAAGAAGGATTACACATTCGTTTCTCATGAAAATTATGGAAAAGTTATTTTGAAGAAATTTAATTTACAAGATTCCAAACCAATGTACACTCTAATTATGGTTGGATCAAAACCTAAAAAGCATGAGGATGGGATGCCTGTGGATCCCAAAATATACAGGAGAATCATTGGAAGTTTATTTTACATGACAACAACATGAATAGATATTGTATTTACAAATTTATTAGAATACTAGTTTAAAATTACTCCAAAGGAAGAAAATATGGAGAACGATAAAAAAATCACGATGTACATTCGAGGTACCCAAAATTATGGACTATTAGTTGCTGGAGGAGAATATAATGAATTTTCTTCACTTTCAGATGCTGAAAGGGATGGGGATGTTGTGGACAAAAAATCCACTAGAGGTGGATCATTCTATATTAGGAAGAAATGTGTGGGATTATTGGTAAGGAAACCAGAAAGTACTTATCTCAGTACTTTTGAAGCCGAATAAATATCATCTAAAAAGGCATGCACTCAGTTTCTATGGATGAAGAAGCAACTAACTAACATAATAGCTGAGGTAAAATAACCAATGGTGATTTACAGTGATAAAAATAGAATAATTGATCTTATGAAGAATCTCGTTTAGCATTCTCATATGAAACATATTGAGATCAGATATAACTTCATCAAGACAAATGATGAACATGGTCTTTTCAACATGGAACATGTGGTAACATTTGATAAAGTGACTAACATTATGACCAAGCCACTTTCAACGGCTGTGTTTTAGAAACATCAGTTTAACCTCAGTGTTCAAACACCTCCTAGTGTATGAGGAGGTGAAAAATATCACCCTCCCCCTGTTATGTTAACTATTTTTATTATATCTTTTGATGTGATGCATGTTTATGGGGGAGATACTATCTAGGGGGAGTGTAGTTTGTTCTGTACAATGAATAAATACTAGTCTTTGGTTTTATTTCCAATGGCGGAGAATAAATAAATTCAGAACATATAATGCTTCTGTGACATAATAAGATTATATCCTGGATTTATTTATGAATTCCAAAACATGGGAACCCAATTGAAGCTTCCCATATTGTTTTCTACATAGAGAATTTCTATAAGGCCCCAGCCTTAAACCTAACTTAATATTGTGTTATTATAATATTACACATTGAGGATCTTGTCAGGTTTAGATTTTTATAGAATTAGATCATAAAACTTGCATTACATTCCAAATTTAAACAAAGTGGTTACATAAAAGATAGTATTCATTTTTCCCATAAATAGAAACATATTTAAAATAAAACATAGATTCTTTCTTGACACTTCCTTGACACTATCATCATATCATGTACCATTCCCTTGACCCATGAAAAACATTTCAAAAACATGGGATGAGCATAAAAATCTTAGTAAGGGTTATAAAAAATATGGAAAGGAATCATGAGTACAAATATATATAAGAATGAAATCATACTTTACCCATAAAACATAATAACATTAACATACCACATAAAATCATGAATAAATCATAGAAATCATAAGACATAAAGGTAACTTGAGGCATTCATAACATTCTTATGTAGGGAGTAACCCTCTTGGTTACGTTTGGAATACCCATCACAGTATATTCCCTAAATATCATCAGAGAAACCTTAAATTTTAACTCCTTCGCATTACCCAATGCATTGGAGAGATATATCGGTCTCACCCGCCCTTAGTTTATCGCGGAAACACCCGTCTTTATAATAATACCCAAGAAAAATAACATAATCGTATCGCATAAAACATCCATAAAGGAAATATAACATTTCTACTTTTAAATCAAAAGATATCAATACAACACATTGATATAAAAACATTTTGAAAACCCTTTTCAATACCAAAATAAAAGAAAAGTAAAACATGGTATTTATTTTTCATTCAAAAAAGGTTATGGCCTATAGAGGAAGCCGAAACTCAAATAATGGTCACGGAGGCAGAGAAGTCTTTGTCACCGCATACGTACGACAAAATAAAAATTCCCTTTTGTCGTTTAGTAAACGCTTCGTATAAAAAAGAATCCTTTTGAATAAGTGTAAAAGTTAAAGGGGTTTATACACCGTATCAAAGAAAGTTGTGTATAAAACAAAATATGCCTCAATGAAAGGAGATTGAGATGATGTCCCTTACCTCATGTCCGACGTGACTCGATTGCTCTTTAATCTCCTGAATAATAAACTTGAGTTAATTTATACTTTCTTAAGAACATTTTTCAAGTTCATTATTCCTTTTATATAACTTATTTCCATGTTATAAACGTTATGTAATCATTTATGTTAATAATGTTCGTTTTGTCGATATCTGGTTCATAAGTCAAAAATGGACTTCTTAGAATTACATGTTGTTTATGTGGTCAGAGGTTCAATATATCCAAAATTATATTCATGATTTTGATATCATATAAATCATATATATCAATTATATACATGAATTTATAATATTACATAACATTTAGTGGCAAGAAATGAAATGCATCGTTCATGGAGACGGTAAACCGTACGTACACATGAACGCTACTTCCATTTCTATTTCATATTTAATGGAATTAAAACATGATGATACATAATAGTATTATAATTAAAGTATGGTATAATATATAATATCATTAAATCTATCCTTTATACGTACCACATTTGGTATTAACGAATCAAATCACTTTGAGGGGGCGGTAGTCCGCACTTCTTAAAATGAAGATATCACGTATAGCCACAATGGAAACCATAAAGGTATGCCACAAATGAGAAATACAGAAGCTTAAGGAAAAAATAAATATATTATATATCATATATAAATATAGTTTCATCTTAGTAGACACCTTTGAAGGTGTTATAAGAATATTGAACAATTATCATTTCGTGAGGCAGAAATTCACCATCCACAGAAACAATATGCTCTTTAAACATTATATGAAGGTGTGTGTAAGTTTATCTCTAATAAATCTCTTAAAAACATCCTAGTATATTTAAGATACTGGTGTTGTTACAAAATAAAGGAATAAAATTAGTTTACGGTGTTGGAGAAGCAAAATAAAACATATGAACACAAGAGAAGACACTACCTTTAAAACAGGTAACTCAATTTGATTTGAGCTCAAAGGCCTCCTTGTGAATAATTCTTCCCTAATTGATACTTCTAGGAGTAATAGAGGTATGTGGAGTGACAAAATGGGCAGGTTTTGGCTGAGAAAATTGCTGGAGAGGTGTGGGTAATGTGGTAGAGGTGGGGGCGTTTTATAAGAGGAGAGAAGGGGCACTCTTGGAAAGGTATAAAATGTTACTTTATTTTCAAATGAGTTTCGGATTTTAAAGGTCCCAAATTGATGTATTTTTAGGATAAGGTGATACGGGTTCGAAATATACTCATCCAATAGGTTTTTGACATGTTTAGGTCTTAGATTTTAAATTATCTTTTCATTTTATTTTAATCGTTAAATAATGAGGTAATCACTGCATCATCATGATGTCATAAATAATTTAAATTATTTAATGTCTAAAAATTATAAAACAAATAATATGATGTATTAAATCTTTTTATGTTTCCAATGAATATTTATAGTCAAAAATTTGACTTGTATAACACCATGTAAAAATTGTTTTAGTAAGACAATACATGTTTGTGTCATTTTTACTTTTACTTTAAATAAAAGGCATTAATGTCATTATCTTACCCAAGTGGCTCCATCGGGTCCCAAAAATCTACAGATGGTTTTTATTGGTCGGCCATGACACATCCAATAAGTTTAGGACATGTGTCAATGTCATTTCATATTATTAAAACATTATTTTTATCTTAAACTACACTAATTACCTCTAATCGCGATTAAAAACCTAAAAGTAACTATTCACCAAAAAATTATTTTAATCCCATTAAACCACATTTTACTTCCTAATGACAACCATGTATGTCAGATTTTTGAAATTCAAAACACAGAGGTGGTAAAATTTCATTTAAATGAAAAATCAGTTTTTTAAGTACCACTTAATGGTTTCACTATTCATCAAAAATTGAAGTTTTTCAGAAAAATACCAAAAATTCACCCTAATATATATTTGATATTCCGAATTAAAAAATGATTTATATTTTAAAAAAATTCAAAACACATAAGTTAAAATAATTAATTTAATAATTAATTCCGCTTTCAAAACAAATTGCGTGTTTTTATGAAACAATATATATCAAAAGATTGACACTAGGTTAAGTCCAATTTCAAAGTAAAATTAATTCCAACGACCACTATTGGATTAAATGGTAAAAATATATTCTAATTTTTCTTTAAAACCAATTCAAAAGATAATCTAATCATAGAGATAAATTAGATTAAAAAGAGGTTTTGAATTAAAATACAACATTTTTCACTATTCATTATTAAAATGAACATTATCAGAAAAATACCAGAAATTTATCCAAAGTAAATTTCAATGTCCCAATCATAAAGAATAAGTTTATTTTGACAAATATATCTTATAAAATTGTCAAAATATATATTTAAAAATGGTTCACCATCAAAAGCCGGTAAAACAATCTTTTTAAAAATATTAGAGTATTTCATGCTTTAGGTTGGATTTATTCTCATTTTAATCCTCTAAAACACTATCTAAGTCGTCAATAGACATAGATAGCTATATCTATTATCTATTACTTGCTTGGGATGTTACATCCTTCCCCCCTTTAGAAAATTTCATCCCCTCAAATTATTTACTTATCGAATAAGTGGGGGTATTTATCCCTCATATCATTTTCATATTCCCACATTGCTTCTTCAAACATATGGTTTTCAACAAAACCATTACCTGGTGAATTAACTTATTTCACAACAGTTGCTCCCTTTGGTCAAGAATCTAGAATGGTTGTTCTTCATAAGAGAGATTCTCTTCCAACTGAACTACATTGGGCTCAAAACATGAGATGGATCTGGCATATATTTTCTTAAAATCGAAACATGAAAAACATTGTGTACCTGAGATAAACTCATAGGTAAAGCCACTCGGTATGCAACTGATACAACTTTATCCAAAATTTCATATGGTTCGATGAACTTTGGACTCATCTTTAATTTCTTATCAAATCGCATCGCACTTTTCCATGGAGAAACTTTGAGAAAAACATGATCACCTACCTCGAAAGATAGATCCTTCCTCTGGTTATCCGCATAACTTTTATGCCTGATCTGAGCTCTTCTCATGTGTCTCTGAATCAACTGAACTTTTTCTATCATATATTCTACCAATTCTAGTCCCATCATCTTCCTTTCACCCACTTCATCCCAAAAAGCTAGTGTTTGACACCGCTTCCCATATAATGCCTCAAATGGTGCCATCTATATATAGGAATGAAAACTGTTATTATATAAAAATTCTACCAAAGAAAGATGATGGTCCCAAATTCCCTGAAAATCCATCGAACAAGCACATAGCATATCCTCCAATGTCTTAATTGTTCATTCAGACTGCCGATCTGATTGCGGATGAAAAGTTGTACTAAAATTTAATTCAGTACCCAATGACTTCTGAAGGCCTTTCCAAAAGTTAGAAGTAATCCTGAGATCACAATCAGATACAATGGATAGGGGAACTCCATGAAACTAGACTATCTCTTTAAGATACAATCGAGATAGTTGATCTAGAGAGAAAGTATCTTGAATAGGAAGGAAATGAGCAGATTTAGTCAAGTGATCAACAATAACCCATATTGCATTATAACCTCAAGGTGTCTTCGGAAATCCCACAACGAAGTCCATGGATATATTTTCCCATTTTGATTCTGGAACTGGTAAAGGCTGAAGCATCCCTTTCGGTAACTGCAGTTCCACCTTAACCTGTTGACATGTCAAACACTTCACAGTAAAATCAGCAATATCCCTTTCCATTCCGTCCCACCAGTAATACTCTCGAAGATCTCTATACATCTTAGTACTTCCTGGATGAACTAAAAACGGAGAACTATGTGCTTCACATAACAACTCTATCTTCAACTATGAATCTCAAGTCACACACAATCTCTTCCCAAATCTCAAAACACAATCATTGTCAATGTTGAATTCAGGCAACTTACCCTTCTGAACCAGCTCTACCTTTTTCTGCAACTCGCTATCTTGCTTCTGTGCTTTCTTGATTCTGTCTGATAGAGAAGATTTCACTGATACCTGAATGAAAAAAAAGTACATCCTGCACCAAAAACTTTTATGCCAAAGTTTAAAAAATCCTTAACCAAAGGATCACGTTCCAAACACAACATTGTTAATGAAGCATTAATTTTTCGACTCAAATCATCAGCCACTTTATTTTCTTTTCCTGGATGGTAATGAATTGTACAATCATAATCCTTGATTAATTCTATCCATCTCCTCTCTCTCATGTTCAATTTTTTCTCAGTGAATATATACTTTAAATTTTTTTGATTGGTATATATTTCACACTTTACTCCATACAAATAATGCCTCCAAAATTTTAAAGTGAAAACAACAGCAGCTAATTCCAAATCATGTTTAGGGTAATTTGCCTCATGAGTTTTAAACTGACGTAAAGCATAAGCAATTACCTGATCATTATGAATTATAACACAACCAAGTCCTTTCAATGAATCATCACTGTAAATAACAAAACTCCCCATTCCTGGAAGGTAGTGCCAAAACTGGAGCATTCACCAATCTTCTTTTCAATTCCTGAAAACAATCATCACATTCATTTATCCAGATAAACTTAACACCCTTCCGTGTTAGCTTAGTCATTGGACTAGATAACCGTGAAAAATTTCTAACAATCCTTTGGTAATATCCTGCCAAACAAAGGAAGCTACAAATTTCACTTACATTTGTGGGTCTTGGACATTCTTCAACAACCTAAGTCAACTGATCCATCACTGCAACAAACTATTTAGTTCTGATTCTGACCATCTCAAGATACAGATTTGAAAGGTCATTTCCTTCTGTATGCCTTCCTCGCACTGCTTCCCTCTTTCCTCTGTGGAAAACCTTTCTGAACAAACATGTCTTAGATTAAGCAACATGTTAATCGCCAAATTCTATATCATTTCAATTTGACCACAAATTGTTTTTGGATAATAATTTAATTGAATTATTACTCCTAAAGTTATCTAAAAGGACCTCTGATACTAACTAAAAGGCCCCAACTTTAAACCTTACTTAATCTTGTGTTATTACAAGATTACACATTGAGTATCTTTTCAGGTTTAGAGTTTTAGAGAATTAGATCATAAAACTTGCATTACATTCCACATTTAAACAAAGTGGTTACATAAAATATAGTATTCATTTTTCACATCAACAGAAACATATTTAAAATAAAACATGGATTATTTCTTGACAATTCCTTGACACTATCATCATATTATGTACCATTCTTTTGACCCGTGAAAAACATTTCAAAAACTTGGGATGAGCATAAAAATCTCAGTAAGGGTTATAAAAAATATGTAAAGGAAACATGAGTACATATATACATAAGAATTAAAGCATACTTTACCCATAAAACATAAGAACTTTAACATACCTCATAAAATAATGAATAAATCATAGAAATCATAAGACATAAAGGTAACTTGAGGCATTCATAACATTCTTACGTAGGGAGTAACCCTCTTAGTTACGTTTGGAATACCCATCACAGTGTATTCCCTAAATCTCTTTGGAGAAACCTTAACGTTTACCTCCTTTGCGTTACCCAATGCATTGGAGAGCTATATCGGGCTCACCCACCCTTAGTTTATCACGAAACCACCCATCTTCATATCAATGCCCATGAACCATAACATAATCGTATCACATAAAATATGCATAAAGGAAACATAACATTTCCACTTTTCAATCACAATATATCAATACAACACATTGATTTAAAAACATTATGAAACCATTTTCAATACCAAAATAAAAGAAAAGTAAAACATTGTATTTATTTTCCATTCAAAAAAGGTTATGGCTTGTAGAGGAAGCCGAAACTCAAATAATGGCCACAGCGGCAGAGAAGTCGTTGTCGCCACATACGAATGACAAAAAAACAATCCCTTTTGTCATTTAGTAAACTCTTCGTATAAAAAAAGATTCCTTCTGAATAAGCGTAAAAGTAAAAGGGGTTTATACACCGTATCAAAGAAAGTTGTGTATAAAACAAAATATGCCTCAATGAAAGGAGATTGAGACGATGTCCCTTACCTCGTGTCCGACGTGACTCGATTTCTCTTTAATCTCCTGAATAATAAACTTGAGTTAATTTCTACTAGCTTAAGAAAATTTTTCAATTTCATTATTCCTTTTATATAACTTATTTCCATGTTATAAATGTTATGTAATCATTTATGTTAATAATGTTCGTTTTTTCGATTTCTGGTTCATAAGTCAAAAATGGACTTCTTACAATTACATGTTGTTTATGTGGTCAAAGGTTCATTATATACAGAATTATATTCATGTTGTAGATATCATATATATCATATATATCCATTATGTACATGCATTTATAATATTACATAACATTTAGAGGTAAGAAATGGAATGCACCATTCATGGAGACGGTAAGCCGTACGTACGCATGAACTCTACTTTCATTTATTTTTCGTATTTAATGGAATTAAAATATAATGATACACAATAGTATTATAATTCCTGTATAGTATCATATATAATATCATTAAATATATCCTTTATATGTACAACATATGGTATTAAATAATGAAATCACTTTGAGGGGGCGGTAGTCCACACTTCCTAAAATGATGATATCGCATATACCCACAATGGACACTATAAAGGTATTCCACAAATGAAAAATACATAATCTTATGGAAAACATAAAAATATTATATATAATATATAAATATAGTGTCATCTTAATGGCCACCTTTGAAGGTGTGATAATAATATTGAACAATCATTGTTTTGTGAGGCAGAAATTCGCCATCCACGGAAACAGTACGCTCTTTAGCAATTAGATGAAGGTGTGTGTAATTTTAGCTCTAATATTTCTCATAACAACATACTAGTATATTTAAGATATTGGTTTTGTTACAAAATAAAGGAATAAAAATAGTTTAGGGGGTTGGAGAAGCAAAATAAAACATAACAACACAAGAGAAGACACTACCTTTAAAACGAGTAACTCTTTTTGATTTGAGCTCAAAGGATTCCTTGGGAAGACTTCTGCCCAAAGTGAGGAATCTAGGAGTAATATAGGGATGTGGAGAGACAAAATGGGTAGGTTTTGGCCGATACAAAGGCTTGATAGGTGTGGGTAAGGTGGTAGAGGTGGGGGCCTTTTATAAGAGGAGAGGAGGGGAACTCTTGGAAAGGTATAAAATGTTACTTTATTTTCAAATGAGTTTCGGATTTTAAAGGTCCCACATTAATTTATTTTGAGGATAAGGTGATAAGGGTTCGAAATATACTCATCCAATAGGTTTTTGACATGTGTAGGTCTTAGATTTTACATTATCTTTTAATTTTATTTAAATCGTTAAATAATGAGGTAATCGCTGCATCATCATGATGTAATAAATAATTTAATTTATTTAATGTCTAAAAATTATAAAACAAATACTATGATGTAGTAAATCTTTTTATATTTTCAATGACTATTTATAGTTAGAAATCTGACTTGTATAACCCCATGTAAAAATTGTTTTAGTAAAACAATACATGTTTGTATCATTTTTACTTTTAGTTTAAATAAAAGGCATTAATGTCACTATCTTACCCAAGTGGCTCCATGGGGTCCCAAAAATTGACCCAGGGGTTGTCTCGGTCGTCCATGAGACATAAAATAAGGTTAGGACATGTGTCAAGGTCATTTCATATTATTAAAACATAATTTTTACCTTAAACCACACTAATTACCTCTAATCGTGATTCAAAACTTAAAAGTTACTATTCACCAAAAAATTATTTTAATCACATTGAACAACATTTTACTTCCTAATGAAAACCATGTATGTCAGATTTTTGAAATTCAAAACACAGAGGTGGTAAATTATATTTAAACAAAAATCAGTTTTTTAAGTACCACTTAGTTGTTTAACTATTCATCAAAAATTGAAGTTTTTCAGAAAAATACCAAAACATCACCCTAATCTATATTTTATATTCTGATTTAAAAAATGATGTCTATTTTAGAAAATTCAATACATATAAGTTAAAATAATTAATTTAATAATTAATTCCCTCTGTCAAAACAAATAGCGTGTTTTTAGGAAACAATATATATCAAAAGATTGACACTAGTTTAAGTCCAATTTCATAGTGAAATTAATTCCAATGACCACTATTGGATTAAATGGTAAAAATATATTCTAATTTCACTTTAAAACCAATTAAAAAGGTAATCTAATAATATATATAAATTAGATTAAAAAGTTGTTTTGAATTAAAATACAACATTTTTCACTATTCATTAAAAATAATGAACATTATCAGAAAAATACCAAAAATTTATCCAAAGTAAATTTAAATGTCACAATCATAAAGAATAAGTTTATTTTGAAAAATATAGCTTATAAAATTGTCAAAAGATAGATTTAAAAATGGTTCTATATCAAAAGGCGGTAAAACAATCTTTTTAAAAATATTAGAGTATTTCATGCTTTAGGTTGGATTTATTCTCATTTTAAGCCTCTAAACACTATCTAATTCATAAATAGACATATATAACTATATCTATTATTCATTAATTTGGATGTTACAATTTCTCACATGTACATAGAGTGTTGGATGAGTTGATTCTTGCGTATTAGGTTTTGATACTGGTTCGTGCTCTATTGAATTTATCTAAATATTGTCAACAACCCAAATGGGATATTGTTGGAACCATGGATGTTATATGTTGGAAATGTAGGGTGGTTTGTGTTTTTTCAATCATAATTAGATGTTTAGGAATTTTTCTAGGAAAGTGATCACACAGTTCATGCGGGAAACAATTTTGAAGGTGGTGTTGTTTCTTAGAGTTTTCCATTTTTTTGGGTCCAAAAATTGGAATATAGAGAAAAGGGTTTTTGGAATAGGTAATTTCACACAAAATTGAAGGGTGTTTAGAAACTTATGCTCAACGCCGGATTTGGGATCAGTGCTTTCAAATATGGAAAATGGAAAAAATGCATGCAAAACATAAACTGTGTGTGGAAAAATGAGGTTGTGCAGAAGAAGCTTATGTTCCCAATGCAATGTCAAAAGTTTTTTTTCATGCTCAAGAAGAATCATGTGTGCCCCAAAAAAGTCGTATCATAAACATTCACATTGGGGCATCAAGGCCTATAAATATGTGGCTACCCCTATAAAATAATTAATAAATTTCCAATGAAAATCATGTTGCTTGGCTATGTGAATGATTTGCAGGCGAAAGAATTATATTTATTTAATCTTATGAGGAATGTGTTCCATTAGTCTAAAAAGACCAAGTGAACCATTTGGTTTAGCTGTGTGAATGTTAAGGGTTTCATGGAAATTAGGGGATTCACAAAAGTCATCTTTCAGTCCAATTCACAAATCCTGCGTGCATGTTGTGGTATTTTATGCATGTGTAGGGTTATGCTTCCGAAATGATTTTGAATATCATGTTTTTGTTATTTGAGCCTTCAAGTGAATCGATTCAAGACTTTTATGCAAGAAGTGTCTTGTGCTGGACTGAGACAAAGACTTCAATGCAAATTTGATGAAGATACCCTCAAATCAATAAACTAAGTCAGACTTCTCCAATTTCAGCGAGAAATGGGGAGTCGACGGAAGTGTTCCAAAGGAAATTGTAAGTTATCCCTGAATCACTATAAAGGAAGTGTGACTGGAATATAGTGACTATGTCCGAACTCTTCTACTCCATAACTAGTGATGATTAGTGGATTGTGGTACAACCGACACACTATCAGAGTATGCTTCTTCGGCGTAGCCCTTTGTCATGAATATAGTACAAGTGTTGTGTGGTATCTTTGAATATGATTGTTTAATTCATTTTCATATCCATCATATAGGTTTAACACATTCCTAAAGATGTGGCAACTAGGTTATATAATTTAAAATAAAAAGTCGACACCCTGATTCACCCCTCCCCTCTTAGGGTGTCTCGTGGTCCTACATATATATTTATAGAGAGAAAGGAAATGGTTACCTCCTAGATGTGTTCATTATGATAAGTTTATATAATAAAAATATGAGGCTTATGTTTCATCAACGTAATCCAATTTTTGTTTATTTTTCTCTGAAAGGTTTTGGAGGATCATGAAAATTAATATTATAAATTGATTTCGGATGAATGATCAGGTCTACTCAAGAGAGGTTATGGAACATTAGTAAAATACCATAGTTTCCTTTTAAGGATATTTTGATAAATTTATATTTCATATCATAAGGATTCTATAATTTCATTCTAGACTCATGGGGTAATAAATAAAATCCTTACACTTTTGTGGTCATGTGTGACTTTATGATATTTAAATATCTTTATTTTTCATTCATCATTTTTTCCCTAGGACTTGTAATGATTTTGACCTAGTTGGTGAAGTCTTGATTTTTTCTCAAGACTATTATTATAGTTTTTTTACTTGATATGTTTTGTATATATTTTTTAGTGTAATTTAATGTATTTTTTTGAATTGTCAATAATTTATACACCTAAAAAATTAGCAAAGAGGTTAATTAAAATCTAAGTTCATACAACTTCAACAAAAAAGTTAAATAAGTTTAATATTTTCGCATATTTAACAAAAAGAACAATTTCTTTGGAATCATAATCAAAATTAACCAGATAAACATAGACAATCAAATACTGATTTAAAGTACATCTATTTTTCCTGACGAAAATTTTATTTATATTTAAGGTCATATAACGTTGGATAAAGCGGTATATATTATTTTAAGACCAAATAGTTTAGATTAAATTTGGTAGAAGTTCTTCTCACTCAATGTGATTAGAAAATACATTACATGGACAGAGAACCAAATTTTGGTGTGATTTTCTTTGAAGAAAGGGTGTAAAAATGAAAAAAAAATTATATCCAGGCTTAAAGAAGTATATTTATGATTCAAAATGTATTTTATATTAGTGTTAATAAAAACGGACATTGTATTAGTGAAGTGGTAATTTAAATTTTTATATTAGTCTCGTAATTGATGATTAATTTGGGTGGGAAGGTTCTCACCTAATAGTTAGATTCAAAAAATTTCCTCTATTCATATTTGGATGAAATAGAAGAGAAAGTAGGATTGTAGATTAATTTCTTACATGAAAAATGATATGTGATTCATGTTTCACTTTTTATCCTTTGGTGAGAATAATCAATCCATATGATATTCTAGGTAATTTGGGTTGTTTTATCCTAGAGAAAGGACATTTTATGAAAGTCTATATGGATTGAACAGTAAACAATGACTTTAGAAGTGTAAAGTGTATATATTTTTGGATGAACATAATATATGAGGTGTGAGATTAAATATGTATCTAAATATAATAGGGATCAATCCCCACCTAATTCTGGAAAAGATATCTATATGAAGATCTATCAAATTGACATGGAAAAATGGTATGTCATATTAGGGAACCCTGGTGAGAGGATAAAAGGATCAAAATCCAATATGAAATGGTAACAACCCTAACACCAGGGTGGAATAAGTAATTGAATGATAAAATAATTTATATCATGACCAGGGATAAGAGATATGGGATTCACTTTCTATCATGTGATAAAATGAATCATGATATATATAGTTTTTGAATATTGTGTGTTATATCATGTTATTTGGTCAATAGTGGAAAAAATAATTGACTAGGGAAACCATATACAAGGGAATCATATATATATTGATCTAAGGAAATCATTATAATTTTACATCATGTGTAATGGAACAATCCTAATTTATTTAGGTTATCTTGGATATAGAATATATTATATAGTTTAATTATATTGTGAAAAGGACCTTATATCTCAAAGTTATGAGATTTTTACCTTATAATGTATAGTTTTAGGACATGTTGTAAGGATATTATATCATATATTTTAAAATATTGTGACATTAAATTTTCATCATGTATTTTATATTCAAAAAATGGGGACTATAGTTCTTTGTGGATTTATAAAAATATTTCCTTATGTATTTTTGAAGTCATCTAGTCAGGATCCAAGTATCACTAAGAGGGGGAAGTGGTGAATCAGTGATATATTTTTCTTTCATGTTTACTTTCTCTTTGAAACAACCTTATCCTCTTATTAAAGATTTATTTGCCAACTAAACACACATAACTATAGGAAAAAAAGATTTACAAGGTTCATTACTCAACAAGAGTAGCTACATCCTTGGTATGGTACAGAAATAATCCAGCACCAAAAAATCCACTAGAAAACAATCCTTTGTTGTGGAATAAAATGAGTGGGATATACCCTTACACTCGTGTCGTACTTAGGAGATAACCCTCAAGAATGTGTTCACCCTCTTATCACAAATAGGGTAAATAATTATGCATGTGTTTCTTGATTTTTTTTCAAATATGATAATTGTAAACAAATCCTGTATTTCCTATCAAGAAGATGATAAGAACTTCCTAGAAATTGTAATAATGCATAGTAATATACCCCAGTCATATCTTGATCCACATGAAATCAATTATCACTTAATTTGGGTACTCAAATCATCAGCTCGCAAATCTCCTTTGTAGAGGTCCTTCATGAAGCTCCCATCTTCACAGAGCACTCTAGTTTGAAAAGATATTTAGTATATACAGCTTACTAGATTATAGATCTCACTATTTCATGGAGAATATTTTGGTCTTTTTGAAGTTCACTTATTTCTCAAAGCTCAACAACTCTCTGTGATGCTCTATTCCTTCACGGAGCTCACTGCCTTCACAATGCTCTCTTTCTCTGTGAAACTTCTTTGTAATTTGAGAGATCTAAAATTCTCGTTAAGTCTCGGTACTTATATTAAGGGGGAAGAGTCCAACATATAGTTGTTTACCACCGACTATAGAACCTTCTATCCATCTCAATGCCAATTCATCACCAAATCACAGATCTCCAAAATTTCTACTGAGACTCACTCTATTTCACGAAGCATGATGGATATTTTCTAGATTCAGAAAGATCAACCTAATCATGAAGAATTACATAAAAGCATTTGAACTTCCTCATTGCTCCTTCTTTTTTTGTGCTGCCTCAATACTCTAATGGAAATTATCTTCATCACTGTAATGCTTGTTTGGAAAGCTCTTCACCTTTGCTATTTGTGAAGATCAACGTAGTCACCAAGAACACAATCAACATTCTTCATGTCTTCGTGAAATATACTTCTTGAATCCCTATTTGAAAAATTCATGCCTTTTCTATGTTTTGATGAGAAATTAACGAAATACACTTTTCTCAATGTTATCCCCACTATGTATTTTAGACCCTAAATATTTGGAAAATAATGGGAAATTGTGCCACCTTAGAAACTTAAATTTTCAAGACCAACCATGTTGATTGACCACATGTTTTATGTCTCTTTACATTATAAATCATGAATCTAAAGTTTTCAAGAAAACTTGTGATCTTTGTGAAATACATATAAGTAAAGTATCATCAAATTTATCATGGAATGTATTGTAACATTCTTGTCTTTCCTCACCCACATATACAAAGTCAAGTGATTTACTTTCTTCTCTAACTTCCATGACAACAAAAGATAATACATCATTCATCCAAGAACTTCATCATCCAACTTGGTCCCAATAATATTTCCTTTGTGGGGGGCGTGATACACCCCCCCCCATTCATTATGATTATGTATTTTACTGCATTAGAGTAGACCTTTGTAATAATAATGTTCATCCCATTACAATTCCAATTTTGGTGGTGTTATATTAAAAATCATTATTATTTTTTTGGATTCAAACAAATTCTACTTGTATGAATGAATAGATCCAAACACACTTGTTGAATATGTGATGAATTCAATTTTTATGCGACCGATGGTTATAAAGAGCCTGAAATATATTTTCACAACACTTTCTAAATCATTAAGAAATATTTTTTACTGTTATTTTTAGTTAATTAATTATAAATGACGATCTTGAGTGAGTGTAGTTGAAACTTGATTAATAGGATAACTTATGTCCCATATATTAGATAATATAAGGCTACTACTGTAGGGTTGAATAAAGTGGTGAGATAATTCCATAGCACGTTGAAAATATTTTCTAGTCATAAATATTTTTATTTCAACCACTAACATCTATATGATGTTTCATATATTTTTTCTTAACACCTTTGTATATATATTGGTATCCATGTTCTATTAGTAGTAATAGTTCAACAATATATTGTACATTGTGTAAAACATTTTAAAATTTTTTGTAGATAATTTTATGTAATTTTTCATGGGGATAATATAAGGACATTAAAATATTTAAATTATATTTGATTTTATAAATATAATCATATTGTTTTTCATAACTTTATTTAGGGGTACCACTTCAGCTTTTTTAGAGATAAAATTATTGGAGCTAGGGATAAATTTTCATTTCCAATCCATCACTGGTAGGTATGGACCGGTGGGGACTTAGATTTTTAGGTTTAAGGTTTTTTTCATTTTTATATGCATTCATATAGAAATTTTAAATTTGAAATATTATATTTTTATAGTGAAATTTTGATCATTCCATTCCATTCAATATGTAGTGTTTACCCATGGGTGGTGATTTTATAAATTTTATAAAGTGTTGAGATTTACCAATGAAATACTGGGCATTGATAATATGAACTTATTTATGTAAATCATATTTTAATTATAGCTTTTATAAAATAAATATTTTGAGTTATTAGATATTTAATTTTTATAGTAGTTATATAAAAAGTTTTATGAATTAGAGGACATATATCTTGTTACATATTGTAAAGCCTTACTAAGGAAGTACATATTGAGTTATAAAAAATAAATTAAGAATTAGTGGGATAAAAATAAATGTAAATGGTGAAATTAATTTTCATGTTGTTGGAATTGAAAGGGAAATTTATTTGGCCATCACTTGAACTTATTTCGGACAGTATTCTATATATTATGGAAAGGAGTTCTTCATGAGACTGACATTGTGAAATATTAGTGGAAACCCAGTGAATAGAATTATTGATAAAATTTTAGTGTCTATCAATAGAGGATTTAGAAATAACATTCATCATGAAATTGATGCAGGTGGATAAAATTATTATGTCTTCTGTAATCATTTTGAATATACCATGCTTATATTATTCCCAATGGGAGGATATATTTATGGGAGAGAAGATACTATAGTGAGGTCCATTTGAGTGAAATACTACTTAAATGTGAATTGGTGATGGTTCTATTTACAGAATTTATGATATGATGGTAGGTGAAGATGTAGTTATTTGGATTGGGAAGCATAATGGTGTGGTATAAATTGAAATTATTTTGATGGTTGACTTGTGGGACTTTCTTATGATTGATTGAATGTTTTATTTATTCTATACAATAATGAATTAATATGATTTAATCACAAGGACAGATGTGTATTCATTGGAGTAACATAATATGTATATTTATATGATCAAACATTCTTTATATAATTTTTTTTATAGATTTTTTGGATAGATTTGGTGGTGGTGTTGGGTGACCTTATATCTTGACACGAGAAACCGGTCAGCGGTGGTAATTGTATATACATTTTCAAAGGTATTAAAGGAATTTTATTTTATTAGTTATTTTTTATTTTATATTTACTTTGAAATATATTAAATTATGTATTATAAATTATTCACATATTAATATTGGAAAATTTAGTATATTATTAATTGTGTTATAATTTTTTATTTTATAAAGGGTAATTCCTTCCCTTGAAGTGTGATATTATTCCCTTAGTCCAATTCACTAATCCATGGCCTAGTAATGTTAGTCTTTAGTGATCATAGTCAAACTCATTTCTAATATAGGTTTATTGCTATTGAGGTTGGGTCAATATGGGACCTATGAAATTTTACCCCCATGGGGTGAATAGTCAATGGTAGTTTGTGTCGGGTAATAACATACATGGTTGAAATAAGAAATTGGTCTTGATTTTACACATATGACATTTAATTATAAATTTCACATAGTCTCTCATCATCAACATACATTAATATATTAGTCTTATAACATAGTGTGTCAGTTTTACTCCCATTTGATGACATCCACATTTGATTGCATGAAATTATTCCATCAACTTAAGGGTATCTTCTCATTCAATACACCAAAGAAATACATTTTAAAAAATACACTATTGTATATGTTTTTTTGAATTTAGGACCACAATTGATAAAGTTTTCAGCACATATCTATTAATATATCATCTTTTCCCTTTATCCCATGAATGTGTCATGTATTAGAGATAACCCACTATGTGGAAAATCCTTTCAGTTGCATGAATATTTAATGGGGAGGAATTTATACATGAGATTGATCGATATTTATTTAATCCAAATATTTTATTTATTCGTTAGAGAATGGATACATTGAGCTTTAATGGGCCACATTGATTATTATATCATCCTAATCTGGGTCTGGAAAGGAAACATCCAATTTGAAAAATACATATTATTAAGAATTATATAGATGTGTGTTATATAGAATCATTGTTTCATTGGATAATTTTAACATCAAATACATATTATTTTCAATTTAGGGCATAAAAACCTCATTATTAATAGGAAATGTATTGTAAATATTTTAAATAACCGACTTTGGATCAAATTTAAAATTTACGTGGTTTGTTAGTATTTATAAAAAAAATACCAAACTGTTAATTAAAACATATCAATCTAGATCATTATCAGAGAATACGTTTCAATATAAGGAATGAATATTAAATTATTACCTTAAAATAGAGGTGAATATAGTCCATATACAAACCCAATTTAACAAATATTCCAACATTCTTATTTTATTTTGGCTTTGTGAGGTTCCATCAAAATGCTTCTACCATATTTGGAATTCACATCTATAGAGAAAATTCCAACATTGAGTACTTATATATCTCGAGTTAAATACTTAAGTATAGTAAGGGTAGCTAGGAAATATAAAAGTACCTATCCTTTAGTTACTTTTTGAGTGATGTAATAGATTATAAATTATTATAATATTATGTCTCGTCATTCTAGGTACCCATTTTTCTTCTATAAATTGGAAATAAATTTTAGTGATCAATATAAGAGACCAAATAGAATTCATGATTCTTTATGTAATAATATAGCTTTTATACTATAAATATCAGGGTGAGAAAATTATTCTCAACTATGAAATATCACCTCTTAGATTCCAACAAGGTGTGGATGAGGTAACATATACTATTTTATTTTCCATTATTATTTTTATAGGTAATAAAGAAACAAAGGGAATGATTCTAAGAAAAAACATATGTGATATGATATTTTCATTCCATTAAAATCATCACGAATAGAGGATAAGATATATTTTTCTTTAGAACAATTAATTTCTACAAAAAATCCTCTTTTAATTGGAAAGATGAAATTTGTTTAATAATTTTAGCGTGGGGAAATAATTTTTGACATGTTTTACAATGAAATGGTAGATATATATGAGCTCATATTCAAGGACTCTTAAATATCAATGATTTTATGAAGGGGATATGTAAACAATCTTATTTTTCTAATTTCTGTGATATTAAATTTCTTATAGGTAGACCAAAAATATAAATAATTTATTGGATGGTACCCTATATTCATATATTAGTGGGTTTATATTCAATATATAATGTTTTAATCTGGTGAAAACCATGTTAAGGTTAGAAAAATGGTCACAACAATGGTAATACACCACCACCAAGTCATCCATTTAACATTTCAACATCTTTATAAGGAGAGTATTAAAGATGTGACAAATTTCCTATTAATATATGGATCAAACATTCTTTAGTGATAAATACATCCATTTGGGTTCTATAGAATCTTTAGTTTCTCCTCCTCATAGATCCATATTGACATGATTATATCCAAAGTACCTATCTATAAAGAAGATTGACTCAAAACCCCCTATTACATAAATAAATAATTATATGGTTGGGACTAGGAAAATATATTATGTGAAGTGTCAGTTGAGATCTCAACATTTTATATAGACGTGTAATTATCCATTCATACTTTTTAAAGATACAATATTAGCCAACCATTTTGGGGTATTAAACATCCATAAATTTTGACCTTAATTAATTTCAATCCATCAGCCTTAATAATGAAACCATGTGAAAAATTGATTCTTTATATGAAATATTTTAAACCATGATGCACAGATCGAATTCTAAAAAATATCATATTATAGGTTTCAAAACGTAGAATGTCTTCTATAATTACAAGTGAAATCAACCCAATATTTCTTGAAGAATGTGATTTATTTTTATTATTCTTCAATGGATATGGCCATGATAATCAACCTGGTTCATGTGTCTTGATGAGTAGACATATTCACCTATAAGAAATAATTGATAGTTCTTGTGACACCTTCTTTAAATTCCAGTGGAGCATCATCAAGTTATTCTTCCCTGGAATCTAGTGAATTAGATGATTGATATTCCAATTGAATCTTAAATAAATTAATTTATCTTACACTTTCTTTATTATGGTATTTTTAATTGTCATTGATTTTATTAGAAGTTAATGAAGGGTCTTCAAGATCAATGTGGATCATATGAATGGTGGTAGAGGTTCCCAATACATGAATATGATTTTTGTGATCATTATATTTTCCCATAAAATACTTTTTTATGTTTTGATTGGTGTGGGTTAAGAGGGAATTATGTATGTGAAATATAATATAAGGCTCTAATAATATGGGGTATTTGGATTTAATTTCTCCTATAGAAATTATGGGGGGTTCAATGACCACATAGAAAATTTTCTTATAAAAATAAAGGATTATTTGAGAGTTTTACTAATTTTTAGAAGCATAATATAAGACCCCTTTCTTGTATGAGTCGACAATTCTAGAAGGAATATGAATTTCACATTTACTAGATGGGTCAAATTTTCATTAGAATTTCAGACTATAATTAAATGGGTTTTAATGAATCAAAGCGATTTTTTATTTATAATGTAATTCCTAACCCTAGGAGCCAAGAGATGGTGAATTATTTTAATAAATTGGTGTGATTACAAAGAATCAAGTCCTAAAGGACCGATTAGTTTAGGAGTAATAGAAAATAGATTACGTATATGAACTATACATTAAAATTTCTAACATAAAATAAAACATAGATATTAATTTGAGAACACAATTTTCCCCAAGATTAACCCTTCAAATCAGTCATAAAACACTTCTTGAAATCATAGGAAAATAAAACATAAGACAAGGGTGAGCTTAGATGTTCAGTAAGGATAAAGAATATAGCGAAAGCTATCACAATTATCCATAAACATTAAGGATTGTTAAAAAAACTAAAACAAAAGAATTTTAAAACATTATCTTCAGTATAATATAGTAATAATGAGACAAATTATTCCATTTAAATATTCACATTGATATTCTACTGGTCGAATAATAAAATTTAAAATCAATAAATAATCTCATAATGAGGGAATGCATAATGCCAAACATCATAACCACTACGTCAAGGCCTTGGTCCAAGACACTAGTTTTTCTCATGAGACCTACCTATGCATAGAGTGTCTATAGAGGGCCCCTCCCATCACTTACTAATTCAAATTCATTCCTCATATGAAAAGGGTAAAACATATCATAATAATTCATCTTAAAACTAGAATACGAAGTGTTAATACTTTAATTGTAAACCATGAATGGTATAAAAATAGAAAATCCACTGTCAAACATATCATAAATCATTCAATATAATATGGAATATTTTATTATAATAAATCAACCTCAATCAATAATAATATCTAATAAAGGATGTTGACGTAGATGAAAATAATTAGTAAAACTCTTTGAGAGAATTATCCATTTTTCTTGAAATAATTTAAAAGTCACACAATTTATAAAGGATGCAATTTAAAAAATATTTTTGAATCAAAGTGTCCCGTACCACTTTGAATATTTTGAAATGAATTAACATTTTAAAAAAATCATGTCCATATAAATAAAACCTTAAAACCACTTCGAAAAACAAGGACTTTAATTAAATAAACATAGAAAAACAAATCATTAAAACATTTAAATTGTTGATATAGTTAAATATTCCCTTCCATAAAACCATAAAATATTATTTTTTGAAACATTTTAATGAAACATGGACATGGATGACAAATATGACCCAGTTAATACTTTCACATAAACAATCTTAGATAATAATGAGATTGAGGAATTAACCTTTACCTTAGGTCTAATAATATCCGTACAAGTCTGAAACACCTATATAATGTTTTTAAACATATTATTAACTAATATTAGAATCATAATAATATTTATTATATCACATATGATTATTTTATGAATTTATATTACCCATTTGATAATAATTCCCTGTTAATGAAACATTTCAGGTAAAAATTGATTTGTTTATCGTATGTGTTTTGAATTGTCATTATTGATCATATTACTTAGATCATAATTTAATTACTTACTGAATGTATAATATTATTTATATATCATATATATTTATAACATAAAAATATATGATAGATAGATATACGAAATAGAATACACCATTCAAGGAGACGGTAGGTTGTACGCATGTATGAACGTTGTATCCATTTTATTATTCTATGGAAGTAAGTGAATGAAATATATGTAAATATATATATATAGTTAATTTAATTAGCCTTATTATTTCATATATTTTCTTATTATGCATAATATATTTTTTATAATCAATCTTGGATGGTGAATGTGGTAGATGAGTCTCATCGCGTCATGGAGACGGTAAGCCGTACACACACACGAGTGATGGTATCATTCCCTTAATTGTTAAATGGTATGCAATTGGATTGAATATGAATTTTAAAAAAATAGTATCATGTTATATTTATTATTTAAATCCATTATTTTCATTATTTTATACACAAAAATAATGTTTACATGAAAAAAAGTTACACCACGACATGGAGACATTAAGCCATACATATGCACATGTGGTGATATTTTTTTTCATAGGATGGGTAAATAGAGGAATATGGCTATAACATAATTATAATAAAATCCAATAATTTGGATGGTACTGTAGTTATTATTTTATCAAGGAATCATCTAATATAGAGGAAGTAGAAAAGAAAAGAACTTTGAAAGAGGTGATAAAACTATCACCACTTTTCGGGTGTCTCCTTTTGATTGTAACAAAATGACTCTTTATAATTAATTTATTCCCAAAGTGAAGCATCTATAATGATATGAGGTCTGTTGGGAGAATAAATGGTAAGGGTTTGTCTAAGGAAATGGGCTTTGGGGTGTGAATTAAAGAGAATGAGAAGTTCCCTTTTATAAAAGAGGTGAGGGGCACTTTAAGAAAATAATGAAATAAGATTTTACTATAAATTGATTTTCAGTTTCTAATATCTAAAACATAATTTATTTAGAGGAAAATATGATTATGGGTCTAAATCCTCTAATAAAATCATTTTTACGAATGTTTAGGTCATGAAATTAACCTTATCTTTTGTGATTAAGCCATACTTAAAGAGTTTAACTCTTACCGTGTCTTCTTATATTTGTATACTAAAAGGTTAATATAATTACTATAAAAAACAAAGAGAACCTAAAGTGTATCATTAATGAAATTTGTAACATTATCTATGTCAGTTGGACAAATATTATATTTTTAGGACTATTATATCATTTTATAAAATAGTATTTTTTTTTTAAAACTAATTTATGTCAATTTTGACACTATTTAGTAGTTGTTTTTTGATAAAGTTAAAACAACCTGATTCCTTCAGAAAAAGGTATTATCACATTCCAAATATGTCAATGTAATCCAAAAAATTAGCAGATGGCATCAAAATGGTCAAATTACATTTATTATAGTTTTTATAAATTCATTTATTTGAATCATTCATTAATATGGTAATCACAACATCATCATTTTGTCGTAAATAAATATATTTATCTAACGTCAAAAAATTATAAAAAAAATATTTAGGAAATATTTTTATCTTTTTATTGAAAATTTATATTCAAATAGAACAGTTATATAACCCCAACATAATTTTTTTATTAAAAGATACATGTTTATGTTATATTTCTCTTTACATTAAATTAAATTTTATAAAATGTCATTTTCACACCGACGTGGCTCCATGGGGTCCTAAAATCGAACCAAAAATTCCCAGGTTCATAAATATATCTTCAAATGGGATTATAATACATGTTAGGATATTTTTATATTGTTATAATTTTTTTACCTTTATTTACCTGATTTACCCTTTAACCATGGTAAATTAAAATAATTACAAAAGTTATTATTCACAATGTCAAAAAATAAATGGTACCTATTTAAATAATTTGTATATTATAATAAATATTATGGAATATATTTTTCCAAATTCAAAACATAGAAGTTTTAGTAATTAATTTAAAATTATTTACTATTGTCAAAACTAGAAAGCGAGTTTTTAAGAAGTAAAAACTGTCAAAAGGTTAACATGTGTTTATGTCCAATTTTAATGTAAAAATACTTTTAATGAACTAAATTATATTAAATGAATAAAATATAGAATAATTATACTTTAAAACCACTCAAATTTTTAATTTAATAGTTTAAATTATTTTGATTAAAAAAGTTGATTTTAATTTAAATTTAGTATTTTTCACTATTCATCAATATATGAAAGTTATCATAATAGTACGAAAAATTTATCCAAACTAAATTTTTATGTTCCAATTATAAGTAATAATTTAATTTCATCAAATGGAATATATAAAAGTTTCAAATATTGTTTTTAAAAGGGGTTCACCTTTAAAAGGCAGAAAAGCTACATTTTTTGGAAAATACATCTTTTATCCAGAAAATTGAATTTTTCCTTATATAATGCCTAAAAACAGATTATATATATTTTTTAAAATTATATGGTATATATAAAATTCAAAATTTTGTTAATACTATTCATAATTGCTGTTTAAATGGCTAGTTTGATAGGTCGTGGTGTGCATGAACTCAGAGTAGTGTACATTGCACACTATTTAATTATTTAAAAAGGAAAATTACTATGTAAGAATTGGGTGTTACATATAAAATGATCCTTGGAACGTATATCATGTGTTTTGGAGATCCTTTGGAGCTTTGGGTTAAGTTTCCGTAGGTTTGTAGGATTCTTCATAGGGAGCTTGGTTTGAGGCTCACAATTTATGGGATATCATGTGGAACCTTCAACCTCTATCCATTTACAATTTAATTTCATTTAAGAATGGATATATTGTGTGGTTATATCATTATTAGGGTTAAAAATGTGAGGTTTCAATGGGAAACAACACAAGAGTTCGGAGGGGTTGTAGATACACCCCCACATTTTGATCATGGTTTGGTAAATGGTGTGACTAAATCATGTAAGGGGGATGATTTATAGGTAGTTTCAACTTC
The DNA here is from genome assembly GCA_963277665.1 of Viscum album. Taxonomy (NCBI): domain Eukaryota; kingdom Viridiplantae; phylum Streptophyta; class Magnoliopsida; order Santalales; family Viscaceae; genus Viscum; species Viscum album. The sequence continues at coordinate 1,144,477,543 of OY728157.1, read as the reverse complement.
AATGTTGGTTCTAAATTTGTATAACCATGTGATTGACTAAAATTGGAAAAATACCACTTTTATCATATTTTATTTTAAGCCTAACCCCCCCCCTTAATTATCCCAATTCACATGTCTGTAGCAAACCCTCATCTACCAACATTGGTTATTCCTTCTTCCTTGAATTGTGGTGAATGTTGAGGTTGCTTCAAGGAATATTAAGGTAAATATATAACTCTATTGGCCTGTTATTTACCTCTCATTTTCCCATTTATTATTTTAGATCTAGAGTACAGGGTTTTGGTGTTTACTCCACCAGAGCACTATGGTATCAATATTTTCTAAAGCATATTTCACTCTGCATTGGTAGAGTATTACATAGGATGTTTTTAAACTTTGTGTCTCCTCATTTTAAATATGGTACATTGCACTATAATTTTTATAAGTTTTTAATTAAAAATTAATTTAAATTCATTATTATTTTCAATTGTGTTCAGGGTATTTCACTCAATGTCATATAGGGGATGTGGGAAAAACCATTAGGTTTCTATTTGGGAATGGATTCATTATGGTGGTGAAGTTTTGTGATAAATTGGGTGTTATGATTTGATGGATAAAATGATAATATTAATTAAAATTGTTTATGATTATTTAATGTTTGGTACATTGTTGTAACATAGGTTCCAATATATTGGGAGGTAACTTGTTGACCTGAAACATGCATTTTGAGGCCATAGTAGCTAATAGCAACCCTTATAATTTAATCGTAATGCTTACAAATTTTAGTTTGTATTCACAAACCTACTGTTTGGTTTTAGGAATTACTTATATGTATGTGGTATTCATGGCCCCACCACCTTATGTTACATAACTATTTTTGAAATTATTTAAGTTTCTTAATAAAATGGAAACCCTAAATCAGTGGTACATAAGATCATAATGGCCATAATGAACCCTCATGTAATGGTTTCACATATCGGTCATCGTTGGATAAGGATATAAATTTTACCTACAGATTTGGGTTATAGGAGCCTATTAAATGGTATGATCTGTCTAAATTATATTTAATTGGAGGTAGAATCCCAATAATGACTGACATCATGACCAATAGGTAGAAAAGGGTGATTAATTGGTACGCATGGACATGGGGGTAGACATAAGAGACACCCTATAGAAATGGATAGGCATGTTGTGTGTTTTGGCCAACCTAAATTACCCATGAAAGGGATTGTACTTATGCCCATTTCCAAAATGTGACTCATCTAAGAGGATAAGAGGGGATCAACAACACTTAATGGGACCCTGGTAGGTTCCAATTTGACTTGTGACCCTAATGAGGGGGTGGACTCAGGAAATGTACTTATTATACAACATGTCACCTTAGAACCCATTCTATTGATGAAAGCTTGAGGGGTCGTGGATAGAGGAGATGGGTTTAAGAATTTTTCCCTCCTCTATATTATATTTTTATGTTAACTTATTTATTATTGATTCTTCTAGATATACATAAAAGTGTTTCCTGGGATTCGGCCTATGGGGTTCATGAGACATAATATTATTTATGGGGATGCACATAGGTTCTTCCAAGGATCCAACTTTTAGAGCCTTATGTAATACTGGTGTGATATGACTAATGAGATATCATCATCATGGATTCCCATATTTTCATTCAAAGATCTAACTATTGAGAAATGTGAATAATTATTGAGACATCCCGATTTAACCTCGGGTCAAGATGGGACACCCTATAATACTTTGGTTCCTTATATTACAATTCTATAATGTATCTATATGTGAAATCTTACAGATTATATTATGATCACTATTATTATGATGTGATGCCTAGTTTACTCCTATGATTTTTGATTTTTTATCCTTGTAATATTACATGTATGTGATGGGGATGCCCATAATTCAGGGGATCTAGCTATTTGGCATGGTGGTATAGTGAATGACCTGAGGGTTTGTGACTACCTGGGATAGTTGTGTATTGGCTTCAAGAAATTTATGATGATGGAGTTCATAGAGATCACCCAGATTCATAGGATCTGGTTATTGACATATTATGATGAGTAATTTGGGTATTTTATCCAATTCTTGGGGATTCCTAGGCTAAAACCAGGATATAGTATTTATATGTTGTCATGGTATTGTTATGTTCTCAAAGACACCATAACAATGGTCTAAGTATATATCATCGATTGGGGGCACATACCTAAGGATCTATGTTTTTTTATTTATTTACATTCAATAATTATTATTTTTAATTCTACTAAGCATGTCACATGCACATACATTACATATACTATTATTTAATGAGACTATGTTGGTATTGAACTAATGAGTCTTATACACACAAAATATTCAGGTTTCCATGGATCTTTAGTACCCAATAATATCATTTGATGATTACCAGAATAGTTTTCATAGTGTCTCTAGGTTAGATCATTCAGTTGGACATATGGGAAGGGATTGGAGATCAAAATTAGGTGGGGCTTGAGATGTAATTTAGTCTCATATGCATTTAATTTTTTTCTATCATATATGTATTTACAATTTTCTTGGTGGTAGAATGTCATTGTACATAAGGATTCAACATTACACATTATTTTCGATGTGGATGTCTTATTTTTATGATGTTATCTGATGTTTATCTTTTATATATGATACTTGGAAACTTGTCCATTATTATTAACTCTAATATAGTGTTATAGCCTCTCTATGGTACCTTCATAGACCCTCACTACTAGTAGGAATCCTTGGGTGTTCATAGAGGTGTACCTGAGGTCTAATGGAAAATGGGTATGTGGTACCAATTGAGTGGCCCATGGAGTGGGGTGTTATGAAGTGGTATTGTAGAATTTTAATTTTTTTATTACTATTAAGGATATAGTAAACTTGAAATTTTGGAATTTGTCAGAACATGTGGTGGATATTAGACTGGTGTGTCATGAGCACTTTTTTTGGTAAGAAGTACATGTTACTTTGATAAGGATTACTATTTTTGGTGCTCTTGTTATGGTTTTATATTATTTTACCCTTGAGTGATACACATGTGGTTTTGTATTTTATGATTAATTAAATTGTTTTAATCCTAGACCATTAGTAGTAGGATAGTTTTTTATTTATAAATCATTCACTAGAGAGGAAAGAGTTATCTCATTAATCATATTTTTCATGTAGGGTGACCATGATATAGGCCCACTAGGGTGTGATTTTAATGAGGAATGAGGCTCATCTGTTGAATGATTCAGTAACTTATCATATAAAATTTTCCCACATATATACTTGGTGGAATTATAATCACTTAGGCTAACATGTATATATGATTTATTCTTTTGTCTAGTCTTACAGATTCTGTGGTTATTAAAGTGGAGAAATCACTTAGGTGGTAGTCATGCATAGTCACTATTAGGTTGGGATACACACATGAAGCCTAATAGTTAAACCCTTTATAGTGTTTTTTATTGTGACCTTGGTTAATAAAATGGTAAAAACAATATATATGATTTTCCATATAACTTCGATTATAAAATAATTAAACAAACCATGAGGCTTGGTTTTATAAGCCTATATCTTCTAGGATGATTATGTTTTGTACATATGTGTTATTCGATGAGTGTATGATTCTAAAATGGTAAGCCTAGTTTATTTATTCTCCATAAGAATTATTTCCCTTACTGAATGATTACTCAATAGGATATTCACAATCTATGAGTTTGTAAGACCATAGAGTGGATGTTTTCATGTTGATTCCATGGATTATTATGATAGTAACATGTGGTTTCCTAATAGTTTTGTCCCTCTAGGACATTGATTTGGGCCAAGTGGGAATATTTATATTCAATTAGTTGTGAATTAGGGTTTAGTGAATCAATTTATATTTTTATTCAAGGGAATCCCTTGACAAGGGTTAGTAAGGGATTTAGAGTTCCATATTAATTGAAACGTCTTGAACGGATCCCTGGTATTTTGTGAGGTTGAGAACCTTGGGTGATGATGCATGTGGATTGAGGTTGTGTTTGAGGGTAGTACTGTTTGGGGACTCGATCATGTTGACTTTTGGTGCATTTCAAAAACATGGTGAGGGGATCGGTATACACTAGTGTCTTGAATGAAATCATGAGATAAGAGGTCATATGATAAAATCACGATAGGAGTAAGTTTGTTTATTTTTAAATGGAAATCCAAGGGATCTCATAGAATGTCAAGGATTGAATTCCATGGAGCATGATCATATTTGTATTTGTATTTTTCAAATTTTGGTAGAATGATTCAGGTGATTTTATTGGTTCGTACATGATTATATGTTGTTAAAATTGAAAAAATATATAATTTTGTTGTATTAGTTTCAGATCATAAACATTTAAAATATAAACAGGTGAGTGATTGAGTATGATATAGGGACTAATGTAGTTTGTGAAATATTTACAGTACCAGTTGCTCGTGGTTTTGGGATAACAACAAAGATGTCCCTCTATGTTAGAAGAGACATTGGTTATAGATTATGTTCAATGGTATGACTAAATTGAGTTAATCTGGGTCAAGTATTGATTATAATTTGTGTTTATATATTTGGAGGAATGAAACATAGGTTATGATAGATATTTTTGAGATTATGATCGAGAAGTAGTATAAGTAAATATGTATTGTGGGTAGACAACCATAGGCTATTGGAGGATAACCATTATGATTAAATTCTCATCAGTGTAAAGTACCATTGGTTGGGTGATCATTTTGTAATTATTATGATATTAATATTTTTTTTGGTTTTATCAGGTTTAAAAGGTTAATTCCAAGTGTATATCTGTGTGTACTATTAATTGGAATTGGTACATTGGAATTGGGATTGATATGGTGTTAGTGGAATTTAATTTGGTGTTAGATCATAGATGCATCAGTGTGTGTGGTAGGAAATCATAATGGTTTGGTGGATCGAGAATAAACATGAGATGTCACATCCGAAATAGGAAGTGAACTTTGGTTAGAATATTTGGATGAGCATTAGATGGATTTAGGTATTTAGGCATTGTAACTAGGTTAGTTGTGACATGTTTGTAGATATAGTTAAGAGTCTGGGGGTTTGCTTATAGAGGATCAACTGGTGGGTTTATGGGTGTTGGATACAGTGGGACTTAAACCATAGTAGTTAAATAATTTTGGATATGATGGAATCATTTTTAGGATTGGCTAGGACTTTTCAATGAAAAGACAACATGAACAGGTTTTGACTTTGTTTGACTAGAGTTCATCAAATTTTGGACTTGATTGAGATTATGGAGTGGTTATATCATGTTTGAATCATTTCAGTAGTTGGGAACCTTATTAATATAATAATTTGGATCAAAGAGGTTTGTTTTAATGAGTAATTATAATGGCAGATACACTAAAAACCATAACTGCACTTCACATGATAATTCCTATGGTGGGGTTCACCATAGTACGAGTGATGAAATAGGATGATTGAATGATCATGTTTTAGGATAAACATACTCTGGTAGGGGTTGTCTCAGGGTTTCAATGATGGTCCTGATCACTGGATAAGGATTTTGTGGTATGTGAACCTTAGGTTGAAGGTTATTTTTTGGATGTGACATAAGAATTCATGAATTAAATGAGGTCATTTACCCTGAGTTATTCGCTTTTGTAGGTAGAAGGATGTTTCTATATAGTCATCGAGACTTATCAGGTATGATATGTGTTCTTGTGGTGAGATTTTAAGACCCTAAGCTAGTATGAGTTGAAAATATCATCAGTATGTGGAAATCTTATGTTATTAGAAAGGTTTGATTTTTTTGAGGTTAGGAATGGAATAATGATGGTTGGAATGCCTTAAAATTATATTTCTAGATGCTGAATGAGGATCATAAGGTAGATCATGTGTTTTTTGGTGGTCCTCAATATATTTAGGGTAGGTATCAGTAGTTTTAGAGGATACTTCATAGAGGGAATTATTTAGAGTAAACAATTTAGTGGAAATCATGCGTCTTCTAGAACATCCAACTATTGTTTTTTCAATTTTTTATGAGCATAATAAAATTTCATAGTAACACCATGGTTAAAGTATAACTATGTGACATTGCAGAGGGAAATATTGAGAGAGTACAGAGTGGTTGTAGATCCTCCCAAAGGGTTAGCCCCTTATTTGATAAACTGTGTGACCAAACCATGCTTGGTGGATATTTTGGAGGTAGTTATAACCTTATGGTTGTCACACAATTTGGAAAATCACAAGGATCCATAAATGTCGGAAAATACCACATGGAAACTATTGTATTTTATGCCTTATTTCTCACTTTTTTATTCCTCATTTCATATATATATCCATCCATCCTTCATCTATTTTAGTTCCTCCTACCTGCTTGATTTGGGTTGAGTTTTTTGGTTGTTTCATGGAAACATAAGATTAATCTCCATATATAATACCCTTATATTTCTCTTTATATATCTAGTTTTTTATTTTAGTTTTATGGCATAGGGTTGTTTTGGGTGATTCCAAAATATCATGGAGAATCGACCATTTATTCTAGATATTTCAGTCTTCCAAAGAAGTGGTTAACCCATGATTCTTCCTTTATGTACTGGTTCATCATTTTGGTTCTTCTATGCTTCCACATTAAATTTTATTTGTGATTTAATCAATATTTATCAAAATAAATTTTGATTTTTCATTTGTTTTTGAGGACATCACTCAGTGTAAGAGAAGTGATATGATATGAATCATTGTGGTACTTTTGGTAGTGGTATCAGTGTGTCGGCTATAAATATGAAATACATTTACACATATTATTTATTGATTTTTAACATAAATACCTTTAATAGAATATATGGATTCTGAGGCCTTTTTTATTTGGAATAATTGGTTCATAATACATCAAAATGTATCTAAAATATTACTTCCTTATTTTATTCTCCTTAATGAGTTCCTAAATCCATTTTTTATCTTAAAACTACACAATATAACCTAATAAATACATAAAAGAAAAGGGTTCACGAAAAATACCCATAAAGGAATAAATATGATAAGGAAACATAACATGAGATTTAAAGGTATAATATGATGTAAAAAATTGATAAGGATCAAGAGTAGTCTCATGGAATAATAATATATAGAAAATTATTTTATAAGATCCTATAATGTGGTGAGTTAGGCATGACACATGAAGCATACAGGCGGTGACGCATGCATGGAACATACTTGGTGACATAGGGAATATGATGTAGGAATGAAACTGTAATATAAAATTGGGTCAATTTGTGGGAATTTGGTCTATTTTATGGTCATCATGCCTACTAGGAATTTAGGCCATGTACTGAATAAATTAAGCATTATGGGTGGGCTATCACTTGGGAGGGGGGGTTATAGTCTGCCTTCCCAAACTGTGTGTGTTTATTTAATGTCATTTTACATGAAATCACCTAAATTATATTACATGACATAATAATGATTCATGGATGACTTCCTATACAATGTAACATAGTGGGCAATGTGTCATAATAGATTAGGTTTACTATCTAATCCCATAGATGATGTCTCCTGAGACTAAAAATTTTCCCAATGATTTGGAGTTCTGTCTATATGAAACCATCATAAAATGTTAATGATTTATGTGTTCCAAAAAAGGATATCAAACATAAGTCATAAATAAAACAATTAATAATGTAAATAAAATGTGGTTTATAATCTTTCCACATGTCATAATTAAAGGAAATATCATATGAAGGAATTTGAGAAGAGATGATAAAAAATGTATTACCATATGAATTGAATAGAGAATAATATTGATAAATATTTTTAGGACATAGATAAATAATTTATAAGAAATTTAAAACTTTAAAAAGATAAATAATGTCAGTAAGAGGTAGAATGGTCATATCTTGAAGAAAAGGGTGGTTTAGAGTGATCCCTTTCCTCAAGTGTGAATCTTTATGTGCCTTCTCAATCTTCTTGAATAAAAAAATTATATTAGCTATTTATTGATTAATAAATATTTTCATGTTTATTATTCCTTTTAATTTTATTTATTATCATGTTATATTCAATTACATAATAATTTATTTTCTTGTTTGGTGTTTTGATGATGTTCGAATCATATTTCTAATATCACTGTGAAAATTTTAAAAAGGTCAAAGTGATTATTATTTAATATACTCAAGAATAAAAAACAGGAAATAATTATAATTTTTATATATCAATTACACTTTTAAATCCAATCATGATATACGGTCATGAAAAATGAATTAAGATTCAATCATGAAGGTTTTATGCTTTACATATTCATGAGTAACATTTACATTTTTCAATGATTAATGATGTAAAAAAGATTAGTGTTATTTTAATATTACTTATTGATAATTAAATTACAAATATCAGATTATTTCCTTAAATACACTTATATATACCAATTTTTTGATGCGTAAAGGAGAAATGATTCACAAGACTTCATATAGGTGGAAATCAGCAGATAAACACAAATAATGTTATCATTTGTACATGAATGGAAGGGTAAGAAAATAAATGATATGTTAGTTTTAAATAATGATAAATATGTTATTAATAAAACATATATACATTAAAATCAATCCTCATGAATATCCATGGGAGCTGATGATGGAAAAATAATTATAATGGTTTGTGATTTGGTTATCCGCCGTACACATGAACGATAGTTTTGTTTCATATTTTATGGATGTTTATATGGATTTTGGTTGTTAAATTAACAAAATAACATAAAATTATATGGTAGGTAATTATATTTTCATATAATCATTTTTAAAAAATAATTTAATAAGGTGGAATAATAAATAATAAAAAACACTCAATTAAGAACAATACATCTTCTTCAGACAATCTATTTTAATATAAAATAAAATCCTTACAATGGGGGTTTTATAAAAAAATATGCCTCTATGAAAGTTTAAGAAAAGCAAGGAATAGATTTTGGAAGTTCATGTCCAAAAAAAATTCTTTTTAAGTGAAAAAAATAGTAGAATAGGTTCTTTTTATATGTGAGAGGGAGTGGAATTTTTTTAAGTATCCAAAAATATTGGTTAATTGGAAGTCACTCTCATGTCAAGTGAAGAAAAATTGATAAATAAATTTTTAGGGGTAATATTAGATAATTAGACACATCCACTATAACAAAAAATCATTTTTAAAAATGTTTTCCCTTTACCTCAATGGTTACTCATTTTTATATTTGTAGCTGTTCATTATGATAATTACATTTTTATCGTGGTAATTTATATTTTAAGAATAAATAAACTATCCCTATTAAATAATTTTTAACCAATTATTAAATATTAAATTATATTTAAAAAATAATAAAATTCTATATGTGTGGAAAATTCATTTTAAGACAAGCGCATGTCACGTGCAAAGCCACATTTTAATCTTATCTGCATCAATTAATTGTCTCTAATCATTACAAACAAATATTTTGTTTACCTTAGTTAATAATTTTAATTAATATGATTCAAAATATGAATTCAATTTCATCATATTCAATTCACTATAGTGGTTGAATTTATGTTAACATTTTAACAATATTCTTATCGATAAATGGTTTTTCAATAAACACATTTTTCAAGAAATAAGTGAGCTTATATAAAATCTATGACTTGAAATAATCACTAATGAAATTTAAATTCATATGAATTGATATATAATACAGAAATTTCGTTTAAATATTTCCTTACAAGGGTTATTTTGGTTAATTAATTTTTATAAACATTATGTACATTAAAAACAATTATTTGAGGACTGTGTTTTCAAGAATAATAATTAGACAACACCAAAATTATGAGAATTTCATATCTAAATGAAGTTAATTTTTTTATAAAAAATATTTTTTATATTTTAATTTATTACCAAATTAAAATATTATTTTACCTTTATATTGATTTATTTAATGAAAAGAAATGGAGACATTTGAAAAGTCGATAATTTTCACAATTCAGTAAAAATTCAATCATTTCAGAAAAAAACAAAAAAAATCATTGGAATCTTCTTTTGAAATACTAATTTCTTAAATTATGTTAAATTTGTGAAATAAAATTATTAAAAGCATTATAAATTATTTTTTATATATTTTTATAAAATCAATAAAAATATTTTTGAATAATGTTTTTTTGTTAAAGAATATAATGTATTATTCATAAACTGAAGGATTATTTACTAGGAATTTATCAATATATATATATATATATTTATTGGGAATTTATTTATATTTAATAAATGATTTAATAAAATACATAACCATTAATTAAAACACTAGGTTATAATGATCATAAATAATCATGTTTCACTTCAGTTTAGTGTTGAGTTCCATATATATTATCATACATAGTTTTATTTTAAAAAAACATGGGATGTCACATTATTCCCCCATTATGTAAATTTTCCATTGAAATTTAGTATTACATAATAAGGTGAAAATAATTGATTGTACTTAGTCTTCATGAATTCCTCTAGTTCCCATGTTTCTTATTTTTATTTATGATTCTTCCATAGTACATTGACCTAATAAGTTGTCTTATTCCATAGATCATTATCTATGCTCTCCAATATCCTCACCATCTATTCTACCTAAGAATTATTATTTTCTAGTTATACTACCTATAATTTTTTTACATGTGAGGAATATGTAATGTTCTTCCTCACGAGGGTTACATGGAATATGTCATGTACTTGAGAAAGGGTAAGTGGGAGTGCTATTTAATAATCCAGAGCTCTAATGTGATCGAGAATCTCAAAGGATATGATGTAAATATGTATTAGCTTTAACTTATTCCCAAATATCATGAATCTCATCCATAGAGATATTTGGAGAAGCAATTTATCCTAGAACTCAAACACCATGTATTTTTGATGATTTTTAATATTCCTATTTTTTAAAATCTAAGTATTCTAGATTTGATGTTGGATAATATTTTAAATTTATATCATTTCCACAACCATTTCAGGTCCTAAAATATGACATTAACCAGCCTCATTTCAACATGAAGGTGTTCTACATCTATTCACATAATGGTTTTCTTAAGGATACATTTGGATGCTTGAGTGTAAACTATTATTGTATGAGAACTCAATAAGAGGAAAATGTTGATCTATTCCACCATTGAAGTCTATCAAAAATTATCATAAAATTTAATCTATTTTTATAATAGTCCACTTATATTGGACATCATTTTGGGGGTGATAAATATTATTTATGTTCAACATAGTATTTAGATATTTTTGGAAGATATTCCAAAAAATGGAGGTAAATATCACATTTCTTTTAGATATAGTCAATAGTGTCATTCCTTGTATCCTCAAGACATATATGATTTATATACTTATAATTTGATTTAATTATAAGTCCTATAATATTTCAATGAAGTAAAAAAATCTTTGTAAGATGATCCATCCTAGCTCATTTGGAATTATTTCATATTCATGTATTCGGAATACCAATAAAAATTCCACGGTCCCTGAGTGGATAGAAAATTCCATGGTCCTTGAGTGGATAAAAAATTCCATGTATTTGTAGGTATAATCCTGATATCATTATTTTTATTGTCGCAAAAATAGAGGTCACTAAGACCCCAACACATATTCATGCTCCCTGAGTGGATAGAAAAGTTTGATTTATGCGCATCACTCAAAAAAATATTTTTTAATCAAAATATTTAGTGGTTAACATAGTAATGAACAAAATATAAAAAATCCTTCAACATCAATTTCGTACTCATAGTATTTACCTTTTTCTTACAGCTTCCTCATTCGTCTATATTCCCACACCATCACTTTGAGAATCATTTTTCTTCTCCATAAATTACAGTTGAGTAATCATTTGAGAAAAGGGAATTTATGTTCCTTCATTTATAATTACCATGTATATAATTTTCAAATCTAAGATGATTGGATCCTTATTGATTGTAAAATTTAATAATGATTATGGACCTTTATACTGACAGTGTCGTTCAATTTTTTTTATTTCACAGGATAGTAATGGATTGAGCTATCATAATCCACAATCTTTTATAGCTATCTTTGATGGCATAGGTTAAGATCCTTATGTGTGAATATGTATTTGAGGATCTTACAGTATGAATATATTTTAAACTTATCACCATATATATAATGTCACCATATTTTCATTGTGAATATCACCACAAAAAACCATAAATAATGTGTGGGACAATTTTTTTCAAGAACATTCAACATCCTTCAGGTATAGGCTATCTCACTATCATTATTCTCCATTACACATCCCAATACCTTCATTGAATAATCATTTTAGTGACAATGAAATGTTCCTCACATGAGCGTAGCGTGTGGATGGGTGATGTGATAAGTATCTTTTTCAACTCCTCAAATATCTCTTTAAATTCAATTTTCTAGAAAATATTTAATCCATTCAATGTTATCATGGTTAGTGGGTTTTAAAATAATGATAAATTTTTAAAAAATCATCAATAATGACCATATAGTCTAAGAAAACTATTGATCAATATTATAGATGTTGTTTTTGGACAATTAGTAAATAACTTTGTCTTAGAATGGTCAATAGATATGCCTTTCTTGTGATAATATACACCAAGAAAGATACTTAATTCACCAAAAACTCACATTTTTAGTAATTTTCATATATATTATCCTTACTCAATTCATATTGTATAGTATTCATATACTTCTTCTGACTTTTAGAGTAAATAAAATTATCATATATAAATACTCCCACAAATTTTCCAAGGTAATACCTAAAGAATCTGTTCATTATGTCCATTAATATTGTTGGAGAATTCATATTTCCGAAAGGCACCACTATGAACTCAGTGTACATACCTTGTTTAAAATGATATTTTGTGTATATCATCCATTTTACTACTAAATTAGTGATATCTTGACAAAAGGACCTCCTTAGAGAAATATTGAGACCCACATAGTTGATCAAACAAGTGTTCTATCTGTAGGAAGTCATAATTTTTATATATTGTGATTTTTTTGAGTTCATTATAATAAATATGGAGGAACATTAAATCATCATTCTTCTCTATGAAGAGCACTATTAAACCCCATGGTGATGTGCTTAGGTATATAAAACCCCTTTTAAGATTCTATTATAACTGATTATTCATATCTTTCAACTCAATAGTGGACATTCTATTAGGAATATTTTATATGATTAGAGATATATGTATAGGTTCTATTAATAAATCAATCTCTCTATCTGGAGAAAGACTATGAAAAACATTACTGAATTCATAAGTATAATCCATCACAATGGGCATGTATTCAATCATGGTTCCCTAATTTGTATCAATTATTTCACCAATATATTCTTATTCATAAAGAAAATAATATCCATGATATAATATAAGAATTTATGGAGATTCAACCTCCTCCTTACACTTTTATAGTCATTGAATGACATTGGGTGTGGAGAGTGATCCCCTTCTCTTGACTGTTTATGTTGAATTTATTTAAGGATATCCAATCCATGACCTATACAACAGAAATATACACTAAATGTTGTAAAATTAGAATTTTTAGAATATTAAGTCCATAAACATTGAGTGGGGATGAGTTATATACATGGGATGCAAATATGTATCAATTTTATGTTCCAATAGATATCTTATCTTCCATGTCTTGAGGTGTTTCTTCAAAGTTCTACAACACTTGAATGATATGAAAGAATGCATAGAACCCAAAAAAAATTATAATCACAATTCTTGAATGAATAAATAGCACACTCATCACCACATAATTATGGAGATCCACCTCAATAGTATAGATAGCATATGACCTTCCTTATTATCTAGGAATTACAGATTTCTATCCTTGATTCTCTAAAAACCATTGTCTTATGGAATTTTCATGAATAAGTCTCTTGTTAATTTCATTTTAAACACCTCACTACATATTTATTATTTATCTAAACCTTATTTTATTTTTCCACCTTAGCAGGTTTCTTCATTTCTCTTTGATAATGATTAACCTTATTCCACCTTTTCCACATTTGAAACACCTCATAGTTCACATAAGATTGTTTCTAGGATGTATCTTCCCAAACTCTTGACAAGTGGGATATTCTATTTTCATTCCTACATGGGATTTATCTATTGATAAACCCAAAATTGACTCCATTTTACATTTTTTCTCCACCAGTCACATGAGACCACTGTGATCCACAGATCTCTATCTCAACATTGTGTGGTCAATGGCCCACCACTTTATAAGTATCCAAGTATCAAATCAAATTTTTTTCATTGAATTCACATTAATCAACTAAAGAAGCATCCCACCCTACCTCCAGCGTTTATAATAAATCCAGAGACATACCATCCATTCCTTGTGAATTTTACCTCACATACCATAATAGCCTCATCGTACTTTTTATTCTATATGAGGAAATCCATCTCAATTATAGGGTAGAGAGTTTAGGAAAAATAATTATTAGAAAATATTTTTTATGCCTTCCCATTCCATGAAATCAATATATTCTTTGGAGTTTCAATTCTCAATCAGCATCCGCCACAGATCGGATTCTCCCTCAATGTGATAAATGGCCAGCACAACTTTCTCTTTCCTTGAGAATTGGAGGACATAAAATATCTTCTCAAAAGAGTTAATAAATTTTTTAATGATAAGGGGATAATAAGATCCAATATATCAAGGATGAATTTTTCAGGTAAAATACTTAACTATATGTTTCTCTCTCTTAGGATGAGGAGTGTGTTCCAAATGACTCAGGTTATTATTCATTACTTAAGATAGTTGAGACAATATTTTCATGATGTTCTAGGATCACTCTCTCATGAGGATTGTAATATGATTGAGTAAATCATCACATTACCTATCATGATGATTGTTGTAAATATCTATCCTATTTCCTGATAATGACTAAAATAAGAAAAATAATATGAGAATACATTTAGTAATAAACATACAAAATTGAATCTTATAAAATTGGGAGAAATAAATTATAAATTATAATTATAATTATATCATAACTTATGATTATCAAGGTTTCAATCTAGTTTATACATATTAATTTCTCTATTAGGTTTTCTAGACTAATAATTTATATAAGTATTGTATAATGGGTTGTAAAGAGATAGTGAGTTTCCATAACTTATCTCTCATGAATGTCCAAGAAGGTGTGTAGTAAGTCCCATTGTTATGTACCAGGTTAGAATAGAGTCTATATCAATGACCTTTTTTCTGGGTTATTACAACTACGTAAAACTATGCTAGAGTCACCTCCAATTTTTGTATCTTGACAGAGATGTAATTTTTGGTAAACCACTTTCCCTATCCTTCACCAATATTCTAGTACGTTTTCTAACAGTTTGAATTATCCCTAGGGTTCTCACTAAAGTCCAAAATGTCTAATCCCAAAAATAGATTGACCACCCACTGATATAAATTATTGATACCCATGACTTTTACACATATTATTTTATTATTATTATCATAAATATACATTGATGCCTTGTGTCTTTAGAAGACTGGGATCATAATATATTAAAAGAAAACTAAAATATAAAACCCTTATTTTATTCATTATAATGAGCATCTAAAACCATTTTAGATTCTAAAAAATTATAGGATAACCATGGGAATACACAAAATAAAGGGGAGATCTAAACATCCATATAAGGGGAAAATATGATAAGAAGACGTAAATGTTTGTCAAATGTATAACATGATATAAAAACATAGAAGGCTCAAAAGTAATCTCATGAGGTAATAACATAAGGAAAATTGTATCATTAGATCATGTAAACATATGAAATTTGTTTAAAACAAATAACATGAAATAAATATGAGTCCAGACTATCTTCTTAGACAATGTCATTTGGAATAAAAAGTCCCATAATGTATTAGGTTTACTCCCTAATCCCGTAAATACCAATTGAAGAGCCTAATGTTATACCCAATTTATTGGAGTTATATATGGGTTCACCCATCATAATAGGTTCATGATTTAAGTGTTACAATAAATTTGAATAAATGAAAAGTCCTAATAATAAGAATATTCCATGGAACTAAAATAGGTTCCATAATCTTTCCTCATATCATAATCAAAGGAAATTTCATAATGAAGCCATTTCAGAAATGATCATAAGTTATGTATTACCATATAAAGGGAAAGGAGAATAATATTGTTATATATTTCTGAGACATATATTCATAATTAAGAACCAATACATTAATTTAAATAGAGACATAAAGTGAGTTAGAGAGATAATGTACAGAGCCTGATGAAAAATTTGGTCTAGTGAGATCCCTTACCTTATGTTAGATTCGTCACATTCGATCATTATCTCCCTAAATAAAAAAATTAGGTTAATTATTTAATATATTAAAATTTTATTTCAATTTTATTATTACTTTTATTTTATTTATTATCATTTTTATTCAATTACTTATTTATTTACCTACATGTCAAATGTTTTAATGATGTCTACCTCACACATCCTAAATCACGTGGGAAAATTGACTAAAAAATGATGTTATTATTTAATTATCTTTAGAATGATAATTATTAAATATTTATCATTTTTATAAATAAATTATACTTTGTGAACGAATAATTAAATATGTTAATTAATAATTAATTATATTACAATCATCGTGATGGTAGGTCGTATGTACACATGTGCAACGTTTCCTTTTTTCAACAATCATGATGGAAATAAGGTAATTTTCAATTTATATTAATTGAATTATAGTTATATCATAAATATCATATTATTTCATTAAATACACCTATATATACCATCCATGTGATACGATAATGAAAAATGAATCACACTGCTTTGTGGAGGTTGTAATCCACATGTACTCACGAACGACTTTGTCATTTTTCTATGAACAGAAGGGTTAAAATTTATATGATATATTTATTTCTCATAATTATAAGTATTTCATTAATTTAATATTTAAAAAATAAATATATAGTCCTAATTAGTCATGATAGATGATGATACAAATTGAATTACATAGATTCGTGAGGTGGTAGTCTTCTGTACACACAACGGTGAATTAATTCCCAATTTTATAGATGTGGAGATTGATTTTGGTTATGTAACTAAAATAATTACATATAATTATATGAAATATATGGAATTTATTATATCATCATATATTAATAATATTTTATGGATGATGAAGTAGAAATGAAATAAAATTATTGGTTAATAATTGTACAACTTTATCAAATAACCAGCTTAGGTTTTCACCAAAAGTATTACAATAAAGATTTTATAATAAAAAAAGAACTATAAGATGTGTTAAGGTAATTAATAATGATATTTTATCTAGTATTGGTTGATCAAAAATGTTTTTATGAGGGAATAAAATAGTAGATGAGGAATCCTTTTATAAGTGAGATGAAGGGCTGTTGTTTTAAATCCCCAAAATTATTAAATAATGAGAAACCACTCTCAAGGATGGTGCCTAAAAATTGATAAATAAATTATTTGTGGGATTATAAGTTTTATAAACACCTAAAAAATAAAAAACAGATATTCTACAATAATTTTATTCCCTTTACCTGTTTGGACATTCACTTTTCCCATTTTAGTTTTCATCACAATAAATAAATTTTTACATAGTAAATTTAAAATTTAAGACTAAAAATAAAATAAACCAAATTATATAATTTAAACCCACTAATTAAAACTATTATATCTAATTTATCAAATAATAAAATCACATTTTTGTGTAAAATTTATTTTAACACAAGCTCATGAAACACACAAAACCTCATTTAAATCTTAAGCGTTGTAATTAATTTTTACAAATCATTAAAAAAATTAACTTATAGTCTAATATTAAATATTTTGAATCAAAATATAGAATCAAATTTATCAAATTTAGTGAACATAAATAGAATAATTTAATTTGAAAACAAATCCAATTTTTTTTTTGAAAATTTATTTTTCATGAAATACATTTTCAAGTAATAAGAGAACATATATTTAATATAGGACACGGAAATCATCACTATATGAAATTAAATTATTATTTTTTAATATATAATCTATAATTTGTATCAAATATTTCCTTTCTAGGGTTATTTAATTAATTAAAATGGATAAAATTTATGCATATTAAAAATGGTTTGTAGAAAATCAGGTTTTTAAAAATAAAAATAATCTTACACCAAAGTGATGAAATTTATAAGTAATGTGAAATTTATTATATTATAATAAATAAAATGGTCCATGTGTAACATAAATTAAAAATTAAAAATAAAATGGTAATTTTAAACTAATTTAGTTAATGAAAACAAATGAAAATATTTGAGAAATCGGCAATTTTCACTATTTAGTGAAAAATCTATGATTTATGAAAAATACCAAAATTTTTCTCTAAGAATGTATTTATAAGTTTATTTCAAAGAATATTTTCATTTTATAAATAAAATTTATAAATTTTTAAAAATGTATTTGTAATATTTTCTATCAAAAAGTAATAAAAATCATTTCAGAAGAAAACTTATTTTTTAGAGAATTAAATGTCTTCATTAAGAATTGTCATCCTATTTACTTTGAATTTATCAATAATAATTATAGTGATTAATTACATTATAAATATTTAAAAAATCATTTATTATAATTCCTTCCTTTTATTGTAATGTCTACGTTATAATTGTCATAAATAATCATGGTTTGTCTAAGTTTTGTGTTGTGTGTTGCATACATTATCGAACATAGTAATATTTTTTATAAAAATATGGGTGTGACACCAATGATGTCCAATGAGATAATATGTGTTATTCTCTTTTATATAAAATTACATAAATAATTATAATTGTTTTTAATTATTTATTTCTAGAACCTTGGTGTGATGTAGGTCTAAGGAGTGCTGGTGGTGACCTGTTGAGCTGGGAGGGGCTTGGTTGGGCCTTGGCATCTGCAACAAACCATTTTAATTTAATCAAAAGTATTAAAAAAAATCATTGTTACTCACACATATAGCATTTAGTTTTATATAATTGTTATATTATTTTTGGTTTGTTTGGGCCAAATATTTTAGGTAGTGGTCTAACTGTGAAAATTATATAAGTTTTTAATAGAAACTAAGGCATAATGTTGAATCAAAAAAATGTTTCAGAGCCCCTGATGAACCCCCAGGTATCGGATGGACATATTTTCCAACATTAGCCAAAGATATAAATTTAACCTATATCCTTTTTATACAAGAACCCCATTGGTTGTATGATCTGAATAAATTAAATTGAAATGGTGGTAGCAAACTAGTGATCAAAGACATAGTGACATCTTGGTAGAGAGGGGTGATGACTCGAGATTCATGGCTAAGGGGGTGGCCAAGAGAGACAACCTATAATAATTGGAGGATATTTATAGTGTTCAGGTTGTCTTAAGATGTAATAACGCAGTTCTTATTCTTGAGGTGCAAGTTTATTCTTTTCCTTTTTCCTTAAGTGTTTTTGAGAAAATAAGGAAAATGTGGGGAAATCCGAAATTTTGTGGGTACACGCCATGTACTTTGGCTGTGTGGTATGAGCACATATAGAGTGTAGTCCTATCAGCGATGAAGGGTGTAAAAACCAACTACATGTCGTGTACTAGGTATTTACATGCCATGTAATCAGTTGGAAGATAAATAGTAAGGTGGTGGAGGTAGCTGCCAGTTGAGTAACAGTACATGCCGTGTATTCAGGAATACACGTCATGTACTCATGTTGACAGATGAACAATGCCAGGGTGGAAAAAAAACGCCCAGGGAACAATTATACAAATTGAAAGTAGACATCGTGTAATTTAGAGTACATGCTGTGTAGTCATGAAATTTCGCTTAAAATAGGTAGTATTCTCCTCATTCGATAGAGGAGGCAGTAGAATCCTCATTCAAGAGAGGAGGCAGAATCGCTGTTTGGAGCTTGGGAGGATGACTGAACCTTGGAGGATCACCTGATCATGCATCGGGAATCCGATTCTGCTTTTGTCGATCACATTGGGACCCTACGGGTAAGACCTCCCCTCTCCTTGCACTATTCCTCCCAATTCTCTCCTGAGGGAAAGTTATTTGAGTTTGAATGAGTGAACACTTATCGCAGACCTACATCATTCTTGGACGATTCGGGAGGCATCGTTCACATTTATCGATCAGAGACAATCGAGGTAGGTGGTCTTGTGTTTACTTCCAACTATTGAGTTGATTTTTTGTACCGTTGTGCTACAAACTCATGTTTGGGGTGTCGTATGGCTATTGGCTATGCTGAAAGATATCTATAATTTCATAGATAAACTTTTGATAAGTTAAAACTGCTGTTTGGGATCACTGATTGGATCCAGGACCACCCTGAGGGTGATTTCCACTATTTAGCTGTTTTAAAAGAAAACCTGTGGGTATACCATGAATTTTAGCATGCTTTGAATTTCATTGATAGGAATTGTATATAATTGATTGATTATTTGTTGGGATTGGCCCGGTAACTTGTATAGCATGAGGGAATTGTTTTGTTTAACCTGCATGCAACATTTTTTTTCTGTGGGCAGTAGTTTCTGTGCTTGTGGGCAACACCTCATACACCTGTGGGCAATATTCGTTATGCCTGTGGGCAATTAACAGCAGGTTATGATTCTAATTACTTGAGGGTAAGGATTTCATGTCTGAGGACCATGTTATGATGAATATTCACCGTGGTTTTTTTTTCATATGTTATACCTTCTAAGTTAAAGAATAGGCTTGGCATGGTTAAATGAATATTAAAATGGAAATATAGCTGGTAGAGTTAAATACTTTTGAGTACTGCTTAGTTTATTGCATTTAATACTACACATTGTTGTTGCACATTTTCACTGACAGTTGGGCAGGAGCCTTTGGTGGTTTCCTATTGGGATTTATTTCTCAAAACATGTTTGGGTCGTGTCTTTGGCCCAAAAAATTACATTTCTGCAGGTGTTGATAGAGGCAAGGGTCCTTATACAGGGACATGATTGTAGTAGAGGAGTAGGAGAGCATGAGACAGAGCTTAGGCTTGCGATGCTGCAGCATTCTATTTCCTCTGCTTTGTTTTTTTTGGTTATACCTTTTACTATGAGTTGTAATGTATTGTATTGTAGTACATCATGTTCTGGCTGCTTCCATAGAATTAGTGACAGGGTGAATCTTTATATATATGACTGCTAGTTCTCTTTTACTTCAGTTGTCCATTTTAGTTTTATATTGTTTACTTCTTTGGTTGTTGTATGTTATTTATCTTTTCCGCTACACTAAACTTTGACAAAAGAGTGCATAGTTTTCCCACTATCAGACCTAGGCCCTCACTACTAGTCGACAACCTCTGACATTTGGGGAAATGCGCATGAGGTCATGGGACAAACCAGGTCTGGGGCACCCGTTGTGTGGCACTTAGATCCGGGACGTTACCATGTGGTATCAAAGGAGTTATTTTCTTTGACTTATTATTGGAGCCTTATTCAGGGATAAGACAAACATGGTAGTTGGTAATATGTTGTGCCCGGGAGTAGCTAACCTGTGTACATGGAAAATCTAGTCTACCTCGTTTCTTGCAATTGTTTTGATTTTGAAAATTTTTCAATTGATTTGATTTTCACCATTTGGTGATGCACTTTTGGTCTGCTGTTTATATATTATACTTCAGTTATATTTAGTTGCAACCCGATGACATGAGGGTATTCCATCTCAGGGATCATTTAGCCACATGCTAGAAATCACATGTCATTCATAGTTTCCATGCCATGTAGGTGCATCAGAAATTGTATGTTGTTGTGCTAGTTGTTGTACTAGAAAAGCATGCTATTTTGATAGTTGCTTTGATAAGTACCTTCTATTTGATAGGGTATTATTTTGTGAGTTTTTTATATAATGAACGCCAAACTTTGAATTTTTTTGGCGATTATGGGCCCTCCATAACCTAAATTTGGTGGATCATTGATGATTTTACTTTGTTATAACATGTGTAATATTCCACGATTTGATTCACTTGGTGTATGGGCCCTCAAAGATCAGAATTGTGCACTTAGGTGTTTTTTTCCATATTTTTTTGGGTTCTTGAGTAGTATATGAGGCTTACTTTCTGGAAAACCTAGGATAAACGCCATGTGGTTCCTTGGACACACGCCGTGCGCTCTTCTTTTTAGGAAGAAATGAAAACATTTTAACTACATACTGTGTAACCTAAGTACACGCCGTGTAGTCTCTTACCATGTCGTTGGTCATGTGGGCAGAGATATGGGATAGAGAAGTTTTGGTGTCAACATGCCGTGTACCGGTTGTACATGTCAGGTAGTGTCGACCCGCTGTCTTCCCGTATAACTAACAACACCGATGGAGAAAACTTAAGACATACACACCATGTCGGCTTTAAACACGCCGTTTAGCCTAACTCAGTTAGCTGACCGTGTCACGAACAACACAGGTTGGTGTTATCAATCCTAGTACACACAATGTCCACCTGGAACATGTCGTGTAGTGTCATCTGTGTAGCCAGCCGTGTAGTGATCAACACAGGTCAGTCTGGGGAATCTTTGAACACACTGTGTCTTTTTGAAACATGTTGTGTAGTGTGACCTGGGTCTATAGGCCGTGTGAAAAACAACATGGGCCAGTCAAATCCTCTAAAGTACACGCCACATGCATGTGGGACATGACATGTAGTTTTTTTAGGAGATTCGTGTGGCTTAGATATGTAGAAGGACTTGGGTTGGGAAGAAGGATTCAAGTACACACCATGTATTCAGAAGACACACAACTTTGTCTGGGGTGTTACACGATCAGTTTTAGCTAGAGTACACGATGTGTGAATGGCTTATGAGAACATGTCGTGTAGTATTTATACACGCCGTGTAGTCAAGTTTTGTAAATCTTGAATACTTTCTTTTTCCTATTCCCTTCTTGTTCTCCTAGTTTTCAGTCTTTGATACCCTTGATCTAAGTTTTGCGTTTGAATTTGTTGATTCATGCCACCCAGAAGACCACCAGTTATTCACCAAGAGAGCGGTGATGATTTTACTCCAGAGGTGGTAGGCTATGGGATACTGATGGAACCTCCAATAGAGCCAGATGCGGTGCCAGCCATTATACCAGACATAGGTGCTGATGTGTAGTTCCATAAAGGCTTCATGCGGTTCATGAAGACCTTTTAGGGAGCACTATTGGCTAACACATCTATGGAAGATCTAACACGTATCTTCTAGAAGTAGCATCCATATATGGTTTCAAGGGATTGTGGACCACAGGCTGTGGAGTCTTGGATACTTTCTATGCAGACGATATTCAAGCATTTGGAGACGCCTCCTGGGAGGAAGGTAAAGCTCTCTACATACATACTGCATGATTCCACCAAGAGATGGTTGGATGTTACCACCCAGTCTGAGCATCTCCGTGACATGGCATGGGAATATTTTTAGGCAGTATTCTATGAATTCATCTTCCCAGAGATGTTGAGTGTAGATCGAGCTCGAGAGTTCATTAATCTATAGTAGGGTGTTATGTTAGTGATGTATTATTCTACTCGCTTCACTGAGATTTAGTATTTTTCACCCGTTCTGGTGGGTGATGAGGTGCTGAGGGCTAGAAACTTTGAGGTTGGTCTTTGATATGACATCTAAGAACTGGTGATGTTCTCAGGTTGCCTATTGTGCATGTTATTATGAACCAGGCACTGATTACTAAGCGGAAACTGCAGGAAGCCAGTGGTGTGGGCCAGGGTGGTCTGACTCCTGTTTCTGGTACTATTTCTACCAGTAAGAGGAAGAGGCAGATGGACTTTTCTCATGGTGGCAGTACTAGCCAGAAGAATACATCAGGTGGACAGGTCATGTGCTACTAGTGTGGTAAAGTGGGGAACAAGAGACTGCAGTGTCCACGTGACCTAGTGGAGTGCTAAGGTTGCAGCAGGATGAGTCATGTCCTTTGTTTTTTTAGGGCATTTCCACTAGTGTCTAGTGAGAGGGGTTCTGTGTAGACTCCACATGGGGGAGAAGGACCAACAGTTTCTTACTAGTCGGGAAACTGGAATACATTAGGGCGTGCATGAAGAGATGGTGGTTGTGACCATGGTAGCCAGACACCAGGATCTCAGAGGTAGCAGGGCAGGTCATCTTAGGTTAGCCAGTCTGTGTCGCAAGGTCGTGGCACTGGGAAGGCATATCCAGTGCAACAGACCCAACAAGAGCAGGATCCCGGACCTTCCACCATTAGTCGTACTATCCTAGCAGATTCTGTTTTATCTTCAGTAATTTTTAATATGGGTGTTACACATAATTTTATATATGTGCCCATTGTGGAGAGCCTTGTGCTCTGTGTTTATTCTTATTCTGATAACTGGATGCTAGAATCACCATTGGGAGTGAGGACGACAGATGTGTGTCAGTGCAAGGAGTGCCCCCTTGAGGTTGGTGGGTGTCACTTTTTATAGGACCTATATGTCTTAAAGATGATAGCTTATTAGGTCATTGTTAGGATGGATTGTTTGGTACCCTTTCGAGCCTTTGTGGATTTCTATCATCGCAGGGTGCGTTTCACGTCACCAGAGGGTGGAGAGTTTCTATAGAATGGCGAATGAGATGTCCAGGCAAGCTGAGCTGGACTTGAGCATCATGGGCGAGGTGGAGTGACAGCTCAGATTGCGAGTTTATATTTGGATGACCAAGGGACTAATCATAAATATTTCCGTCCAATAGTTGATCATTTCAGGGATGTCTTCCCGGATGACTTCTGAGGTCTACCTCCGGAGTGAGAGGTGGATTTATCTATTGAGATAGTGCCAGGAGCAGCACCAGTTTCCATTATACCTTATAAGATGGCTACACCAGAGTTGCAGGAGCTCAAGAGGCTGTTGGGGGAGTTTCATGCAAAGGGTTTCATCCGACCCACAAATTCTCCTTGGGGTTCACCTGTCCTGTTTTCTAAGAAGGCAGATGGTACACTCAGACATTGTCTGGATTATCAGAAGCTGAACCAGTTGAAAGTCATGAATCGATATCCACTCCCAAGGATTTATGATCTTTTTGATCAACTTCAGGGAGCACGATTGTTCTCAAAGATTGACATGAGATCCAAATATAATCAGTTACATGTTAGACCATCGGACATACTGCTTACAGGTTTTCGGAGTGCATATGGTCTATACGAGTACTTGGTTATGCCGTTCAGACTCATGAATGTGCGAGCAATTTTAATAGCCCTGATGAATCGTGTGTTCCACCCACATCTGTATTCGTTCATGGTGGTCTTCATGGACACCATCTTGGTGTACTCTCACACTTGACATGACCATGCCACCCATCTTGATATCATATTGAGTACACTAAGAGAGCATCATCTATATGCTAAACTCTCAAAGTGACACTTTTAGATGGACTAGATTCACTTCCTAGGTAATATTATCTCAGAGTCAGGAGTTGCAGTAGACCCAGATAAAGTGAGAGGATTAGTTTCTTGGGAGCATCCTAATAGCATATTTTAAATATGGAGTTTCATGGGGATAACTGGTTACTACATGAATTTTATATAGGACTTCTCCCACTTAGCAGCGTCATTGATGGGTTTGAGTAAGAAGGGTGTGAAGTTACTTTTCTCAGTGTGACTTGAACTTGAGACAACAAAGGTGGGTCGAATTCCTTCAGTCCTTTGACATTGAGCTCGCCTATACACCTGGAAAGGGTAACACAGTTGCTGATGCACTAAGTAGGAAGTCTCAGATAAAGGAAGTTCATGAGGCCAATGGTGAGTGGAAGCTTATGGCTTGTTCTCTAAGATGGATTTGGAGGTGCACGATAGTCAGGGGAAAACTATATTTTTTCCATAGTTGTGACTTCTACCCTCCTGGATAGAGTGAGGATGAGCCAACTATCAGATTCATAAGGCTTATTTCTACGAGATTCGGTGGCAAGTGAGGACCCTCCTCCTAGATGGATGATAGGAAATTATGAGGTACTACATGTCCATGGATGAGTGTGGGTTCCAGGGGATATATACGAGGAGCTGTTGCGGGAGTTTCATGATTCAGCTTGGGCAATGCATCCCAGAGTTACAAAAATGTACCGTGACTTGAAACGTCAGTATTGGTGTCCGGGTATGAAATGGGAAGTAGCTGGTTTTTTTGTTTGATGTACCACATGTCTGCAGGTGAAGGTGGAGCATCAGAGGCCAGCCTAGTTACAACAGTAACCAATTCTAAAGTGGAAATGGGATGATGTCATGATGGACTTTGTGACTAGGTTGTCTAGGTCTCCTTGAGGAAATGATGCCATGTGGGTTGTTGTGGACGGACTCACAAAGGTAGCTCACTTTTTTCCAATCAAGGAGGCCTTTAATGTTGATGAGCTCAGAAAGTTGTATATCCGAGAAGTAGTAAGTCTCCATGGGGTCCCTCATTTTATCATTTTTTATATGGACAAATGCTTTATGTCTCATTTTTGGAAAACGTTTTTGAAGGAATTGGGTACACATGTGCTTCTGAGCACAACTTACCACCCACAGACCAATGGGCAGTCAGAGTGTACGATACAATTGCTAGAGGAAATGTTGCGGGCATGCATCCTAGACTTTGGGGGCTCTTGGGAGAAGCATATACCCCTAGTTGAGTTTGCCTATAATAATAGTTTTTAGGAAACTATAGAGATGGAACCTTATGAGGCTTTATATGGTAGGACACGATGATCACCCTTCTGCTGGATGGAGGAGTGTGAGCTAGAATTACTGGGACCACATCTCGTATAGGAGAATTCAGAGCAGTTACAGTTTATATAGAAGCAGATTTCTACTGTGCATTCTCATCAGAAATCTTATGCTGATCGCCATAGAAGACCCTTATAGTTTTTGGGTGGGGATCAAGGTTTATTGCATGTTTTAACGAGGTTGGGACACAGGAAGACCAGGAGACATGGTAAAATTTCACTGAGGTATGCAGGGCCGTTTTAGATTTTGGAGAGAGTCGGGCTGGTTTCCTATCGGTTTCCGTTACCATAGAGGTACCAGGCTATGTACAACGTCTTCCATGTATCTCAGCTATGCCGTTATCACTCAGAACTATCTCACATTTTTAGCCCAAGGAGGTTGAGCTTTAGGTCGATGCATCCTTTTAGGAGCATCTGATTTGTATTGTTAATAGGAGCACGAAGGTTCTCTGAGGTTGGTCAGTTCCTCTCGTATGGGTGCTATGGTAGCATGGCTGAGTGTAGGATGAAACCTGGGAGTAGGAGACTGATGTACGTGCTTAGTGGCCGGAATTTCGCACAACTTTATATTTTCTACCCTTTGAAGGGTAATTTGGGGATGAATTACATTAATGGGGAATGTTTTTAAGAACCCGGTTCTTATTTTTGAGGTATATGTTTTTTAGTTTCCTTTTTCCATAAGTGTTTTTAAGAAAATAAGGTAAATGGGGGAAAATCCCAATTTTTGTGGGTACACGCCACGTACTTTTCCACACGCCGTGTACTTTGGACGTGTGGGATGAGTACATAGGGCGTGTAGGCCTATTGGTGATGAAGGGTGTAAAAACTGACTACACGCCGTGTAATACGTCGATAGATGAATAGTAAGGTAGCAGAGGCAGCTGCCAGCTGAGCCACAGTACACGCCATGTTTTCAGGAATATACATCATGTACTCATGTCGAGAGATGAACAATGCCGTGGTGCAAAGAAGCCGCCAGGGGAACAGTTAAAAAAATGGAACGTACATGCCATGTACTTTAGAGTACATGTCGGGTAGTTGTGAAATTTCTCTTAGAACATGTTGTAGCCTCCTCACTCGAGAGAGGAGGAAGAACCACTGTTTGGAGCTTGGGAGGATGGCCGAACCTTGGAGGATCCCCCAATCGTGCACCAGGAATCTGATTCTGCTTCCGTCGATCACGTTGGGACCGTATGGGTAAGACCTACCCTCTCCTTGCGTTGTTCCTACCAATTCTTTCTTGAAGGAATGTTATTTTAGTTTTAATGAGTGAACAATTATCCCATATCTATGTCATTCTATGAAAATTAGGGAGGCATCGTTCACGTATACCGATCAAAGACAATCATGGTTAGTGGTCTGGGGTTTATTTCCAACTGTTGAGTTGAGATTTTTGTATCGTTGTGCTACAAACCCATGTTTGGGGTGTCGTATGACTATGACCTTTGTTGAGAGTTATCTATAATTGCATAGATAAACTTTTGATAAGTTAAAACTGCTGTTTGGGATCACTGCTTGGATCTAAGACCACCCAAGGGTGCGTTCCTCTATTTAGCCGTTTGGCCAGAATACCTATGGGTGTACAATGAATTTTATCATGCATTGAATTTCCTTGAGAGGAATTTTATATAATTTTTTCCTTATGTGTTGGGATCATCCCAGTTACTTTTATACCCTAAGGGAAGTGTTTCGTTTACCCTACGGGAAACCTTTGTGTTCCCATGGGTAGTAGTTTCTGTGCTTATGGGCGACACCTCGTATGCCTGTGGGAAATATTCGTTATGCCTGTGGGTAATCAACTATGGGTTTTGATTAAGATTACCTGAGGTTAAGGATTGTATGTCTAAGGACAGTGTTATCATGAATATTCACCTGGTGATTTTTATATGTTATACCTGCCAAGTTAAAGCACAAGCTTGGCATGGTTAAATTAATATTAAAATGACAATATAACTGGTAGAGTTAGTTACTTTTGAGTACTTCTTAGTTTATTCAATTTACTACGGAAAACTACTGTTGCACATTTTCACTGATAGTTCGACACATGCCTTTATTGGTTTCATAGTGGGATTTATTTTCTCACACCATATTTGGGTCACGTCTTCAGCCCAAAAAATTACATTTCTACAGGTGTCGACATGGTAAAGGGTCCCTATACAGGTACATGATTGTAGTAGAGGAGTAAAAAATCAAGGGACCGAGCTTAGGCTTGCGATGCTGTTGCGTTCTATTTACTCTGAGTTTTTTTGTTTGGTTGTACGTTGTACTATGAGTTGTAATGTATTGTATTGCAGTATATCATGTTCTAGATGCTTCCATAGAATTAGTGACATGATGCATCTTTATATATATGACTGATGGTTCTCTTTTACTTTAGTTGTCCATTTCAATTGTATATTGTTTACTTCTTCCATTGTTGTATGTTATTTATCTTTTCTGTTATGCTACACTTTAAAAAATGAGGGCATAGTTTCCCAACCATCAGACATGGGCCCTCACTTCTAGTCAGCAGCCTCTGGCATTTGGGGAAATGTGCTTGAGGACATGTGACAAACCGGGTCTGGGGCTCCTGTTGTGTGGCACCTAGATCCAGGACGTTACATAGGATGCCTGAGAAAATAATTGGTATTAATACCATATCCCTAGTGAGACTTTCCTAATACCCCAAGAGAGCCTCTATGTGATATAAATGGCCCAATTAGGTTACCTAGTGATTGGTGACCCTATTAAGAATGTGGAATAGGAACATGTTATGATGGTACTGGGTGTCTTCATGGAATACATACTGATGATGTGATCTTGAGGGTCTAGGGATAGAGGTTCATGTTTTAGGAATTCTACAAACCCTACCATATAAATATAGATTCACTTATTTTTATTCATGTAGAAATATATTCTTAAACATATTTCTTATAACCCAATATGTGGGCCTGATATGATTTGGTGGTATTATTTGGGATATATAGAGTTTCTTCCTGGGATCTAACTTTTAGAACCTTATGTATTACTATTATGAAAATATTGATGATACAATGTCATAATGGATGTGTGTATGTGTTTCCATGATTATTTTTCTTGAGACACATGATGAATTCCTGAGATGTCGGGATTCAACCTTGAGTCGGTATGGGAGACCCTCGATACCTCAGATCTCTTGGATTCCTAGTATGTAAAGGATCTTTCCATGCGATCTTAGGGGGTTTTATTATGATCAATTTTATTGTGATGGGATTCCTAGGTATTTCCTAATATCTATCCAATCAATCTTGGTGAAATTACACCTAATTAATGGGGACGAGTAGGATGCATTGGATCCTGTCGGCTAGCATGAAAAAATGTATGATGACCTATGTTATCTAATTTCCTAGAATTTATGGGTATTGGATCTAATTAGTTTATGATATTTGATTTAGGGGGGATTCCCATGATTCATGGGATCTAGTTTTTGAGGTGCTATTATTTTAAATTTGTTCATTTGAACGTATGATTTGGGATGCCTTTGTTACACTAGGATTATGTATTTATATGTTGCAATGATATCCAGGTGTTCAAAAGATATCTTGAAACTGGTTGTAATAGGCTTGGTTGATTAGTGTAATATAATTAAGTGTCTATTTTTATTAATTTATTTACTTTTAATGTAAATTTATTTATTTATTTCAATTGAGCATGTAAAATTCACATAAAATACATTTACTGGTTATACATGAGACCAAGTTGGTGGTGCGCTACTGAGTTTTGTACTCACACCCTACTCAAGAATCCATGAAACATGTGTACCTGAGCATATATTTAAATCAGTATAAGTATAGGTTAGGTGGTGTTGTAATGACCCATGTTATTGGAATGGGTGAAAATGTAAAGGAATTTAAACTTTTATCATTTACTGGATGGTCCTTTTTTAAGACATATATTTGGAATAGAATTCTACGATTTGGAACACTTCAATGTTCTATTTTTATACTCAGGTAAAGGAATGATAGGTTTCCTGGGTGTCTCATTGAGTTTTGAGAGTGTCAGTGTCTAGATATCAATGTTTGGAGGGTCTGTATAGGGTGCATAGTTTGTCTTAAGCCATGCAGTACCTCAACAAAAAAATCATATAGTTGCAGCAGAGGAGAAGAAACACCCCACATGGGTTGTACATGGTTTACCCAAACCATTAACCTACCTCACACGGATAGTGCCACTTATGTATCACCCTCTCACTATTCATCATACAATTGGTGCACAAATAGGGTAACTGTGTAACCCAAACCATTTGATGTGATTTATTAATTTGGGGATGCCACAATGATGGGGCATGGTTTGAACAACCCTTGTAGCCAAACTGGAAAACATGGTTTTTTTGGGGTAAAATTATTATTATATCCTTAATGAGGTTAAAAACTTTTTTATATTTTCCTCTTCCATCCATGTGCTGCTCCTCTCCCCTCGTGTGGAGATGCCCTCTTCTATAACCTAGGAATGAATATAACTTATGGACCCAATGTACAAATAATGTATTTTTAGTCTATATGGATCATCATCGATAAGATCTTGAGCCCTTTTAAATCTTTCTTCATTTAATCTCCACTCACCTGGGCTATTTTGGTGCAATCTAAATCACCCTATTTTTAGGGTGAAGGTTTGTCTCATTGATATCTTCCAAAATAGATCAAATCGGACCTTGATATTGGATGAGTAGATCATCCCTGGTATGAGGTAGTTGGTCTATGACTCTTTCTTCATGTTTCTATTATTTTATGAATATTATCATTATACCTTAGACCACCCATTTCTACAGATTTCGTTATAAATAGATCCTTTATATCAAATTTATCATCAAACCAAGATACACTACATATGGTCATTTTTAGTAGTTTTAGGTTTCCAAACGTGACCAAGGACACCACAAGGGTTCACTGACGTTAATATACTTTTATAATTAATTGAATAAATGCTCATAATACCTTCTAAGATTTGATCATAGATTAATAAATGGGATTTCCAATTATTGGTGTTTACATAATTGGTTAAGGCACTTACTAAGTACCATTTAAAACTTTATATTTAAATTTATATGTTTGGTGGTCCTTCTAAAATGTCTATTTTAATTATATTGAGTTATGATTCTTGCATATGATGCTTAATTATTTAAATAAATTGTTTGATAATGAATTTCATGTTTTTATAATAAAACCCCTCTGATGAGGTGTGTTGTCTTCAAAATTAAAAAGTGATTATTTGTAGTTTATAATGTGCTTGGATTAATGTTTTTGTTTTCATGATTTGAAAATTACATGTTTTGTATATGGCCTTTATTGATGTAATAAAATAAGTTTCCCTCCTTTGAAAATGTTTATTTTGAACCAAAAACCTCCTATATTCTTTCGTTTCCTTGTTCATGTGGTTACCCAAGTAAGTAATTTGCTATTGGACTTTAGTATATCCAAAGTACCTCTTGAGCCTTTTAAAAATGAATTACCTTGTTTTTTAATTAAATGCATGGATCAATTATATTGAATGGTATGTATCATTATGTATTTCAGGACTTGTTTGTATACAATATAATTGAAATGGTTGGTACGACCAGACCTCTTTCTATAATTAAAGAATAATTTACTATATAAATTGCGATAATTTTGATTCCCTTGATTATAACTGATTTTTGAAATGAAAATAATGGGAGGTATTTCCTTAGGGAATTTAATGTAAATATGTTGACTTATTTATATAGGATTGATAAATGAGTGTCATGAGAGGTTTTTTGATGTGGATTTGTTTTCAAACTCTTTGCCACATCCTTTTTGCATTTTTATAGACTTTTTATACCAAAATGATTGTTTTTAGTCAGTATTTGATAAGTGTGGTGTTTTCGTTCTTGCTGTGTAAAATAATCTGTTTTAGTTTAAAACATGTGTTTTAATGTACATTAGTGTCATTTTAAATAAGTCTTAAATTAACTTAGTCTCACCAATTAGACTTTTATTTTTTTATTCTTTTATTTTTTAAAATTTTCATTCTAGAGAGTTTACAAATTCATTTATTAAATTATTTAATTCCTTATTAATTAAATTATATATAAATAACTCTTTTTGGTTTTTATTCTTTTAATAATTTAATTAGTTTAGCAATTTAATTTTATTCATTTAATATTATTTATTCTTCAATTTAGTTAATTCTTTAATTAATTGATTAAATAATGTAAGAAATTTACTCTAAATATTTTTAATTGTTCATTAGTTAAGTTTGTTTATTTTTTCATCCCAAATTATTTCATTTGTTTAAATAAAGTTTCATTAAATTTGTTATTTAACTTTGTTGTTTTTATTTTTTAATTCCATTCTATTTAATTTATTTATTAATTTATTTTTTAGTTTCATTAAATTATTTTATTTACATAAATTTATTTGTTGTGTTTGTTGGCAGGTGCTGCAGTCACACATTACGCCCTTAGTAGTGACCTTGCTACCGATACACAAAACCTCACTGTTAGCCCTTTTTATCAGTAGCCTTCCTCACCGATACACCTCCTTTTCCTCACCGTTCCATTTTTTCTCACCGTCAGGCTAAGTCTTCCGATGCACTTCCCCAGTCCACTGTTATACCAACCTCACTGTTACCCTTTTTATTTCCTCACCATTACTCCGCCTCACTGTTATATTTTTCCTCACCGATACAGTTTACACCTCAATGTTACATTTTATTTCCTCCCTGATACCCTCCAGTTCACTGTTATTATTTTCTCACTGATATGCCTCATCAGTATAACAAACCTCAATGTTATACTGTCATTTACCTCACCGATGCATATTTCCCTCATTTCCTTTCCGATTCAGCTTTCACCTCACCAGTATACTTTTCCTCACCTTTACCATACCTCCTCTACAAGTAGCTGCATAAACCATACCACTACTACATTTCCTCACCGATACTCCTCACCGATACACATCCGCCCCTACATACGCTCATTGATACACTCACTACTACAAAAACGGGCAATAACCGCGCTAAAATCGGGCTTTAACAGCGCTAGAAAAGCGCTGTAAAGCTCAGCGCTGATAAAGGGGGGGGGGGGTCCTTTAACAGCGCTTTTTTAGCGCTGTTAAATGTCACCTTTAACAGTGCTAAAAAAGCACTGTTAAATGTCACCTTTAATGGCGCTAAAAAAGCGCTGTTAAAGGATACCTTTAACAGCGCTAAAAAAGCGTTGTTATATTTTTCCTTTAACAGCGCTTTTTTAGCGCTGTTAAATGTCGCCTTTAACAGCGCCAAAAAAGCGCTGTTAAATCCCTGCCTGTTGCTAATAAAAAACCTGCACCAGTACAGCCAGCCGAGCAGACCTGCACAAAAACTAGTATATCAACCACAGACCTGCACAAAAACCAGTATATCAACCACAAGCATGTCATCAACCGATCACAACCCAAACAAACAGTGTTCTTACCATGAGTTAGATACCATCTACCCAGAAACCAAAACTACCTCATTACATAGTATCACAAAATATTCCTACACAACTCAGAAGATAAATACTAGAACATTCCACTATGTATTGTTTCTCCTTGGATTGCCACTTGGTTTTGACAAATCATGCAGAGCCCGTGCTCCTTGAATCATTCTGCAATACATAAAAAGGATATCCTAACTCTCCCAACCATCACCCTTAGTAATTATGTATATTAATACAAAAAAGGTAACATATCATAAATTGGGGGACTGTAATGATACATCAAGATTAACATTCTATATATAGGATCGATGTCTGGTAGGATTGGTTGCGTTGATACATGACTCTACCTGGACCTCAAAAATAGATATATGATCTCACTCCAGGACTTTCAGAGAGACTCCAACTATGTCTAGGACGTCCTGCTGAAGCGATCGTACTACCGTAAGTTGGAAAAGATACCAAAACCATCCTAGGAAGGATCATGGGAGCCAACCCTAATGAAATATGTCCTTGATATATTGTTCAAAGAGATCAATAATGGTACATAAAATTATGTGTCATTTAAAGGGTCACATGCCTTGTCGCTTTACCCTGGGTAACTCCAATGTTCAGCTGCCTGTGTGAATATACATGTCATATCAATAGGAAATTACATGGCATGTTAAAAAACATATACGTGTTACCCTTTGATCTTGTGTCCTCTTATGCACCCTTGCCCTATGTTAGTACATGACGTTGATCTCGTGTGATTCTTCCTGTGTATCTGTACAAGGGATAAACTGCGTAGCTGGCTCATTAAAGACGTGTAGTGGGATATATTCCATGTAGGAAAGCCATGTAATCCACCCCAGGTTTGACTCGTACACGTCACATATGACCCATGGATCATTGTACTAAAGTGTTAACACAATCCTAAGGCGTTTGGTCGGTTTCCCATATGTCAGTTGTTGATTTCACTTAAAAATAAATCCATTTTGAACAAAATAGAGGCACTTTGAGTGGTGTCGGCCACACCGGGCCACGGATTGAGTCGGGGTTGACTCTTACACGTCAAATTTGACCCATGGATCATTGCCCTTAAGTTTCAACAGAATCCAAATGCGTTTGGTCGGTTTGCCGCATGTCAGTTGTTGATTTCACTTAAAAATAAGTCCATTTTGAACAAAAGAGAGGCACTGTGAGTGGTGTCGGCCACACCAGGCCTCAGATTGATGCGGTGTTACGTCACACATGAGTCATTGATCATTGTGAAAAAGTATCAATGCAATCAGAAGCCGTTAGATCGATTTGGCGTATGTACGTAAAATATTGTCCATTTTAAACTAAATACATACATTTGGAGTGATACCGGTCACACCGCGCCTCTGATTGAGGCGGGGTTGACTCGTACACGTCACATTTGACCCATGGATCATTGTACATAAGTTTCAATAGAATCCCAATGCGTTTGGCCGGTTTGTCGTATGTCAGTTGTTGATTTCACTTAAAATTAAGTCCATTTTTAACAAAACAGTGACACTGTGAGTGGTGTCGGCCACACCGGGCCTCAGATTGATGTAGTGTTGAATCGTACACGTCACACATGAGTCATTGATTGTCGTGAAAAATTATCAACGCAATCAGAAGCCGTTAGATCGGTTTGGCGTATGTACGTAAAATATTGTCCATTTTAAACTAAATACATACACTTGGAGTGATACCGGTCACAACGCGCCTCTGATTGAGGCAGGGTTGAATCTTACACGTCACATTTGACCCATGGATAGTTGTCCTTAAGTTTCAATAGAATCCCAATGTGTTTGGTCGGTTTTCCGTATGTCAGTTGTTGATTTCACTTAAAAATAAGTCCATTTTTAACAAAACAGTGACACTGTGAGTGGTGTCGGCCACACCGGGCCTCGGATTGATGCGGTGTTGAATCGTACACGTCACACATGAGTCATTGATCATTGTGAAAAAGTATCAATGCAATCAGAAGCCGTTAGATCAGTTTGGCGTATGTACGTAAAATATTGTCCATTTTAAACTAAATACATACACTTGGAGTGATACCGGTCACACCACGTCTCGGATTGAGGCAGGGTTGAGTCGTACACGTCACATATAACCCATGAATCGTTGTCCTAAAGTGTCAACACAATCCGAAGGCGTTTGGTCGGTTTCCCGTATGTCAGTTGTTGATTTCTCACTTAAAAATAAGTCCATTTTGAACAAAACAGAGGCACTTGGAGTTGTGTCAGCCACAACAGGCCTCAGATTGAGGCGGGGTTGACTCGTACACGTCACATTTGAAGGTGAGTATGCATACACGATATTTGACCTTCTTAGAGAAGGGTTTCTGGAAGAGTATAAAAGATATGAAGCAATGAAGATCATTAGAGTGTTGGAGTAAATGTGGTTGCTACAAACAATGTGGAAATCGGCTTGTGCAAAGCGACCTAAGTTACAACTTTCAGGTATTGTACTCTATTTTTTTCTGGAAGGTTTCAGTTTAAATGCATTTTGGAATGATCATTGCTAGCCATTGTCTTTTAGGTTTTTTTGACAGCCGAGGGGAAAGGGTGGGGTCTGAAGACATTGTAGGATATGTCGAAGGGTGATTTTGTGTGTGAATATGTTGGAGAAATGTTAACTCCCGCAGTTCTGAAAAGAGTCACTATTTGAAAGAAAGTCACAAGTTTAGATACATCTCAAGATGGTCAGTTTAAAGACATTTTGAGGGACACTACTAAAGACATGCTCAGATATGCACACATCCCCCACTTTTAGATCGTTGTCTACTACAATGATCTTCCAAACAAGATATGCATTAGAACGCTCATGATACATAGAGAAATTCACTGGCCACCTTCGAGAATGATCTGAAGCACAAACCATGACATCATTATGTTTTTAACTTCAGCACCTCAATTGAGAATGTGACACCTTTCAAGACTTGGCGCCATTGTATGTCGTTTCGTCCACCGAATGGGTCTATCCTTTTATTTAATTTTTTTAACTTCAGTCAAATATTCTAGAAAGATGTCGCGGCAGATCCTTCACCATTTTGTTTTGCTGAACATCTCATTACATTGTTAAAAAAAAGCAGGGTGTCTTGCAAGGGCAATACGTTCCTGTATTGAAGATGATGCACTCCCATTTATTCGAACCCACATGGTTAATTATTTTGTTTAAGCCTAATGATTGATTTAATTATTGTGGAACACATAATCATGAAAATCGTATGATGGTTGTACCCAGATAGGACTCCAATTCATCGATATCAACATCATCTATATGTTCATCTACTATGATATCAACGTCATGTGCTGATGGTTGTTGGACCTCAACACTAAGAGAAGGAGCCGCAACAGCAAGAGCAGCAGGAGGAGCAGTAGGAGCACCAGGAGCCGCAGCAGTAAGAGCAGCAGCAGGAGCAGTAGGAGCACCAGGAGCCACAGTAGGAGGAGGAGTAGGAGCCACAGCAGTAGGAGCAGCAGGAGCCGCATCAGGAGCAACAGTAGCAGCAGCATGAGCTGCAGGAGCAGCAGCAGCCGCAGCAGCTGCTGCTTGAGAGACTTGTTCAGTCTCAAGGTTAGGAGCACCAGAATGTGCAGAAGTCATTATCTGCAAAAGTGGTTGAACAGTTCATTCAAATTACATAAATTCTGTAATGATAAGATAATAACATGAGATAACAAGATCTATATTACAAACAAAATATAACCTGTTTACTGAACTCTCTTTCTTTTTTTCAAAGGTTGAAGAGATTTGACACCTCTATCGACAATCCAAATCCCTTCATTGTGGTCTCCTATAACATACAAAACATCATCTGCATTGGGACCGCTCCGAATTGATTGTGACGTACCACTAAAAGGATCGTCCTCAACTGAATTTTCATCGAAACCCTCAATAGTTTTGGACGATAACAGAACAATCGAACACTTTCGGTTTGCGGGATCTGGAACATAAAAAACTTGTACCGCTTGTGATGCCATTATAAACTGTTCGTCTTTGTACCCTTCTTTACTAAAATCAACTTTCACAAATCCCCATTCATCTATTTTAACACCACTATTGTTATCAATCCATTTGCATTGAAAAATCGGCAATTGAAATGTCGTATAATCCAACTCCCATATTAGTTTGATAATGTCAAAGTATGACATATTTGCATAAATTGGATTTCTATCCTTACTACCAGAAACATGCATCGCTTCAGCCACTAGTGTAACTCCACTATTTTGCATGGTACTCTCTTCATCATGTTCATCCGTATAGAATGTATAACCATTAATTACATACCCACTGTAAGATAATACATACACACTTGGTCCAGCGGCTAGCCATCGAAGTCTTTCTGAAATTGAATTCGGATTTTCATCCAACTGCTTAAAAATATGGTCCTGAAACCATCCTATAAACTGGTGATTATGTGTATCTGCTAACCATTTTTCAGCCCTCGATGGATTCAACTGCCTAAGAATTTCTTTGTGAGTTTCAATATATGGAGCAACCTCCCAACTGTTATGCAAAACATAAAGATGAGCCTGCTCCCGATCTGTAATACTGATTGTTACAACTTCTCTTCCAGAAATTCCCTCACCCTCAATGCGTCCAGTGTGACGAGATTTCGGGAGACCAATGCTTTCCACATCAGATAGGTATTCAATAAAAAATTCAATGGCTTCCTCAACAATATATCGCTCCACTATACAACCCTCTGGCCGACTTCGATTTTTGACATATCCATTCAAAATCTTCATATACCGTTCAACAGGATACATCCATCTATAGTGCATAGGACCACAAAGTCGAATCTCTCTCACCAAGTGAATCATCAAATGAACCATCATATCAAAGAATGTTGGCGGGAAGAACATTTCTAATTCACATAATATGATGACAATTTCTTTTTCCATAGCTGGCAATTTCCCCGGGTCTAAAACTTTGCTACATATAGCTTTGAAAAAGAAACAAAGTTTGGTTAACGTATGACGAACATTCTTGGGTAAAATGCAACGTAAAGCTATAGTAATTAGATCTTGCATCAAAACATGGCAATCATGTGATTTCAAACCTTTTAACTTCAAATCATTCATTGACACAATGTTCTTGATATTTGATGAGTACCCCTCTGGAACCTTTACATCATTAAAGAAGTTGCAAAACTGATATCTCTCTGCCCTAGAAAGAGTATAAGCAGCAGGAGCAAGAAACATTCGATTTTCACCTTTCACGGGAGCCAACTCTTCTCGTATTCCCATGTCAACCATGTCCAACCTTTCCTTAATTCCATCTTTTGTTTTGCCAGGGGCATTTAGCAACGTTCCAATAACACTATCACATACATTTTTTTCCACATGCATCACATCAAGAAAATGTCTGACGTACAAACAATTCCAGTATGGTAATTCAAAAAAAACTGATCTCTTTTTCCAACCGATTTTCGTAAGGTTTTTCGAAAATGGTTTACCAAAAACAGTGTTCATATCTTTTACTTTCTCAAACAGCTGATCACCTGTTAGTGGAGACGGTGTTGTGCGTTTCTCTGAACTTCCATTGAATGATGTCGTCCAAGATCGGTACTTGTGCCGATGACGTAGAAATCTACGATGTCCTAGAAACACAGATTTCGATGAATGTTTCAACCTAATTGATTCTGTATCTTCTTCGCACACGGGACACCCTTGAGTTCCTTTAATGCTATAGCCTGACAAATTTCCATAAGCAGGGAAATCATTTATTGTCCCATACAACATCGCTCTCAACGTGAAGTATTCACTTTTATAAGCATCATACAACATTACACCTGAGTCCCACAATAACTTCAAATCCTCGATCAAAGGAGTCAGATAAACATCAATATCATTACCTAGTTGTTTTGGTCCTGATATAATCATAGATAACATGATGAATTTTCGCTTCATGCATAACCAGGGTGGCAAGTTATAATTTAGCAACATAACAGGCCATGTACTATGAGTGCTGGTTTGAAAACCAAAAGGATTCACTCCATCTGTAGATAACGCAAGACGAAGGTTTCTCGGATCTTTTCCAAATTCAGGATACTCATGATCAATTTTCTTCCATTGAGGAGAGTCGGCCGGATGACGTAATAACCCATCTTTATTTCTTTTATCTGCATGCCACGACAATTGTCTTGCAGTTTCTTTAGTTCCATATAAACGCCTAAACCTTGGAATGATTGGAAAGTACCATACAACTTTCGTAGGATTGGATTTATCTTTCTTGTATCGAGAAGCACCACACTTTGGGCATTCTGTAAGTGATTTGTTCTCCTTTCGAAACAATATACAGTCTTTCGGGCAGGCATGTATTCTTTCAGAAATCATTCCCATCGAGCGTATCATTCTTCTAGCTTCATATGTTCGGCTTGGGAGCTCATTATCTTCCGGGAGCATGTCATTCAAGAGAGAAAGTAGTTCCGTAAAACTGACATCACTCCATCCATTGCCTGCTTTCAATTTATACAACTTCAGTACAGCTGACAATGTTGTATACTTAGTGCAAGCAGCATATAATGGCGTCTTTGCACAACTCTTTAACTTCTCAAACAATTTTGGGCAATCACGGGGTTCATCTTGAATTGCCTTTGTCATTTCCTCAATACGATCTTCATCATCATTGACATCTGTAATCACATCCTCCATACGGTCTTCTTCATTATCTATATTTGTATTCATATCTGACGATCCATAAAACGCAGTTTTATCCCAGCCAGTAGCTACATTCGCTTTTTCTCCGTGTTTATTCCAACATTTATAACTCCGATCTATTCCGTGACATATCAAATGTTCTTCCAACTCCTCTGGAGTAAGTAGTCTAGAATAACAACAACGTAAACACGAACAAAGGATTTGAGAAGGATCCTTTGTGTGATCCTTTGCAAACTTGATGAACTCTTTCACTCCGTTCTCGTACTCTATTGTTAAACGATTAGAATCCATCCAATCTTTATTCATCTTCATCCTATTTGAATCTCAAATATTAGTTTTTATGGTTCAAGTACACAAAATAAGACTTCCAAATACAGTAGAAGGGAACCACTTCCTTGGAAGGAGATCAAGTAGTCTAACCTATAATCAAGATTCATAAAAAAGAATATTAGATTCACTAAAAAGATGATTATATATCACTCTATAAGGAGGATATAACAGGAGATAGAGGATTTCCAATCGATGAGAGATACCTTTATCAGAGAGAAACCAAACACATCCACTAGAGCTTCTATCTGATTTGTATAGGCACTCAGGATACAAAAACTATATTTAAAATGCGTGTGAGATAAAGAACGAATAATTAAAATAAATAATCCATTATACAATTTAAAATTCATTATCATCTCTATTATGATTTGTATAGGCACTCAGGATTCATTCTAGTAGTGGTATAGGTTCCCCCATTAATCATGAGTGATAGAGGGAATAGTAGTTTTTGGATTACCTTTCTTGTTTTATACAATTTATGAAGAAATGACAAGGGTTGGAAGTGCCGAGTGTGTTTGACTTGAAAATAGAGGTTCAGTTGCAACACCCTCTGATGTTTTCTGGAGAGGGTGGACCCAAGGTAGATAAGTTCTAAATTTAGTTCATCTAGAATATTCTAGATAACTTTTCTACTCCTTAGTAGAATAGGGTAGAGTTGGTAGCGTATATGTTATGGGGGCCAACAATGATCTACTGTGATATTTAGTCTTGGGATGAGCATATGGAGGGAATGACTTGGAAGAAAATCTAGGATATGTTCATGGAGCACTTTTAACCTACGACATTGAGGGAATGACTTGGAAGAAAATCTAGGATTGTTACCTTAAGGCGGCGGCCGAGGGCGTTGCGGGATGCGGAAGGCGGCCGCGGAGGGCGACCGAGGGCGGCCGAGTGAGGCGGAGGGCGGCGGAGGCGGCGGAGAGCGGCCGAGGGCAGCGGAGGGCGGCAGAGAATGGCGGCCGAGGGCGTTGCGGGCAGCCGAGGGCGGCAGGCGGTGGAGGTCGGCCGAGGGTGTTGCGGGCAGCGGAGGACGGCGAGTAAACCGAGGGCGGCAAGCTCCGGCGAAGCGAACACAGCAGCGGTATTCGGGAGAAGAGTAGCAGGGTTACGGTTCCACGAGAGCTTTAGCTGCGATAAAACGAGGGCACTGTGCGACCGAATTTATAAAAAAGTCGACTAAGGTTTTTCAGCGCTAAAAAAGCGCTGATAGAGGCTACCTTTATCAGCGCTAAACTTATAGCGCTGATACCGGGTCTCTTTATCAGCGCTTTTTTAGCGCTGATAAAGATAATTTTTATCAGCGCTTTTTGAGCGCTGATAAAGGATACCCTATATCAGCGCTGAAATTTGAGCGCTGATAGAGGTGTTCTGTATCAGCGCTTTTTTAGCGCTTATATAGGCGAACCTTTATTAGCGCTTTTTGAGCGCTGATAAAGACCACCTGTATCAGCACTAAAATTTTAGCGCTGATACAGATCATATTTATCAGCGCTTTTCTAGTGCTGATAAATATTACTATTATCAGCGCTAAGAAAGCGCTGATAAAAATTAACTTTTTCAGCGCTGTAATTTTAGCGCTGATATAGGGTATCCTTTATCAGCGGTTTTGCTTAGCGCTGTTATAAGGGCGCGCTTCCCTTGCCCGTTTTTGTAGTAGTGACTCCGCCTCACCAATACACCCCTCCACTCACTGCTAGACCTTCTATTTTCTCACTGATATGTCTCTCTCTCTCATTTCCTCACCGTTACTCCTATTCTTTACCCCTCATTCACGCAGAAAACCAACCAGCGACACAAATCTAGCAGCAAGCAAATGAATTCCACAGTTGTAAACGTAATCCCCAAACCAATTCCAGTTGGCTTTTGAACCCTAGCCGATCCAAGCCACAACCCCTGCTCGTCGGAGAGCCACATGAAGCTTCGCACCACCTTGTTCGTCGTAGTCGAGCTTCCACCTTGCTGCATGAACAGAACTCTCGCCGCAATACCCTGCTGAATCCAAGCCGCACATCCTCTACTCGCCAAACCCCTTGCCCGCACCTAGGCCATTATTTCCCCACCTTTCCTCACCCCCTTTTCCATACCTTCGCAACACCCCCACCGCAGTATCAAACCCCCTCTCGGCCGCACTATCCCTGCCTCCTTCCTCACCTTTCCGCATACTGCCGCCGCCTGCCCTACCCTACGCTGAACCCCACACCACCCTACCTTCTCACTCAAGTTGAGCAGCTCCCTCCATCCTCTGAGAGTCGCTAACCGATCTCACCTAACCACCTCCGGACCTCACTGTGTCCCGCCGCCACTCCTGCCCTAAGCCCAACATCCTTCATCCCCCTGTTTTTCCCCTTTTCACTGCACAGAACCACCCGACCCCTCCCCCATTTCATCTTTTTTTTAGTTTAATAGTTAATCTATTTTATTATATAATATAATATAATATAATATAATATATATAGTATATAATATATATATCATATACTATAGAATGATAATAAAAGGATTAATTAATAATTTTATATAAGCTAATATATAATTTGTGTATATCATATTAATAAATATAATTATATATAATAGATAATAATATTGATATTAAACTACATAATAAATACAATTAATATACCTTTCATTATATATAATTATGTACATTATTTTATATATTATATATCATATACAATATAATAATAATTGGTTTATTAATAAAAGAATATAATCTTATAATACTAATTTTTTATATAATAATATTTGTTATTAATTAAACAGAATAGTTATTGTATGAATAATAGTATTAGGTTTCATAAAATATATATCCTTATAAGCATTTTTATTTAGTATATATATATATACATTAATAAGTACTTTGAAGTAGTTATATATGTATATTTTGATAATCTAACTCACTGGAGTTTTAGAAGAGGATTGAGGGTTGCCACGCGCGCACCATTTCATGCTTTTAGGAGAAACTGATCTAGTGACAAGCGCGGAAGACATGGAACTATGAAGAATCCATGTTGTGGTTAGGGAACACTTTAGGGGAGATTCAAGAGACTTCGGTTTGGGTGATGAATGCCCGAGATCAACCCACGCAAAAGTGGAAGATCGGGGGGAAGAGGATTGAATTTAGAGAAAAAAAGCGTCAAGACATTGGATCCAGACCAGGCGAGTAGAGCAGGAGGAACATACACCATCTCCCTTGGTGA
Source organism: Viscum album (assembly GCA_963277665.1). Classification (NCBI taxonomy): domain Eukaryota; kingdom Viridiplantae; phylum Streptophyta; class Magnoliopsida; order Santalales; family Viscaceae; genus Viscum; species Viscum album. Next base: position 1,144,433,264 of record OY728157.1, on the reverse strand, counting down.
AATTCAAGTACCGAGACCAGCAGACCGGTGCATTTTCAAACCTCGATTGCCCGGGCGGGATTGCGAGTGAGCTCCATCATTGCATCTACAATCAAGTAGTATGAGTTAGAGTTACAGAGAGCTCGAGAAGGGAGGCGAATATTCTTATTTGTCTTGTGATCTATTTTTTTTCAACCTATTTCAATATGAACTTTATTATCTCTTTCCCTAATATTTCATTAAAACCAGCCACTATGTTTGGCTAATTTCCTTTGGGGGAAATAAGCTGGTTTATTTGATTTGTTTAATATCATTAATGCACCGCATCACTTAATTGGATCATCTCTCTCATTTTTTATAAATATGCTTATTTTCAAAAAAAAAGATCGTGTGAAAACCGATCTTGTTTGTACCATAATTCAAACTGTTTCAATCTGAGTAACTCATTGACAAGTGAGTTATACTCAAATAAGAGAGACACACCGAACTCAACTGAAAAGTTAATCTCGGTAACTGCTGACTTAATTTCACCATTAGATGGAATGACTTTTACAGTTGAGGGACTCTAAGAGCTATTTCATCACAAACTGACCAGATGACAACTCTGTCTATTTACTTCTAGTCAGATCCATTCTCTTAAATCGCAGTGCGTGAATAAGGCTAAGCAACAACAAATTGACCAGTGGGATTTCCCCCTATTCATCTATTGGTTCTTTGCACCCCAAATTCTCTTATTGATCTGTCTACTCCATTAAAATCACTAGACCTATCTACTTCTTCTCAGAGTAAATCTCATTCACTCCACTTCACCACCACCAATTTTCTTTGCTCGATTTTTGCATGTGTTTTTCTTGTTTAGTCTTTTTTAGATCACCAAACACAACAAAAGGCCTCCCTGTGGTTCGACCCTGTCTTTCCACTGTCCTAAGTAGTAAGTTGGTAAAAATTTTAGTTTGTCGCTCGGGCCCAATGACATGAGAGCATGCAAATTTTGGCACCGTTTCCGGGTAGGTAGGTTCATTCAAAAAAAACCAAACAAAAATTCATATAAAAAAATAAAAAAAAAACACATAAAAAATCACTAAAAAAATCTGTAAAAGAAAATTGAAATTCAAAAAAAAAGTTGTGATTCTGCTGCATGAAAACCAGGTCTAAGTCTGCACACTTAGTACATGGTAACCCTGAGATTGATAAGCACCTCAATGAAGTGAAAAAGAACAAAGAAAATGTCAAAATGGAAGAAACCCGAAATGAAAACCTGAACAAACCACTTCCTGAGAATTTGAACCAACCTGGAATGATGAACCCACCTGAGAATGACATAGCTGAGATGCACAATTTAAGAGAGTTTGTGTAACCTTTAGTGTCTAGAAATATTTAATGTATTAGACTCTCACCTAGGTCTAGGAATTATGAGATCAAGTAATACATGACTAGTCAGCTTCCTACCTTCAATGTAATACCTAGTGAAGACTCTCATGACTTCATTAGAGCCCTCTATTGTAGTGTCTAGAAGCTTCCACTTAGGGGTCTCACTGAAGAAGAGCTTAAACTAAAAGTGTTCCCCTTCTGCCTCAACGGAAATGCTAGGTCTTGGTTCCAATAGTTAGAAGAAGAGATCTTTGTCACCTGGGATCATGTTTACAATGCCTTTACAATAAAATTCTATCCTAGGAGGTTGACATCTGAGATTAGGCACAAAATCACTGGATTCCTTCAGGATGAAGGATAACTATTTCATGAAGCCTGGGATATGTTTAGAGGTCTACTTAGGTAGTGTGCAAACCATCATTGTACACCTAAATTCTTCATGGACACCTTCTACAATAGTCTCACCCCTTACAACCAATCCTTGGTGGATCAGTCATCTAAAGGAGACATTAGTGATAGGACTGCTGAGGAGCTCAAATAGATCTTTAACACTTTAGCTCAGAACTCCCAGCACAAATGCTCTAAGAGGAGATCCATTGTGAGAAAGGAAACCACCCCTTCTCCTCAAGCTGAAGCCCAAGCTTCTGGGTTATTCAATGATAACCTGCATCAAATTCTTAAGGAGTAGTGTCACCACTGTGTCATGTATGGCCATTCTCAAACTTGTTGTCCAAACGTTGATATGCCTGTCCAGCCTCATGAGAGTTCTAGCTTTACTGGATATGGACCTCAGATGCCGCCTAGAGATGATCCTTTTTCCAACACTTACAATCAGCGGTATAGGAACCATCCGAATCTTTCATGGAGGGAGCAGTGAGTCCTTCGACCTACTACCCCTCTTGGATTCCCGTAACATCCTAGGAAGCAGTTCCAACCCCAATCTCAACCAATGGATGAGTCATCCAACTCAAAAGATGAGGTGAGAGATATGTTCCATCAGTTGATAGGGAGGTTTGATGAACAGAAGACCAAAAGTGATTTTGATTAAGTTTAAATGGATGCTAGAATGAAGAACTTGGAATTTCAAATGGGGATGTTGGCTAGGGATGCTAGTAACAGTGAAAAGGGTAGGTTTCCCAGCACCACTGAAGCCAATCCTTGGGATAATTCCATGGATGTGACCACCAGAAGAGGTCTCCAATCTCACCAAGAGCCTAGTAAAGAACCCTAAAATGATGAAAATGAAAAACTGGATAAAAATGGAAACCCAAAACTAAAAGAACCTAAATCTGGAAAACTGGACAACACCATTGGAATCCCTCCAGTTCCTACTATTCCAACTCAAAAACCCAAAGAAAATGGCTTGAAAAACAAATATAATAAAGGGAAGAAAATTGGTGAAGAAGAAGCTGTAGAGATTCCCCCAATTGTGAATAATTTTACTCCTGCAACCCCCTTCCCACAAAAATTTATGAAACCAATTCATGATTCTGAACTGTTGAATTTTTTGAAAGTGGTTAAAAAGATTAACATTGATAGCCCATTCCTGGAAACATTGATACAAATCCCATAATATCTGAAATCACTCAATAAAATCTGTTCAATCAAAAAAAATTAAAGGAATTTTCCACCTATAGCTTAACAGATGAGTGTAGTGCTATCTTGTAGAATAGGATACCTCCTAAGCTTCAGGACCCTGGAATCTTTGTCATCCCTTGCACATTTGGGGATAGAGGTGGTAAGTTAAATTTTTTTATGTGATATGGGTGCTAGTATTAATTTGATTCCACTGTCATTTTTTCAGCACCTGAGATTAGGAGTTCCCCAACCCACCCCTGTTGTGTTACAGCTTGCTGATAGGTCCATTACTCATCTAGTGGGTAGGGTCGATGATATGTTAGTGGGAGTATGAAAACTCCTTTTTTTTCTTGCTGAAATTCTTATCCTTGATATGGAGTGTACCCAGGAGGTTCCTACCATTCTTGGTATGCCATTCTTGGCCACAAGGGGGAGCTGTGATAGATGTGTCTAAGGGGAAACAAATTTTCAATTTGGTGAATAGAAAGAAGAATTCAATTTGTTTAATAAAATCCAAGAACCCACCCACCCAATTTTCCCAAAAGATGAGATTCTAGTTGATGAGAGTAGTGTTGATAAGGAATAAGAAGTGTTTTTGATAATGATAGCTGAAATCAACAGTGAACCTGAAATCCCTGCTGCCTCTTGCATGGGGATCAGCTCAAGTAAGGGGAGAGAATTTGTTGATGAGTATGGGGGAGAATTCTTGGAGAACATAAATGAGTTTGTTTTAGAGCACATTCTTACCCCAATAAGGGATTCTGATTTTGAGGAGATATATTTTGGAGGCTCTTGAAATGAGGAAAAATCCTTGTCTACTGCCTTCTTTAAGAGGCCTCATGAAGACCTTGGGCCTCCTAGGCCCATGTGTCTTCCCTTAGGCCAGTCACCAACCACCTTTGAACTTAAGCCCCTCCCTAGACATCTCAAATATGCCTTTTTAGGAGACAATTCTACCCTACCTATGATCATTTCATCCAACCTGGAACTGGGTCAAGAGAAAAATATACTTACTATTTTGAAGAAGTACAAGTCTGTCAAAGGTTGGTCGATTGCTAATATCAAAGGGATACGTCTAGCCTTATGTATGCATAAAATTTCCATGGAACCTGAGTGTAAGCCTAGAGTAGAATCCCAAAGAAAACTCAGCCCCAACATGAAGGAAGTTGTGAGAGAAGAGGTGATTAGGTTGCTTGATGCTGGAATAATTTTTCCTATTTCCCCTGGGTCAGTCCTGTCTAGGTGGTTCCCAAAAAGTGTGGAGTGACAGTGGTAACTAATTAAAGGAATGAGAACATCCAGGAAAGAGCAGTGAATAAAAGTAAAGTATATATAGATGATAGAAAATTGATTGATTCCACAAGAACAGATCACTTTATTATGCCATTTTTGGATCAAATTTTAGAGAGGTTGGCAGGCAATGAATTTTTCTGATTTCTTGATGGTTATTCTGGTTACAACTAGATTTCCATTACACTTGGGGACCAAGAGAAAACCCCCTTCACCTATCCATTTGGGAAAATTTCCAACTGGAATATGCCCTTTGGCTTTGTGTGGTGCTCATGACACTTTTCAGAGATGTATAATGGAAATTTTTTCAGACATGATAGAGAGGATTATTGAAGTGTTCATGGATGATTTTTCTGTTATGGGAGATAACTTTGAGAACTTTCTGAAAAACCTAGAACAAGTGTTAGAAAGATGCCAGGAGACGAACATAGTCTTAAACTGGGAAAAGTTCAAATTCATGGCCACTAAAGGCAGAGTTTTGGGATATAAGGTCTCTAAGAAGGGGCTAGAGGTCGATAATACAAAAATTGAGGTCATTCAAAAGTTGCCCCCACCTAAAAATGTCAAGGGAATTAGAAGTTTTCTAGGCCATGCTGGGTTCTAAAAGAGGTTCATTAAGGACTTTTCTAAGATTACTAGACCCCTATGCTCCTTGCTGGTTAAGGTAACACCCTTGGTATTTGATGACACATGTCTAGAGGCCTTTAATCTGCTCAAGGTGAAGTTAACTACCTCACATATTATCACTACTCCTGACTGGCAACTGCCTTTTGAGGTTATGTGTGATGCTAGTGACTTTTCAATGGGAGTTGTGTTAGTGTAGAGGAAGGATTGAAAACATCATGTTATTTACTGTGCAAGAAAGCTGCTAGATGATGCTCCAAATAATTATTCTACAACTGAAAAAGAGTTGGCTGATGTGATGTTCTCCTTGGAAAAGTTCAGGTAGTATTTGATAGGATCAAGGATCATAGTTTTCACAGATCATTTAGCCCTTAAGTATTTTTTGGCTAAAAAGGACTCAAAGCCCAGACCCATGAAGTGGACCTTGCAGTTACAAAAATTTGATTTAGTGATTAAGGATAAGAAAGGGGTTGAGAATTTTGTTGCAGATAACTTGTCCAGATTTCCCAAATCCCGAAGTAAAGAACCAAAAGAGATCAACACTTCCATCCCTGATGAACAACTGTTTGCTGGTTCTGTGCAACAGTCTGGTTGGTTTTCAGACTATTCCAACTTTCTGGAAGCTAGAGTCATGCCCAAGGATCTCTCACACAACCAAAGGAAGAGGTTTATATCTAAACTAAAATATTATTTTTGGGATGACCCTCTTCTCTTTAGGAGGTGTGTTGATGGGATTCTGAGAAGATGTGTGGTTGAGGATGAGATTTTACCCATACTTGAGAGATTTCATTCATCACCTTGGGGTGGCCACCATGGAAGAGAAAGGACTACTTAGAAGGTCCTACATGATGTTTTCTACTATCCAACACTATTTAAATATGCTAGGAGTTTGGTTATTGGATGTGTAAAATTTCAAATGATGGGAAATGTAGGAAAAAGATAGGAACTACCCCAAAAAGGTATTCTGGAGGTCAAAATATTTGATGTGCGGGGCTTGGACTTCATGGGACCATTTCCATCCTCTTATGGGAATGAATACATATTGGTTGATGTGGACTATGTGTCCATGTGGGTTGAGGCAGTAGCTCTTCCCAAAAATTCAGCCGCAAGTGTGGTGAAATTCATTAAGAAAAACATCTTTTCCAGATTTGGTGTGCGTCGAGCATTTATCACAAATAATGGGACTCACTTCAAGAATTATAAGTTCAAAGGTTTGATGGAGAATTATGGATGCTCCCATAGTATAGGCATGACTTAATACCCATAGTCCAGTGGGGAAGCAGAAGTTTCAAATAGAGAGCTCAAACAGATTTTAGAGAAAATTGTGTCTAGCTCTAGGAAGGACTAGTCAAGGAAGTTTGATAAGGCCCTTTGGGCCTACAGAACTGCTTATAAAACTCTTATAGGGATGTCACCATATAGGCTACTCTTTGGGAAAGCCTGCCATCTACCTATTGAGTTACAGCAGAGATCTTACTGGTCAGTGAAGGAACTTAACTTTGATTTGAAATCTGCAGGAGAGAGGAGACTGCTAGAGCTGAGTGAGTTGGATGAGATCTGAAGAGAGTCCTATGAGAATGCTGAAATTTACAAAGAATGAAAAAAAGGATTTTCATGAATAAATCATTCAAAATAGGAATTTCAAGGTTGGTGAGAGGGTCCTGCTTTTCAATTCTAGATTGAAGCTATTTCTAGGAAAGTTGAAGTCCAAGTGGTCAGGACCCTTTACCATTGTTAGAGTCTTGGTTAATGGAGTTGTTGAGTTGGATGGAGATGAGAACAGACCCTTATTAGTCAATGTTCAAAGAATAAATAACTTCTTTGAAGGGAAGCCAATGGGATTGGATTCCATATCACTGTTGGAAGAATGATCTGATTCATGTATAATTTAGGACTATAAACTTAGTGTTTCATGGGAACTAACCCATTGATGCTTAGTAGTTTCTCTTTTTATTTTATGTTTTTCAATAAAGTAATTCCTGCTTCTTGTTCTTCAGTTCAATTGCTTAACTACTGATCGTGTTTCATGATCTATTATTGTGTTAGAGAGAGTGGTTGTTGCCAGAAAATTGGCCTAGAAAACCCAAGGGAGAAATCCACTACATCATATGAATAACATTTCTCTCTACTCACTCTCTTGGGTTACTTTTATTGAACTGTAAACTATGAAATCTTATTTTTCTTGTCTGAACCTACAGGTCACTAAAAAGGAATAAAAACCCCGTGATGCTGGAGAGGATTTATTGATGAAAGACACTACTAAAGGTCCAATAATTCAGGGAAGTTTTGTTCTGCCTTTTTCACTTTCAATTACTTGCTTACTATTCCCTGTGAATTAAGTGTGGGGGTCTTCCCACTAATTTTTGAAACTCTTAGACTGGGTTTTAGGATTGGGAATTATCTGTTAATATCTACTTGGTTGAAATTTTATTTTGAGCTGATTTGTGAAATAGGATTGCACCCACGACTTACAATTTCATCATGCTGCTGCTATACATCATTGTTAATCATGCTACTATTTGAAGTAAATTGATAAAATATTTTGTCTTGTCACAATAATTTAAAGCATGAACAATTTAGGAATATAACTACACTTGGTTGTTGGTGATGGTTGGTGGGGTTGCTTTATTTTGTTTTTCTTTGTGTTTTTATTTTCTTTCACTTTTTTTGTGGCAAAGAAAATTTTTGAACTTCATTAAAACCCCTCTATATATTTTTTTGGCTGAACTATCCATATGTTTTGAACATAAATTGTCTCCCACCTTGGGATTCAACATTGGGGATAGTGTTTGGTTTTATGTGTGGGGGAGAGGGGCCATTCTAGTGTCATGTTGAATTCCCTCTTCTAGAACCTGAGTCTGTGGTTGTTTAAAGAAAAAAAAAGGTCAATTTTATTTTTCATTTTTTCAAAAAAAGGTTGCAAATTATTTAAAATAATAATAGTAATAATAATAATAATACTTTTAAAATTATTTCTTCACATTATGGTCATTGGAGGTTCACTGGTACTTCATTTATGTCATGTTTAGTGGATAATTGTTTTCTGGATGTTGAGAGTGGTACCAAGTCAGAAACTGTTAAGTATGAATGATTGTTGAGTGCAATTGTTCGCTGTCTCTATGAACCTTTCTAATTAGGAACTGAGAATGAGAGTATAACAGGATGGGTTTTGTGGAGTAAGGATCACGGCTTGGAGTAAATTGAAGTTCTCAGTGAAACCTACCGGACTCACATTTTTATTAAATAATATTCAATCACATTAGGAAGTCAATTCAAATGATTATTAATTAAGTCCTTTCTAATAGAAGTAAAATGGGATCCGACAGTGAGTATCTGGGACAAGGTGCATTGGGTGTGTTTCTGTGAATAAATAAAGCCAATTTCAATCTTAATAAGTGATATGCACAGTACTCTTTTCTCAAGTAATATGACTAGGAAAGAATAGAAATAAAGCGCCCTTGTCAAAAATGAACTCATTAATGTGAGGGGAATTTTGAACCCAGATGAAGAAGGGAGAAATTAACCGGGTTAATATCATTTGTGTTGAATCAATAAAGTGATCAATTTGATGGACTTTAATTTTTGGAACATGGGGGAAGGTGAGAATGGAAGGTGCTCTTGGTTAGGTTTTGAGTTCAACATCATCTAACTTGTCAACACTCCTTGAATTGGAACTTGAATTGGAAGGTGAAGTGGGATAGTTAATGAGTACAAGTTAGAGGCATGAAATACTTGATAGTGTATGAGTTTTTGAGGCTTTTGATTTCCAATGAGTATTTTAATCTAGACAGGACAACATTTTTGAACACCTTTGAAAAAGCTTGACCTACTTTTGGTTTTGATCCTCCAGGTATTAAAGTTTAATCATGCAATTTTTGATCTGAAATTCACAAACTATATTTCTATTTTAAAGTCAAGGGCTTGTATTTGTTTGAGGACAAACAAATCTTTAAGTGTGGGGGATTTTGATGTCGCATTGTTTTCACACTCTTTTCCACATCCTTTTTGCATTTTTATTGTCTTTTTTATACCAAAATGATTGTTTTTAGTCAGTATTTGATAAGTGTTGTGTTTTTGTTCTTGCTGTGTAAAATAATTAGTTTTAGTTTAAAACATGTGTCTTAATGTACATTAGTGTCATTTCGAATAATTCTTAAATTAACATAGTCTCAACAATTAGAATTTTATTTATTTATTATTTTATTTTTAAAATTTTTCATTCTAGTCAGTTTACTAAATCATTTATTAAATTATTTAATTCCTTATTCTTTAAATTGTAAGTAAATAACTCTTTTTGGTATTTAGTATTTTAATAATTTAATTATTTTAACAATTTAATTTTATTCGTTTAATATTCTTTATTTTTCAATTTAATTAATTCTTTAATTAATTGATTAAATAATGTAAGCAAGTTACTGTAAATATTTTTATTTCTTCTTTAATTAAGATTGTTTATTTTTTCAACACAAATTAATTCATTTTTTTAAATAATGTATCATTAATTATATTATCTAACATTATTGTTTTTAGGTTTTAATTCCATTCTATTTAATTTATTAATTTATTTATTTTTTATTTTCATTATATTATTTTATTTATTTAATTTTATTTGTTTTGTTTGTTCGCAGGTGTTGCGGTCGCACATTCCGCCCTTATCGGTGACCTTGCTACCGATACCCCTCTACCAGTAGCACCGCTACTCCATTTCCTCACCGATACTCCTCACTGATACACCTTTGCCCCTACATAGCCTCACCGATGGATAATTTTGCCGGATGGGTTATTTTTTTTATTTTAATGGGTCAAACGTTGAATTAATTAGGGAATTGGGTCTCTTGAGCGCCAGACCAAGTGGCGCTCAAGGGTTTCGGAATTGGAGCGCCACTTCAAGTGGCGCTCCACCCATTTGGCGGAAATAGAGTGCAGCGCCACTTGAAGTGGCGCTGAAAAAAAAAATCCAAACCGTGCAGCGCCACTTCAAGTGGCGCTGCACCCTTCTTCCGAATCAATTCGGCGCCACTTGAAGTGGCGCCGAAACACTCCCCCATCCTATAAATAGGACCTCTCCCCCACCCCATTCCTCACTTCACTTCCTACCTCACCCACCCCCATTCCTCCCTCCCTATCCCTTCCTCTCTTTCTCTCTCAAACTTTTTTCTTGCGTTCTTCGGTTGCGGTGAAGCCTTGCCTCTTCGGTTGCTCTGCCTGTGTACCTACGTCGTCACAAATTTGAGGTAAATCTTTCTTTAAATTTATTTAATAGTTTTATTTAATAATTTAGTTGTTTAATTTATAGAATTAGTATATAATGTTTGTATTTTATAAATAGTATGGTTTTTTTAAATGTAATTAGATAATGAAATGATTAGTTAGTTAAATAATTAATCATAATTAGTTGATTAATCAATGATAATTAAGTTATTAATTAATCATAATTAGGTAAATAGTTAAATGTAATTAGATTATTAATTAATGATTATTAGCTAATTAATTAATCATAATTAGCAAATTAATTAATCATAATTATTTAATTAATGAATCATAATTAGTTAATTAATTCATTATAATTAGGTTATTAATTAATGGTAAGTAGGTAATAAATAATCATAATTAGTTAATTAAATAATCATAATTAGTTAATATCATAACTAATTAATTAATTAATCATAACTAGTTAATTAATTAATCATAATTAGTTAATTAAATAATCATAATTAGTGAAGTAATTAATCGCAATTAGTTAATTAATTAATCATCGTAATTAGTTAATTAATTAATCATAATAAGTTAAGTAATTAATCATTATTAGTAAATTAATTAATCATAATTAGTTAAGTAAATAATCATAATTAGTTAAGTAATTAATCATAATTAGTAAATTAATTAATCATAATTAGGTTATTAATTAATCATAATTAGGTTATTAATTAATCATAATTAGTTAATTAATTAATCATTAGTAGTTAATTAATTAATCATAATTAGGTTATTAATTAACCTTAATTAGGATATTAATTAATCCTAATTAGTTAATTAATTAATCATAATTAGGTAATTAATTAATCATAATTAGGTAATTAATTAATCCTAATTAGGCTATTAATTAATCCTAATTAGGTTATTAATTAATCATAATTAGGTTATTAATTAGTCATAATTAAGTAATTAATTAATCCTAATTAGGTTATTAATTAATCATAATTAGGTTATTAATTAATCATAATTAGGTAATTAATTAATCCTAATTAGGTAATTAATGAAACATAATAGGTTATTAATTAATCATAATTCACTAATTAATTAATCATCATTAGGTAATTAATGAAACATAATTAGTTAATTAATCAATCATAATTAGGTAATTAATTAATCATAATTAGGTAATTAAATAATCGTAATTAGGTAATTAATTAAGCATAATTAGTTAATTAAGTAATCATAATTAGGTAATTAAGTAATCATAATTAGTTAATTAATTAATCATAATTAGTTAATTAATTAATCATTAGTAGTTAATTAATTAATCATAATTAGGTTATTAATTAATCCTATTTAGGTTATTAATTAATCATAATTAGTTAATTAATTAATCATAATTAGTTTATTAATTAATCATAATTAGGTTATTAATTAATCATAATTAGGTTATTAATTAATCATAATTAGGTTATTAATATATCCTAATTAGGTTATTAATTAATCCTAATTAGGTTATTAATTAATCATAATTAGGTTATTAATTAATCCTAATTAGGTTATTAATTAATCCTAATTAGGTTATTAATTAATCCTAATTAGGTTATTAATTAATCCTAATTAGGTAATTAATAAATTATAATTAGGTTATTAATGAAACATAATAGGTTATTAATTAATCATAATTAGTTAGTTAATTAATCATAATTAGGTAATTAATTAATCATAATTAGGTAATTAAATAATTGTAATTAGGTTATTAATCAATCATTACTTGCTAATTAATCAATCATCACTTGCTAATTAATTAATCATAATTAGTTAATTAATCAATCATAATTAGTTAATTAAGTAATCATAATTAGCTAATTAAGTAATCATAATTAGCTAATTAATTAATCATAATTAGTTAATTAATTAAGCATAATTAGTTAATTAATTAATCATAATTAGTTAATTAATTACTCATAATTAGTTAATTAAGTAATCATAATTAGGTAATTGCTTAACCATAATTAGGTAATTAGTTAACCATAATTAGGTAATTAGTTAACCATAATTAGGTAATTAGTTAACCATAATTAGGTAATTAGTTAACCATAATTAGCTAATTAGTTAACCATAACTAGGTAATTAGTTAATCATAATTAGGTAATTAGTTAACCATAATTAGTTAATTAGTTAAGCATAATTAGGTAATTAGTTAACCATAATTAGGTAATTAGTTAACCATAATTAGGTTATTAGTTAACCATAATTAGGTAATTAGTTAACCATAATTAGGTAATTAATTTATCATAATTATGTTATTAGCGAAGTAGTTATATTATTCAGCGAAGTAGTTATATTAATCAGCGAAGTAGTTATATTAATTAGCGAAGTAGTTATATTAATTAGCCAAGTAGTAGTAAATTGCCTATGGAATATACCTTTGCATTACATTCTAGGAATGATAATGAATTTAGTTTTCAATCTACCTTGACCTCGGTTTTTAATTGAAGTTATGAACTTGAATTTAGTAGTTCAATATATTTTTTGCATATTAAGTGTTAGAGTTATCATGAAATGATTGCTCTCTTGAGTAAAGTATCCCCGGGTAGAGGGGCTTTGGGTCGGACCACCTACTTTCCTGGAGGCTTGCCTTGTCTAGGAAAGTGAATGGGGTTGGCTATCTGTCGCTCCAGGCTTACTCATGTGGAGACTTTCAATTTCATATAACTCTATGCTTTTACATGACATGTTCGTGTACCTCATGCATATAATGCATGTGGATATGTATAAATATATTTGACTTCTATTTTTGGGTAAGTAACACAAACTTGTGGGTTGTGTAAATAGTTACACATCAATATGGTTTGAACATACTAATTTGGTGGAGGGATTAGGATTCCAACCTAAATTACTAGAAGCATGCGTACATAAATTGATTCTTTAATCAGATTTAATTAATAACAGTGGTTTCTTTTAGATAAAAAAGATGGTCGCCGCTTATATTTATTGCAACAGTCAAATAATTGAGATAGAACAAGGATGCAGTTATAGTATACATCCAGAAGCTGTTGTGATGCTTGGAGGATGTACTACTTTGGAAGCTGTGCAAAGGAAAATTCATCGGAGGTTAAAACTCACGAGGAATCAAGTAATAGAGTCCATTACATTCCGACATATTCAATTTATAGATAGGTTTTGGCATGTGCCCTATCCGGTAAATGATGATGATGATTGGGAATATATACTTTCATTGGTTAAGTATATACCTGAGAATCAAATGATGGAGTTGTATGTCACTATAGCTACAATGGAGGTTCCATCGACATTGGAAGTTGACCCATCTCAAATTCATGAAACTATGTCATATGCTCCTTCACATCAAGACGTTCCATCAGCATCAGTAGTTATTCCATCATTTCCATCAGCCACAGTTTCAATGGATAGTCCTCCACATACTTTAGATGCATTGGTTGATGAATTTGAGGATGATGACAATTTTGAACAAGATGAAGAGGAAGTTGAAGAAGAAGAAGAGCATGCGGAAGATCAGTCTGTACCAACTCATGCGAGGTTCAACCGACCATTGAACCATCCTCCACTATTGGCTTCCTGGTCGACTGAAGGCATGAATCGCTTGCCAGAATTTGATTATTCAGTTATCACTCCCAGTTCAGAATTTCCAGGAATCATTGGTGGCATAAATCGATTGTCAGATAACGATGTTCTGTATATTGGCAGAGATTTTGAGATCAAAGAAGCAATGAAAAATGTGATAAAACAATATCACATTGAAAGTCATTACTCATATGTTGTAGAAGAGTCAAAGAGATCTTATTATTTGATCCGTTGTGACAAATCTAAATCGAACTGTCAAATGCGTCTGCGAGCTATTATTGATAACACTTTTCACAGCTGGCGCATCACTAGATTTACTCCACACACATGTGTGAACCCAAGCTTGGCACAGGAACACTCTTCATTAGATGTTGAGTTTGTTTCAACTATTATTGTTGAAATGATTAGAGCATGTCAAGATGTCCCCGTGGTTCGGGTCATTGAGCGAATCAAACAGCTTTTTGGGTATCGAATCTCTTACTGGAAGGCATGGGCAGCACAACAAAAGGCTATTGTGAAAGTGTATGGTGATTGGGATGATTCTTATCGAGTTCTACCACAACTGTTGGAGCTTCTACGCCACAATAATCAAATAGACTATCGGTTACATACAGTTGAATATGTTAACCAACAGAACCAACTTGACCGCTCAATGGTTGTGTTTGATAGATTATTTTGGACATTTTTACCATGTGTGGCGGCTTTTAGACATTGCAAGAAGTTCATACAAATTGATGGCACATTTCTGTATGGAAAGTATACCGGAACTTTATTGATTGCCGCCAGACAAGATGGAAATCGAGCCCCTCTGCCTATAACATTTGCAATTGTGGAGAAAGAGAACTTCTCATCATGGAGCTGGTTTCTGGCATGTCTCCGAGAGTTTGTTACGGATGCAGAAGGGATTTGTCTTATTTCTGATCGCCACCGTGCAATCAAGGAGGCGATACAGTCTGAGGGTCTTTCGTGGAGACCACCATATGCCCATCATCGATACTGTATTCGACACATTGCCAGAAATTTGCGAAAGAAGTTCAAGAATGAGTCGATGAAAAAGGAAATCTTAAAAATTGGTATGAACATCCTTTTCTGTTTAAAATGATTTTGTCGTAGTTATTTTCATAACTGTTCAGATGACTGTTTGTATGATAGCATATGAGCCTCAACAAAAAAGGATGGAGGAGCGTCTTCAAGATATCCACAGAGTGAATCCAGAAGTGTATGATTACATGATGCAAATTCCAAAGCAGAAATGGTCGTTGGCATATGATGATGGGAGGAGATATGGTCATATGACGACCAACATCGTAGAATGTATAAATGGAGTTTTCAAGGGTGTTCGAAAACTACCTATCACAGGTAAATACGAATATTTCAATATATGTTACTCAGAAGAGTTACTATTATAATATAATATTTGTATAATGTCGTAAATCTAAATTTCAGGGTTGGTACAAGAGACCTTCTATCGTAGTGTAAAGTACTTTCTGTAACGAGGAAAGCAAGCTGAAGAGGGCTTGAATAGAGGGATGCGCTATGGACACCATTTCCAACGCGAGCTAGATACAGTTCTTCAGGAGGCCGCAACTTACCGTGTAACTGCATTTAATCGTCCAGAGCAACGATTTGAGGTCGCTGAGCCCGGTGATGCTATGGCATGTAGCAATGGTCGTGTGCGAGTTGTTTTATTGGAGAAGCGTTACTGTGATTGTGGCAACTTTCAGGCACTGAGATATCCCTGCGGCCATGTGATTGCTGCATGTGCTTACGTACACGTATCTTGGGAGCAGTTCGTTGATCCAGCTTATCGACTTGAGAGCATCAACTCCTGCTAAAATACTCCGTGGATGCCAATCGGGGAATATCAGAATTTTCAGCTGCCTGATGGTGCACCCACGCTTATACCGAACATCAACAGACTTCGACCTAAAGGGAGACCAATGTCGACTCGTATTCGGAATGAGATGGATTGGCCTAGTGAACATCCAGCTGGACGGCGGTGCAGCATATGCCGCCAGGAAGGTCATACGAAGACACGTTGCCCTAGACACATAGGGCAATCATCTAATGGTTAAAATGAATCATGTACTCTATCAGTTACTGTAAAACTTTGTATATGTAATTATTTTTATCATTTCACCATTTTTAATCATATTTGTCTTACTTGTAAATAGGGTAATTTTTTGAAAATGTACCACGATTTCACGTGACATTTTTTGTCAAACGATCAACATTACATGAGTAGCTTTAAACAAACAACACCAACTAAAAAAAAAGGAATGTACCTATATAAGAAAACAAAACCATTTGAAGGGAGGTATTATACCATCAGGAAGAGAGATTCTAGAAATTTGCAATGTTATGACAAACCTTTAGATGAAATGTGTCATTTCCCCACTAGATGTGCATGTTTCTTCAAAATTTTCAGGCTGGAGATAATCCACCATAAGTTTCACATAGCCTTATGTCTTCCATGGATTAATGTCAAACACTTCAACCAATTTGTTTACTTTATGCGGAAGTAAAACCTCATTCCTTTGAATATTCACATTACCATGAACATATAAAATCATCATTTTGCAAGAAAAACTACTAATCTCATGTTCACTGAAATACCCCTTAACGTAAGAATGATACAAATAGTGTAAGTACCCAATAGCAAGATTACAATCCATTTTGAAGGATAATGGGGATGACAAGGAAACATCAACCCCCAGGCCCACCCCTTCCACCCATTCAACCAACTTCGGTAACTCCTATAGAAGTAGTTTTTCAAAAAAAGGAAATGTCACACCACCACAGCTTCCTACATCCATATTAACCCCCCAATTCAGTTTCATTAAATGTGGACAACCCTCTTTTTAACCAAAGTTAATGATGCACTATTAAACCACCACTTTTAACCCCCGCCTCAAATATACAAAATGCTTTGAGGGATGAGAAATGATTCGACACATTTCAATGTTCTAAAATGCACCGAATCATTTCTCATCCCTCAAATCATTTTGTATTTTTGAGGCGGGGGTTGAAAAGTGATGGTTTAATAGTGCATCATTGACTTTGGTAAAAATGGGGACTATCCACATTTAATGAAACTGAATTGGGGGGTTAATATGTATGTAGGAAGCTGTGGTGGTGTGACATTTCCTTTTTTTGAAAAACTACTTCTATAGGAGTTACCGAAGTTGGTTGAATGGGTGGAAGGGGTGGGCCTGGGGGTTGATGTTTCCTTGTCATCCCCATTATCCTTCAAAATGGATTGTAATCTTTCTATTGGGTACTTACACTATTTGTATCATTCTTACGTTAAGGGGTATTTCAGTGAACATGAGATTAGTAGTTTTTCTTGCAAAATGATGATTTTATATGTTCATGGTAATGTGCATATTCAAAGGAATGAGGTTTTACTTCCCCATAAAGTAAAAAAATTGGTTGAAGTGTTTGACATTAATCCATGGAAGACATAAGGCTATGTGACACTTATGGTGGATTATCTCCAGCCTGAAAATTTTGAAGAAACATGCACATCTAGTGGGAAACTGACACATTTCATCTAAAGGTTTGTCATAACATTGCACATTTCTAGAATCTCTCTTCCTGATGGTATAATACCTCCCTTCTCATCTCACCTTACCATGAAAAATTATCTAGAGCTTTTGAGGTTGATTTATACTCAGGGGCATGACAAAATTGCAAAGATGTTTCTATTGTTACTAGACACATAGGGCAATCATCGAATGGTTAAAATGAATCATGTACTCTATCAGTTACTGTAAAACTTTGTACATGTAATTATTTTTATCATTTCACCATTTTTAATCATATTTGTTGTACTTGTAAATAGGGTAATTTTTGGAAAATGTACCACGATTTCACGTGACATTTTTTGTCGAACGATCAACATTACATGAGTAGCTTTAAACAAACAACACCAACTCAAAAAAAGGAATATACCTGTATAAGAAAACAAAACCATTTGAACTATTAAATGAAAATGCCATCAGTTTTTTATAATGAAAGATGAACTTACAGTGACTACAAAACAAAAACGAGGAAACTCTGAACGTCTTCACCCCAACACCCCAACACGGGAGACAACAACTAACCCAATGTGTTTATGATTCTTTCAAAATTATATGCTAAATTACATATCTTACATGATAAAATTCATAACTTACATGAAATTAATGTTTTATTGTTTGCACATTCAGATGGAGCAGCCACTTTTATCTTGCCAGGAGACGCACGTGTCGCGCGATGTGTTGGCGCGATGACCTGTTAGACATCTTCATGTTCGGAGAGCGCACCGTTTTCATCATGAGGCACCGCCAGCAGCTATTTGTCCATACCTTAGATGTGCAGGCTTTTATGGAGTCGCTATGTGTGACTTCAAGACCATCGACCATCATTTGATAGCTGCATTGGTTGAGAGATGGCGGCCAGAGACACACACATTTCATCTCCCAGAGGGGGAGATGACTATTACATTAGAAGACGTTGCCTACATGCTGGGGTTACCTATCCATGGAGATGCAGTTACGGGGGCCAGTACCGACAATTGGGTTGCAGTCATACAGAGGCTGCTAGGCATTGACGTCATCGGCGCACGGGGTGTCCTTCAGGGTTCACGCTTGCGAATGAGGTGGCTCGATCAGCATTTCGACGTCATTCCAGATGATGCAGACGAGGAGACTCTTCTTCATCACACACGTGCATACATTTTGCGGCTGCTCGGAGGCATGTTGTGCGTCGACTACTCCACCGCTTTGATACACATTATGTACCTCCCATTACTTGAGGATCTGGATCAGACTGCGACATACAGTTGGGGATCCGCTGTATTAGCACATCTGTACAGATCTCTCTGCAACAGTTGTCAGGCCGATTCACATCAGATTGCAGGTTGCATGGTGTTAGTACAGATGTGGGCCTGGGAGCGTTTTCCACGCATCGCTCCTCGAGTTGTCGCACCGCTTGCACCGTAGCTACTTCAGGACTGTCCTCGGGGACGATGGTATGTCTACGTCATTACTTTCGGTTATTTAGTACTTTTGTTATTGTTTTTTATAAACTTACCGTAGGTTACTCTTTTTTCACCAGGTGGAGTCAGTCTCAGAAGTTTGCACATACTCCGAGACATAGTGTGCACAGCTTCAGACAGATATTCGATGCTATAGTGCCGGATGATGTAAGTTAAACAGTACTTTTTTGTAGGAAAATTTGTTTTGTTATCACTATTTTAAGTTATTTCAATATAATCTCAGTAAAATTATCATGCTACTATATGACTTATTTTTTGAGTTTACATTTCAGGTTTCATGGACTCCTTATACAGGTTATGTCTACGCATCACTTCCACTATACTGCACATCTTTGGCTAGAGATCGTGCTGCAGTAGTACCACTCATTCACTTCCACATCGTTGAGTGGCACCAGCCAGACCGGGTCATGTGCCAGTTCGGTTTTATACAGCATATCCCCTTGGCACCGCGACAGTCTACCGAGTTACATTCGATTGTGCTTATAGGTAGACAGACGACAGACTGGCGGCGACATCATGCATCTTATATCCAGCTTTGGGACAGGCGTGCCCGATTCAGTATCTTTCCACAGGGATATATCACATCACACTCTCATTTATTTAATCAGGGGGATTATGCACACTGGTATCGACGACATACCATCATGTACCTTACACGTCAGGGGATTGGCATTCAGCGATTGGTATGTTTACTATGATTTATTAATTTTGTTTAACTCATTTTTGATATTAATTTGATTGTCATTTCATTTGCAGGCAGATGCCATTGGTCAGCTTGCACATTCCACGCAGCCTCAGGAGCATGCATATATTCTGCGGGAGGTAGTTCATCGGGATGTGGTGGCTCTATTGGATCATCTCCGGTTGATACGTGACAGTTTTTTTGATAAGGAGCCACAGATATATCATGATCCATATCTTCAGGCAGAGGCACCTGAGGATGACGATGTCCCTGCTATGCCTGCTGAGGAGGATGCACCGCCACCACCGCCGCCAACTGGACGACAGAGACGAGCACATCCGGGGGGGCAGAGGCGACCACATCGACATCCGAGAGCGGCTCCTGCAGATGTCGTCGCACCACAGACAGACGATCTCGCCCAGCCGACTGATGATTTTGCACAGCAGGGAGACATTTATATACCGCATATGGCGTCTCCGCAGACTACTATGGACTTCGATCTGGGTGCAGTCACACAGCTTATGGCGGCCCCTCTCCTCCCGACGAGGCCTTCTTCAGTACCCCATTTCTACCATTTATAGGAGCTTCAGAGCCATATGTCACCCCATATGGTTTTGGGGCATCCTCACATGATTTTGGGGCGTCCTCACATGATTTTGGTCAGTCCTCTACATAGCATCATGAGGAGGCACCAGAAGCACCGGAAGAAGAGGAACCTGCAGAGAGGACACCGGAGCGACATGGACGTCGGACGCGGAGAGGACGTGACATTCAGACACCGCGTTGTGGTACCGGGGGGCATCGTCGTTGATGTTTTTGGATGTAATGTTGTATATATTAAAAAACTTATTCACTATGATAAGTAACTGTTGTTTAAGTCAAATAACAAGAAAATCAAAAATCTATTAAATACAAACTTATTTCAATTAACTATTAAATTATAAAGTACAGGTACAATATAAATAAAATTTGTCACAGCGAGTTAACCATTAATAATTAATAATTATAATGACAAATAATAATTAATAATTAAATTACTAACTAATTAATTATTGTATATAAAATAATAATATTTTATAGACGTTTAAAGTCACATAGTTGAAACATTTTTAAGTTACAACTAGGTGGTTTTGAAAGCCTATAAAATATTTTCTATCGACATTTTTTACGTAATTTTTTTATTTTCATCTATTCAGTATATGTTTAATCCAAGTTTCAAGTTTCATTCATATTGGTCATATGGATTATGTTTTATAGACGTTTAAAGTCACATAGTTGAAACATTTTTAAGTTACAACTAGGTGGTTTTGAAAGCCTATAAAATATTTTCTATCGACATTTTTTACGTAATTTTTTTATTTTCATCTATTCAGTATATGTTTAATCCAAGTTTCAAGTTTCATTCATATTGGTCATATGGATTATGTTTTATAGACGTTCAAAGTCACATAGTTGAAACATTTTTAAGTTACAACTAGGTGGTTTTAAAAGCCTATAAAATATTTTCTATCGACATTTTTTACGTAATTTTTTTATTTTCATCTATTCAGTATATGTTTAATCCAAGTTTCAAGTTTCATTCATATTGGTCATATGGATTATGTTTTATAGACGTTTAAAGTCACATAGTTGAAACATTTTTAAGTTACAACTAGGTGGTTTTGAAAGCCTATAAAATATTTTCTATCGACATTTTTTACGTAATTTTTTTATTTTCATCTATTCAGTATATGTTTAATCCAAGTTTCAAGTTTCAATCATATTGGTCATATGGATTATGTTTTATAGACGTTCAAAGTCACATAGTTGAAACATTTTTATGTTACAACTAGGTGGTTTTAAAAGCCTATAAAATATTTTCTATCGACATTTTTTACGTAATTTTTTTATTTTCATCTATTCAGTATATGTTTAATCCAAGTTTCAAGTTTCATTCATATTGGTCATACGGATTATGTTTTATAGACGTTCAAAGTCACATAGTTGAAACATTTCTAAGTTACAACTAGGTGGTTTTAAAAGCCTATAAAATATTTTCTATCGACATTTTTTACGTAATTTTTTTATTTTTATCTATTTAGTATATTTTTAATACATGTTTTAAGTTTCATTCATATTGGTCATTTAGATTATATTTTATAGGCTTTCAAAGTCACATACTTGAAACATTTTTAAGTTTCAAGTAGGTGGTATTGAAAGACTATATGTTTAACAATATTTCAATTTTTTTTATAAATAGTTACTTATAACGATGTAAATATATACATGTATAAATATATAATTATACATATACAAGTATAACTATAATTACAATATAATTCTAAATATAATTATAAATATAATTCTACACACACACATACACACACACACACACATATATATTTATATATGAATATTAAATATATTTATAAATAAATTTTAAATATATATGTAACAATATTTTCATAATTATATATTTTAAATATATTCATATTCATATAATTATAAATATTTATATTTAAAGATTAGTTTATAATTATATAATTAAAAATATATTTTTTATTTAAAAAATATATATAAAGAGATTTATATTTATAAATATTTATTTTTAATTATATATATACATAATTATATTTATACACACACATATAATTATATATATACATAAATATAATGTCATAATTATATAATTATAAATATAATAATAATTAATTTAGCATTTTTAAATACATATTTATAAGATTATTTTTAAAATTTTATTTATTTATTTTGAAATTATTTATTAAAAAGAGATGAGGTGGAAAAAAACTAAAACAAAAAAAAAAGAAAACAAAATTTTATTTATTTATTTTGAAATTATTTATTAAAAACAGATGAGGTGAAAAGTAATTAAAAAAAAGAAATAAAACAAAACCAGAAAAAAAAAATAAAAGGGTGGTAAAGCGCCACTTGAAGTGGCGCTAGCCACCCGAGTTGTTGAGCGCCACTTCAAGTGGCGCTCAACAACCCCTTTTACCTAATTAATCTAAACCTAGACCCATTAAAAAAAACCCATCCGGCCAAATTTGCCCCTCACTGATACACTCCGCCTCACCGATACACGCCTCCACTCACTGTTAGCCCTGCTATTTTCTCAATGACACATCTCTCTCTCTCATTTCCTCACCGTTACTCCTATTCTTCACCCCTCATTCACACAGGAAACCAACCAGCGACACAAATCCAGCAGCAAGAAAATGAATTCCAAAGCAGTAAACGTAACCCCCAAACCAATTCCAGTTGGCTTCTGAACCCTAGCCAATCCACGCTGCACCCCCTGCTCACCGGAGACCAACCTGAAGCCTCGCACTACCTTCCTCGCCGCACTCGATCTTCCACCTTGCTGCACGAACAGAACTCTCACCGCAATACCCTGCTGAATCCACATCGCACATCCTCGGCTCTGCACACCCCTTTCCTGCACCTCGGCCATCATTTTCACACCTTTTCACGCCCCCTTTCCCATACCTACACAAAACCCCCGCCGCGGTATAAAACCCCCTCTCGACCGCACTGTCCCTGCCTCATTCCTCACCTCGCCGCAAACTGCCGCCGCCTGCCCTACCCTGCGCTGAACCCCACACCACTCTACCTTCTCTCTCAAGCCGAGCAGCTCCCTCCATCCTCTAAAAGACACTATCCAATCTCACCTGACCATATTTGGACTTCGCCGTGTCCCGCCGCCTCTCCTACCCTAAGCCTGACTTCCTTCATCCCCCTGTTTTCCCCTTTTCGCTGCACAGAACCACCCGACCCCTCCCCCATTTCATCTTTTCTTTTTTTTTTATAGTTTTTAATCTATTTTATTATATAATGTAATAAAAATTAATATATATATATTATATAATATATATATTATATACTATAGAATGATAATAAAAGAATTAATTAATAATTGTATATAAGCTTATATATAATATGTGTATATCATATTAATAAATATAATTATATATAATAGATAATAATATTGACATTAACATAAATAATAAATACAATTAGTATACCTTTCATTATATTTAATTATGTACATTAGTTTATATATTATATATAATATAAAATATAATAATAATTAGTTTATTAATAAAATAATATAATCTTATAATACTAATTTGTTATATAAAAATATTTGTTATTAATTAAACAGAATAGTTATTGTATTAATAACAGTATTAGGTTTCATAAAATATATATCTTTATAAGTATTTTTATTTAGTATATATATATATATATACATTAATAAGTACTTTGAAGTAGTTATATATGTATATTTATATAATCTGGCTCGTGGGCGTTTTTGCAGAGGATTGAGGGTTGTCGTGCGCGCACATTTTCATACTATTATGAGAAACTACTCCGGCGACAAGCGCCGGAGACATGGAACTATGAAGGAGAAATGTAGATGTCAGGGAACAATTTAATGGAGATTCTAGAGACTTCGGTTAGGTGATGAATGCATGAGATCAACCCAGGAAACAATGGAAGATCGGGGGGAAGAGGATTGAATTCAGAGAAAAACAAGCGGCAAGACTTTGGATCCAAACCAGGGGAGTAGAGCAGGAGAACTTACACCATCTCCCTAGGAGCAATTAGAATACCGATAGCAGTAGACCATTGCATTTTCAGACCTCGATTCCTAGGGCGAGACATCGAGTGAGCTCCATCATTGCATCTACCATCAAGCAGCAGGTGTTAGAGTTACTGAGAGCTCAAGCAGGGAGACAAATATTCTTATTTGTCTTGTGCTATGTTTTTGATGCAAACTATTTCAATATGAACTTCATTATCTCTTTCCCTACTATTGCATTAAAACCATCCACTATGTCTGGATAAATTTATTTGGGGGAAATAATCTGGT
The DNA here is from genome assembly GCA_963277665.1 of Viscum album. Taxonomy (NCBI): domain Eukaryota; kingdom Viridiplantae; phylum Streptophyta; class Magnoliopsida; order Santalales; family Viscaceae; genus Viscum; species Viscum album. The sequence continues at coordinate 1,144,409,024 of OY728157.1, read as the reverse complement.
TGATTTGATTTTTTTAATCTCATTCATGCACCGCATCACTTAATTGGATTGTCTCTCTCATTTTTTATAAACACTCGTATTTTAAAAACAACAAGATCATGTGAAAATTGATCTTGTTTGTACCATTATTCAAACTTTTTCAATCTATGTAACTCAATGAAAAGTGAGTTATACTCAAATTAGAGAGACACACTGAACTCAACTGACAAGTTGAGCTCGGTGACTGATGACTTAATTTCACCATTGGATGAAATGACTTTTACAGTTGAGGGACTGTAAGTAGGTAAAAATTTTAGTTTGTTGCCCGTGCCCAATGACACATGAGCGTGCATTTTTTCTCATTCCATATATTATAAACGATACACTTTGATATAGGTTGTGTTTGATGGTAAGGGGAGTTGAGCATGGAGGATAATCACATTCCTTTGAATTAGGTTTGAGTATGGAATCTCACATAGTGATACTATATTGGTGATAGTCATAATGAGCCACATTCCATGATTAGAGTGAATACATTATAGACCACTCACCATTCCGAGTGTTGTATCATAATAGATAAGACTCCTTAGGGATATTGGGAATGTACCCTATTTCTTGAGTGCATAGGCCCGTTTAGACTAGTTATGGATGTTTGAATAACACCATGGTCCAACCAAAAGCTAGTATTTTGGGTATATGGACATTGGGAATCCATACACAATTGGTTCATATAGGTGGATGAAATATATTACTAAACTAAATATAGATAATGATTACTATATATATAGTTCTTGCTCATACTTTAATACGACCATGAACCAAAGTAGTTAGAGACACTAGGTGTCCTTTAAAAACATGAGCAGACAGGTTGTTGTTTAGTTCATTACTATTTATTTATTCATAATACCTGCACTTTTTACATTATACATGTACTAGATTTATATGTATACTTTGGGGATGGAAAAATATATGTATTTTTATCTCACACCATACTCAGAAAAAAGAAATCCAATTTAGTACCTGCATGAAGCTCAGCTAGTATTTATTTATTCATAATACCTGCACTTTTTTTACATTACCTCACACTATGGCACCTAAGTATACCTTTTTTTTGAAAAACCATGGTTTATTTATTATGTTTTTTATCTTGTACTTGGGAGTTAGGAGAACAGGACTGAGCCTGACATCAGGATGCTCATAGAGATCACCCTTGGGGATTTTCTTTTAGTTCATTTTTTGTTAGTCGTATTTTACTATATCACTACCTGCTGTATGTATTTCAATTTACTTTATGTATCATCTTTAGGACATGCATGAATCTATTGTATGTTGGAGTTGGAAATAATTAGTAAAAAAATTTGTATTGTTCTTCCGCTTCCCTGTCTTTGTATTACTACTATTTCCACTATTTTCTGATGATTAATTATTTTATACTACTGTGCTACTCTGATATGAAGGTATAGTATCCCCACAGTAATGTCTTTACACCCTCTATGCTAGTCAAAAACCTCTTTAATATGGGGAGGAATGCCTAATGATATGTTACCCACTGGTTTGGCTACCATCTTAGTGATCTGTTGGGCCGAGACATTTTTTTGTCAAAGATGATTTTTACTTTGTCTTACTATTTTGGAATACTAGGTAGATGACATGGAATGTGTCAGTTCTTAATAAATAGTAGTATTTGAGACACATAACCCCTCTCATGGGGGAATGTCCAAGTGGCCAATGTTGGAATTTATGTTCATGCTATTTTTAGTTACAGTTGATTATGATTTCACCTTGAGTGATTGGTGTACATTCAACTTCTTATTAATTTATGAAATTTATTTTACCCTTTGAATGGAATGGCATGTTTTTAGCTTTTCATGCATCAATATATGAACATTTAAATTAACTTTTCATTCATATGACATGTCGTGTAGTTTCATTTATAGGTTTATAATTTGGATTGTGCTCCATGAATGTATATTCCATGATTTTAAATTCATTATCATGCCTAATTCTATAACATGCTTGCATGTTTATTTTACACATGGATTTGCTTCCATGATTAGGAAATTATATTCTATGTTTCCTCCCTTATATAGCATTTTCTGGTGTTGTGTCATGATTTTTTTATATAATTCCCTATGTTTTTTACTTATTTTAATGACATGAAAGATATATTGTTGATATATAAATAGTTTCATGGCCTAAATTATATGGTTGCAATTAAACATGATCTAGAATTCTGTTGTGAGGTTTATGATCACCTTATAATTGTGGAATGGTGACCTGTGTACTCAAACCATCCATTAATACTTATACATGTTTAGAAAATTATGTTAAAAATGTAAAAACTTGCTAAAGTTTAAATGTTTATGCGGATTTATTTAAAACATTGGGATCCAAATTTCTTGTTTTAATGTGTATGGGTGCTTTGTGGATTGGTATATAGCAACTCATATTAACAAACTATAACGACCCAAAGTTTCATTAATGGAAATACCTCTTGATCTAATTAAATATCTCTTTATGTTTATGTAAAATGTCAACTTCTTTGGTTTTATGTTAAGAATTTTGACCGTTGCTAATATAGTCGTTGAATAGTGATCACATGATTAGTATAAATATAGGACTTTAACAAATCCAATTTACTCAGAAAAAAGAAGAGATGACCTAATCTAGTAGAATTTATCCATACGAATCCCATTTGTGGGATCTCAGAAAAGAAGTGAATCCTTGAGCTTTTCTCTTGACCAAGCCCAAGCTGAGCTTCATCATGTCAAGCTCAAACGGGGCTGTCTATGGGAGAAGTGGAAGTTGATAGAAATTACCACTCGAGCGATGTTATCCGAGCCACCCCAAGAGTTCGTCCCCATCGCACACCTTACCCTTATGTCTTATGTGGGTGTTTTAAGGGGTTATGTAACAAATCACTAATACTATGTTCATGTATATTATTTTTGAATATAATAATGAATATACCTCCTTGTCATTTTTGATGCATTGTAAATAGTTTTTAATGTACAAATAGTGTTTGTATTTATTATTTAATTAAGAATTATATTTTATTAAATTAAGAGATTTTTTGAATTAAATAATATTTTAATAAAGTAATATTATTATTATTATATTAATTTTTATTAAATATAAATGATCTTATAATTTTATGAATGAAATTATAATTTTTATTAAAGTTTGAAATCCATTTCTGTCAAAACCCGTGAATTTTGGATAAATGTCGATTTTTATTTTAAAAATGAAACTTAACATATTTAGAAAAATATTTAGATAAAATAAATGTTATTTCTAGAATCAGGACATCAAAATTATCCAACGGTGAATTTTTCATAATTTTCTGAGATAGTCAAATTTTTTGGTAAAAATTAAATACCGTTTAAATATATAATGTGTTTTATGATATCATAATGACTCAATAGTGATGTAATAAAATACTATAATCTTTATCTTTGGACAATATATGTTTTACCATTAAAATAATGTGATTTTGGGTTTGTTTAACTTACATTTCAAAGCATTATTGGACCCCTCAATACTTATTAAGCATCTTCTCTTTATAAATTAATTTCAATGGGAGTGTGACTCACCTCCACATAAGGAACCTCATTATTTTAAGAATTTCGTACCTTGTCCTTATAAAATATTATTATCCTCTTCCCTTTTCCAATAACCATGGTAAAAAACCATGGTATGGTTTGTGGTTTGGATTAATTTAATATAAGGGGTCCCAAACCTAAATAATAAAGAATTCCCTCACCTTTCCTATATAAACCCACCCAAGCTCCCACTTCCTCCTCACTCAAAGCCTTTTTAGTTCGTCCAGCCTCTACCCTAATCTCTCTATAATCCTCCCAAGGTTCCCCAAGCTCCCAAGAAGCCTCTCTCAAGCCTCTCTCAAGCCTTTGGAAGCACACTTCCATGTAAGGGTTTTTTTCTTCCTTTCTCCTTTTTGTCCAATTTTCTTTAAGTTTTTTTCCCTTTTAATTTAAATTATTAAGGTTGGGGTATGGTTTCTCACCTCCCTCATACTTACCTCTTTATGTTTGAATTATGGGAGACCCCTTTCTCTCTCATTAAATTCCTCCCATGTACTCCTGTTACTATGCCAAAATTCCGAAAAGAACTTCTCTCTTCTCATTTACATTCAAGAAATACTTTTATATCATGAATATAATTTCCATTAAAATTTTTGGGAAATGTATCTATATGAACTCCTTATTATCAATTACATGTAAATATGATGAAAAAACCCTTTCTCTCTCATCAACCATTTTTATGAATTCTTATGTCACGCCGTTACGCTGCTGAAATCGCACCGATTTTCTAATCCAATGCCATTGTGTAGTGAATACCATGCTCATTTATCCATCAAGGGTATTCACCATTATGCACATTTAATTATTGATTATAATGTTTCCTTTATGAATTCCACATTCCATTATCGTGGAATAAATGATTGTGTTTTATGAATCCATGTTTTATGATCCATGTGGAACACTTTTACATGAAATGAAATGTTTAAGAAAGGTGCGCCCTTATAGCGCTCTAATGCATTGGGTAAAGTATAGTAGAATGATACATCATGTTAAATGAGTGTTTATTCATGCTAATTTTAGTGAAACTATGGTTTAATCGTGCTTTATTTTCAATGAGAATTTACTCATGCTCCATGTGCAATGAGCCTTGGCTCATGCTAATTCCATGTTAAGTGTTGTTGCAACATTTCCATATTATGATTATCATGATTTATCATGCATTTATGTTCATGTTTCTCTTGTGCTCTATTGATATGTCTATTGTCTAACCTGTATTTAAATCCTCATGTATTCTGTGTTTATTCCCTTACTGGTCTTTGTAGCTCATCCTTTTCTTATGCATGTCCTCAGGTTATCCCATGCAATGCTAAGTACGAAGGAATGTAGTGGTCATGTAAAGGTTGTTTTCAATAAAGATATTGTATTTCATGTTTTAAGTTGTTATGTAATTATCCTAAGCCTCAAAGACACTAGAACTCTCGATCTTCCATGTTTTATCAAGTGAATAGTTTATTTAATAAATCATGTTTATGTTTGTAATTAATGTAGGGTTTCCATAGTTGGTATCAGAGGATAGGTTTAGTTATTTTTGGGATCAAGATTAGAAAACCCTAGTAAAGCCTTAGATACAAGACTAAGTACATTAGAAACATCCCTAAGTTTTGGTAAGTACTGAGTTAGTGGTTTATCAAAAAAATACATCCATGTCTGGATACAAGCAGGTAGAGGCGGCTCTGGCACAAATGTATCCTAGGGGTAAAACCCGAAAACACCGATTTGAGCTAGACTCGAATGGGAACTGGTGCACGACAATGGGTCTTGCTGCACTCTTGGTTACGACACTCCCAGGGGATATGTTTTGATAAATTCACAAGCTTATCATGATCCCTTATTAAGGGAATTACAAAAAAATGCCCCTAAGAATATATGTTAGAAAGTAGATCATGAAAAGCCTAGATTGAATCATATAGACTCATTAGTTATGGAAATAAAAGTTTATTTATAAGTCATCAACTTTTGTCTTTGGATTAACATTTATGTGTTACCCCCTAACATTCCTTTTATTCCAGCCAAAGGCCAGTAATAGGAGGACTCGGGCTAACAACCGATGTGAAGATTAGTATGATGACTATACTAATGAGATCCCCAGTCCAATGGGAGTGGGAATCGTGAACTTTGTCACGCTTCACTCTCAGCTAACTCAAGCATTGAATAGAAACACAGGTCATGAGGAATGTCCAAACTCCCCTAAGAAGGAAGAAGTTGCTATCAAAAGCTTCATGAGAAAAAGTCCTCCTACTTTTAGTGGATCATCTGATCCCACGATCGGTGAACAATGGATCAAATCCATTGAAAAGATCTTCTCCATACTTCAATGTTCTGAACAAGAGAAGGTTCTCCTGAGTGTTATCATATGGAGGGTGAAGCTGATCAATGGTGGACGTTGATCAAAAATACAAAGCCTGATGAGGAGATCAAGGCATTAGAATGGAAGGATTTTCAGAAGATGTTTTTTAATAAATATTTTCCGCGCACCCTCCGGCTTAAGATGGAAAGGGTCTACCTTTCCCTCAAGAAAAAAGATGAAGAATATATTGGGGAATATGAGGCCAACTTCACAAGGCTTGCACGATATGCTTCCAGCTTTGTCGTTACCCCAGAATGCAAAGTTGACCGCTTCTTTGGTGGGTTGAAGCCTAGCCTACAGAGAGAATTAGCAATCCGTGACTTCGACAGCTATGAGGAAATTGTTCGATGTGCAATCAAGGTCGAAATAGAGATCAGAGAATCACATGGTAATCATGGGGACAAGAAGCGTAAGGTAGAAATCAATACTGGCGGTCCAATGTATAAATCCAATGGTGCTAAGAATATCCAGCACCCCACTTTTCAAAAGTGTGGAAAGAAGCACCCTGTAAATTGCCTCAAGGGGACGAGGAAATGATTTAGGTGTGTAAGATAAGGGAACCTAGCTGCTAACTGTCAACAATAAAGACCCGTGGCTGCGATAGAGGAGAAGAATGCTCCGTTCGAACCTCAACATGTTGTTAAATGCTACAAATTCAAAGAACTGAGTCATTTTGCAAATCAGTGCCCTAATACAAGGGTTTTCGGAGGCAACCAACATCCTCCAAGGTAGTAAGGAAGAGATTTTTCCATCACTTATGCCGAAGTGAACCCCGAAAATGAAGTGGGGACAGGTACGCTAGTTATTCTTTCAATATTAGCGAACATACTTTTTGATTCAGGTTCTATGATTTATTTTATATCTCGAAAGTTTAGTAGAAAAATCCTAACACCACCACAAATCATGGAAGTGAAGATGTCGGTGAGTACGAAAAATGGGGCAATCATTGCATCCCATGAATATAAGTCCTCCCATATTATAATATGTGGATTGAATTTCCTGGCGAACCTCATCATACTCCCTCTAGTGGAATTTGATGCAATTCTTGGCATGGATTGGATTTCTTTATATAGAGCCAACATAAATTGTCAGGAGACGGAAATCACAATCCATATGGAAAATCAATCCCCGATTCATTACAAGTGTAAAGAGGAATATGAATCTTCTTTAGCTCCATCATCTCAAGCATGGATATTACTGCCCTATGAGCACATATATTAGGATCATATGATTGAGTCCATGGAAGAAACCACCCTTGAAGAAATTCCTATTGTGAGGGAATTTGCTAAAGTATTTCCCGAGGAACTGCCTGGTCTTCCTCCTAAAAGAGATGTTTAATTCTCAATTGAACTTATACCAGGGGCTCTAACAATATCCAAGACTCCATATATAATGGTTATTGTAGAGCTTGAAGAGCTGAAGAAAAAACTACTGGAGAATCTGGATAAAGGGTTTATACGCCCAAGTGATTCACCATGGGGTGCACCGGTCCTCTTTGTCAAGAAGAAGGATTGCTCAATGAGACTTTGCATCGATTATCGTGAACTTATCAAAATAACTATAAAGAACAAGTATCCTATCCCATGAATTGATGACTTGTTCGTTCAGCTGCGTGGAGCACAATACTTCTCCAAGGTGGACTTCCGGTTGGAATATTATCAAGTAAGGGTGAAGAAAGAAGATATCCCCAAGACTGCTTTTTGCACAAGATACGAGCACTATGAATTAATAGTAATAACTTTCAGACTCACTAATGCTCTAGAAATCTTCATAGAAATAATGAATATATTCTTTATAGATTACCTAGACAAATTTTTGGTAGTCTTAATAGATAATATTATAAGATACTCCAAAACCAAGGGGGATCACGAGGAGCATTTAATAACTATACTAGAGTCTTTGTGCATAGAGAAGCTCTATGAAAAGTATAGCAAGTGTGTGTTCTGGTTGAAAGAGGTCTCATTCTTGGGCCATATCATCATAAGAAATGGGATATCAATGGATCCCTCCAAAACAGATTCAATTGAGGGATGACCAAGGCCAACATCGGTAATAGATATACGTAGCTTCTTGAGGTTAGCTAGATATTATCGACGATTTGTGAGGAATTTTTCAGAATTGTCCAACCGTCTTACCAAGCTAACTTAGAAGGGAGTAATGTTTTCTTGGAGTGATGAATGTGAAGAAAGGTTCAAGGAGTTGAAAAGGAGGCTTATCACTGCACCCGTGATCACTTTACCCATGAGTGGGGAAATTTTTGTGGTATTCAGTGATGCTTCAAAGAAGGGCTTAGTATGTGTGCTGATGAAGAATGATAAAGTGATATCGTATCCCTTGAGGAAGTTGAATATCCTTGAGCGAAACAATCCAACACATGATATGGAGTCAGCGGCGGTGATCTATGCTTTGAAAATTTGGCGGCGGTATCTCTATGTGGAGAAATGTGAGACATATAATGACCACAAGAGTCTTAAATATATATTCATAGAGAAAGAGCTTAATATGTGCCAGAGAAGATGGATAGAGCTCATCACGTATTATGACTTTTTAATACATTACCACCCTGGGAAAGCGAACAAGGTGGAAGATGCCCTAAGTAGAAAGGACCCAACGTTTCTATCAATGATGAGAATTGATAAGGATCCAATCTTCATAGACTTGATGAAGATGGACATGGGAATCATAAATAAGGGAACATCATCAATACTTTCAAAAATTATTACTCAACCATCTCTTTTGGAAAGGTTAAAGGATGCTTAAAAGGATGATGTGGGAATTCATGAAAAAGTGGAAGCTATCAAAAAGGGGAAATCATCATAGTTTAATGTTAATGAGGAAGGAATTATGTGATTTGGGAAAAGTCAATGTTTTCCATCAAGTTCGGAGCTAAAGAAGGAACTTTTGGACAATGCACATAGTTCAAATTTCTCTATTCACCCAGGGAGCACAATGATGTATCGAGATCTCCAAGAAATCTTATGGTGGAATAATATGAAGAAGGAGATCGCTGAATATACATCAAAGTGCCTGGTGTGATAGCATGTGAAGGCAGAGAGGCAGAAGTATAAGGGGATGATGCAACCCTTGCCCAAACCAGAATGGAAATGGGATAACACCACCATGGACTTTATCACTGGACTTTCGAGGACTTTGAAAGGAAACAATGAAATATCGGTTTTTGTGGATCATCTTACAAAGACTGCACACTTAATTTCTATTCGGGAGGATTTTTCATTGGATCAACTAGAACAGATATATATCAGGAAATTGGTAAGGCTGCATGGAGTGCCACTATCTATTGTGTTTGACCGAGATCCAAGATTCACCTCTATGTTTTGGAAGAGTCTTCAACATGCTATGAATATTGAACTGAACTTTAGTATGGACTATTATCCTCAAACTGATGGCCAATCTGAGCGGACTATCCAAACACTTGAGTACATGTTGAGGTAATTCTCAATGGACTTTAAAGGAGGACGGGATCAACATCTTCCTCCGGTTGAGTTCTCTCATAATAACAGTTTTTAATCAAATATCCAAATGGAACCATATGAAGACCTGTATGAGACAATGTGTAGAACACCGACATGTTGGGATGAGGTCGGTGAATGTAAGCTGCTTGTACTAGAAATGGTGGAAGAAATGGTCGAGAAGGTGAAAACCATTCAGCAGGATTTCAAGGCAGCCTAGAGTCGACAGAGGAGTTATGCAGATAACTGTCAACAAGACCTTTAGATTAAAGTTGGAGACATGGTTTTTCTACACATATCTCTATGGAAGAAGGACATGCAGTTTGGAAAGAAAGGTAAGTTATGTCCAAGGAACATCGGCCTTTTCGAGATTATTGATCATGTCGGGGCGGTGGCCTATTGACTAGCACTTCCACCTACCATTTCCAAAGTACATGAGGTCTTTCATGTATCCCTCTTAAGGAAGTACATACTAGACCCTTCACATGTACTCTCTTCTAATGTGGTACAATTGGAAGATGATCTTTCTTATGATGAACAACCAGTGAAGATCTTAGATCGTAGTGAAAAAGTTCTACGAAATAAGACAGTTCCCCTCATCAAGGTGTTGTGGAGAAACCAAAAGTTTGAAGAAGCCACTTGGGAATCATAGGAAGTGATGAAGCTGAGTTACCCAAATATGTTTTAGTGTGAGAAAACGAAAATTTCGATGGCAAAATTTATTAAGTGGGGAATATTGTAATGACCCAATGTTTCATTAATGGAAATCCCTCTTGATATAATTATATGTCTCTTTATGTTTATATAAAATGTCAACTTCTTTGGTTTAATGTTAAGAATTTTTATTGTTGCTAATATAGCGGTTGAATAGGGATCACATGATTAGTATAAATAAAGGACTTTAACAAATCCAATTTACTCAGAAAAAAGAAGCGATGGCCTCATCCAGTAGAATTTCTCCATATGAAGCCCATTTGTAGAAGCTCAGAAAAGAGGTGGCATCCTTGGGCTTTTCTCTTGACCAAGCCCAAGCTGAGTTTTATCATGTTATGCTCAAACAGGACCGTCTATAGGTGAAGTGGAAGTTGATAGAAATTACCACTTGAGCGATGTTATCTGAGCCACCCCAAGAGTCTGTCACCATCGTACACCTTACCCTTAGGTCTTATACGGCTGTTTTAAGGGGTTATATAACAAATCACTAATACTATGTTCATGTACATTTTTTTATATAATAATTAATATACCTCTTTTTCATTTTTGATACATTGTAAATAGTTTTTATAGTACAAATAGTGTCTTTATTTATTATTTAATTAAGAATTATATTTTATTAAATTATGGGATTTTTTGAATTAAATAATATTATTATTATTAAATTAATTTTTATTAGATATAAATGATATTATAATTTTATGAATGCAATTATAATTTTTATTAAGGTTTGAAAGCCATTTCTGTCAAAACCAGTGAATTTTCAATAAATGTCGATTTTTATTTAAAAAGTGAAAATTAAAAAACTTAGAAAATTATTTAGATAAAATAAATGTTACATCTTGAATCAGGACATCAAAATTATCCAACGGTGAAATTTTCATAATTTTCTGAGACAGTCAAATTTTTGGGTAAAAATTAAATACCGTTTAAATATATAATGTGTTTTATGACATCATAATGACTCAATAGTGATGTAATAAAATTCTATAATCTTTAGGTTATGCCAATATATGTTTCAACATTAAAATAATGTGATTTTGGGTTTTTTTGACTTATATTTCAAAGAATTAATGGACCCCTCAAGACTTATTAAACATCTTGTCTTTTTAAATTAATTTCCATGGGAGTGTGGCTCACCTCCACATAAGAAAACTCATTATTTTAAGAATTTCGGACCTTGGACTTATAAAATATTATTTTCCTCTTCCCTTTTCAAAAAAACATGGTAAAAAATCATGGTATGGTTTGTGGTTTGGAGTAATTTAATATAAGGGGTCCCAAACCTAAATAATAAAGAATTCCCTCACCTTTCCTATATAAACCCACCCAAACTCCCACTTCCTCCTCACTAAAAGCCTTTGGAGTTCATCCAACCTCTACCCTACTCTCTCTAAAAATCTCCCAAGGTTCCCCAATCTCCCACGAATCCTCTCTAAATCCCTTCTCAAGCCTTTGTAAGCACACTTCCATGTAAGGGTTTTTTTCTTCCTTTCTCCTTTTTGTCCAATTTTGTTTAAGTTGTTTTTCCCATTTAGTTTCAATTATGAATGTTGGGGTATGGTTTCTAACCTCCCTCATACTTACCTATTTATGATTGAATTATGGGAGACCCCTTTTTCTCCCATTAAATTCCTCCCATGTAAACCCGTTACTATTCCGAAATTCTGAAAGGAACTTCTCTCTCCTCATTTACATTCAATCAATAATTTTGTATCATGAATCTAATTTCCATTACAATTGTTGGGACACGTATCTATATGACCTCCTTACAGTCCATTACTTGTAAATATGATGAGGATCCTCTTTATCTCTCATCAACCATTTTTATGAATTCTTATGTCATGCCATTACGTTGCCGGAATCACACCGATTTTCTATGCCAATGACATTGTGTAGTGAATACCATGACCATTTCTCCATCAAGGGTATTCAACTTTATTCACATTTACTTATTGATTATAACGTTTCATGTATGAATTCCACATTCCTTTATCGTGGAATAAATGATTATGTTTTTTGAATCCATGTTTTATGATCCATGTGGCACACTTATGCATGAAATGAAATGTTTAAGAATGGTGCACCCTTATAGAGTTCCAATGCATTGGGTAATGTATAGTATCATGATACGTCATGTGAAATGAGTTTTGACTCATGAAAATTCAAGTGCATCGAGGGTTTACTCATGCTTCATGTGCAATGAGAATTTACTCATGCTCCATGTCCAATGAGCCTTGGCTCATGCTAATTCCATGTTAAGTGTTGTTGCCACATTTCCATGTTATGATTATCATGCTTTATCATGCCTTTATGTTCATGTTTCTCTTGTTCTATATTGATATGTCTATTGTCTAACATGTATTTTACTACTCATGTATTCTGTGTTTATTCCCTTATTAGGATTTATAGCTCATCATTTTCTTATACATGTCCTCAGGTTATCCCATGCAATGATAAGTACGAAGGAATGTAGTGGTCATGTAAATAATGTTTTCAATAAAGATGTTGTATTTCATGTTTTAAATTTTTATGTAATGATCCTAAGCCCAATGACCCTAGACCTCTTGATCTTCCATGTTGTATCAAGTGAATAGTTTATGGAATAAATCATGTTTAAGTTTGTAATAAAAACAGGGTTTCCATATGATCCATTATAAATGAGCATCTTTTATTCCAAAATGGAATTGGTTTTGATTAAATGGGAGCTAGAATTCTGTCTCAAAAGTGTATTATAACATTTTAGATTGGTCTGGTGGAAACCCATGTAATTGAATCATTTTACATTATCATGGTATATATTTTGAAATGTTTGAAATGTAATATTTATTGATTTTTAATCTAAAAAGAATTGGTTGAATTCTATAATGAACAACTACACTCATGTTGGTTAGTTGGGGCATGCATCTTATGAGATAACCTATTTGGGTGTTTTTAATTTATATAATTTAAAAAATACTATTAGGTTTCATTTGGATGAACCCCAGATAGATTTACAGGACCATCCTAGGTATCCTTATCAATTAAAAAGGAATTTATATGGTAAATTGCCTAATTAGAATGGGATGTCAGTAAATGTTAAATTTTTACAAAGGATGTTTTATGATACTTTCCAATATTCCTTAGTGTTTTATTTTAAAATCATTCAAAATGTTTAAAGGTTAAATTTGAATTAATGTAAAGAATTAAAAATGGAACCATAGGGGATGTCATTTAATTTAAATCCTCAGGTAATGGTAGTTTTATTTTGTCTTTGAGTTTCCTATGAATGGAATTGTAAATTTTTTCTGTAGGTCTTATTCTTTATAGAAATGGATTACATGATATGTGTTGCACCTAGTGAAATATATTGGCATGAAATAGTGATATGGTCGATTCCTGTGCTTTTGTTACGGGATATCCCAAGGTAGGTAACACAAATAATGTTTAAATTCCTTGCTAAATTCTTTGAGATATATGACATTTGGTACTACTTGGGTGTTTTTTTCCCTATGAAGACTCATATTTTCAAAATTACACCATTGTTCAGATGGTTTTTCATGGTATCATTGACCATTGTTACAGGAATGAGAATTAATAAATGGTTGGTTTTAGTAGGTTATACATGAAAAGGTCATGGTCAGCCTCCTTATAGGTCTTGTGATCCTTTCTTTATTCCTTGGATGGATCGGGTTGTTATTAGTCTGTTTTACATTTTTATGATATAGAACATCATTGAGAATCATTTTCTACATGGTCCATCTGAAACTTGAATTCAGTGAGTGGAAAACATTTGGATAGTATCACGAATGGTTCTTCTTTTTTTCTGAAACCTCAGGGTAGTATGATTTTACATATGCAGTTCCCATCAAGTGTTAAATTATATAAAAAATATGGAGATTTCAGTATAATTGTTATTCCTCGACCAATTAAGTATGTACATGGGTCATCTTTTAGTAGAGTGAATGAAAGTTGAAGGAATCATGTTCATCCCAACGCTCAAGATTACTTTATAAGAGAATCGAATGTTTTGACACGTCAATCAAGTTGGTTCTGGATTTCATTTCAAATGATAAAATATTGTGACATGGTGATCATGACTCAGAGGATAAATTCATGTACGTTTAAAGGGTTTTGATCTGGAACACTTGTAAATGGATGGTCCATAACTTATTTGAAGTATAGTACACTCCTACGGCGGGGATCACCACGTCGGTTATGGTGGTTATTTATCCTTCTAAGTAAAAAGAGAACAACTTAAGAGGAACATTGGTAAATGGTTAGGCTTTCTTGAATTCCATTTAGGATTTCAAGTGTTTAATCATGTATGTTGTTTCATGGAATCATGAATTTGATGTGGTTGTCTGGGTATGAATCCCTTGAGAAACACTATTGGGTTTTGATGGACTTCAGTGGTTAATCTTGAATCACCAAGAAATTCCTATGGTGGTGAAGGCATCATGGTTCATTTTGTATCAATGTGTCTGTAGTTAAAGATTAAATTCTTCTAATAATTTAACCCAGAGTGGTTCGATTTTTCTTCTTTTAGTTTTATTTGTTGGTGGGAAATCATCAAAATCCTCTTACTGTATTCTATTAAAAGAGGAAATCATGTTGCATATCTTGACATCATCCATGATATATTATGAGTGTGTTGGTCATAGACTACGCTAATGTTTTAAAAGATTTTGGGCTTGGGGTGTGATCTCTATCGTTGTTAAAAATTGAATGCATGGTTTTTTTATATAGGTCTATTTGGTTTCTTGGTTAGAATGTCGTGGAAATTCTCTTGGACACTAGCAGTTATATTTTGACTTGAGCTTCAGGTGGATTCCGCTCCTGGCACATTCAAGTATCCAATATGGATTCTTAGTTCATGATGACATCTTTCTTTCATTCATGGTGTATGGACCACCCTGATTTACTTCCTTGGAAACAAATTCATTTATTTCATGGTATCAAAAGACTTGTTGTTAGGCTTTTAGGTCCTTTAAGGGTTATGATTCTAGTGGTATGTATCGGGATTACACCCTTGTTTGTGATGAGGCATGAAATGTTTAGATCATCAAGTGGTGTCTTGACTAGGGAACATCACCAAAATTAATTTATAGACTTATGTGGATGTGTTTTTGGTAGATGCGAGATGTCTCAGAAGAAAGCATCATAGTTCAATTGGAATTGTGACTACCGTCTAAGCTAGGCATTCTGAGAATGGTCAGTCATAATGGATTGAACTATTTGTCTTCTTTTTCAATTAATAATTTTGACGATGAACCGACTTAATCATGTTTTCAGGTGGAGAAGAGTGTGGTATGTGTTGGACTGGGCATTTTAGGAAAATAATGGTTGACCTGTCTATGCAAGTTCGGTGGAGAATCAACTGTTTCACCTTTTCAAAATCATTCTTAGAATGTCCTTAGAACAATTATAGGAATGCTTTGTCACAAAATTTCAATGGTGGAGCTACCATTGTTTCAAATTGGCCCCTTATGAAATAAAGCCTAAGGTGAGGATTAGGTGTTTTCAGATGTTTAATGAGATGAAAATGTTATCATTTCTCTAGCTAAATGGGCTTAGGTAAGCTCCATTTCATTTTTTCATTTGGAAAAGGATCATTGGCTCAAATATTAATGGCTTAAGAACCATATGCTTAAAAAGTTTTTTAAGGTGCATTGGATGTTTGAAAAAACACTATGACCGGTTAATCAAGACTTAACAACACTTATTGGTCAGGTGATGTCTTCATTGTTCTTGAAGGCTTCTCAAGGATGAGAATATATAAGGTGGTGAGGTTGGAAGAATCTGTGTTTTTTGAATGGGAGAAAATCCAAAGGAATTCAAACTTTTTGAATTTCTTGGTTGAGAGGTTTTTTAAAAATGAGATTTGAAATGGGATTCCAAGAGTTGAAACACTCAAAATTGTTTTTTTTAATTTTGGGTAATGTCCTGAGAGGTTTGACGGGTGTCACTTTGAGTTTTGGGAAGGCCGAGGTCTGAAAATCATTTTTTGGAGAGTCTATATAGGGTTCATGGTATGTATAAAATTGTGAAACCACTCTTAGTAAACTGTGTTGCTCTAATAGAGTTGCAGAAGCTCCCTGTATGTGTTTCTCATAGTTTACCTATACCATGCACCTACCTCACATGGGAAGTGCCACTGAGATAGTATACTCACACTATTCATCACACGTTTTGTGCAATGTTAGGGTAACTGTGCGGAACACACTATGCATGGTGGTTTCTTATGTAGGGGTGATTCACAGTTGGTTCATGGTTTGGAAAAGCCATATTAAAAAATCCAGTGACTTGGTCATTGGGGTTAAAATTATTATTTTTCCCTAATGAGGTTAAAACCTCATTTTTTTCCACCTCCTTTGGCTGTGTGTAGCTCTTGTCCTCCCCATGGTGAACTCTCCTCCTCCCCAAGTAAGGCATGTAGATAACTTATGGATTTGTCATCTGAATCATGTGTCACCAGTCTCTATAGATCTTCATCAATATTCTATCGATTCAATTTGAATCATTCATCATTTATTCTCATTTTGGATTATTTATTTTGGTCCTTTTCTTTGTTATATTCTATACCAGATTGAATCGGACTTCTATTTTTGATGAGTAGGTCATCCATGATATGAGGTATGTGGTCTATACATTTTTCTTCAAGTTTCCATCATTTTATGAATATTACAATTTCTTTACAAGCTATCCCTTTCCATGTGTTTCTTTATAATTGTTTCCTTCATATCAAATTGATCATCACACCCAGATATACTCCTTATAGTAATTGTTTTGTAATTTAACGTTTTTAACATCATTCAATAAATCCTCATGGGTGTTCCTATGTGAATTTCCCTTTATAATTAAATTAATAAATGTTTGTAATGCCTTCTAAGATTTTTTCATAGATTAATAAATGTCATTTCCCCTTATTGGTGTTTTCTTATTTGTTTAAGGCACCACCTTATTTCCTTGTTGAACCATATATTTAAATTTCCATGTTTGGTAGTTCTTCTAAAATGGATATTGTATGTGGAATGAGTTATTACTCTTGTATATGATGATTAATCATTTAAATGAGTTGTTTGATAAATAGTTTCATGATTTTTTTATTAAAACACCTTAGATTAGTTGTGTTTTTTTTAAAATTAAAAATTGATGATTTTTAGTTCATAAGGTTCTTGGTTAATTCTATGATGTCATGTTTTGAAAATGGATTTTTTTGTACATGGCCTTTATTTCAGTTATAAAATGATTTTTCCTCAGTTGATAAATGTTTATTCTGAACCAAGCACATCCTAAGTGATTTCTTTTCACTGTACATGTTTCTACCCAATTTGGTAATTTCTAAGATTCCCTTGGATGCTCCTAAGTACCTCTTAAGAATTTTCAATTGAATTTCCATATATTTTTATTTAATATGAAGGTATTTATTATATTGAATGACATGAAGCATGATAGATTTCGTGTCATTTTTTATAAAATGGAATTGAATAGGGTGGTATGACCATTCCTCTTGCTATAATTAAATATGCATGGCTTATATGAATTATTATAATTGTGATTACCATGATTATAATGGGTTTATAAAATGAAATGTATCAGAGGTATTGCCGATTATATTATAAATATGATTATGCCTTTGTATACGCTTGATAAATAAGTTGTATGAGACATTTTTACTCATGAAACGTATTATAAATGATACTCCTTAATATAGGTTGGGTACAATGAAAATGAGTATTGGGAATGATAGATTTTCAAACTCCCTTACATCTGGTATCGAGTATGGAATATCACACCAGTGATAATATTTGGGAAATGGGCTTAACGCACCACGTTCCATGATTAATGTGATGCCATGGTAGTTCACCCATTATCCTAAGTGTTGTACCATTACATCTATCATGCTAAATGGATATAGGAAATTCACCATATTTCTCGATCTCATAGGCTCATTTAGACCGGTAATGGATGTCTGAGTTATACGGTGATCTAGCTATGAGCTAGTATTCCAGGTTTGTAGACATTGGGAATATTCACACACTTGGTTTATATAGGTGGATGTAATATTTAAATGAACCCTATAGATAATGATTACTATATCTATTATTCTTGATCATACTTTTATACCTTCCTTGAGCTAACACAAGTTGAGCCTCTAGGTTTTATTTAGAAACCTAAGATTGTAGGTGTTTTTTATTTCAATACTCTTTATTTATTCATATTACCTAAACTAATTTACTATATATAGGGACTAGATTCAATTGTATAACCCATGGGTGGAAACCTACTAGGATTTATATCTCATTCCCTAATTAGGACACTATTTCCCTAGGTTAACTTATTAGATCTTTTTTTATAGGACCATGGTTCATTTCTTTTGTTATTTATCAAGTACCTAGGTGTTAGGAGTGAAAAACTGTGATGAAATGCGAAATGCTCATTGAAATCACCATTTGGGATTTTCTTCTAGTTCATTCTTTTTTATCTACTTTGTATTGTATCACATCCTACAATACATATTTAATTTTAGTTTATGTATCATCATCATGAAATGAGTGTATCTGTTTTCTATTTTCATTGTCCATCAATTGTATATAGTTTTTTTATTATTCTTATACATCCATATCTTTCTATTAGTAATTCTTTCACTTTTTCCTATTTTTTATTTATATTATATCATTGTGCTAATATGAGAAGAGAGTATAGTCTCCCCACTATACAATATTTACACCCTCACTGGTAGTCTGAAACCTCTGGCGTATAGGGAGGTGCTCTTGAGTCCACGAGACCCACTGGTCCAGTTACCATCTTAGTGGTCAGTCAGAGTAGGTTGTTACAAGAGTCCTCAAGTTGGATCATTTCTCTAGACATATGGGAAAGGATTTGATAAAAAGATAAGGTGAGCCTCATGGATGTATCTGAGACTCATGTAATTTTTTTATTCTTTATTCTTCCTCACATATATATATATATGATTAGACCGATGGGAGATCATATTTGTATATCTGAAAGGATTCAACATTATATATTATTATTCATTTAGATGTTTTATTTTTCCTCTGTACTCAGATTTTTATCTTTGTTATATTATACATGATTATTTTTCATTAATAGTGAACTCTAATATATGTGGTGTATCCTCTCCATGGTGCCTACATATACCCCCACTACCATTCATAAGACTTTGTAATTTTGAATGGTGAGCCTGAGGTACAATGGAGAACCATTCTAGGGCACCAGTTGAGTGGCCTACAAATAGGGGCATTACAACAATTTGGTTTATCTGGACCAATTTCATTTCCATAAAATGATGAATAAGTATCATTAAACGATCTTTCTCCTCATTCCATTTGTTTTTAAGGGATATTTTTAGTCAATTAATCTTTTTTTATTGTGTTGTTCCTAATATTTAGTGTTTATTTAGCACTTTGGTATACCCAAAATCAATGTATTGAATATCACATGCATTTAAATGTGAATTTTCACCTTGAATCCCTTCTATTATCCCATTAATGGATCATTTAAAATATTGGCGTTATGAGGACATCACTATTTCATAGAGTTGGATATATAGACTTCCCTTTACAGTGATAAATACTATATCTTGACTGATAACCATTAACTAAGTGTTATTAAATATAAACCAATTTTCTCTAGTATGATCATCACCACATTCTTTTAATCACTCTTATAATAAATGTTGATTGGTAGGAATGGTGGGGTTAAATCAATCTCCTTTAATACAAGAAAAGGTCGACCCCTAAACTATTATATACTAAAACATAGTGGATTTTCCCTTTGTTTTTATAGCTATGTATATATAAGGTCTTTATATTCGATTGTATTATTTCCCCATATATTTATTTAGTAATGTAAATGAAAACATTTTAGTTAGAATTTTTTAGCATGATATGAATACTCAGTAACTACCTCTGTCTCAAAATACTATAGTTTTTTATGAATTTGATGGGGGATTATATTACCTATTTATAAAATATAATATTAATGGAAACTATTATTCATGTTGGTACTATTGGGATATGCTTTAAGAAATCATTTTTTTTGGGACTGTGGCCAATGATTTCTCCCATGTATGCACACCTATGGAATTGATATTTTAATATTAGTGGATTCAGAGGATGCAATTCCTAGAATCTTGGGTGATGGTGTCTTTACAACATTTATTCTTTATGATCTAGGTTCTGTGAGTATTTATAATTAATTAGAAGATAATGTTCTATATAGACAATCCACTTGAAGAATGGGTGATAGAAAATCTCTATAGGACCATGGATCAAACTATTATTCATGAAGAGATTATTTCACCACCATTAATCCAGTTTCTACAACATATATGAAATAATTTAGGTAATAATTATAATCCTAAATGTACAACTACTATTTTTACCACTACCTATCATGCCCCAGACCCGTAGTCCTAGAATGTAGGGATAATAAACATATTATTTATTTTTATTCTTCTAAATAAACCCAATATATCAAATTAAAAAAATCCCAAATAAAAAAATAACTAAAAAATATTGAGTATCTTATAGACCCCAGAATTTTTAGGTTCATAGTTTTAGATAATTATGAAAAATAACATTTAACTAAAAAAACTGATATCTTTCTAATGAATAAAATATGTTTTGAAATATATAAGAAACTACTTATTCCATTAGATGTCTTATATATCTCTTAAAACTTCTACACATGTTCTACTCTTCTATAAATATCATGTGTGATAATTTTATTTATAACCTAGTGGATTGGAAACATAATAAGGGTGATCTCAAATACTATGTAAAGGTAAACATATATCAAAATCTCTCAAATCATAATCTTGTAAGGAATAATATAATATGAATAAATAAGGATCAAATAATTTAATATAACTTGTCAAATTTTCTTAAAATAAATCCATGGATGAAATCACATTTTAAATAATCGCATGGATAAAAACTAAATTCAAGGTGATAAAATTCATAATTCCTAACATCTTGATCTTTACCATCAAAGCATCAGCTAATAAACTATTACTTTCATCAAGGGCGCAACTGATACATCATGCTTACATTCGGTTGGAATACACAAAATACCAGATCCTTTTGTCTCATGAAACTAACCAATGTAATAAGGGGATATATAATATTTTTCCACACCATTCTCTTTTTTAATCCCAATGCATTTACCATAAGAAATATATGAATATCTAGAAAATGAATAATAAACATAACTTAGGAATCAATTAACATCCATGTTGGGGTTTAAACATATATAGAATCAATAATTTTCTAGTAAGAAAATGGGATAACAAAGATATATTCAATAAAGATAAATAATGTGGATTTTAAATTAATAAATACTAAATTTTCCTTGGAAATCCATAGATAGATGTATAGGAATAACAAAATATATATATTGTCAAAACTTTCCACTGTCAATAATTAATCATAATCCATCCATAACAATAGGTTTGATCATTTAAAATATATATATCCCATGTGTAACATAGGGAATTTAAAAATATGTTTACATATATGAACAACACTATTATAAGAATTACACATTTAATAGGGATACATAAGAATGGAATTGGAAGATTTATCACACCTATAATAGAGGATTATAAGGAATGTCAATGGAAGTGGAAAATAATTTATCTTATGGATATTTTATTTATATATCTTTAAAGGAGTTAAAAGTAGTAAAATTTTTCTTGAATCTATTATTGATTCAGAGTTAATGATATTTGTTAAATCATCCAATGTATATGGTCCTGGAATAGGATGACTCCCAATAGAAAAAAGATGTTGGTTCACTTTCCTTATAGTAAGTAAATAATGTATCAATTATGAAAATAAAATAGTGAGAAGATGTGTAAAAAAATAAAACAAAATAGATTGGAATAGAGTGATTAGGGTTTTAGAAATAGTGATAATTAAAATATCACCAATGGGTTATCTTTTAAAAGACACGGGTTTTAAATTTTGATTATAGAACAATCCATTATTGATTTGGTAAAAAATTAATCAAAATACCATGAAAGAGTGAACATGATGTGAATGTTTGAACATAATGATTAGAAAAATAATAATTATATAATACAACAAACAAGTAGTAATTAACCTATAAAATGAAACATGCTGCACATAATAAAACATTTCTCAAGGGAATCAAATATTATGACAAAAAATTCATACCTTATTTCATGTATCACACTAAAATGATTGGATATATCGTATAAAAATAATAAATGTATTCATAAAATATTTTATAACCTTATTTATAACGATAAATTTTTATA
This sequence comes from Viscum album, assembly GCA_963277665.1. Taxonomy (NCBI): domain Eukaryota; kingdom Viridiplantae; phylum Streptophyta; class Magnoliopsida; order Santalales; family Viscaceae; genus Viscum; species Viscum album. The sequence continues at coordinate 1,144,386,623 of OY728157.1, read as the reverse complement.
AAGATCATTGATAATGATTATCAACATTTATATTAGTTAGTTATTATCTATTTTTAAATAGCGAGTTTTAGTAATATTTATCGTTTCGAACAAGTTTTGTAACAACCATATTTTTATTCATTATTATACCAATTTCATCATTCCTAGATAGTACATGGCACTTGAATTTATTATTTATAAAAATTCATAATTTTTTGATTTTATTTTATAAGATTATTTGTTATTATCCTTGAATAAAAAATTCCCAATGCATGTGTTTTAGGGATTTTGAATTAACATACATCAGTATCTTAATTATTGAGTTTAATATTAATGTTATTATAATACCATGAGATTTTGGAATATACATTTTTTGATCAACAAAAACTAATAAACTAAAAAAAGTTAATACATAATTATAATTTTGAAATTTAATAATAATAAAACCTATAGTAAAAAAATATATTAACCAATTTTAAATGATTACTTTTAGAGGATATATAAATAATGTGAGTTAGTATATAAAAGTATTTTTCTTTATAAAAATAATTATTACGCATTAATAAACTAAAATCAGTCATTTTTAAAAAATTATTTTCATAATAAATAATATTTAAATATATTAAATAACATATTGAACTAATTGTTTAAGTAATTGGTATGTGATGGTGTAAAGGACACCAAATGTAAAAAAAAGGCATTTAATAAAAAAAGTGGTTTTCATTATATTTCCATCTAAAATATAAATTTTATATTATGATTTTTTAAATGGAATTCATTTTTTAATTCCATTTATCAATATTAGTTTCAATTGAATTTTTTATATTATTTGAAAATATTTATTTTTATGGGAATAATGAAAAATATATGTTTGAAAAATTACATGACTTTATGACATTATTAGTATAAAAATATCACGAACTAGCCCAGGTACCATGATAACCTAATAAGTGATCTAGGCCTTACATATCCCAAGGGGAATTCTTAATCCCCATGGGTTGATGACTACCACCATGCATCAAACAACATGCGAGTAGGAATGATTTTGCCACAAAACCAAGCCGAACAAAGACAATAAAGTCAATATGAATACAAATTAAACTCCACTGGGAGTAATGTAACAAAAGTAAAAAAAGGTATTAAATTCCAAATTACCACAACCCAAGTACCAAAATAGAAGAAACTATCCATATCCCTAAGGACAAAACTCACCAAATCCAATGTTCAATAGCTGGATCTTCCTCCAAGAAATCCTTTCCCATTGCTCGAACCTCTAAGGATAGAATCTATGAACACCTGAAGTCACATGTAGGGTGTGAGATAAAATACCATTAGGGTATCACTAAGGATCCCATATCAAACTACAATAATAAATTAATAAAAGTAATGCTTTCAATTTTAAAATAATCAGGTTTTAGATTTCAGATCATATTAAATCAAATCATGTTATACAATTGAAATGATGGTTAAGCACTTTAAGAAATGGCATTACAAGTGATGAAATATTTATTAAACAATAGAATAAATAAAATATTTATATAATTTTTTTTATAAAAATCCATAGGGCATGTGAAGTAGTTTAACAACATTGGCATACATTTATATCTCCAATATAAAACAAGCGAGAAACATGGTAATATACCTAAAAGGTAAGAAATATCCAAGCTACAGGACTCTACACAGACATAGTGATCATAAAAATAGGTCTATACAAACATATATATGACACTCTCCCAATGTGACTTTTCACCAACCCTTCGAGGATGCGACGTGATGTATTTTTGTTTTGAAACATTGTATAAGTGAAGAGTGTTTCCAAATAACTCACAAACTACCAATGTGTTTCATGTGATATTACAAAAAAATGCTATGAAATTTATTTTAAGAATACTTAAAACGTAATTAAATCAAATTCCCCCATTTCAAATTTCAATTTTAAATTAAAAAAATAGGTTTTAATAAAAAAACATGCCTCTTTAACAAAGATAAAACCACTATTTTTCTATCAAAAGTTTTTAAGCCATTATCACAAGTTTGAAATCAATTCAAAACCAATTAAGTCAATTTTTAAAATAAATTTCCATAATTAAATTCAATAATTTAATTGGAATATCTTCCATCACATTTAAAATTTAAATTAAACAATTTAAACCATCTAATTTCTAAAAATTCTCCCCAATTCCATGGAATTGGGGTTTATCACAATTTTTAAACAAAAATCATTTCAAATGTGCTAATTCATTGAATTTACATTTTATCAAATAAATTTAAATAATGTTTGATAAATTTAATTTAAATAAAAAATTGAAATAAATCAACCAATTAAAGGTTAATCAATGTGGCGAAACTGAACAAAACCACCTACCTTTCTCTTCAGAACCAACACTCTTAACAGAACCTGTCAATGAGAATGAAGGTGTAGAAGACCTAGAAACTCATCCTAGAAAAAATATCCAATATTATGAACCATAAATACATTCATTTCATGATGATACATTGAAATACCAAAGTATGAGAAATTGATAATTATGAAAAGAGAAGAGAATGCTTACCCATGGATCCACACCGCAAGTGCAACGATGATCAAATATTGAATGAAGGAACTCAGAAGTGTTGGAGGGATCCAAGATTACCTGGGGAAATATTTAGTTTGAGATAAATTAAATTTAAGAGGAGGGGGAAATAATATATTAATAATATTTCCCTTTTGAAAAGCACAATCAGGGTATTATATAACCTGTAATCCCACTACACATCGTGAAATAGTTAAGTTTCATAACTGCAAAAAAACAGGTTGCTTTAATTTAAAATATATTTATTAAATAAGTCACAATTTTTAAAGGTGAGTCATGATACGTAACCTTTTATATTATGAATATTCTCACGACATGAACCTTCTCACAATATTAACCTAGCGACCATTACACTTCGTGTAACCTATTTACATGACATGAAACCCTCCAAGAGCCAGAAGAAAAAGTTAGTTAAGATAAAATCCCAAAATAACTTTGACATCACTATTATTATTATCCTCCTAATTCATTTTCAAACCTACCCAGTAAAAAATGAGATAACGATGAAATGATTAAAGAAATAACTATCAGATTGGTAACGAGATGTTACAACCTCCCCCCCAAAAAACATTATGTCCCCAGAAAGACTATGAAGAAGTTTTCATGCCAAAATATGAGGCCACTGAATTCTTAACAATGCCTCATGTTACCATGTCTCAAGATAATTAGATCCATTCCACCATACTACATGACCCAAAGGAATCATCCTCCCATGACGTACATTGGTCTCAGAATCAACTATCCTGACTGGATGCTCAGTCAAAGATATGTCATGTACAATCTCAAGATCACTCCGATTCAAAATATGAGACGAATTAGATATATAATTTATTTTCTACGATATATGAAATTCACTATGTATCAACATGAGATGCGGTGGAATTTTTAAACGGTATGAAACATTCCTTACCTGCTCAGCATCCTTGAAAGGTCCTACAAAATGAGGAGAAATCTTTACTTTCTTTCCAAGACAACGATGTCCCAAATGGGGTGAAACTATCAAAAATACCTAGTCACAAATATAGTATTCCAAATGTTAGTGACAATTATAATCATAAGACTTATATCGGCCCTTTTTCGTCAACATTAGACGATGAATTAACTGGATCATTGTTGTCGTCGGAGGGACCAAACTCAGTCCAACCATGGAATTTTCAAAAATCTCTAACCAACACAATGATGATTTTAAAAGATGGGAATTTATGTTTCCAAAAGTATCCATTCTAATTATAGACAAGTAACTATTGTTATAAGAAAAATCAATCAACCCCAAATGATCATCTGAATCCCCATGGAAGTTGAGAGCACATGCACGGGGAATATCTCTAGAAACTATATAGCTCTCTCTGTATGGAATCTGACTATAGATGGGAGGCATTTCTCAAATGGACCTGAGATCCTAGGGCCTTTTTAAGGCCTCTAAAAAAGAGATAAGTGAACTAAGGATCTCTATCAGAGACTATAGGAGGTGGAACTATGTGTAAATGAACAATCTCTTTCACATAGAGATTTCCCAACTCCTCAACATTGGATGTATCATAGATGGGTATGATGTGAGATGAACTTTTCATTATCTAGATGAAAACCCATATTGTATTCTTCTTCTAATAGTTATGAGGCACCCAAACCACATAGTCCATATAGAATTCATCCCACTTCCATGTAGTAACTCAAAGTGGCCGATGTAAGCCTAAAGGTTTTTGATGCTCGACCTTAACATGTTTGAATGTATAACAATGAGAAAAAAACTCAGAAATGCCCCATCTCATACCTAACAACTAGAACACAAACTACATGTCATATAATATCTTAGTTGTTCATGGGTATATATCCCATTGTGAATTATGACAATACCTCATCACATCCTTCTTTACTGGTGAAGACACTAAAAAAAGATTGTGATAACATAGAACACCCTCTTTGGAGAATGACAATTGAAAAACTATCTCCCAATCATAAAGAAATTCTATAATGCTATAGAATTAATAATCAAGGTAATGATCTTGAAAAATAATTTCAATAAGGGAAGAATTAAACAAAACTCTAGATAATAAAACATTATCCACTTTCTCATGGACTCCAATATGCAACTCTACAAAGAGATCCATAAAATTCCACTCTTCCAAAAATTATTTCACTTTCTGTGTTAGGTTTTTCCTACTTAATGCATCTACAATGAAATTCCATTTCCTCGGGGTGTAGGTGATGTCAAAGTCAAGAGATTGTAGGTATCCCACCGAACACCACTGACGAAGGTTCAAATATTTTTGAGAGAAGAGATAACTCAATATTTTTTTCAGAATACACAGTAAAATTTTATCCCTAATGTTAATGTCAACAAATCTTAAGCACATGCATCAAAACTACAAGCTATAGGTCATGGGTTGGATAATTATTCCTATGTGGCCTTATCTAATGTGATCCATAATTAACTAAAAGATCACCCTACTTAAGAATGTAGCCCAATCCTGAAAACGATGCATCAAAAAATGACAACATAGCTCTACCTAACCTCTTGGAGAGTCAACACTAGGGAAATGGTCAAAAGGAATTTCATCTCAAAAAAATTATTATGACATTTATGATTCCATGAAAACTTCACCCCAATATGAGTAAGAATATTCCTCGATGAATCCAACTTCGATAAGACCTTCTTGAAATAGTGATAATATTCATCTATCAATAAAAAGATCCGAATCGCAAAGAAATTATGTGGTTTCTCCCAAGTAATAACAACCTTCACCTTCATAGGATCAACTGATATATCTTATTCAGACACAACATGTCCCTAGAATTTTTCTTACCGAATACAAAAATCAAAATTTCAAATCATGGTATAATGTCAGTGATTCTTCAACAGACTCATAACTATTCTTAGATAACGAATATGATCCTTCTCAGACATGGAATGAATGAGTATTTCTTCAACAAATACTACCAAAAAAGTACCTAGATACTCATAGAAAATCTTTTTCATCAAGTACATGAAATCATTAGGATAATTTGTAGAGAAAAAGGAATAATATGGTAATCATAATGGTCATACAAACTCTGAAAAGAATTTTTTTGAAAGTAAGATTATTTTATCCTAATATATTGGTAACCATGTCTAAGGTAGATCTCTGAAGGGAACTTATCCCCTTTCAACTAACCAAATAATCATCTATGAATCGAAGAAAATAATTTTTCTTTTCCATCACTCAATTGGGATTCCATTAATCAACACATAAGTGAAGAGAACCATCAGTCTTCTTAGAAAAGTGAACTAGTGCTATCTATGGTGACAATATAGGGAGTTTAAATACTTTCTCAAGAAGATATTCCAACTAGGACTTCATCTTTTTCATTTTAAATGGATCCATGCAGTAAGAGGAAATAAAAACTGGTCGATTACCAAAAATTAAGTCAATGGAATACTCAAACTCCTTAAATAATGAAAAACCAATGAAATCAGAAGAGAAAACATTGGGAAATTCAATTACAATTGGAGGTAGATAACTAATAAGAGATTATCGATATAGATCAAAATAAACCACTGATATTACACTCCCCAACTCCAGATAAGAAGTTTCGAACATTCTCGACCTTGGGTCCCATTCTCCTTGAAAGAAAAGAGACACACTAGTAGGTGTATTAAGGTATACATATAGAAGATAAATATCAATTCATGATATATAGGAAATGATCTAATCTATTCTGAAAATTATATCAAGAGGTTTCATGTCGAGGAAAAAAAAAATCTAGGCCCACTCGACATCTGATAAGAAGAAGGTACAAGCGGGACTATATAGAAACATCCCTCACATCATTCCTTGGGATGTAGTAATATCCATTGAAACAAGATAAAGGTTCCATAGGAATATTTATCATAAAAAAAATACATGTTCAAATAAATGAATTACATGAATGAGTATCATATAGAGTAGTCACTAATGACGAATCAATAATAACAGTACCCCTCACAGTTTCTATACCGATATATTATTCCTATGAAGACTCTTACACTATGTAAAGTAGGATTATTTCGAATGAAAATGGTTGGAACCCATTATATATGTGAATAATTTGATTTTCCCATAGTTTTAGGAGGATCTGATGATCCTTTTCCACTACATGGAGTAGAAAGGATAGGGAAGAATCTCTATAAGTGCCTTAAAATTCTAAAGGATCTACAATTATTAGGCACCTTAGTGTAAAACCTATTATAATGTTCTTGATTTCCACACATATAGAAAACCAAAAGACTTACTCCATTCATAGTAGGAAGTTTGGAATGAACCAGATGTTGAGAACTAGTATGAGAATCATCATGATTCGGTTTCCCTTGAAGTGATGATACCAATGGGAGAAAAATAAAATCCCTTCATCCTTAACCATCCATCCAGGTCTATATCAACCATCATCACCCTATCCATCAAATCTACATAATTGGAATGTTTTACCAAGAAAACTTAAGAATGGATATCTAATCAAAGTCTCAAATAGAACTGTACAAACTTCATTCTCTTACTAGATAAAATCTCAAGTAAAAACTGAACAAGTTCTGCAATGCAATTTGAACACTTATTCATGGTTCTAACATCAAAGTCAAGCTTGAAAAACTCCATAACCTTGGCTAGAACCATTGAATCTAGATTAAAGCAGTCAGTGTAATGAACCTTGATGTTTTTCCACACAAATCCCTCATGTTTCATTTTTGTCACCATTATTTCCCACCATATCATGGCTGGTCCTTCAAACATGAAGGTGGTATATTTCACCTTTATATCATCAGGTGTCTCCAATAACTCAAACAGAAGTTCTATACTATGCAACCATTATTTGGAATGTTGAGGATTAGTGTATCCTTTATAAATAGTGGCTTATACTGAAGGATATATTGATAATGATCTTGAAGAACTTCCCCCATAGGATTTATAGCTGGAACCTAAATGAGGAATTGGGGTGGTGCATGTACCAGACCTTGGAAAGTGCACACAATTAGTTCTAATAGATTTGGGTCCACTGGAGGATTAAATCTCTATAGTTTAGTAAAAAATGCCTCCTAGATCCGATTTTCACATCTCCTTAGAGGGATGATGCAACACAACATTTGTAGAAAACAAGTGAGACATAAAATTAACACTCAAACAGAGAAACAAGGGAAAATAATATCAACATATAGAAAAAACATGTTCTGGATTTAACTATATCCCAATCAGAATAGAGAAAATTGTATAACAAATCCACAAGATTTATTTCCCTAACAACCCCTAACAACAAAAGGTTCATTATGGTGAGATATCTATAGTCACTCAACGACAACTTCTTCCTAATTATTGACATGTTTTCACAATGCATATTGACTTTAAGGAAAAAATCTCGACATCTTCCTTTGAGACGATTTTGTCATAGACCATCCCGGGTACCCTAATATCTCGATAAATGATCCAAGAAATAAAATAGTGGGAAGGTAATTACCAATCCTCATGGGTTAGTGACTAGCACCTAGAATCATAAAACATGTAAGTGGAAATGAATTTACCACAAAACATAGTAGAAGAAAGGCATGCAAGTCAAATGCATAAAAAATAAAATCTACTGGTTGTAATGTACTAGAGGTAAACAATGCATTAAATCCCAAAGTTCACAACCAAATTACCAAAATAAAAGAAACCCCCCAAGTCCCTTAAGACACAAATCACCAAATCCAAGGTTCAGCAGATGGATCCACCTCCAAGAGAACATTTCCCTTTACTCAAACCTGGAAGGAGATAATCTACAAACACTCAAAGGAACAGGTAGATTGTGAACTTAAAATCCCAATAGGGTCCCACTAAGGATTCCACATCAGATGAAAACAATATATTAATGAAGGGAATGCTTTAAATTTTAAAATAAAAAGGTTTTGAATTTTGGTGAATAATTTAAAAAAATCATTCTATACAGTTAAAAAGATGGAAAAACTCTTTATACAATGACATTAAAAGTTACCAAATATTTATAAAATAATGGATTAAATAAAAAAATTATATTAGATATTTTATACAAATATAGAAGGAATTTAATGAAGTTTTAAAACATTGTCATATATTTATATATCAAATATAAAACATGTTCACAAAATGGCCATCTTCCAAATATGTATGAAAGATCTAGGATATAGGACTCCACACTATCTAAGTGATCATGGAAGTATTTTTATACAATGTAAAATTGAAACTATCCAATGGAAACTCTTCACCATCCTACTGTAGCTGTGACTTGCCACATTTATGATTTATACCATTGTATAAGCATAGAGTGTGTCCAAATAGATCACAAACTACCTAAGTCATGCATGTTCTATTACACAAACAATGAAGGTAATTTATTTTAATAATGCTTAAAATACAATTAATTACCATTACCCCATTTCAAATGCCAATTTTCCATTTGAAATCAAAATAGGATTTAATCATAAATAAGAATGTTTAATAAGATAAAACAACTGGGTCCCTATCAAAAAATTTTAATCCATTCTCAAAAGTTTCATATCAATTAAAAACCAATTTCATCATTTTAAATCCATTTCCATAATTAAATTCAAAAATTTAATTGAAATATCTTATATAAAACTCACACTTCAAATTAACACACATTAAAATAAACAATTTCCACTAAATCTCCCCAATTCAATGGAATTGGTGGGTTTTCCAAATTTTCATGCCAAAACAATTTAAAATTTTCCAATTCACTAAATTGGGATTTATCAAATCAATTGAAAGAAAGTTTGAGAAATTTCATTTAAATCAAAAATTGAAATAATCCAAACAATTCAAGGTTAATCAGTATGACCAAACAGAATAGAACCACCAATATATTTCATGAAACAAATACTACAATGGAACCTGTTAATGAGAATAAAGGACTAGAAGTACTAGAAAATAAACATAGATATGATATCCCAAAGTAGAGATCATAGATCCAAAAATTTTAAGATGATCCATTGAAATCCCAAAGTAATAGAAAGAGAGAAGGATGTAGAATGAAGAGAACACATACCTGGGAATCCGAAACACATTAACAAAGATGATAAAATGCTGAATGAAGGAACCTATTAGGTTTGGAGGGCTCTAAGATAACATGGGGAAGGCTTTGGGTTGGGAGAAACAAAACCAGAGAGGCTGAGAAAAGAATATCTTAGTCGTGATAACCTTTTAAAAACTACATTTGGGGTATTACAAGATGTATAATGCCACTACATGTCTTAAAATAGTTAGGTTTTATAACTACCTAAATACAAAATACTTTAAATTAAAAATTATTCCTTAAATAAAACATGATTTTGAAAGGCTATTCATGAAATGTTTCCTTTCATGGTATGAATCTTCTAATGACATGAACTTTCTCACGGTACACACCTAGAGACAATTACACGTCTTGTAACATAGTTACAAAGTATATAAACCATCGTTAGACTATATAAGAAGTAGGTTAAAGCTGAGAGTCCTACAAATCTATGACTTGACTATTATAGGTATCCTCCAAATTCATTCTCAACCCTACCCAGTCAATGAAAATATAAAATCAAGACAAGGTTACAGATGTACCTTTCAGATTGGTAATGGGATGTTACAAAAATTATGAATTGGAAAATCCTGAAATTTTTTTCTAAGACCAAATATTTATTTAATAAATGGATTTATATTTTTAAAAAATGTTTTTTATTTTCAACCACACATTATAAATTTTAAAATAGAAATCATATTTCTCAAATAAAATTAACACATTATACATTTAAAATTTTAAAATTAATATTTAGTAATTATTTAAAATTAATATAATAAAAATAATTTCCAATCTTATTATTTAGATCCAAATTATTTTATAAGAACCAATTTATTTTTTTGAATAAAGGATAAATTTCATTGGTTAAAACTAGTAACATGTGTTAAAATAAAAAGTGAAAAGTCATTTAACAACGAGGTAAAGACCATAATAATGTTTTTTTACATATGTTATAATTGTTTTTTGGGGAATTTATAAGACTTATACATTCACTTATCCATTACTAACCAATTTTTAAATTAATTTCCTTTATATTGACTTTCCCATATTAAATAGTTTTGGGTATATACAAAAATACCATCTATTTTAATTGAAAAAAGGGGAACTCCTCTTCTTACAAACCCTCATACCATAAACAATTAGTTAATAAAAAACTATATCTAACGCTGTCATAGAAAATAATAGAAACAATTAATATTCTCTTTTATTCTTAAAAAACCATCCCCTCAAAGGCTTAACAACCTTTAAAAAGGATACAATCACTAAACTATGGTATGAATTTCTAATCGCTTCTTTCTCATTTATATTTATTTATATGAATTTATTCTCCCAAACATTGCATTAAAATATATTAATATGATAAAATAATTATCATTATTATACTATTATTTTATTATAATGATGGTTTAGTTATTATATATATTCCCCATTTTTATTAAGAAAAATGAAATTGCAGTTCATGTGTTGTGCGAATTGTGGCCTCCATGACACAACATATATTTTTTACTTTATTTACATACATGGCTAGTACAAATAAAAAATTTAATATATATGTGTAATATTTATGACATATTTTTTAAAATTTAATTTATAAATCATATTAATCCTTTTCCCTGATCAAGGGAAAAGTAAATTATCATTCATTCATACCTATGGACTTCCGCCTCCATAAAACGAATGATACCTATTTTCCCTTTCATCGATGCCTTAAATGGATGGTTATGATAATGGTTTTAATGGATAAATATGATTTTTTTGAAATTATTATTGTTTTATGTGGATAATTTGGAAAAAATATTAACAATATGAGAAAAAATACCCATGGTAAATTCAATTATGAACAAGAGAATTCTAAGTGACGAAAACGAGTTCTTTATATTATTTAATAACTCTATATTGGTTATATTATACTTATATTTATTTAAACTTATGATATATCACAATATTAATCCCTAAATAAAATCCTTATACATTTAGTATAGTCATATTGAAACTAAATCACTCTATAATCATCTATTGATTATGGTGTGTTCTTGTTTAGGTAGGTTTAACCCCATATTTGAACAATGATATAAATATATTTCATATATTAATTTGGGAATTTAATTTTTTTAATATATAATATTAATAAATAAATAAATATTTTTTCTTTCTATTGGATTTTAATATAAAAATTTCATAATTTTTTTAGGAAAAAAACATTCGATCACAAAGAATCATGAAGAGACGCTAATTTCTAAATTCAGATTCAAGGATAGTAACCAAAACTCCCATAGAATGAAATTATAAAACTATAAAAAATTATAAAAAATTATAAAAAATCAATTCCAATAAATTTTTTAATCTATTAATGATGAACTTTGGGATAATAATTAACAATGATTCTGTTATTATGAAAATAGAAAAAAAATGATCAAAATTACTCCTATCCGATATTGAGAATAGATAATAAGTAAGTAATACACATGAAAGGAATAATTTTAAATTATTTTCATAAAATTTATAGAATATAATAAAAATATAAATTTTTTTTATTATTATGTTAATTTTTTATACATGTGGTTAGATTGTGATCATGTAAGCAGGGATTCTGGGTAATGGTTTATTTGTCTCAAATTTAATTTCCTGAGATATATTTCACATTCAGTAACATGATATATTTACTATGTTGTGATCACTTAATAATAAATTTCATATACCAAAATAATTCAATTCATGGGTTTTTAATATCTATACCTTTTTCCTCCTTCAAATGACATTTGATTTGAATGATACCAAAGTTGAAAGAGAGTTTGTCAACTAAACTCCCTTTGTTGAGTTATAACACTTCCTCTTGTGCTTCCGTATTCTAATATTTGTTTCTTCCACCATATTATTTTCTTTCATGTTACAATTTTACTATCTAGGGAGGATTAATATTTAATCCAATGATTTTACCCTGATAAATATCTTCCCCAAAGAGTATAACATTGTTAGTATTAATCCTCATCTTATTTAGTAACAAGTTCTACTCCTTATCTATATTTTCCTTTAACATAAATGATCTATTTTTAAATTGGAGTCCAAATTATGGGTTTTATTACATGAAATCTATATTTTAATTTTCTTATTTTAAAAATTAATTCTGGTTACTCTTTTTATGATGTAAATTTTCAAAAAATAAATTTCAAATATTTTAAAAAACATTTCTTTCCACTAAAATGATCTATATTAAATCACAAATTTAATTTTATAACATTTATGAAGTTTAAAAAAATTATTAATAAATAATTTTTTTTATAATTAAATATTTTTCAATAATATTTTACATCACCTTTTCATAAATTACTTTTCAATGTGACTGTAACATCTTCATTTACGCTAAATATAAAAGTGTTTTCTAAAAACCCTTTATGATTTCACTAAAATTTACAACTTTATATCTAATGGAATAATTTCATTATAATTTATTTTTGATGAATCACCTTCTAAATGTTCTTATGAAATACTATTTTGGGGTGATTTAATTTTTTTGGTAAAAACCATTTATATTTTTTAGATCAACTTTGGTGATACCATCAAGAAATGTTGTGAAACCCATTTTTCTTTCTTTGGGTTCTTTATGATGTGTTTAGTGACTTGTTTTCAAGTGGAACCATATATATGGATTATTTATAGGTGGGTAACTATATATACCTCGATCTCTATTGTAATTTTTACATATCAGGAGAACAAAGGTATACACAAGAGGATTTATCCTAAGAAAATGAGTACATGTGAGGATTTACCCCAATCCAAGTGGTACACAAAATGATTTATCCCAAGATGAAGAGTACAAAGGATGATTTTTACCAATTAAACTGATAAAATAAATGATTTATACAATGAAAAATGGGACAATAGAATATTTATACAAAGAAAAGGGTACATGAGATGATTTAATCCAATGAAAATGGAATAATGGAGGATTTATCCAAAGTAAAACTGATACCCAAGAAGATTTATCCTAGGCTCAAGGGTATATAGGAAGAATTTCAGAAGCCCAATAAGGAACATGGGTGATTATACAAAGCCTAATATACGATAAATTCACTATGTGTGTATCTTTTAAGTAATATTTATATTCTTAGTATTATTCCATTATCTTTTTAAATATACTTATGGATTTTATTATGCTCTTTGACGCATGTATAATGTCTCATGATTATGAATAGTTCATCAATGGTATATATATTTTCACTTGTCATAACTTTTCCTTCTATTAAGACTTATTGATAATGATTATTATTCTGTTCACTTTTAATAATATAATTCTCCAATGTTCAGGTTTCCTCATTTTCTTATGATCTTACACTCGATGACATATTGATATGTTTTACCTTTTTAAGTATTTGAACTTACCCCTTTTTTATATTACCCTTCCCAATGTTATGATGGAGACTATAAATTATGACAAATATATAAGAGATTATATCACAGTTCAATTACAAATATATTTTCAAATATTCTTATTCTGTATCTAGTCATAAATGACATTAAAACTTCGTTTATCCAATTTATGTGATTATTTATGACATGGAATCATGTAAAATATTTATATAAATGTCTTTTTTCTCTCTCTTGGGATTCTATATTTACCATTCCTAAAACAAAATCAAATGATTATTTACTTATCAATATCATATATTATCCATTTTTATGCTATCATAGTTATACATGATATAATTATATATAATTTTTCATGTAGGTGGTCAAGAAACCCCAAATGAGAACATACCATAATTTTGTGGAAGACTATGGTGTTCTTTTTGTATAGTATAATAGATATAGATTAATAATTTTACTATATATGTTTTTTCATCTTAGTGCATTTTTTATAGTTTAATTTATAATGATTATTTGTTTTTAATATTAAAAATATTTTTTAAAAATTTTCTTAAAAATCATAATAATTTCCTAAACATCATATTTATCCATTAAATTAATTATCAAGACCATCCATGAATAGTAATGATGAGAAATAGAATACAACATTCCATGGATGTGGTAGTTCATTCATATATATAGATGATGATTTGGTTTTCCATATCGAGGGTTATGTTTATAAAACATTTTTTCATTTTAGAATATAATAAATATTATGAATATCATACTTATTTATTAAATTTTGAAATATCAATATCTCTATAAGGTGGTGAAGGAAAATGAAACATGATTCTTTGTTTATGTGGTAGTCCGCAAATAAGAACAAATTTCATTTTTGTTTTCAATATTAAAAAATGGTAGAGGTGACTAATAGTTATGATAAAATATAACATAATTTAATATACTATAAACACTAAATTATTTATATAATATTTTGAAAACATACTTGAAATATATTGATATTAAAGGAATAATGTTAGTGAAAAGTAACCACTTACATAAAGAACATTGATATTTTTCTTGGACATTTACATGGATATAGAGGACTTAGGATAACTACTTAATACTAGAGGATTATTATATATAGAATGGATTATATGTGGATCTGAATTTTCATATTTTTTGAATGAAACTGGAAGGGATAGGTGAAATGTGATGTGGTGGAAATGATTGTAATTCCCCAACCCTAGTTGCCCAGAGTCGGTGCATTATTACATAACATTGGCATGATCACAAGAAAGATCAAGTCTCGAAAGATCGATTAGTTTAATAGCCTTGGAATAACTAGATACATTAATAATGTTTACATTACATCATAAAGTGAAAACTACTATATCAACATCTTGTCTTCATATCCCCTCATATTATCCCTGTAGGTCATTCATAAATTACTTCTTCACATTATTGGTAAAAAATTGAAAGGCGTGAGCTTAGATACTCAGTAAGGATAACAATATAGCGGAAACATTCATAAATAATAAAAACATTTAAGTCAATGTACAGCTAAAACATAAGCCTTTTAAACATGAACTTCAGCATAATATGGCAATGTTAAAATGAAATAACGCTATTTACTTATTCACATGGATATTCTACTAGTCAAATAATCACAAGAAATATCAATAACCACTTTCATAATGATGGAATGCATAATGCCAGACATTCATAACCACGTAGCCAATGCCTCCTTCCAAAAATACAAATAAGATTTCGTGAAGGCCTCGTTCCAATACACTAGTTTGTCTCATGAGACCTACCGATGCATCGATGAGCTATATTAGGCTCCACTTGTCACTTATTAAGTCTAATACATTCCTCATATGAACAGGTTTCAACATAACATTAACATTCTTATTAAAAATACCATACGAAATGTCAAAAAATTCACCATAAAAAATGAATGGTATAAAAATAACACATCCACGGTCAAAAATTTCACAAAACCTTCAATACAATATTGAATTTTTGTATCATAATAAATCAACTTCAAATAAGCTTAAAATCTATTAATGGATGTTGACATAGATGAAATCAAAACTATTTGAGAGAAATATCTATTTTTTTGAAATCATTTAAAAGTAACATAATTATAAAATAAAACATTTACATTGAAAATATCCTTATAATCTTGTAAGGGAAGCTTATAATATTTTATAACGGTGGAAAATATCCGCACCAACCGTATAAGTTAAAAAAACTTTCTTACCTTAATTCTGTCAAATAGGTTAAAAAGGACCTTGTTTAGAAAATGACATATATATTAATTTATAAAACTCTTATAAAAAGTCAAAAGGGTATTAATGACTTTAACCATATTCTATAAAATAGCAAGAATTTTTTTAAATACATTTTTATGAAACATGGATGTTGATGATAAAGAGGTCCTAGTAGATAATTATGTATAAACAACCTCAGATAATGAAGAGATTGTGAAATAACCCTTACCAATTTGGTATCTTACGATCCAAACACACCATGAAAGAGGTATCATACAATGAATATGTAAATACAAATAAATTAAAGTTTATTACATAAATAATACAATTATGGGTAGTACATACACCACACAAAAGGTAATTGTGGCAATATCGCATGAATCAAACGGGAATAAGGAGTGAGATGAAAACCCCTTACCTCATAGTAATCAATAGAGTCCTATGAAAAATAGTCAATAACCACCAAATGAATTATATAATATCATTAATATAATGAGGATCATGATAATACATTTAAAATTGCAGTACACAATACACCACATGCAATAAATAAGTGGGGAACACTAGAAATCTCACGGAATTAAAAGTGAGATAAGAAACCCATTAACTTGTAATTTTCCTTAGTAGATTGTATGTTAACCTCCTGTATAATAGTTAAAACATAGTTATTAAATTATAAAAGAACCATATACATAATTATGATATCACATATGATCTTCTAACAATGCTTTGTTAATAATACTTTGGTATTATCTTCGTTTCGGGTGTTAACTTACTCGTTTTCTTTTATATGTTTAGTTACATAAGTCATACTTTTTATGGATAGGTTGTATCTTATTCATATCCAGAATGATATAAAGTTCTTAAACAATAATTTTAATCATCAAATAAGAAATAGTCTTGAATGGATACGATGGGGGATGAATCTCATCGTGTTCGTGGAGACAGTAGTCCGTACGTACACACGAGCGACAATATCATTATTTTGATATTAAAATAATATATAATTGGAAGGTATATCATATATACAGAATAATTATCTTGTTATATTTATTATTTACATGAATTAAAATTCATTATTATACCCATCCAAATAATAATATATTGAATAACAATTACACCATGACGTGGAGACGGTAAGCCGTACGTACGCACGTATGGTGATATATCATTCAAAGGATTGATAGAATACTTAATATGGTTGTACCATATTTATTATAATATCACAATATATAGGATATAATGGTGTTATTATTTTATAATGGTAATAAATAATAAAGAAATAAGAAGTTGAAAAAGAAATGAACTTGAAAAAGGGTGGTGAAAACATTACCTCTTCTTCAGGTTCTTCCTTTTTATTTGATCAGAAGGGCTCCCTAGGTTGGATTTATGATAAAAATAATGCCTCTAGGTTGAATTGAGGGAATTTTAGAGAGTATTTTGTCAGGTTTTGGCCGAACCAAAAGGCTTTTAAAGTGTGAATAATTGGTTAGAAGTGGTGTCCTTTTATAAGAGGGAGGAGGGGCAGCTTTGGAAAATCTAGAAATATTTTTATATAATAAATTCATATTCGGTTTCTAATGGCTCCAAAGTGTATTATTTAATGTTCAAGATGGGTATGGTTAGAAAACCAGTCAAAAAATAGAATTTATATAGGTTTGGGTCATTATATTAACCTTATCTTTTAGTTTTAACTCTTAGTTAATTAGTTTGACACTTACCATGCCACTTTGTATTTTATATATTATATAGTTAATAAACTTACTATATACCTCAAAGAGACCACCAAGTGGTCCATTAATGAAACAAATATCATGATATAAGTCTATTGGATGAACCTTATATTATTAGGAATTGAATATAAATTAATAATATAATATTTGTTTTAAAAACTCTTTTATGTCTATTTTGATGCTATTGGGTATTTTGTTTTTGAAAAATTCAAAACATAATTATTACTTAAAAAAATTAATATAAAAAATCATAATATTTCATAGTAACCTAGAAAAGTATATTAATTTATAAAAAGTCTCAAATTACATTTATTTTGGTATTTATAATATCAATTATCTTAATCTTTCATTAATATGGTAATTACTGCATCATCATTGTGGCAATAAATAAATTAAATTATTTAATGTCTAAAAATTATAAATAAAATACAATTATTTAGGAAATACTTTTATCTTTATAATGAATATTTATAGACGAAAATAGAACATATATAACTCTATGTAAAAATTGTTGTTCTAAAAGATATATGCTTATGTCATCTTTGTATTTACTTTAACTTAATTAATATAAAGTGTCCCTATCACCTACAAGTGGCTCCATGGGGTCCCAAAATCAACCAAAAAATGCCCATGGTCGGATATGTATCCTCCAATAATGGTAGGACACATTTTAGGGTAATTCATTATTATTATAATATTTTTTTACCCTGATTTACCGGATTTACCCTTTAACCATGGTGAATAAAAAATTTACCGAAGTAATTATTAAAAATGCCTAAAAATAAAATTTACCTATTTATACAATTTGTAAATCCTAATTGAAAATATGGAATCCATTTTCCAAATTCAAAACAAAGAAATGGTAGAAATTAATTTAAAATTAATTCCTGTTGTTAAAACAAAAAACGTGAGACAATAACGATCAAAAGATTGACACTTGTTTATGTCCTGTTTAATTGTGAAATTATGTCCAATGACCAACATTTTATTAAATCGTAAAAATATTCTCTAAATATACTTTAAAAACACTCAAATTCATAATTTATCACTATTAATTATTTTGATTAAAAAGTTTTTTTTAATTAAAATTTAGTAATTTTCACTCTTCATCAAAATCTAAAAGTTATCCGAAAAGTACAAAAATTACATCCTAGGATAATTTAGATATTCCGAATCCAAAAATGAAGTCCATTTTGAAAGATAAAATGTATAAAATTTCCAAAAGTGGGTATTACTATTCATAACAGCTATTTTGATTGGTCTCGGCGTGTTAGAATCTCAGAGTTGCGTACAACACATGCTAATGTATTATTCAAAGAGAAGCATATCGTGGAAGCCTGGGGTATTACATTCTCCCCTCCTTCAAATAATTTCATCCTGTAAATTTCTGGAATATTACTGCATAAAAAGACTCAGGTGGTTGTTCATCATATGTTCCTCAGGTTCCCACGTTGCCTCTTCCATTTTATGGTTTCTCCATAGAACTTTTACCAGATGGGTCGTTCTGTTTCTCAGCACTTGTTCTCTCATATCAAGAATCCTGATGGGATCTTCGCAATAAGAGAGATTGGGTTCCTGTTCTAATTCCCCATAGGCGAGTACATGCGTTGGGTCAGGCATGTATTTTCTCAACGGTGATACGTGGAACACATCATCAACTTTGGAGAGATTTGGCGGAATTGCCAAACGGTAAGCTACATCCCCAATTCGTTCTAGAAGTTTGAAAGAACCAATGTACCTGGGACTCAATTTACCTTTCTTTCCAAAATGTATAACTCCCTTCCATGGAGATACCTTCAGGAAAAGATGATCTCCCACCTGTAATTCCAAATCCTTTCTTCGGTTGTCAGCATAGCTCTTCTGCCTAATTTGAGCTGTATTGATGTGGTTTTGGATTACCTTTAACTTTTCCATCGTTTCCTCCACCAGTTCTGGGCCTACAAGTTTTCTTTCACCAACATCATCCCAATAGGTTGGTGTGTGACATCTCTTTCCATATAACGCTTTATATGGTGCCATATGAATACTTCAATGGAAGATATTGTTATAGGAAAATTCTACCAGAGGTAAATATTGATCCCACATACCCTGAAAGTCATGTGAGAAAGATCTCAACATGTCTTCTAAGGTTTGAATAGTCCTTTCCGATTGTCCATCTATTTGAGGGTGGTAAGCAGTGCTCAAATGAAGTTCAGTATCCAAGGCCTTCTGAAAACTCCTCCAGAATCTTGAAGTAAAATGGGGATCTCGATCCGAAATAATCGATTCGGGTACTCCATGAAGTCTCACAACTTCATTAATATATAGTCTTGCTGGGCGTTCAAGTGGTAAATCTTCCCTTATAGCAAGAAAATGTGCAGGATTGGTAAGACGATCAACAACGACCCATATTGCATCGTTCCTTCTAGGATTCTTTGGTAGTCCCATGAGAAAGTCCATAGTGATATTATCCCATTTCCAGATTGATCAGTAGATCTCTTCTTCTCTTTCTTTTCTTTAAAGTCATAAGACTTAGAGAATTCCTTTTCTGTTTTGATAGCACATGAGACAATGTCTTCGTACGAAGAGAAGGATTGTGAGACGAATGCTCGACGAATAAATGGTTTTAACCCATCAATGAAACGATCAATATTACTTCTTGGGTTACGTATATAATCTCCAGCATACCTTTCTAACCTTGTAAAGTTAGCCTTATACTTTGCGACTTTCTCATCCTCCTTTTGCCTCAGACTCAGAAATAGCCTTTCAATATTTTCTCGATGGTCACTAGGAATGTATTTTTCTAAAAACGGATCTTTGAACTCCCTCCATTCCATAGTTTATACTTCATCATCTTCCATTGTGTTTTTAATCAATGAACAACATTGATCATCATCTCCAGTGAGGTGATAAACTGAAATGATAACTTTTTCCCTTTCACTACTCCCCAAATCCTCAAAATATTACCTATAGGGAACTTATCCATCGGTTAGCTACCAATTTATTTGTACTCCCATTGAATTTTGGTGGGTTTTTCCTCATGAAGAGATCTAACATTGATCCTCCACGCTGTGGATTAGGGTTCTCCATACAGGTAAGTTAATTATTCATAAACTGAGTGAGTTGTCTGAGTATGGTGATAAGCTGATCAGTACCAGTTACATCAATAGCTCCACTATAATTATCTTTAGAAGGAGGGAAATCCCTACATGGAGTGTATGCAATGATATGGTTTCCATTTCTTCCACTAAGATCCATTTCAAAACAATGGCACAAACCTGATCAGTTTATGAATCAAAATAAATAATTCCATACTTATAAAACACTCAACATAAATTGAATTATTTATGGATATAATCCATAATCATAAAAAAAAATTCATTGAGGAGGTATATACTCATAAACCCTTCATAATGGTTTGTAAATAAAATGAGAATTATCCTAGGAATATCCCCCAGGAGTGTCGTAACCAAGAGTGCAGCAAGACCCATTGTCGTGCACCGGTTCAAATTCGAGTCTAGCTCAAATCGGTGTTTTCAGGTTTTACCCCTAGGTCCATCTGTGCCAAATCCACCTCTACCTGCTCATATCCAGACAAGAATGTATTGCTCAGAAAACTCACAAAATCTCAACAATACCAAAATTCTAGGAAGTTCTTCTATACTAATCCTCAATGTCCATCTTAGGTCTATGTTCTCTAATCAGAGTTTATCTAAATCTAGCTTCCAAGGTTTGTACTAAACATTCTCTGATACCAATTATAAATCCCGGACCCCAGTTTCCCAGAGTTGGTTCATTATTACATAACATTGGCATGATCAAAAGAAAGATCATGTCTCGAAAGACTTATTAGTTTAGTATCCTTGGAATAACTAGATATATTCATAAAGTTTACATTACATCATAAAGTGAAAATAACTACAACAACATATTGTCTTCATATCCCCTCATATTATCTCTGAAGGTCATTCATAAATTACTTATTCACATCCTAGGAAAAATAAAACATTGAAAGGGGTGAGCTCAGATTCTCAGTAAGGATAACAATATAGCGGAAACATACATAAATAAGCATAAAAATTTAAGGAAATGTATAGTTAAAACAAAATCCTTTTAAACATGAACTTCAGCATAATATGGAAAAGATAAAATAAAATAGTTCCATTTACTTATTCACATGGATATTCTACTAGTCGAATAATCACATGCAATATCAATAACCACTTTCATAATGATGGAATGCATAATGTCATACTATCATAACCATGTAGCCAAGGCCTCGTGCCAAGACTACAAATAAGATTTTTCCAAGGCCTTGTTCCAAGACACTAGTTTGTCTCATGAGACCTACCGATGCATAGAGGAACTATATCGGGCTCCGCCTGTCACTTATTAAGCCCAATGCATTCCTCATATAAATAGGTTTAAACATAACATAAACATTCGTATTAAAACTATCATACGAAATGTCAATACTTTCACCATAAACCATGAATGGTATAAAAATAACACATCCACAGTCAAACATATCACAAAAAATTCAATACAATATGGATGTTTTTTATCATAATAAATCAACATCAAATAAGCTTAAAATCCATCAAAGGGTGTTTACATAGATGAAATCAAAACTATTTCTGAGAAATATATATATTTTTGAAATCATTTAAATGTCACATAATTATAAAATAAAACATTTAATTTAAAAATATCTTTATAAGATTGTAATGGATGCTTCTAAGATTTTATAATGGTGTAAAATCGCCGCACCCGCCGTATAAGTTAAAAAAACATTGTTACCTTAATTTTGTCAAGAAGGATAAAAAGGACCTTGTTTGGAAAACGACGGAAAAATTCCTTTATAAACCTCTTATAAAAAGTCAAACAAGGGTATATATGACTTTAACCAATATTCTGCAAAATAGAAAGAATTTTTGAAATAAATTTTTAAGAAACATGAATGTGGATGATAAAGAGGTCCTAATATATAATTACGTATAAACAACCTCGGATAATGAAGAGATTGTGAAATAACCCCTACCAATTTGGTAACTTACGAAACACACACCCCATGAAATAGGTATCATATAATGAATATGTAAATACAAATAAATTAAAGTTTATTACATAAATAATACAATTATGGGCACTACATACAACACACAAAAGGTAATAGTGGCAATATGGCATGAATCTCATGAGAACAAGGAGTGATATCAAAACCCCTTACCTCGTTGTAATCAATCAATTCATTTGAACAATAGTCAATAATATCCAAATGAATCATATAATATCATGAATATAAATAGGATCATGATAATATATATCAAATTGCAGTACAAAATACACCCCATTCAATAAATAAGTGGTGAACAACAGAAATCTCACGGAATTAAAAGTTAGATAAGAAACCCCTTACGTTGTACTTTTCCTTAGTAGATGGTATGTTAACCTCGTGTATAATAGTTAAAACATTGTTATTAAATTATAAAACAACCATATACAAAATTATGATATCATATATGATCTTCTAATAATGCTTTGTTAATAATACTTTAGTATAATCTTCGTTTCGGGTGTTAACTTACTCATTTTCTTTTATATGTTTTTTTACATAAGTCGTGTTTGTTATGGATAGGTTGTATATTATTCATATCCAAAATGATATAAAGTTCTTAAACATTACTTTTAATCATAAAATGATAATTATTCTTGGATGGATATGATGATGAATGAATCTCATCGCGTTCGTGGAGACGGTAGTCCGCACGTACACACGAGCGATAATATCATTCTTTTGATAATAAATTAATATATAATTGGATGGTATATTATATATAAATAATAATTATCATTTTATATTTATTATTTATATGAATTTCACATCATTATTATACCCATACAAATAATAATATATTTAATAACAATTACACCACGTCGTGGAGACGGTAAGCCGTACGTACGCAAGTATGGTGACATGTCATTAAATGGATGGATAGAATACTGAATATGGATGTACCATATTTATAATAATATCACAGTATATATTATATACTGGAGTTATTATGTTAGAATGAGAATAACAAAGAAAGATGATGTTGAAGAATAAATGAACTTGAAAAAGGGTGGTGAAAACATTACCTCTTCTTCGGGTTCTTCCTTTTGATTTGATCAAAAGGGCTCCTTAGGTTGGCTTTTTGATCAAACTAAGGCCTCTAGGTTGAAGTGAGGGAAGCTAAGAGAGTATTTGGTAAGTGTTTTACCGATCCAAAATGCTTTGAAAGTGTGAAGAATTGGTAATAAGTGGTGTCCTTTTATAAGAGGGAGGAGGGGCTCCTTAAGAAAATCTAGAAATATTATTTTATAATAAATTCATTTTCGGTTTATAAGGGCTCCAAAGTGGAATATTTAAATTTTAATGTGGGGATGGGTCGAAAACCACTCAACAAAAATAATTTAGATAGGTTTGGGTCATTATATTAACCTTATCTTTTAGTTTTAACTCTTAGTTAATTAGTTTGACACTTACAATGTCACTTTTTATTTTAATATTATATAGTTAATAAACTTACTATATACCTCCAAGAGACCCCCAATTGGTCCATTAATGATACACCTATCATTATATAAGTCTTTTGGATGATCCTTAGATTTTTAGGAATTGAATATAAATTAATAATATAATACTTTTTTAATAACTCTTTTATGTCAATTTTGAAACTATTGGGTATTTTGTTTTTTTATAAATTCATAACAGTAGTATTACTTAAAAACAATTTATATAAACAATAATAATATGTCATAGTAACCTATAAAATTATTGGAATTTATATAATGTCTCAAATTACATTTATTTGGGTATTTATAATATCAATTATCTTAATCTTTTAATAATAAAGTAATTACTGCATCATCATTGTGTAATAAATAAATTAAATTATTTAAATACAAAAATTATAAATAAATTATCATCATTTTTGAAATCTTTTTATATTTCTAATAAATATTTATAGTCTAAAATATAACATATATAACCATATGTAATTTTTTTCTAAAAGTTATATGCTTATGTCATTTTTGTATTTCCTTTAACTTAATGAATATAAAGTGTCCCTATTACCTACAAGTTGCTCTATGGGGTCCTAAAATCGACCCAAAGATACCCATGGTCGGATATGTATCCAAAAATAAGGTTTGGAAACGTTTTAGGGTAATTTATTTTTATTATAATATTATTTTTTACCCTAATTTACCGGATTTACCCTCTAACTATGGTAAATAAAATATTTACTGAAGTAATTATTCAAAATGTCTAAAAATTAAAAGTTACTTATTTACACAATTTGGAAATCCTGATTCCAAATATGGAATCCATTTTTCCAAATTAAAAACAAATAATTGGCAGAAATTAATTTAAAATTAATTCCCGCTGTTAAAACAAAAAGCGTGTTTTTAAGAGATAATAACTATCAAAAGATTGACACTTGTTTATGTCCGGTTTAATTGTGAAATTATGTCCAATGACAAAAATTGTATTAAAAAGTAAAAATATATTCTAAATATAGTTTAAAACCACTCAAATTCATAATTTATCATGATTAATTATTTTTATTAAAAAAGTTGTTTTTAATTAAAATTTAGTAATTTTCACTATTCATCAAAATATAAAAGTTATTTGAAAAGTACGAAAATTTAATCCTAGGATAATTTAGATATTCTGAATCCAAAAATGAAGCCCTTTTTGAAATATAAAATTTATAAAATTTCAAAAAGTGGGTATTATTATTCATAACGACAACTTTGATTGGTCGCGGCGTGTTACAATTTCGAAGTTGCGTACAACACCCGCTACTGTATTATTCAAAGAGAAACATACCATGAAAGCATGTGCTGTTACAATGATCCTCTTTTGTAACCGAATAGAATTTTAATTTTGGGAGTTTCCTTTATATTTCAAGAATTTTATGTCAAAATTATAGGGTTAGAGGATCCTAAGGAATAAAATAATGGTGAGTATGGGAATTTTCCATGATAAATGTCATCTACGCACTTGTAGGAACATTTTTTTATTTTTTTAGATCATTCATTCTTTGTAAAACTCTTTTTATAGTTTTTACTTTTACTGCGATAATTTTTTGTAATGAACACCATTTTATTAGGGGAATTTGTCCATTCTTATGGTAATTAATTATTATATAAATCACAGAAAAACAATTAGATACCATAATAACTTATTTATAAATGAATAATTAATGAAATAAGATGTACATCTAGAAGTTAAGGAACCAATAATGATGAAATAGTAACATGACCTTAAAAATAGTCATATGATCCTTATGAACATGCCAAATGGAAAGTAGCCTCAACCATGAATGAATAAATAAAATTTGTACATCTTATAAGTAAAAATATGATACAATTATATCATAGTATAAGTAAGTAAATATTTTAAAAATTATTATTTATGTGTTGGAATTTTTATAACTCATAAATATTTAATAACAATTTAATGATTATTTTATTAATTTAAAAGAAAATTTATTTTATTAAAATGTATCCATTAATTAATATTTTTATTTTATGGTAATTTTATGAGGCCTTAATTAATTTTCCCAAGTGTTATAAAATCAGATATTTTTTTAAAATGTTTATTTTCCTAGTAAATGATGATTTTAAATAAAAATTAATCTAACAGTATTTAGAAAATAATTATCATAAAATAGATTTAATTTTTAAATTCTACATTTCAAAAAATTATTGTGGTTGTTTTTATTGTATTTTTTTGAAATATATGGATTTTTGTGAATAAAAAAATATGATAATTTACAATAAAATCTAATTACATGAATTATGGAGTCATAGATGTTGTAAGGTTGATATAAGACCAAAAGATCTAAATTTCCTTCATTATTATAATATATGTAGAGATAATTCTCAAACTATTAATAGTATTGAGCGAAAATAATAATCGAATGAATATAATATTGAGAAAACACCCCTCTCTTCCACAATAAATACCACCCTCAGCCCCTGTTCCCCTCAAACCAATCATGCTTCGGGAATTTCCTAAATTCTACCCAATCATCTTCTCTATACCCTCCCCTAGGTATTGGATCTCTTGATCAAATCAAAAGACCAGGCCTAGGTTTTTTAAGGAGGATATGAATTGAAGAATTCAAGAGTTAAATCCTCTCTTTTTCTTTTAATTTACTTTTAATTTCATTTCATATCTTATTCTCACCTCACATCCCTTTATACAAATGAAATGATAACTCTATTACCTTACATATAGTTAAAATACATAATTTTAATGGATGATACATCAATAAAATTCTCTCTCTCACAATTTTATTATAAAAATGAAATCATCGCCTGAGATGTGTCAATTTTCCGATATTATGGGCGGCACAGTTTCATTTTCTTAAAACATATTCAAGGAATTAAATTAATCCAATAAATGGTTTAAAATAATTTTTTTGTGTATTCTATAACCCTATTTAGGTTTTATATCTAAAATTTATACATAATACTATATAAAAAAATAAAATTAGTTTGTTGTGGTAAAAAACCACCAAAATTAACCTAAAACGGTCATCATTAAATTTTATTTGATGAATAATCCTCATACCGTAAGACCAAATTATTTTTAAAATCATTTAAAATTCAATATCATTATTAATAACATTTGATAAAAATTATTTATATTTATCCGTATTTTATTGGAATTTCCATTCATATATACAAGCAAGCTAATCTTGAAAACCATGAAAATGAATTCTCCTAAATGATAATTTAAAACTATAGAAATCACCCAAAGGACCATAAATTAACATAATAAAAAATTAATTAATAAAATAAATATATAAAATTTCATGTATTTTTAAGTAATGAATCCTATGTGAATAAACATGACATTAATGTGATGAATGATTTCAGAGATAATGTAAATGGAATTCTCAAATCCAACTCTATTTATTTTTGTTTTCCTTATTTCAGCCCACTTTCAGTATGGATATCCCTTAAATATAATTTCTCCATAATTTTATTATCTTTTTTGGGATATATATGTTTTCTAATTTTTTTGTGACAAACAAAATGTTTTCCAAAAGAACTCTTCAGTAAAAAAAACTCACCTTTTTCTTCTTGAGATTATTTCATCTTACTCAAGATTAATAATTCACATATCATGTATATTATCACCTATTTCATTTGGGAACCAATTTTTTTTTTGAATTTATGCATTATTAAATGAGATCCATTTCTTTTCTTGTGTTATTTTATGCCTAATTATTGATAAATGTTCTATGTGGTATGCATGATGATTTAAATGTTATGATGTGATGAGTGCACCCAAAATTATATAGAACTGAAATGTATTGGGTAGTGTTATGAATCTCAAGAGAAAATCAAAATATGTGTGAACATTATGCTATGTTTTTTCATAACTATGTGTGGTATTTTACAACTAATACATGATATTTCATTTTTTTGCAGTTACACATTCCAAGACTTCTCTTAATGCTTTCTCTCATGATTGTGATCATATGCCAATGTAAGGATGATAATGATTATGATCACCCCATGTTATATTATTTCATTTTCTTATCTATCATCTTTCTAGGCTTTTAGATCAAATTTTTTTGATGTAAATCCTCAGGTGATTACAAGTACTAAGGAGACATCAAGGGACAATAAGAAGCTACAAAATAAAGAATTAAATTAATGTTTATGTTTTATTTTTAAATGATATGTATTGCCCAGATTTTCCATGACACTAAAATTCTGGATCCTCATTGTGTAATAATTTTATATCATTTGTCTTAAAATTATTTAATACTATATGTATGAAAAACAAGGGTTGCAATATTTGGTATCAGAGGATGGTAGAGAAACTAAGTGATGACCTATAGCATGTGACTATCTATGAGACTACATATATGTATGAACCCTTGAATCTTTGTTTTAAAAAATTATAAACATATGGAACCCATAAAATATTTCATTAGTGTTAATTTTACAAATGGATAAATTATTGATGACTTATTAAATTTCGTTTTGTTATATCATTTTCTATTTTATAAAATTGTGGGAACCAAGAGAAACCAAGCCAACAATCTGTGTGAGGGAAAATACAATGATTTCCCAAATGATATCCCCAATGCTTTGGGAGGTGAAATTCAGAATTTCACGATGATACATACCATGATGTCTCAGGTTATGAACAATAACCTGAATAATGTGGAATGTACTCCTTCATCTAAGAGGGATCAATAGACTATTGAGTGTTTTATGCAGCAACAACCACCTATGATAAGTGGATATTTTCATCCACTAGTTGTGGAATAGTGGGTTAACTCAATAGGGAAGATCTTTTTTGTTATTCAGTGTTCTAATACAGACAAGTTGAATCTCATTGTTTACGATACAGATAGAGAGGATGATCAATGGTGGGATTTGATTAAGAACACAAAGTCGAATGAAAAAATTAAAGAGATGGAATGGGAATACTTTAAGATAATGTTTCTTAAAAATTATTTCCCTAAACTCTTCATAAAAAGATAGAGAGAGAATTTATATAGATAAATTAAAAGGGAAGTGAATCTATCATGGTTTACAATGAAAATTCTACAAGGCCTATAAGGTATGCTTTTGGTTTTATTATAAACAATGATATTAAAATTGGTAGTTTATTTTGTGAATTAAAACAAAAAAATTTAAATTATATTTCAATTTGAGACTTTGGGAACTATGAATAAGTTGGACAATGTCCTATCAATGTAAATATGGATTTTGGAGAATGGTTCCACAACCATGGTGATGATAAAATAGATGGATATTCAATCCAGAGTATATAATGGGAAAGGTGGAAAGAAAACTAAACCTCCCACATGTCAAAAATGTGGGACGAAGCATCATGGGAACTGCCTAAATGGGATAGATAAATCATTCAAATTTAAGGCCACCAATCTCATTAATGTTGAAAATACATGAGGAAGTAAAAAAATGTTGTGGAGGAAAGGATAACACCACACATGGTCTAATGCTACAACTATAGGAATAAAGGACACTATGAAAGCTGTTGCACTAAACCTCGGGTTCTTAAGGGTAATCAACATCTTCATTCACCAAATCCAAAGGAGAAATGGAAGGCTTATTCCATCAATAAAGTGGAAGTGGAGAAATAAAATCAAGTTGTAAAATATAAAATTTTTATTCACTCAAGAATGTAAAATGTCTTATTTGATTCTGGTTCTACAAATTCCTTTATATCATTAATGTTTTCTATAACTATTGAAGCAAATCCATGAAACCTTGAAGTAGAGATATCCAAAAAACACCTAGTGGTAAAATCATTGTATCTCATGTTTTGGATTCTTTTTTTATTCGCATATGTGTAATAATTCTTCCAAAAAAATCTCACAATACTTCCCCTGGGGAATTCGACACTATACTAGAAATGGATTGGATCTCGTTATATAGACCACAAATCAACTTCTAGGAATGGGATATATATTTTTATTTTCCAGACCATCCCACGATCCTCTATAAATGGAAAGAAGATCATGAATCTCCTTTTGAAGATCCTTCAACTGTGTGGGTGTTGATTCTAGATGAAGAAGAATACCTCACCCAAATGGTTGAGTCAAATGAAGGTATCAACCTAAGTGAAATTACCATTGTGAGGGAATTCAATGATGTATTTCTTGAAGAGTTACCCTGACTCCCCCAAATTGTGAGGTAGAGTTCTCTATAAAACCAATACTTTGAGATACTCCAATCTCAAATTCTCCCAATATGATGTATTCTATTAAACTGGATGAGTTGAATAAGTATATGCAAGAGAATTTGGACAAAGGGTTCATATGACCAAGTGCATCACCTTGGGGTACGCCAATGATCTTTTTCAAGAACAAGGATTGATCAATGTCGGTGTGTATCAATTATCATGAAATTAATAAGATCGCCATAAATTAAAAGTATACTCTTCCATGGATTGATGACCTGTTCAATTATTTGCGGGGAGCTCATTACTTCTCAAAGGTGGATCTTCATTCTAGATATCATTAGTTAACAGTGAAGAAGGAAGATATTCATAACACTACCTTCTATATAAGGTATGGGTACTATTAATTTTTTGGACTACCTTTATACCTACTAATTCCCCTAAAATCTTTATTTATTGATGAATATAATATTTGTACATTACCGTGGAAAAATTTTGGTAGTGTATATCAAAGATATTCTCATCTACTCTAAGAAGAAGGAGGAACCTAAAAACATATATTTTTTGTGTTGGTGACATTAAATAAGGGTACGTAGTACACTAAAATCATAATGTGTGACTTTTGGATGTAGTAAGCTACATTCCTAGGAAATGTGATCAGAAGTGAGGAAACTTCTATAGACCTTTCAAGAAATAATTCAATTATGGAATTTACCTGACTCTTTAGTGTCAAAGGAATCCATAGTATTCCTGTATTAGTAGGTTACTATCAACATTTTGTTAAAAATTTCTCACGATTGTCAAGCCTTCTATCTTTGTTAACAAAGAAAGGGTTAAAGTATGTCTGGATGGATTAATGATAAGAAAGATTTACAGAGTTAAAAAGAGGTGGATCACTACATCTTTACTCACATTACCAAAAAGTAGAGAATGTTTAGTGGTATAAAATAATGCATCTAAGATAGTATTGGGTTGTGCACTCAGGTAAAATTGTAATGTGATAACTTATTCCTCACATCACTTTAATATCCCTAAGAAAGCCTACCGGACACATGATATGTAGTTAACATCAGTGATTTTTCCTTGAAAATCAGGAGGCACAACATCTATAGTGAGAAGTGTGACATATATACTAATCACAAGAGTCTAAAGTATATATTTACACAAAATATATCAACATTAATCAAATTAGTCAGTTTTTGTTAATTAGAAAATATTATTTATCTATTCACTATCATCCTAGAAAAGAAGACAAGGTAGCAGATGCTCTAAGAAGAATATAATATGATACTCTATCTATGTTGCAGATTAAGAATGACCATATTGTCATGTATATGAAAATTATGGATTTGTAAATCATAACAACAAGGAATACATATTAGATTTTCCAAATGATTTCCCAACCATCAATCTAATAGAATATTAAGCAGGCACAATGGGATCATCTTTAGTTACCAAAGAATTTGGATGTAGTAAATAAAAGGAAACTACAAGAGTTACATATCTATAATTATAATGTGATTCTATTTGGGAAAATGCTTTGTGTGAATTCATTATTTGGGATAAAGAATGATCTATTAGGTAATGCATAGAGATAAACATTCTTTATCCATCCCAGGAGTTTCAAGATATACTATGATATCTGAGAACTCTTCTGGTGGGACAACATGAAGAATAAGATTACAGAGTATATCTCAATGTGATTGATATTCCATAAAGTTAAATATGAGTGAAAAAAGCCCCAAGGGATGATTAATCCATTGATTATATCCATTTAGAAATGGGATAATGTCAATATGGACTTTTTTATGGGTCTCCCGAAGAAATACAATGAAAATCATTTGATATGGCTTCTGGTGGACAAACTCAAAATGACCTCCCACTTTATCATTATTCACAAAGATCCCCCACTTAAAAACTAGAAAAGATATATGTTAAGGAAGTGTATAGACTAAATGGGGTTCCACTCTCGATTGTTTATGATCATGACTACAGGTTCACATAAAAATTTTTGGGGAGTCTTCAACATGCTTTGAGTACTATATTAAATTTCAACATGGCCTATCACCCAAAAACTAATGGAAAATATGAAAGGACTATTATGATGCTCGAATATTTTATAATAGTATTCTCTTTAAATTAAAATTTAGAAGGGATTATAATCTCATATTGGTTGAGTAATTAAAAAATAATAGCTTTCACTAGAGTATTCAGTTGGATCCATATGAATATCTATATAGAAAGACATGTAGAACTCAAACATGTTGAGATGATGTTGGTTTAAGAAAACTACATGGGACTATTCTTGTGCACATGATGACAGAGAATGTTCAAGCCATACAGAAACATATCCAAGCTTCTCAGAGTCTGTAAAAGAGAATACTGACAACCGTATAAGGGACATGGAGTTCATTGTTGGAGATAAATGCTTCTATCAAATATCACCATGGATGAGATTTGTGCGGTTTGGAAAGAAATATTAGTTAATACCAAGGTACATTGGCTACTTTGATATCCTTGATCACATAGGAGTCATAGACTATTAGCTTTAACATAAAATAAATATGGATTGAGTTTATGATGTGTTCCATATATCAGTGCCGAGGAAGTACATACCTGATCCCTCACATGTACCAAACTCAGAGGTGGTAGAGTTTTAAGATGATATCTCATATGAGGAGAAACTAGTAAAGATTATATACCAGAGAGATATGGTTCTACACAATAAGTCTACCAACCTTTTAATGGTGTTGTGGAAGAACCTTAAGTATGATGAAGCAACTTCGGAACCAGAGGAGGGGATGAAAGAGAAGTACCAACACCCATTTTTGTAAAACAAAATTTCAGGGGAGAAATTTCAAAAGGGGGATGAATTTAATGACGAAAACTTGTATCAATGGAATTTCACCCTAATTATACAAATGAAATATAGTATCAATCACATAAAATCACTAAGATACTATAATAATATTATTATAAATTAATAATTAATGAAATAACAGGTATTTCAAGATGTTATAGGACCAAAACTAATAAAATAGTTATTTGACCTTAGGAATTGAAATATGACCCTTATGAATAGGAAAAATGAATATTAGCCTCACCCATGAATGAATAAAAAAACTTAGGCATATGATAAGTTAAGTATATGATACAATTATATCATAGTATATGTAAGTAAATTTTTTAAAAATTATTAATTATGTTTTGTCATTTTTAAAAGTCGTAAATATTTTATTGTAATTTTATTATTAATTTAATAATTTCAATTAAAATATATTTTGAAAAAATTTATTAATAAATAAATATTTTTTACTTTAAGATAATTTTATGATACCTTTAGTATTGTCTCATAGTGTTATAAAATCAGTTATAAATTTAAAATCTATATTTTCCAAGTAAATTATGATTTTAAATAAAATATAAATTACGCATATTTAAAAAATTATTATCATAAAATGGAGTTCATTTTTTAATTATACACATCAAAAAATGGTTAGGGTGAATTTTTGGTATTTTTCTAAAATACATTATTTTTTTGTGAATAGTTAAATACGATAATTTACAATAAAAGCTAAATACATTAATTGTGGAGACATAAATGATATAATATTGATGTAAGGCCAAAATATAGAAATATTATTAATTATTATAATATTTTTAAAGATAATTATCAATTTTTTTCATAGTCTTGATCCAAAATAAGAAACTAATTAATATAATATTTAGAAAACACCCCTCTCCTCCGCTAAATATTCCATCTATTTCACCCTCTTCTCCGCACACCTCTCAAGCTCTGAGGCTTCCATAAATTCATCCCAAATCTATTAATTCTACCCACAATGTATATGATCTCTTGTTATCATCAAAATAATAATCATAGGTACCTTAAGGAATATTTTAAGAGGAGAATTCAAGAGTTAAATCCTCTCATTTTTTCTTTTAATTTCATTTTAATTTCATTTCTTTTATTATTCTCTACTCACCTATGATAATTAAAATTAAATGATATATATATTACCTTATATATTATATAATAATATCATGTTAATGTAATATCCAATATTAAACTCTTTCCTCTCACTCTTTTATAATAAAAATGAAATGTTCGTTCATGATGTGTCAATTTACCAACATCGTGGGCGATGCACATTCAATTTGTTTAAATGCCTTAAAAGATATTAATAAAATAAATTAATTGGATTAAAATTGATTTTAATGTTTAATATTTAACCCTTTTTATGTTCTGGAACTAAAATTTATACAAAATAATATATGATAAAACAAAACGATATTGTTGTGATCGAAAGATAGTAAAAATTAACCTATAACAATCATCATTAACATTTATCTAATGATTCAATCTCATTCCATATAAAAAAAATTCATTATAATATCATCTAAACTTTTATACGTTCATTAATAACATATGATAAATAATCTTGATATTTATCCACATTTTACACGAACATCCATTCATGCATACAAGAAACCAATCAGGAAAACCATTCAAACGGATGCTCCTGAACAATAAAATTAAACTATATAACTCATCCAAATGACAATTAATGAACCTAATAAAACTAAAATGAATGAAATTCATTTATAAATGTTTATTTATTTGTAATTAATTAATTCAATGTGGTTATATAGGACATTAACATGAACGAATCATTTAGACATAAGGTAAGGGGAATTCTCGAACCCAACTCTCTTTCTTTTTGGTTTTCATCTTTCACCCCATTTTCAGTATTGATATCCCATAAATATCACTTATTAATAATTACCTTATACTTTCTGAGATATAAATGTTTCTATGTTTGTGTTTATGGAAAAAAATGTTTTCGAAAAGAACTCTTCTATAAAAAAACACACGTTTTACTTCTCGAGATTGTTTCATATTTACTCAAGATTGATGATTTATATATCAAGTATGTTATCATGTATTTAATTTTGGAACCAAAAGTTTAGTAATTTATGATTTATTAAATGAAACCCATTCCTTTCCATTGGTTATTTTATATCCAATGATTGATATACATTATATTTTTGATGCGTGATAATGTCAATGTTATGATGTGACAGGTGCACCATAAATTATATGGAACTCAAATGAATTGTTTAATGTGATTTATCTCAATAGAATAGTGAAATATTAATGAAACTTATGCTATCTTTTTTCACAACTATGTGAGGTAATTGAACACACATGACATGATGTTTCATTTTTTTTTCATTGCCACATTCCAAGCATTCTCTTAAGGATAACTTTCATGATTATGATCTTATGCCTTTTTAAGGATGATAATTATTATGCTCACCCAATGATATATTTTTCATGTTATTATATACCCTTTTACCTGGTTTAGCTTACCCTTTTTTGATGTATATCCTTAGGTGATTACATGTACTAAAGAGATTTTAAGGGATAATAACAAGCTAGAGAAGAAAGAATTAACTAAATTTTTATGTTTTATTTTGTAAATGCTATTTATAGTCCTAATTTTACAATGAAACTAATCCTTTGGATCCATATTATGTAAATATTTTATGTCTTTTTTCTTTAAAATGATTTAATAAGATATGTATGAAAAAGAAGGGATGCTAAAACTGTTGTTTTTACTCTATGTAATGAATTTAAAATAAGAAAATTAAAAATGAACTTATTACATAATTAAAACATTATGATGAAAAATATGAATATTTTTTGAAGTTTAGAGATGTTACTTTCATTATTATTTCACATAACAAAAAAAAAGTGTAGTACAAACCTATCAATTTTTTCAAATTTCATGTTGTAAATTGTTTTATTATAACATAAATAATATTTACATTTATTTGAAATCAATAAAAAAATATTATATCATATTAAAATGATTAATTAAATGAAAATACAGAAAATATTTTTTAATTTATAATTAAATATTAATTATGTTGTTAAATATTGAACATAGGTTTTACACAAAAAATATAAATTTAAAATAAAAAATATTACTCCTAAATACAAATTTGATTAATTAAAAATTTTCAT
The DNA here is from genome assembly GCA_963277665.1 of Viscum album. Classification (NCBI taxonomy): domain Eukaryota; kingdom Viridiplantae; phylum Streptophyta; class Magnoliopsida; order Santalales; family Viscaceae; genus Viscum; species Viscum album. Next base: position 1,144,349,955 of record OY728157.1, on the reverse strand, counting down.
AAACTTCTTCATTTCCTTTAATAAATATATTCATATAAGGTACATTTTTAGTAAAAACTATATTTTCCACTATTCACCAAAAAATCAATTGTTTTATAAAAATATAAAAAGTAACATCCTAAGTTATTCTCAGAATTATAAATAAAAAAATGAATTTAATTTTAAAAAATAAAATTTCATTTAATTTTAAATAAGGTTTTTAAATAAAAAAAATTTATGTAATGAGAAACTGCTTTTCTAATTGATTGCAATATTTTCATTTACTAATGGTTTTATTATTATTAAATTATATTAATAATGTCCATCTAATATGTCATGGATCATTTCAGTTTGGTGTCACATATGAAATAAGACATAAGCATAATGCTTATTTAAAGGATACTTATATTTTAAAATCATGGGGGTTTAAACTAAACTAAAATCCTCTCAAAATAATTGAGTATGAGAAATCCTATTCTTATTTATACTCCATGTACTTTTAAGATAATTTTTATTTAATTATAATAATAAATGTTCACTTGTATTACTCATTCAAGGAAGGTTCTATTTTGCATTGTGCATTTCTTACTCTGTATACTGGGGTATGAAATCCATGAGGGTTAAATTTTGATTATGAACTTTCCTAAATTCATGTTGTTGATACATAGAGTTTTTAAACTAGTTGTATTAGATTTGAGAATACAATGACATTGGAGTTGGTTCTCCAAGGTCTGAAGAGAAAATTGGGCTCACAAATGGCTAATTTTTTAATCACCTGATGAAAATATGGAATTCACTAACTGATACTTAGGTAATTTATTTGTTGAAATCTATATTGTTTTTGTTTTGGATTTCTTATAACTACCCTTTATTTATTTGGACTGCAGACATGTTGGCCACATTAACCGTTAAGAAAACAAATATTTCATCATTATCATCCACAATTTTACGAGTAGATATAGAAGGACATGATTAGTATTAAATGGTATGTCCCAATATCTGATGGAAAATGAAATAAATAGGATGTTCATAGGTTATTTCCACATTATGATTTATAATCTTAGATAGTGTGTTAATATTATACTCGATGGATAACAAAATATTTCTACAAAATTGATCATTCTAAAAGGATTTTACTTCTTTCTATTTAACATCATATTTCTATTTCCTTTTACTCTAAGGACAACTTATATTTTCGATTTAGGGAATGCATCTTCTTTTTGTTTATGCTGAGGCCCATGTGATAGTGTTACTTGAAACATTACCATCTTTGGATCTATGGATAATGCCAGTAATTTTTTGACATAAAAACATCTAATTCTACCTTAATAATATTTTTATTTTTCACATTTAGTGCCAATGGATATTTTTACATGGATTATTGAATTGAAATGTATAGTTCTTATGATATATCAGTGATTTACCAAATCTCTACAAGGTATTTCTATAAGAACAATAATGAGGACAAATCAGCTTATATGTTTTCTATATATATTTCAAGAGATTTTACAGGGAAATTATATCTCTAGGATATTTTATAAACCTTTCAATCAGGTGATTATATTAGTTACTCCCTAATTTTATATTCAATTTTTGATAGTGGTTATAAAAACATGTATTTATCAATGTCTTTTTAATCTTATATGAGGACTTTTGATAATGACCTTCCCTTAAATAGATTAATTTTGTATCTTAGTAACTATGAAATATGAATAATAGTTATTCTAAAGTTTAGAAAACTCACCAATATTTGGATATTACTAATGGATCATAATTTTTTATCATTAATTTATAGTTGGAAATAAAATTTGAAATATTCTAGTCTGGGCCACCCATACCAATAATTTTTTTAAAATTTATCGGTGTACGAATTTGGTGGTGGAGGAATAAAATCAACCCATTAAGGCTATAAATTATTTTCTATCTATAGTAAGGAGTGTCTTTTAATCAATTAATTCTAACCAAGAATTAATAAACTCAATTATTTAAGATCGCAATGTCAGTCCCTATATTTGTGTGCCACTTGGATTTCCCTCCTATACATGGGTTAAATGACAGTAGTAGGGTGGAAAATCCGGGTACTCCATGGGGGGTATTTTGAAATATAAATCATAGTGCATCGTATTTTTCATATAATAGATAAGTTTTATCATAGTTTAATAAGTATTCCACTCATTTAAAGGTGAGTTACCCACTAGAATATGTTTTTATTTCTCCTATCCATTATTAGTAGTAAAAGAATTATCTCAACAAAGCTCAATATTTATTATTGATGTATTTTAATCTCTTAAATAAATCGGAAAAGATCATCATAATTTGTGAGTATCTCAATAATTTTTTTTGGGTACGGGAATAAGTATACAATAATTCCTTTTTCATTATCATTATTCAGTTTGTGTCAGCTAGGTGGAATTGTATATTTTTAAAGAGACCATAAATCCATTATATTCCTATGAATCCATGTTTGAAAACTATATGTTAATACTTTAGTGAAAATGGTATTTATAATTATAGTGTACACTTTTCTTAGATCATGTCCAATTTTTCATCTGGAAACCTAATTTTTTTATGTAGTGAAGATACATGTAGATGCGAACCTTATTGGTAAACTTTCATCATATAAATTATAATAGTACATGGATTCATTATTCAAAAAATACTCATTATATATTTCTTCTCAATTATCATTAGAAATTAACCAATTTGAGTAACTTAATAATTTTTTCCCCTGTGGTTCTCTAACCCTTCCTGTGAAGTAATATCTGATAACATTCTAAAAGATTCATCATGACAAATGACTTAAGGATATTTACATATGAATTCATATAAAAAGGTTCCAAGTGTAAATATGGGTTTCTATGTTTTTATGGGGTTGGAATCTTCCTAAAAAACATATAATTCCACTATATAGGTGTTACCATCATATAATACACCTTAAACTATAATTTCTATGAGAGTGATGATAATAGTTGAGATAAAAATGACACAAGCACTAGTGATAGCGGTGGATGTTGAAATGTTTTTATAATAGTGATAAAGATGACTATTCTTACTTCCTAGGAACATATTGTCATAATAATTGGATAAAAAGTTATTTCTGGAATTTTCCATGATGTTACCATCATTAGACAAGGGGGAACTTCAATTGGAGGAGTGCTTTTCTTAATTGAATTTTCCTTTGGTTAAATCCATTTTCAATATGAATAACTTAATGAATAAATTTATTGAAATCTCAAAGAATTTGATCTCATTATTTAATGTGTTTTAGGTATGATTTTATGATAGGGTAGACTATTTAGTGGGTTTCCATGAGTTTATGGATCCATTTATAATCAAAATAATACATGTTTCCCTTATTATATTTCTTTGAAGAAGGAGTTTGAATAGAATTATTTGGAACCTTCGACCATAGTATTAGAGGTGTGAAAATAAGGGAAGTGTATTTTTCTCCATCCTATGATGCATACATGGTAGGAAGCCTCTAAAATTACAATATATAATATATTGAGGTTATCCATTCATGTTAATTGAAGATACTCGTGATTTTTAGTTGATTTTTTAATTTTTTATATTGAGTGGAAAATAATATTAACCTACTAAAATAATTTATTGATCATTTTGAGATATTATTTTCATCCTATGTGTGTTATAAAATGTTAACTAAATAGACATATTATTTCTCAAAGGGTTTAAAGGTGTTAGGGTGTATAATATTCCGATATTTATCAAGGAAGATATATTAATGCGTGATATAGGTCTAGTACATGACTAGTTTCTTATCTTCTACCAGCTCCTTCTATATTTCATCTAAATGAGTCTCCCTATATAATGATAATCCATCTTCATTTTTCATGAAAATTGGTAATTTCACAAAAAATTATCTTGCAGGGCACGAATTATTTGTGTGTTTTTTGATTCCCCTAGGGTAAGATGTTCGAGAGGTGGGATGGATGGTGTTCATCATGTTGGGTTTCCCACTATTTTCACCAAAGCTTCATCAATTGTGATTCGTTCTTAGACACAGGGTTCCCCAATTTTTGGTGTATCACTGGGTATTAGGGTAACATTTTTGTAACTAGAATATATTCCACTAGGATTACCATTGGATAGACCATATCAAACTATGATACATTGTGTCCACATGAAGATGATGTTGATATTCTAATTTTAGTGTCTGTTTATATGTATTTATGGAGTAACTATGGCACAAGATGTTTTTCCTCCTCTAGTATAAGTGATCCTTTAAAATGGGTTCATGGTTATTAAATTGTTAGAGTTACTTCATTTTGTGGTTGATTATTTTAAACATTGGCAGGGCCTTCATATTGTTTGTAATTTCTATGGAGATGCTCTTTATAGGTTATACCATCATTATAATAGGGATACAACTGAAATTGTATATTAATTTTCTCATTGGATTGATAAATATGGTAATGAATCTCCCCTATTAGAAAAGAGTTAGGTACTAATGAAATAAAATAATGTTCATGATGATTCTAATTAAACATAGTCATTATGATAGTGAATCTTCCCTATGTAACCATCTAAATTGGGAGGAAAACCGTGGCACTCTTGGTAGTGAAAAGAGTGAAAATGATATCCCTATATAGAGTAGAGTTGGATTTCACACGTTGGTGACTTATGTTATTACTATTTTTAATATTTTATAAACTAAATAAAAATAAGTGTGTTTTTTGTGTGTAGTTCATGAATGGAATATAGATAAAAACATAAATGAACAAGAAATGTGTTGAACCCAATATGAATATATTTTCATTCATACCAATTTTTCATTAGTTGTTTAATTATTTTCATTATTTGAATCAATATCATTCAAAGATTTACATATATTATCTATGTTTTAGTTACATTATGGATTAAAATATCATAATAACCATGAAATCCCTAACTAATCCACGGTAAATAATTGAAAAACTAACCTCAATTGATCATGTGTTATAATCTTGAACCTAGATGCATCATATACCATTGAATCTCTTAAGCCACCTACCTCCATTGTATGATTTGTGTATAAGATAAGGGTGGGAGATAATTTCTAATTCTATAATAAATGTATTTATAATGATTATGATCCAGTGGATAGTCGCTATCCCTGTCCAATTATACCTCCTTAACAATTATGAAACAGTCTAAAAAATTAAGAGATTTATTATAAAAACTTATCAACACCATTACCTCCCTTGAGATTCAAATCTGTGAGTTAACAATCTCCCATTATGATTTTTTGAAGAAGAATTTTGGAATAACATGATTAAAAAAGGGTAATAACAATAAAATTATTATTTTAAAAGATATGAAATGAAATATGGGGAGAAACCTACTCTTATTTTTAGATAAGATAAACTCTTTACAAAAGATATGATGCTAGTAATTTATAGGATGTGAATGCACTCAAATCATGCATGGAATAATTCAATTTTTTCTTAGATTGATCATATCATTCTTCCATATAGACTACTTTTATACACATTCCCTACTCATTGGTTATTTCCCATGATATCTTGTCTCATCTGTTTATATATAAAGATCATGTGGATATCACATTTGATGATTTCTCAATTTGGATATTCAGCATGATATATAATTTTTTTTTAATTTTTTTAAGGTCTCATGTGTATGTTGTATCTATAAATATATGTGATTGGTAGCTCAGGTGTTGCAAAAAAGGTGGAGGAACACCTATTATTTATAGAAATGTATAATTACATACATCATCTTTAGCTTGAAAAATTCCTTAATAGAGTTTCCAGAAAACTTATTTATTAATTTTCCATTTTTAAAAATATTATGTCAGTGATTCCTCACTATAATAATTTTATTTTCCATGTCCTTTTTATAGAGGTACTCACCAATGATATAATTTCTTATGTAATAGTAATTCTATATGAAATATATTACATGGTTTGTGGGATTTGGAATTTATTATAATAAAAGTATTATTTTAATCCAACATTAATGATATGAATTTTGGTTTAGTATTACAATGACTCTAGTATTTACCATTATTATAATTTCATCATGGAAAACAATATTGAAGCATTCTTAGATAACAATAGTGAAACCAATTAATCTTATGGGATGTACTTTTTCGAGGAAGTTAATCTTATGCTTCCTTTTGAACATTAGTGTTAGTCCTATGAAGATACCATAAAATCACATTTAATCACATTCTAGTATTGAAAATTTATATTTAATTACACACAAGTTGTAATATCCCTCGATACAACACTCTCTCACATGGTCAAAATAGGTTGGTTACGATACCACAAGCGTACCTCATTGTACGCCAAATGTTGTTAGCTAGTAGTGTAGTATGATAACTATAGTGGGGAGACTATAACCTCTAGGTATAGAGTCACAATATATTATAAATAAGAAATATAGATAAATGGATAAATATCAAAGTACATAAATAATGGAAAAAATACAATATAGTAGAAAACAAGCAATAAAGCCAACTGATTAAGACAATTAATACTAAAAGAATATTGTAATGTCATTATAGAGTGTAACTAAATGTCATGCCAGAAATAATACAAAATAATAGACAAATAGAATCAAATTACCATGATCTTGAATCCCTGTCTCCAAAATCTAGCCTGTCTAGCAAGAAAACAATCAATAAGAAGGTTATTTCACCTTGTCCAATCACACATCCATGTAGTCTACTCTAATACCAAATGGTTTCCCAAATAGGGTGTGTGTATTACATAGTAGGTCTAAACCACCTTGTATATACACGACCAGTCTAGGAAAAAAATACATGCAATAATCAAGTGTGGTAATTAATTACTCAGTTAAATTAATACCACATCATCATCCTTCGGCTCCATGCACGAATATCTCTGATAATGTCTCGTGACCATGACAACCATAACCATAAAACCATAGAATAAAAAACAATCCTTTATGTCTTTTTAGAATATTTCTTAAAAATTCATTATGACCTCGCCAACTATATTCATGTATATAAGGTAATACATAACCTTATAACCAAGGTTTAAATCAGACAAATCTAGATCAAAACCTGAAATATAAGCATTTCAGCATTTATTTTGGGTCAAAACCGATATATAAGAGTTTCATCATGTATCAGAGCCAAAACCAGTATATAATAATTTCAGAACGCCTTAGGTTCAACCTCAAAATATAATCATTTTAGAACGCCTCAAATCTATACACACTATATAATCATTTTAGCATGTCTCAGGGCTAAGACTGATATATAAGAATTTTTTTATGACTCACTATGTAGAGACTCTTATATATGAATTACAAAATATAGATCGTGACTACACCCCATATAATATTTACTACATATCAATGATAATATATGTCATAGAAACACGAATATCACAATATTACATTATCATGCTCAACGGTTTATTATGTAAATTAACATTTTCTTTCAATTATTCTTTTCATTTATCATTTAGTCCAAGATAAATAGAATTTCAATCATTTCAATAATCACACCAAACTATGTTGAGTCAATATCAATCAAAAACAAAAATTCCATGTCATGATAAACACAAATTAATAAATTATACAATTCTTTTCCTAATCAAGTGTTCTCCCACCCAAACAGTAGTCATAATTCAGGTCAATAACCAAATGGATCCATAGGGACTCCAAGGAAAGCTCTAATTCAACAATTTGTAAATTCAGGTGCATGCTATATTGGTGAAATTAAATATTTGACATAAATTATTATTATAAAACCATAGGGATAAGGTATGGACCCCCTACCTTTAACTAATCATGAAATAAAATTTTCAATGGAAAATGACCATAAGGAAGGAGGTGAGGATGATCACAATAAGAATCTTAGATCAAAATTGTTAAAGATAAAAACCAAAAAAGATCATGGTCGAGAGACTACACCAAAATGGGTGGATATCAAAGAGTGATAAGGGAGAACCATTCCAAAACCACTTACCATAGATCGGATGTGTGATTAGAATATCCATAATTAAGAGAGGTTATCCAAAATCACCTAGGATAGGCTCTATGGTTGAGAGGGGAAAGCTGACCATGAGATGAATGGAAAAAACCCACACAACATAGTTTTAAAAGCATTTTTAGGAAATTAAATGGTGTGTCAAACATTTACATGTCGTGTATTTATTTTTCGAAGGATATACTAAAATACTAATCTCCTTGGCTGAATATTAAATTTGACTGAGCATTACACAATGTGTACCCCATTTAATCAGACTGTAAATTTCATGCACATGGTTTTCGTCCCATTCTCCATAAAAAACTAAGATAAACACCCTTTTTGATTTTAAACATTCCATGATCCCTTGGTAACACTTGACCCACTTATACCCATAATCTATTAATTCAAAAAAACAAACATCTATAAATATTTAGTCTTTTTCCCAAAAATGCTTTCTACATGGATCATCCCTATTTTTCTCCAGTTTACTCACATCCCAAGACCATTTTTGTTAAAAAAATATATCCATGATGAATACACAACCATCATGGTATAAAGATGAGGAAAAAAATTCAAAATAAGTTTAACAAAAAAAATAGGGAGACATAGCTTGAAAAGGATGAGATATTACAACTTCCCCACCATATAACGACTCATCCTCGAGATACTCCAAGCATCATTATGGTCACTTGATGAAAAAGTCAAGCCACTATTCTCACATACTAGACTCTATATACCAGGTCTCTTCCTAAACTCACAAATGCTTCCACTATACCTAAACCCAAGAAATTTACCTACCTCGGAGATACTTCTCAATACAGTTTATAATCCATAAGGGATACTCCTCAAAGTTTATAACCACCTCTCGATCAATTAAACCACCATAGATGTCTAGTGAATGAGACTAAGTCCCACTAGCCGAGACTCACCTACTACCAACCAACAAAGAGGAGAATGACAGGGAATTCTAGGCAAGTCCCCCAAATTTTCAATTTGGATTGATGTGTGGAAGATATTATTATATGAGAACACACTGAGTTCCATATGATACTACCATAAACCACTGAAATATAAAACATAGGCTCATAATTTATCACCAAGAACCTAAATATTCCCCTCAAATTAACCATCAGTCGGTGGATGCTTGGTCATACTCAAAAGACCCCGTGTTACCATATATTTTTGAATACCCTTCTGGTACCACAATGTGAAATGAGGATCTCTATTAGAAATTATACTCATTATAACACCATGCATCCAAACTACATCATGCACATAAATACAGCTAAAATCATCAACAACGAAGGTACCTGTCATAGGAATATAGCAGGATAGACATATTAGTTAATCCAAAATAACCCATAATGCTTCATGCGTATGTGTTACCATGGGTAATCCAGTGAAAAAATCCATAGTGGCATCATTATATCTCCAACTAGGAAGGGTAAAAGACTACAAAACCCCAAATGGACTCTAATTCTCATTACTCACCTGCTAGAAAGTAAAACATCCCTCCAAAAAAATTTCCACTAATTCATTATTTTTTACCACTATTACTTTCTACATAGATCACAATACATATTTCCCAAACCAGGATATACCACCCATCTAGAAGAATGAAACACTCTCATCATATCATCATCCAAACTCGTATGAACACATACTCGACCACTGAAAATAAGTTAATTTCCACTTTTATGACACCATCCTGATGGTGTCTCACCACTATATAAGCTATCTCTTAGAAATAATCCCTCCAAATAAAATAACTGCTTAATCTTGAGCTGGTAAAAAATTATGGGTATGATATATGTCTAGGTTAGATCTACTCATCCCCAAGACTTATGAATATCTAAATGCATGTCTGTAAATAGATCCATTATCCACCACTTATTGGAAGACATCCACACTATCTATGTCTGTATCTTCAGGCTCCAATAATTGACAATGTTGTTTCCCTTTCTAAGTGATTAATCCATCCTAATGTAGAAATACTTTAGATACTTGACCCGTATTTTCTATTGAAGGTTCAGATCTCATTGATATAATATATACCTATGTATATTGTGGTTTTTATATTAAAAAAACCTCTCATCCATGAGATAATTCTTCCAGCATATCAGGCTTTATACCACTACTTCAAAATCTAAATTGTGATTAGGGTAATTCCTTTCATGCAGTCTCAGAAATCTAGATCCACAAAGAACTAGTTAATAATCCTATATTAGAACTCCTCCAAGATGAACTCTAGATGCATCATAGAACACGATATATGATTTACTCGGAATAATTAAAGTGAGTACAAGTGTTGAGGTCTTCCTACCCTTAATGTCCTAAAACTATTTCTCATAATCATCATACCAAAAAAACCAGCACACCCTTTTTGGTCATCCCTTAAATTGGTACAACCAGATGGGAGAAGTGGTCGATAAATCACAGATAATAACCTTCTAAAATTATAAATCTCTAAAATTTGATGTTTTTTGGATGCTATAAAGATAACACAACTAAAAATTTCCCTGGATACAATAACACTCCTATATATGAGATGAACTATCCCAATAACTACACTTTATCAATCAATAAACTGCATTTGGTTATCATGATATAAAGCTGATTCTCACTCAATATACACAATATAATGTCCAGATGTTGGGAATGATCATACATAGAGTAAAAGTAAACTAGGATTTCATAGACAAAAAACAACCCAAAACTAATCTAGAAAATGATGAAGGATCAAATTCATCAATTCCATGAATATCTAAGGTTCATTGGTGAAACCAAATGGAATCAAAATAAATTCATACAGGACATAATTTCTTAAAAAAACAGTCTGAGGCATGTCTCTTAGTATCACCCTCAATTTATGGTATGATGATCTAAAATCCATCATGGAGAAGATCTCATCACCTCTCAATTGATTAAAGATATCATTAGTGCCTGGAAAAGGATATTAGTTCTTAAGTTTCATTTGGTCTAATCTATGATAATCCATACATAAGCACAAAGTACAATTATCATTTTTGGAAAAGAGATCTAGATAAACCCATAAAGATTCTCTAGGCCATGTGGAACCTTTAGATTCCAAATATTCCAACTAAACATTCAACTCCCATAGCGCTTTTGTCACCATACAATAAGATGGTATAAAAACTAGATTTTATACCTACACCAACTCAATCATGAGATCAATATCTCACTTAGGTGGTAAGACATAGAACTCATCAGGGAAAACATCGTGAAAATGTTCTACCATTGGAGGAAAACAATCCAGTTTCATTCCACAATTTTCAAAAATATGAACAGCTATATGAGACATGATACAATCCAATATGCATTGAATTTTTAATTCATGACCAGCCTAAAGATCCCACTCACTTTGTAGAAGATAATTTACTCCTTATAGATATAGAAACGTAACTCTCCTCCTATAATTTTTTCTTGGTCCGGGGATAGAATTGATCAATACATGCCAATAATAAAATGGAAGCTTGTTTTTTCCATCATGAATGGTTTCCAAGAGAAATGGTAACCAAAATATATAGAGGAAAAACAATAAAATATTTGATATTCTATGACCGCAGTCCCAATAGTGGGTTGATGGTAAAAACACGATCCATACTATCCACATCCTGGACCAAACTATTTAAAAAAAGTTAAAATAAAAAGAAATGTGGTGATCTAGTATAAGAAAATAAAATTAAGGGTAGATGATACAAGAATCAAACATATGGAAGTAGACGACCCTATATAAAGAATATTCGGAGCAGTCTACATGATCTGTAGCTGACCAACCCCTATTCCCTCGGCTCTAACAATACTCTCCTAATTTTTATCATATTCTTGGTACTATTATTCCTGCAAGAGGGCACCACGTCCTCTTCCTCGACAAAACCTCATAGGATATGCTAGCTACTTATCTTCTAAAGACTAGATGATTCATTCCCAGACATTGGTTCATGTCATGTTCCCCTACCACTGCTCACACACCTACAAAACCTCTATAGGTGGCCCAACCGATAACAATCGCAACACTCCAAAGTATGGAATGGAAACTGAGGACATTTATTCTATCCTTTCACACTGATAAAACTACAAGTGAACACTATCTTTATATGGATTATTATTTCCATAACTGATTTTCCTATAGTTTATTTGGATTAAATGATAATAATGTCTCTTCTTTCCACTAAAAAAAGTGTTCAATATTTTATCTAATGAAACAGTCTAACCATTTCTCATGGCCTCTCTCAGATTCCCTTCTATGACGAGTGCCTGATTCATCACATCTAAAAAACTACTCATACTGAACATGTTCACATGAAACCAGATCTCATAATGAATACCATACCAAAACATTATTTTCTTACAAATCTCTTCATCTGCCAAACATGGAACCAAGCACTGTAGGTTTGTGAAATTCTCCGAGAAGTCTAAAACTGACATGCCCTCCTATATCGGGTGAATGTACTTAGGATCCTTCTCATCCCTCAACATCTTGGGATAGATGTGGGTCATGAAATTCATACCAAATTCCTCCTAAGATAAATTTTCTTGTTTCCTTTCAAAGTCCAAAAAATCCCATCGATGCTTGGCTATGCATAATGTTTCACCCTTATATCTGTGGGTGTATCAAGATGCTTGAAGTTTAACTGGACTAACACAATCTAGAACTCAGATTCTTGGGGGACTCTCCACCTACTGAACGTAGGCGTACACTATAGATGGAACTCTTTCATCAACATAAGCATAGAAGGAACAATACGACTAATATCTCTTTCAATGGATATCAGACCCTGATGAAGGTGTCATGAAGATGAATATTCATATGATCCACATAATGTAATGGAAGATACAGTTATGCTATTACAGGAGTATGCTAATTTTTACTCCCCTAACGATCAAATTAAAGAAAATAAGGAAGCATTTTATCTACAAGATAAAAACACTCCTTAGAACTCTGGGAATCAAAAGGGTCAACCTAAATAGGAGAAAAAATAGAGAACCACAAAAAAATGTCTCTCTAAGAATGGATTATATGTGTTTTAGAATGAAATAATACTTCATTTATTTTAAATGATTTCATAGAAATAACATGTGTCTGATATCAATGTTTCAACCAGAAATTATATTTCACATACAATAGATATGTCCCTATTATGAACATTTCATGTCAATATGTATCCCAATTTTCCTAGTTTAATGAATTTATACAAGACTCACACCATACATTTCCATGATTATAATATCAATAATTAATATTTTTATAACATGATAACACAACCCAATATGCTAATCACCAAGGGTGAAATAACCTAAAATGTAATAGGAGAACATCAAAAAAAATTATCAAAACCAATGAAATAAGATTTTTCCCCATACACGGGTAATATAATCCCAAGAAATATCCCATTACCAAGTCTGAAACATTCTATTATACTTTCTACCTTCCCAAAATATTAAATAAATATAAATTAAACCTAGTGTGATCTGATACCACCTTTTAACATCCCATGACCTGACACTTGATCATGTGGCTAAAATAGGCTAGTTACAAGGCCACAAGTGCAACTCCCCGTACATTAGAGGATAAAAACTAGATGTAAGGTTTTGATATGTATAGTGGGGAAATTTTACCACTAGTTCTATAGTTAAAACACAGTGAAAATAAGAAATATAGATAAATAAATAAAAAACATATTGTTGAAATAATGAAAACAATACAATATAGTGAAAAAATAATAATAAATAAAATTAATAATACAATTAATAATAAACGAACAATGTAATAACATGATGGAATGTAACAAAACGTCATGTTAGAAATAATAGAAAATTAAAGACTAGAAAACTAGAAAGTCCCCAGTTTCGAATCCCATGTCGATCCTATCTTCAAACACCATCCCATCTTGCAAAAAAGTATCAATATCAATGCGATTTTACCCTGTGAAATACTACATCCATGTAATCTTCATAGGTTCCAAATAGTGTCCAAATAGGGTGTGGGTATAACTTAGTATTTTAACAAAAAAATTTATAAAAATATCAAGTCTGAAAAAAATTCATGAAAAAATGCAATAAGGAAATGTATTAATTTATTAAGAAATTAAATTAATACCACAAAAACTTAATTTTTCACCATGTGAAAATATATATGAGATTGTCTCATGACCTTGAATATAATAAATATATTACAATAAAATATCAAAACCTTACTCAACATCATGTTGGAATGTCTCTGGACATTTTTTTGGCCATGTCAATCACAACCATATGAACATGGTAAAACAAAACCTTATAAGAAAGGTATAAATCAAATAAATCATGTTGAAAACACACAATATATGAATTTTAGTGTCTAATTAGTAATGAGACTCATATATAAGAATTTCATCATGTATCAAGGCAAAGCCCAATATAATATCATTTCATTATGTCCCAAGGAAAAGCCTGATATATAATCATTTCATCACATCTCAGGGTCAGTATTGATATGTAATCATTTATTTATGTCACAAGGAGAATCCCGATATATAATAATTTCAACATTTCTCGCTAGGCATAGCCCGCTACATAATCATTACAACATTTAAACTGGACCAATTCCCCATATAATAATTGCATCATAATAATCAAAATAGATTGCATAGAAATAAGGATATCAGAATTTCCCATTATTAAGATCAATGGTTAATTATGCCAATTACCATTATCCTTCAATTATACTTTTAATATATAATTCAGTTCTAAAATAAATCATGTTGATCATTTTAATTATTAGGCTAAACCAATGTGAGTCTATATTAAAGAAACACCCAAATTCCATGTCATTCAAAAGACACTTTAATCCATTAAACAATTATTTTAATAATCAAGAGTCTGCCCATCAAAATGGTGTCTAAATTAAATGTTAATAAAAAAATGTATCCAAATGGGACCAAAGGAAAAATACAGTTCATTATTTTGTAAATTCCAGAACATTAAATGTTGGTAAAATTTAAATATTTCACATACTTGGCAATTATAAAACTATAGGGTTAAGGTTTTTATCGCAACATTTTACTGAATATCAAACATTACTTCCAACAAAAAACTCCAATGAGAAATAATGTTTGAATGATCTCACAAAGTATCCTATAACAAAACCTATCATGATCAAAACCAACAACACCCATGGTCAAGACATTACACCAAAACGACAAGAGATCAACAAGAGATTAGGGAAAAACTAAAAAAACCAATTATTAGGGATAAAATGCACGATCTGGATGTATGAAATCATGATAGGTGCTTCATAGTAATCATGATGTTTCCCTAGGGTAGATAGGATGAAGCTTTATGTGAATCTCTATTTTTAATTACAATAACAATTTTTATTCACTTTTATTCAAGATCCCCATTCACACCGCAATTTATACTTTTTTGATAAATCTTAAATATAAACTTTATATTCTATTTTTTATTTGTTCAACTAAGATCAGTATTTACATTCACTTCAATTCTTCTCAATAACCAATCACCTAAAAGCATTTTTTTCAAGCCTACATAACACTTGTTTGATGAGTAGAGGTACTATGAAATTAGTGATTCCAAATAGTAGGAATCACTATAGGTTATTTTAGATATTTGGGGAAGGGATGTATTGTTTATACAAAAACTTCATAAATCACTCTAACACTTTATCAATATATTTTATATTCCACAAATGCACACACACACACACACATACACACTATTCCCAAGAAATATAAAATTACTTCAATTTGGATCCTAATTGCTTATTTTACTATAGTTTAAATAAAATATACATTTTCATTTAGGATGGATAGCTATAGTGTTAATTTTTTAATAATATAATTCACGCAAATCCATGTTCCTTGATCTTCTACATGTTTGTTATACTATGTTTCACACGAGTTTTTTTCTAATTAAGATCCATTTTCTAATTTTCAAATAAGGGATTATTTTTTTTATAAAATGATCCTTGTATCCTTGAGAAAATTACTATAGGATATCTGAATGTGGAGAAAAACAATTAAAAACATTTATTCCAAGAAAATAAAGAATGAAAAGAAAAACTCATTGAAAATTTTTAATCGGTTCAGAATTTCACCACACTTGAGATTAATTGCCCTCTATTCATGATAATGACACAAAGAAAATGTAAATGGAGAAAACATTAATCAAGATATATATATATATATATTATTTAAATAAAATGTCTTAAATTATGAATATATACATTAAATGTCTACAAAATATTTAAAAAAATTAAATCATGAGAGTTTTTATCCAATAAAATGCAATAAATAAGGTCAAAATGAAAGCAGACTTTTTTAACCCTAAGGGGGTGTTGTGTTTTTATTTCTCTTAGTCAGGAATTTTTTTGGTCAATGATAATCAACATGTAGATGGGTATTGTGTGATAAGAACCACCAATATTTATTTCATATTGTTTCTTTGAGTACTTATTATGATTATAAAACCCATAGATTCAAAATACTCCATACCCCTAGGATAGGTTAGAAAAGATAAAATGATTGGGGAAAGGCATTCAAAAGGATAGTGTGATATGTTTTATAGATAAAACACATATATTATCATGGAATCATGATGGAAAACTTATTTGTAGATATAAGAGACAAAACTGAGTCATATAAAGTTTATTTTAATATATAATCCCTTCCACTAGAATTTGAAATATTCTTAGATAGTTTCACTCTCATCCCACATTAATCTACTCCATCCCAATGAAATTTCAATTGTGATTTCCCCTCAATAATAATCTATAATTGATTTAAAAAATGGGATGAGTGGAGTGTAATTTGGAGTGTCCTATTTTCTTTTGATGTGTTGTTTATTTCCATTAGAAAAGCTAAAATATGTAGTTGAGGTAATTTCTCCACCACATGATCTAGAACTCTATCATTATTTATAGAAATATTTTCTTAATCAAACACCCCTAATCAGTATAAACTTTTTTTTATCTAGGTATAGTTTAATGGATATTGAATCTTCATTAACATGTAAGGTGAATTAATAAATATCCCTTTTGAATATGATAAAACAATATGAATTAAAATATATATCCATTTCGTTTATGTATTCTTGTATTATTTTCTCCTTATTCATAACCATTGGTCACTCTTGTTCATTAATTTTAATCATTTTACTCTCATAGATGGAAGTATGTTCTTCTTTATCATCACTATCTAGTGTAAAAACAAATTTTAATTCTATAAAACACAATATTAGTAATTGTGCCTTGATAACAATTCAAAATATTATATATGTGAATCGAAGGTTATGTTTAGTCATTTTAATTTATTAGTTTCATGTTTTGTTTCTTCTTTAAAGTTTTAAAGGAGGAATTATTCAAGTTGTGAGTGGTAATGATTTGAAATGTAGCTTACACATCTCTAAGTTATTATTTTTTAATTGGGATGACGAGGGACTAATTCCCCCTGTTCAGGTATGGGTGAAAATCTAGGAATTACTCACTGAACTAAATAAGTTCCATCATTAAGCCTTTAATATATCATTCCTCAAGGTCCTCCTCGATATCCTTAATGGGATCCTTAAATTCCACCGCTCCATAGAATGAGCTTCATGATACTCACTCATCTTTAATAATAATATCATAATATAAATTTGTGGACCGATTACGTAAAACATTTCTTAATTTTTTTTAGAATTTAATTGAAAGGAGTAAAAAATTCACAAAAATGAAAAATTAGTGATTTACAGATGTAGCTCATCTATGGTAATTCCCAGTGGATTCAAGGTTCTCTCTATCCTAAAATAATATTTTATAGATCTCCTAATATAATTAAGTGGTAGAATAATGTCATTTCTCATATATAATATATGGTTTATAAAAACTATTTTAACTCATTTATATTTATATTTAAAAACAAATAATGAAAAATAAGTGGTTTATGTCATATGGAGTGCATAAAAGGGAAGGATTGAAAACATGAATTAGTGATAAAGTGAAAAAACCCTATAAAAATATATTTGAATTCTATCATAGAATTCATTGGTTTTTTTAATTATTTCATTTGAAGAATCAGTATTATTAAAAAATATGCCTCCAATAACTATGTTTTTTTAGACAATATAATTCAAAAATAATCAAATAAACAAAATCCCTAAATCCTATATGTTAATGAATAAAAAAAATATATTAATTGAGAATGTGTTATAATCTTGGAACATGGTAAAGTATAAATCAATGAATCTCCTAACCCACTCAAATAAATCATATGACAAACGTGCTAGGAAAACAGGTGGGGTTTTTATATTCTGGATAAAATGGTTTGAGAATGTATGAGAAATAGAAAACAATAACAAACCTTATCCCAGGATTCCTCATTATCTATTATGAAAAATAATAGAATCAATTAATAAATTAAGCATAAAAATAATGAACCACTTGACTGACCTTGAAATTAAACTCCACATGTTGGTAATCCACCATTATAGATTTTTGAATAAGAAAAGTGGAGGAACTTGGATAAAAAAGGGAAAATAATGAAACTAAAATATAAAAAAATTAAAAAATGTACTATAGGAAGAAGCCTGTGCTACATGGTCTAGGATCCTTGATCTTCAAAAATGAGATGAGGGTATGAATTTATAGGTAGCAGATGTGCTCCTCTCATGACAGGATGAATTCCACATGCTACAAGATTTTAAAAACTATTCTTAAATATCAACTTCATCCAAGATGTTTCTCATCTCCTTAGTTATTCTCCATGATCTCATGTCTCCACAATTAGTATATGATGGATTTGTGGATAGATCACTTGTAACGCCCCGACCCCAGCTACCCAGAGTCGGTGCATTAATTACATAACATTGGCATGATCACAAGAAAGATCAAATCTCGAAAGACCGATTGGTTTAGTAGCCTTGGAAACACTAGATATATTCATAAGTTTTACATTACATCATAAAATGAAAAACTAATACAACAACATAATGTTTCCACAGTCCACACTATAATCCTATCATAATATCCCTGCAGGTCATTCATAAATTACTTCCTCACTACCTGGGAAAAATAAAACATAGAAAAGGGGTGAGCTCAAATGCCCAGTAAGGATAACAATATAGCGGAACATTCAAAATAAGCATAAACATTTAAGGCAATGAATTACTAAAACAAAAGCCTTTTAAAATTGAACTTCAACATAGTATGGCAAAAGTAAAATGAAATAATGCCATTTACTTGTTCACATGGATATTCTACTAATCAAATAATCACAAGCAATATCAATAACCACTTTCATAATGTTGGAATGCATAATGTAAAATGTTAATTTCATTGTCTAGGCCTCATCCCAAGACCTAGGGGTTACTTCTAACCGGAACCCAACCCGGAGTGCCTCTAATAACCGGACACCAACCCGGAGTGCCTCTAATAACCGGACACCAACCCAGAGTACCTCTAATAACCGGAGACCAAACCGGAGGGCTTACTTTTACCAGTCCCTAACCTGGAGGGCTTACTTTAACCAGTCCCCAACCTGGAGGGCTTACTTTTACCGGTCCCCAACCCGGAACATACTTGTTTAGCACATTCATCTGAAGAAAAGTTTGAAATATAACATAAACATTCGGGTTAAAACTAGCATACGAAATGTCAATAGTTTCACCATAAACTATGAATGGTATAAAATAGCACATCCAAATTCAAACATATCACAAAACCTTCAATACAATATAGAAGTTTTGTATTATAATAAATCAACTTCAAATAATCTTAAAATCCATCAAAGGATGTTGACATAGATGAAATCAAAATTCTTTTAAAAGAAGTATCTCCTTTTATTTTGAAATCATTTAAGATCCATATAAAATAAAACATTTTCTTTGAAAATATTCTTATAAGCTTGTAAGGAAAGCTTCGACGATTTTATAACGGCGGAAAGTAACCGCACCCGCCGTATAAGTTAAAAAAAACATTCTTACCTCAATTCTGTCGAAAAGGTTAAAAAGGACCTTGTTTTGAAAACGACGGAAAGATTCCTTTATAAACCTCTTATAAAAAGTCAAACAAGGGTATAAATGACTTTAACCCATATTCTTGTAAATAGTAAAAATGTTTTGAAATACATTTCGAAGAAATATGGATGTGGATGATAAAGAGATCCCAGTAGATTATTACGTATAATACAACCTCGGATAATGAAGAGATTGTGAAATAACCCTTACCTTGTACTTTTCCTTGGTTGTGGTAGGTTAACCTCCTGTATAATGGTGAAATAATTGTTATTAAATTATACAAGAATAATATACATTAATATGATATCATATATGATCTTTTAATATTGATTTGATAATAATATCTTAGTATTATCGTTGTTTCGGGTGTTAACTTACTTGTTTTCTTTCATATGTTTTGTTACGTAAGACATGTTTGTAAAGGATAGGTTGTATATTATTCATATCCAGAATGATATCAAGTCCTTAAACATCATTTTTAAATCATAAAATGATAATTATACTTTAATGGTTACGATGGAGAATGAATCTCATCGCGTTCGTGGAGACGGTAGTCCGTACGTACGCACGAGCGACAATATCATTCTTTTGATATTAAAATAATATATAAATGGATGGTATATCATATATACAGAATCATTAATATGTTATATTTATTATTTACATGAGTTACACATCATTATTATACCCATCCAAATAATAATATATTGAATAACAATTACACCACGACGTGGAGACGGTAAGCCGTACGTACGCACGTATGGTGACATGTTATTCAAAGGGTGGATAGAATACTGAATATGGTTGTACCATATTTATAATAACATCACAGTATATAAATGATACTGTAGTCATTATTTTAGAATGGTAACAACAAAGGAAGAAGAAGTGGAAGAAGAAATGAACTTGGAAAAGGGGTGGTGAAAACATTACCTCTTCTTCGGGTTCTTCCTTTTGATTTGATCAAAAGGGCTCCTTAGGTTGGCTTTCTGATCAAACTAAGGCCTCTAGGTTGTATTGAGGGATGTTGGGAGAGTATTTGGGCAGAGTTTGGCCGAACCAAAAGGCTTTAGAGGTGTGAAGAAATGAGAAGGAGGAGTGCCTTTTTATAAGTGGGGTGAGGGGTACCTTTGGAAAAGCTAGAAATATTAATTTATAATTAATTCATATTCGGTTTCTAATGGCTCCAAAATTGACTATTCAAAGGTTAAGGTGGGGATAGGTCGAAAAAAACTCAACCAATAGAATTTAGACAGGTTTGGGTACTTATATTAACCTTATCTTTAAGTATTAACTCTAAGTTAATTAGTTTCACTTTTACAATGTCTCTTTGTAGTTTTATATAATATGGTTAATAAACTTAGTATATAAATCCAAGCGACCCCCAAGTGGTCCTTTAAGGATTAACCTATCATAATATAAGTCTCTTGGCCGAACCATAGATTTTTAGGAATTTAATATCAATTAATAATATAATATTTGTTTTAAGAACTCTTTTATGTCAATTTTGACACTATTCAATAGTTGATTTTTGTGAAACTCATAACAGATTGATTACTTCGAACAAAGTCCATTAAATCAATTATAATATATCATATTAGCCTAGAAAATTAGTTTAATTCATTAAAAGTTTCATATTATATTTATTTGGGTATTTATAATATCAATTATTTTAATTTTTCACTATTATAGTAATTACTGCATCATCATTGTGTCATAAATAAAATAAATTATTTAATGTCTAAAAATTATAAATAAAATATCATTATGTAGGAATTCTTTTTAGCTTTCTAATGAATATTTATAATCTAAAATCCAACATATAACCCTATGTAAAAATTGTTGTTCTAAAAGATATATGCTTGTGTCATTTTTGTATTCATTTTAACTAAATTAAAATAAAGTGTCATTATCACTTACAAGTGGATCCAAGGGGTCCCCAAATTGACCCAAGGATGCCCATGGTCGGGTATGTGTCCACCAATAAGTTTAGGACACGTTTTAGGGTAATTTTGTATTATTATAATATTATTTTTTAACCCTTATTTACCGGATTTACCCATAAAATATTTACCGCAGTAATTATTCAAAATGTCTAAAAATAAAAGTTACCTATTTACAAAATTTAAAAATCCTGATTCCAAATATGGAATCCATTTTCCTAAATTCAAAAAACAGAAGTGGAAGAAATTAATTTAAAATTAATTCCCGCTGTCAAAACAAAAAGCGTGTTTTTAAGAGATAATAACTATCAAAAGATTGACACTTGTTTATGTTCGGTTTAATTGTAAAATTATGTCCAATGACCAACATTATATTAAATGGTAAAAATATATTCTAAATATATTTTAAAACCACTCAAATTCATAATTTATCACTATTAATTATTCTGATTAAAAAAGTTGTTTTTAATTAAAATTTACTAATTTTCACTATTCATCAAAATATGAAAGTTATCCGAAAAGTACCAAAATTTCACCTTAGGCTAAATTCGATATTCCGAGTCCAAAAATGAAGTCCATTTTCAAATATAAAATATATATAATTTCAAAAAATAGGTATTACTATTCACAACGGCTAGTTTAATTAGTTGTGGTGTGTGTTAGAACTCGAGGTTGCGTACAACACACGCTATCGCATTATTCGAAGGGAAACGTACCGTAGAAGCTTGGGGTGTTACATTCTCCCCTCCTTCAAATAATTGCGTCCTCGCAATTTCTAGGGTATTACTGCATAAAAAGACTCGGGTGGTTCTTCATCATAAGTTCCTCGGGTTCCCACGTTGCCTCTTCCATCTTATGATTCCTCCACAAAACTTTTACCAGACGCGTCGTCCGGTTTCTCAGCACTTGTTCTCTCGTATCAAGAATCTTGATGGGCTCTTCGCAATAAGACAGATCGGGTTCCAGTTCTAAATCTTCATAGGTGAGTACATGCGTTGGGTCAGGCATGTATTTCCTCAATAGAGATACGTGGAACACATCGTGAACTTTGGAGAGACTTGGCGGCATTGCCAATCGGTAAGCTACAGCCCCAATTCGTTCTAGAATTTCGAAAGGTCCGATGTACCTGGGACTCAATTTACCTTTCTTACCAAAACGTATGACTCCCTTCCATGGAGATACCTTCAGGAAAACATGATCACCGACTTGAAATTCCAAATCCTTCCTTCGATTATCGGCATAGCTCTTCTGCCTACTTTGAGCTGCTTTAATGTGATTTTGGATTACCTTCACCTTTTCCACCGTTTCCTCCACCAGTTCTGGGTCTACAAGTTTTCTTTCACCAACGTCATCCCAACAGGTTGGTGTACGACATCTCTTTCCGTATAACGCTTCATATGGTGCCATCTGAATACTCGAATGGAAGCTATTGTTATAGGAAAATTCTACTAGTGGTAAATATTGATCCCACATACCCTGAAAATCAAGTGAGCAAGATCTCAACATGTCTTATAAGGTCTGAATAGTCCGTTCTGATTGTCCGTCTGTCTGAGGGTGGTAAGAAGTGCTCAAATGAAGTTCAGTATCCAGGGATTTCTGAAGACTTTTCCAAAATCTTGAAGTAAAACGGGGATCACGATCAGAAACAATCGATAGGGGTACTCCATGAAGTCTCACAACTTCATTAATGTATAGTCTTGCTAGACGTTCCAGGGGTAGATCTTCTCTTATAGCAAGAAAATGTGCTGACTTGGTAAGACGATCCACAATAACCCATATTGCATCGTTCCTTCTAGGAGTCTTTGGTAGCCCCATGACAAAGTCCATTGTAATATTGTCCCATTTCCACTCCGGTATGGGAAGAGGTTGCATGACTCCTCCAGGCTGTTGCCTTCCAGCTTTCACTTGTTGACAAACCATACATCTTGACACAAAATCAGCAATCTCCCTCTTCATGTTGTCCCACCAAAAATGTTCCTTCAAATCTCTATACATTTTGGTGCTCCCAGGGTGTATAGAGAAATTGGAACTATGAGCATCATCCAGCAATTCCCTTTTTAGATCAGGTGAATCGGGAACACAAAGTCTCTTCCTGAATTTCAAAATCCCATCTTCATACACAAAGTCTCTCAATCTACCATCATTCACAGCTTTAATCTTCTTCTAAAATTCTTCATCATCGGTCTGAGAACTCTTAATCCTTTCTAGTAAAGATGGTTTGGCAACCATTTGAAAAAGCATTGATGTTTCACCTTCCCTGGTTATTCCCATGTCCATCTTCACTAGCTCCATGAAAATTGGATCCCTTTCAATTCTCATATTGTTCAAAACTCCATGGTCTTTTCTACTCAAAGCATCTGCCACCTTGTTTGCCTTCCCTGGGTGGTAGTGTATCGTGCAATCATAATCCTTGAGTAATTCAAGCCATCTCCTTTGCCTCATGTTGAGTTCTTTTTGTGAGAAAATATACTTCAAACTCTTGTGATCAGTATAAATATCACATTTTTTACCATAGAGGTAGTGCCTCCATATCTTCAAAGCAAAGATCACAGCTGCTAACTCAAGATCATGAGTAGGATAGTTTTGTTCATGAATTTTCAACTGTCGTGATGCATAGGCAATAACTCTATCATTCTGCATAAGGACACAGCCAAGTCCCTTCTTTGATGCATCACTATAAATAACGAACCCATCATTCCCCGATGGTAGAGTCAATATAGGAGCATTGACTAATCTTCTCTTCAGTTCTTCGAAACATTCTTCACACTCTTTTGTCCAAACAAATTTAACCCCTTTACGTGTGAGCTTCGTTAATGGGTTAGCCAATCGGGCAAAATTCTGGACGAAACGTCGATAATAACCTGCCAAACCAATAAAACTACGTACCTCAGTTATACTCGTAGGTGCTGGCCATTCTTGGATTGCCTTGGTCTTAGAAGGATCAACAGAGATTCCATCTTTAGAGACAATATGGCCAAGAAAAGAAATCTCCTGAAGCCAGAATTCACACTTGCTAAACTTTCCATATAATTCATGCCTCCTCAGAGTCTTCATGATAATGTGCAAGTGATTTTCATGATCTTTGTAGGTTTTGGAGTATACCAAGATATCATCAATAAATACCACCACAAATTCATCGAGATAATCCTTGAAAACTCTATTCATTAGATTCATGAATACAGAGGGTGCATTAGTCAATCCAAACGGCATTACAGTAAACTCGTAATGCTCGTACCTGGTTCGAAATGTTGTCTTCGGAATGTCTTCTTTCTTTACACACAACTGATGGTATCCAGACCGAAGGTCAATCTTTGAAAAGTATTGAGCTCCATGCAGTTGGTCAAATAAATCATCAATACAAGGTAGGGGATACTTGTTCTTTATTGTTATAGCATTGATCTCCCTGTAGTCGATACATAACCTTATAGATCCATCTTTCTTTTTAACAAAAAGAACAGGGGCTCCCCATGGAGAAACACTAGGGCGAATAAATCCCTTATTACTCAATTCCTCTAGTTGTTTCTTTAGTTCGACTAACTCTACAGTGGCCATTCTATAAAGGGGTCTTCGATATAGGCCTTGATCCAGGAATCAAATTAATAGAAAACTCAACTTCTCGTTCTGGAGGATGTCCAGGTAAATCTTCCGGAAATACATCTACAAATTCTTTCACAACAGGTACATCCTCTATTTGAACATTCCTTTCCTCACCGACAGTTATTTCATTCTCTTCCTCCCCGATAATTGAATTAAGTTGAGCTACAGGGGGTGGATCTAAATAAGAATTAGGTGGTGACGATTCTGCTCTAAAAATAAGGTGCTCCTTATCATTATCATCAAGAATCATAACCTCTTTCTTATTACAATAAATCTTCGCATCATAGTCCGAAAGCCAGTCCATACCGAGGATTATATCAAACTCAATCATAGGTATGACGATGAGATCAGCAGATAAAGAAAATTTATGTGCTCTAATGGGGACTGATTCACAAAACTTTGTTGCAACGATACTTCCCTTAGGAGTTTTAACTGACAACTCCCTTATTAAATCAAATTGGAAATATCTAATTTTCTTAGCAAACTGGGAAGATATGAAACAATGCGATGATCCAGAATCAAATAATGCATTTGCTAAACCTGAGGAAACCATTAAATTACCTGCCACCACGTCTTTCGGAGTTTCTACCTCAGCAGTAGTGATAGCATAAGCCTGGACTTGATCCCTTGGCCTTTTCTGAGGTAAGTTCTCCTGACGCTTAGGACATGCATTTGCATAATGCCCCATCTCCCTGCAATTGTAGCACTGAACGTTGGTAGCTTCCTTCTTCCCCTTGCAATCATGAGCTTGGTGGCCTTTTTCACCACACTTGTAACAGACTCCCATTCCCTTCAAGCAAGTACCAGGATGTTTCTTCCCGCATTTACCACAAGATGGATATTCAACCTTTCCCTTCTCCCCCTTATTTCCATTCCCAGATTGATCAGAAGGTCTCTTCTTCTCTTGCTTCGCTTTAAAGTCATAAGAATTAGAGAATTCTTTTTCGGTCTTGATAGCACATGAGACAATGTCTTCGTACGACGAAAAGGATTGTGAGACTAATGATCGACGGAGAAATGGTTTTAACCCATCAAAGAAATGATCAATCTTACTTCTTGGGTTGCGAATATAATCTCCAGCACACCTCGCTAACCTTGTAATGTTAGCCTCATACTTTGTGACATTCTCATCCTCCTTTTGTCTCAGACTCAGAAATTGTCTTTCCATATCTGCTCGATGGTCGCGAGGAAAGTATTTTCTAAAAACAGATCTTTGAACTCCCTCCATTCCATGTTTGATACTTCATCATCTTCCTTCATGTTTTGAATCAATGACTACCATTGATCAGCATCTCCAGTGAGGCGGTAAACTTCCATGGTGACTTTTTCCCTTTCACTACTCCCCAAAGCCTGAAATACTTTCTCTAGGGAAAATATCCATTGATCAGCTACTAAGGGATTTGTACTCCCATTGAACGTTGGTGGTTGTTGTCTCATGAATCGATCTAACATTGATCCTCCACGCTGCGGATCAGGGTGCTCCATACGGGTAAGGTTATTATTCATAACCTGAGTAAGTTGTCCCAGTATGGTGATTAGCTGATCGGCACCAATTGCATCACCAGCCCCACTATAATTATCTTGAGCAGGAGGGCAATCCCTACATGGAGTGCGTGCATTGATACGGTTTCCATTTCTTCCACTAGGCGCCATTTCTAAACAATGGCATAAACTAGATCAGTTTATGAATCAAAATACATAATCCCATACTTATAAAACACTTAACATAAATTGAACTATTTATGGATATAATCCATAATCATAAAAATGTTTTCTTTGAGGAAGTATATACTCATAAACCCTTCATAATGATTTGTAAAGATAGTGAGAGTTATCCTAAGCATATCCCCCGGGAGTGTCGTAACCAGGAGTGCAGCAAGGCCCGTTGTCGTGCACCAGTTCCCGTTCGAGTCTAGCTCAAAGCGGTGTTTTCGGGTTTTACCCCTAGGTACATCTGTGCCAGAGCCGCCTCTACCTGCTCGTATCCAGACAGGGATGTATTGCTCGGAAAACTCACAAAGTCTCTACAATACCAAAATTCTAGGAAGTTCTTCTATACTAATCCTCAAAGTTCATCTTAGGTCTATGTGCTCTAATCAGAGTTTATCTAAATCTTGCTTCCAAGGTTTGTACTAAACTTCCTCTGATACCAACTGTAACGCCCCGACCCCAACTACCCAGAGTCGGTGCATTAATTACATAACATTGGCATGATCACAAGAAAGATCAAATCTCGAAAGACCGATTGGTTTAGTAGCCTTGGAAACACTAGATATATTCATAAGTTTTACATTACATCATAAAATGAAAAACTAATACAACAACATAATGTTTCCACAGTCCACACTATAATCCTATCATAATATCCCTGCAGGTCATTCATAAATTACTTCTTCACTACCTGGGAAAAATAAAACATAGAAAAGGGGTGAGCTCAAATGCCCAGTAAGGATAACAATATAGCGGAACATTCAAAATAAGCATAAACATTTAAGGCAATGAATTACTAAAACAAAAGCCTTTTAAAATTGAACTTCAACATAGTATGGAAAAAGTAAAATGAAATAATGCCATTTACTTGTTCACAGGGATATTCTACTAATCGAATAATCACATGCAATATCAATAACCACTTTCATAATGTTGGAATGCATAATGTAAAATGTTAATTTCATTGTCTAGGCCTCATCCCAAGACCTATGGGTTACTTCTAACCGAAACCCAACCCGGAGTGCCTCTAATAACCGGACACCAACCCGGAGTGCCTCTAATAACCGGACACCAACCCGGAGTACCTCTAATAACCGGAGACCAAACCGGAGGGCTTACTTTTACCAGTCCCTAACCTGGAGGGCTTACTTTAACCAGTCCCCAACCTGGAGGGCTTACTTTTACCGGTCCCCAACCCGGAACATACTTGTTTAGCACATTCATCTGAAGAAAATTTTGAAATATAACATAAACATTCGGGTTAAAACTAGCATACGAAATGTCAATAGTTTCACCATAAACTATGAATGGTATAAAATAGCACATCCACTTTCAAACATATCACAAAACCTTCAATACAATATATAAGTTTTGTATTATAATAAATCAACTTCAAATAATCTTAAAATCCATCAAAGGATGTTGACATAGATGAAATCAAAATTCTTTTAAAAGAAGTATCTCCTTTTATTTTGAAATCATTTAAGATCCATATAAAATAAAACATTTTCTTTGAAAATATTCTTATAAGCTTGTAAGGAAAGCTTTGACGATTTTATAACGGCGGAAAGTAACCGCACCCGCCGTATAAGTTAAAAAAAACATTCTTACCTCAATTCTGTCGAAAAGGTTAAAAAGGACCTTGTTTTGAAAACGACGGAAAGATTCCTTTATAAACCTCTTATAAAAATTCAAACAAGGGTATAAATGACTTTAACCCATATTCTTGTAAATAGTAAAAATGTTTTGAAATACATTTCGAAGAAACATGGATGTGGATGATAAAGAGATCCTAGTATATTATTACGTATAATACAACCTCGGATAATGAAGAGATTGTGAAATAACCCTTACCTTGTACTTTTCCTTGGTTGTGGTAGGTTAACCTCCTGTATAATGGTGAAATAATTGTTATTAAATTATACAAGAATCATATACATTAATATGATATCATATATGATCTTTTAATATTGATTTGATAATAATATCTTAGTATTATCGTTGTTTCGGGTGTTAACTTACTTGTTTTCTTTCATATGTTTTGTTACGTAAGACATGTTTGTAAAGGATAGGTTGTATATTATTCATATCCAGAATGATATCAAGTCCTTAAACATCATTTTTAAATCATAAAATGATAATTATACTTTAATGGTTACGATGGAGAATGAATCTCATCGCGTTCGTGGAGACGGTAGTCCGTACGTACGCACGAGCGACAATATCATTCTTTTGATATTAAAATAATATATAAATGGATGGTATATCATATATACAGAATCATTAATATGTTATATTTATTATTTACATGAGTTACACATCATTATTATACCCATCCAAATAATAATATATTGAATAACAATTACACCACGACGTGGAGACGGTAAGCCGTACGTACGCACGTATGGTGACATGTTATTCAAAGGGTGGATAGAATACTGAATATGGTTGTACCATATTTATAATAACATCGCAGTATATAAATGATACTGTAGTCATTATTTTAGAATGGTAACAACAAAGGAAGAAGAAGTGGAAGAAGAAATGAACTTGGAAAAGGGGTGGTGAAAACATTACCTCTTCTTCGGGTTCTTCCTTTTGATTTGATCAAAAGGGCTCCTTAGGTTGGCTTTCTGATCAAACTAAGGCCTCTAGGTTGTATTGAGGGATGTTGGGAGAGTATTTGGGCAGAGTTTGGCCGAACCAAAAGGCTTTAGAGGTGTGAAGAAATGAGAAGGAGGAGTGCCTTTTTATAAGAGGGGTGAGGGGCACCTTTGGAAAAGCTAGAAATATTAATTTATAATAAATTCATATTCGGTTTCTAATGGCTCCAAAATTGACTATTAAAAGGTTAAGGTGGGGATAGGTCGAAAACAACTCAACCAATATAATTTAGACAGGTTTGGGTACTTATATTAACCTTATCTTTAAGTATTAACTCTAAGTTAATTAGTTTCACTTTTACAATGTCTCTTTGTAGTTTTATATAATATGGTTAATAAACATACTATATAAATCCACGCGACCCCCAAGTGGTCCATTAATGATTACCCTATCATAATATAAGTCTCTTGGCCGAACCTTAGATTTTTAGGAATTTAATATCAATTAATAATATAATATTTGTTTTAAGAACTCTTTTATGTCAATTTTGACACTATTCAATAGTTGATTTTTGTGAAACTCATAACAGATTGATTACTTCGAAAAAAGTCCATTAAATCAATCCTAATATATCATATTAGCCTATAAAATTAGTTTAATTCATTAAAAGTTTCATATTATATTTATTTGGGTATTTATAATATCAATTAATTTAATTTTTCACTATTATAGTAATTACTTCATCATCATTGTGTCATAAATAAAATAAATTATTTAATATCTACAAATTATAAATAAAATATCATTATGTAGGAAATCTTTTTAGCTTTCTAATGAATATTTATAATCTAAAATCCAACATATATAACCCTATGTAAAAATTGTTGTTTTAAAAGATATATGCTTGTGTCATTTTTGTATTCATTTTAACTAAATTAAAATAAAGTGTCATTATCACTTACAAGTGGATCCAAGGGGTCCCCAAATTGACCCAAGGATGCCCATGGTCGGGTAGGTGTCCACCAATAAGGTTAGGACACGTTTTAGGGTAATTTTGTATTATTATAATATTATTTTTTAACCCTTATTTACCGGATTTACCCATAAAATATTTACCGCAGTAATTATTCAAAATGTCTAAAAATAAAAGTTACCTATTTACACAATTTGAACATCCTGATTCCAAATATGGAATCCATTTTTCTAAATTCAAAACACAGAAGTGGCAGAAATTAATTTAAAATTAATTCCCACTGTCAAAACAAAAAGCGTGTTTTTAAGAGATAATAACTATCAAAAGATTGACACTTGTTTATGTTCGGTTTAATTGTAAAATTATGTCCAATGACCAACATTATATTAAATGGTAAAAATATATTCTAAATATACTTTAAAACCACTCAAATTCATAATTTATCACTATTAATTATTCTGATTAAAAAAGTTGTTTTTAATTAAAATTTAGTAATTTTCACTATTCATCAAAATATGAAAGTTATCCGAAAAGTACCAAAATTTCACCTTAGGCTAAATTCGATATTCCGAGTCCAAAAATGAAGTCCATTTTCAAATATAAAATATATATAATTTCAAAAAATAGGTATTACTATTCACAACGGCTAGTTTAATTAGTTGTGGTGTGTGTTAGAACTCGAGGTTGCGTACAACACACGCTATCACATTATTCGAAGGGAAACGTACCGTAGAAGCTTGGGGTGTTACATCACTTGATACATTCCTAATTTTTCTATATAGTAGGATATAAAATATGAATTTTTTATGATGGTATTAGACAAGGATAAAATCTAAATATAGACAGGATCAATGAATAAAGTGTAGTAAAGTTGGCGAAAGAATTATTCTTCTTCTTAGAAAAGTCCATTATCTTATTTTGAATTTGGATACGGAAATTACTTATATTTTCTTTGGGAAAAGATATGTATTTATTGGTCATTATTAAAAATATTACATGAGAACTTCCTCATTATAATTATCTTACATATCATGGTTTGATCATGGAGTTAATAAGTAACACATCACCATGATATAATTTCTTACATATTATTTAGTTTGTGGGGAATATCTTAGACAAGGTATAAGAAGTGGTGTTTATTTTGGCATGAGAGTGGTTTTAATTTGAAAAGAGTGACAATCATGATAGTTTTATCTTTTTCATTCTCTAATGTGTCTCACTTATAATCTGATGCAATGGAATTATTTTTGATATATTCTTATATTACTAATAATACTATATATTATTCTAAAAAGATATGATTTATCATGAAACATAATCATATTTATCATCCTTCATATAAGAGTTTATATTATGAAGGATTATTTAATTCATTGTCAAGTACACATGATCATTGAAATTTTTTGTTCAATCAATCTTGAGCTCAGCCCCACATAAAATTAACTATTCCAGCTTCAAACACATGAGAAAGTAAATTTTTAGAGTTTTTACTTTTCTTATAAAATTTATAATAATTATTGTAAAATTACAAATAATCTATATTTTAGGTTTTGTTTTAATTAATATATTTTTAACCCCTAATGTAAATTCATATTTATTTATACTATTTCAATATAATATTTCTTTTATTTAAAATAAAAATACATACTAAAAAAAGAAAAATATGGTAGAATTACTCCCACACATGAATTATTTATCACCCTTAAAGAATATATATCAACAATTTATTCACATGGAATCCATTTTTTCCATGTTAAAGATTTGGTAAATGAATGTTAATATATAATTTTTTATGTAAATCTCAATATTTAATTTCAATCCCATTTCAATCCCTTTTTATTCATGTTCATTATTCACTTCCCAATTTCAAACTTCCTTGACACTTCTTAAATGGACATTTTATTTTTTATTTCCCCCTCTTAATTTCTATTGAATATTCACCTTCTTCAATTCCTGATAATAATAGAATAGTTATTCAAATTTTTTTTTTTCAAACTATGATTTTTTATAGTTCTTATTGGATACATAGAGCTAATATGGAATTGATAATTAAAAATAGTACACATAACTTAATGAAATTTTTTAATAGTAGATGAACATAAGTAGGTTTTCAAAAATCTACAAACAAATCAAGATAAATATCTATTAATGGATTTCATTCAGACACACACGCACTTTTATTTCGAAGATTAAATGAACTTCTGTTTAAATCAAAATTTCTCATTTAATTCTGGTTCAAAAAACTTATATATATATAATATTTTTGATTTCTCCTAGAGGTATTACTATTTCATAGAATAAAATTCACCCAATAATTATTTGCTGATGTAGTTCATTTTTTTCAAAATTTGGTTTAATTATGTACTTTTACAATTAAGATTTTGTCTCTAATTTTAAAACCTGTTATTAAATATTTTCTTTTGTGAACTTGTCTCTTATATAACACGATAATATGATGTATATAAGTAAAAAAGTTCTTAAAAACCTTTATTTTATTTAAATAAATAGTGAATATAAAAATGTAGAAAAAAAATTATAATTGGTTGGAAATAATCTGACACTTGAAATTCACTACCCTATTTTAATTGTCAAATCATAAAATATGGGTAAATGGAAACAAGTGATATGAAGATATTAATACTTATTTTTTATATATAGTGGTTTCAGTTATGATCTATTTTTTTTCTCTATTTCATATTTCAAAAAAGATGGATTATTTACTCCTTGAAAATAAAAAAATAGAAAATTGACTTTTTGTTATATCAATTTACTATTGACTTATTACTAACCTCAGTTTCGTAGTTGTATATTCAACCATAATTTGTAGGTGTATATGGATTATGTGATAAGAATAATTATAATAATTTTTTTCAAATATTTTTGAGTAGAAATTAATAGTGGGAAACCCCCAGTGAAAGTAAAATAGTCTCTACCACTAGAATTTGATAAAAAAAAATGAGAATGCAAGGGGCAATGGAAGGGTGAAATGTTTGGAGGACCTATGTATTATGATGTTGTTTACTCATATTGTATAACAACTAGATTATTCAAAGGAGGTAGTCGCTCCACTATATATCTTGGTAATCCTTTTTGA
This sequence comes from Viscum album, assembly GCA_963277665.1. NCBI lineage: Eukaryota > Viridiplantae > Streptophyta > Magnoliopsida > Santalales > Viscaceae > Viscum > Viscum album. Next base: position 1,144,316,080 of record OY728157.1, on the reverse strand, counting down.
AATTGAAATTATTGTTTATTCTTTAACCAAGGACACTTCATTGGATACTTCATCTTTATCCAGTAATATATTCAGGGGAACCAAATCCACATTAACAGTGTATTGGGGATCAGTAAATAGCTATTTTTGGATAAAATGAAATCAAGATGAATTTAAATATATATACTTGTCATTTATGTCATATTGTATTGCCTTTTTATTATAAATATCCGTTGAGAACTATTATTATCTAATTTTCAACACCATACTCTATTTGACGGTGGGATCTATTCTTCATCATCACTCTGTAGGGTGAGAATAGGTTATATTTTATAAAATTTAAGGAAGTGTAGTAAGGATTATACAGCTCATAACTAGTAGGATTTAAGTATTAACTAGATCATCACCAGTTAGATTTAAGGACACACTGACACATCACCAGTGAGATATAGAGATTCTTTCTAACATAACCATTGGGATTTAAGGATTCTATGGATCATCACTAGTATGATTTATTGGTTAATTTAATCATATAAAATGGTGTTTAGTGGTTCTTTATCCCATCACTAGATGAATTTTTGGTCTTGTTGTCTCATCATTAGTAAGATTTATGTTTTAGATAACTCAAACCCACTAAGATTTAGGTGTTCTAAGACTCATAACCATGGGGTACAATGATATATTTGAAATCTCCAATCGACTAGTCAGTTAAATTATCACCAACATAGACATCATTTTATAAAACAAAATTATCCAGGATGATACTAAATGTAAAAAATTACTCAGGAGTTTTATAAAAGCTTGGAAGACATAATTATTCCAAAATTTGGTTTTTAGATCAGCACTAGAAAAGATAGTTCTTATTTTATTGGATATAAATTTAAAACTATAATTTTTTAAAATATATGATGACTAAAGTGTTTTAAGTCATATGTAAACATGTTTCTAAATAAAGTTGATGTGTTATTGGGATTTATCCCATGAAATTTGATTAATATGTATCCCTATAAAGGAAATAAGAAATTGTTTATTTTTTCCATTGTTTGACTTCCAAGAGATAGGGTATGTCATGGATTATAAAGTTTTATAACATGGACTATTTTATTATTGTTTAACCTCATACAATTTTGTCATTAATGTGAAAATTTCCTATCAATGAATGGGTGTGGAAATTTTTCATGATAATTCCTTTCAAATTATCTTAATAAAATGAGTCAGGGGAAGGAATAAGTTTAAAATATTGTTATAGGCCAAAAGAGCTTCAGAACTCGGTTGAAGTCAAAAAATGCATAAGGGGAATGTTGTAGGTCCCACTTGATCTTCTAAAAACGTGAGAGTTGATTTAAATTAGTTTTTTTTGACTTTTTGTAAAATATAATTATTTTATTATTCCTTTAAACCCCCTTTATATTTTGAACACATGCTACTGGTGATTATATAAGTGGATCTTAGTTTTTTTCATAAAAAACTCATTACAAATATATTATATGAAATCAATAAATATATGAACTTGATTTATTTATAAGGTTTTCCCTTTTTGTGGGTGACTAAAACCTTCCTCTATTCATGATCATTTGATATAACAATTTTCATCAAGTATCCTTCATAGAATTATAAGTTTTTTAAATAGGGATTAAACTTAAACATGGTGGGTGGTTCTCTATAAATAAAATTTTGGAATAAATCACCCTAAAACCTTGGACAATTTTTAATGTAACCCAAATACGACATTCCTTTAAATAATTATAATGTTTCCAAATTGTTTCCACCTATTTCATGTTATTTGAAATAATATAATAGTGTTACACTTATAAAGAGTTCAACATAGTTGACATGATTCTTCTTCTTTTTCTCAAACCTACACTCTTCCATATTCATTTTTCAATTCTCTTATTTTTCATTCATAGCTATGAGATAGAATCCCTTATTCATCCTTTGTTTTTAAATTCTAAAACAATAGAATTTGTAGGACATGATATATAAACAAATTTTTCATTGTATTTATCTTTATAAATCGACTCAATGAATATGGTAAATAGAAAAAATTCCATTCCATCCACAAATATTCTTTATTATTTTTTCAACACAAAATAATACTATAATGTATATTACAAGGTTATATTACCAAATCTATTTTTATACTTCTTTAACATACATTGATTATCCTAATTATATTTTATTGAGTTCATTATATTTTTCTTTATTCTCCTTCCATACTCATAATATGTTACTTTACATGAACAATATCATATTTTATGATTTTATCTATCTTTTATATAACAAATGTATTGATTCACATCTCTCTTTAAGATATAAAATATCTCTAAAGAGGTATCCCTTATTCCTTAAACATTCAACCTCATCTTATACCAACTTATACCCATATAATATCATGTGAATATTATTAAAAAATTATACACATTTTAAAAAATAAAAACTAAAATGATTTTAGCTCATCATAAAAATATACTAAGAAACATTAAAATCATTTTTAGTTCCTCAAATGTTAAATTTAAAATATATGAATTTTGGATTCCATATAATACTTGACCATGATTTACTCATCATTATTCTTACAGAAATCAATAAATCTTATTCACTTTAAAAATATTGTTTGAAATCCACTATAATTAGTTCCCTTTAATTCTAACACATCATGTGCATGATAGCATACATTACTCATGATGCATATTTCCATCTTGAAGGATGGAATTCTCAAACATTATCTTGATTCACAGAATTTTAAAATGATGTTTCATTATATGAAAATTATATCACAAATAAACAATTTCCTTAAAACTTATTATTCTAAAGTACTTCACTACTCTTCAGGATTATTTAATTTGTGTTCAATATTACATATAACTCTTCTAAAGATTGAATTTATTATTTGTACTCATTATATACTATTCCAGACTAGTTAATTAATATTCCAATATCCCCCAATAAATATTTATGAAATTTAATGACTTTGTAAATATTCCATTAAAAACTTATTTTCATCAAGTCATCCTGGCATGACTCATTTCCTGGTAGCTTGGAAAAACATATAATATAGAAAGAATCTCAACATCCCATTTTTTTGTTATATAATTTTAACATTAGTATAAAAAATCATCCAATATATTTTAGGGAAATGAATGATAAATTATTATATTTTATAAGTATTAGTATGTTCATTGTAACTCCATGAATTTGTATTTCTTTCCATATTTTAGTAGATATATCTTAAGAGAGATTAATATATTATATATATATAATATATATTAGATCTTTTAAATATTATGAGATAGCTCATGTTAGGATACAAAAATATGTTACATGGTCTACATATCTTATGAGAAACACATCTTATGAGTTCTAGATTTCTTACAAAATCTTATATCATACAAAGCTCTATGAAAGATGTAATCACTTGTATATAGATGAATCTTATATCTAACAATTAAGATTTATTACATTTCACAAAATATCTGATAACAATAGATATCACTCATATTTGTTACCTATTACATGCTTTGAATGACTCGTGCATCGATTTGGATCACTCATATGTGGCTTAGTAACAATAACTATAAAAATCAACAAGATTTACCATTTTTCATCTTATATGAATAATTTAATTTTGAATACCTCCAAATATTTCTCAAAATAATTCATATTCATCTCTTAAATGACTACTATATAGTCATTGGAATCTCTTCAAAAGACTCATATGATGTTGAATTAACTCAATGATGACACATATGTTGCTTCAAAATAATTAATATATGATGTTGAAATGAATCATATAAAGTCATAGTATTCACTCTGTGAACTCATATGAATTTTCTAGATGACCCATATAAATTCCCATATTTACCATTTTTAGCCTCAACATCAAATAAATGTATTTTTACAAATAATACCATACTCACTTCATATCATCTCAGACATTATCAATAAATTAATATTTCTTCATGTTTATATTTATATATTTTATAGAAAAATAATAATAATGTTTGAGTTATCTAGATTATGTCAATGTAAGTATATAGTATATAAATACTTAATTTAGACCATTTCAATATATTACCACTGTCTCAGTGTTCTGAATTAAATATTCGTTCTTATAGAACCTCATTCAAATTTAATTCATCCATAATTATAGAATCCTTATTTCTATGTAACCCATGTATGGTTTCATCTAAAAAATGTACAATTATATATTGAATTTTAATTTTTTGAATCATACCATCTAGATAGTTTTCAACTTCATTATTTATAAATTTGCAAAGAAATCACTCTTAAATTACAATCAAAACTTGTCTTTTACTTGAAGAGAATCTAAAAAATAATCATATTTTATATTTTTTCAAAAATAAATATATATTTTTCAATTATTTCCATTAAATTAAAGAAATTGAATATTTATTTTTATGTATAATGCCACAAATATCTACAATATTCTTTACCCCTCAGCACATGTGTTGCACATCTAACTTCTATATTAACAAGATTCTTACACCATCCCCCAAGGTTAACATAAAAATATTGGGAATTTAATTGAATTAATTCATTTAAAATAATTAAATCCATTAAAAAACTTTAGGAATGTTAATCTCCATATGTCTATTTATTATTAGTGAAATTCAATACTTCAAATACATGCATTGTATTATTTATTCTTCTACATATTGATAATATATGAAAATGGGAATGTTTTTAACCATTTTTTAAATCATAAATGTAAGGGAAATTATTTATATGGAAATTTATTCTCCCCTTCCTCTTCTTAATTCAAAAATTTTTCTTCTCCAATTTTTTCCTCCCCTTTTCTTTTCTCTCCCCATAATTAATGGATTAAATAAAATCAACATGAGAGGATATGGAACCATTTTTTCCTCATAATGTTTCCATCAATCAACCAAATCGATGCCTACATGGGCAATATTAATGTTGAAAATAAGAGTGATAATAATAGAAAAAAAATATATCCACAAAAAATAATAAATATGATACCTAATGATTACCAATTGTGAATCATTCTATTATGGTAGATCAATAGTACTTAATATAAAATATTAACTTAAACAAAAAATCAAATAATAGACAAAGAAATTATATTTCAAGGTATATTTGTTCTCCTATTTTATAAGACAATCACCCCATTATATAATAATTAAATAGTATCCAAAAAAGTATGGGAAAGTGATTGACATACATTAAACTTAAATTTATCTAATTATATCCAAAGTTCCATATTTACATCCAAATATAATATTTTTTTAGAATTATTTTCTAAGATCCCCTCAAGGGAAAATCTTTAACTTTTTTCTTCAGGGATGGTGTGTATCTTAAATAAGCTCTATACATATTCACTTTACACCAACAATGATATTTCCAGGAGATAGTTTGATTATAGTTTCAGTGCACAATGAGAGATAGTGTATTATATTTTTTTAAGATTTTAAGCATTGATCTAGTTCCCCTTATTTCAAATACAGCCTTTAATTCCATGAATGAAAAAATATATATAAAAAATAAAAGGGAATAATATGTGATTCTAGAGGGTCTTTAGTTCGATTGTGGGGCTAAGACTTGTCTCATAACCCAAAAAATCAATTCATAATAGGTTTAAGATTTTGAGGAATCATTATGATTTTAATCCTTTTTATTTATCAAACTCAGAAATTCCAAGGGAAGTATGAATTAATTATTTTCCTAAAATTTTCTCTTATGTGAAATAGGATTCATTACCATTACTAATAAAGAATATGCAACCAATGTTTTTTTCCTTTATCTTTCAACATCATGAATGTTTATTATAATACTGGTGATATAGTAAAGAAATAATTGGTATTATGACTATATTACATTAAATAGTAACAAATATCTCCATAAACTCTTATTTTTTCATTTTTGTATATCCAATCATGAAATTCTATTTCTAATTCCTAGGAAACAAACTATTTTTTTAATATTCTTTTTATAGTATTTAATTATTTTTCTAGATGTTTCTAATTATTCTTGCTAAATATTTAGAGACTAATTTCTAATAACCGTTATTTTTCTAGAGTTTCCAGAAGGTTTCTTAGTATCTATTGTGTTATTATATTTTTGGAAAATACACCAATTCATCTTTTGGAACAACAACCAGTATACCAATCCTTTGATCCCTCTCTTAGTTTGATTCATGTTTTGAATTCATATTTTATCTTAGAATTTTGATTTCCATGGACTATATTCTAGCCATATTGTGGAATTAATTTCCATAATAATTTTCTCTCTTAGTTATTTTTAAACTTTTTAGCATTCTTGTTTTTATCCTGGGATTACAGTATTCAACAGTCTTCTTTTTTAATCCTAGGATAGATTCTATTTCTTTTTTTCTTTAATTATTGTTATGGTCTTCCTCTCACATTATTATTATATTTTTTCTACGTTGGAATGGACCAAAATTCATCCTTCCTAAAAAATATTTTTTGTATAAGAATATAAATTATCAACAAAATAAAATCTATATCTTATAAAAACAATTCCTCATGTATTATGAATTATGAATTTTTCTAGTATGTGTACATTTTAATTCAGAAATACTTATCCCAACCTAGTTGAGATATATATAGATTTTTATGTTTTTATAGGTTATTTTTTTTCTGTTTTTACAGGTGGGGTAGGTATCCCTTTAGAAATTTAGGTTGGTTAGGTTTGGGGATGGGTGAAGAAGGGAGATAACGAACATATTTGAGTCCACCTACCGATCTATGGATTAAGATAGAACCACCTAAGGCTTCAAAGGAAACCTACTACATTTTTGGTTTTGTAGTGTCAATAATAAACTTATTGGGCCACTAGCAATAAGGTGTTCTGAATAGTCGCAACTGTATATCTGTAGTGGCTACCCACTGACTAGTGTACCATTACGAACTTGTCTGTGGAAAAAATTGGGTCAACCTTGTTTGGGTAGTTTTTTTATTTTTAAGACAAGAAACCTATTTTAACTTTTGAATCACTCTTTTTATACCATAATTCAACCAGTGTTCTTAGAGATAATTTTATTTGTAATTATTCACTCACTCGATCATCTATGATTGTGATTTTGATATATGATCATCCCATTGTATTACAATTGGTAAATTTAAGCTGATAAAATTTGTTATTCCTTATTCAATTGGATTGGAATAATATATACACTATTTGTATCTAATATATCAATATTGTGATGTATCATTTATTATTTCTCATATATCTATTGTGAATTTTATTTTCAAATTCTAGATATTTATAGTTGAGGTGTGAATGTTTTTTTGTGTGCAGTATGTGGTCTCCTTTCTTATATTAGGGTCACATGACTACTAAATATAATTTTAAAGACATGAAATTTTTTCTTTGTACCTCCAATTTTATCCCCTTTTGCTTCCATTCCTCTTAATGTGTAGATCCTATGTTCCAATTATGAAATCATTGTGTTTAGGTATATAGTTTTTAATAAAGGTTTTTAATGAATTGTATCTACACATTAATTTCATAAGTTGTGTTATAAATGGTTTTTGGGATTATCCTTGATTTAAAAATTGAACGTGAAATTTATTTTTATATTAAATTATTTTCCCCTTAAAATATTGAAAATACTAGATGATTTTAAAACACTCATAAAGTGTTTATATAAATTGGTTTACAATGTATGGTATTAATAATGAGAAAATAGGTTATGGAATTGTTTCATGAATAATTAAGGCCCTATAAATTTTTTTGATAAGTGTAGATCGGGAAAAAAATTGGAACTTATGAGTGGGTTTAGTATCCATAATTTTCATTGATTTTATGGGGTAATTACACAATAAGGTATTCCTATGCTCATTTGGTTTTTTATTCATGGACTAGATTTCATGATGTCATTTGGGGGAATTAAACACCAAGATATTCCCCTGATTTAATTTGAGAATTTGAATGATAGTTTTAGTTTTCCCTATTTAGGAATGATAATTATATGAGAATCCGAACTGGCCTCATATCATGTATTCTTTAGATTATATCTCATTTTTTTTAGTTTTGATATTGATTTTGGTACATTCATTGATTAATGGAAAATAGTATATTTAATTTTATTTGAAAATATAATATGAATTTGTTTTATCTAATAAAAGGTGTAGTTTCCATGATTTTGATATAAACTGTGAAATTTTTTATCATTCCAAGTTCTCTTTAAATAGATAAAACATCTAAATTTATTTATCAAAGACGTCATAATGAAAAGTTGTTGGGATCCTATTAGGATTGTTTTTTTCACTCCCTACACATACCCTTAGGTGTTTATAGTCCATATTTTATCTGATATATGAATGTATAAGGTTTCATAGTGAGGTGGTGGGTTTCTAGGTGATTTATGACTGGATATCCTATGGTGATATAGTGGGGTGTTCACACTTATCACACAGAGTATCTATTTTCTGTTTTAAGAACTTTGGGTTTTGTTTCTAGATTATATATATTGGTTAGTCTGGTTAGACCGTGTCTTATATCTACCACTATTTGTTTCTATTTATGGAATTATTTATTTTTCTTTTTCTCCTCCCTTATACTAGTATTACATGTTGGTCATTTCATTTATGTTGGGCATAAATCATTTCCAAAATGTATATCTTGATGCTTTATTTCTTATCATCAACCCATTGGGATCACAAACACCCTTCTGGGCTTGTCTTAGATTGCATCGAGTTCTTAGATTGATGGGTGATCAATGATGGTTCATGATTATTTATCATAAGAATCATTTTTTATTCAAAGTGTTTTTGTCTTGGAAGGTTTTCTAGAAATGAGATTTGATTTTTAGAACTCAATGGATTGGTTTCACTTGAGTTCCCAGATATCTCTCATTTTGAAAATCCTTGAATCACCATGGGGATTTAGGATATGTAACTAATTTGTTTTGTTTCCATCTAATGATAGTCCTATGCTTATTCACATGATTCAAACTAGGATTGTTTCTCACCTAGTGGACTCCCTTTTTTTCTTGGTTATATAGAATAATGCCTCCAAGAAGACTTCCATGAGTTCCTCATGATAGTTCTGTGTGAAATGATCCTCAATATAATAATATAAGATAATAATATGTTTCTTCAGGATATAGTACATGAAGTTCCTAAAATGTACAAAAATTTACAACTTTCTTAAACTCTTAAAAGAGTCATGAAATAATGAGCTAGTGGATATAGAGAATGATTTTAGGAGTTTCTTCAACTGAAGCAACTATATGTTAATGGGATAAATTATCCTCTATATGTATAGGTATATCTTGTACATATTGACTATATCTTTGATTTCATGGAAATGGTAGAATCTCTATTGGTGATGTGTGCCATGTTTTTGCTTGAGGGTATTTGTAAGAGATTGTGGGACACTATGGTTTAAGAAAACTAGCATATGGTTTTGGAGAGTAAATACTTAAAGTATATATTTATTCATAATATTTTACAAAAATATTTGGTTATTTAAATGTATAGGGAGTCTCTCTTCATTCAGTAGGGTGATTTATTAGTGTTAGAGTATTCTAATCACACTGTTTTACTGGTTCATTTTTCTCCAAAGGTCATAAAGAATGATAAGGTAAAGACTCAGAGGTTCTATATGGGCCTGATACATGAAATTAATTCAAATTTATTCATACTAAACCTGAACTTATGAGATGAAGAAGTTGAAAACCCATGATGGAAGAGTTTTACCTACTAGGGAATTCTATTCTGGTAGGATAATCTTCTCCAATGAATTATAAATTTAAGGAAATACCTGGAGGAAGAGAAAATGGAATTATACACATAGAAGAACTGGTGATTGTAATTATCAATAGTGTGATACCTCTTCACCATCAGTATGATACTTATTCACCACCAGTATGATCTAGTAGTGTTCTTTTCACTTTCGACCATTGAGGAAATACAGGAAAAAGAATTGTTATTTCCATACACATCTGAATACCCACATTTGATGAAGATATAGGGTAATATATAGAGGTTAATCTAGACTAGATGTACTCATCATTATGGTTTGGGTTTGTTATCATAAAAGGTAAATGTTTTGTAAACAAATGTTTCCAAACCTTAAGGTCTATATCCACATGCCTCTACAGTGAACCAGTTTCATACAATGGAGGAATATCTAGATAATGTCAACGCAAGGATAGTTATAGTGAAAGGTACATTGTTTATTTCTCCCTATATAGTGACATCTATTATTGCCATTGCACCCTATACCTATTTTATTTCTTCCCGTTTGGTGGACATTTTGAAACATTTTATAGAGCTTATACCATATGTTATTGAGCTTACAACACCACTTGGAATAATAAAAGAATAATGGTTTTTAAATTATTTGAATTGTCCCTATATATAAAATATGGAATTATTCTTGTACATTATAGTGATTGATCTACATATTATTGATGATATTCCTAGGATGGTCTTGCTGGTTTCACATAAAGTAGAGATTGACTATTATCATTGATGCATGTCTTTCGTTATTCTCGACTGAAGTTACCAAGTGTTTTAGAAAGAGTATGATATGAGGTCTATTTATGTAGGATCATCTCATCTAGTGTATAAGAATCTGGTATGTACTTGTGTGGTCAAGATTAGTATTGTGTGTTATAGTTCTAATTTTCTTTTGGTGGTTCAAGAATTTCATGAGGTTTTACCAAAAAACTTCTTAGGTTTTTCTCTAGAAAGGGAATTTGAGTTTTCTATCAATCAGATTCATGGAACTCACCCTATTTCTACTACTTCTTATCATATATAACCATTTATGTTAGAGGATCTCATGTTGTAAAAGGAATATATGTTATTAATTGGTTTGATTCAGCTAGAATATCTCTTTGGGAATCCCTAATACTCAATTCTAAGAAGTCTGATGGGTCCCTTCATCATTTTTTTATTATCAAGAAATTAATTGGATAATGATCATTAATTAATATTTTTACCCCATATTGATGAATTTTTGTGGGGGTAATGGTTTTCAAAAAATAATCCTTCAGTTGGGTAGTCCCCAAATCATAGTTAAGGAGTCATATATCTCTATGATATAATTTAGAATATGGAATGTCCAATATAAATATTTTATGATTTTTTTTCAAAAAATAATGATCCTATATATTTTATATCCATAATAAACAATATAATCCAACAACACATCAACTCCGTTTTAAGATAATTTTATAGGATGTTATGTTTTCTTTAAAATTTGATGAAGTGAATGGGAATCATATGAGTTTGGTTTTGGGAATCTTATATAATATTCTCCTATATTTAAACACATAAAAGTTGGATTTATGGATCTAATAAGTGATGTTTTTAGGGGATATTGTTTCATAATAGTGTATCACAGTTGGTCTTGAAACGATGAATGATATCTTATCATGGGAAAAGATAGATAATATCTTCGAGATACATGTAGTCTTAGGTAAAGCTAGATATTGAAAATGGTTTCTATAATAATTATCAAAAATTTCATCACCTTTTAATTATATTACCAAGAAAGAGTGGAAATTATTATATAATAGAACGTTTATAACTTCCTCTGATGAACTAATATGATGTTTGACATCAAAAAATGTTTTTATCTTTCTAAAATATTGTCATGTATATGTGGTTTACAATAATGCTTCAGGTGTATGACTATGAAGTTGTACGTATACATGGTTATCATCTATGGTATTATATCTCTCATAGCATTGACAATATGAGAATAATTATCCCTCTCATGACCTGGAACTTGAGGTTATCCTACATACTCTTAAGTATTGGTGAAATATACTTTTAGGGAGAGATTCATTATCTTTCCCAATCATAAGAGATTTAGTTATATATTCTATTAAGATTATCTGAACCTCCAGAAAAGGTGATGGGTATATAATATATATAAAATTGTATTTGGAATCTCCCACACCCCTAGAAAGAAGAATAATTATACTGAACCTATCAGTTGGATATTTCCCTCTCCAACTATTATAGATTTGAAGAAAAAGATGGAATCTTAAAGATATCATTTCTTACATACATTTGGCTTCTCATGTGGGCCACTCAAGAATGTTTCTGGCCATTATGTTATTTACATTATCTATCAATTATTGGTTTTTCTGGGAATAGTAGTAGTAAAATCAGTTTAAGAGAATTAGATATTTTCTTTTTTATAGGGAGACCATAGTTGGGTTGTCTCTCTCTTATGATGAGATTCTTTATTTTAGGGATCATTTTTTCATTCCAATATTCATCATAACTTCAGTGAAGTATGATTTTCATATTTATTCATCATCCATACTCCAGATAACCATATAGATGTATTATGAAATGATAAAATGATTCTAATGTCCCAATATAATGAATGATACAGATTAATTTGTTTCTTGTTCTTATACCTACAATAATATTAAAGATAAGAACCACATTCATTATGATTTTCCTCAAACTCTTCTAATACTAGAGTTAAAATGGGATGAGGAGTCCATTGATTTCATTTTTGGATTACCATGAAATCCTAAAATGAAGATTTTCATTCGGGTGGTGATTGATTGGGTGAATAATATGTATCACTTCATATTAATTTTGGACATTGTTAAGGTTAATTAGTTGGGATCTTTTTACATGTAATTTTTTTCAGGATTCATGCGGTGTCATGATTTATCATCTCATATAGGGATCTTAGGTAGAATTGTAGGTTCTGGAAGGGTCTCCACGAGGTTATATGATCTTAGGTCTGTCTATGTATAGTATAAAATTCACAAATATATGGTTAGAAAGAGTGTTTTATTTATAATCTATATGATATTTCTATTCTAGTGTCACAAATTCTATAAGTTTGTACAGTAACCATATATGGTTGGTAGGGTTTTAATATAACATTAGTTTCTAATATATGATCTTAAATGATTATTTTGAGGTTCTATATGGGTGCCCATCTAAGTCACATCTCTTTTGTATAGGGGTGGGTGAGGATTCTCTTATGGGAAAAATTATTATCCATGATACATCAATAAAGTTTATAGTTATACATCAATTCTTGAGGACATATGAATATTGTTAGAAATATAATTATGGTCATTGGAGTCATCCTTTCGAATCCTCTATTGGTGACTGGTCTTTCTTGAATGAATCAACATAGTTGGGCCCCCATTGACTTAGGAAGGGGATAATGTTTTTTATGAGATACAATGAACCATTTTAGATCACTAAGTTGATCAAAATGATGTATTATTGATTTAAATTACCATCGCAGATGATAATTATTCATGATGTGTTCCATATGTCAAAGATTTAAAAATATCACCCAGTTCTATCTAACTTTTTGAATTAGTATGATGTTCTTTTTGAATCTGAATGTATCAGTGGTCAAGGAGAAAATTCTAATCACTGAATCCCATAAAAAGGTGATGTGTGGAATATTTATTCCATTGGTGAATTTATTATTGGAATAATGATTGGAGTCTCATGAGAATTTGTAGTGTGATGAATCATATAGGAAGCATTGGTCATATATATGTTCAAAAATTATTATTTCTTCTTTACTTTGTGGGGGTATAAATTTCTATGGTGGTGATTATTATCATATAATGTTCAATTTACATCGGTCTTTTAGGTATTGAGATGTTATATTTTAGGTTTGAGAGGCAGTGTGGGTGGATCAAAGGAAATTTCATGTTTTAAGATTGGTGGTGGATATAGAAGATCGCCAACTAGCTAGTGGGAGGCCAGTGGATTTTCAATAGGAATAATACTAAGGATTTACGGTCTATTTTCCATCCGGTGGACTTGGTAGTGGCTCCACCAATCTATTGTAGAAATAATATAACTAATGGAGCACCAACTACTAATCATTAGGCCAAGAATTTGCCACATTATATTTTAAGATTCCATTATTAATCCAATGTCGTAGCATGCATAGTTTTTATTAAATATTTTTTTTGAATAAATTTTATTTCATCAATAACATGAGTTATAAACAATACTGAGTTTTAAGGAACCACGATATACTATTAATATTATTATTTAAACATGTTCTTTAAAAATATAGAGTTAAACATGTTGGTATGCATAAGAATTAAAACACTTTAAATATGAATTATAATTGTTTCATATAGTGAAAATATTTAAAAAAAATTACTTAATTTTTAGTAATGCTTTATATGTTTCAAAAATAATATTTTCCCAAAATATGTTTTTATTTATGTGGTGAAAAAACAATAAAATTAAAATTTCACATTTCATTAAATTAATTTGATAAATTAATTTTTTTAAAATTACAAGTCATAATTATCTCTAAGTTAATTTTTGATAATTTTTTGAAAATATTGTCATTTTTTAGGAATCGTAAAAAAATACAGTTTTTTTAAAAATGGTGTTTTTTTAAGGTATTTACATGATAAATTTTATTTTAATAGGGTTTTAAAGGAAATATTAATTTAATAATATATTTATTATACCAATATAGATCATTATAATCTATTTTATAATGAATTTTTATATTAAAAATTTCTAAACTTTTGAAGACATTTTCTTAGGAAAATAACCTTTTCATCCTACCAATTGGATTAATATTAAATTAAATCCTAAAAATTATATGATTTTAATTTTCTAAAATGGATTCTAGTTCTTTTAATTATCATAATTTAAATTTTCTAGTAATTTAAATTCTTTTTTAGTCATTTATATTAATAAATATAATAAAAAATAATTATCATGATTAAGGCTAAAATAGGGTTTTCTATGTTTCATGCATAATTTTGAAAATTAATTTTCCACACATATAAGATTTTAATTTCATATATTTTATTTAATAATTATTATAAATATTTCCAGGTTATCTAAAATGTTAATTTTAATTTTTGTCTTCAGGGATAAATTATTTAAATAAATAAAAAGATATTAGTTATAGTGGTGAATAATAAATTGGTAAAAATAAGTAAACTTATAGGGTAAGGAATAGAATGTCTATTTTTTTATTTTGGAGGTGTGTATTGATAATATATTCCCTAAAATTCATTATTGATAAATATTCAATAAACATTGAGTGATATTAACTTCCCATTATTGAATAGTTTTTGGAATTTTAAAATGTTGTACTCCTCCTCTATTATAAAAGGGAACTTCCTCCCCTCAGTTATCCACACCTATAAACCCCTTGGATCGATTAAAACCTAAAAACATATATCCTAAAAATAATTATACACATTATATATCTTTTTGTCTTCCCAAAAAAATCATTCCTAGGGTTATTAAAAAGAGATCCAAAGGAGGTTGTTTTAGGTGAATGCAATTGTCTTAAATAAGATATTTCTTTTTTCTTATTCTCTTCCCACCTTAGTTCATGTCCTAATAAATCTAATATAATAACAAAGTTATATATATAATATAGTAAGGGGTTATTATGTTTTTTTAATACCACATATCAACCTACTCTTCCATCAAATGGGAAACAAAACTGTCGATCGTGGGTACGGTGGACTACCGCCTCGCAAAGTAATGTAATTTGGTTTCTATCACCACCTCTGACATATAGAGATAATGAAAAAATTAATGTTAATATATGATATTTATGATATTATTATAATTTTTGTTTTATAATATCTCATATAAATTCTTAATTTTTACTCTTTGGGAATACGATCACATCACTCCTTTATACGGAAGACTACCGCCTCACGAAGAAGTGTGATTTATTTTTCACTTCTTATTTACATGGGTAGTAATAATAAAAATTTAAATTAATATATATTATATATAATACATCATATTTAGTCTTAAAATTTTATATATTATTTAGCTTTCATTACATCCATCTGTTAATAAAATGGAATCAATGTTCATGCGTATGTATAATCTACTGTATTCCTGAATGGTGTATTTATTTTAATTTATCTAAAATTTATTAATCACTATAAATATATATATATTTAATATGTATGATATTTATATCATGGTAAAAATTATTGATATTATCAAACCATGATCAAAGTAAAAGGATCGAAAACACCAAATTAAAACATACATGAAAAGTAATGTAGTTATTACTCGAAACATGATTTTAACAAGGAATTGTTCGCAAATGGGTAATAAAAGGTAATAAGTAAATAAATTGTTTCATATATATAATTAATTTTATGTAATATGTGTTTAATAAACATATATTTATTATATATGGAGTTCTATCATGTATTAAGTTAGATGAGACTTAAGGTAAAATAATTTCAACTCACTTTAATTTCTTTGGGGATCATGACTTATACATCAATTATTAATTTTGTGTGGTGTATATAATAACCATGAATGTTTTTATGGTTTTTATCAATAAATTATTGGATTTAAAAATCCATATAATTTTCTTTAATTCATGTGGATTATGATTAAAAAAGTACCAATGTTGTAAATATTTTATGTTATAATGTCATTATTTATCAGGATTGTTTAGGATTAAGTTTTAGATTGTGAAATATTTTGATATAGCTTCTAGGAGACACCTGAATTTTCTTATCCTCAATTTAAATAATAAAAATACATGTTTTTCTTTACTCTAATTTCTCTAAAACCTTCATTTTTTTGTTTTGATAATCCAACTTTTAAGGGGTGAGGTGGAACCTTAATAAGGCCTGTAGGTGTAAGTAATACATATCCCATGGGCCTTAAGGAAATTCATTGCCTGTTGGTTTAAAACATTACATAAAACCCTGACTAACTACTTCGAACTACTCCACTCCAGAATCTTCATCGTGAAATCAGCTCTCCACCTTTACATGGCTGTTCATCTTGGCTTTCCCATGTATGCACAGGATTATACTGATGTCATGTGCAATACCCTCTCATTCTTGCAATCCATTTAGCTTCTACTATGGTGAAAGATCCTTGATCCTCTTCCTTCTGAAGTTTGTTCCTTGTAGGTTGCCTGGTTTGTATCTGCACTTAAGGTATCCTGAAGGCCTTGAAGTGGCATGAAGGCCTTACTGACCTGAAGGCCTGGGTGGACCGAAATCCTTAAAGGACTCGGGGACCAAATTGGTTGTCTGAAGGCCCAAACAGGGGAATATTACCGACTACTATAGTTCCAAACAGTGCATGCTACAGTCCCCTCTATAGTACCAACTACAGTTCTGTACCTACTACTGTACTGCTACAGTATCAGAAATTATCCTCTTTATGGATTTGATCCTGGGACTACTGGATTCACTTACGGAGTCCTCACCAACTAGTCTTAGGATCATGTGTTATTTTCCATTCATTTCATTATCTTTATGTTCTCAATAGACAAAAATAATTTTTTAAGGAAAATTGATTTTATTTCATTCTTCGATCAAAAACCATTTGAATTCCATATCTACAGTTTTTGAAATATTATTTAAAGAAATATTTAATATTATAAAAATTATTTTTAATTTATTTTTTACACATGTTTTACTTTTCATAAAAATATTTTTAATGGAATTTTTTAGTCCGATTCTGAACGTGGCACTTTTTGGTTTTTAACAAAGTGTTAAATGAATGTTTTCTTTCAATATATTTGGTATTAATGAAATTTCCTACTATAATTATCCTTAATTTATTTAAATATTAATTTAATTTTTTTCATGTTTATTTTTGAATAATAGGATCTCCACAATATTTAATGAATTTATAGTTTTAATGTGTTATTTTTATAAGAAATGTTATTTTCATCATGAAATGTTTCAAGTGATTATATTTTCAAAATAACTTTCCATATATGATGAAACCATTTCATGTTACCTAATATTTACCAGGGATATCATCCAGTGATACCATATATATTGTTTCCCTTTATGGTTTATGTTTATGATGAAATAATTGTTTTGAAATCCATTTATTTTCTATTGGTTATGTTATGATAAGTGTTTATGAAACTCATTTCTTTTCATGGGTTCTAATATGACCAATGTAGTATGAATAAAATAAATTTTAATGGGTCTTTATATAATGATTTTTATGATATTTTGGAATATGTATATATGATTTTAAATATATGACAGTTGGACCTATATCTCTAACTATGGAATTGGGTAAAGGTTGAGATCTCATAATATTAGTATGAATGGAATGGGGAGTAAACTTAGTTCTGTAAGGGACCTTTTCCACTATAAAATTTATGAGAGTGAACCATGACTACTAACATGGTTTGGGGAGTTTTTATGTCCAATATGATAGTCTTTGGAGTGAAGATTGACTACTATAATTGTTTAGGGACAGAAAAAAATACACTATGATATTCTTGTAAATGAGTCTTAAATACTAAGGAAATGATTTTCTATTCTTATGTGTATATGAGAAATCAATTTATTATGCCAATTTTATGTTCTCATCACTCATTTTACTTTATTTATTTATGCTTCATGTCTTATGAACTACCATGATTTATTCAAGGACTCATGATTATGATCTATGATATACATGGTATAGTTTTTAAATGTTATTCTCATGTTATCATAACTTTTACTCATGTTATATTGATATCTTCCTGGTTTACACATATTCAGATTATAAGATCACCCATTCATGTGTTTCCTTTCTCTGAGTTTTGAAGAATGGTATTATATATTAAATGTCTAAAATGGGTTCTACATTTGAAGAAATTACTGGGATATCATAAAGTTCAATTAACAACTAGTTTATTATGTATATGAGATTACAAAATAACATGACGTAAACAATTATAGAATGAATCATTATGTTGTGTAATGAATATTATTCTATAAAGATATAATATTTATGGAAGGATTGGTTCACTATAGCTGGTATCAAAGTAAGGTTTTGTTAACTTGTGGAAAATAGAAAGAGAAAACATTAGTGAATATCCCATAGGATATATTTATGTTTATGATAAAATCCTAATTTTTCGTTAACATAATGATTATGTTGATGTATTAACTATATATACATATTTGGATACTACAATTTGATGTTGTTTTGTCACATATACAGCTAGGCTATATATCCCAGAAAAGAGTTGGTAGAGTATATCTCGACCATCATTCTGGTGCATAGTGTGTGTTCCCTTAATGAACACATTGTCTAACACTCTCAAAGGATATATTTTGGAAATTTAAAATCCTTGTAGGAACCATCACGAATGATTTGAATAATGACAATTAATAAATATGGTTTTGCCTATTGTTTCATAGATTAAAAATAAGGTTTCATGATTTAGATATCTGATGCATGTTTATGTGTGATTAGGTTTTCCCACAGTATGATTATTATTTATTAAACTAAGCATTTAGATTTTAGTCAATGTATGGAACCCAAATGAACAATGTTAATCCTAAATTAAGTAGACAATGCAATGATTTTCCTCCGTATAATTTAAATTCTATGGGAGATGAAATGAAAAATATTATTCCTTTGCTCACACAACTTTCTCCAAATTAGAATCATGCTAAACTGCGAAACCTAAAAAGAGATAACATAATTTTTTTTGATTCCTTCATGAGGAAAATTCCACCATAGTTTAATGGTTTCATTGATATACTACTTGATATTAAATGAATTAGTAAAAATGAAAATATACATTTAATTATCTTGTGTTTGGAGCATGAAAAATTACTTTTTATTTTATATCATTTGGAAGGCTCAGAAGATAAATGGTGGAATCATAAAAATAATATGATTCAATAATAAAGACTTGGTTCCATGAAATGGGATGATTTAATGAAATTATTTTTCAATTAATTAATTTCCTCATATTACTCACATGAAAATGTATAATTAATTCCATATTTTAATGAAGTAGGATGTTGAATTTGTTGGTACCTATGATGCAGATTTTATAATACTTGGGATTTGTACATCTTTTATTATCTTCAAATATAAATATAAGGTTTATGGGTTCACTAGTGGACTATAATCATGTAACGCCCCGACCCCAGCTACCTGGAGTCGGTGCATTACTTCGTAACATTGGCATGATCACAAAAGATCAAGTCTCGAAAGACCGATTGGTTTAGTAGCCTTGGAAACACTAGATACATTCATAAACATTACATTACATCATAAAGTGAAAACTACAATAACAAAGTCTCCATAGACCACACTCATATCCTCTTATGACAATCCCTGTATGTCATTCGTAAAATACTTCTTCACATCCTGGAAAATATTAAACCATTGAAAGGGGTGAGCTCAGATGCTCAGTAAGGATATCAATATTGCGGAAGATTTCATAAATAAACATTAACATTTAAGGCAATGTATAACTAAAACAAAAGCCTTTTAAACATGAACTTCAACATAATATGGCAAAAGTAAAATTTGATAATGCCATTTACTTATTCACATGGATATTCTACTGGTCGAATAATCACATGCAATATCAATAACTGCTTTCATAATGATGGAATTCATAATACCGGACTATCATAACCACGTAGCCAAGGCCTCGTGCCAAGACAAAAAATAAGATTTTGTCAAGGCCTCGTTCCAAGACACTAGTTTGTCTCATGAGACCTGCCGATGCATCGACGAGATATAGCGGGCTCCACCCGTCACTTATTAAGTCCAATGCATTCCTCATATGAATAGGTTTAAACATATCATAAACCATAACATAATCGTATCACATAAAACATGCATAAATGAAACATAAAATTTCCACATTTCAATCACAATATTTCAATACAAAACATTGATATAATAAAAACGCTTTCAAAACCATTTTCAATACCAAAATAAAAGAAAGGTAAAGCATGGTATTTATTTTTCTTTTAAAAAAAGGTATGGCTTGTAAAGGAAGCCGAAACTCAAATAATGGTCACGGCGGTGGAGAAGTCATTGCCACCGCATATGTACGGAAAGAAAAACATTCCCTTTTTGTCGTTTATTAAAACTCTTCGTATAAAAAAGATTCCTTTTGAATAAACATAAAAGTCAAAGGGGTTTATACACCGTATAAAAGAAAATTGTGTATAAAACCAAATATGCCTCAATGAAAGGAGATTGAGACGAAGTCCTTAAAAAGATATTTTTTAAAATAAAATAGATCTATTATGTGTATTCACTATAGGTACATATAAAGAATGTAAAAAAATACAAAATAGGACATAATAATATCATTACATAATTTGAAAGTAGGATATTAACCCATAGAATGGAAGTTGGGTTAAGAAATTACCTTACCATGCGTCCTGTCCTGACTCGACCGTTCATTAACCTCCTGAATAATAAACTAGAGTTAATTTCTATTTACTTAAGAACATTTTTCATGTTCATTATTCCTTTTATATCACTTATTACCATGTTATGAACATTATGTAATTATTTAAGTTAATAACGGTCGTTTTGTCGATCTTTGGTACTTGAGTCAAAAATAAACTTCTTATAATTACAAGTTGTTCATGTGGTGAAATATCCATTATATCCAGAATTATATTAATGATTTAGATATCATATATATCATATATATACAGTATATACATTCATTTATAATATTACGTAACATTTAGAGGTAAGAAATGAAATGCACCGTTCATGGAGACTGTAAGCCGTACGTACGCATGAACGCTACTTTCATTTCTATTTCGTATTTAATGGAATGAAATCATAAGGAAAGAAATGTATAATATAATTCCAGTATAATATCATATATAATATCATTTACTCCATCCTTTATACATCCCACATGTGGCATTAACGATTCACATCACTTTGAGGGGGCGGTAGTCCGCACTTCCTAAAATGAAATTATCGCGTTTACCCATAATGGAAATCATAAAGTATGCCATAAATGACAAATACAGAAGCATAATTAAAACATAAACATATTATATATCATATATAAATATAGTGAAATCTTAATGGCCACCTTTTAAGGTGTTATATGAGTGTTGAACAATCATCGTTTCGTGAGGCAGAAATTCTCCATCCACAGAAACCGTATGTTCTTTAACCATTGGATGTAGGTGTGTGAAATTATAGCTCGAATACTTCTTATAAAAAAATCCTAGTATATTTAGGATACTGTTGTTGTTACAAAAGAAATGAATAAAAAGAGTTTAGGGGGTTGGAGAAGAAAAATAAAACAAAACAACATTAGAGAAGACATTACCTCAAAATCGGGTAACTCTTTTTGATTTGAGGCAAAGGCTTTCTTGGGAAGAGTTCTGCCCAAAGTGAGGCTTCTAGGAGTAATAGGGGGAATTTGGGAGAGTATTTGGGCAGAGTTTGGCCGAGCCAAATGGCTTGAAAGTGTGAATGAGGTGGTAGAGGTGGGGGCCTTTTATAAGAGTAGAGGAGGGTCACTCTTAGAAAGTAAGGAAATTTTTCATTATTATACAATGCTTTTCAGATTCTAAAGGTCCCACACTTATATAATTCGTGGATAAGGTGATAAGGGTTCAAATTATACCCATCCAATAGTCTTTGGACAAGTGTAATCCTTGGATTGTACATTATCTTTTCATTTTATTAAAATCCTTAAATAATGAGGTCATCGCTGCATCATAATGATGTCATAAATAATTTAATTTATTTAATGTCTAAAAACTATAAAAAAATACTATGATGTAGGAAATATTTTTAGCTTTCAAATGACTATTTGTAGTCAAAAATACGACTTTTATAACCCCATGTAAAAATTGTTTTAGTAAAACATTTCATGTTTGTGTCATTTTTTACTTTAACATTAAATAAAAGGTATTTATGTCATTTTCTAACTAAAGTGGCTCCAGGGGGTCCCCAAGTTGACCCATGGATTCTCTTGGTCGGCCATGGCACATACAATGAGTGTAGGACATGTGTCAAGCTCATCTCATATTATTAAAACATTATTTTTACCTTAAACTACACTAATTACCTCTAACCGCAATTAAGAACTTAAAAGTTACTATTCACCAAAAAAATTATTTTAATCTCATTGAACCACATTTTACTTCTTAATGACAACCATGTATGTCAGATGTTTGAAAATCAAATCACAGAAGTGGTAATATTTCATTTAAATGAAAAATTAGTTATTTAACTACCACTTAGTGGTTTCAATATTCATCAAAAATTGATGTTTTTCAGAACAATGCCAAAATTTCACCCTAAGTTATAATTGATATTCCGAATTAAAAAATGATGTCTATTTTAAAAAATTCCAAACATATAATTTGCATTAATTAATTTTATAATTAATTCCCGCTGTCACAACAAATAGCGTGTTTTTAAGAAACAATTTATATCAAAAGATTGGCAATTGTTTATGTCCAATTTCAATGTTAAATTAATTCTAATGACCACCATTGGATAAAATGGTAAAAATATATTCTAATTATACTTTAAAACTACTAAATATTATATTTTATCACAATAAATTATTTTGATTAAAAAAGTTGTTTTATGTATTATTCACTATTCATAAAAATTGGAAGTTCTCAGAAAATTACAAAAAATTCAACTTAGGGTAATTTTGATATTATGAATACAAAAATGAAGTCCATTTTGAAATATAAAATTTCTATAATTTTAAAAAGTGGTTATTACTATTCATAACGGCTACTTTGATTAGTCGCGGTGTTTTAGAACTGGAAGTTGCGTACAATGCAAGCCATTGCATTATTGAATGAGAAGCGTATCGTGGATGCTCGGGGTGTTACATTCTCCCCTCCTTCAATAAATTGCGTCCTCGCAATTTGAAATTTTTTCTTTGAAAATAAAAGGTTGAAAAGAGAAAATACCTTTGTGTAAAACCCACATCAGAAATAAGATTAATAAAATTTATCCTTAATAAGAGGGAAATGGAAATAAGAAAGTCACCACCAAATTATGATCTCGATAAGGAGAACATTGGTGGCAATTAGAGACATATAATTGGAGGAAAAACGTAAATATTTGTAGGGAGTGATTGAGGACATCAATCACAATCAACTGTCAAATTGAGGGCCTCAAAGCCTTCAATCTGTGTTGATTTAAAATATCATCAGTTCAACAAGACATAAGGTATTAGGATAACACATTTTTTTTTGTTTTAATATCCCTTTACTAAAGTTTAAGAATTAATTTATTCATTGAATAAGAGATAGGTATATATATATTTATGCTTGACAATTAGAGTTTCAACCTTCAACTCATCTTTCACTCAAAAAGATAATAGAACTCAAAAATATTATACTTATCCTAATTGTATAAGGTTCTAAATATTAACAAATACCATTTAGATTAGTAAAATTATTTTGTAATAACCAGGGACTTCCTGTAGGCTAGTGGTAGGAAATAAAGGCGTGTCGCACTATGGTTGTGTGTTCGATTCCTACAGCTTTGTCCGATGCGACGGGTTATGCCCCACCCTGCAGGTTGTCCTTTTCCTAAAACTATAGTATTATAACATTCCAAAAATAATCTTCATAAATTTTTTAACCTTAAACAATACTATCCAAATATCAACTTAATCCACTCCAACCTTTATAGTTATCCAAAATACCTCTGTCCAGACTTTCTCTAAAAGGTCTCTTAATTCCAAAATCAATTTATCAGATTCCCCAAACAAAGTAAAGTTTCTCTTATTGTCACATACTAAAAATATGATTACCTTCATCATATTAAAACCTTATTGAAACAACAAGTACTTCAGTACAATCCTTATATATATATCACATTATTCTAATAACCAGAATATAATCCATGAGTCCGAAAGCACCAATACATTAATTATTCCGCTTCAACTGTAGTAACATCATAAGATTGTCCTTGATCCCTTGGCCATTTCTGAGGTAAGTTTCCCTGACGCTTAGGAAATTCATTTGCATAATGCCCCATTTCCCTACAATTGTAGCATTCAACATTGATAGCCTCTTTCTTTCCCTTGAAATCACGCGCCTGGTGACCTTTTTCTCCACATTTATAACAAACTCCCATTCCTTTTAGGCAAGTACCAGGGTGATTCTTCCCACAATTATCACATAATGGAAAATCCTTCTTTCCCTTTTTCCCTTTATCTGTCTCTTGTTCCACCGTTCTCTTCTTCTCTTGCTTTACTTTGTTTTCATAAGACTTAGAGAATTCCTTTTCTGTCTTGATAGCACATGAGACAATATCTTTGTATGTTGAGAAATATTTTGATACTAAAACTCGACGGAGAAATGGTTTTAACCCATCAAAGAAACGATCAATCTTACTTCTCGGGTTACGTATATAATCTGCAGCATGCCTCGCTAACCTTGTAAAGATAGCCTCATACTTTGCGACATTCTCATCCTCCTTCTGCCTCAGACTCAGAAATTGCCTTTCCATATCTGCTCGATGGTCATGTGGAAAGTATTTTTCTAAGAAAAGATCTTTGAAATCTCTCCATTCCATACTTGATACTTCTTTATCTTCCTTTGTATTTTGAATCAAAACCACCATTGGTCAACATCTCCAGTGAGGCAGTAAACTACCATGATAACTTTCTCTCTTCCGCTACTCCCCAAGGCGTGGAATATTTTCTCTAAGGAGATTATCCATTGCTCAGCTACTAATGGATTTGTACCCCCATTAAATGTTGGTGGTTGTTGCCTCATGAAGCGGTCTAACATTGATTCTCCACGTTGCGGATCAGGGTGCTCCATACGAGTAAGGTTATTATTCATAACTTGAGTGAGTTGTCCCAGTATGGTAATAAGTTGATCAGCACCTGTTGTATCTCCAGATCCACAATAATTATCTTGAGCAGGAGGGCAATCCCTACACGGAGTGCATGCATTGATACAGTTTCCATTCCTTCCACTAGGCTCCATTTCTAAACAATGGAATAAACTAGATTAGTTTATGAATCAAAATACACAATTCCGTACTTGTAAAACACTTAACACTAATTGAACTATTTTATGGATATAATCCATAATCATAAAAAAAGTTTTCTTTGAGGAAGTATATACTCATAACCCTTCATAGTGGTTTGTAAAGAAATGAGAATTATCTTATGCATATCCCCCGGGAGTGTCGTAACCAAGAGTGCAGCAAGGCCCGTTGTCGTGCACCAGTTCCCGTTCAATTTTTGCTCAAAGCGGTGTTTTCGGGTTTTACCCCTAGGTACATCTGTGCCAGAGCCGCCTCTACTTGCTCGTATCCAGATAGGGATGTATTGCTCGGAAAACTCACAAAATCTCTCTAATACCAAAATTCTAGGAAGTTCTTCTATACTAATCCTCAAAGTCTACCTTCGGGCTATATGCTCTAATCAGAGTTTATCTAAATCTAGCTTCCAAGGTTAGTACTAAATTTCCTCTGATTCCAACTGTAACGCCCTGACCCCAGCTACCCGGATTCGATGCATTACTTCGTAACATTGGCATGATCACAAAAGATCAAGTCTCGAAAGACCGATTAGTTTAGTAGCCTTGGAAACACTAGATACATTCATAAACATTACATTACATCATAATGTGAAAAACTACAATAAAAAAGTCTCCATAGACCACACTCATATCCTCTTCTGACAATCCCTGTAGGTCATTCATAAAATACTTCTTCACATCCTGGAAAATATTAAAACATTGAAAGGGGTGAGCTCAGATTCTCAGTAAGGATATCAATATTGCAGAAGCATTCATAAATAAACATTAACATTTAAGTCAATGTATAACTAAAACAAAAGCCTTTTAAACATGAACTTCAACATAATTTGACAAAAGTAAAATGGGATAATTCCATTTACTTATTCACATGGATATTCTACTGGTCGAATAATCACATGCAATATCAATAACCGCTTTCATAATGATGGAATGCATAATTCCAGACTATCATAACCATGTAGCCAAGACCTCATGCCAAGACCACAAATAAGATTTTGTCAAGGCCTCATGCCAAGACACTAGTTTGTCTCATGCGACCTGTCGATGCATCGAGGAGCTATAGAGGGCTCCACCCATCACTTATTAAGTCCAATGCATTCCTGATATGAATATGTTTAAACATATCATAAACCATAACATAATCGTATCACATAAAATATGAATAAAGGAAACATAACATTTACACATTTCAATCACAAGATTTCAATACAAAACATTGATATAATAAAAATGCTTTCAAAACCATTTTCAATACCAAAATAAAAGAAAGGTAAAACATGGTATTTATTTTTCTTTTAAAAAAAGGCATGGCTTGTAAAGGAAGCCGAAACTCAAATAATGGTCACGGCGGTGGAGAAGTCATTGTCGCTGCATTTGTACAGAATGAAAAACATTCCATTTTTCTTGTTTAGTAAAACAATTCATATAAAAAAGATTCCTTTTGAATAAATGTAAAAGTCAAAGGGGTTTATACACCGTATAAAAGAAAATTGTGTATAAAACCAAATATGCCTCAATGAAAGTTGATTGAGACGAAGTCCTTAAAAAGATCATTTTTAAAATAAAATATATCTATTATGTGTATTCACTATAGGTACACATAAATAACATAAAAAAATACAAAATAGAACATAATAATATCATGACATAATTTGAAAGTAGGAGATTAACCCAAAGAATGGAAGTTGGGTTAAGAAATTCCCTTACCTTGCGTCCTGTCCTGACTCGACCGTTCTTTAACCTCCTGAATAATAAACTAGAGTTAATTTCTATTTACTTAAGAACCTTTTTCATGTTCATTATTACTTTTATATCACTTATTACAATTTTATGAACATTATGTAATTATTTAAGTTAATAACGGTCGTTTTTTCGATATTTGGTACTTGAGTCAAAAATAAACTTCTTATAATTACAAGTTGTTAATGTGGTGAAATATCCATTATATAAATAATTATATTAATGATGTAGATATCATATATATCATATATATACAGTATATACATTCATTTATAATATTACGTAACATTTAGAGCTAAGAAATGAAATGCACCGTTCATGGGGACGGTAAGCCGTACATACGCATGAACGCTACTTTCATTTCTATTTTGTATTTAATGGAATGAAATCATAATGATATAAATGTATAATATAATTCCAGTATAATATCATATAAAATATTATTTACTCCATCCTTTATAAATCCAACATGTGGCATTAACGATTCACATCACTTTGAGGGCGCGGTAGTCCGCACTTCCTAAAATAAAATTATCGCGTTTTCTCATAATGAAAATCATAAAGTATGCCATAAATGAGAAATACAGAAGCATAATTAAAACATAAACATATTATATATCATATATAAATATAGTGACATCTTAATGGCCACCTTTGAAGGTGTTATATGAGTGTTGAACAATCATCGTTTCGTGAGGTAGAAATTCGCCATCCACAGAAACCGTATGTTCTTTAACCATTAGATGTAGGTGTGTGTAATTGTAGCACGAATACTTCTTATAACAACATCCTAGTATATTGAGGATATTGGTGTCGTTACAAAAGAAATGAATAAAAAGAGTTTATGGCGTTGGAGAAGAAAAATAAAACAAAACAACATTAGAGAAGACATTACCTCAAAATCGGGTAACTCTTTTTGATTTGAGCCAAAGGCTTCCTTGTGAAGAGTTCTGCCCAAAGTTAGGCTTCTAGGAGTAATATGGGGAAGTTGGGAGAGTATTTGGGCAGAGTTTGGCCGAGCCAAATGGCTTGAAAGTGTGAATGAGGAGGTAGAGGTGGGGGTCTTTTATAAGAGGAGAGGAGGGGCACTCTTGGAAAGTAAGGAAATTTTACATTATTATACAATGATTTTCGGATTCTAAAGGTCCCACACTTATATAATTCGAGGATAAGGTGATAAGGGTTTGAAATCTACCCATACAATAGTCTTTGGACAAGTTTATGCCTTGGATTGTACATTATCTTTTCTTTTTATTAAAATCGTTAAATAATGAGGTCATCGCTACATCATAATGATGTCATAAATAATTTGATTTATTTAATGTCTAAAAATTTAAAAAAAAATACTATGATGTAGGAAATATTTTTAGCTTTCAAATTACTATTTATAGTAAAAAATAAGACTTGTATAACCCCATGTAAAAATTGTTTTAGTAAAACATTTCATGTTTGTGTCATTTTTTACTTTAACATTAAATAAAAGGTATTTATGTCATTTTCCAACTAAAGTGGCTCCATGGGGTCCCAAAGTTGACCCATGGATTGTCTTGGTCGGACATGGAACATCCAATTAGGGTAGGACATGTGTCAAGCTCATCTCATATTATTAAAACATTATTTTTACCTTAAACTACACTAATTACCTCTAATCGTGATTAAGAACTTAAAACTTACTATTCACCAAAAAATTATTTTAATCTCATTGAACCACATTTTACTTCTTAATGACAACCATGTATGTTGGATTTTTGAAAATCAAATCACAGAAGTGGTAATATTTCATTTAAATGAAAAATCAGTTATTTAACTACCACTTAGTGCTTTCACTATTCATCAAAAATTGAAGTTTTTCAGAACAATGACAAAATTTAACCCTAATATATAATTGATATTCCGAATTAAAAAATGAGTTCTATTTTACAAAATTCCAAACATATAAGTTGCATTAATTAATTTTATAATTAATTTCTGCTGTCACAACAAATAGCGTGTTTTTAAGAAACAATTTATATCAAAAGATTGGCAATTGTTTATGTCCAATTTCAACGTTAAATTAATTCTAATGACCACCATTGGATAAAATGGTAAAAATATATTCTAATTATAATTTAAAACTACTAAATATTATAATTTATCACAATAAATTATTTTGATTAACAAAGTTGTTTTAAGTATTTTTCACTATTCATAAAAATTGGAAGTTCTCAGAAAATTACAAAAAATTCAACTTAGGGTAATTTCGATATTATGAATACAAAAATGAAGTCCATTTTGAAATATAAAATTTCTATAATTTTAAAAAGTGGTTATTACTATTCATAATGGCTACTTTGATTAGTCGCGGTGTTTTAGAACTCGATGTTGCGTACAATGCAAGCCATTGCATTATTAAATGAGAAGCGTATCGTGGAAGCTCGGGGAGTTAAAAATCAAGTATCTATAGGGATCTTCCATAAGGTACTTCAGTAGGTATGAATAAATTCTTAAATATTTTATCAATGTCAAAATATAGATTATAGTATCCCATCAATGTCATGTTTTTTTATAAGAAAAAAATTATATAAAAAAAATATAAAACCCATGGAGAGAGTAATATGGGATTACTAAAATATTGATGTGTGGAAGGAATCACATAGGAAATTACATTATGGGGAACGTTAAAGGTTTTAAGTGTGCAAAGGAATATCATCAGACAATCAATTTCCGAAGTCATGGGGATAAGTCAGCTAGAAGTGAAAATAGATAGACAGATTACCCGAATGAACTACCCACACCCCAATGTTTCAAGTGAAAGGAATATAGTAATTATGATAACAAGTTACCAAATATAAAGGTTAATGATTATGATCAATGACAGAAACCACGTATGTAAAAGGATAATGGGAAATCTATTAAGATCATTATTTCTGATGAGGGTGAAATAACTATGTTGTAAAATGAATAATTGTCTTTCAATCTATGACTTCTAATGTCTTATTTAATTTAGGATCTAAAAACTCATTTACAACTAAATAATTTTATAAGGATATAAATACCAACTCAATGATTATATTTTTAATGAAAAGGGAAACCATGGAAATGGTAAAATGATTTCATATCAATTCTATGATTCTTCTCCAATTAATGATTTTGGTAATGAGATTCCCACTAATCATTTACTTCTCACCAAAATTGAATTTGACATTATCTCGGTTATGGATTGGATTTATCAACATAAATACCACATCAATTTCCATGAAAGGGAATCCACACATGATATTAGAAACAAACCAATGATTTTCTATCAATTTGAAGATAAATATGAAAATCCAATGGAAATTAAATCAATTTTGTGGGTTTTTATTGGAATTCAAAAGATGAAATTTTTATAGATGGTTGGGCAGAAACTAAACATCATTAATGTTTCAATTGTGAATGTGTTTTTTGATTTATTTTAAGAATAGTTTCTACGATATCTCTTATATACTGAAGGTATGTTTTCCATAGAACTCATACCTGGTGACACACATGTTTCAATGATCCCTAATAGAACGGTCCATGTTGAGTTGTAAGAATTGAATAAGAAACTCTAGGATAATAATGAAAAATTATGTATTCATACAAGTGTGTCACCTTAGGGTGCACCAATTATTTTTTAGGATGAAATTTGGATCTACGTGACTCGGTATTAATAAATGAGAGATGACCAAGATCACAATAAATATCATGTATCCTCTATCCCATATCGATTAATTATTTGGTCAATTTCATAGAGAACAAAAAATTTTCATGAACCACCATTATTATAGATATCATCTATTGAGTTTCAAGAAGTTAGATATACCCAAGACAACATTTCATACAATGTTTTAACACTATGAGTATATAGTGATGCTATTTGGTCTTACTAATTCCCATGATATCTTCATGGATTTAATGAATAATTTATTTAGATGTTACCTTGATCAGTTTTTGGTAGTTTTTATAAATTATATAATTATATATCTAAAGTGTTAGGAAGATAAAAAAGATCAATTGAGAATTGTGATGAAGATCGTAATGAAGTAGAAAATGTATGTAAAATTTACCAAAAATTAATTTTTTCTACAAAAGGGTTCATTTCTGGGTCATATAATCTCAAGAGTGTGTGTATGAGTGGATTCGTCAAAATAGAGGCTATTGAACCTTAGCCCAGACCAACCACTATGAATGATATCAAATGTTTTATTAGTTTTTCTTGATATTATTAACAAATTTTGTAGAATTTCCGAAGACTATCTAATCCACTCACCATGTTAACTCAAAAGGGGAAAAAAGTTCATTTGGATAGAAGAATGTGAGTAGACTTTTAATGAACTAAAGAGAATATTAGTCATTGATTCAGTCCATATACTGCATTATAGTGGAGGGTGGTTTATAATCTATATTGATTCATCCAGGACTGAATTCGGATGCATTCTAATAAACAATGAGATGGTTATAGCTTATAACTCAAAATAATTTATGGTTTCGGAAAAAAATACCCAACTCATGATTTTGAGTTATCTGTGACAATTTTTATGTTAATGATTTAGAGAGATTATATTTATGTGTAAAAGTTTGATATATATTCTAATCGCACATGTTTAATGAATTTATTCATACAAAAGGAATTAAACAAGAACAAGAGAAGACTGTTGGAACAGATTTAGGACTATGAATACTTGATACATTACACCCATGGGAAAGTGAACAAATTGGCCAATAATTTTAGTCAAAAGGATCATATTAGCTTATTAATGATGAGGATAAAAAAATATTTAATATTTCTTGATTTTTAGAGGATGAATCATGAAATAATGAAGGAATGGGAAAAATCTTTTATTTCTCAAATGAGTGTTTAACAATCTATATAAGTGAAGATTAAATATATACAAAATGAATACATGGATATATAGAAGAAGGTGATAAATATTACTATTTTTTATCTTAATTATGATGGAATGATATGTTTTATGAACCCTCTATGGGTTCCATCCATACCTATTTTGAAGAAGGATCATTCAGAAGAGTCTCATAGTTCTCGGTTCTTTGTTCATCTAGGAAATATAAATATGTATAAATATCATAATGTGTATTTCATGTGGGATGGCTTGAGGAGAAATATTGTAGAGTTCGTATCTTAGATGTTTCTATTTCAATAGGTTATGGATGAGAAAAAATTTCAAAGGGGATGTTACTTATGTTACCCATATATGAATAAAAATTAGAAAACATCACAATGGATTTCTTCATCGGTCTCCCCAAAACATCTTAAGGGAATAATCCAATATGGGTTACTTTTGATCGCCATATAATGTTAGAACACTTCAATGGAATCAGAGAATGTTTTTATTTGGATCATCTTTCCAGGATATATATTAAGGAAGTGTTAAAGTGTCATGTAGTAGTCATTCCATTATATCGAATCGAGATCTAAGGTTTAAAATGGGTTTTTAGAGAAGTCTTCAGTAGGACCAGGATACAGAATTTGGTTTTAGCACTGCATATCATCTTCAGAAAAGATGATCAGTTTTAGAAAACAATTCAAACCATATTTGATATGTGGATATCATATTATATGGATTCCAATAGTGGTTGGGATGAACACTTTCCTCCGGTTGAGATTATGTACTATAATAGATTTCTCTTCAGAATTCAGATTCATCCTTAGGAGTACCATTATTTAAAGATGTGTAAAATTTCTATGTGTTGGTATCATGTTAGATAAAAAATATATTAAAACATGATATGGCTGAAGAAATTTAACTGTAGGTTAATTATATTCAATATTGCATAAGTGCATCGCAAATTTTGTTAAATTTCTATGTTGATAATCATTAATTTTATCTAGAATTCTATCTTGGTGAGAAGGAATTTTAATTAATTTCTATTCAGATGAATATTAGGATACTTGGAAGGAAGGTAAAACTAATCCATATTTATATGATCAGCTTTGAAATTATTGATTGTATCGGGATAATAATGTATTGATTGGATCTTCCAATAAACCTCACTCATGTACTTGATATGTTCTGTGTATCTCTCTTGAGGATGTACATACTAGATCCTTCATTAGTAATGAAATCCATGTTCATACCACAGTATAAAGACATTTCTATGGAGGAAAAACCAATAGAGACTTTGTATCACATAGGTAAATTGATATGAAACAAGACCGCTAACCATGTCAATGTGAAGTGGTGAAATCATCTACCTGAGGAAGCTAAGTGGGAACCAGATGATGAGATGATGAAGAAGTATCCTCCTTTATTTTTATTGAACTGGTGAATTTTGGGTTCCAAATAAATTTTAAGAGGGGGGGGATGAGGGAGAATGTAACACCATGGGTATTTATGTAATATTTTTTATGTAATATCTTGCATTAATTGTAACACTTCACTTTAATGAACCACTATTTACTATTAATAAAATTTGTTAAACAAAGCATTTATAACCTATCAGTTAAATTGAAGATATGTATAATAATTACATCATTTAAAATATTATGTATATTGGTTTAATTTAAATAATATATAGTGATATTAAAAATAATTTAAAACTATTAAAATATTTATATGTTTCAAAAATATAATTTTCAAAAAAATTGGTTCTTTTTATTTTTCTGGAAAAATAATAATGGTAATTATTTACACTTTTAGAAAATGTATTGAAAATTATAAAATTTTTAAATATACATGTAAAAATTAAGTTTTTTAGAATTTTTGGAGAAGGTAAATTTTTAGATTAATTATAAAAAAGTTATTATTTGAAATAAAAAACAACTTTCTAATTAAATAATTTACAAAATCCATTTTATAATAATATTTTAAAAAAATAAATAAAAATAAGACCAATTAAATATTTATGAATTAAATTTATATCCTTTGAATTAATTTCATATTGAAATATGGTATTGAATATTTATATAGTTTTTCTAATTTTCTCTTTGGTAAACATATATTTTTTCAAATCTATGGGATTAATCATAAACTAAATTTTGTCAATTTTATGATTTTATTTTGATAAGATAAATTCTATATTTATAATAAGAATAATTTTTATTATATAATAATGTCAAAATAATTTTTTTTACAACTAGTAATAAAGACATTAAAAATTATTTATCTTGATTAAGGTTTAAGCGAGGTTTTTTGAGTTTTATGTGCTTGTGTTAAAATTATTTTTCCACATAGATTGTAGTTTATTTCATAAATTTTATATCATATTTATAATCCCATAGTGAATGTTGTTTAATAGGGAACATTTTAATTTTATTATTAATAGATAAATTTCCAAGGTAATTGAAAAGATGCAAGTTACTATGGTGGAAACTAAAATTGTAAAATTAAGTAAACATAAAGCCTGAGGAATTTCATGTTTAAAACATATGTGATTTTTTGTAGAGAGGTTTCATGACAATATCATAAATCTACTATGCTATTTATATACTCTTTTTAAACTTGGGGTGATAGTTAATTCCAATTTTTGGATAGTTTTGGTTATTTAATAAAATATCACTCCTCCAAAATTATAAAAGGGAACATCCTCTCATAACATATTAAAAACTCCTATGACCATTGGATAAACTAATCCCTTTAAAAATATAGACCAAGAATCCTTATCCACATTATATTTCTACTTTTATTTCGAAAACACAAATCTATGGTTCCTTAATAAGAGATCTAGAGGACTTTATATAGCTATTGTTCTTTCAGTATATGTTAGAAGGGTGATTTCTATGTAGAACTTAGTGGGATATGATACAGTGCACTTATGAATTAGTTACTTATGTATCTGATATTCCAAAGCTACAGTAACTGAATGATAAAATCGTGGATTTTTATATTATGTATTGAATATTCACATATTAAAAAGTAAAATTTATAAAAATTGTGGGCATCTATTGATGGTCCACTATTGGAAAGCTAGTGGTTTCGATATGGGTCAATCAAGCTAAGGATTTTTTTTATTTTAATCCCTTGAAAAACTAATTTTCTATCTTAACCCCTCTTACAAGAACCTATTTTTACTGGGGATATTGGAGAGTATGAACCTTGGAATTCTTGTCTCCCTCAATAATCTCTAATTATAACTTAAATATTATATCGATCTATTGTCATCAAATTTGTTTGTTTGAGGTGGTATCTTATATTATTCCATATTATATTTGATTAGTAGTGGATATATAAATCACTCATCCAATATATAAATTGTGTGATGTATCCTCTCTTTTTCCTCATAGATGTATTTAATGTTTATTTCTAGAGGCCAAGATTTAGTTTTTTCTGTTTCGAATCACATGTCTAACATTTTATGTGATATCCTTTCTCCTCTAGTGGCCATGTGATTACCAAATCTAATTTCTATGATATATAATTTAAGTGTAATTCCATATCTTATCATCCCTTGGGTTCTGTTTAATATTTTTTGTGGATCATTTATTCTCATCATGAAAGTGTTGTGCTGGGGTAGGTGGTTTGGTATAATGTATTTTTAGTGAACTATATGTCCTCATTGATATCTAAACATGTTTTAAAAATTGTAATTGGAATCATCCATAATTTATGAAACGTGTGTGTATTGAATTGATATATCAAATGTTTTTCTACTTTAATACTAGAAAATAAAGGTTGATTTCTATATACTGATGATTTTATTAAGAAATTGGTTTTCAAAGCATGATTTTGATAATGAGAAAAATGGTTATAGAATTTTTTTCTTGAATTATGAATGATGTTCAATATGTATTGATAAGTACAACTCATGGGATACTTAGTTATTTATGGGTGACATGGTATTGGTAAATTTCATTGATTTTTAATTGGAATTAAACATTGGGATATTCTTTTTTATCCTTTACCAGGTGTGATGGGGCTGGATCACATTAAATACTAGTCATGAATAATCATTGTACAAGAAACCATGCTAGATTGTTACTATGTTATCCCTGGAGTACCTTCCACAATTTTTGGATTTGGTATGGATTTTTTTGATTCATGATTTGAAAAATACAAAAATGGTTTATTTAATTTTATTTGAAACTTCTTATGAGTAATTATTTTGTATCTAATGAAAGGGTATAATTTCAGTGATTTTTACATAAACTATGAAATTTCATACAATGTCATGTTTTATTTAAATCGAGTTTATATCTACATTTATCATATAAATAATTATTATAGATCACTCAGTGGGATCATATTGGTCATGTTTTTTTCGAACCCAACACATTCCATAGAGTGTGTGTAGATATTGTTTTATGTGATTCTTGAAAGGGAAAGGTGCCACAGTGAGGTAGTCAGTTTCATGGTCATTTTGGAATGGGTGACTAGTGCTGATATGGTGGAGTGTTCCCACTTATCACATGGTGTAGTTTTCATCATTTTTAAGTAATTTGTATTTTTTTGCATTTTATATTTTTTTCCCTGTTATATCAGTTGTATCACAACTTCTATTAATCCATGTTCTTTTCATGATTTATTATACATTTTCTCCTCCATTTTTTGATGTTATATCAAGGTCAATTTGTGACACTATTCCCTATGAATGTAGTCTTTATATAGTTTTCATAAGATGACATGTTATGAAAACATTCATTGGACTTATGTACAAACACCATGAAAAAGTAATAATTTCCATATAAGTTCCTTTTATTTATATTAGATTTAGTTATGCTAGTTTTTCTAATTTGTTGTTTTTTGAAAGAAATAATCTTCTTTTAATATTTTACCAGTGATCCAAGATTATTATTCTTTCTCACATACACCTTGGATGATATTGTGGGATGCTTAGCATGTTATTTTATCCATATTTTTAAACTTGTATAAACATTATTTTTTGATGAAGCTAAATTAGTTCAAACAGATTTATCATGAAAATGGTTTACATTATTCTATGAGACTTTTTTTGACGAATCAATAGATAACATCAAGATCAATTTTCCAAGTGGCATTATTATTTTTGAAATTAATTCTATTGTTAATAAATTATTCCATATAATATCTTCTCCTCTTAGAAAGATGTTATGATTCATCTTCATGAACTACCAGATTTATCAATTTCACTTATAACTCAAAAAATTTCATATTTTTAGAATGATTATGGTCTTAAATATATTTCACCTTTTCTTCAAGTTCCATATTTAATCTTAAAATATGATAATTATATAATTTATTATCCTCTATAAATGATTTTTCTAGTTTCTTGGTTTTCTTTGACTTAACGTTTATTTTTTCTTCTTTGATATCTATGGAGGTCCTCTATAGCCTTTCAAGTGTCCACATTACTTATTTAATAATAGTCTCCAATCAAACATTCCTTCATAATTATTCTTCTTTTAGATAAAAGATTCATTGAAAAGTGATAAAAATTACTCCTTATCATTGTTAATTTTTTTTTTGAAATTCATTCATCTGTTTAGGTTTTGGATAGATAATCATCCATTGCATTAGATTTTATTATCAATTGTGGGTTCTTATCTTATATACCCTTTATATATTCACTCATATTTTTAATGACTTTAATAGGGAACTTTTTAAGGTAATAAATTATTTTAGTGTAAAATTAATTATGTAATTAAATATATATATATATATATATATATCATATCTTGACCTACATTCATTATAGGAATCATTATTAATGGATCATTTATGATATAGGTAGAAAATTTAACATGGGGGGTGGTTGGGAATGGGTAATCATTTAATAAAATGTAATTATTATTTTGATCTTTACTATCCCATTTTTATTGTGAATCCATATTTCCTGATATGATATTAGTTTATTTTTTTAGTTGACCCCACACACTAATACCACATAAAATATAAGAATGTCATAATGATTGGACCATATTATTTTTCTTAGGATCTCTGTGGATATGGGTGACTATTTCTGTATTATATTTGCGATGATATGATAAATTTATTTTCTACTAATAACCAACAAAATATTACATGTGGTTTGACTTAGAATTATTCTAAAATATAAATTGTGGTTATATATGCTTAATAAGGGGAGAATATCCCTAAACCCATGGAAAATGTCTTCCTAAACCAAATACAATATTCCACTAAATCATTAAAAAACCACCCGATAGTTTTAATGTATTCAAATTTCTTTGAAACAACTAAATATTCTTCCTCCTATGGAGAAATAAAACTATTTTTTATTGTGATACTTATTCTCCTCCAACTTACACTCATGTAATTTCATTCTTATATTCTCATCTTTTACAATATCAATATCTAGTTGGTACTTATTATTCTTCATGGATACAAAAATTATTCCACACCTGATATCTCAAGACCCAAATTTTTAACATGTTATTCTTCTTCATCATCTTCTCCTTATTATTCTTCTTCTTATTCATACATCAAAAAAATGAATCTGGAGAACTGAAAAACTATATTCCTTTGATAATCTTCGTCATGGTTGTTTCTTTAAAAATTATTTTCATAATTGATATTATCCGGATTTATTACTAAATATGTTCCTCTTATTACTATTCTTTTTAAACTAAACATGAAGAATAGAATTAGCCTTTCTTAATTTCATCCATTCATTATTCTTATCTTTTAATACCTATACAGTG
Organism: Viscum album; assembly: GCA_963277665.1. NCBI lineage: Eukaryota > Viridiplantae > Streptophyta > Magnoliopsida > Santalales > Viscaceae > Viscum > Viscum album. The sequence continues at coordinate 1,144,276,991 of OY728157.1, read as the reverse complement.
ATTATTTACTCATTCAATATAATGTTCTATATGTTTTCCTTTCTATGACCTTTTTTTGAATCCATTCTTTTGTCATGAAGATAAACGATTTATCTTTAGAGGTCCATCTCCTTCATTCCACTATTATTTTTCTTCTGAAAATTTATATTCATACAATAACCAATGAATATTATTAAAATATAATTTCCTTAATGAAATATTGAAACTCCAATTATTTTTTTTCCATATTCAAAAGTCGGTTCTATAACTCTCAAATTATTCCATGTTCCCCCAAAATACTAATTTTTAAATATTTTTATATGGAATTTCCTTTATTATTTTAATAATATTTTATGTATTAAATTATTCCATAAATCAAGGAATCCGATTACATTAAAAAAGATCAATGAAATCCTCTGTATTTATTTTCTTTTATTTCTCCTTCCAGTTATGCATTGTTTCGTAAAGTAATCATAATATGGATTTCAACCTTACATTATGGAATTACTTGACATTATCTTAAATCAAAAAAACTTATTGTAATGATTATTTCAAATAAAATCATACCACAAAGAATATTCTGATTCAAGACAATTTGTTATGAAGCAGATAACTACGCACACAAATTAATGAATATTAATCTAAAATCACATATCAAACTTATAAAGTTATAATAAATTATCTGAACACATTATCTACTCTTAAAAACTCCGGAATACATTTTTTGAAGCCAACTGGATAATATTACAAACTTTATATTCCATTTTAAGTTTTCCAGACATAAATTATTCTCATTAAGGAATCATGAAAAAACTCATCTCAACATCATGTAGAAGCACCCAAGATCCATCAAGAATCACAATCTACATTGAGATGTTTAATAATATGAAGATCTGCTGAAAGAATCATCTTATATACTCTTGGGAAATAGTTGATAAATCATAATATTTTGTAAGTATTATAATTTTATTATTTGCATTATTACATAAAAAATTTCATATTTTAGGTGATGTATCTTATGATTACTCAACATCTTAAATGTATCATTTATCTTAAAAATTTTACATCTTATAACAAATATCATCTTATTTTGAAAAGGAATATTACCTGGTTCATATATCATATGAGATAAAATTTATGCGTTCCATGTATTTAATGAAATATAACATCTTATGAAGCTCTCAATCATATGAAATCAGTAATATATGGATGACTCTTACGCTGAAATCTAGTTTCTTTATTCCTTTTCTCTAATCTCATATAGTTTTAGATATCACTCATACCCTGATGAATCATGTGTGATGAACAGTACATGATTTTTATGACTGGTACATCGATAGGGATATCTTATGCATGGCTCAATGATAATTAATCTTATATAAATAACTTTTTTCTATTTATCCATAAAAATTGTATACAATAAATTAAAATATACAATATCATATTACATACTCACTCATATAAAAATAAAAAATGACTAATATCAAGACATATTTTTGTCTCCGAATAAGTCATATGTAATTTTTGTAACTCAAAATAAGGCATAAAATGATTTTAAATGACTCAATTTTATCTCTAAAATGAATCATATGAATACAATAATGTCACTCTGTTGGTCGATGTATATATTCCAAATGATTTAATCATAAATTGATAGTTTACTATTATTTTAGACTTAAGTTTAGAAACTATTGTTTCTTAAAATATAACCAAATTCAATTCAAATCATATCTGGACATCTCAATCACATAAAATCTCAACATTTTAGATTCATATAATTCAATGAATTATCATAATAATTAAAAATATGTCAATATTACCTCAAATGAACTTTTTAGAATTTGAATACTCAGTTTATGGTATTTCTATAGATTAGTGTTTCTCAAAATTTAAACAGAATTCCCTCATATTTTTAACAATTATCGAACCAATATTCATCAATGATTATAATATCCTTATTGATAATTTATTTAGGGATTGTTTCATTAATAAAAAATAGATATTATATATTTAATTACATTTACTCAATCTCCAATTTCATCTAGACCTCTAATTCATTATTTTGAAAACATTTTAGAATAAATATTAAATATATAGTTATCATTTTCCTTGACTAGAATATTATCTAATAATTTATTATATATTTTGGATTCTCATAAAGTATAATTTTCTTTGTGAGTGAAATCTCCAAAGCCAGTACTTAATTTCTTCTCTATGTTGGAGTCGATTAATACTCCGGAGTTTGATATGATTAATCTGGAGGGGCTTAATAAGGCAAGTTGTAGCAATAATCGAGATAGCTCCTTGATACCTGATGCTGATAAGAGGATGGAGATCCCAGTGGTAGTGGAATCCATTGCTTATAATATTGTTTTCTCTTCTTCTGAGATGCAGGTGGTCCAGGATTCACAGGAGGTTCGGCCGTTGCATGAAGAGTATCATGCTGCTGCCGATCACAAGGAAGAAACTTGCATTGATGTTGTCCTGCATGGGTAAGCCTCCCCTATGGACAATACTGAGGATCTGACTATGGAAATGGAAGCTGGACAGCAGAGTGGGCGTGGTCGCCTCCCGGCCAGTCGGGGGGGGGGGGATCTAGGGGTCGAGGTCGTCCTCGAAAAAGGTGATTTTCTGTTTTGCTCTGTTTGTTCTTGTTGGCGTGGTCTGTTGGACTGTAGCTTTTCCCCCTTTTTGTTTGCTGCAACTTTTATTTTTCTTTGAATAAATTTTGGGGTCATGGGTCTTATGCCCATGATCGAGCCTTCTTGGTATAATTTTCTTTGTGAGTTGTTTTTATAAAATTAATGAAATTGAATCATAATTTACATGTAAAATATTAGATATTTTTCTAATATTCCTTACGAATCCACATAGGGAAATCACTTATAAATTTTTCGTTGATTGAATTCTCCCACATCACTTTAGTTAAAAATACAGATATTTACATGATTCATTGAAAATAATTATAATGTCTTTTTTTTTGTAAATTCAATTGAATTAAATTAGTGTTGAATTTAATGTAAATTTTTGTTTACCAGTGAAAAGATAAAGGGAATGATATTTTAAAATATGTAAGATGGGAACTGGTGTTAGAAAATTTTCTATACACTAGACAAATATTTGGTTTTGTATATTTACTGAAAATTTATGGGGTTTAAAAACGTGGGGCATGTATGTGATTCCCATATAACATGATGGTGGATTATGTTGTAATGTCCATATTATTGGTAAAGTTTTTTTTGTTAAGGGAGACTAGTTACTTACAACTTTATAGAGGTAGAAACTTGAGTGGAGTGTTTGGAAATATATCTTAGAGTATTTGTACCATTAATGGAATGATATGTGACCACTGTAAAATTAAAAAATAGTATACATTAGTCCATAGGTGATATAAATGAGTGAGATATCTCTCATGGATGTGGGTTTATAATTTTTTTAAAAGTAATACAACAATATATTATGTCTTCCCTTATTTATGCTTAATTCTGGTCTTATCACTGAAGGTTTCCTTTTATGTTCAGCATTTACAAACAGGATCCCAAGGGGTCATGGTTACATTAGATAATAAATAATGTTTTTCAGCTTTAGTAACTTGGGTATATTTTAGGAAACATATACTCAAGAGAACCCATTCTTATGGTCCCATGAAAGTGATGTGTTATATAAATGCATTAATTATTTAATCTCTAGGTACCATCAGAATAACTGATTTGATTCAAACATAGAGGATCCTTGAGAAAAAGTCCATTGTTTGGAAAAAATTTAAATAAGTGGGTTCATAATTTTCTATTTTTTTATTCTTTTTCCATAGTAAGTATAATACTTCAAAATATGGTTTGGATTTTCTAACATCACACAACTTCATGTTTCGAAGTCCCTACATAGAAATGGAGAGTATGGAATTTTAAGAACATCTTCCCTTATATAGTTATGTAAAAAATCCTATAATTGCAAAAATTTTAACTTCCTTGGATTTTTATAGGGAGATGGTACACACACATGAGAGTCTAGATATAAGATTTAATGTATTTTGTGAAAAAATATTAGAGGAGTCATGAAATTGATTTTTTTGCGAATGATCTTCATGATGGTTGAGTTCTACAAAGATCTGTGTTGTGGGACTAGAGGTTATCTATAATAGATAACATTAGTGGTTCCTCTATTTATTCATACTAGTATGCCTTTTATAATGAATCCAATTTCGAGTGCATAAATTTTCATGTTTATGGAATAATGTGTAGACATGTTAAAGTTAAAATTTTCCCACAACCGTTAAATCATTCATTTTTTAATTAGGATCACATGAGTCTTTTTTAAACACATTTATAAAAACCAATATTAGTTTTGATAAATATTTACCATGTGAGAATAAATTTTAGTGATTATTCATTAAATCCAATTATTATAATCCAAGATATTTGAAACAAGTACGGTAGTATTTGTTAAAAACAATCAAATATGCACTAATTATATAAAAATATGTTAAAAATATAGATGATTGTAATTCATAAAAAATAAAAAGAAAATTTTTCCTTTAAAATATTTTCTTAATAATAATTTATTATTAAAGATTATTATATTTTAGATTATTTTTTTTTTAATTTTAATTGAAGTTATAATTAATTTTCTAAATAATTTTTTTTTCATTATATGATATTGATTCCTCATGGATTTGGCCTAAGACTTCCTATTTAATTATATATTTTTGATATCTTTTTTGAAAATATTCATATATTATAAAAGATTATTATTATTAGGAAAAGACAATTACTCATGGGTGGTTATGATATTTTATCCATTGTAAAGGAACCAGGAAAAAAATAAATGTATATTACTTAAATTATTATATTATATTCTTTATTACCTTTTTATTTTTTTCATTTCAATATTTTTGGTCTATGTAATTCTTTTTTGTTATTTCATGATCATAGGTTCATGGTTATATTTGGTAAAACTTCATCAAAAATATTTGAATCCAATTATATAGTAGACCATAACCTTGAGATCATGATGTATCTCTTAATTTGTAGATATTCATCAATATATAATAAAAAACATTTAATATCTAACAAAATTTTGATCAACCAATTAATCTAGAATGATACTTAGGTCGGTTCTAAATAGAATAAAAGAGAAATTTATATCATGGATTATGGATTTCTTATATATATGTAAATTTTCAAAGTGCATTGAGAATACCAATAGAATCTAAAAATAATTACATTAAACTAACTATTCTCTAGATGATTAAAGATGATTAATATTTTAATGGAATTAAATATGAATTTATGTATGACTATTTATGTGGATTTTTAATATTTGTAACTATATTAAAAATATTTATGTATTAAATGATATAATACAAATAATATCATTTCACTTTTTATAATAGGATCATAGTAAAGATTAAATGAAATGATTACTTTTGAGCTCAATAACAATGTGCGATGTTCTATATAGAAATTTTCTCAAGAAATATTTACTACCATAAAAATAGTAAATCATTGAAACAAAAATAAAAATTTAAATCATATATATAGAGAATAATTTTTAAAAATTTTATTTATATTAATAAAGTATAAAATAATTCCCTTACTATAGATTAATAATTTTAATGTATTAGTGAATATTTGTTTTCTCATTCCCCAATTTAAGAGATGTCTATGATGCTTCCTCCAATAGAAGATAAATGAAGAAGAATCTAAAATACTTTTCAAGGACCACATATAGACTATTAATAAAATCATTTAAAAGTAAATTTAGATTGTTTAAACATTAGAAGGAAAATTTTATAGGTGTTTGAGAAAAACAATTAGCTACCGAAGTAAAAAAAAAGTTAAAATAATTAGAAGCACTCTGATCCACTTAGACCACCCAAGTGATACCAAAACCATGACCCAAATCATGGAATATGTATATAAAAAATTATAGGTGTATATTATATCTAGCATATCAATATTCCTTAAAATTTAGATGAAAAATAGGAATCATTATTTTAGTTTTAAACAACTACACATTAATTTCAATTTTACACGTTATATTTCTAAAATGATTACAAAAGGGAAAATTATAATGGATATCCTAAGAATTTAAAATTATATAGATTATTTTATAGTTATATACCAAATAAATGAGTACTTGGTATTCATAAAATGAAAAATTATTCCAAATATTTATTATTTATAAATACTTTCAACATTGCACACTATAGAGTCTTACTACTTTTAGGGAACACTATATGATTTTTGAGTAAATGTAATTTGATTCCAAAGAATTTTTTTTAGAATCATTTATTAGATTGTATAAAGAATACAAGAGTCTTATTAAAGCTCAATTATCCATTTTATGTATAAAAATTACATTACCGAAGATATTCTCATGAAAATATGAAATTTTTTATTTTTCCATTGATTCTATCACTCTCAAGATGGATGAAGAGGGTCAAGTACCTATTATACATGGAATAGTACTCACATGTACATGTAATGTGATTATTAATGTTATCAAAGGTTTTTTAATATTTAATGTTGTAAATGAAAAAGTAACATTTGTGTTGATGATGTTTTTGAAATAGGAAAACTGATTTAAAAGTTTTCAAGTTATAATTTTGTATAAGTAAGATTGAATATTCATAGATCTATAATGTTAATATAATTATAAAAAGAATTAAATTATCAATGAGAAAGCAGATGGAGTGATGTAATGAACAAATTATAGTAAAATGAAGAACGTGTCTCTTATTTAGTGGATAAATTTTCCAAGTATATATTTTTATATTTGATTCCCTTAATCATAAATGCATAAAATATATAGAGTAAAACATTTTATGTAAGTTGATATTCACAATTTTTGGATTAAAAGAAGAAAAAATATAGTTTTTTAGTGAAGAAAATTCTAAAGAAAAAGAAACAATACTAATTAATGTTTGAGGAAAATTAATAGGACTATTTCATGATGTATTATTGATCATAAGGGAATTTAGGATCTCCTTTCCTATAATAGAGTAAACATTTACAAGAAATCAAATCAAGTGTAAAACCTCTATAATGATATATATATATATATATATATCATGATGATATTTGTGGATAATTAATTATAAAAGATACCATATGATTGTTTCATATATTATATCTAAGATAGAAAATTGTTGATTCCTTATTTTTATGATTAAGAAAGAAGGTATGATGTGGTAATGAAATATAAGGAGCAAGTTTTCACTCACATGGTAACATAGAGGAGAATTTTTGTTGAATATTATAAATTTATTGAAGCCAGAATAAAATAGCATATCTCTCTATCATTCATTGATTGGGTATTGGAATGGATTTTCAAGAATGAAAAATACTATTTCTTATATGGGTACTCCTTGTATAACTAAATTCTAGTGGCCACTAAAGATAAAATAAAGATGATTATTACAACCTAGATAGATCCTTTTCCTACTAAAAATTATCTCTTGGTATTTTTAATAAAACCACAACTTTTTAGAATTTTGTGACACACATATTTCATTGTATGGTTAAGGATTTTATAATGTTTTTTGTGTGAATAATTTTTCTATATATTCTCAATATTTTGAGTTATATATCAAAAAAAAGGAAATTACTTTTGAATGGTATAAATAGACATTCCATTTAGTAAATTGATAATTGTTATATTTCATGGTAAAAGAAGACATTATTATGGGAAAAAAGTATTATAAATAATTTATTTAATAAATTCCCCAAATTTAAAGGGATTTCATGAAATTATAATTCATTATTTAGTAGGAGAGATAATAATTTTTAGGGGACATTTTGATTTATTTATAATATCTTTCAAAATATTTTCTCATATTTTTATCCCTCTCACCCATATTTTTAAAATTGAAGTCAAATTATCAAATAATTTAACGTGTAAAGAAGAATTTTTAGAATTAAATCTGATGTTGATAACCACTCTAGTATTGGTACTTCATAATTTTTAAGAAACATTCTAACTCATTTGTGATTAAATTTATTATTTCATGGGAGTAGTAATTTGAAAACAATTTGATAGAATATTTAGTCATATCAAATATTTAATATATAATATCACATGGTATCTACTAAATTAAACCCCAAAGAAATAATTTATAATAATTGTCTATTATTTTGAAAATTTTATACCTTAAAAAATTCTTTCTAAAGTGGTGGTTTGCATATACATTATTTCCGTGGAACATATTGTTGAAAAAAAGAATGATTAATCATGATTGATCTTGTAGATTATTATAAACCAATATTTTAGTATATAGATATATGCTAACACATTAATGGATAAAAAAGCTACTAAAAATCAATCAAGATTAGAGATACCTCATTTGAATTAACAGTAATACAATGAAATTTAAGAAGTGTTTCAGGATGAATAATTTTTATATGTAGATTCAATAGATCAACTAGGGTTAGATGATATTTTAAAAAAATTATACTAATTTTTTACCTAACCTTAAATTATCAACAAAAGATGTAGTTTCCATCAAAGGATAAATATTCTTTTTAGGGTGGTATTTTCTTATTTAAACAATATGGAGTTGAATTTATTCGTTAATTCATTATTGAAAATAATGTGATTTTTTTGAATTTTTCTTTATCACTAATTTTCAGATATCTATGTATAAATCAAATAGTCTTAAAAATGACAAACATGGATTTTTCAATCCTAAAATCTACATGATGAATGATTTTTTGTTATAGCTGATGATTATTTTTATAAACTAATAATATAAGTAAGATGAATGAAATATTATAACACAACATAGTCGAGTTCAAGGTATTTGGTTGGTGTGGAATATATTTTATGATTTGATTCTTGAATTATGTCATCTATATATACGTATTAATCAGTGTTAATTATATGTCTACACCTATAGTATCTTGAGGAAATCTTATAAATACTTAAAATATGGGGATTAAATTTCTAGAATGACACATCTTATTTTGGGTTAGAGTCTAAAATATATTAATAAGTAATTGTGAAAACCATTTAAAAATTCATCTATTGAGTTGATTGATAAAAAAATATGGACTATAATATAACATTAACACTCTATTCCATCCATAAATTACTGGAAAAGTGGAAATATCTAATGATGAAATCATAAAAACACTATAAATGATTGTGAATTAATGTTATTTTTTTAAAGAAGATAGATAATTAATTATGGGAATACTGAACAACCTACTAGATAAATATTATAATGTTATCCATTTTAATGGATTATTATAAACTCATATGATTTTAGTTGAGTTTGAACATAATAATTTTTGGATATCATATTATAAAATTAGATAGAAGATAATATTGGGTAGAGGATATTATTGTAGCTAGATGAGATAAAAGGGATACAAACGGATTCTTATGGTAATTCCACTAACTACAAAGTGAATATGAAGTTGTTTCATGATAGACACATTTAATGGAGATAGTTTCAACAAGTTAATTAAATAATATTATTCAATTCTAATTTTTTTATTAAAATCTAACCACATCAAAATATTCAGGTCTAATAATTATGATATGACTATACCCACAAGGAGAGATATAATTTCAGACGGGAAACCAAGCATTGTATAAGATTAATAGAAAAAATCTCATACATAGTGTAGATTAGTCAATAATAGGATTATCACTCTCTTTAAACATTCAACAAAGAACATTAGGGATTCTTTTCTTTAGAATTTAAATTTTTCCCAAACTGAGAGGATTCCAAGTTACAACTCAATAACCATTAAATTTTCAATTTCACTTATAATTAATTTTATATTATGTTTTTAGTGGGTTTTTTAGTATTGTACTTTATTTTTTTAATTAATCCTTTATTAATTAAATTATAATTACTCTAAAAGTATAAAAATCTCATATTAATTTATTAAAATGAGAATTTAATAGTTCAAGATAAAATGATTAAGATAAGTAGAGTGAAAATATTTTTCATTTAAATGATACAAAAATAATAATGTGGTTAATATTGATATGTTATGGTTTATTTTCCTATTACCATTTTATGTCAACATTTCAACCAACATTAAAAAAATAACCCATGTTACATAGATTATAATAACCTGGTCAGGTCCAAATTTTTTACAACCAAAACAAATCCTTAAGGTTGTACACTATTTTCAATATCTTGTTTGGTAATATCAATATTATGTTCTTCAAAATAAAATGAGTATATTAAAAACTTATTGTCAACATAAATCATGCATCTTGGGGAGACCCAGTGTTTCCTTCTCAAAATAATTCTATAAATAATGACATTCCACCAAACTATTGATTCAAATTGATCGAAGAAAATATTTATATCATATTAATCTATAGTACATGTTGGGTTTATTAGAAAATTTGAATAGGGGTAGAACCAACTGTCTATAAATGATACTTTCACAAGGCTATAATGTGTTGTCTTAATCGGTGTTGGATAGTATCCACAATAAAATTTTTAAATGAAAATTACAATATAATAAATAAAATATGATTATTATTCACTTTTTGTGGTCAATTTATAAAATCAATTTTAAGATAATTGTTCTAAAACTGCATTTACTCATCCAAATCAAATATTCTATGATTATTTTCAATGTTAAAAACCCAAATACTTGAGTTTGAAATCATAAAAAAAATATGAATTGTTCATGAAATAATTATCTTTCTAAGTATACATATTAATGTAAAATTGGAATGAAAACCCCGTCAATGATATTTTTCAACATCCCAAGGAATCACATTCCACTGACCACTAACTAATACAATTGATTCTAGTGAAACCAATGGTCACTAGTTATGGCGATTCCCACATTCATTAACCAACCCCAAATACCTAAATGACCCATCCATTCTCTTTACCTAAACCCCATTCCACATAAATAAAACCTTAAACCCTTGAAAAATATTTTACTAAACTCTAAATATAAACCAAAAACTCTTTACCCATATCATTAAATAATACCACACTACATGATAATTGAAAATGAAGTCATATCTACTTCTAAGATAATTATTTTTAAATAAAGATCATCCAAACTAATCATACATAAAATAAAGTGAACCTATCCCATCAGAATCCCAACCCACCCCTCTAACTAACTGGCACTAAACACACCAAAATCCTAGACCCATTAATCCACACCAACTAAATCTTAATCTTTGTAACACATCATCCCTTGTTTTAATTTCAAGTTAATTGTTCACATAAATAAATTATATTCAATCACTACCAATAGGATGTGTATGATCAATGTATTAAAATATTATTTTTTGTTAGAAATTATCATTGTATTTTTACTCTCATTAATTTAAAGTTATTGAATTTAAGGTATATTTTACAAGTAAAATAGGTCTATTTTGAAGAACGTGGATTATATTTTCTCATTAAATTTTATTAGTATCATGAAGAAGTGAATTTTAGACTACATAGAATATATTTTAAAATTTACTTAGTTGATTTATACATTATAATTAGTTTATAAATTTTTGAATTCATTACGCCCCATATATTGGGAATATAGACTATAGAACCTTGAAAGGATTTATCTTATAGTAAGTGTAACACATCATGGATCTTTAGTTGTTATGGTTGAGAGGGAATTTGGATATTCCTTTTGTTTGATGGTAAGTTTTGATAACGTTTTATTGGGATGGAAATGTAGATGTTTGATCATCTTAAAATAATTATTTTGATGTGATTTTGTGCTTGGGGTTAAATATTAAGCCCAAGTGATGAGTGGATAGGGGCCTGTAAGTTTTCAAGGCTGTTATAGTACCACAAACTAGCCAGTGGGGGGCACATTTTCCCACCCCCACAGTTTGACTCATAGGTGGTACCAACCGACGAGCTAGTGGGGATACTGGAGGGGTGTCTTAATGGGTACATTTTTGTCTTTTTCCTGATCAGGTGTCTCGGGATTTAATTAGTTATGGGTCTTAGGAATTCCCACTTCTAGGTTAACTTTACTTTTCCTTTCCCTCTTTGTCCCATTTTTATATGTATGGTTTCATTTGTTTTGTAATTATTAATTGAAGAAGGATCATCCCATTGGGTCTATTTTTGAACCCCCCCTTTCAATGTGTTTTATATTTTGGTCGCTTATTCTTTTTTAGTGTTAATTATACTAGAGCATGGTGTAAGTGACCTACAATGATAGAACTTCTAACTCTTATTAGGAAGAGGTCATCATGAGATGTTGTTTGGACCCTATCAGATGTGATTTCTATCAAAGTATGTTTCTTAGTTAATTTTATTTGATAAATTTAATTAAAATAAACTAAATTGATGATATATGTAGTAATAGGTGATATGGATTTCCCATAGAATGGTGTCGTGGTGGTGTGAAGAGCCTTCTGTGGATAGTTGGTAACTTTTCAGGTGTGAAAATGTTTCCTACTTTGTATTTAATCACTACATATATATTAGAAATTAATTATTTATTTATTTATAAATTCTTATAATTAATTATTTATGACTTTTGTTGTGAGTTTTATACCAAGGAGAATGGAAAGTGCTTGGTTGAATTGGTCAAGCTTGGTGGAGGCATGAAAGGTCTTAGTTAGTGCTTGGACAAGGCTTCATAGAGCTCAATAAAGGGTAAAACCTATGTTCAAGGTAGGTGGACCCTATTATAAAAATGAATATGTTTTTTATGCATGAGAGTGAATTCATAAATATGTTAATGGGTTCATGAATTGGGTTCGGGACCATAAGTGCTCTAGATAGCTGAGACAAGATGGTGTTGAAGCATATATTATTGGAATAAGTATTTTTGAGAACTTGAATGTTTTGGGGTCACACCGGTGACTTGGTCGCAAATGGGTGAGGGTCCCTTTGAGATGAAATGATGCCTAAGGGATGTCTTGGGGTTGGTGATGTGATTCTAATGAACTAGTTTGGGTCACTTAATACTAGTGGGAATTCATGGTGTCTAGGAGATAAGTGATTTTGGAAAATATTGTTGTGTGTCTTATAATTGACGAGAACTCCCTACTCGGTTCATAGGAATTTCTACATTTATATGGTGGTTGGTATAGTACAAACAAATGGCCACATTATAGGGGGTTATTTTTTACATTATAAGTGGTTATAACCCCTTCTAAATACATTAGCAGGTGTTTTGAGGAACCATTGCTACTATGGCCGCCTACTTCCTTTAGTGGCGGTTTTGAGTAAGCATTGATAAAGTCATGGGGACATTATCAGCGGTTTAATTAGAGGGGGTTTAAGCCCCCTCTAATTTTAACATAAATGCATTATATGTCCTTGAACTACTACAAGATAGAAGGTTTTAGGGGCGGTTTTCACAACCATCACAAAAGCATTCTAATTCTTTTTATGAACCGCCCTAAGCCCCACAGTCCCTCCTCCCTACCTCCCACTTCACGCCCTGAGCCCCCAGTACTCGTTCGAACTCCATCCCACCCATCCTCGGTTTGCTCCCTTTCCCTCCCGTTCTCATCCCGGTTTTCTCCCACTAATTTGTTCCCATCTCGTCCCTCCAGTTCCCCATCCTGCCTGTTCCCCCCTCTAGTTCCTACCTCTAGTTCCTGCCTCCCACCCTAAGCCCCCAGCCTCCTCCCCACCTCCTAGTTCCAGCTACCTCTATAATTCTCATGCCCACACAGTAAAAAGTTGGTAGTGAGAATCGAACCTACACGTCATCAAAGTACCGCCGCTGAAAATTCTACAACCGACAACTAAGGAAATTGTTTTATGATATATTTATATTACACATTATTGTATTTATATATGTTTTACTATTTATTATAATAAATATTATTAGAATAATATATTTACATACATTTAAATAATAATAATAATATATATTATTTACTATATTTATATGTATATGCGATTATATATATTAAATATTATATATTTACATATCACCTAAATATATAACACAAGTATATACGTATATATTTTACTTATATATATATGTGTGTATGATAACAATAATATTATTAATTATTATTATTCTTATTACATCTATATTTTAATCTGTAATAATTATATGTTAGTTTTATAAATACAATACATTTATTTTAAGATTTATATCAAATATATATTATATTAAATACATTTATATTATATATTTCTGTAAATTTTTTATATACTTAAATACATATTTATATTATTTATTTATTTGAAGAATATATATATATATAAGTATTTACCTAATATATTTATATAAGGAGTTTAAAAATATATTTATATAATATCTTTTAATAAATATATTTATTATTATTTATATTAATAAATATATAGTTTTTGTATAAACAATATAATATTATATAAACTAAATATATTATTATAATTATTTTAAATAGAATTTATAAAAATAATAATATTATATTTAATTAATATTATATTACAGTTAATTAATATTATTTTATATATAGTTGATATTATATTATATATAATTAATATATATATTATATATAATCAATGTTATATAAAATACAATTTATAGAAAAATAAACTTATTATTATATGAAATACAATTTTATATAATATACAATTAATATTTTATGGAATACAATTTATAAAAATATTTATATAAAGTATTTCAAGACATATATTTATTATTATGTACATTGATTTATATATATTAGTATTTCAATAAATATACATTAATATAAATTTATTTGTATCTATTATATTTCATATACTATTAATTATATATATTATAAAGTTATAAAATTGTTATATAAAAATAAATTTATTATTATTAATATATAATTTACAAAAACTATAAGCTTGGGATTTTATATGATATATTTTATAATAAATTATATTTATGTATATATTTATATAATATGTTTATGCCTTTTTATTATAAAATATTAATATCATATAAAATACAATTTATACAAATACATACATATTAATTTAAATAATATTATAAAATTATTTTTATGTACACATAAAAGTACAATTAAATACAATAATATAAATATTTTATATAATATGTCCGTATAATATATTTAAATACATTTATATATAGTGTTTTAATTATATATATATATATATATTATAGAAGTTTATTTTTTTAAATAGTGGGGATCACAACCCCTTTAATCTCTTAAATTAGAGGGGAGTTTTTGAACCCCCTCTAAATTAAATACATTAGAGGGGGTTTTTGAACCCCCTCTAAATTAATGGCATTAGAGGTTGTTTTGAACCCCCTCTAATTTAAAGATATTAGAGGGGGGTTTTGAGCACCCTCTAATTTAAGAAATTAGTTTTGGGGGGGGGGGTAAACCCCCTCTAATTTAAGACATTAGTGGTGGTTATCAACCCCCTATAATTTAATATATCATAGGGGGTTTTGAACCCCCTCCAAAATCCAACAAGATGTTAAAAAAATAATGTTAAAAAATTTAGAGGGTGTTCAAAACACCCTCTAATTTATGAAATTAAGGAGCTTCATAACCCCCTCTATATTCGATGATTAGTAAGAATTGTACATAATCCCTATAGATTTTTAATATAAAATGAATTTATAGGGGGTTCATAACCCCCTCTAAATTAGATGATTAGCGAGGGTTGTGCAGAACCCCCTCTAATGTTATAGAAAATGAATTTAGTGGGGTTGTGCATAACCCCCTGTAATGTACATATGTTGTAGTGGTATAAGCCCTTATGTATATAGAATTGATAGAAAATGAGGGTTTGACATATAATGGTCCCTATTTTTTGAGGTAGGGATAATGAGGGGTTTTGTTGAGGTTAGATTAGAGCTTGAGGATGCGGTCGGAGTGAGCCTTCAGGTAGTGATGTCCCAAATGGGTGATAGTCTTGAGATTGTATTTTTGAGAGGATACAATGGTTAGTTTGAGGGAATTTGTGGATGCCCAATCTGTGAAATTTAATGGTGTTATAATACTAGATATTTCTTGAGAAAATTATGTCCTAGAATCTACCGGTGAGCTATGATGTTGGTTGCATCCCTAAGATCATGTTACTGAGGGACTTTTCCTTGAGGAGTCTTGGGTTTGGATACTTAAGGTGACCTCCCTAGAGTCCACCGAGATGGGTCAGTGTTCTATTCACCATACCCTTGAGGCTTGAGTTAGAGGGTGATTGTGCCATATTATTTTAGGTATTAGGACAAGGACATATTCATGCATGGATTGAATTAGATGAATCACTTTTCCTTACCTTATAGGGATGTGTGGGTGTTATGGCCCTCCATAGTTTCTCTGGGAATGGGTCAGTGGAGGAATTTTCCTTGATGATTGGGTATCGGGTTGAGGACCTTTCCAAATGTGTCTTGAGTCTGTGCACATAATGTGGACCTGTCCATGAAATGGCTTGGGTCAAGGACCGTCCAGTTAGATGTGTCTTTATACAATGGATGACTTATGGACCTCTCTAGAGTGATTAAGGATGGGTAGTGGATTTTGGACAAATAATAATGCCCATTGACTATATGTATCAGTTTGAGGTTTTAGACACTAGCTGACCCTAAGACGGTGGGTTTGGTTCTATTATTAGTATGGTGGAATAAGGTAGTCTGTGTATTCTAGAATGGTTCCAAAGAAGGTTTGGTGAATGACGGGGTGGTACAGTTATCATCTGATAACCTGAGAGGTTTTCTCACATCATTGGGTTTTATAGAAGCCTAGTTAGAACATAAGAAATTAGAGGTCATGTTATTGTATTTTTCATAATAAACACACATATTATAGAGTATATTAAAGATTCTTAGTGATACTCAATTGAGTTTTATGCTCACACCCTACATATGCATCCTGATGTGAGTGCAGTCCTTATATCTACATTTCTGGTCAGATATTTGGTTGTGTGGAGGTTTATTATAAAAATCTTGAGGGATTTAGGAGATTGGGAAAATGCTTATGTATCGTTGTAAGACCAGGGTGTGTTGATTGAATTTTGGTATCATTTTTTATTTGGTATCAACCGAATGAGCGACCAGTTATATTCTAGTATTATGGAATCAAATTTCTTATAGGTTGAGTTTATTTAATTTGTTTACTTAGATATTATGTGATTATGGTATATTTATTTTTTATATTTATTCACTTAGATATGAGGGAATATTCACTCCAATTTTTGGATTAAGACATCACCTCTAGATAACAACTTATTTCATACAATGATGTATAGATGAAGCCATGTGGTGCCCTAGATCAGAAGAGTTCTTGGGCTAGGATGTTGTAAAATGGTATTAGAATATTGTTTTGTTTTATGATTTGGGCATATGGTAGACATGTGGCCTATGGATGTGTTAGATCCTATGATGGATTCCAGAGTAGTACATTGAGAACCCATATTTTAGTTAGATTTCCATGTTGTCAGGGCATGCGATTTTTGTTCATGGATTGTGATGTTACAGTTGTATGATTTCACATTGGGTTATACAGATGGTTTTTGAGGTTTATGGTTTGTTGTGGTTTTGTCTCTTGGATTGTTAAAAAGAGGCTCATGTCTGGATTTTTTCCCTTTAGCATCAGGCATTGTACATGAATCATATTAGGCACGGCTGATTCAGTTGACATACATATGCTTTGCTATGAATTTTTACTAATTAGAGTTTCATGATGATTGATGGGTAAATAATGACTTATACATAGTTTTACTATAAAAATCTTTGTTTCATTTCAATCACTTGGGTAGTGTATTATATTATTTTAATTTAATGTAATATATATCTTACTATATGGGGTGTCCCAGTTTTGGAAATATACACCCTTCATCAAGCGGTGTATGGAGGCCCTATATGGGTTAGTTCAGAAATTTTCTATATTGTGATGACATGATTAGGGAATGGTATGCCTGAGAGGTGGTTTGAGGATATGCATGGGTTTCAATGCGAGAGTGGAAACCCATATTGGGATGTAGAATGGTATGTTGAATTACTTGGGTATAAAGGTTTATTTTAGAGGGAATGATTGGTCAGGTTCTTAGTTTGGTGTATTGGATGATATTTTTTCTAGAGCAATGAGATAATGGATAGAAACACATGGTTCTAGAATTAATCACAATGATGGCTGGTCTTGGGTTATTAATTAGAATCTATATATGTTTTTATTTTGAAGAAGAAAAAAGAGGGTACATATGGGTTGATGTGTCTGACATATGTATAGGTCATGGTGAGAGAGTTAGGTGTGTGAGCTTATAAAAAATAATATGGGTTATATAAAAACTAATAATGAATTATAATTTCAATCAGATATATATTTATGGATATTAAATTTTTATAATTATATTCATATGAAAATAGATATTGGCTAACATTAAATGGAATGATATATCTTAAATGGGATGTATGAACACATTGACATTTACTTTGTGATGTTTAGAAATTCATTTAAAAAATAAAAAATAAAAAAATCAAATGTATGTACATAAAAATACAACTATTGTGGAGATGAAAATTTGGAAATATTTATAGGTTTTCCCAAATTTTTTTTTAAAAAATATAAATTATAGTTCATGATTTTTTAGATATATATAACCTCATCTATTCTTACAAATTAATATAATATTGTTTTAAGGGTTTGGAATTTATTTTTATAGAAATGTTACATAAATATTGTGGAATATATATAAGGAAAAAAAATTATAAACATGATATATGAAAATATATAAGAAATTTACTAGGATATGAATAACATTATGCATAAAAATGACTAATTTATTTATTACTATAAAAATAATTACTCAAATATCAGCATTATAAATTTATAAAATGGTTGACTAATGTGTAAATGGAAAGGAAAATTTTAACTTCTTATACATGTTATGGTTAATAAAAAGTGAATATTGTTGATATTATTACATAAATAATTAATATGATATAAGGTAATGATAAAAAATGAAATTAATAGAAACAAATCTGTTCAATCAATATATGAATTTATATATTGTGATAAAGAACATGAATTTGGTGGGCTCTAGTAAAAACATTTTTGTGGGTATTCCTATAAAACATGATCTCAAATAATGAATAGAAAAATAGATTAACATGGAATCCAACTTTAATTTTGTTGTTAATAGTAGTTTCATCCTTTGGTTTCATGAAACTCCATGCACCTTGATCTTATCTCAAAATATGTAGATTATATTACCTTGTATGTTTTGAGGAAATATTTTTTTATAAAAATTAATTAATATCCTGGGCCGTAATTATATGAGAATAATGATACTACAATTTCAATGGGATATCTTCCATAAAATAACTAATGTTTTATTTGAATCATATTTATTAATGATGATTAGATTAATATATTTTTGTAAGTGATTCATTTGACTACGAAATCCATTTTATTAATAATTTTCGTAAGATAAATTAAAATTATACCTGAAAATATTACTTGAAATCGCCTAATTTATTAAGTAAAATGTATTAGAACATGGTAAAGGGAATAATTGAGAGATGAAATGTTTATTCTTGAAGTGGAAAAATGTCCTTGGTATGATTTAATAATTAAAGGAAAGAAGGATCAAGGGTTGAAGGATACTTGTCAATGTTGAAATGTCTCGTATGATTTTAGATTCTTAATATTTTTTTGGATCTTTGAATTATCCATATGTGACATTTTTCTACTAAGAGGTGAGAGTCACCTAAACATTCCCACAACTTTAAATCTCCACTCATACTATTAATGAAACACCACCTATCCCAGATGATACAAGTGATGAAATAAATAAAAATCAACTCCTTCCACTTGCTATACTCCCACCTAGAAAGGTTATAGAAACCATTCAAATGTTGGTTTCCCCTTATTATAATTATTAATAACATTCATAATTAATTATGAATAACTTATGTGTATTTATTTATTTATTATTCAAGATGAATATTTTATTAACCTAATAGAATGGATAAGAATCAAAAAATGAATGTATGCTAATCATATGCCAAAATAGTATGCAGATGGAGTTAAAGAGTTCTTAATGTTTGGAATATATCATGCATACACTACTATAAAACATGTTTTATCCAACACTATATCTTTAACAATGATATCTAAAAATGCTGTTAAAGACCCCATTTGTCAGCACTTAGAAAATCACTATTAAAGGGGGTCACTAACAGCTCTTTTTTACAATCACTGATAATGAGGGGGGGGGGGTTATTTGTGATTTTTTAGAAGCACTGATATATACCCCCTTTATCAGTGCTTTTTTACAAGTGCTAATAAAATTATACTTCAAATGAATTATACTTCACTAGAAATCATATATTAATACATAAATATATTTATACTGATAAAAATATAATATATAATTTTTAAAATATGTCTTAGAGAAGGTAAATGGGCATTTACACTATATATATGATATTTATTGAAAATTGATTATAAAATTATTATTATTTTATTTAATAATTTACTTACTATTATCAAGTAATAATCATTTAATATCAATTTAAAGATAAAAAAATCAAAAAATTAACAAATGATCTAAAATAAGTTGAAAATAGAACTCAAATTTAAACGACGATAAGTTTTGTACTGATGTCTATTTCGATTCTAAAAGATATCCAGTAAAAGGCTATGACGAGATCCACGCTGTGTAGGTCTAGGACCTGCTCTTTAATTATTATCCACTTTTTTCTGTGAAAATGCCCATAAGGCGCTTGAAATAGAGTTTTTAGTCTCCAACCCCAATTTATTAAAATTAAAATTGCTATAACTACCAATACAGGTGTCCATTCGGCCTTTACCACATACCACATCAATGATCCTTTCATGATATTCGATTTGACAAGGTTTGGAGCTGAAAAAGGACTCTCGGATCCAATTTTATGGGCATTTTAGTGTTTTTTGGGGTTTTAGAGTTTCATAACGTTTTAGGGTTTGATTATTTATTTATTATTATTTTATTCATTTTTTATTAATTAATTATTTAATATTAATTAGTTAATTATTAATTGTTAATTATTAATTAATAAATTAATTATAAATATATATTATATATTATATGTTATCTAATATCTATTAATTATTAATTATTAATTATTAGTTATTATTTATTTCTTATTATAAATTTATATAAACAGAAGTATATATATATCACACACACACACATATATTGCATAAATGTATTTGAAAATAATTATATAAATGTATGTATATATATATATATATATTAATAAATATATCTTTTAACAGACTGTAAAATAATATGGTGTAGTGGTAAAGGCATTCCATCTTCATAGGAGAGGTGCAAGGTTCGAATTGAGGAAGGTGCGTATGAGGATGGATATTTGAAAAGCACTGATAAAGGGGAGGGGGGATGAAAGGCACTGATAGTGGGTGGAGTGATATTGAAGGGGTCATAGAAGCACAAATAAAGGAGTCATATTCTCATGGATGTGCAAATTTTTTTACCTACCTTTAATTGTTCTTCTTTTATCAATGCTAGAAAATAATTTTTAAATTTCCCTTCGATATCCATAAAAAAATAGTTAAAAGTTCCCTTTAACAGTTCTAAAAACAGATATTAAATGGCCCTTTTAATAGTGATTTTCAGTGCTGTTAAAGGAGGCCTTTAACAACCCTTATTTAGCACTGATAAATGTTTCTGGCTCTTAACCCTACTCAAATTATCATCACTTTTTATCTCTATTAAAGGATTTATTTTTATTAATGATACAAAACTTCTAAAATCCTTTGTCAGTGCTTAGGTTTTTGTTATTCAGGACAAGTTTTTCTGAAAAAATTGAAAGAACATTTGATTTTTTTACGAAATATATCAGTCCTGTAAACTTTGGACTAAACTTGGGGGAAACTAAATATTCATATTGATTGTGATGATACAACATTTTATGAATCATTTTATATAAAAACCAATTTAAATTAGGATGAAGATTTTATGGAAGAATTAAAAATTAATATTGAAGACGACCTTTATGATTAACCCATGTTGTTTTAGAATTTGAATAGTTTTGATAAGTTACTATTTTATACCTTTTATACTAAATACACAAAATTCAATAATATATTGAATTTATATAATTTAAAAGTTATAAATGGATGGATCAATGATGACTTTATAGAGCTAGTTGGTCTCCCAAATGATATGATACCAGAAGAAAATGAACTTACATGTCTAATATATGACATTAAATGAATGTTATGTTCAATGGGAATGATCTCTAAAAAATGAATGCTTGTCTAGATTATTGGATATTGTTTCTCAAGTACTATAAATCACTCAAAAAAATTCCCCTAGTTTAGCATATATTGATACAATAAAGATGTTTCATGACCTTCAAAGTTTGTATGGTACATTCCTAAAAATAAACTTTCAAAACACTATATGGATCTTTGAAAACCATGATCCAGTTTCCATGGCATGTAGTTATAAGAACTAAATATCAAAAAATCCATCATCTAGTAGACACTCCTTAGTGGAATAAAATTGACTAAATGTATCCTGAATTTGGAAATAATCCTTGAAACTTCCATCGTGTGTTATGCACATGTGGAATAAATCCTTTTGGTGTATAGAGTAGTACTCACTGTACATGCCCAATCACATCAGAAAACTATTACTTTTCTATAGAGTTATAAATGAAGTGAAAATAAATTAAAATTTCTTCTCTCTTATCTAGACCACAACAACCTGATAATGATATTGATGTTTGTTTGGATCCATTAACAAAATATCTAACTTTGATGTGGGATACAAGTTTTATAATGTATGGTGATCATAGAAGTGACTAATTTACATTGGGGGACATATTTTATGGGATGATAAATGAATTTACTTCTTTTGTAAATTTGTTAGGATATAGAGTTAAAGGATTGTTAGGGAGTCGCATTAGTGAAAAAATCACACACTATGATTGGTTGATACATACATCAAGGACTATTTCTTTAAGACATCAATTTTTTACCTCACTGACATAAATTGAAATCCTAGATGATAACATTTGATGAGAATACTAAACAAGGTATAACATCATCTCCACAATTGGGTGATCAACAATTCGATAATGTAAAAGATATTGACTCTTTTTTTATAAAAGATTTTTTAAAACCTAATGAAATTAATATAGGTAAATAGATATTTTTTTATTTAATTATCGTATTAGAATTGTTTATACATTAAAATTTTTCTTTATGTCACAAATGTATGAAAAAAGTATTTGATTGTGTAATCGGTAAATTAATAAATGTTCCTAGGAAAAAATGGCATTAGGGCTAGTTTGGATATGATTTACATGGAGATAAGGGATGTGTTTCCACTAGTTAAGGGTAAAGGGTGGCCTTTTCTTCCTCCAAAACATTACACTCTATCCAGACAATAAAAATTTCAATTTTCCATTGTATTTAATGGTATAAAATATTAGAATTTATATTTATAAAATATAAATAATGTCATGTAAAATACTAATTTAATGTTATGTGGAATAAAATTACATGATAATCATGTTTTTATTCAATATTGCCTGCCCACAACCCTCCTAAACATCCTTCTCCAAGCCCCCATTTTCTTCCCCCACCTCCTGTTATTCCAGCCCCCATTCCACTTCCTTTTCTTTTATCATAGGATTTCACCTCTATGATATAACTAAATTCACTGAATCCTCTCTTAGATTGAAGATACATTGCCTCATCCAGTATTTCTCTCTTTCTAGGTAAACAGAACTCCTCCCTTCTTCTTCTCTCAGCTCCTCTTTTTTCCAATCATTCTTTCCAAAATCCCTCTCCAAAAAGAATCATGAAAGTGTCCAAACTAATAACTCATTATGAGGAAATTGGCTCTTCTTCTCTAGTATCCCATCCATTTCTCATACTATTAGAGAAGTGTGTACCAGATACCAACCTCACTGATTTTCCGATTTAACTTCTTCTCCTTCTTCTAATGTTAAGGTGGGTTCTAAACACCTCTAGTCCTCCTATAAATGATGAAATGCATCATCTAGAATGCCTGCAGCCTTGGAACATGGGTTAAAATAGAAATTTTCTCTCATGAAATTTAAAAGTGTAAATCCTTAGTGGTTTTAGTTTTGGAACCCAAACAAAATATATCTAAAATCTATCTCTTTATTTCTTGTCTCAGGACGAGGATGTACATGTATACTACACCTCAAAACACACATGTATTGATTTTCTAGAATAATAGTTTTTCAGTTGATTCCATTAATGCCTCTGATCTCTTTTCTAACAAAAAAGTGAAGAGATGTTCTCATAGAAATTTTATTAAATTTGTTTTTTCAAATAATGAGGCAGATACCCTTGAATAATGGTGGAAGGATCTTGCAACTTTTGATATAGGGGAGGATTCATGGTTTGTTGGAGGTGACTTCAATGTTATTTTGGATCACCCAAAAAAGAAAATATGTTTACTATTCTTGAGTAAATAATGCAAATATTTTATAGAGTTTATAAAATTAATTGGCCTCCTTGAAATAGGCTTCTCTGTTGATTCTTTTACAAGGGGCCATAACCATAGGGGAAATGATCACACCTAGTGCCATCTTGACAAGTGTATGGCTAATCTTCAGGCCATATCTTCATTTTATAATAGAAATGTCTCTCATTTGGTAAGATATTTTTTGATAACTCTCGTATTCTAGTGGACCTGCGATCCAAAGATATCATCAACAACCATTTTTTATTTCATTAAATTTGGATTAACAATACAAAATATCTTTGTGGGTTGCAATCATCATAGAGGAAGCAGACCCTATGTAGTTTTTAATTTTTTCTCTAAAATAAATTGATATGAAAAAAATGAGATCTTCATAATTGGGATAAAACCCACTCACTATCGAATAGTGGTTTATAAGAATTGTCTAAGTGGGTGAAGCACTTAGAAGTTAATATGGAGAATTCTTAGGATGATGTTCTTTTCAAAAAAATATCTAAAGTCAAGAATGACCGGGATGATCATATATTATACCAGAAAAAAACTTCTTGGGATCACTCTTGATATAAATGGTTGAAAAAAATTATTAATACACCTAATACTTTCACTCATTTTTTAAGGACAATCGCCACACCATTTGACATAACAACTTTTTGAGGATAGTTCTTACACAATGAACAGAAGCGATGTTTAAGGTATGTTAGTTCAGTTCTTGTAATATCTTCCTGTATGCCCTAACACTTGGAGTCCCAGCAGATATACTTCTATCAATGTTTATGTTTTTGGGGTTATACATCATTTCATTTCAGTAACTGATAATTATTTTCTAGAATCAACCCTATAAGAAATGGAAATCCATGATGTAATCCTTTATATTGACCCTTATAGTGAACTAGGAAAATATGGATTCCATTGTATCATATTTTCCTCCTCTTGGGAAACCATCAAAAACATTCCAGTTGATGTAGTATAGGATTTATTTCGTAGAGGCAGAATTACACAAGTGTAAAGTGCTACTTCTTTGGGCCTCATCCCCAAGATAAAAGACCATTAATTAATGAAACAATATCATCCTATTTGCTTATACACATTTCTATTCAATTTCTTAGAATATATTATCAATAGGTGTATGTATACTCACCTCTATAAGTGGTTTTCAGTTCACTAACATGGTTTTATAAGGGGATGAACTATTCAAGGAGCGATGGGGGTGGATCCAGAAATGATCTATGACTTTAACCAAAATCTAAAAGTTTTAATTGTTGTTTTCAAACATGTAGGGAAAAATCATATGAAAATATTTAATGGTCCTTTATCATCAAGGTCGTATCATTCATGGGAGTCTCCCATAAAATGATTAACATTATGTTCAGATGCTTTATTTTTCATGGATATCCGTGGTGTTTCTTAGTAAGAGATTGGGTTTCTTCTCATTTGTTCGTGGCTTATGGTAGGGTGACCCCCTTTCCCCATTTTTTTTATTATCAGGTAGAAAAATTTTATCAGCATTATTTAATAATGTATCCGTGAAGGTCATTTGTTAGAGTTTTGTTACAGACTTCATTATCCTGATGTCTGTCATTTGATATTAGTGGATGACATTATTATATTCATCAATGGTAGAAAATTTTATGTTCGGTGGATAAGAAATAATCTTAATGAATATTTTAAATGTATTTGATAATGTATAAATAAAAAAATATTATTATTTATTTCCAACAGTTGTTTAGGTAGTTAGATATCCTCAATTGATTCTTTCTTGGGAATTCTCATGACAAAATTTATTTTGGGATATATGTGGGTCCAATATCCACATCATGACCCTATATTCATCTCATTAATAATTTTTTACAATATATATTCACCCACATTGCTCACTGGTATATTCGTTATATCTCTTTTGGATATTGAATCACTCTGATCAACCATATTCTAACCTTAATTCTCAAGATTTCTCTTTCTTCCATCAATTATACTAAATCTATTATTACCCACCTTGAAATAATGATTTATTATTTCTTCTAGGATGGTCAAGGTGAGGGAAATCACTATTGGGCATTGTGGTTGAAGCTAGATAAACCTATAAATGAAAGTGGCATCAACATGGTTGATATTTCTGGCTCTGTGCAAGCCATGAATGCCAAACTTTCATGGGATGCTATTGAAAGTCATTCTCTTTGTGGAAGGATTTATACAAAAAAATATTGAATTAATTAGGAGAATTAATAGGGAATACCATCGCCCATTTTTAGTGAGATTCATTGCTTCCATCTGACTATAGAGCCCTAGACACGATGGATTATTGGTCATGGTTACATTTCTTACTCCCATGATAACTGGGTGGGATCCCAAATGGATTTTCCTAGCTACCCAATTCCAACTGTATCATATTGAAATGCGATCTCATATCTTGAGTTAATCTATAATACCCTCCACTCAGAATAGTGTTGGATGTTTGACCTTATTGAGTTTTTTTCAGTTCAAGATGAGTTCTTTTTCACTGGTTTGACATCAGGTAAATTATCAACCAAAGTTTCTCACAATATGTTTCATTCATCAGATAAATATGATTCCTAGGGTTAATTAATATGATCCAAAAATACTACTATGAAATTAAATTTTATTATCTGGAAAGTGAGGAATAACATAAGGGATACTGATAAAAACATTACTCGTTTGGGTATTCAGTTGGGGTCCAAAATTTGTTGTTGTACTATTCCTTGAATGGATTCCTTACATCACCTCTTCCGCCAAAGACAACGGGCTATATAAGTTTTCCTTCACTTTGATATCTTCCTATTATTTCAGGCTTTGAAACTTTCTGGAACTGATTAAACACTGGTTTCTCAGGTTAGGGGGTAATTGAACTAAATATAAAGTGAAAGCTCTAATTCTTAAAAAGGGTTTCTAGATTATTTAGAAAGAAAGAAATGAAGCAATGTTTGATGGTTCCAAAATCTTTTTATTGGATAATATATTTAGAATCATGAATCTTTTTCTGAATTTGGTGCCGATGACAATTCATTGGAATGACTCTCCCTCACCCAAGTTTCCCATCCCATTATGAAGGTCCTTATCTCTCGACCATGATAAATCCTTCAGTTGTTGGATCCATTAGAACCAACTCATCTTAGATTTCAAGATTAATATAGATGGTTCATGGATTATGGGAATGAAGATAAGTGATTTCATGGTTTGTGATTATAGGGGTTTAATTATATTTTCTTTCTCGGCCTCATATGGGATGGGTGACTCTTTACAGGCGGAGACCAATGCTATACTCTCAGGTCATCAAGAGTGAAATTCAAGAAACAATTCACTGGAAATTTTTGAAACTAATTTTTCAGTTCTCCTTAAAGAAATTAAAACAATCATCTCCTTCCCTTGGAGTATAGCTTATCAGGTTAATAAATTTAGAGGAACGACACAAAGCAATGTTATCATTTCTCATTCCTGTCAATTGGGAAACAAAACAGTTTATATCTTTGCTTCCAAATCATCCCAATAAACCTCACATATGAGTTTCTATAGCTTGTATTCCATAAAACCATAGGGCATGAAAATTATCATCAGCGATGCTATCATTTTACATTTTTTCAAGCACCCATAATTTATTTCCAGTTATATATTCATTGTACTCTTTTTAATAGATATTTTAATTTCATTCATTCTATATGGGTAAAGGGATTTTTAGAAGAGTTTTTGTTAATATTATCATCACAGAATTGGAGAAATAACACCATAAAAGTTTATATAATAGTGAAGATATTGATCTTCATGTTTATTACAAAAAATAAATTCTTAGATATTTGAATCCATGAAGGGATGAGGGATGGATATCAAATACATATAATAAATATTTTAAGGATGGTCTATAGATTAAATATATAAAGAGTTATCTAAAAATGTAAATTCAATTGTAAAAATATTTTATGGCTATCTAGGGGGGAAATGAAAATTTTATATCTTAAACTGGTTTTGTAGTAAATTTTTATATCTTTTATACAAAAGAACATGGTGATTGAAGTATGCCGAAAAGTAGTTGATTTATAATTGTGGTGGAAGTGATGCATATATCATGTTCCAAGCGTATAATTATAATTTATGGGAATATGAGATATTTTTTCACTATCTAATAGATATACAAGTTAGATTATACAATATTTCAATTCCCATTTTCCATTGATAGTGGGTTTATAAAAATAGTGCAATGAATTTTAATGAAATGAGCTTTGTGAGGGTGAATTTTGGGGTGAACGGGGAAAAGGGTGAGATGTTCGTAAAAGGATCACATGTAGTAAAAGTTTTTTATGTATTAGAATCAACAAACAAGAATTAATTGATTATCCTATGGGAGACTACAACATCTCTAGGGTTAGATGAAAATTCAATCGAGGATGACCCTTTCATTGAGAGATCATAATCTGTAAATGGATATACCAATGTAGAGAATTTCTTATACATTAAATGGAACCTCACAGAGGGGATATTGATTCTTGATAGAGGATCAAAATATATTCAAACTTTTAGGAAAGAAAGAGATTTCAATGAGCAAGTTAAAGGGTTTTTAATATACAATGATTTTACTCATACTATTATCAGTACTCTACTATATTAACATAATATAAATTAAAAGTTTGACTACTCATATTGATAATGTCTTCTTCACATGATGATGCTACCAATCTCGATGAAGAATAGGTGGTTGATGAAAAAATACATAATTATTGGGGGATCAACAACATGATGATAAAATGAACAAGAACAATGTATAATCACAGTGTTGACTAAAATTATCCTAGAAATAATAAGGGTATAGAATTCTAGTTTTTCTAGAATCAATATAGTCAAACTGTTGATCCCAGAAGAAAATTTTCAATAGTTATGTTGGGGCCAAAATGAGGATGAATGTTATGATGGATATAGATTTTTGATGCCCTACCCTACCTGTAATTAAGGAAACTGTTTGGGATGATATAAAAGGAAATGTTACGATATAATTTATCTATTTTCATTAGAAATTATATCATGTTATATTGTTTAAACTAATATTATCCATTTTAGAGTTTATTTATTTTAGTAGAATTTTGTAAGAAATATATTCTATTGTCCAGTGAATAAAATACCATAGTGAATTTTTGTCACTTCATACTAAGTTTAATATTAGGGATGTTGATGGGAATGTAAAGACCCACCCACCAGTTACTTATGAACACATTATAAAGTAGGAAAGAAGTATTTCACTCCTCAGTAACCAAAATGAGAAGTCATTTTAGGCACATTGTAGATGATAATATATTATTTTTCTTGTTTACTTTATCTAATTTCATTAAAAACTGATAATTTAAGAAACCTCAAAGGAGTAATGAAAATAAACAATATGCATTAAAAAGATATCTATATCAATCACAAAGGATGGGGTATGACTTACTAGAGAATAAATTGGCATGTATTTTAAATAAAAAAATGTTTTATGTTAAATAAAATAACATATGTTCATATTTTTAAATTCAAATTGATGAATCTATCGTGACCCGACCCAACAGGGCTCGAGCCATGACTCCCCAATCCCGCCTTCAATAGGCCAAGGGGTGGAAACTAGCGCCGAGTAGGCTATCACACACATGGGAGGCATTAGCCTAGGTTACCTTTACGCACCCACTCACATACACCTCCATGAAATAGTACCAAGATATGTGAAACTGAAAATAAAATGCATGAATACATCTATCCCAAACCAGAGTGCAACAGAAGTACAAAAGGGAAAAACCGAGCCAACCAAAAAAACAAAAAAACCATCTAACCTGCTCAGAAGGAGGGGATTGATATCAAACAAACCCACTGGTAAGCTCCTCAGCACAGCTTCAGTAAACACCCCTGTCAGTCTTTCTCACAAAGCTCCACCTGCTCTAGGTCCTCCTGGGACTCCATCAAAAGGCATGTGGTCTACAGAAGACACAAACATGTGTGGGGAAAGCCCGTGAATGGGTGAGTATAAATATACTCAGTAAGCACCCCAAAAACCCCCAAAAAGAGAGAAACTGAAAGGCAACAGTCATCTCATCCCAGCCAGAGGGAACCCAAATGAGAGTAAAAATACACCTCGAGACCATCCTTGGCTAAACATGACTAGTCAACTCAGCTCAGGTGTATGCCCATACATACACCATGAACATCGACTCAGGTATATTCCCATAAATATACCAGGAGCAACAAGATATACTCATTCACGCACAAATCCTCATGAGGTTTCAACCTCATAACCAGCGAGAAGTTCTACCTGAAAAAAGGAGAACACACTCCACGATAACTATCATTCCAGATTACACTCATTCGAGAGATACACTCCATCAAGTCTCACACCAACATCCCAGATTCCCATCCAAGAGATCACACTCGTCAGATATCATCACTCAGAACATCACAATGAAACAGTGAAAACACTAAACTTCTAAGATAGGGGGTCACTCATAGGGTCCACTATGAGATACAAGAACCCACTCTGGTATCTCCAAGATCTCAAAGATAGGGAATCACTACCAGGATCTGCTAGGGGATACCACAACCTGATATGGTGATCCACAGATCACATCACTGAGACAGAGGATCATCACCCATGTGAAGAGGGTCACGACGATACCGAAAACCCCATCTGGTGTAACTCGCGATATAGAAGCTCAAACCAATGATGAACCAAACCTAATGAAACCACGCGATGAGTAGGGGATCGAATAACCAACGTTGCCTCAACCCTACTAAAACCACACACTGATTAGTGGATCGCACAACCAACGATTCCACAACCCTACTGAAACCACCTGCTGAGTAGGGGATCGTATACCCGAAGATGCCGCAACCCTATTAGAAACCACATGCTGAGTAGGGGATCTTATACTCGACCATGTCGAAACCCTAATAGAAACCACATGCTGAGTAGGGGATCGTATAACCTAAAATTCCACAACCATACTGAAAAGCATGCGCTAATTAGGGGATCGTATACCCGACGATGTCGCAACCCTAATAAAAACCACATACTGAGTAGGGGATCATATAACCAATGATTCCGCAACCCTACTATGCACAGTCCACTATTTAGGGGATCATATTCTTGATGATGCCTCAAACCCTACGGAATTTACCTCTTAGATGGGGGATCACCGCCCATGGATAAGATGTAACAACGTTACCAAGAACCCAATTTAGGGAAATGAAGCTAGAGGATCCCTCTCTGGACCCACTGGAGGGATACCACAACTCTATCAAGACAACATTCTATTGAGGGGATCAAAAACCTATACTAAGGTTGTAATGCCACACGAACCATCGTAGGAACAAATCAAGGGAGTAAACTCAACCACTACTGGTCTAAACATCACTAACCCAAGAAAACTGCAACATCACCACATTGCACACCTCCTAGGCCTATACTGAGGCCACCACCGCGATCTATGTAGGAAAAGACAGAGGATAGGCTATTTACTTTCCCGAAATGGGAAACTGGTGAAAATGGTACTATTCCCCATAGCTATCCAAGGTGGGGGCCATGCCTCAATCCCTAAACTCATCAAAATAACCGAACTGTTGTGATCTGCTCAGAAAAACACAAGAGGTCGATTTCTCGTTCGTTCAAAACAGACACCCGACTAAAAGTCATGTTTCTCTGTAAATTCCTAAAACCTTTCTCGTGGGTCCCACATCCTAATCTCTTTCTTAGTTCCCAGAAACTACCCTGAAAATTCAACCTTACAATTGGGATCATAACAGCCTTGACGACAGGTCAATCAGATGCTCAGTGTAAAATTTACTGCGGGTCCAAGTTGGATTATAATAAAATATTATTATTATTTCAAAGTTTCTTTTCCCTGGTCTAGGAAACCGACTCATAAAATTTCCAAAGTGAGTTCAAAATGTCTTTATCAATGCATGGAATGTGTAGATGCAAATGGCTATAAAATTGGAGTTATGGTTTGCGAGTTATGTGGGTTTAAAAAACCCCCAGGAAAAATCTGGCCGGACCACCGAAGGGTCACCGGAAACCACCGTCTGCCTGACTAGACCACTACCGCCTGCCAGAATCCACTGCGCTGCTACCTCCGTCTCTATAATCCCCCATGGCTACCATTAGAAATTGGGTTTTCCGCCATAAAACTTCTGAGAGCCACTGGGAGTACCCAATTGCTCCAAATTCACATCCGACAAATGTTTCGGAAACCTCGGGACCCGAACTACACAACCCTTATGAATTTTTGAAGAAAAACAATGCATAAATTTGATTTGGGATTTTAAAACTCAAACCTCCTACCTCACATAAAAAATGGCGACGCTTCTAGGCTAGATCCGCGCTCTGAAGCTGCTATTGCATAATCTGGGAGTGATCGCCGTCAGGATCTGAGTCCGACGACACCTTATTTCTTCGATCTAATTTGTTCATCGCTTGAAGGAGGAGGGAGGGGATTCCATGCATGTTCCATGGGATGGGTAAGAAGAGTTGATATTTTTTTTAATTTTTATTAAAACAAATATCAGCTTAACTTTCCAGCCTGACTGGCCCCCGACCCGATGCCCGGTGCTGACTAAAATTTAGTCACCTCTAGGGTAAACACAACATTATGAAATCAAATGTGTGCACATAATTTTGATATGAGACTCCTTAAAGGAGTTATTGGAGTCGATGCTCATAAATAGAATTTTATATTTATTTATGAAAATGCCCCTAGTGGCTTTTTCCACAGCAGTTCCGTGCCCGCAATGTTTACACCCCACCAAGGGTAAACATTACGCTCTAGACCCAACCATGCCCTCAGATTTATGATTCGAGCTACCATTTAGGATACAACACAACCCCGACATGTGCATAGAATAAAAAAACATAATATTTATATAAAATTAATTCCAGGAACACTGGGCCTCGGAATCACACGACATCTTCGCGTCTAGCTCTTGAATTATTCATAAAAATATTCCAATGTATGAAAAAGAAAAAACCTTAGTCGCTACATCCTCCCCACCTTAGAACTTTTTGTCCCCAAAAAGATATACGTATAAGGAACACAAATGAAATCTCAACTAGGTCTCCCATGCTAGTGAGTTTGCAAACACACACCCATACCCGAACACATAAGTTAGAGAGGATCGTCCACCACACCTCAACATTATCCACATTGGGTGACATTGACACTCCCACACAGTTTTAATCACATAAAAAAATGGATATTGGTGGGGGGAGGATCCCTCTTCCTCATGAATTTGAAGCACGCAAAAAAACACCCACACATAGTCTTACCTATTCCATAAACAAATACCAAGTAAGAAACATAAAGGAAAGAGTACCGCTAAACAATTTCTATTAAAACTACTGCTGAAAGAAGAAAGGACACAAGGTGTACCTCTATCCATCCACGGAGCCTCTGGGTCAATAGCCTATAAGGCCTACAGTTGTCCTCACCCTCGCCCTCCAACTCCTTGAGCTCATCGTAGACCACGTGGGGGTGGTGGTGGTGGCGTATGGTACCGCCTACCACCTCCCGCTTCTGCACCAGCTCTGTCGCTATGTCCACCGCCCTGCAGACCACCAAACTAAAGATGTTGCTGCTACGAAGGTTACCTGTAGACCAGATCTCTCTCAGAAGCATGACGGGTCGGGAAATATCTAGTAATATTTCCTCGACCATCACAAGAGTAACAATGCCTCTACTACATCTGACCAAAGCTATCTTGCAAGCCCTATGATATCTGAGTCTCAGATCCTCCATCTTGGGGGCGCCTCTTGAAACATCGGCCATGTCTAGACCCTTGCGCCTACCACCGGCTACCAGCTGCCGAAGTCTCAACTTCCTCACACCCAACACTGATGGGATGAATTTGATTATCTAGAAGGCTCTCCACCACCAAGGCTCACTCTAGTACTCTAGCATAGGTGGGTAGTCACAAGGAAACCTCACCTACCCAGATGTCCCTGCGTAGCCCCTGCACGAAGGTTTAATCCCTAATGAACGGGTCTAGAACCATATCCAGGGAGTAGAATGAAAGGTCTATGAACCTCGCTGAGTACTCCGACATATTCATTCCCTCCTGTTGAAGCTACAGTAGCTCCTTAATCTGCACTGACCTTAGTGTAACCGGATAGAAATATTCTCGGAAGAGTCACTCAAACTTTGTCCACATGAGCGTCTCCTCATCATTGGACTGTGTCACCAAGATCCACCATCACCCGACCGAACCATGCAGAAGGCTCTCCACTAAAACCACCATATGTTCTGGAGGTGTACTCACCAGGAGAAAAACTACGGTGACTGCTTCGTGCCAGTCATCAGCAGCCTGAGGGTCTGGATCACCCCAGAACCTCAGAGTTCACTAGCTCTGGAACTCATGCTGTGCTCTCAGACAACACACAACATCGTCCTACACCACTGGTACAACCAGCTGTTCGACAGGTGGTGCCTCAACTAGAATACCACCTAGAGGTCCCGTCTCAAAACCTGCACCCAGTTCCACAAGCTGTACACTGGGCGAATTATCATCACAATCCCGCTGCAGAACTCTCGATGCATGTCATCATGGAGGCATCCAGAAATATAATCAAGACGCATCATGTTCAAAGTGTATATCTGGGGAGATGACTCAAGAATAACCATGGAAACCCAAAACCGAGTACTATATGATGCATGTACCATTATGTTCCTATGACTAGTTACCTAATGTACCTAGTCGAAAGAGAATTTATCAATATCCTAGTGAATGGATACATCAGCCGCCGCACCAATAATGGAGTCTCTATCATGAAAGCTGAACTCGAAACATCCTAACACTACTGCTATGAAAACCAAACCAAAATCATAGCTAGACGACCTATGCTCAGAGATCCCAAAGGTTGAACCTCCTATGATACCACTCTATCGCGACCCGACCCAACGGGGCTCGAGCCATGACTCCCCAATCCCACCTCTAATAGGACAGGGGTTGGTGAATAGTGTCGAGTAGGCTATCACAAATATGGGAGGCATAAACCTAAGTTACCTTTACACACACACACCCACACACACCTCCATACAATAGTGCATAGATATATAAAACTAAAAATAAAATGCATGAATACATCTATCCCAAACCAGAGTGCAACAGAATTAAAAAAGTGAAAAAACAAGTCCCACCAATAGAAAACTGAAAAATCATCCAACCTTCTCAGAAGGAGGGGATCACTGTAAAAAATCCTACCGATATGCTCCTCGGCACAGCTCTGGTAAACACCCCAGTCAATCTTTCTCACAAACCTCCCCCTGCTCCAAGTCCTACTGGGACTTCATCGAAAAGCTTGTAGTATGCACAATACACAAACATTTGTGGGAAAAGTCAATGTAGGGGTGAGTATAAAATTACTAAGTAGGCACCCCAAAAATAGAAAACAAAAGAGAGAAAAAGAAAGGAAACAGTCACCTCATCCTAGTCAGAGGGATCCCAAAGGTGAGTGAAACTCCACCTCGAGACCATCCTATTCTAAACACGACTAGTCAGATCAGCTCAAGTGTATGCTCATACATACACCATGAACAACCGCTCAGGTATATGCCCATACAAATACCATGAGGAACAACATATACTCATTTACACACCAAGCCTCATGAGGTTCTGACCTCATAACCAGTGACAAGTTCTACACAAAACTAGAAGAACACACTCCATGAGCACTGTCATTCCAGATGACACTCCTCTGAGAAATACACTCCATCGGGTCTCACACAAACATCCCAGATGCCCATCTGATAGATCATGCTTTTCAGATATCTTCATTGAGAACATCACACTAAAAAATCAGAAACACTAAAATTCTGGGATATGGGATCACTCCTAGGGTTCGGTAGGAGATACAAGAACCCTCTATGGTATATTGAAGATTGCACAGATAAGAGATCACTCCCAGGATCTACTAGGGGATACCGAAACCCAGTCTGGTGCTCCACAGATCACATCAATCCGATAAAGGATCGTCACCCATGTGAAGATGGTCACGATGATACCAAAGACCCCATCTGGTATAACTCGTGATGTAGGGGATCAAACTGACGATGCACCAACTCTACTAAAACCATGTGCTGAGTATGGGATTGTATAACCAACAATACTGCAACCCTACTGAATCCACATGCTGAGTAGGGGATTGTATTACCAACGATTTTGTATCCCTACTGAAACCACACGCTGAGTAGTGGATCGTATACCCAAAGATGTTGCAACCGTACTAGAAACCACATGATGAGTTGGGGATCGTATACCTGATGATGTCGCAACCCTACTAGAAACAACATCCTGAGTAGAGAATCCAATAACTAATGATTCCGCAACCCTACTGAAAACCATGCTCTGAGTAGGGGATCATATACCCAACGATGCCATAACCCTACTAGAAACCGCATGCTAAGTATGAGATCGTATAAACAATGATTCTACAACCCTACTGAAAACCATGTGCTGAGTAGGGGATCGTATACCCGATGATACCACAACCCTTCTATAAACGACATGCTGAGTAGGGGATTATATACTGGATGATGCCACAACTCCACTATGCATAGCCCACTATGCAGCGGATCATATTCTCGATGATGCCTCAAAACCTACGAGATTAACCTACTTGATTGGAGATCTCCGCCCACGGATTACTGGTCACAATGATACCAAGAACCCAATTTAGGGAAACAAAGCTAAAGGATCCCACTCCAGACCCACTAGAGGGATTCCACAACTCTATCAGGAAAAAATCCTATCGAGGGGATCATAAACCTATACTAAGGTTGTAATGCCACACGAAGACTCATAGGAATGATCCAAGTGAGTACACTCAACCACTAATGGTCCAAACATCGCTAACCCAAGAGACTCTCAACATCGCCACACTACACACCTCTTAGACATATACCGAGGCCACCATAGCGATCTACGCCGAAAAACAGATAGGATAGGCTATGTACTCACCTGAAATGGGAAACTGGTGAAAAAGGTACTATTAACCATAGCTAGCCCAAGTGGGACCCAACCTCAATCCCTAAACACATCAATTGAACTGCACTGTTGCGATGTCCTCTAAAAAATTCACAAGATTGACTACTCATTCATCCAAAATGGACACCCGACAAAAAGTCACGTTTCTCCATAAACGCCTAAAACCATCCTCATGGGGCCCACATCTTCATCTCTGCCCTAGAACATGAAAACTATCCTAAAAATTCCTCTTTACTACTAGGACCACAAAATCACTGACGACATGTCAATTGGATGCTCAGTGTAAGAGATACTGCGTGTCGAAGTTTGATAATAATAAAATATTATTATTATTTCAACATTTCAGAGCCCTGGTCCATTAAAAAAACACATAAAATTAGAATAGTGAGTTCAAAGGTCTGTATTGATGCAAGGAAGGCATAGACATAAACAGATCGCAAATTGGAGTTATGGTTTGTGAGTTATGGGGGTTTAAAGAAACCCTAGATAAAATCTGGTTAGACCACCGCAGGGTCGCTGGAAACCACCGTCTGCCTGACCGGACCGCCACCGCCTTCTGAAATCCACCGCGCTACCGCTACCCTCACCAGAATCTTCCATGGCCACCATTGGAAACTGGGTTTTCTGTTGGAAAACTTCCGGGAGCCACCGAGAGCACCCTAGAGCTCCAAATTCAGATCAGAAAAATGTTTTGGAAGTCTCGGGACCCAAACTACACAAACCCTATTACGATTTGAAGAAAAACGAAACATAAACGGGATTAAGGATTTTAAAAATCAAACTATCTACCTCATGGGAGAAACATCGACGCTTCTAGGATAGATCCGCGCTCCGAAGCTGCTGCTGGACCATCTGGGAGCGATTGCTGTCAAGATCTCAGTCTGACGAAAACTTATTTCCTCGATTTGATTCGTTCATTACTTGAAGGAGGAGTTAGGGCCTTCCCTGAACATTCCATGGGGTGGGGAAGAAGAGTTGATTTTTTTTAATTTTTATTAAAATAAATATTAGCTTATCTTTCGAGCCCAACTCGCCTCCGACCCGACACCCGGTGCTGACTAAAACTAAGCCGCCTCTAGGGTAAACACGACATTATGAACTCAACTGCATTCTCAGAATTTTTATATGAGACTCCATTCACTAGTTATTCGAGTTGACGCTTATAAATAAACTTTTCCATTTATTTATGAAAACACCCCTGGTGGATTTTTCCAGAGAAGGCCCGCACCCGCTATGTGTACACCTTGCCTAGGGTAAACAACATGCTCCATATGCAACAGTGCCCTCAGATTTATGATTCGAGATTCCGTTTAGGAGAAAACACAACCCCGCCATGTGAATAGTATAAAAAAACTTAATATTTTTATAAAATTAATTCGGAGCACACTGGGCCTTAGAATCACATGCCATCTTCGCGCCTAGGTCTAGAATTATTTATCGGAATATTCCAAAGTCTGATAGGGCCAAAACCCGAGTCGTTACAGAATCATAATCCAAAGACACTTCCATCACACATCATCTGCTATATAAGGAGGCTAAAATAAATAATAAGGGTAAACTAGTTGAAAAAAACAAAAAAAAATATTATGGAAAACATTTGTAAGTATGAAATAATATTAATTAGTTATTATTTATAAAGTTATTACATAATAATATATATTTATATTCATATGTTTTTTGTGTTATTTTGACACAAATATTTTCAGTGATTGCACCAAATGAAACAATAAAAAGATATATATCATATGAAGATAGGATTTTAGGTTCCACTAGATTCATTGCAAGATATTATTGTTCGGCCTAGTTTGGAAAACCAATATATGTGGAATGATCAAAGAAAACCAGTGGAGGAACAAAGAACATCATATGACCAACCAAATTAACCCACTAACATTGAGTCTAGTAATTCCCATATACCTCATAAATTACATTAGGTGATCAATTTTCTCATTACACTTTCTCCTAAATGTGAATCAAAATACTTCTGATAACCTTATTTTACTAAAATTTTGTTGGGTAATGTTATATGTGGTTTCTATCAATAAACAACCACACATATGGTTATTTAAAGGTTTATGGTGTATAATATCCTAGTAGATATGCTACAAAACAAATAACTCCCAAAAGATCAAATGAGAGTGGGGAATGTAGTATCTCATGACTTGGGAATTAGGTATTATATTCCACTTGATTATTAGAATATTATAATGGTAAATGATGCTATTGAAACTTTTGAATCATGTTCATCTAATATTATAAAGATAGATGAGGCATGTCCTTGAAAAAAAATGAAAATAAAAAACGTGTACTTTTTTATAAAAATATGTCTGATGTGAGTTATGGTATTATTGAAAGATTAAACAACATGTAAATATAATGTCAAATTAAGAAAATCTAATGAATTAACCAAGAAAATAAAAACACCATCTTGGTGTACCTTCTATCCACCAATTCCACTATAGTTTATATTATCCGTATAACTTCATGTACAACCCAAATTAAAAGATGAAGATATATCCTACATTTCATATGAATAATAAATATTTAGAACTATGATTATTGATGTGGTTAGTCTTGAGAGTATAAATGATATTCTCAAGTTTGAATGGATGGGAGTCTCAGTTGTGAATACGTACTTAAGGATCATTTTTGTAATACATTTTTCCCAAAAAATAGTTTCATATGTTCATTAAAGATAATAACTATTCAAATTTTCTACAAGAATTTATATTATTATTATATAAAGGGAAAACCTTATGAATAAAAATTTGGATTCATTAATCATAGTTTCATTTATATGGATTAAATTTTATTTGAGTAGAAAGAAATTGATAAGAAAAAATATCATCAAAAAGGGGTGTTTGAGAATAAAATAATAGATGAAAAAATATTTTATATGCCTACAATGTAGGGGTAAAACTCTACAATCTAATCATATACAATATATTTTATTTTTTCCTTCTTTTGTGTTATTGTTTTTTAGAAATCACTGGATGATCATCCCAATCAATCTGGATACCAAAAATATTTATTTTTTGTATATAATGCATGAATATCCAACAAAAAACACATGATTTGTATTGTGAAATTTTAATTCATAAAAACAATATTTTATAGATTAACATAAAATTATCTATTTCAGGATGAGTTTTAACAAGAAGTTTGTTATGATATCTTGGTTTCTAAAAATAGTTTATATCATAAAATGATATCGGTGACTGAATATAAGAAGCCTATGGATGACTTCATGTTGAAATATATTAATGTATTTATGGGAATATTTAACTGTCAAACAAATTTTCAAATAAATATAATTATTTTTCCCAATGTTCATCTAGTGTTAGAAGCAAGATAATAATAATGATTGTGGATATTATGTTTGAAAATTTAAGAAACATTTTATAAAACATAAAAAGTATATCATCCTAGAATAAGTGTTTTAAAATGGTAATTAAAATGTAGTTAAAAATATTTCTTAATCATTTTTTCAATATATTTTTATCTGTTCTACCAAGATTTCAAATAATCTACCTACTCAAAAAAAATAAATTTGTTTAGAAGTGTGTTCGAAGTGTACATACTGTTGGAAGGTTTTTCGACATCAAATTTATGTGATTACAAGATATTTTTTTGATCGAGTACAGTCTATGACCATACAATTATATTTGGGGTGTGAATCCTTATTATAAAAATTATTGTATATTACTTCTCATCTATTTATTAATGAGATGTATAATGGAGGAATTAAATTTCTTTATAAATGAATGGGAATAATATATCATCCCAGAATGTATGTATACATCAAGAAGATGATTCTTTTTTTTACTTATCTGGTTTATTTCGAATCATTTTATATACTTTTTTAGATACTTCTATTATCATTTTAATCAGATACTTTTTTTAAACATGCATATTATTTCAAAACACAATTCACATTCTCAAAACGGATATTACGGGATCATATTGATTTCAATCATAATGAAAAATATACTGCTCATAAATATGAGATGCGATGTAGTTTATAAGACCTTAAGTGTATCTTTTAAATAAAAAGGTTCCATTTTTGATTAAAACACACAGTAAATAGTAAAAACTGAGAAAATGAGTTTATATTTATTTTCAAATTTATGAAAATGATCCATAATATTTTTTTCATGTGTAGGAATCTACCTGACATCAATCCAACCCAAAAAGTGGTCGACATGATCTGAAGTGCATGTTTTCAATAAAAAATGTAATTTTATTTTAAAATGCACATCAAATAAACAAAATAAAAAAATGTGCTTTTATTTTTTTTATGCATTTGGACAATGAACCATAATTCATTTTTCTTGAATAAGAATTTACCTCACATTAATCTGAGAAAGGTTTTGATCGATATGACCAGAAGTGCTTGTTTTCAATAAAAAAGTTCTATTTTAGTTTAAATACACATCATATATCCAAAACAAGGGAAAAAAGATCAGATTGTTTTTAAATTTAAGGTAATTGGTTCATAATATATTATAGACCTGTGGAAATCAATCACATGTCAATCTATCACTTAATGTGTCCAGTACAAATCAATGTGAATGTTTTCAATAGAGAAGTGAAATTTTGGTTTAAAAAGTGTTTCATCAATACAAATATAATAAAATGATATCAGATTGTTTTTAAAAAATATGGAAAATAATTGATAATATATTTTCTAAATATATTGATTGAATTCACATAAATCTGACAAGATGTGGTCAATGTGACCAAAAGTGTGTGTTCTTATTAAAAAACTGCCATTTTAGTTTAAAAAAGTCATCAAATTGCTAAAACATAGAAAATGATCTCTGACTATTTTTAATTTTTAGGAAAATGATCCATAATATATTTATGATGGGTAGGAAT
The DNA here is from genome assembly GCA_963277665.1 of Viscum album. Taxonomy (NCBI): domain Eukaryota; kingdom Viridiplantae; phylum Streptophyta; class Magnoliopsida; order Santalales; family Viscaceae; genus Viscum; species Viscum album. The sequence continues at coordinate 1,144,234,768 of OY728157.1, read as the reverse complement.
AAAAAATATGTCAATCTAACACATGATGTGGCCATTTTGACTCAAATGGTGTGTTTTTAATATAGAACTGTCATTTTAGTTTAAAACATGTATCACATTTCCAAAACCAATAAAATGATCTCATATTGTTTTCAAACATCCAGAAAATGATGAATAATATATTTCTAAGGGGTAGGAATTAACCTCATGTCAATTTGACTCATGATTGGGTTGTTTAACTCAAAGTTCATGTTTTCAATATAAAAGCGACATTTTAGAATCAAATGGGAATTACATATCCAAATCCCATAAGAAAAACTCTAATTTTTTTCAAATTTTTGGCAAATGATCCGTATCATATATTTGATGTGTAAGAACCTAATGAATGAAAATCAAACACAATATGTGGTTGATATTACTCAATGTACATGTTATCAATATAGATGTGTCATTTTAGTATAAAATGTGTACCTCATAGAAAAAATAGATAAAATGAGAAAATAATATTTTCAAAGATTAGGAAAATGATCCAAACTAAATTTCTAAGCAGTAGGAATCGACTTCACATAAATCTGATACACAAAGTGGTATTTATGATTCAAATTTCATGTTTTCAATATAAGTGCCATTTTAGTATAAAATTGGACTCACATACTAAAATCACATAAAATGATCTCAGATTGCTTTAAAAATTTTGTACAATGATCCATAATTCTTTTTTAACATGTATGAATTGAACACACATCAATATTATATATGATGTGGTTGGTATGACTCAAAGTGTGTGTATTTAATATTAACGTGTTATTCTAGTTTAGAACGTATATCACATTACCAAAATATAGAAAAATATGTCAAATTTATTTCATTATATTTTTTAAAAAAATCCATATTTCATTTGTGACATGTAGGAATTGACCACATTTCAATCTAATACACAACGTATTTGATATGAATTGAAGTGTTTATTTTTTCAATATACGGATAAAGACCTGGAAATTCCATATAATTTTTTAAAAATAATTGGGATTATTACGAGTTCAGGAAAATTGATGGAGCTTGATTCCGAGGCCCGGTGATCCGAGAACAGAATTTTGAAAATTTTTTAAGGTACGTTCAGTAAATGCATTGGAGAAATTTTCTATCTTTTGAATAGGGGCTTGGATTAAATAACCAAGGGAACCGTTGAATCTGCAGTGCCATGATTCTTTCTTGGGAGGCTAACTTCGACTGCATTAGGTCGAGAGAAGAAGTTAGTTTTTCAGAATTTTTGAAAGAATAATAAAATAACATAAATGTTATTTTATTTTACTAGCTCTTCTTGAGTGATGTTGGTGGGGACCACGTAGGTGTTCAAACTTTTTAATGAGAGAAATTAAATGTTTTTTAACTTCAATTGTGTAACCACACCTTGTTTAATTAATGTGACTCATTAATTACACCAGTTAATGTACCCTTAATTGAATTTTGGATTAATCTCTTAACTCTCCCTTTAGTTGTTAATAATGGTTGCAAAGGGAGAGGGTGGGGGGATTGTGGACGAAATCTAATGAAGCACCAATGATAGACCCTCCAATGAAGAACGAAGTTCTAACGAAGTTCTTGGAGGAATCGATCGAAAATCAACTAATGCCGTTGGCTTCAACGAACACAGAGACTCTCTCTACAACCATGATATCACCTCTGAAACTGAGGAAGTTTTTTTTAAAATTCAAGTGAATTCATTTCTTTCCCATATTCATGAAAGGAATGATGAAACATGGAAGTAATATAGTTTATCTATGTTGAATGAATTGCTACCCTCTTGTTATGATGCTAATGCGGAGGGCGCGGGCCAAACAAAGAAGGCCCGAACCATCTGTCGCTTCGGTTTTGTCACATTCTTCATGGGAAAAGTTTTAACTCAACAACAACTTGAATATATAAGACACACCATGATGGAAGCAATACGGGAGGCCCATAGGTGCATTAAGAGGGGAAAACGGACCACTGATGCTCACCCGGTGGCCTACAGAAGTTTCACTGGCACAACATCGGTGTCGGCAGCGACGGTGGCAGTCGGTGTCTTCCATCTGTAGTGGAAGTAAGAGACATGTTGTCGTGTGCCAAAAAATTGAGCCACGGGGTCAATAGGGGCGACCGACCCTCTTCCGTCTACGTTGGCGGAAGGCGGCATGCCATGGCATGCTTCGGAGAAGGAGGAATTGGCTTCAATGTCGTTGTGAAGAGGACCCGCACCCCGGGGGTCCTGCTGATAGGGAGGCGGTGCCACATGGTGACATCATTGTTAAGATGAATGAATTTCAACTGTTTGGGAATGGGGAGCGGCCTCCCCCATATGGGCCACCCAGCTGGGTGCCTCACTTGCTAGAAGGCGGGGCTGCGCCCAGCCAAGGCGGGTTGGGCAGGTCCGTGGCCCCGCCCACTTGGGTTGGCCCATCTAGTTTGAGTTGGGCCTCGTCGGACTCGGGTTAGACCTGAACCATGTCAGGTCTACCATGGTCAGGGTGGGTTAGGTCAGTTCGACTGGTTCGAACCAGATCCAGACCCCTTTTATCCCAGATACGATTAAAAGATTGTATCTCACAAACCAAGCGTTTATTTGGAAAACCATCTGGCGTACTGGAATCCTGGGAATGAGAAGTTCATTTTGAGATACCCCACCTGAGTTTTGTTGAATGTTGGAGCATATTCAGTTTGGATCGAACCTGAATCCAACCAGGCCCTCAGCACTAAAATGCCTATAACTCAAAAATCGGTCATCCGATTGATGTGTCATCCTTCATGTTGAAACCCTTACAATATGGAGGTCCTTTGGGTTACTCCTTTTTGGAACATCGTGGTAGTTAAGGTATGACTAATATCATAAGGATTAGATAATACGAAACTCAAGCACACTAGGTATGGAGAATCATGTGGCTAGCTGTCAACATTATAGTGGCCTTGTGTGGATCATCATAATAGCAACCTTGTGTGGATCATCATTATAGTAACCCTATGTGGATTAGCATTATATCTACCTCATGTGGATCAACAATATTGGGACCCTGTGTGGATAAACATTATAGTGACCCTGTGTGGATCAACATTATAGAGACCCTGTGTAGATCAACATTATAGAGACCATATGTGGATCAACATTATAGATACCCTATGTGGATCATCATTATAGCGACTCTGTGTGGATCAAAATCATAAAGACCATGTGTAGATAAAAATTCTAGCAACCATGTGTGGATCAGCAGTGTGCGACCTGATAAGGACCAACCTTAGAGAGTCCTTTCATGGATGAGCCCCATACGACCCTGTGTAGATTGAAAATGGAATAACAACTTTGTGGTTCAGTTGTGCATGCTTATCAATGGAATAAAATCATATATATTAATACTAATCATATTTATTAACAACTCGGAGTTTTATACCTGGTTTGAGCGGAGGCTTTTTCTTTGGGATTTTTGATTGAGATCATGGTTTGCAGTTTTCCTTTTGTGGAATTATGAGAGACCTTCGAAGGTCTGGGGGTCCTTACATAGTATTGTTATACTCACCCTTGCATGGGCTTCGCCCACACCTTGTAACAGCCCGAGATTTTATGAAAAATATTCTTTTTATTTCACTAATGTCTTGTGTTGTACAATACACCAAAAGGAGCTTGCACAACACACATCCTTGACTTGCCTTGAATTACACGCAATCACGACCTTCCTCGATAGCGTGTGTAGTACGCAATAACGAGTTTCACTAAACAACGATATGCTATTAAAACATTATTAAAACTAGCCATTATGAATAGTAATAAACACTTTTTGAAATTTTGTAAATTTTATTTTTCAAAATGGATTTCATTTTTGGATTCGGAATATCGAAATTAGCTTAGGTTGAAATTTTGGTGATTTTCGGATAACTTTCATATTTTGATGAATAGTGAAAATTACTAAATTATAATTAAAAACAACTTTTTTAATCGAAATAATTAATAGTGATAAATCATTAATTTGAGTGGTTTTAAAGTATATTTAGAATATATTTTTACAATTTAATACAATTTTGGTCATTGGATGTAATTTCACATTTAAACTAAACAAGTGTCAATCTTTTGATAGATATTGTTTCTTAAAAACACGCTATTTGTTTTAACAGCGGGATTTAATTATAAAATTAATTAATTCAACTTTTATGTTATGAATTTGGTAAAATAGACTTCATTTTTGAATTCGGAATATGAAATATAGCTTAGGATGAAATTTTGGCATTGTTCTGAAAAACATCAATTTTTGATGAATAGTGAAACTACTAAGTGGTAGTTAAAAAAAACTGAATTTTTCATAAAACTTAATTTTTCCGCTTCTGTGAATGGAATTTCAAAAATCCGAGAGACACGGTTAATATCAAGGACTAAAATGTGGTTCAATGAGATGAAAATAATTTTTTGGTGAATAGTAACTTTTTACTTTTTTTACCGCGGTTAATAGTAAATAGGGTAACTAAGGGTAAATATGATATTAATATTACCCTAACACATGTCATAATCCTATTGGACAAGTGTATTTCGACCAAAAACAAACTTAGGAATAAAATATGACCATTTAGGCCCACTTGGATTAGATTAGGACATTTATTATTAATTTATTTAAAGAAAGGTTAAAATAGTTAAAATCAAAGTTTAATAAGTAAATCATTTTTAATATGGGGTTATACATAAGATAAATTCGATTGTAAATATTCATTAGAAAGATAAAAAAAATTTCCTACATAATGGTATTTTATTTGTAATTTTTAAACATCAAATAAGTTAATTTATTTATGACACAAAGATGATGCAGTAATTATCTTATTAATGAAATATTGACATAATTGATGTTATAAACACCAAACTAAATATAATTTGAGACTTTTTATGAATTCCACTAATTTTCTAGGTTACTATGACATATTAGTGTGGATTTAATCAACTTGGTTCGAACATATAATTCTGTTATGACTTTCACAAAAATCATGTATCAAATAGTGTCAAAATTGACACAAAATAGTTTTTAAATCAAATATTATAGTATTAATTGTTATTTTATTCCTAAAAATCTAAGGTTCGGCCAAATGACTTAGATAAGGATATATGTATTAATAATAAACAATTTGGGGTTCGTTTGGCATGTTATAGTATGTTTATTAACCATATAGTGAAAGAAAACAAAAAGACACGGTAAAAGTTAAATTATTTAACTTAGAGTTAAATCTAATTGATAAGGTTTAAAATAATATCCAAACATGTCTAAATTTGATTGGTTGATGAGCTTACAACCCTATCTCATCTAATCTTCGAATATGAGTCATTTTTGGAGGTTTTTAAGTGGGGTTAGATTTATTATAAATTAATATTTTTAAGAATTCCTAAGGTGCCCCTCTCCTCCCCTATAAAAGGACACCTCCTCCCCCTCCTCCTCACACCAATTTGAGCACTCAAGCTCGGCCAACCCCTGCCAAAATCTCTTCTCCACTTCCCTAGACACATCCTAGAGGTTCTGGTCTTCCTCAAAGACCAATTCTAGTGCCCTAAGAGGAGGTCTCAAAGAGGCACTTCAAAGAAGAGGTAATTACCGTTACCAATTCTTTCATCTTTATTTCTTCTTCCACTTCTTCTTCTTAGGTTGTTTCATTATGAAGTAATAACATCAGTATCACTCATATACTGATATGTTATTATAAGTATGAAACAACCCTATTTCACCATCTATCCATCCTACGGAAAAAGAAATCACCGCGCGTGCGTACGTACGGAATACCGTCTCCACGCCGTGGTGTAATCTATTTTCCACCACCACCTTACATGGATGGGTATAATGGTGTAAAGAATAACTATACATAGTTATTACAACATCATATTGATTCTGATATATTGTATAATCCACTCCAATTCAATTCAATATTTATAGAAATGATATCATCGCTCGTGCGTACGTACGGAATACCGTCTCCACGACGCGATGAGATTCATTCTCCATGTTAACCATTTAAGAATGATTATAATGTATATACAAGAAATAATAATGAAATATATGACATTATAAAGCTACTGGATTTATGTATATATATACATATGTATGTCATCTACTTACTTCCATTTCAAGACAATAAGGAAAGAAAAACAGCGTTCATGCGTACGTACGGACTACCGTCTCCATGAACGGTGTTTTTCATTTTATTTATCTATCTATTATATATATATATATACTGAATATATATGATATATAAATCATATTTTATATTCTGGAAGTAAGTAAATCATGATATAAGTAATAATGATGTCAAGAACAACAAGTCAAAACACCTACGATAAATGAAACGATTTTACCCAAAACGCTTCTTTAACATGGAATTTACAAAAGAACGGGTAATATAATGTCATAAGTGAACCATATATGATATCATAACAATGAATATGATTCTGTAATAAGTCAATGACATTATTTAAATCATTATACAGGAGGTTCGGACACATACGAAGCAAATTGGACCTATGGTAAGGGAAATATCACAATCTCATTTTTATCTGAGATTGTTTATTCATAAGTATTTACTGGGGTGTATTTTATCATCCACATCCATGTTTCATCAATATGTAATATTATTTACATCCACCTACAATTGTTTAAATCCATTTTTACCCTTCGGTGAGTTTTTAGTAATATCCATGAAAGGAATCTTTTGTCATACGAGGTACTTTTTGACTTTTCTGACAAAAGTACGAAGAATGTTTTTTTAACTTATACGGCACGAACGAATTTCTACTGTTTTATAAAGCCTTATTTTCATGAAGCTTCCTCTAAAAGATTTCATGACTATTTTCAATAAAATCTCTTTCTTTTAAAATTACATGATGTTTTGTGAAAAGAAATTGATTTTGAAGAAGAAAGGATATTTTCCTCAAGAATTCAATTCAAGTGTTTTATCAAAATTATTTTCCATCTAAGATAATAAAGGGTTCTGTTTCTATCCATATTTTTGCATTTATTTGACTATGTTGTGATGGAATTATGTTTATGAATTCATTTATCTTATATGAGTTGATTTATGATGTCATGATGTTTCAAGAATCCCATTTTTGTTACATGTGTTATGCGATGATGTATGTTTTATGATTATGTGGCACACATAAGAAAGGATTCATTATAAGATGGGTGGGACCTATATCTCCCTCCAATGCATTGGGTAATGATTTTATATCTCATGAGATAGACATGGCTGGAACGGAAGGTTATTTCGGTTCAGTGATACAGGACTGAAACGAGGAGTGAACTCGGTTCAGAAATGGACTTTGTCCACTAAGATAGTCTTGGCAATGAGTCATGACTAACAAGAAATGATTTTCCATGATTATGTGTGCATGCCACAAAGTTTCAAGTTTTATGTTATGATTATGGGGATCTCATTTTCACTTCTATGATTTATCCCATGTTATGATATTATGAGCTCTTTTGCAGGTTAAGATTTCCAAAAAAGCTATGTTCTTTTGTATATGATGTGATTGATATTTCTTTTGTTTACCCTTACTGAGCATTTGAGCTCACCCTTTTATGTTTTCTTTTCCCCAGTATATAAAGAAAGGTTTATAGGTAAAAAAAAAGAAAGGGAAGATCTTTATGGGAGATATTGAAGATCTTTCACCACGATTAGAAGATTACGTTCCGAGTTTCCAAAGACACTAAACTATTACGATCCTTGTGTGTGTGTTTTTGTTATGTACTAAGTATTCCGCAAAAGTAATGTAATGTCCATGTACGATAAGATACAGGTCTCTACACACCTTGTTGTGTCTCATGAAGACGATGAGTAGAATGGCTGAGACTTTTTGGAGTGAGGACCAGGAGGTACCCTAAGGTTACTGGTTGACGTGGAGAGCTACAGAGATGAGTTGTACCTACCCTTCAGGTAAGATCCTTGGTGGATGGTATCATGAGCTGTTTTCTGTTATAGTTTTATCTTTTTAGTTGGGCTTGTATTCCAGCCCCTTAACATTCAGTACACACTTTTACTACTATATTTTTACTATGTGGTTTTCAAGTTGTCAGGTTCTTGGTCTGTGAGTTTGAAAGTTTAAAGGCAATGCCTTCCCATTTTCAAGGATATGTCTTTCAGGTTCTAGTCGCCAACCCCTGGTCTAAAGAAGACAGGCTTTGGGTAGTCACGACACGGGCCTCAAGGAATGGGTCAGGACAATAAGTTTTGTTTTAGTTTAAAATGATCCACACTTATCTAAATCTTAAAAAATGAGATCGGATTATTTTTAAACATTCGGAAAATGAAACATAATATATTTATGATATGTAGGAATCGACGACACATCAGTCCAACACATGATTAAATAATAATATCATTAATATATACATTGAATTATTATATAATTTATCATATGTAAATTATATAACATTAAAATTATAATTTTCTTTAACTTAATGTTATTTAAATAAAAATTGGGTTTACTATAGAGATATACTTTTATACAGAGATTGATTGTTGAAAATAGTCTTCTAGTTTTGATTTTGTTTATGGGAAGATTTTTTTAGTTAATTGTAAATATGACATTAATGATAAAAATTTTGTACATAATTTTTGAATTGAAATGAAAATGAAATGTTTTATTTTTAGTTCGGAAGAAGTTAAAATGTCATTTTTCATCACTAGATGAAGTGCGGGTAGAGGGTCCCTTTTTCAGTTCTTCATCTAGCACTAATAATGGGGAAGTTTATTAGTTTTTTATCATGTGTTGGTAATGGGACTCTTTATCAAATTAGTTTTTAGAACTTTTTAAGGGTCCCTTTATCTGTGCTAGAGGAAGCGATGATAAGGGGACTATGTATCAACACTAGACAATTCACTAATAAAGATACCCTTTAAAAGTGCGTCTAAAAAACTTTGATTTAGGTACCCTTTATTAGGCCTTCCAAAAAGTGCGGATAAATGTACCCTTTTTCAGCTCTTCCAAAAAGAACTGGAAAAGATAACCTTCATGTGTGATTTTTAGAAGCTATGATAAAGGGTATCTTCATGAGTTCTCTAGTGCAGAGAAAGACCATGAGATTTAATATATCATATATTTTCATTGTGTTAAGAATGGAAAGAGATCATTTTTAGCACTTTTAAATGCATGTTTTGTAGTAATGTTTTTTTGTAATATGAAATGATGTGGTGGAGTTAAGGATATTTTCCACTATTTTATCATAATGATTCAAGGGAATAATTGGCTCATTCAATTAATTAGGCCATTATAGTAAGTCATAAGCCTTTAGTATATGGTGAGGCATGCTTAAGATAGTGTGGGGTATATCCTGGATGGGGTCTCGAGTTGGGGTGTTAGAAGAAGTGGGTATATTTATAAAATGAATTTCTAGTGACTACCAAAACATATTTTAACAAACATACAGACTTGAAATATCACATGATTCACACATTAAGACAAGAAATAACCATTTATTGTTTTTCAAAATGTATGACTGAAGGGTTATTCAACCAAAAAAATTAATTAATTTTCTGTACAACACATAAAAAAATCCTATTAATCATTATTAAAAAAATTACACACTATAAAATAAAATAAAAGTTAAGAATAAGTGAAATTCTATGAGTGTACACGTTATTACTTTTGTGTCAATAAATTTAGAATTTTTTGATTTCACCCCACTTAATTTACTTGGAATTATATTGTTTATGTTATTTCCATTTATTAAAAAAATATGGATAATTCAAAAATATGGATAAAATTTTGTTTTTTATGGTTGAAATAGTTAAAAAAGTAGATTACCTATAGAATATTTCTTGTTGTAAATTTCACCCATGTTTCCCCAGACTCTCTAATACATCAAATAACATGAACCAAAACTAGTGAAATCTTTAACTTGATTGACAGTGATATTAATAATTCCTCCATAAGACAACATTCAATAAGACCATAGTTTAAGAATAGAATCTAGGGTTTCAAAGATTTTTAAATTGAAGTTAATCCATCATGTATAATATAATAATAAATATGTACAATAAAACGCATAATTACTAAATAATCCATAATCTCATGATATCAAAAATAATTTCTAATGTGATGAAAAGGAAAAACTATAAATACCCTTCAAATAAAAGTAAAAAACTATAAAATACTAAAAATACACACTCAACTAGTATTACATAGTGGTTTATGGTAGTATCCTCTAATTTTAATCACTAATGAACAACCCCATAGCATAATATAATTATTCCAATATTTTCTTGACCTACTTTGCACTGGATATTTTTAAAATGATAATAGAAAAGTGGTGTGATTATGTCTATATACTCAATTGATTCCTATTATAAACCCATATCTACAACAATGTAAATAGAAACATATAATTTATCTCTATATTGTAATAAAATTATAAGTATAACCTAGACACGGGTGACTTCAACCAAAAAAACTACCCATTTATAAAAATAATCACACTCCCAAAAAATATAAAGTTATATATATACCTAGAATACTCACACTACTAAAAATTATAATAGAAGCTACTAGAAACCAACTCTCACATTTTAGTATCAATATACTTATTGTATGTACTTCTTCATACAACCTTTTATCCTAGACACATCATAATAGTATGCAGTATCATAAATAAAACATATCTAGAAATAAATGAAAATTCATTTATAGTACTAAAAATACCTTCTATATAGGAAATTAAGGTCATAAATAAATAATTAACCAATTTACATACTCATTGACTTGATATTAGGCTATAAATTAAGAATAAATATCCTTAGATGGTGGTCATATAGTGAAATTTTGGGAATCCAATTCAAAAAAAAAAATAAATTAAAGGAGGAACTATGAATCCCATAAACCCATGAATAACATAATGGTACTCACAACTATTTGTAATTATGATACTCATAATATCTCAAATAAACCAGTGTTATTCCCACTAAAAAGTATATAAATATAGAAATCACATGTCAAATAAACTTGGGGTACTCTCATAATAACTTCATTGATCTTCCCAATAAATAATAACATTACCCACTTCATATCCCATAGTCTAAATATCAGGTAAAAATATATAAGTAGAATTCTAAAATTATAAAGGTAAATTTCAAAGCATTCTAAGAACCATTATTAAGGATGAAAAACTTACCACAACTATAAAAAATGTACAATGAGTGGAACCACACTTACCAAACTAATTATGACCTAATGATATTCCTCTACTGAATTTTTACCACTACCCCAAATCAGTATTTTAATATCATCCCTCCTAAATTATTCATAAACAACATCATTATGTAGAATCTATTTAGGAGTAAGATTATTTGAATGATAATTACCTTTAAAAAAATATGGTGAAATAATAGAAAAGCACTAAAAAATTAAAAAATAGAGAAAACATACTACCATAAATCCGGATGGAAAATATATTGGAAAATCCTAATCTCTTTAGTATCTAAAATAAATATTGATTAAAAATTAAATAACTCACCATAAAATAATTAATTCATTAATTAAACCATAGTTAAATTAAATTAGAATAACTTTCATATCACTTAATTCAAAAAAAAACACATCATATGATTGACTAGCTTCTGAGGAAATATCTAGAACTCCATAGTATCTCATTAAATAATTATTTAATAAAGGTAAATATAAGGGAATTAAAAAATAAATAATTAATTAATACTTCATAACATTATAGTGGTAAATTCCATGAATACTAATATAAATGAATATAATGAATGAAAGGATGTAATAGAATGTTAATCCTATATCCAACTAATTATCTAAACATATCTTCAAAATCCTAACATCAAATTCAATTTTTTTTCCAACACCATATGCTACATTCAATTTGTTGAAAATAAGAGAGATGAAATGTATATAAAAAATGGATCATCAAGATTTTTACGTATAACAAATAGAAATCTCTATTATTTCACACCTAACACATCAAAAATACCAAATAAATGAAATAGATAGACTCTGTGAGAATTGGGAATTCGTTAAAGGAATAACAATGAATATAAAGGTACTCTACCCAATTTGTAGAATCATATAAATGTATCCCTTAATGAAATAATTGAAAAAAATTTCTATGGGGTTGGAAATCAGGTTTAGATAATATTATAAACCATTATAAGACTTTGAAATAGAATAAAATATAATTCATCATATAATTAAAAGGATAAAAATCTTCCGAAAATGCATTAAATTTAGAATAAATTGGACAATGTATACTGATAACAATTAATAAATAATTGAAAATGGGTGGAATGAGTTTGTAAAATGGTAGGTTCATATGATATTTTATTTAAATATTAAGAAATATTAATTTATATACATTATAAAATAATATAATAATTATCTAAATAATTAATTCCAAAAGGTATATTTTTTAAACTCATAGATAAAAAATTTTTTAATTCAAAATATAAATTAATTTAAATTTTTTAAACCTATTTTATTTTTTATATTCAGCAGAATACCTTTTGAAGTGGGTTAATGTGAAACCAAAATAAAATCTTGTTTCAATATCGGATTGCGGACCCCCGAACAAAAATAGGTGGGTGATCACACTAATAAAGACTGTCTCTTAATATGGTGTAGTAAGAGTATAGATTTGTGATCTTATATCCTCCTAAGAATATATTAAGGAGATAATTTCCACCATTTGTGGGAAAATATTTTTTATTTATGTGAAACTGTTATTATAGCCATGAATTTTAGGATATCATATAATATAGTTTCTCTATAAATTTTTACTACACTAGAATATGTCCCAAATATGATGGTGTATGAATTTGGACTATTTTCATTTACCATCAAGACATAACTACTCCAGAGACCACACCTCCAACCTAACAAAATCAACATCTGCTATTTAAAATACCCACTATATAAAAGGCCCGAGTAGTTTTTGTAAGATCTTCTTGTTGAAAATGTAATTTTTAAAAGGAACTAATAATTGAGAGAAGAAACAAAAAACAAAATAAAATGGAAATTTAGTTTTGATTATCACCCACTAAATATCCCGAAACCTGATACATCATATCTATGATCTACCAATATCACTATATTTGAGTTAATAGAATTATAGATAGCACCTACTATCCAACTTAATATAGATAAGGGTTTTCATAATGAATTATATGTATGATCATGGGATCTAAAGTAAAATGTTTTGAATACCATTCCTCTAGAGGTTGATGAAAAGATAGGTGGAGAATAATATGACTATATTCATCTGGATAAGTGTTTAGTCCTTATTTTAATTTTAATTTTTTCTTTTTGTTAAGTTTACTAAACTTCCATGTGTCTTTATATATTAATCACGTTGATATATCTTATTTTGATCTCCTTATAATTGAATAAATCTAAAAACTTTTTGGTATGTAAGAAAAAGTTAGGCATCTCTTATGTAATTTTATTTAGTGTTATATTATGTAATATTTCTTTAGCATTGCAATTAAAATGTAAAATGAAAATTAGATTGAATTTTGTCACCTGAAAACAAATTATTTATGAAAAGAATAATACAGAGATGTTGTACAATTATTGGAACGGGGTTCTTCATCAATAAATATTTTTGATGTTATTTTATTATGTTGAAAAATAAAATTGATATAACCCATTCAAATTTAGAAAACATTGAGGGAAAATATTTATTCAATTAAAGTGGAGGGGACTTTATATTTGTACTGGAAATTTTTCTTTTACATAATGACCAAAGAGACATAATATGTTAATAAATATAATTTATATAATAGAAGTATTTAAATATTTTGATGATTAGACCATGTATATGATAATTTAGGTTTTGGGAGAATTTTTTATATCTATTTAATTAGTGAATAAAAAAATGAGTTATAGAGTGGATTTTTATAAAAAATAGATTTCATTATTATATTAAAAATTTTAAAATTAGTATTCTCTTGGAGTAATTTGAGTATTGATTGATAAAAATAAATACAAATTCATACTTTGTTATTGATAGATCAAAAATATTATATTTTACCTATAATTTATTTTATTCAATCTTCCTAATATTTAAATTTTGAACTGAATTCACTATACTTTAAATTATTATTTAAAAAAATTATTTAATTACCAAATTTAAACTATATGACGAAATACATATATTATTATTATATTTAATTTTCTCTCAAAAACATTTACCATATTTTTTTATCAAATTTTTGAAAAATTTGTTGTGGAAGATATATTTTTTAGAGAAATCTAATACCAAGTTTAATGGAGGATCATATCACATAATTCAATATCTAGATATCACTATCATTTAATATCCACATTTTTAATGGGAAATGATATCATATGTAGTTAGAATTCCATATAACATAAATAAATTCATTAATCAAAAATATACATTATAATATTTTGATCCAAAACATCCTGGAATGAATTGAGAATAAGATGTTACCCCTTAGGATATGGGTAATTTTTTGTGATGAAATAATATCTATTTATTATGAAATCATGTAAAAAATCAACATGAAACACCCTCTTTCAAAGCTTTTTATTGCAACCTAAGACACCCATAGGGGGTGAATCAGGGTGATTTCAAATTAATACATTTTATCCTTATCTTGTTTATCTCCCTTTTTGGATCATTTTCATGGGCTAACAGGAACAATGTTTATCTGGTCGATCTATTAATATCTTAGAAAACCTCACTAACTCCCTTCTAAGAATACATAAATGTATATCATGCACATTTCATTAATATTTTACTTGATTAACCACAAAGTAATTATTCAATGATTATATGATGATATTTTTTCAACAAAACGGGAGGTAATGCATCTCATTTATGTTATTACAAAGGTTTATGAAAATCCCAATGCAGATCATAGGGGCACTCCATCTTTGTATTCATTAAAGAGTGAATTTAGTTAGGGCCTAGTTAGATTATTTTCATGTGGGTTTATTCTATAGTTTATGTACATGATATTTTATACTTTTTCATCATATTATACTAAGATACCTTTTATCTTCATCACCTCATAGATTCTAAATTACTGGATACATTTTTCACATTCCTTCTTCAATTTGAGATGAGATAAACTCTTTGATTGAGGGAGGGGTATTTTTATTTATAAACACAGAAAAATAAATAAAATCCCATTCATGATGAAGATAATTTTTACTAATATTATTTTATTTATATTATATATTAATTAGTATATATATTAGTATAATTATCCTTCATCCCAAATTCTCTCTAAGAACAAGATATCATAGTGAAGATCACATTATTCCTCTTCTCATAAACAAGATATCTAAATGTGCTCAGGATCTATCATATTCCTCTTACAGTAAACTAATGTTAATATATTCCTTAATTCTCTCAAAAACTTTTTCATGTACTTATATAAGGTACTTACACAATACCCCTTTAATCCGAGGGTTAGGAAAATTCTGTATTCTCTTGGCCACCTCCAATCATCCCAGATATAACAGATTATTTAATATTTTTATAAAAATTCCAATTAACCCAAATTAATCATTTAAATTCTATTCCATATATAATATATTAATTTTTTTTCAAATATTCTTGCCTTTCTAGAAATCACCTTTTCACAGTAAAACTTATTTCCTTACAATTTGGTATTCTATTTTCTATACATTTCATATCATGGTCTTTATTTCTATAGATTAATTATCGATTAATTATCAGATCCAAAAAATTTCACCCTTAATTTTATTTATTCTCTCTAGAATCATTGATCATTCTTTGAAATATTATAAAATCATTTAACCTATTATGGAATAATATATTTTATCATAGTTAAAATAATAAAAACTATAGAAAATATTGACTTTTTCGATTATAATAAAAAAAATCTTTCACTATGAACTCAATAAATTACAGTGCATTCTTTCCCTTGTTATTAATAAGTTATGTCCTAACCATCCTTCATTGTGTGATGTTCTTTAGGTAACCAGATGTTCAACCCACTTATAGATTATATTTGGTTTGTTCTAAATACTTTTTTAAGGTGAAGATTTTTTTTTTGAGTATATTTTGATTTTTTGGAGATTAATTTATAATAATTGAAGATGGTATATGATTTATTTAGAAATCTATAAATCATTTTTTAAATTTGAAGTATAGTTATGATTTGAGCATTACATAAGTCATGTGTTTATTTTTTAATTATTATTGTAATTTCATAATATCACTAGTGTTAAAGATGAAAACTGGATTAGACATGATAATTTCATATGAAATTAATGATTTAATAAGGCTTTAATTACTTCGTAATACATTGAAAATATTTTTTAACAGTTTATTGACTTTTCATAAGACCATTTATTTTTATAAATTTCTTTCTGAGGTAGAAATTTATCAAGTTATTACACAATATAAAACTATTATGTCTCTATAATATTTTTTTTAATTTGTTTCTAAGATATTATTAAGCTAATAAGACTTGTTACAAAGATATTATAAGGAATTGAGGAAGAATCAGGCACTATAAATGAGTAATATTGTTTCTTCTATTATATAATCCTTTCATCATGAGTATCTATTTTTTTAAATTGTTATAATTTGGAAAAAAAATATGTATTCTTTTAATAATTAATAATTATAATAAAATATCTATGTAGACTAAAAAAGTTGAAAATGCATCAGAATTCACTATGGATTATATGAATTTGTGTGTGTATTTTTTTTCACATATGGACAATGTGATATTTTTAAACATAGTTAAATTCTTGAAGATTGTTCTCAAAATCAAATTGTCTAATATTATTCTATTATAATCAGTGTAAAATACCCTAGAATTATGATTATTAATTATTTTAAGAAGAGATCCATGATGAATTTAAAAAGGGATATTCTACATTATGAATTAAAATTTCATGTCCCAAATAATATAATTTAAATGAAATTTAATTTTCCTTCAAAAAATTATGTAAATGTTCTCACTATAATGTTTATTTAATTGGGAACTTAATGAGAATTTGGATTAAGTTAATTCCTATGGTTTTTGTGTAATATTTGAATAAGAAGAAAATATCTAGTTTCTTGGATATTTGGATAGAGTAATTTTATTGGGATTTAAATGATAATTATGGATTAAAAATTCAGTATTAAAAATCATGAAACGATTTCCATATTTTAATATGGAAACATGCTCACATCACTTAGGATATAAAAATGATAACATAGAAAACAAAAAAATAATGAATATTGATGTAAATATCTAAGGAGGATTCAAAACATCCCTTTAAAGAATAAAGTAGGTGAATAATGTGAAAAAAGTGTAAGATAAAAAATTTAAATATCCATTTATCCTATATGGGACATCAAGATTAAATTATTTAATTATCCTTAAGAAGAATAATTATATTCTATTTGAAAGAAATTGAAACTGGATAAGGATATCCTTTGTAACAATTTTATGGTCATACCCTTTCCTATAGAAACTTGTTGATAATAAGCGAAGAAATTTGTAGACCATTGATAAAAAAACTCACTGGTGATATAGTTATCCTTTTATAAGGTAAACCACATCAATAAACATGTTGTTCTTATTTATTATTTCATACATCACTAGTAATTTTTTTATAAGATTTTGTTTAATAATCACGAATGGATATTGAGTTTGGATAAGTTTAAGAGCACTAATAAACTCCCCCACCATGTTTTTATCACTCTCCATGTCACCAAAACAATTTGTATTAGATTTAAGGTTTACTCTCTATTATCTGTCTATTAACATTTTGATGCATATTTACAACTCTATTTATAGAGATTCATTCCATGAATTAAAATAAAATGATTTCATATTTAGAATCAGAGGGAGTTAAAGATACCTTCTATCTGGGGATTGGTGTTAAAAATCATTTCAATTATGTTTTAGAGTGCATTTTGAGAAATCTTCATGGTAACTTATAGAAAAAAAGAATATTAAAAGTGACTTATTAGTAAAAAATTATTTCTTTTATTTTTGATCAGAGAAAGAACTAATAAAAATAATTGCATGTAAAACCAAAAATGATATTTTTAATTAGATTGAAAACATATACAAAAGAAAAAATAATGTAAATAAAGATTAATTATAGAATATAATAAATAAGTTTAAATATATATTAATAATAAAAGATAAAATAATTGATCAATTCATTATTCTGATTAATATAGTTATAAGATCCATCATAGGTGTTGGTGAAAATATTTCATTTTCAAGAAACTCATTTGGATTTATCATATATTTTTTGATCACCAGATCTCACATATTACTGATAGATATATTAATTATTTTAAAAATTATGAACATTATTTAACTCTTATCAATTATGAAATGAAAAGTGGTAATTCCCTTATGGGAAGTGAAAAGGATAAATAGTATACATTTAAATATTTCATTAAATTGAAGATTAAAGATAATGAAAGTTTCTCTATTGAATATAAAATTGTGGAATATTTTTAAAAAGACATATCATATATATTTAGAGACCTTTATCATGTTAAAGTTAGGAATAAATTGAGATTCTATATATTTTATTTAATTTTGGAAATTTTTTCCAATTCTTCTTTAATTATACCACAAAAATCAGGAGTCAATTTGAATATAAAGATATAATTGAGATCATTAAAAAAAAGAGTGATTCTATTAAGAAAATAAAATAAAAGGAAAATAATAAAATTTCACGAATATTCATCTAGAGAATCATTATATAAATTGAACAAGGTGTATAAGATTGTGAAGATAGTTATAATTATGAGGAATCTACCATAGAAATTTCTCAATGAGTTATCAAGCCATAAGAAGAATATTAAGTCAACTCATTAGAAGCTGACTCAAAAATTGATAGTGTATATGTTACAAAGAAATGAGAAAAAAAATGAATACATAATGATAATAGAGATTAAAATATAAAAAATGGGGTTGTAATACGTTGAGAATAATGTTTTTATCTCAATAAAATAAAATAAAAATCATAAACTCTTGCAAGAACCCCCAATCAACGAAATTGAAAAGTGAAAACTTGATAAAGTATAAAAATATAATATCTTTGTTGATATGAATTAATCAATTACTATTTTAGATAAAGAATTTAATAAATTAATAATGTAGATTGGAGAAATGGAGAAACCAAAGATGAAATTAGTTTCATTGAAGACCACACATGAATGAGATGAATCATGTTCATTTATCCAAAATCTCTAACCTTAGATTGATTCTATATCATTGAATGATTTTAGGATTAAAAAACATGACATTATTCAAAGTCATTGCGGTGTAATAATGTTAATGAGTATTCCAAACAAAAAATTATATGAATATCTTGATACAAATATCATAATGCATGAGTCTGGTGATCTATATAATCTTTAATAGAATGGTTTTGTTGAAATAAATATTACATGTCTAGTGGATATGGTTAGAAAAATTCTTTTAGAGTATGAAACGTAAAGATATTTATGGATATAGAAAATTAAACGTAGTGGAATCATTTAGAATTGATTTATTAATGGGTAAAAGCATAAATTACACCTTATAAGATATGTTTCAAGAATATTCTATAATAAAAAAATTGTTTTTGTTTGGGAAATAATTTTTTATCAAGATGAAATACATTAACGGTGATAAGTTGATGTTAAAAATGAAAAAGGAAATCTCCTTTTCAATAAATGAAAATAAAGATCATACATATTCCATAACAATAGATCTGAAAAGATTTTGGATACTGATGTAGTAATAGTTTTCGAAAATAATGAAAATAATTTAAAACATAGTAATTGAAGTTGATGAGATTGATATTTTTATTTCTCAAAATTTGAAAAGGTATTTAGAGAACATGTAGGCTCAAACTATAGATGATTTTTATACTTAATACAATAATGATTTAGGAGATCAGAAGTCCAAAGGAGTGAATTCCAAAACAAGGAAACATGGTGATGTCGAAAACATTATTAGAGATTAAAATCATAGAGTGAAATATTGTAGTATAATCCTAAAAATTATTTGTACTAGTCTATTATCAAAAATTTAACCTCATACTATTAAATATGCTTTTAGCATAAATAATGAATTCAATAAATGAATGATGTATAAGATCAAATAAAAAAGTGTAACACATGGAGGATTATTTCAATGGCCATATAAAAAGTTTCATTAGGGTAAAAAAATTACGAAATAAGTTGGATGAGAGAGGAGGTGTTCATAGAAGCAATAATGAACAATATAAAAGGGGTACATAAAGATTTAGTCCATTGACTTTGATGAATTTCTTTCTCTTTCTAGCCATGAAAAAAATATAATATCCCTTACTATTTTATCCCATATATGCATCATGGTTTTCAAAATGGATAAAAAATCATCTTCTCTAAATGTACATCATGATGATGAAGTTTACTTGACGACCTGAAAAAATTAAGTAATAACATTGTATTCTGTAATGCACCGACCCCAGTTATCCAGTGTCGGTACATTATTAAATAACATTGGGATGATCAGAAAAGATCAAGTCTTGAAATACCGATTAGTTTAGTATCCTTAGAAACACTAGATACATTAAAAAATTTACATGACATCAAAAATGAAAACTACTACAACATAGTATCCATAGTCCGCACTCATATCCCCTGATATTATCCCTGCAGGTCATTCATTAAATAATTCTTCACATCCTTGGAAAAATAAAACATAGAAAGGGGTGATCTTGGATACCCAGTAAGGATAAAAATATAGCATAAACATTCATAAATAAGCATAAACAATTAAAGAAATGTATAACTAAAACAAAATCCTTTTAAACTTGAACTTCACCATAATAAAGCAGAAAAAAAATCAAATAATTCAATTTACTTATTCACATGGATATTATACTAATCAAATAATCACATGAAATATCAATAACTACTTTCATAATGATGGAATGCATAATGACATACTATCATAACCACGTAGAAAAGGCCTCATTACAAGACTATAAATATGATTTTGTCAAAGCCTCGGGCCAAGACGCTAGTTTGTCTCATGAGATCTACCGATCCATCGAGGATCTATATCGGGCTCCACCTGTCACTTACTAAGTCTAATGCATTCCTCATATGAACAGGTTTAAACATAACATAAACATTCATATTAAAACTAGCATGTGAAATATCAATACTTTATCCATAAACCATGAATGGTATAAAAATAACACATCCATAGTAAAACAAATCACAAAACCTTCAATACAATATAGAAGTTTTGTATCATAATAAATCACATTCAAATAAGCTTAAAATCCAACAAAGGATGTTGACATAAATGAAATCAAAACTATTTGAGAGAAGTATCTCTTTTTTTAAATCATTTAAAAGACACATAATTTTAAAATAAAACATTTACTTTGAAAATATTCTTATAATATTGTAAGTGAAGCTTCAATGATTTTATAATGGTGTAAAATAGCCGCACCCCCCGTATAAGTTAAAAATGAAATTCTTACCTTAATTCTGTCGAAAATGTTATAAAGGACCTTATTGGGAAAAAGGAAGAAATATTCCATTATAAAATTATTATAAAAAGTCAAAAATGGTATAAATGACATTAACCCATAGTCTGTAAAATAGTATGAATTATTTGAAATACATTTTTAAGAAACATGGATGTGGATGATAAAAAGGTCCCAGTAGATAATTACGTATAAACAACCTCAGATAATGAAGAGATTGTGAAATAAACCCTTACCTTGTGCTTTTACTTTGTTGAGGGTAGGATAAAATATTTTATAATGGTGAAATAATTGTTATTAAATTATAAAAGAGTCATTTACATTAATATGATATCATATATGATCTTTTAACATTGATTTGTTAATAATATCTTAGTATTATCATCGTTTCGAGTGTTAACTTACTCATTTTCTTTTTTATATTTTGTTACATAATCTATGTTTTTTATGGATAGGTTTTATCTTATTCATATCCATAATGATATACAATCCTTAAACATTATTTTTAATCATCAAATGATAATTATAATTGCATGGATACGATGGGGAATGAATCTCATCGCATTTGTGGAGACGGTAGTCCGTACGTACGCACGAGTGACAATATCATTCTTTTGAAATTAAAATAATATATAGTTGGATGTTATGTCATATATAAAGAATCATTATCATGTTATATTTATTATTTACTTCAATTACATATCATTATCAAACCCATCTAAAAAATAATGTTTTTGAATAACAATTACATCAAGACGTGGAGACGGTAAATCGTACGTACGCACGTATGATGACATGTCATTCAATGGATATATAGAATACTGAATATGGTTGTGACATATTTATAATAACATCACATTATATATAATATACTGGAGTTATTATTTTAGAATTTAAATAATAATTAAAGAAGAAGTTGATGAAGAAAGAAACTTGAAAGAGGGTGGTAAAAACATTATCTCTTTTTCAAGTTCTTCCTTTTGATTTGATAAAAAGGGCTCCATAGGTTGGATTTATGATCAAACTAATGCCTCTAGGTTGAATTTAGGGATTTTTAGAGAGTATTTGGACAGTGTTTGGCCAATCCAAAAGGCTTTGAAGGTGTGAAGAATTGGTTAGAAGTTGTCTCCTTTTATAAGGGGGAGGTGGGGCTCTTTAGAAAAAACATAAAATATTATTTTATAATAAATTCATATTAGGTTTCTAATGGCTCCAAAGTAAATTATTCATAGTCTAAGGTTGTGATAGGTTAAAAACCACCCAACCAATAGGTTTTAGATAGGTTTGGGTCATTATATTAAGCTTATCTTTTAGTTTTAACTCTTAGTTCATTAGATTGACATTAACCATGTAACTTTGTATTTGTATATTATATAGTTAATAAACTTACTATATACATCCAATCTACCCCCAAGTGGTCCATTAATGATACATATATCATGATATAATTCCTTTGGCCGATCCTTATAATTTTAGGAATAGAATATCAATTAATAATATAATACTTGTTTTAAAAGACTCATTTTTGGAAATTTTGAAAATATTTAATAATTGATTTTTGATAAAGTCATAACAACTTTATTAATTCGAACCAAATTCATTTAAGAAATACTAACATTTCATATTAACCAATAATATTCGTTTATGGCATCAAAACTTTCAAATTATATTTATTTTAACTTTTATAATACCAATTATTTGATTATTTCATTAATAAGGAAAATACTGCATCATTATTGTATCATAAATAAATTTAATTATTAAAAGTATAAAAATTATAAATAAAATACCATTATGTAAGAAATGTTTTTATCTTTCTAATGAATATTTATAGTAGAAAATATAACATATATAACCCTATGTAAAAATTGTTTTTTTAAAGATATATGCCTATGTCATTTTTGTATTTACTTTAACTTAATTAATATAAAGTGTCCTTATTACCTACTAGTGGCTCTATGGGGTCCCAAAATCGACCCAAAGTTGCAAATGGTTGGACATGTATCCAAAAATAATTTTAGTACACGTTTTATGGTAATTTATTATTATTATAATATTATTTTTTTATCCTTATTTACCGGATTTACCCTTTAACCATGGTTAAAAAAATGTTTACCGAAGTAATTATTCAAAATGTCTAAAAATAAAAGTTACCAATTTAAAAAATTTGGAAATCCTAATTCAAAATAAGGAATCCATTTTTCCTAATTAAAAACACATAAGTAGCATAAATTAATTTAAAATTAATTCCCGTTGTCAATACAAAAAAACGTCTTTTTAATAAATAATAACTATCAAAGGATTGACACATGTTTATGTCCGGTTTAATTGTGAAATTATGTCCAATGACCAACATTATATTAAATGGTAAAAATCTATTCTAAATATACTTTAAAACCACTCAAATTCATATGTTATCACTATTAATTATTTTGATTAAAAAAGTTGTTTTTAATTAAAATTTAGTAATTTTCGCTATTCATCAAAATATAAAAGTTATCCAAAAAGTACCAAAATTTTACCCTATGCTAATTTCGATAATAGAAATCCAAAAATGAATTCCATTTTGAGATTTAAAATTAAAAAAATTTCAAAAAGTGGGTATTACTATTCATAACGGATAGTTTGATTGGTCACGGTGTTTTAGAATCTCGAAATTGCGTATAATGCATGTTATTGCATTATTCAAAGGGAAACGTACCATGAAAGCATGGGGTGTTACATTCTACCCTCTTTAAAATAATTTCATCCTCAAAATTTCTAGAATATTATTTCTTGAAAAGACTCGAGTGGTTCTTCATCATAAGTTTCTCGAGTTCCCATGTTGCCTCTTTCATCTTAAGGTTCCTCCATATAACTTTTACCAGACGAGTCATCTGGTTTCTCAGCACTGGTTCTCTTGTATCAAGAATCCTGATGGGCACTTCACAATAAGACAGAACTGGTTCAAATTTTAATTCCTCATAGGTGAGTACATACATTGGTCCAGGCATGTATTTTCTCAACAGTGATACATGGAAGACATCGTGAACTTTGGAGAGATTTGGTGGCATTGAAAAATGATATGCTACAGCCCCAATTTGTTCTAGAATTTCGAAAGGTCTGATGTACCTGGGACTTAATTTACATTTCTTACCAAAATGTATATCTCCCTTCCATGGAGATAACTTCAAGAATACATGGTCTCCAACCAGAAATTCCAAATCCTTCCTTCGGTTATCTGTATAGCTCTTCTACCTACTTTGAACTGCTTTGATGTGGTTTTGGATTACCATTACCTTTACCATCATTTCCTCCACCAGTTATAGTCTTCTAAGATTTCTCTCACCAACATCATCCCAACAGGTTGGTGTGCGACATCTCTTTCCATATAATGCTTCATATGGTGCCATCTGAATAATTGAATGGAAGCTATTATTATAAAAAATTCCACCAAAGGTAAATATTGATCCCATATACCCTAAAAGTCAAGTGAGCATGATCTCAACATGTCTTTTAAGGTTTGAATAGTCTGTTCTGATTTTCCATCTGCTTGAGGGTGGTAGGAAATTCTCAAATGAAGCTCAGTATCCAAGGCCTTCCGAAGACTCCTCTAGAATCTTGAAGTAAAATGGGGATCACGATCAGAAACAATCGATAGGGGTACTCCATGAAGTCTCACAACATAATTAATATATAGTCTGGTTATATGTTCAAGTTGTAAATCTTTCCTTATAGCAAGAAAATGTGCTGACTCGGTAAGATGATCAACAATGACCCATATTTCATCATTCATTCTAGGAGTCTTTGGTAGTCCCATGAGAAAGTCCATATTGATATTATCCCATTTCCACTCATGTATGGAAAGAGGTTGCATGAATCTTCGAGGTTGTTGCCTTCCAGAATTCACTTGTTGAAAAACCATACATCTTGACAAAAAATCAACAATCTCCCTCTTGATGTTTCCCCAACAAAAATTTTCTTTCAAATATCTATACATTTTGGTTCTCCCAGGGTGTATAGAGAAATTAGAACTATGAGCATCATCTAACAATTACCTTTTGAGATCAAGTATATCAGGAACAAAAATTCTCTTCACAAATTTCAAAATTCCATCTTCATACTCAAAGTCACTCAATCTCCCATCATTCACATCTTTAATCTTCTTTTGAAATTCTTCATCATCGGTCTGAGAACTCATTATCCTTTCTAGTAAAGATGGTTTGGAAACCATTTGATAAAGTATCTATGTTTCACCTTTAATGGTAATTCTCATATCCATCTTCACTAGATCCATGAAAATATGATCCCTTTCAATTCTCATCATGTTCAAAACTCCATGATACTTTCTGATCAAAGCATATTCCACCTTATTTTCCTTCCCCGGGTGGTAGTGTATCATGAAATCATAATCCTTGAGTAGTTCAAGACATTTCTTTTTCTTCATGTTGAGTTCTTTCTATCAGAAAATATACTTCAAACTCTTGTGATCAGTATATATCTCACATTTTTCACCATAGAGATATTGTCTCCATATCTTCAATGAAAAGATTACAGAAGCTATCCCAAGATCATGAGTAGGATATTTTTTCTCATGTGTTTTCAGTTGTCGTGTTGCATAGGCAATAACTCTATCATTCTGCATAAGGACACAACCAAGTCCTTTATTCTATGCATCACTATAAATAACGAACCCATCATTCCCCGATGTTAGATTCAATATAGGAGCATTGACTAATCTTCCATTCAGATCTTCTAAACATTATTCACTCTTTTTTCCAAAAAAAATTTAACCCCTTTACGTTTGGGATTTGTTAATGGGTTATCCAATCGGGCAAAATTCTGGACGAAACATCGATAATAACCAAATAAACCAATAAAACGATGTACCTCGGTTATACTCGTTGGTGCTGGCTATTCTTGGATTGCTCTTGTCTTAGCAGGATCAACAGAGATTTCATCCTTAGAGACAATATATCAATGAAAAGAAATCTCTTAAAGCTAGAATCACACTTTCTAAACATCCCATATAATTTTTGTCTTCTCAAAGTCTTCAGGATAATACGTAGGTGATTTTCATGATCTTCGTAGCTTTTGGAGTATACCAAGATATAAAAAATAAATACCACTACAAAATCATGGAGATATTTCTTGAAAAAATTGTTCATTAGATCTATGAAAATAGAGGGTGAATTAGTAATCCCAAAAGGCATTACTGTAAACTCATAATGCATGTACCTGGTTTGAAATGTTGTCTTCAGAATTTTTTCTTTCTTCACACACAATTGATGGCATCCAGATCAAAGGTCAATCATTGAAAACTATTAAGCTCCATGCAGTTGGCCAAATAAATCATCAATGCGAGGTAGGGGATACATATTCTTTATTGTTATAGCATTGATTTCCCTGTAGTCGATACATAACCTCATAGATCCATATTTCTTCCTAATAAAAAGGATAGGGGCTCCACATGGAGAAACACTTGGGAGAATAACTCCCTTATTACTAAATTCCTCTTGTTGTTTCTTTAGTTTAACTAATTCCAAAGTGGCCATTCTGTAAGGGGTCTTCGATAGAGGCCTTGATCTAGGAATTAAATAAATGGAAAACTCAATTTCTCATTCTGGAGGATGAACAGATAAATCATCTGGAAGAAAATCTACATAATCATTCACAATAGGTACATCCTATATTTGAACATTCCTTTCCTCACCCACAGTCCTTTCATTCTCTTCCTCCCCAATTATTTAATTTATTTGAGCTACTCGGGGTGGTCTAGATAATAATTAGGTGGTGACAATTCTTCTCTAAAGATAAGGTGTTCTTTATCATCATCATCAAAAATCGTAACCACCTTCTTCTTACAATATATCTTCTCATCATGGTCCGAAATCCAATCAATACCGATGATTATATCAAACTAAATCATAGGTATGATGATGAGATCAACGGATAAAGAACATTTATGTGCTCTAATGGGGACTTATTCACAAAACATTGTTACAATGATACTTCCCTTAGGAGTTTTAACTGACAACTCCCTTTTTAAATCAAATTGGAAATATCTAATTTTCTTAGCAAACTGGGAAGATATGAAACAATGTGATGATCCGAAATAAAATAATGCATTTTCTATACTTGAGGAAACCATTAAATTACCTTCCACCATGTCTTTCGGAGCTTCAGCCTCAGAAGTAGTGAAAGCATAATCTTGGTCTAAATCCCTTGGCCTTTTCTAAGGTAAGTTCCACTGATTCTTAGGAAATTCATTTGAATAATGTCTCATCTCTCTGTAGTTGTAACATTGAACATCAGTAGCTTCTTTCTTCCCCTTTCAATCACGATCTCGGTGTCATTTTTCACCACACTTTTATCAGACTCCCATTCCCTTCAAGAAAGTACCAGGGTGTTTCTTACCACATTTACTGCAGGATGGATAATCAACTTTTACCATCTTCCTTTTATTTCCCTTTCTAGATTGGTCAGTAGATATCTTATTCTCTTGCTTTGCCTTAAAGTTGTAAGACTTTGCGATTTATTTTTCTATCATGATAGCACATGAGAAAATATCTTCGTACAACGAGAAAGATTGTGAGACTAATGCTTGATGGAGAAACAGTTTTAACCCCTCGATGAAATGATCAATATTACTTCTTGGGTTACGTATATAATCTGTTGCAAGACTAGCTAACCTTACAAAGTTAGCTGCATACTTTGAAACATTCTCATCCTCCTTTTGCCTCAGACTCAAAAATTGCCATTCAATATCTGCTCGATGGTCACAAGGAAATTATTTTTCTAATAAAATATCTTTTAACTCCATCCATTCCATATTTGATACTTCATCATCTTCTTTCGTGTTTTGTATCAATGACCACCATTGATCAGCATCTCCAGTGAGGTGATAAATTGCCATGATAACTTTTTCCCTTACACTACTCCCCAAGCCTAAAATATTTTCTCCAGGGAACCTATCCATTGCTCAGCTACTAATGTATTTGTACTCCCATTGAATGTTGGTGGTTTCTACCTCATGAAGCGATCTAACATTGATCATCCGCGTTGCAGATCAAGGTGATCTAGACAGGTAGGGTTATTATTCATAACCTGAGTGAGTTGTCCTAGTATGGTGATTAGCTAATCAGCACCAGTTGAATCACCAGCTCCACTATAACTATCTTGAGCCGGAGGGAAATCCCTACATGGAGTTTGTGCATTGATACAGTTTCCATTCCTTCTACTAGGCGCCATTTCTAAACAATGGCATAAACTAGATCAATTAATGAATCAAAATACATAATTCCATACTTGTAAAAAACATAACATAAATTGAACTATTTATAGATATAATCCATAATCATAAAAAAAATATTTTCTTTGAGGAATTATATTCTCAGAAACCATTTATAATGGATGGTAAAAAATTGAGAATTATCCTAAGAATATCCCCCGGGAGTGTCGTAACCAAGAGTGCATCAAGGCCCGTTTTCGTGCACCAGTTCCCATTCAAGTCTAGCTCAAAGCGGTGTTTTCGGGTTTTACCCCTAGGTACAACTGTGCTAGACCCGCCTCTACCGGCTCGTATCTAGACAGGGATGTATTTCTCAGAAAACTCAAAAAATCTTTACAATACCAAAATATTAGGAATTTCTTCTATACTAATCCTCAAAGTCCATCTTAGGTCTATGTTCTCTAATCAGAGTTTATCTAAATCTATCTTCCAAGGTTTGTACTAAACTTCCTCTGATATCAAATGTAATGCCCCGACCCTAGTTAGCCAGTGTCGGTGTATTATTACATAACATTGGGATGATCACAAAAGATCAAGTCTCTAAATACCGATTAGTTTAATAGCCATGGAAACACTAGATAAATTCATAATGTTTACATTACATCAAAAATAAAAACTACAATAACATAGTCTCCATAGTCCACACTCATATCCCCTCATACTATCCCTAAAGGTCATTAATAAAATACTTCTTCACATCCTGGTAAAAGTAAAACATAGAAAGGGGTGATCTCAGATTCTCAGTAAGGATAACAATATAGCAAACAATTTCATAAATAATAATAAACAATTAAGGCAATGTATAACTAAAACAAAAGCCTTTTAAACTTGAACCTCAACATAATATGGTAGAAACAAAATGAAATAATTCCATTTATATATTCACATGGATAATCTACTAATCGAATAACCACATGGAATATCAATAACCGCTTTCATAATGATGGAATGCATAATGTCAGACTATCATAACCACGTAGCCAAGGCCTCGTGTCAAGACTACAAATAAGATTTGTTCAAGGCCTCATGACAAGACACTAGTTTGTCTCATGAGACCTACCGATGCATCGAGGAGCTATAGCGGACTCCACCAATCACTTAATATGTCCATTGCATTCCTTATATGAACAGTTTTAAACATAACATAAACAATCGTATTAAAACTAGAATACGAAATGTCAATAATTTATGGATAAACCATTAATGGTATAAAAATAACACATCCATAATAAAACATATCACCAAACCTTCAATACAATATAAAAGTTTTGTATCATAATAAATCACATTCAAATATTCTTAAAATCAGTCAAAGGATGTTGACATAGATGAAATCAAAAATATTTGAGAGAAATATCTCTTCTTTTTAAATCATTTAGAAGTCACATAATTATAAAATAAAACATTTACTTTGAAAATATTCTTATAAGCTTTTAAGGGAATCTTTGACAATTTTATAATGGCGTAAAATATCCACAACCACTGTATAAGTTAAAAAAGACATTCTTACCTTAATTCTATCGAAAAGGTTAAAAAGGACCTTGTTTGGAAAATGACAGAAAGATTACTTTATTAACATATTATAAAAAGTCAACAAGGGTATAAATTAATTTAACCCATAGTCTATAAAATAGTATGAATGATTTGAAATACATTTTTAAGAAACATGGATGTGGATGATAAAAAGGTCCCAATAGATAGTTACATAGTAACAACCTCAGATAATGAAGTGATTGTGAAATAAACCCATAACATGTACTTTTGCTTGGTTGAGGGTAGGTTAACCTCCTGTATAATGGTGAAATAATTGTTATTAAATTATACAAGAATCGTATACATTAATATGATATCATATATGATCTTTTAACATTTATTTGTTAATAATATCTTAGTATTATCATCGTTTCAGGTGTTAACTTACTCGTTTTCTTTTATATATTTTGTTACATAAGCCATGTTTTTTTATGGATAGGATGTATCTTATTCATATATAGAATGATATAAAATTCTTATACATTATTTTTAATCATCAAATGATAATTATAATTTCATGGATACGTTGGGGAATGAATCTCATCACGTTCGTGGAGACGGTAGTCCGTACGTACACACGAGCGACACTATCATTCTTTTTATATTAAAATAATATATATTAGTATGTTATATCATATATAAATAATCATTATAATGTTATATTTATTATTTACATCAATTACATATCATTATAATATCCATCTAGATAATAATATTTTTGAATAACAATTACACCATGACATGGAGACGGTAAGCCGTACATACGCACGTATGGTGACATGTCATTCAAAGGATGGATAGAATACTGAATATGGTTGTACCATATTTATAATAAAATCACATTATATAGAATATACTTGAGTTATTATTTTATAATTCAAATAACTAGGAAATAAGAAGTTGAAGAAGAA
This sequence comes from Viscum album, assembly GCA_963277665.1. Taxonomy (NCBI): domain Eukaryota; kingdom Viridiplantae; phylum Streptophyta; class Magnoliopsida; order Santalales; family Viscaceae; genus Viscum; species Viscum album. The sequence goes on along the minus strand of OY728157.1, from coordinate 1,144,203,582 downwards.
AGGAACTTGAAAGAGGGTGGTGAAAACATTACCTCTTCTTCGGGTTCTTCCTTTTGATTTAATCAAAAGGGCTCCTTAGGTTGTCTTTATGATCAAACTAATGCCTATATGTTTAAGTGAGGTAATTTGAGAGAGTATTTGGGCATGGGTTGGCTGAATAAAAATGCTTTGAATGTGTGAAGAATTCGTTAGAATTTGTGTCCTTTTATAAGGGGGAGGTGGGGCTCTTTAGGAACAACTTAAAGTACTATTTTATAATAAATTCATATTGGGTTTATAATGGATCCAAAGTGGATTATTAAAAGTTTATTGTGGGGATGGGTTGAAAAACATCCAACCAATAGGTTTTATACAGTTTTTGGTCATTATATTAACCTTATCTTTTAGTTTTAACTCTTAGTTAATTAGATTGACATTAACCATGTCACTTTGTATTTTTATATTATATAGTTAATAAACATACTATATACATACAAGCGACCCAAAAGTGGTACATTAATGATACAACTATCATGATATAAGTCCTTTTTCTGAACCTTATATTTTTAGGATTAGAATATAAATATATAATATAATACTTGTTTTAAAACCTCATTTATGTCAATTTTGACAATATTTAATAATTTATTTTGGTTAAAGTCTTAACAACTTTATTAATTATAAAAAAATTCATTTAAGAAATAATAATATATCATAATAACCAATAAAATTCCTCTATGGCATCAAAACATTCATATTATATTTATTTTAACTTTTATAATACCAATTATTTGACTGTTTCTTTAATAAGGAAAATACTGCATCACTGTTGTATGATAAATAAATTGAATTATTAAATGTATAAAAATTATAAATAAAATACAATTATGTAGGAAATATTTTTATATTTCTAATGAATATTTATAGTCGAAAATATAACATATATATCTTTATGTAAAAATTGTCTTTCAAAAAGATATATGCTTATGTCATTTTTCTATTTACTTTAACTTAATTAATATAAAGTGTCCTTATCACCTACAAGTGGCTCCATGGGGTCCCAAAATCGACCCAATGATGCATGTGGTCAGACATGTATCAACCAATAATGTTAGTACAAGTTTTAGGTTAATTTATTATTATTATAATATTATTTTTTACCCTTATTTACTTGATTTACCCTTTAATCATGGTAAATAAAATATTTACTGAAGTAATTATTCAAAATGTCTAAAAATAAAAGTTACCTATTTACACAATTTCGACATACTGATTCCAAATATGGAATCCATTTTTCCAAATTCAAAACACATAAGTTTCATAAATTAATTTAAAATCAATTCCCGCTTTCAAAACAAAAACGTGTTTTTAAGAAATAATAACTATCAAAGGATTGGCACTTGTTTATGTCCGGTTTAATTGTGAAATTATGTCTAATGACCAAAATTGTATAAAATGGTAAAAATATATTCTAAATACAATTTAAAACCACTAATATTAATAATTTCTCACTATTATTTATTTTGATTAAAAAAGATGTTTTTAATTAAAATTTGGTAATTTTCACTATTCATCAAAATATAAAAGATATCCGAAAAGTACAAAAATTTCACCCTAAGCTAATTTCGATAACTTGAATCCAAAAATTAAGTCCATTTTGAGAGATAAAATTTATAAAATTTCAAAAAGTGGGTATTACTATTCATAACGGCTAATATTATTGGTCACGGTGTGTTAGAATCTCAGAACTATGTATAATGCAAGATATTACATTATTCAATGTTAAACGTACCGTAGAATCTTGGGGTGTTACTTATTCGATAGCATGTAAGACATGCGATAACAAGTGTACAAGGTAATATAAAATCTAGATTATTTATAATATATTTACCCTTTAAATATATTCTATATATTTCCATGTAGTCAACAACATGTTAGCATGCATTAAACATAAGAGGGACCTTCCGTGATGTCTTGCATTACACATAAGTTCGAGTTTTACCAAAAAATAATATATTATTAAAATATAATGATGTCTAAAAAAGAACTTAGATTAGTAATTATGAATAGTAATAAATAATATATGAAAATAATGGTTTATGAAAACAAAAAATTAATTAAAATGTTACAAATTTATTATAAATGAATTTAATAAGTAATTGAATAAAAATTAAATATTTGAATAAAAAACTATTTTAATGCTCAAAAAGTTGTTCTAAACTAATATATTAAATTAATTAAAATTATTGGGTGATATTAATGTCATAAATAATATATTTAATAAAATATTATTGATATTCATCTATTAGGTTTGATATACATAAGATAAGAAAAAACTAAATTTTACAAATAAAAACCTCTATTTTCGTAAATGCAATTTTACCGCCTTTTAGTGGTGAAACCATTTTAAATATTAATTTTGACACATTAAATTTTTTATTATGTCAAATTAAACATCATATTTTAATGAGAAACATAAGAATCAGGTTAGGGTGAATTTTTTATATATTTTGAAACATTTCATTTTTTAATGAATATTGGAATGTACTGAATTTAAGTTCAAAACCAATTTTTAATTTAATTTCTTAATAATTTTAAATTATATATTTAACTATATTTATAGCTTTATTATATAATATTTTTATAAATTAATACAATTTATTTAATTGGAATCAATTTTACATTTAATTTTATTATAAAAACATAGCAATTATTCAGATGTTTTTAGTTTAAAAACCTACATTGTCATCCCGTATATGGGATGAATTTTAAATTAATTTTTTCCACTTTTATGATTTTAATTTATAAAATTTTATTCCATATTGGAAAATAAATATAATTTATAACGTTTAATAGTATCAAATTTTCATGATAAAAAAGATTAGTGAAAGTGATTAAAATTAATTACAATTATTAAGGTAAAATTAAGCTTAATAAAAGATTAAACCATTATCATAAGGACGTAAATGACTTAGAAACTTTTCCAAAACCCATTTTTTCGATAAATAGTCCATTAAACTACCATTTTATATTATTTTTATTTTTTAAGACTTTTTTAGGTAAAAACATGGGTACACTTAACTTCTTTTGAAAAATATCAAGTAAATCCTTTTCCTCCCTTATAAATTGCCACCAACTCTACCCATTCCTATCACCTTCAAAACCACACAGGTTTGGCATAGATATTTGATATATCTTCCCAAAATACCTCCCTAGACCTTGAATTTAATCATTTGGAAGAATGAATTCAAAAAAATCCTTTCTGTGCAAACCAAGAGTATTTACACGATTAAGAGGTAACATTTTCTCTAAAGCTTTTTAATTTTATTTCCATTCTCTAAACCCACATATATTTGTTTTATATTCATGTATAAAAAATATTATCTTCAATATACAATTTTTTTTATTATATGGGTTTGAACTATACTTACAAACACTTCCGTCTAATAGTTTACAAACATAATATTTTTGTGTTTGACAAACCACTGCCTCAAGAAACGATAATTGTCCATTTTTCCTTTACCAACATTCCAGGTTGTACATTATGATGAAATTATATTTGTATAAGATATATATGAAATTTATTATGTATTTATACTAATATAATAAATTTATAACACATACCTTTAATACTTTCTATTTTGCATTAATATGATAACATCGTTTGAGGAAGTGTGGACTACCTCCTTCTCAAAGAGATCTGATTTATACACACGTTTCATAGAATGTATAAAATATTATTATAATTAAACATAGGTGACATAAGTAGAATTTATATGATATTCCTGAAATAATTAAATTTCTATAAATATAATAATATCTATATACCATTTTAATTACTACCCTTTCATACACACTTAAAAAGTGATAACGTCTTTTGTGGGTGTGTGGACTACCACCTCTTCAATAGGAAGTGATTCCTTTTAAATCATGAGAATTAAATATATGTGTATATATTTTATTTATTATATAATTATCATTTTGTAAATATATAGTGTTAATTACCTTTTTTACACAATGATCATGGAAAAATGATAACGTTAATCATGTGTACATAAGACCTACCGTCATTATGATTACAACATTGTTTATTTTTCATATCCATATTTAATTATTTTTTAAAAAGTATAATTAATGAAAAATATGAAAATTATTTCATGATTATTATTCTTTTTATGTTATATAATAACCCCTGGGACCATATTTGACCTACCAATGTTGTTTTTGAAACCTAAACTGAATTTAGTCCAAACACACGACGTAAACATAATTGAATAAGTTCTTGTGTACAATATTGTAAAAATGGAATTAAAAGTAATTAGAAACATTAAAAAGTTCTCAATAAGGCATGAAATTAACATAATTTTATTATATAGGTTGTTTAAGGATGTTCACCCAAAATAAAACTCCATGTATGTTATTTTTCACTCACTTTTCTTTCTGTGATGCATACATTAGTTTTTTTCCACCTAATTTCTTTTATACGGTGTTCATAATTCCATGTTGACATATAATATCATTAATTTTGTTATATTCATGGTATTAAAATATTTTTAATAATGATTATTATCTTTTGGTTTTACAATTAATATGTTACCACATTGTTATGGGATTTTCTAATCACTTTTTATTTTGTGAGATAAATTTCATGATCAACACTTATTTTTTATAGTGTATCTAATTCCCATTTTAATATATTATGTCATGAATTAATCTATATTCATGGAATTTAAAACATCTATTTAATAATTTTCCTTCTTAAGGTTATTTATTTAAACTATTTCAATGTGTTATAGGGCACTTTGGAATGTTTAATGATTCTTTTACTCAATAGAAACATTAATGATATTTTAATGTAATTTCTATTCAAGTTAATTATTTGAAATTTTTCAATAAAAAAATTCATTTTAATATCCTCTGGATATTCATGATTATTTAGAAGTATTATTACCAGTTTTCCACTTTTTGGTACTCAAAATGTTTTAGAAAATGTTTTTTTAGAAAACCTCATGTTATTTCTCTCTTAAGCCGAGGAACCTATTTCCTTATAAAAACCATGTTTTACTAAAATGTTTTCAAACATGTTTTTAAAATGATTTGGTAAAAAAATTTAACCTTTTTTTCTTTTACCAATTTTTCGAAGGAATCTTCTTATCTCTTTCCTAGGAAGTCATTTTTAATAACATTTTAGCATAAAAAAGGGATGTTCTTTTACCTCGTATGGAAAATTTGGATTTACTCACCATCATATCTTTGAATCTTCTCTTGTATGATTAAAAGGATAATTTTTAAAGAAAATGTTTTCACAAGTGATTTTCAATGAATTCATTTTTTAAATAGTTTTTCAAAACAAAAATATATTTTCCTCAAAGATAATTTTAGAAGATATTTTTAGTATTTCTATTCATAAAAAATGAAAACCCTTTATTTTTACTTCACATGGGTTTTTTAATTGATACCATCCTAATTATACATCTGGATGGTTTATTATTTATTTGGACAAGTATAGTATTAAAAATAACTTCCTTGAATCATTTATTATTCACATTTTAATATTCAATCTCCTATTATCATTGAACATTGCATTCCCACCTAATTGTCTATTTCATTTATCATGGATATTACTATTTCTTAAATAATATACCATTTCACATATGGTGATTACTTTGAAAATTATTTGATTGGTTATGGAAATATTGATAATTCCACATTCTATATTTTATATGGTTATTTGATAAGAAGTATTATTTATTTTTATTAATTTATATGAGGAATACTTTGGACAGGTAATGAAGGGAGGGCCCTAGACTTTATATATCCCCTAGATGAATCAATAGGTTCTAATGAGACAAATAAGTTGAGTAAATCAAATGTTTTTATATTCATTTATTTAAAATTTTCAGAGGATATGTTTTCATGTTCCCAAGGCATGAATTCCATTAAAAATTATGCCCTTAGTTTAGTTTAAATTGTTATTCATCCATGGTATTTTGCATCAACATATCTATAGATAAATTTTATTTTTATTTAATTTATTAAATAGAATGTGTTTTAGCTTCTTACCATTCTATATTGATTTTTCATTATCTAGTTATTTTAATGGAATGTATTTCCATTTATTACCTTTACATATTATTTAAGTACTTCCTTATATGTTTTTTGATTACATGGTATGTGTGTTCAGTTATTTACAATTATGCAATTATTATTAACATTGATTTGTTATTATGTCCTCTATACTTTACCCTTACTGGGATTTGAGCTCACCCTTATTGTGTTTATTTTCCATTGAATCTATGAATCATACAATGAAAGATATTTAAAGAATTACTAGATGGATTATAGTTATCCTCGATGTTATTTATTTATAAATAAAAAAATACTTGTTGTAATTAGTGTATTATTTTGTAAAAAATGTCTCATTTTTGTATATGGTTTTCCAACATTATTAAACTCTTCCGTGCTATGGGATTTTATTCCGTGTAATCATGCCAATATAACTGATAGAGGCCATTGGATTTGGGGTATCTATGGTTGGGTCACTATAGCTGGTATTAGATGAATTTTGGTAGCATCCTTGGGAACTAGATGTTGGAAAAAAATAGGACAGATAGGAAAACACTAAGGTAAAATATGAGGATAAGTATAGAATAACAACCATGAATTTTTTATGGTAGAGATTATGTGGGTGTTCCTAGAAATACATCTCTATATGGAAACTACCAGTGGTTGTGGTTTTGGAATAGATGTACCTAGTATTAATAGCTATGAAAAGGTGTTCTGAGATTGACTCGAGGTAACCTGGTACATGGCAACAAGCCTTACTGCTCACCTAGTTTGACACTCTGGGGGGGTATGCTTAGGATAACTCACAGAATCATTACAAACCACTATTAATTATTTTGAAAATGAATAAAATAGGTTAAACCTATGGTGTTTAAGATTGAGGATAAGGTGTCATGGTTTAGAAATCCTAGAAATTATATTATGGATAAACCCTAGACTAAGGAAGGACGTATGTCAAAATAAATGGATAATGTATTTATATATTGGGGTTGTTTTTAAAATTTTTGTTAAAATACTATTTAGTGATTAAGGTTATTTTAAGTTTGTAATTCATATTTATTTTTAAAATTATATTAATATGGATTTAGAAAATGAAAAACAATAGTATGGATAAAACCCAATCAATTCTGGAAAGGTTGTGAGACTTGAACCCATGTCTGAAGGACGATAAATTTTTCATGCCAACCACTGACCTACGAAATGAAATGGTAAAATTTTCATTATTTTTAGTCAAAATATTTGATGAATAAATATTAATTATGAACCAGTAATGTACATTTCTTAGATATTGATGTATTAATCATATTTACCTTAGATAATAGTTGGAGATAACTAGTTGAACTTATCACTCTTTTATAGACGTCATGTTCTATTAGATGTTTATTTTAGTGTATCAAGAATAAATGATAATTTTTTAATATCCATTCTATGAATTATGGGATGACTTTCAATTTAATCTAAGCACAACCAAATTTTTTTATTGTTACATGAAAGATCATGTTTTATCAAACAATAATATATTATTAAAATATAATTAGATATAAACTAGCTGTTAAATTAGTAATTTTGAATAGTAATAGACAACTTATGAAAATTATGGTTTCTAAAAATATATAATTAATTAATTTGTTAAAAATTAGTTCGAAATGAATATTTTATTAAATTAAATATAAAGAGAATATTTTAATAGAAAACTATTTTTATGCTGAAAATGTGGTTTTATGCTAATAGATTAAATTAATTGAAACGAGAGAGTGATATTAATTTAATATATTATATATTAAAGTAAATATTTTTCATATTCATCCATTATATTTTATTGACATAAGATAATAACAAACTCTATTTTAAACATTAAAACTTATACTTTAATAAATACAATTTTTCCGTCTTTTAATAGAGAACCCATTTTAAATATTAGTTTTTACAAATTAATTGATTTAATATGTCAAAAATATTCCTAAAAATTTAAATAATAACATAATAATTAGGTTAGGTTTTTTTTGATATTTGTATGAATCATTTCATTTTTTAGTGAATAGTTAAAAATACTGAATTTTATTTCAAAACTGCTTTTCCATCTAATTTATTTATAAGGTTAAATTATAATTTTTATTGGTTTTAAATATTTAATATATAATATATTTTATCAATTCATTCAATTTATTTCTTTGTAATCAATTTTACTTTGAAATTGATTATAAAAACACAGCAAACTTTTAGAAGTTTTTACTTTAAAACACTCACAGTCATCCCTCCTGAGGGATGAAATTAAAATTAATTTCTTCCACATATATTAATGGAATTTGAATAAATGGATTAAATATTGGTAATAATAATATTTTATTATTTTATAATAAGTTTATATTTGTTTTTCAATAAAAATTTAGTGAATGTAATTAAAATTATTTACAATTATTAAGGTAAAATTAAGCTTAATAAAGGAGTAAAACATTATCTTAAGGTCCAAAATGACCTAAAAACGTGTCCCAAACCAATTTTATTTAGATAATTAATAAATTAACCATATAATTTTTTAGTGTTGTTAGTTTTTGAGGAATTATGTTATTTAATAACATGGTTACACCAAACTTTTTTTTGAAAATACCATGTGAGTCCTTTTCCTCACTTAAAAAGGGTACCACCAATCATCATTCATCAATCCAACAAAACGAAATATGTTATGTATATATTTTCCCATATAACTTCCCAAAATCACTAATATTGACCTTGATTCCTCCCTTATGGATGAAATCCATCCATGTAAGCCTTTGGTACAAACCAAATGTAGTTACTTGATTAAGAGGTAATGTATTTTATCATGATTTTTAATATTAGTTCCATTATTCAACTCATAATAAATTATAATTATTACATTATTATATAAAAAATAATAAAAAATATACTAGGTTTTTTTATGCGATGATTTTGACCTAAACTTATACACACATCCATTTAATGGGTTACAAACATATTGTTTCTATGTACGGAGAACTACTGCCTCACAGAACTATTATTGTTAACCAACCTTTATGGTTGTACATTTGGATGGAATCTATCTTTATATATGATATATAAGATATTTATTATATATTTATAGTTATTTAATACTTTTATAATGCACACCTTTAATAATTTCTATTTTGTTTTAATATAATAACATCATTTGGGGAAGCCTGGACAACCGTTCCTTCAAAGCGATGTGATTCATTCACACGATCTATGGAATTTATAATTAATGATAATAATTACAAATAAGTGACATAAGAAACATATAAATTATATTAATTTAATAATTACATTTCAGTAACTATAATATAATATATATATATATATATATATATATATATCATATTAATTATTACCCTTTCACACTCACTTAAAAAATGATAACATCGTTCGTCGATGTATAGACTACCGCTTCCTCAACATGATTTGATTCCTTTCATATATATATATATATATATATATATAATTATATATGGTATTTATTAAATAATAAAAATTATGTACTGATTCATTATAGTTACCTTCTTTCCATAACGATCATTGAAAACTGAGAACGTTACTCATGTGTATGTACGACTTACCTTGTCCAAGATTGTAATATTGATTCATTTTTCATAACCATATTTAATGATTGATTTTAAAAGTATAGTAAATTAAAAAATATCAAAATTAGGCCATCATTATTATTCATTAGATGTTATATAATTACCCCTTTGACCATAGTTGACGTATGAAAGTCTTTTTGGACACATAAACTGGATTCGGTCAAAACACCCGACATAAATATAATTGTTTAAGTAGTTGTGTACAACATAGTAAAAAGTAAAATAAAATTAATTTTAAAAATTAAAAATGTTATCAATAAAGTATAAAATTAATACAATATTATTATATAAGAATTTAAATGACTTTCACCTGAACAGAAACCCCAGGTAAGTGATTCTTGTCTCACATTTCTTTCAGTGAGTCATACATTATGTTTGTGCACCAAATTTATTATATATAGTGTAAAAACATCCACGTTGAAATATAATGTATCTAATTATATAATATTCATGGTATTTAACTATTTTATTTTTGATTATTTTATTTTTGTTTTCAAATTCATTTTTTACTATATTTGTAAGATATTTTCATCTCACTTTTTACTTTTTTGAGGTAAATGTCTTGTTCTCTTCATACATATTTTGTATAGTGTATATAAAATAAATTTTTATATATTATAACGCAAATTAAATTATCTTCATCATATTTAAAAATTATATTTAATATTATTTATTCAGAAGGTTTATGATTTAAAATGATTCAAAGTGGTATGGGACAATTTGGAATTTTTAATGATTAATTCCCTCAATAATAACTTTATTAATATTTCAATTATACTTACATTAAAAAAATTATATGACCATTGATATATGAAAACATTAATTTACCACTCATATGGTTATTCTTGAACATTTTAAAGTAGTAGTACCATATATACACTCTTTGGTACCCAAAATGTTTTAGAAAATTATTTTCAAAATACCCAACTTTATTTCTCTCTTTACTCAGAGAATCTATTTTCTTCTAAAAACCCTATTTTATTAAAATGTTTTTGAAATGTTTTTAAAACTATTTGGTAAGTCCATCTTCACCCTTTTTGTCTTTTAACCATGTTTTCAAAGGAACCTTCTTGTCGCTTTCCCAATAAGTCACATTTCAATACTTTTTACCATAAAAAAGAAATGTTCTTTTACCTCCTATGGTATGTACGGATTTACTCATCCCAATTTTTTTGAAGCTTCATTTGAATGTTTAAAATGTTACTTTTTTAAAAAAAAAATCAAAAGTTAGTTTCAAATAAATTTTTTTTGAAAAGGTTTTACAATACACAAGTATATTTTCCTCAAGAACTATTTTGAATTATATTTTTAGTATTTCTATTCATCAAAAATGACAACCCCTTATTTTTACTTCACATGGGATTTTTTGTAATGATACAATATTTATTCTTCATCTAGATGGTTTATTATTTATTTGACCCCATATTGTATTCCAAATCACTTTCTTGAATAATTTCTTATTTCTTTTGTAATATTCAATCTTTTATGAGCAATTAACATTTAATTTCCCCTAACTATCCATTTCTATCAACATGGATATTGTTATTTCATAAATTTTATATCATTTTACATATGGTGTCTACTTTGGTAGTTATTTGATTATTTGGGGAAATATTGATAATTATATATTCTTTATTATGTATGGATATTTGATAAGTCCTTTTATTTATTTTTATTAATGGATACGAGGAATCATTTGGACTAGTAATGATGAGTGGGTCTTGGACTTTATAAAGAACCTTTATGCATAAATAGGTTCTCATGAGAAATATATGTTTCACAAATCAATCAGGTTTATATCCGTATTTTTAAACTATTCAGAGGATGGATCCTGACAGTATACGTTTTCATGTTCCCAAGACATAGATGCCTATTAAGAAAGAATTTACCTCATATTAGTTTTAGCTATTATTCATCCATGAGTTTTTTCATCAACATATCAATGGATACTTTTCATTTTCAGTTCATTGATTAAATAAAATGTTTTTTAGTTTCTTACCAATCCATATTCATTTTTCCTTATCAATTTATTGTAATGGAATATGTTTCCATTTATCACCTTGATATATTATTTATGCAATTTCTTCTTAGTTTTTTGATTGCATGGTATGTGTGATCAGTTATTTACCATGCCATAATTATTATTCTCCTGGATTAATTATTTCTTCCATTATACATTACCATTACTAATCATTTGAGATCCCCCATATTGTGTTTCTTTTTATAGTAATCCAATATGGATACTATGAAAGATATATGGGGAATTATTATATTGATTAGAGATATCCTAGAAGATATTTTTTTAGAAAGAATAAAAAAAATATTTTGTAATTAGAATAATGTTTTGTAATGAAAGTATCATTTATGAATCTAGTTTAAGAAGACCAATAAACTCCTCGATCCTTCAGGATTTTATTCCTTATAATCGTGCCAAAGTAATTTATAAGAGACACCAACATTCGGATATCTAGGGTTAGGTCCCTATATTATATATAAAAAATCATGAGGGTTTTTATAATTATTCAGATGGAAGAAAAGAGAGTATGAGGAAGAATGATTTTTATGGATTGAATGACTAATTAAAGTCTTAGTGCATAAAGTTATATAATATATAAGAAGCATAAACCAGAAGAAAGGGCCGATATATAACAATTTATATATGTAGAATACCTATAACACATCACTGATCATTATTTTTTTTGTTTATGATATCATTTTTTTCAAGTAGTGTTGAAAATTTGTGTAAATTAATTTCAAAACAAATGACCATGATATATGAGATGTCTTTACATGCTGAAATGTAATTTTCCTTTTCTTTTAAACTTATTTATTATTATAGATGAATTTTAATTTTATAAGAAAATTATTCACAGGATCTAATGAATATGTTTTTTCTAGAGGAGTCTAGAAGAATGTCTACACCAACTTAGGTCTGCATAAATCTTTTCAAGGATAAAAAATGGAACACTATTAATCAAAGGAAATTAAGATTATTAATTATAAGCCTCTTGTAATTGACATCATAAATACCAAAAATACCTATGATGGAAATATTTTCTTTAGGTATCAATCAATTACCCATGAATCACATATTATGGAAGCATATAGAGTTATAATATACATCTCAAATACATTTAATTGGGATTAATTTATAAGAATATGGTAAAGCATGATTTTAATTGGTTAACATATATTTATTTGGAAGTAAAGTTGATGATAATATTTCAACATTAGGTGGAGCAATTTTTAATGGTATTATATGGGTTTTATAGTACTCAATAATGAAAAGAAATATTATTCTAAGCTCAATATAAGATGAGTATGTAGTTGCATTAAAAGAATTTACTAAGATGATCTGAGAAAATTAGTATAAGGGTTTAAATGTTGTAGTTGAATACCTATTTCACATTTTTGGTGACAATGAAAGTGAAATAAACCATTGAAATAATATATTGTAGGATTATAGTCTAAAACATATTGATATTAAATAATTTTTTACAAAAAAAAATGTTATTAAATTCTTTCTAAAAAAAGATTTTTTACATCCGAGGAACAAATATATTATATTCTTACCAATCCATTTACAACACAGTATTTTGAGAAGTTAATGATGACAATGGGAGTGAATAATACTTCAAAACATATATTTAGGCTTGTTATTAAGTTTCCCCCTGTATTTAATTATATATAAAACATTTAAACAAAGTGGGGAAGTAATTTTCATGGTGAGATTCTTAAACATCATTATTATGAGCTTTTTTATTGTTTATTTGTGTGATTGTAGGATGGTATTTAAAAATTTGTTTAATATTTCATGTATTAAGAAATTGATTTTGTATCTCAAATTGAATTTCCCAAGGATTGAATTGATGTCTAATTCAATTACTTTTTTTCTAAATAGATCGTGGATAGTGTAGACTTATTATTAATTTTTCATGGTTTATTATTTTCATGGAATTTATACCATCTCTTTCCCATTATCATTATATTTATTTCCAACAAGGGTAAATCATATTCCAACTTTATGTTCTTTTAATTGTTTTAGATGTAGTAATTCTTTCATGGATAGAATCATGAAATATAAAATCTGAGGGATTTTTATTGATGTTAAATAAATATGGAGATATTCTTGAACCAACTTGAGGATGATATTGAATTTATTGTTGATACCTGTGTTTGAGTTTTTGAGAATAATTATGAGTTGATTTCATGTGTTAGGGGTAATTTTAGGTGAATAGAATATATTTTGTGATTTTTAGAAGAAAACTACATATATTTTACGAAAATTGAATAATGTCCATATATTGAACATTTACTATGAATTGTTTATAATCCATAATACATATGGTAATTTAATAATAATTATATAATTGGAGATAAAAAATTGAAAAGTCTTGATCAATTTTTACTAATTTGATTATTTCAAAACAATTTAATAACTTTATAAGACCTTGAACATATTTTTTGTAGAGTTTCAAGGATTTTCATAATATTCTTGAAATTTTTTAAGACTTTTTCCAATGTAAATAATTGATAAAGGACTATAATAATTAGAGATCTAAATATTTTTAAGATTTTATTTAATATTTTATTACACATTATATTAAGGATTCATAAAACATTGAATTGGAATAAGGAATTATAATCATATAAGAAATTTTATTTTGTTTTATAATAATTTCATAGAGAACCTAAAATATTCATTCAGATTGTAATTATTTAGAAAAGGCATAAACATATTGATTTGGTAAGGCTTATTATGTCAAATGAAATATTAGTATTTATTGGAAAATTATCAACGGAAAATAAATTCACTGTGCTATGTATGTCTTTGTTTACTTGTTCTTTTTTTCGCATAAGAAAAAATTGATGTCTTTGAAGATGGATAAATTCCATCATTTTTTTAGAAATCAAATCTGAAAATATTATTAAATTTAAATAAGTTTCAAATATCATATGCTTATCATTAATCCATGAATCATATTGATATCCATATAGAATTTATGAAGGATGGTTTTTTGTACTCAAGGGGGATGTTATTCCATGACTAAACTAATTTTAATGAAATTTATATTTCCCACACACTATTACGAAAGGAGTTTTAATGAAAGTTCAATTGAATGTTGACATGAATTCCAGCATGGATAAAATAAATTCATATGAGTTTTTAAATTATAATAGAGAAAATTAAAATATTATTTCCTTTGAAGTTTTAAGGGTGGAATATTATTAGGATTTAAATGAGAATTGTGGATTTATAATTCAATGTTGAAAATAAAGGAAGGGTTTACATATTTAAACCTAGAAACATTCTCATGTGGCGTAGAATATAAAAAAAGGGAGAAACAAAACGATTATTTTACATTATCAAGATTATGAGAGGATAATTTAGAGAATACATTTGAGAATACAAAAATAATCTTGTTGTTTAAAAAATTAGGAAGAGGAAAAATAAGAACATATTTTTACACCATGTGATTGTAGGTTCTGGGGCAGCAAACGTGTTTGATGGATAGAGCCCAACTTTGGTTTTTTCAAAAATCAATGATCTATCCAATATTTATACGATGATGAACACTATGATCCATGGAATTGATTCAAAGAAATAGAGAAATGAATAATTGTGTTGGAACCGAGAGAGAAGGATCAACACATATTGTTTTAAATTAATTTAATTGGATAAAGAATTACCTATATGTAGTTTTTCATTTTTAGATGTGTTCAGTGAAAGATTTCTGGTGCACCATTATTTCATTATAGAAACCAAGTGTAGATTTCTTATTACGATGATCAACAAGTGTTCCTAGAATATCCATATATTATCGAAGGAGTCTCTGGGTGCTATCATTGAAGATACTGATGATTTCATCATCCACCCTTATCACCTCGAGAATCACTTCTAAAGCATTCTCCTTGATCTAGGAGATGAGTATTGCTCTTCATTATTGGGAGAGTTCTCAGAGAAGGGATCCCTATAGGCTTGAGAGTATTCTCCTTGAATCATTGTACACAAATGAATAGGATAATAAGAAAATAATATAATTGGGTATCAATATTGCTAGGTTTAAAGTAACATAACTGCACAAGTGCCCTTGTTATTATTTAATCCTTGAAAATCACCATGTCAAATAATAATATAATTATTATCATTTATTGACATGAGATTTACCAGAGAATTATAATTAAATATTATTTAATTAAATAATTTTCACTATTATCATTTCTCACCTGACCATTAATCTTAGTCTGACATTCCTCCAAAATATTTATCATGCCTAAAATAATGACTATTTATTTATTAAATAAATATCACAACATTATTTACCAATAAACCAATAAATATTATATTTACCAAACAACAAATAAATATTTATATGTGATCTAGGATATTTGAATAATTATTATACCACATATGGAAATAATATTTATTCAACCTATTAAGTAATAAATAATACTATATTATTTAACTAACATTTTGGATACACATAGTGTCTGACCCTCTAGGACTCTTTCTCAATGAAATTTGCTTAAGAATCCTGAAGTCCATGGTTAACATCTAATAACACACGAAAGAACCCATAGACAAAGAAGATAATTTCATAATGACATGACACCTCATATGAAATCTTACCATATAATATAATACATTTATCACAATATCAAAAATCAAGCACGTTTCATGTCAGTTTCATCAAACTGTATTCTTGATATCTCATTCTTTGAATTTCTTTGTTCTAATCATATCGGGGAAATACTATGTCCTTTTATTTTGATGGATACTCTTAAGAAATTATCACATACTATGTCATGTAGAAGAACAATCATGATGTGATAAAAAGTTAATTGATAGTAAAAAACCATGAATAAAAGTTTATTTTAATGTAAAAAGAAGTTTTTTCTAGAGAACCGACTCCAACATACTCCGATTTTAACTAGAACCAACTGCTAACATCTATATATCCTCCAGATCTCAAATGATACTCATGGTTCTGGTAAGATAGGCCTTTTTTCAAGGGGTCTTCCATGTTCTCTTCAGTGGGTACTCTACTTACTACAATATCACGCCTCTGATAGAAATCCCTTAAGAGGTGGTACTTCTAGAGTATATGGTTTGTTCATTGGTCTGACCTTGTATCTTTTACAAGATCCTCCACTACAATATTATAAAAATACACTGTGATAGGGTTTTTACTGTTAAGTTCAACATCATGCTCCTAGACAATGTTCTGAATTCAAATGGCTTACATGGATATATTAGAAGCCATTATATACTCAGACTCTACTATAGGATCAATGACAATGGGTTGTTTTAGAATCTTCATACTCACAACTTCTCTATTGAGACAGAAAACATATCCTGATTGTGACATTAGATCATATTGATCTATCTGAAACCAACATCAATATAACCATTTCTGACCAGATCCTCATCTACTCAAAATTCTAGGAACATATCCTTAGTTGTTCTTAGATCCTTAAGGATAGTGTTAATAATAGTCCAATGTTTTTTTCCAATATCTTCTTGATATCTACCTACTATTCTCAATGCATAGGAAACATTAAGTCTATTATATAACTTGACATAAATGATTGATCCTATCATTGAAGAATATGAGATCCTACTCATTCTTTCTTTATCCTATTGTGTATGGGGACATATTTTTTTAGAACGATGTGAACCATGAGACCCTAAAGCCAATACCCTCTTGGATTGTTATATACTAAATCTCTTTTGTACATGGTTAATATATGTACATTGAATTAGTAAATGTATCCTATTAAATCTATCACAAATTATCTTGATCCCAATAATGTAGGACACATATCTTAAGTCTATCATGAAGAAACACTTGATTAACTAGTCCTTAAGAGATTGTAAGACTAGTATGTCACATTCAACAACTAATATGTTATCAATATACACTACTAGGATAATTACCACATTTCGAATAAACCTCATGTAAACACATTTAAAAAATACATTCTTAATGAAATGAAATTCTATTATGGCTCCGTCAAATCAAATGCTTCATGAAATAAATGATTACTTCAATCCATAAATGGATCTCTACAAATTAAAAATCTATTTGGAATCACCTGGACTAACAAGTCCTTCTAGTTGTGTCATATATACATATTCCTGAAGGATCCAATTAAGGAATACAGTTTTGACATCAATCTTCCAAATATCATAGTCATGATATGATTTTATAGGAACTGTGATTCTGATGAATTTAAACATAGAAACTGGAGAAAAGGTTTCATCGCAGTCAATTGCATGATGTTGTTTAAAACCATTATCCACTAGTCTTGCTTTATAGGCTCTTAATTTACCTTCCATGTTCGGTTTCCTCTTTAATACCCATATGCATCCAATAGGTTTTACATCAACTCACACATCAACCATAACCCAAACTTGGTTTTGATACATGGAATCAATCTCAAAATTCATACCTTTTATACATATTATAACTACTAATCTTTCTACTACCTCCTTGAATAATATAATTTCATCATTATCAATTAAAAATGAGTCAACATATTTAGTGATAAGAAAACCATATCTCTATGGTTCCCTTGCCTCTCTTACACTCCTATGTAGTACATTTGTTAACAATTCTTCCACATAGACCTGTGGAACTTTTTCATGTACAAACTCATATGTATGTTGAGCATCAAATTCATCGAAGTCAATATTTCTCCCACTATCCCTTTTTAGGATCTGCTCCCTCTAAAGAAATATAGATTTTCTAGGAATAGTATCTTTCTTGAACGAGGTGTTGTAAAGGTAGTATCACTTTGTTTCTTTGTGATAACATATAAATATACACTTTGTGACCTAGGGTGCTGGTTTGTTTCCTGATAATTCCTTAAAAAATTCCTCACAACCCCATACACATGTATGCAATAAATTGGGTCTCTTTACAATCCATAGATCGAAGAAAATAACATTTTCCACTTTTTTGGTACTTTTTTTAATGTATATGACAGAGTTTGTAATGCATATCCCCAAAATGATAAGGGAAGACTTCATGACTCATCAACAAACATACCATGTCCAGAATGGTATATTTCATCCTTTCACTAAAACCATTCCACTATGGTGTATAAGGTGGAGTGAGTTAAGATGGAATCCCAAACTCCCAGATAATTTTTATGATTCTTGTTTAATATATTCACCCCCTCGACCTGATCAGTGATTCTTTATTTTTCTACCAAGCTGATTCTCTACACCATTTTTGAATTCCTTTAATTTCACAGAGGAGAAGAACTTATACCTCATCATGTAGATATAGAAATTTCTACTAAAGTCGTTAGAAAATGTTGTGATTTAATAATATCCACCTCCTGCTTCTGCTAGAAATGGCCTATACACATCAGTGTGTACAGTTACTAGTAGCTTGTTGGCCCTTTCACCTTCTCCACAAAATGTTGTTTTTTTTCATTTTCCTGGTTAACAATCCTGACATCTATCATGTGGTTTTAGCTCAGAAGTTTCTAAATAGCCATCTTGACAGAGATTTGTCAAATTATTCTTTTTTACATGACCATGACACTAATGCCAAAGCTGGGTGTTATATGAGTCATGAGAACTTGATTCTTTATCAATTTCGAACACTTGGCTTAAAAAATTTAACACATACAAGCAGTTATTTAAATGTTTCATAACATAACATTTGTTTTCCTTATAAAATAAATAACTTTTATTTATGAACATGAAAATAAACACATTTGTATCTAAACATGATACACATTTTTTTAAAAAAAAATTAGGTACAAAATAACAATAAAATAAAACCAAAATCAATCCTATTAGAAATGAAAGCTGGCAGTCACCAGTGGCAAGTGCAGCCACTCTCACACCAATGGTAGCATGCGGATCCACCTCTTGTCTAGAAATTTTCCATAACATAATTGGTTCATGCATTTGGATATAGATGTGGGTACCAAAAACTATATCTAATACTCAATGTGCAGAAATTGAAAAACTTCTCTCAATAACAAACATTCCTTCAGATTCCCTTCTCTTTTGGGTGCAGTTCCTCTTATAGTTGACTAGCATTCCACATGCAATACATACTACCTCATTTTCCTTGACCTACCTCTTTATATTCTTATTCTTGGTAGGATAGTTCTTGGGAGCTTTAGACAACTTATAATTTGTGATCCCCTTTTCCTTTTCCTTCTTCTTCTTATTCACCATAAGGACCACAGTTTTATTATTCCCCATATCCTTATCCTAATGCAGAATTAAACTAAGATGTTATGAAAGACTCTTATCATTATTTATCATTTTATAATTCATAATAAATATGGATAAGGTCTTGGGAAGTGATGTATGTATGATATCTATAATCAACTAATCTGGGAATTTTATCCCTAATATGTATATGCATTCAATGTAGCCAATAATCTTGATTACATGAGGCCCATATAGTGTAAACTCTCCAGGAATAGTGGTAAACAATGAATTTGAAATCTCATACCTCTCTTGTATCTCTTTCTCTTAATGTATATCCTAAATGTGAGACATCGTGCTATATAAATCCATTTCCTCATGTTACATTAAAATATCATTGGACATGGATGATAGCATGAATCACTGAGATATAATTCTTTACCACTTGCCTTGCTTCCAAGAACAACTGGTAAAAGGTTATTCAAGAATATATAATTTTCTTTTATGGTGAAGGATGATGCATTAATACCTGTTCCATTATTAGAAATTCATTCAGTTGAGAAGGTTTTCCTTCTCGAGTATAAATCACAATGATATGTTTTATGTAATTTTATTGATGTTTCTAAAAATAAGATAATCATATATTTAAAACATTATCTAATAAATTTAGAAAAATTAATAATATATTTATTATTCTCCCACAATTTTATAGAAACCCAATAGGTCTTACCATTGGCTTAAGAATATCCTTTTTCTTTGACATTACAGTGGAGGGGATGTATATTTCCCTTCTCATTATCCCAATTTAGGTAGGTCAAGAAACATAAAAGGTTTTAGGTAGTAATTCTAAATGAAAACTATAATAACTCACATTTACTTGATCTGTTGTGTGGAATAACCAATCCTAAAATCCTATAACTTGATTACCTCAATCATTTCCTCTTAGTTATACCTTGTCCTGCTTTGGTAGTCAACCCATAATGTGAACCAAGTCAAGTCAATAGAAAACCTCTTGTTAGAATTCCCTGATAATTGAAATCACCCAAACTTTTTCTGGTTATCAACTATGAACTATGATTAAATTCTAACCAAATTAATGGAAGGCTATACAGACATCATATTTTTTTGAGGGATTTTATCCTTTATACATAAATTTATAGTTATGATCTTTATCACATTTTTTATAATATTAATTCAGATTACGTAAGTGATTGAAAATGTCTTTGGATTGTATTTACATATAAATCTCTTTATTTTTGTTCCATTTTCATGTTTTTTAATTCATTAATTACGTTATAGAGAAAAAAAAACCATATTGAATAACCATGAAAATGAAAGAAATAAAATAAGGGTTATGATCATGATCTTTCTCTAATGGTTAGATTATCTAGTGGTAGATAAAATAACTTCTGACCTAGGGGAGAAACACCTTTAACCAATCCAAGCTTCATGTTTAGAGATTTCCACCTATCCACTTTTGTATCTTTTTAGGATTGGTTTTTCCACTTCTCTTAACATGAATCACGTCCACTAGCATGGGATCTCCATCTATTACATATTCTTTTAATAACAAACAGGTGGGGTAAATGGTGTTTACAAAAAAGAAAAAATGGGCACGAAGTCCATACATAATAATGAGGAGAGAAGGTATGCTGGACCCCAATGTAATTTATTAATAAATTTAATGAAACCATTCACATACAAAAGGTTGGTCCCATCTCATGATCATCCACATGCATGCAATGTATTACACATTTAGTAAAACGAAATTTATATTTTTTAATCAGTATTATTTAATATGAATCACACTCAAATCAATTAATTATTATATTTAATTAATCAAGCCTTTTATCTTAATTATTATTTGAAATTTCTTGATATTCTCATCCATTATAATTTTTAAAAATTTAAATAAATTCATATAATGTTAAATTGGTACATAAATGTACCTTGGAGGAAATGTAGTCAATACTTGTCCAAATCTTCCAAACATATATTATACTCATATACTATTTTACTCTTGTGACATATGGCATAAATGAATTATTACATAAATTCATGATGTGTACTTTATAGATGATTACCTGAATTATATGATTTTTTAGTCATATGTTATGCTTCAAAGAATATATATTAACAACGTGTAAAATGACTCATACATGATATGAAGATCATTAACATTATATAGATAATAATTATACATTTAAATATTTATTTATATTAAAACCTATCAAATAGCCTGTCCTATCTTTATGACCACACACAAGTACATTTAACAAGGTTTACATAATAAAATAAATAAATTTTAAATCTTCACCACTTTGTATAAGTGGAAAACGCGTAGATCTGATATATACAGCATGTACACCTATCAACATCTATCTGAGACACACACATAGGGACTTGGTGTGTAGTTTCTACCTCAGAGAATTTGGAGTACATAACATGTCCATTGGGCCACACGTTGTGTTGACTCTGTGTTACATGGTCACCCGTTAGGAATGTCGTGTGTTGAATAAACAACCCGTATTTGATGCAAAGGGACCATACATCATGTGAAATGGGCTACAGTACGTGTATTCCATATGACCGTGTTCAGTATGTCTTAATCAACACACACTGTAATAATTAACTACACTACATTTCATTAATTGAAACGAGTTGAGTAATTTTTTAATTAACTTAGGGTTCATTGAACATGACTACATGGAATGCAACTTTGGTTACATGGAATGTACTATTATGTTATACCGGAAGAATCCTTTGCTCCACTGGATGGGTTACTTAATTTAATTTTAATCAACATTATAAATGTATTGATTAGATCTACGAGAAACAAATGAGGAAAAAATGTATCTTTCAATTCAGATTAAATGGGTAATTAATCTAGAATTGGAAAATTAAATTATAAGTGAGTAAATCACCAAAAATATTAATAATTCTAAAAAATTATGTGACCCCTTTTATACAACTTGTAGGATTCAGGTGTAGTGGAAGTGTATGATGTGCGGTACCCAACATTAATTTTTTCCATGATCAATGATCAATTTGAGATCTATTTGATGATGAACATAATGATCCATGAAATTAACTCCAAGAAATAGACCTTGAAGAATTAAACCATAATAGAGATATAAGGATCAATTAATATTGTTTATAATTAATTTAATTGGATAAGGAATTACATCAAAGGAATTCTTTCTTTGATGATGTGCTTGAACATAGTTCTGTGGTGATCCTTCGTTACATTGTAAAAACCAAGTGTAGATATCCTCTAGCAGTGATCCACACATGTTCAATGATTCTACAATCATTAATGAAGGGTTATCCTATTTCTATCATGAATGATCCTTGTGTTTGCGTCGTCCGCCATGACCACCTTGAGAATCTCTTCCAACGAATTCAGCTTGATCCGGTGCAGGAGGATTGCACTTCGTTCTTGGGAGAATTCTTGGAGATGGAAGACCTCTAGGCTTTAGAATATTCTCCTTGAATAATTTTGAATAACCAAATAGGCTAATAATAAAATAATATATTTGGATATTTATATTTCTAAGGTTAAATTAAAATAATTTCACAAGTTCCCTTATTATCATTTCATCATAGAAAAACCCCATGTCAAATAATAATATAAATATTATCATTTACTAACATGAAATTAACATGAGAATTATAATTAAATATTATTTAATTAAATAATATTAAATATTATAATTTCTTATAAGACCATTAAACTTGGTCTTCTATTCATCCATACTATTTATCAGGCCTTGAAAATGTCAACTTATTTATTAAATAAATATCACTCCATTATTCACCAATAAATAAATAAATATTATATTTAACAAATAGAAAATAAATATTTATATGAAATAAAATAATACACTGATAGTTATTATACAATATATGGGAATAATATTTATTTAACCTATGAAATGATAAATATTAATATATTTTTTAACTGAGATTCTCGATACACAAAACATGTGACCCTCTAGGACTTTTTCTTTGTGGCATTAGGAGAGAAGCCAAAAGTCCAAGGTTAGAATCTTGAAACACACCAAAGAAGCTAGTGGTATTCCGTGTAATATAATCCTTTTATCACTATATCTCAAATCGAGTAGGTTACATGCCAGTGCCATCAACCTATATACTCGATATCCTTTTTTTTGAATTTTTGGAAATAGAACATTCCTATAGAACACCATGGCCATGGACTTATTTAGGATATATAATTTCCATCAAATGGCCAGAGATATTAACCTCCTTTAATGAAAAGATGGGATAAATCCTTTCTCACATTATTCATTAATGAAATATTACTCATGAAAGGCCCATCATATCCTAATTCACAGGGAACATCTTTCATCCTAGTTTTTTTCAATACATCAAAGTACTCATCTCATAATACTCATTAATAATAATATTAAGGTATAATGACCAATAAAAACATCCACAAATAGGAACATCCAATGACATAGAGAAATATAGATTTCTTATTGGTGGGTCTCGTTCTCATAATATCAATACTGGACATTACCAAAGGAGTACACTATGAGAAGGATCCTTAAAGTCCTACGAGTATACACACATGATATAATATATCATTTGTTTCCCTCAAATTATATTTTCTAGATATAAAACATATATTCAAGAATAATTTAGTATCACTTATGGGTTTTCATCATAGTGGGTAACTCTTATTCCCTTTTAGTGCAACAACTACTCTTTGGAAATTATAACATACTATAATAAATAGAAGAAAAATCATGATATGATAAGAAGTTTATTAATTTTCAAAAGCCATGAATACAAATTTATCATAATGTATGAAGAATTTAGTTCTGGGGAACCAACTCCAATAGTGAAGTCTCAATACGATTTATATTATTATTCGTTAAGAAGAATCATTTTTTATTAGTGTAAAATTGTGACAGATTGAAGACATAATTTTCACCTAGTTCCAAGAAATAACCTTTCCTATAGAGACTTCCTGAAAATAATAGAAGTTTTGTGTGGGGGTGATAAAAATGCCAACATGACAATAATATATCAATCTTGTCAAAAGGAAAACCCCCTTAAGAAATGTTTTCTTTTTTCTTTCTAATTTCCTAAATTGTTATGAGTTTCTTTTAGACTATATGGTATGATCCTAAAGGGAAATTGAGTTTTTAATAGTGTTTAAGAACTAATTAACCCCCCTCAGAGTGTTTATTACCCTTTAAGTGATCCAAAAAGCAAAACCAATAAATATCATCTGACCCCCTTTGTGAAACAGAATCAAATTCCTTGAATTTAATATGTTAATCATATTTAATTATATAAAATATTCCATAATTATACTACTATCATAAGAGAAAAATCCTCTGATCTAAAGATATAATAAAATCTATATAACTAACTCTTCATTGTGCACATCTTCACTATGATGTGTAACCTAAAACATTAAATTTTTATAATTAATAAATCACATGTTTTCTCTCCAATAACTCTTAAAAAATTGTTCATTCACTCATAACAGGTTTTTCCTTTTATAGAAATATATATTTCTCATTTACACATCATGGTGTGGCCAATTCCATAAATTCATGGCCAACACATCACAAAAATAACTAAATATAAAAACATAAATCCCACTAAAAATCTTATATATGGACAAGATATAATTAAATGTATATAATAAAAATAATTTCCTCTATATTCCACAGTCTACTACTTCTTAAAAATTTAGTTTTACATGTGAATCTGAAATCCCCTAACGTATACAATGATTTCTCTTTATTCGATTATAAATTTTTGTATGCAAATCACAAAGGTAATCATACATTATTCCATATAAGACTAATTTTTTTGAGACTTATCCAATTTCTTTGAATTCTGGATCATAAAGTGGTGGATGTACTCTTATAGTGGCTTCTTCCTACTAATTACAAAATATAACATATCCTTTCATTCAAAACATTATATTTTTCTTACATTTTCTATCACAACTAATGTCATAGCCTTGATATTTAGACATATTAACGTGTATCATAGAATTTATCCATTAGAGCATTCATTTCCACCTATTATCTAAATCATCGATTTCATCATGGATGATCATACTCAAATATACCTGCCTAATTTAGTTCTAGATAGTAAAAATGGTGACTAAAAAATACAACCTCAAACACCATTTCTCAAACATTCCCCCCATTTATATTATTTATTAATTATATCTTAAATCCAACCACCATTAAATACCTAAAAATACATATGAGGATATAGATTTTTGATCCCATGATTTCTCTCCTTAATATAAATATTTAAATTCCTATCCTATCCATATTTGATTATTATCCCCCCTGTTGGGGTTTTCTAAATTTTTAATGAACAACCCAAGAGTTTTTTAAGGGAAACATGATTCTCCTAAAATCTATATTGGAGAGATTTTTATCCTTCAATTTAATGAAATCCATTTCCAACGATTTTTATTTCATTAGTTTACAACCAAAAAACCGGTAGTTTATTTCAACCATTTTAATGGTACCTTTACAGATATTAGATAGTTTAAATCACACATAAGTCAGCTTGAGTTACTGAAAATTTGGGTATATCTACCATCTTCTAAACTCTATGGTCAACTTATTATCTATTTAAATTTCATAAAAATTTACGACTATTGTTAAAAAAATTTGAAATAAATTCTAGATTTTCTATTTACCCTTGTTTCCAATTCTTGATAATATTTTTTAATATTCATATTTATAAATTTTATCCTATTAAGCTCTCAAATACATGTTAAATTGAATAATTATATTTTTTTAATTGATAAACATATTTTCATTGTGTTAGTTTAATACTTATAATTGATTCATTAAAATCACTATAGGTTTATTGAGTCAAAATTCAATGTAGGAAATAAGATATTAATTAAAAATTCAAGGATTTACATGCCACTCAACTACTTCTAGAAACACATACAACTTAAAATTTTTATTTCATCAAAAAATCATTCCATAATCTTAATCACAATTACACCAAACCATTAACATTTAAGAAATAAATAAATAGTGAATGATAAATACCACAAATCAAATTAACTAAAACCACTTTTTCTGGTAAAATTGTGATATCACTTTATATCTATGTACATGGTAATTTCAAATGGGCTAATACTTCTATTAATAAGGAATAAAAACCTTTAATTAGTTATCAAAAACTCCATATAAAAACTTAAACTCATGAAAAACATGAGATAATTCCTAACACAGAGTCACTAGTTGGTAGTTTTATCTTCTTATAGAATCTTTTGGTATCCTATAAGTTAATCATTTGAAACCACTTTTGTTAGTATAATAACAAATAAACATGAAATCTAAAAATTATATTTCCTTATCACAAATAACTTTTTTCCTTTCCTTGATGTGATGTAACATGTTGATATTCGATTGTATATGGACACTTCTTGAACATTAAATTATATAATTGACACTTCTTCTACATTGGAACTTTCTCTTCAAGATTTTTACATCTTTATTTCAAAGTTAGACTTGTAAATTTTCATATGAACATCAAAGTGGTTGTTTGAAACTGGTTTCTATGTCTGATATAGGTCTTGATAATATATTTTTCTCTATGTATCGATACTGAATTATACTTCAATAATTATTATTCATCTTGTTTCATGTATCTTATTTTATTCCATACATATATTATTTTTCCATCTCAATATTTTGTATAAGAATTCTAGGAAAATAATCTAACGAATCATATATCCTCGTTGATTATAAACTAATTAATATAAGATTTAAAATAAATTAATTACATTGGAAGTGTGATAGTTTTGTAATCCTAAAATAGAGGACTAAGGTTGGTTATATTACACCAACCATTTTCTTATTTTCATCTTCTAAGACATTAACTGGATAACATTAATAGTTATAAATTATCTCTCTAAATATCTTAATTTGAACTCTTCTTCTTAACTTGATTGAAATTCACTTAAATTTATAAATCATATTTTTTTTCCATTATTTTACCTCCCTAAAAAAATAACTCTATATATCTTCCAATCATGATATGGACTGGTATGGATGAAATCACATAATCTTGAATCTTACTTTTGGATGAGAAATTTCATCAAACTATCATTTGATTATTAAATACTTGATGTAATTTTATCTGTATATATATATATATATAAATGTAAATCATATTCTCTATCTTGGATATTTATTCTTATTCATTCCCAGCCTTATGATATCTTTAATAGTTTCGACCCATTTATTTATTCGGCCATTATTTGTTTCATTCCATGAATGTTTATATGAGTTCAAATATATAGGTCGTTAATATATACTCTTCTTTTCTATCAAATAAACCATATATGATACTTGAAACATCATATATTAACTTCTAACTTAATAATAATTTATCATAATGAATCCATTTTGGACTTCAATAGATTCTTCCAACATTATTTCATATCTCCTTCTTGACACATGTTGAAGGAACCTCATTTTTTCTCCAATATTAAATTATTAATTTTAATAATAATTCATGGATAATATATAACAAATAGTATCATAGGATTTTATATATGTAGTTTCTCCTTAGACACATAAATTTTGTGTACCAATCTTCCAAAAAAGTGGAATTATGATTTAACCTTTCATTGAGAATCATTTCCATTAGTTCTGGAAGGAATATTAAAACCTTTTCCTATTCCAAATTAATGTTTTTTATACCAATTGAGTACTTCATGTGATAATATTCAATTTTGGACTTCCCCCTTATAGGATTATACTCTAAAATGAACTTATTAAACTTAAAAACCTTCTCCTCTAATTGTATTCCTAAATTTACAATGTCATAATTATTTTCACATTATATAATTTTATATTCACATTTAGGAATGACACCGATGCTTTATGAGGTTTATCTTCATTACATTATTATCATAAAAACATTAATAAATTCATCAATTATGTCACTTTGTTCATTAATTTTATTGTTCATTCTTATAAATAATTTCATTAATGTAATGTCTTCTTTTATCATTGTTACATTATATTATTTCAAATATTCTTGGTAATCAAAGTGTTTTTCCTTTATCTATTAATATTTGTACTATAATCCTCAAAAATTTAAGATTCTATTATTTTTTTCCCAAAAAATATCAATATTTACCATGTGATGTGGTTTTCACATTCATATTATCATCCCTTATCCATTCAAGTGATTTAAAAACTATCTCTTCAGGTTTACATGAAATGTATAATGTTGATTTGAATTCAAATAGACATAATGAATCTATTATTTATCCCTAGAGTAATTCCAAATTTTTGGTAGGCATTTCTTTGGTTCTTCGTCTAGATTTTAGATATTACATTATTTTTTAAATGATTTATATTCAACAATAGTTGAAGTAAAAAGTATCTATTTATTATATAATTACTCTTTACTATAAATGTTTTCAAACTTTTTCCACATATACCTTGAATTTTTTAAGTGGTATATTTTCTATTATACATTTATACACAAGGGATCTATCATGTCATTCTTGAAACATGCATTAATCCCTATTTTTCATTGATCTGTCACACACCTAATTCCACACTATCTTTATAAATCTAACCCAATTATCAATATTTCATAGGGTATTAAAACATGTACCATTATATAACATGAACTCCCCCTAAAATTTGAAAATTGATTTTAAAAAACTAATGTATTCTCCAATCTAGGATCCATATCCTATAATTTCTCTATATTTTTAGTAGTCAACTATTTAAGGTTGAAACTCCAACATAACCTATTGTTTTTTATACTACTATTTGTAACCCATGAAAAAAATTTAGGGGGAGGGGAGGGATGGGTTAATCAGTGTATTTTTTAGTAAGCACTTTTATACTTATGAATTTTATCTACCTTTTTATATTTTTTTGTAGGGTTAGATTGAATAATTTTCGACCTATATATAATTTAATTTCTCACATTTCCTCACTAAATATTACTAACTAATGAATAAATTTAAACAATTTACTTTGCAAGTTTATTTTAATTAGTTCACCTTAAAGGGATATTCCAAGGATTTTATGCGGATATTTTGGCAACATAATGATAGTATATACTACTCACTATAGTTATTAAATATATTCTGAAAAGGAACACTATCGATCCTAGGTACACTCCCTCTTCCTATTATTTATTAAATAAAATTATTAGGTATTGGGAAGTTTATAAAAATTGGGTAACATTTGAAAATTTATAGATATATTTATTGATACACTTTCTGTATAGGTCACCACGATTCCTCACATCTTCATCTCCATGTAGATTATCCTTTAAGATCTACTTCGTTGTTATTCCCTTCATAAATGCTAGATGATATCAAATCCTTTATTTATTGTAGATTCTTTTTAATCCTTATAAATAAGAATATAAAACCCCTATTCTAGATTAAAATAATTACACAATATAATTATATTGTTTTTCTTCTTATTTTGCAATAAGATATAGAGGTGAAATTCCCCTCCTTACATTATCCTCTCCAGGAAATAAAAATATTAGTGAATCTCTATTTTTTTTATATGTATTATTAGAATCAAGATATTTCAATTCAATAAAGCATTATATTATTTATCTATAAAAATTTATATTCAATATATTCAACAATATTCTAAATAAAAAAACTGATAGTTATATAAGATTCATGTATTTAACCAAGTTAGTCTATGAGTGGGGATTAATTTATCTTCTCTTGGCCACATCTAATTCTTCCATATGAACCAAATAGTTTACTGTGGTTATAAACATTACAATTATATTGAGTTATTCCCTAAAATCCTCTAGTGGATATATTAATTTATATTCTAGTCAAATATTCCATATATTCTTGAAATAATACCTTCCTTGTGTAACTTCTTCCATTACAGTGTGGTCTCCACTAATTCAGCCATTTAATTGGGGTTGTCTCCTTCACTATATTGTAATTCTTAGTCAATAATCATATCCAAAAAATTTACTCCATAACTTTTACCTATTCTCCCCAAAATCATAATGTTTCCCATCTAAAGCATCTAAATTCTTTGAACCTATTATAATGTGAATGATTGCTTTATAGGGAAATAAATTATAAATTTAGTAAACACATAATGCTTCTATTATTAAAAACAATTTATAACAAACTCAATATATTATAGTGAATTACATATCATTATTTTTACAAGTTGTGAAAAGACCATCATCTATTGCTTGAATGTACTCAAATAGTTTTTACCCCTGAATATCTTCTTAACTTCATTTGCATAACATCATCTATCTTATGGCTTTTATGACCTTAATAATAATTTATTATAAAACCTATTGTGGAATGAAACTCCTCTTACAAAAAAATTCACCTAATATCTAGAACCACCAAATGATCCTAATAATCATTATAACATTGTTCTCGAAATTGTGATGTGTAACCCAAAACACTAAATTTGGAAAATAAATAGTATTTCATGACTATGATAACTCATATATAGTTCTTCCATAAGTTTTATAAACTAAATTTTATTTTTTTTACTTACAAGTATTTTATAATTTACACTTCTCAATGTGGTTATTTTCATCATGATGTGGCCAAAAATCTTCAAAATTAGTAATATATAAAACCATATGTTTCTATAACAATATTTCATATACAGCAGATATACTCTTATATAATCTAGAAAAAATATTATTCCAATTTCATCATTCTACTACTTCCAAAAAGATTAATCTTATATATAATTCTAAATGAATGTTATATATATAGTGACGCCTCTTCATGACTATTCATAATTTTCTTGAGTAACTCACAAATTCAATCTAATGGGATTCTAGAGAAGACCCTTACAATTTTATACGTATCTATTTTTTTTAAATTTGAGAAAAAATTGAAAAGTGCTTGTACAATAAGCATGGTTTTATCCTTATACTTTTAGGGAAAAAAACCATATCATTTAATATTTATCTTTCTTCAAACCATTTCACAATACCTACAAATCTAAGACCTTGGTATATAGATATATACCATTATCTTATTTCATTTCCCCACTAATGCATCCACGCACACCTCTTCTCTCAATATTAAATGTATTCATTGATTTCTCACACTTAGATAAAATTTTCATTATTAAGTGCTTGATAATAAAACCCATCATTGTCATTAAATCTGAAACCAAACACATTTGGTCATAGCATGTCAAATACTGTTCAATCATTAATTATGAAACACTTTTTGTCAATATGACACGTTGAATTTTTTTTTTAATATTGGAAATTAAATTTCACAAATATAACATTTCCATATTAAAAATTACAATCAAATATCAAATGAAAACAGGAACATACCACTACCCATGATTTATTAGAACCATATAACACATATAGGATTACACCCTCTCAATGAAGATGATAAGGATGATGAACTATATGAAACTATATTTTGAATATGATTTATCTTTATTGTAAAACATTGAATTAAATCAATAAATATCTATAAAAACAATAAAAAAACTTTTGATCCATTAAATCATCCCATATAACCATAAATGTTATAAATTATGGAAGGAATATTTATTATATTTATGGTTTTAGATCAACATGTCAATGTACACGGAGTGCATTCACGATAATAGAAAGAAATGAATATGATTTAAATAATTTTCCTTAACAGTTTAATAAACAAGTGCTGGTGGAAATAAAAAAATGATAGAGTTTATTGGGGGAATGAACTAGCTATTGGTGGCACAAGATTTCCTAGAACCAAAGTTAGAAATATGGTAAAAGGATTCTTGAATATTTATATTCTATGTTTTAGAATGAAATGTTCTTCTAAAAATATATAGACTCTTTAAAAATTTCCAACATATACTATGATTTCTATAAAATAATGCAGAAGAACTCAAAATAAAAAGATATAGGTAGTGTGGTCTTTCCCATTCCATCCTATAATAGTATATCACTACTATAGTATTTATATTAATTTTTTTCTAATTGATGTTTTCTCCATATATAGAACTAAAATTAGTTTTTGATCTTAGTGGATAAAAGAACCATTTTTAATTTATAATTATTTAATACTTATATTTTTTTTTATTTTTTTTTCTCCTAGTATTAGAGTCAAAATGAATTATTTATATTACCAAGTTAGTGATTGTTTCTCTTTTATTTATTATTAATCCAATTATATTATTCTAACAAAACAAATTCCCCCAATGAATCTAATTAAATTATTTTATAGTATATAATATGGTATTGATAGGTCCATAATGGAGTGGTTCACAATTATGATCTTTTGAGTTGGGGTGAAGCACCTAGGATAGAATGTTTGTTAAGAAAAAAAACTATTTCGGAATTTTTTTAAATATGGAATCTAGGTTTACTATTATACACTTTACATACAATAGAGTTGATGTGAAATAAGATCCCACATAAGAGAATATTAATCTCCCATACACAATAAATTATATATAATAGATTTATTTCAAATGATATTATGAGTACTAAACAACCTTAATAGGGTAGCTACTAAGAAAGAATGAACCTAACACCATATAAGAAAAAAAGTACAGAACGAGCCTGGGGGCCCCTTAAAAGATCACTCATTATTTTTATGAACATTTGTTACAATTTATACATTTTAATTTTATATTTTTTTATCAAAAAATATATTTATTTTATTATTTTATTTTCATTATATTTTCTTATTTTCATTATATTTATTAATTCAACAAAAGTGACAAGTGAAAATATAGAAAAATACATATTAGTGAAATCCTTGAGAGACGACATAATGTATTCACTAATATTATATTTTCTAGATTTTTATAAACATAATTTGATGTGGACCTATAATAGGAAACACATAAAAAATTCTATTACCATAGAGGATGATAATACACTCATACATTCATTTCTATTGTTTTCATTGTATTTCTTTTTTATTTTCCTTATTTTTATTTTTATTTTTTCTATTATTTTTTTTATTTTCAAATATTTTATTCATTTATTATTATTTATTATTTATCATTTTCATTCATTATTTTATTACATCCCATTTTTTATGTTATTTGTTTAATTATTTCATACTGTATAATAATCATTATTAATTTTCTTATAATAATTTTTATATCCATTGGATGCTTCATAGAATTTACCATAAGAATAATTATTTATGTTATTCCTCTCCATCATATTTGTTTAAATAATATCTAACATGATATATATTTAGAATTTTTATTAACATAATTGAAATAAAATGATAAATGATAGAAAATTTTTTATTTGGGGAGTGATAGGTTTTTGGGGTTTTCTTTAATGTTTTTATGTTTTTTGTGAGTCTTGATTTTTATGAAAAAAAAAATTAAAAGAAAAATTTACATTTAAAATACACTCTACTTTGTTTTGATTCCTAGATTCTATGAGAAAATATCTGATCCAAAAATCATTATTTTAGATGATTGATAATATGAATCATTTTGTTAAAATAAAATATTTATAATTTGATAGAATCAACAGAATATTTTAATTCATGTAATGAAAATATTATCCTTTTTTCACTCCCACTCTCAATAGAAATTTTAAGAAACACTGACATGTTCTTATTTTACTCCTATTTTTGGGAGTTTTCGTAATTATTGGATACTATAAATTGTCTCATTTATTTTCCAAAACTATAAAATAAAATATTAATTAATGCTATAGAGGGTATTTTTATCAAGACTATATAAACCCCTTATGACCACCATAGCATTCAACACTCCGTTTATCCCTTGGAAAGAATGAACTTCTATTTGGATAATTTATATTACATGTGAATAGTTTCTTCACAACCCATATCCTAGTCTATTACATGAAAATATTTCATCGATAAGAAGGGGAGATGGTTTAAATCATTGGTTCCTTGAGAGGAAGTAAAATTTATTTTATAGATTGTGAGAGGTCTAAATTTTTTTACTTTTTGTGATTTTATAATCTAATTATTCAATCAAATTTAATTCCATCTTGTTTCAAAAAGGAAAAATTGTATATAAAAAAACAATAAAAAAAATTAAAAACATATATGTATATATATATTTAATATCAGATTAATTAATTAATTATGTTTTAAAGACTTGTAACCCATTAAAAAGGGGCAAAAAATGTTTTTTGGAATAATTATAGGGCAATGAGTGGGTCATTCCAATTTTTTAGTTTACATTGTGAAATATACACTATATCTTAATTGAAAAATTAATCTATTTAATTTTTTATATCAATTCAAACATGTCTTCAAAGAGATATTAAACCATATATAAGTACTCATTAGTAATTATTAACATAGAGTATAATAATATAAAACATAGAAACTTGTAAATACAATGACTAAACACATATAAAAAAGGATATATCATAACACTATATATTGTATCCTTGTGTGTTGAGATATTATTTTTTTATGGTTGGTCATTAAGGTGCATGATTCATAATATAAATTTTAAAAATCTATTAAATAAAAAGAGATACATATGAAAATAATTTTCAATTGAATGAGAAAATGTCAGTATAGTTTTTTTATTTCTTGGATTGGGTGTTTAAACGTGGAAGGATAAGCATTATTCAGAATTCATAGATATTATTCTCACATGAGTGAGAGGATTTAGATTGGAGGTATTTATGGAACCAAATTATAAGAAAAATTATCTTATGATTCATGATATTTAATACCTAAAATTTATATAAGTAAATTACATTTACCACATTTTATTAATTATTATTGTTTTTGTTGTTAAATTTTAAAACTAATATAAATATTTAAATTCATTGATTTATTATTTTTCTCTTATTTAATTAATTATGAAGAAATTTAATCTTTTGTTTTTCTCATGGAGGGGGTGAAGAGTTCAAGGAAATTAAATGAATTTTGGACATAAAATATTTTTTTTATTGGAATAGAATATCATAGTGAATTATATATTCATATCAACATAAATGGTTTTCCTTATTCCTAATATAGATAAAAATCTAGAGTATTAACAAGGGCATATCATTTCTCATTACTCATTCACTGAGTACAAAATATTTAGATAATAAGTAGTAATATCAAAGAATCCAAGGATAATTGAAAACTCACCCATTTAATAGAGAAAATTGTTTGTGATGATAGATTCACATTTATAGCATAACAATATCAAAAAATAGAGATATATATTCATTGTACCATCCCAAAATTTATCACTCTACAGTAACCATATCATTTTGTTACATGACCTCATGGGTGCCTCTCTATTTACCATAGGATTCCAAATAATATGGAGGCTTTAAGGTGAGATTATAGGGAGCCCACATAATAATATTTAAGTAGAATGAAAATATAAAAAATTATATTCAATTAGTCCACATAATGTTCAGTTGAATAAATAAAGAGTCAAATACTAGTCAACTAAATAAAAACAACATAAGCATGCTATAATAAAAGTGCCCAATCAAAAATGTCACACAAGATAGGAAAACATCAACAAGATCTATCATTGGAGGTTACTTTATAACCCCAAAAAATATATATATACTAGGAAAGAAAACCACAATATGGTCTCAATTCCCATCGGCCCCCCCCTATCTGAAATTCATCTAATCCTTCTAACTAAACCAAAAAATGTTGTGAATTTACCCTACCTAAATATATGATAATTATTTCTAATCAGTTTCAAATGTTCCATGTTTGATCATGCAGGGTGTGATTAAAACTCAATATGACACCACCAATGGTGTCCTTAGCATAACTAGTTTATTATGGGTATGAAAGTGTTTTATGATCATATTAATAAAATATAGAATTGGCCTTTAGTATAAGATACCACCATTGATCCTTGGGTTCTGTAGGGATGAAAAGGATTAATCATGCATAATTATTTCAGAGTAAGATTTCTCTGAACATGTCACCTAATCATTACCTTTGAAATGGAACCACTTTCTAAAACAATTTGATCATATCATTTTCAGGCGGAATGTTTCCTCACCCTATAAAAATATCATCAATATCACCATATGGGGGAATGGTACCCCGCCATTAAAATATATATTTTTATCATAATCAATGGGGTATGACACCAAATTCTAGAAATATTTCGTCAATACCATCATCAATAAGAAATGATAGACCACCCTAAAAAATAACAACATCAGCATCTGGGGGAACATAAACCCACCATGGAAACATCTCAACAATATCATCATCATAGGGTAATGACACCACACCCTAGAAATATATATCAGTATCCTCATCCATTAGTAATGTATGACATCTGTCAAAACATATCATTAATATCATCGTTAGGGGAAATGGATCCTCCCAATACATCTCAAAACAAATACCTAGTGGTAATCACCTCTCTAAAAACTAATATATCATACAACTTGGGGAATAAATTTACTCCCAAAACTCAAATATCATATATATACTCTTAGTAGGAAACAATTCCTCTCCTTGGAACACATATATATCCTAATTTTATGGTATTTCCACTTGAAAAAAATCCATTCACATTTCCTAGGTTAGACTCTCAAGAACACAAGATATTCCCATTGTTTAACTTTTACTAGCCAATAACCTCTCAATCCCTCACACTAATATTCTCTAAAGTTATAATGAGACTAAAGAACCCACTATGGGACCATATCTCACATCTCAATCTAAACTCCCCACATATTCACATTTGTATCCTTCCAAATCTAGTTTCAAAGACCATCACTCATAGGGAATAACATCCCTCAACATTACCATGATTACATCACGGAATAATAAACCACAGTGTAAATATAATAACATGAATAAACGAAATTAATGGAATAAATCCAATCCCACTTTATAAGACATTCAAGGCCAGTACTCTCAATCCCAACCTAAACATAAGTCCTTCCCATGGCATACCTACCTTGGGACTCATCTACTAGTGTAAGAGGTACACTCACCCCACACACTAGTCAATTATCCAAGAGCCTATAATGTTTCCCAAAACATCTAGATGACCTATCCTGAAGCCAATAATTTCAAATCAATCACTCTACCATGATCATTGGGAGATAAGGGTACTTATATCAACATCCACTATGTTATATTAATTTATTTTATAACCCTCTAGGTTTCACATATCACATAGTGGATATTTTCATTCATTCTAAAAGACACTGGTGTTCAAGGAACCAAATTAGTGTTCAATGGTGCATTGTCTCTGAAAACACTTCCCTTCAAGGCATCAACAATAATGAAAAAAATATAATTATAATCTGAGGTATATCCCATAGAAATGGTGAGACAATATATTACATACTACATCATAGATGGAATAAACCTTAAGGATATTTATAGGGACCACCTACCTCATCCGGAGTTATTCCCTTTGAAGTATCCCATGTACATCCTCTTAAATATAATCCAAACACAAACAATCATTGTGGATAAATAGGTGGAACTAAATCCATAAATAATAATCATAATTAATTATATAAAAATTATAATTAAATTATACATTATCCTACTATTAAATACATGATTAATTTAATAAATATTCCCTTTATCATAAACAAAGAATTTATCACTGGGTGATCTATGTTGGCTCAATAATTATGTGAAGGGATTAACCCCACCCCTTATATCCACCTATTACTAATCCAAAAATAATACATACTTTATTATTTCAACACATCGATCAATTTCACCCAAATTAATGTAAAACCCTAAATAAAACAAAAAAACACCATACATCAATAAAAAAGAACAGTGAAATAATCACTCCCATTATTATATCCATTATAACCCATACACAAAGCATAATTAAGATTGATGATACCACTATTCTCTAGTGGAATTGTATCCTTGACAATCAGACTAGGAAAAAGGCAATAAAAGAACATGGGAGAAGAAAAAGGAAGAGAATGATGGTTGTCTTACCTTAAATCCACACATTAAAATCCTCTCAAACCACCAGGATCAAAGTGATAAAATTTTAGAATTAGGTGGAAGAATATCCTAGTCAACCCTACTATAATTTAAAGAAATGATGAAAAATCCATTGGGAATTATAATATATAATGAATAAAATATCAGCCCAACCTTTTAAAAAATTCCCAACTAGTTGGTCATGGAATTAACATGATAGTCACCTTGAGACAGCTTAGTGGTGATGAGCTATCACGAAATTGACCTTATTGGTTTTGATGATATATATTACCTCTATTAAGACATCCTTAACTAATAGAAAAATATTTAACCATTACCCTTCAGGGTCCCAAAGACACTATATCAGGATGGAGATTCTGACCCTAGAACCCCACTATCATAGTATGACCTCTCTAACAATGGAATGACCCCTACCTTCTAGAAGAAAAAAATTCAATAGTCCAAGACATCCAAAAATGGTCTTCACACATCATTCTATAACACCACCCCATGGATACCCTTCATGATGTGGACTTTATGTGATATACTGACTAGCCTATCCTTATGTGAAACATACCAAGGCATGCATAAATTCACATGGACCAATACATGTGATTCACCCAATTTTCTAAATTTAAATACATAGTGTTCATAATTATTGAATGAAACACTTTTCCACGTCATAACCCTCATGTCCCAAATATTTTATCGAATACGTGTGAGTGACCAACAGGACCCGACACCCGAGGCTATGGTGTGACCCAATATGTTTGACTCCTTCTGTTAGTGAAAAACTCTAGACGAATTTAAAAATATTATGACACAGACTGATTATGGGGTGACCTACTTCTCTTACACTATGTATCCCCTCTAACTATTGTTCGATCCCTCATCCATTCTCTTATTATGGTGTTTCCCTTATCCTTTATTTTTTGATGATATGTCCATGGCCCAAAAATTATTCCATGAATAACCCAACCCTAAACCAATTCTCACTTGAGAACCATAAGAACCAACAAAGTCATTAAACACTTCGAAAAATTATACTTATAGAAATTTCAACCCTCAAAATCCCGTTCAGAATCCAAATTCTGAAAAAAATTATATAAAATTGAAAAATCATGTCTAAATTCTATACCTCTATCTAGTCATGTTCATGCAGAAACCACTCCTAAAATAGATCTAATGCTAACAACCACTTCCATACCACACATTTTAGTGTTGAATATTTCCACCGACTCTATGAAAATGGTCTACTTGAAATGTAATTAATGAATTCTAAATTTACTAACATCACCCCAAATTAGTTGATGTTATTAGTCTACACTAGTTTCTAACTCAATATTAACTACACCAATGCACCACCCAATCAACCTTACTAGAATCCACCATCTCACTCATATGATTATATCATAACATTTTCCTCATCCTTATTACAGATGTTGTAATTTTATCCCCAATCATGAACGTTTCATTGAACTGGTCACTCCACTGACCTATTTTCCAAACCACAAACCTAGTTTTACCACATGAACATCATCCTATATTTATCATATATTATCTCCTAAACATATTTACTCAACCTAATTCTCATCAGATCATACCGACATCAGGGTATTTTATATTAATTACACGAACCATAAAATATCAACAAAAATAATTTGGTTGTGTCCACTAACAGGTCACTACTGACATTTACCAGGATCTTCTCAATTACATTTCCATGTTCATTTATCATATATGGTGTTCTCACCACCATTGGACATTCTTTATACATTATCCATCGATAATACTATATGATATCCACTAATATATGAACACTAAAACCCATGAGACTCTTTAATATTTCTCTAATTGGTTCTAATGATATCATGATTCCTTACACTTCCACTATCCAATACCACTTATTTTATGTTTCTGTAAACATGGTCATAAGATGTTTAACAAAAGGTCCTTGACTTTTCTCACCATTACCGGACTCTCACATTTAATCTAACTATAAAACCAACTATGCCTGACTAGAAACTATTAATATATAGATTCCAAACTCACAACATTAAATTCATTGTATGGATTCCTTAGCTATCCTTCCTACTCACTAGACACCTAAGTATATCCCAAGACCCAATTACCATGATTCCATATATCAAACAATTGAAAATGTGACACATCTCATCTCTCATATGTGTGGAACACCCGAGTATATATATTGTCTTAAAAAACACTTGATCATTTTAAATTTCATCATAGATATCTTATATCACCTAATGGTTACATCCTATTACATTAGTTCCCACTAGTCAAGCACACTTGACCATACTCTAGAGTATCCATTTCTCTAACCAATATGTTTTTATAGCATCAATGGACAATAACCATCATTATTCATCTATCAAAATAAGGAGTTTTATTTCTTTCAACTATCATCTCTTATCTGATCACCATCTATGTGTATTCATCCAATGAACCTATCTATATCCCTTTTCCTAACTCCATATCAGCAACAACTAATAAGACATATACACTATAAAAATATACTAGCATACATAAAGGTCCTTCCCCAAAACTAAAATCCATGGAATACATAGGGAAGTCACAAAATTTCATATCCATGCATTAAGGACGTATCAAATACAACTACCAGGAATTTTCATATGTTATCATTCCACCAACTTAGGGGTCACACAACATATGCACCATAATCTTCATATCTTGATGACTTAAAAAAATAAATGAATCTACATTTCTCATATGTAATCCAATCCCATTCACATCCAACCAAAGAATATTTTTACCAACCTCAGGAAAAACACTAGTTTCGCCAATTGAATTACTACATGAGTTAATCAAGATATCACTCTATTAGAAAATTTTATGATAGTATCCACAAAAATAATATCATAGTGATTCCTAATAGAAGACATTAATAAAAAAACATACCCAAGTAAGTGTACAACTCAGTGCTTCCCTACTGTAGCATACGACTCATACCATCATCAGTTATATCCCATCATTCCTAGGATCACATGCTTAATGTACCACTAACCATTCATCAGATTACAATTCATCTCATTAATCCTAGGGGTGTTATCCTGATTAATTATCTAATAATCCCTCTCGTATTGTTTAAACTTACCACAACATGAGAACTAAACAATTTTTCAAATATATATTTTCAGATAAATATTTATGCCTCTACCATATACTCAATCTCACCTCTTATGTGTCAATTTAAAACATTAATCATTTACACATTTTAACCATGTTTGAGGGAACTTACAATCACTGGCTATATCTTATATCTCAAGTTAACTTCATATATCCCAACTCATATCAAAGAATAATTAAAAATTCACATAATACTCAATTATAGAACATGGGTAAGAAATATCTTAAGCCACACATCAATATGACTAGATTACCACATCTATAATATAATCCACAAATCACAGAGTCCAGAACTCAAAAAAACATCTATGATCTGATATTAGATATCATAAAGAAATTTTTAATCAAATACACCCACCCTAGGGTTTTAAAGTGTATATAAATTAAGTATCTCTTGCTCAAGCATCTGCCTAGAAATCTACCATCATCAGGATCAAGATCACATCGACATGCATATAACATACTCACACCTCGAATATTAATATTGAGTATATCAAAACCATTGTTCACATAAATGAAATTCTATTAATTTTTTTAATGAAATTTTTTTATTTGTTTGTATTGTAATTTTATTTAACTAATACTGTATGATTGGAGAAATATTTAATTACAACCAATAATTAAAAATCATCCATTTTAGTAAAGTGGATTTCCACTAAAAATATATATTGAAAGCACTATATTTTTTTTAAACAGTGAGTAGCCAAACCTATTTTATTTTTCAGAATATGTGTCTTAATCATATATAATAAAACACTTTTCATTTGGAGAAAAGTTCATAATATGGTGTATGAACTCCTGCAACTTTCCACGTTGATAAAAGACAAAAAAATCCATTAAATTGATAAATCAATAAGGTAACCCATATATTTCACAGTGATGAAATAAACTATAACAATGATTACCTTGTAAAGTAATCCCAAATTCTAGGTAATTTTTCCTAACTCATGTATGTTATTGTTAGACACACAAAATATTTCTAATCATATTTTATAACTATTTATATAAATCACCTACCCTATCCCAAAATTGTAAAAAAACAGTGTTGTGACACAACAATGTAATTTATCAACAGCAGATTACTCTATAGTAACCCAACCGGTGTGTTAAGTGACCTCTAACATGCCTCCCTATACTTTAAAGGTTTCTAACCTATAATGAAGAATAAGGTCATACCAAAGTGAGACTATACCATCATATTAGATTAGAGAGAAAATAATGTAAATAATATACAATAAGTACTTATGATAAGATACTTAATAATAAGGTAATAAATTCATGAAAAATGAAGATTAATAAATTAATCAATCCATAATAGAAATTCTCCATAAAAAATGTCTCATGAATCCTGAAAACATCAAGAAGATATATCTAGGGTAGATCTTATACAACTGAGACCAAAATATATAGATTAGAAGAAAAAAGTACAAACTGGTCTCAAATCCCAATATGGTCCTATCTCTTAGCTCCATCCAAGCCATCAAACTAATTTAACCAAAATTGGGACTCTTCTTTAACTAAAACTATGATCACGAGGTCTTTTTAGGTTCCAAAATGTCAGGTCTTCATAATAAAAATGTGAGAAAAACTCAATAAGACACCAACAATGATTTCCCCCAACATACTTAGTAAATATACTGTATATACAATCTAACATGCTCAGAATAATACAATAATGCTTGAATAAATATTTAAATATAGAACTTTTGATCCTTAGTTTATAATGTGACAT
The DNA here is from genome assembly GCA_963277665.1 of Viscum album. Lineage (NCBI taxonomy): Eukaryota > Viridiplantae > Streptophyta > Magnoliopsida > Santalales > Viscaceae > Viscum > Viscum album. The sequence goes on along the minus strand of OY728157.1, from coordinate 1,144,159,912 downwards.
AAAAGATTAAACTTACATGTTATTTCTAGTATTGAATGCCTATGAACATGTCACATTTCCATTAGGTAAAATTCAACTGCTTCCTAAAATCATTTCATCACATCAATGTCAGGGGGAATGGTTCCCCAAGTTAGAAAAATCTCATCAATTTTATCATAAAGTGGAATTTCACCACACCCAAGAAACAAGTATCAGTATTATCATTAGGGTAAATTACACCCCATCCTATAAGCATCGCATCATTATCAATACTAGAGGTAATGGTTTCCCACCCTAGAAACATATATCATTGTCATAATCAGGGGGAATAAATCATGAACCTTGCAATATCTCATCAATATCATCAATAAGGGGGGAATGAAACCCCAAACTTGAAAAATATATTCAAATCATCATGGAAAATCACAACCCACTCTATAAATATATCCTCATTACCTTCATTGAGGAGAATGTTTCCCCAGCTTAGTAATTTTTAATATCACTCGCCTAAGGATAATATCCAACCTAAAACCATATATAGAATATACCCTCTAGAATTGTATCTCTATAGAGCCTTGTTTATCATTCATACATATAAAAATAACTACATGCTACCCTAGTACAAAATATATCTTATAGTTATATAAGTTAGACAATATCTTAAGCATGGTTTACATGTCCTTGGTTTTCCTATCAAGTACACAACCTATACCAATAACAGTATTAATACAAGTATATAACCTCATAAATACTTTCAATAATCCCTCAAGGTTAAACTTGAGTCTCAGTCACCCACTGTAGTACATAATTCATATATCTTCCCACACATCCCCTAAGGACACATTTATCTATTTCTAAAATGTTTGTTGAAATTTCAGCAAACAGAGGTATGAAATTCCCTTAAAATTTATTTTATTACATCATGTAATAATCAACCACGCTAGTATATAATATAATCTTCATAATAAGTTATTGAAATAACACTGATTCTACTTCCTATGTTTTTCGAGGTTAGTCCACTAACACCATTCCAACAGACAATGCCTTCATATGGAATATCCACTCCAATAATCACTTAATAGTGGGGAATAAACACCCAATCATGCACTAATCTACTTGATAAAAGGCTAAAAGGTATCCCTAGACTTACTGATCACTTATCCTTTGGAGAAACATTAACAATCTATCACTAACCATGATAATTTTCGTTGATTTTTTTTGGCATAGACAATGAGATACTCACTGAGTTGTCTCCCCTGAGACAATTATTATGAAAAGTGGTTCACACCACCGCTAGTATCTAGTTTCACCTAATCCAAGAATGAACCCATATCTTTTCTCAACACATCAATCAATTTCCCAAAATTTCATGGAGAACCCTACCTAAATAAAAAAAATTGTATCCCACATGAAAATGATTAATGACATAAAGAAAAACTACCTCCATTACCCCTTTTACAACTCACCTACCATATCCAAATAATTTGGTAGTATTTTGTCATACGTAGATGGAATCGTCTCCCTGAAACCATATATAGGTGAACTAAAATAAGAAGAGAAATTGGGAGAATAAAAAATGGAGAAGAAGAGTTATCTTACCTTGAATCCATGTAATGAAACTCTCCCAAACCACCTAGATCAAAGGTATAATAAAAGATATAGAAGGGGGAAAATGACCTTAGCCTTCCTATTATCAAACTTATTAAAGTGAAAAACATCCCAAAGGGGGCTTCTAATTTTGAAACAATAAGATACCATCGATCACATTAAGAAAACACACATCTAATTGGTCAGGGTGTGACCATGATGGTCAAGTCATGACACTTTAGTTCCCAAATAATATGGTGGTATATCTTTTCAATGTCATAATACAAACTCATTATCCAAGGGAGAGGTACCTACCTCAAAGGAAGATATAATAATTTAAACCTTCTAGGATATGGTGTTACTATCCTTAGACAGAGGACCAAAACCTCGAAAACCCACCATTAAAGGTTGACCATTCCAATCATCACAAATAATCCCACATTTTAGAAGAAACAAATTCCATGACCCAAGATTTCAAGGCATGTATATTATTTTTCAAACTATTACATTTGACATTACGTGATGCTTTTTGGCATGGTCCCTGGGTCACATAATGTTCAACATCATAATGCAATAAATTTTTAAAGGAAATTCATAAAATCCCTTGGACCCAAAAAATAAGGAACCTATCCTCTATATTCTTTTGGTATTTAAGTATCAACCTTATGACTTAAAATCAATATCCTCATTGTGATCCTCACACCCTACAAAACTAACATAATACTTAAGGGTAACCTTCACTAGGTGACACCCCAAAATATGGCCTAAATCAATACGTAGGTTCTTTAATTTAGGTAAAAACTCCTATAAAACATCTATTACATTGTAACCCTCATTGCTAATGTGCATGACACACTGCCCAAACGAAATTAAACCCCTCTATCCATGGTATGAAACCATTATTACCCATTTTTTAAGGTATGAAACACACATATAACTATGTGATATTCTATTTGAATCCCATATATTACAATAAGTCCACCTTGACCATGCTCTGATACTCACCCAATCACCCAAGGAACCTTTTGGGTCTAAGATCACATCTAAAACAACTCTTTGGGAAGTTCTAACCCTTTGAATCTAATTATAAATTACATTTTTTAAATCATTCATTTTTTCAAGACCAAAACATTAAATTTTATTTGAATATAAATACATGCAATGACATTGGATGTTATATATTTTCTCTATAAAAATTATCATGTTGGTAAATTTCCATCCATGATAAGCATGTAATCAATATAAATTGTATCTTAGTTTCAAATAAATTAATTTAAATAATTTATTTCTATTTAAAAAAATCATATACTTGAAAATAAAATTCATTCTCCAGTGTTTCATGATATAACACATTTCATGATACATAAAAACCAAATACCAACATTTATGACATCACCTTATTGATAAATTTTAAAAGGAAGATTAACTAATTTGAATCATACTATAAATATTATATATCTATATAAAAACCTTTTAGCATTAAATTATAAAAAAACTGTCATTTCATAAATTCATAACTAATAGAATAGGGATTATTCATTTTCATGTACCCATGATCAACCATATACTATTGATAGTGACCCATCAATGAAAACTATAGCCACATACAATGGAGATTTTGTTCATCTGGTGTTTTAATGAAATAGTCCATGAATATCATGGCTATTGAAAACCATATTATCACTGTTTTTATCACCTAGGTATATAGTGTAATTTATATTTTTGGTATCCAAATCCTCTTCCACCTTTATCATAAAAATAATATACCCCTAACATTACTAATCTGCCTCCATGAATCTATCAATCACCATAAAACCCATCATTTATCCTCCATGAAGGAATCCCTTAACATTGATCCTCCGACCCAAATTCCATTTCCCAATAGCATCACATTTTAATTGTAACTTAACATTGAGTGGATTTTTTCTCATATATGGACCTCCACTATTATCTATAAGAAATATTGTTTTGTAAACTATTCAAATATAAAGTCTAGTTGACTTTCCATTCGGATAAACTACTAGTTAATTAATTATGATATGTAATTCTATATTTGATAGATAATTTGGTGATGATGAGTTGAACTAGAAGGAAATCTAATTTGACTAATTTTTCTCACCAAGACAAATTGTGTTTTAGAGTATTGAATAAGGAGAGAAAAATATTTTGTTAATTGATTAATTTGATTAAATACTTTATATTAATAACAAGTTTATTTGATTAATTATCATAGTAAGTGACTATTTTTCAATATTATTTCATAATTTGTTTTATTTTATTAATTAACATATTATTTGAATATGGTATTAAATTAATATATTTAATAATTTAGCTTTTAATTTGATTAATATATTTTCCAAAGTAAAGTCACAAGATTTTCTATTTAATATACTACTTTTTTCAAAAAAATTAGTTGTTTATTTCAATTTTTCTATCTATTTAAATTATGTGTACTTAAATAAAAGTTATATATACATATATTTTACTTAGATGATTTTTTTTCCAATAAAAATATTCATTAAATCATGCATTTACTAATAATATATGCATTCATGCATGTAATATTTAAAACTAACTATTAAAAAAACATTTGGATATTACATCATTAAATTAATTTAACTTAATCATATTTATTTAATAAAATGATTAGTGACATATATAGGAATTTAAAAATAATAATTTGTTATAATGACATGAAATGTAATGTATTTTTAATATTATGATTAAAACAAATGTGGATTTTTTTAATTCTAATGTCTTTCATATATAATATATTATTTATTTCTTTTTTTATTTGTGTGTTGTTGATTTTAATGTGTTAAAAAAATTATATTTTTTTAACATGTGAGTTTCCATATATTTTATATTTGACTTCTATATTTTAATAGTTTTATATTTTAAAATTGGAATGAGTAGAATAAATTCAAAAAAAATCATAAATCTTAGCATAATTTTATTTTAAACAATTATATGGAAACATCAATGGAATTATATCGACATCATTGATATTAGAACATTTAATAAAAAACATACCTTTTAAATATTTTCTGTAGTCACTCACATTGAACCATGAATAATATTTATGATTTTAGATTTTAGAAATTATTTATATCTCAATTATTTAATGTGTCGACATAAATTTTTAAAATTTATAAATAAATCATGCTTTTAATAACACTCTTATTTTTATACAAAATTAGATATAAGATGAATGTACAATGCTAATTAGATATCAAAGGATATTAAAAATTAATTATAATTGTTTTTATATTTTCAACTCAATAATGATTTAGGAAGATGGTTTTTTAAATTCCCATGTTACAAATGTGTTGGAAGACCATGGTTAACTGTTGAATAATTGATTTAATTTTTTAATTTTTTTCAAACTAATGACCACTTATTGTAGAATAGTTGATAAAAAGATCAACGTGTCAATTATGTTATGTTAACTAAAAGTATTAGTATAGAGAATTTGATATAAGGATGTTTTCTATTTGTTTATCAAGAGGTAACTCGTTATTGAAATATGCACTATGAAATGAATATAGATCAACAATTCAAATAGTTTTATTTATTTAAAAAATTCATTCAATATTCAAGAATCCCAATATATCAATTATGTGGTAAAATGATAAAACAAGTGTTTTAAATGTGATTTAATCATAAATATATATACATATTTACTTATATTAGGATTTTTTATTTACTTTCATTTTTAGAAGTTACAATTTGATTATTCTGGTAATCATTAAAATCATTACATGTTATAAATTTTGATTGATAATTACAAATATTCATCAACTAAGATTCATGAATTGTATAAGATTGGAACTTTTTTTGGAAGGATACTACAATTTAGAAAGAGTTAAAGTTATATTTCATATCAATATTATAATCTAATAAATATGGATATCAATAACATCTTTAGAGAATGTAATGTCACATTTTTTATTGATTCTAATATGTCAAAAACCTTTTATATAAGAACCAATTGTAAAAAATAAATTCTGACAAAAATATGAAATAAATAATGATATAAATTTATTAAGGTAACCTATATATGGATTAAAATTATTTAAATTTAAAAGGAAATATATTTATTTTATATTAAAACCACATAATGTGATATTGGGAATATCTGGTGAACGATTCATCCCATTTTTATAAATGTATACTTCCCATACCATGTGAATTTTTTCTCATTTATAAAATCATATAATGGATATGTATGAAAAAAATACTTAATACCATGGGTATACTAATATATATACCCACTATTATTTAACATGTTTTTGACATACACTCGAAACAATTAATAAATAAGTTGTAGTTTTTGTTGAATGTGGGAGTGAAACCAAATGATATATCTATATATTAGTATTTTTGATATTTGAATCCCTATTGTGGATGATAAATTATTTCCATATATATGGAATGATGTTTGGTTAGAACATAATGATTAAAGTACCATATCATATTAATATTAAAAATAAATGTTCCAATATATGAAATTTTTTATAGACTTTTATCTTTTTAATACCTAAATGATTTATATTTACAAGATGTTTATATAAAAAATCATTTGAAATTTTGATAATATTTTATTAATTGAAAAATAACATCAATCCATTCATGGTATGATTTCTTAAATGAATCATTTTTTTAATTTTTTTCTAAAAATGTGTCTAATTAATTCTTAAAAGAGAAATGATTTTCTTTTGAATTATGATAGTAATTTAAAAAAGAAAATTACGTTATTTGATTTCCATATTTTTCAATAAATTTATAATAAAAGTATTTATAAATAATTCATAACATTAAACACATTTGTAAAATGTCATTTCAATTATTTTAAAATTCATCGTAAAAATAAATGATGATTTATCCTTATGTTTTTTGATTAATTTATTACGGTATAAATCCTATATTTCATATAGAAATTTCTTATAAATATAATTGAAATGTTTTATGTCATTCTTATATATGAAAAAATTCATATAAAAAACAATTCTTTAATTTATTTGAAGGAGAAGGGTTGTATCATTTTATTTGAGTTGCATTTAAATTTAGTAAAATACCATATATTTCAAACTAAAATGTATTAAAACTAATCATTATCCAATTTTCATACAATAATTGGTTCCAAAATCTATTAAAATATTTATTCATTAATAGAATGGGGTAACTATTAATACATTATCTCACTTATTATAAGACATTTGTACAACATTTATGATCATTATTGTTGTCAAAAAATTCCAAAAATGTACTGGACTTATTTTATACTTATAAAAGTTTTCCCTCTATTTATATGTTTGTGTTTCACCTAAAAGGACTCATAAAACAAAATGACTATTTATTAATCTTATTTCATATCACTTGATCTATCCTACTAAACTAGAAATGTTTATATATAAATATTACATAGAGGATAAAGTAATCCTAAAGTGTCTATTATAAAAAACTATTTTCCACAGAGAGTCGTGGATTTAAATTTCATATATCTATTCTGATTTCACTGTGAAATATAATCACCAAATGAGATATATATATATCATAAATATAATCTAATTGAAAATAAATCTCCATCACTACCCTAATGAGGTGGATATATGAATTTATTATTTATAGAATTTATAGATTTAAGTGTGTGAGGAGCCTTTTCACATAGTATTTATCAATTGTGGGAAGGTAGATGTTAATATATATTATTAAATATAATATAATGATATTATTTATCATAAAATGTTCTATATCACTTAATTTATATTAAAATTTAAAAAAGTTCATGTAATATTTGAAAATTATAAACAAATGACCAATTATATCTATTTTAAAGAGATATAATTTATAAATAAAGAATTTTTTATGTGGAAGAAATCTATAGTATGATAAATAATTTTTTTAAATGACGTAATTACATGTAATTAATTAATTTAATAGTTTAATTCATTTTAGTTTTAGATTTTATTAATAATTATGTATATCATGAGATCAATAAATTGAAATTTTATTTGAATAATGTGGCATGAAACTATAAATCACCTGTATTTAATATATTTAAATTCATTATAAATAGTTTTTCTCTAATCATTGAAATAAAACATGATTTTTTAATTTAAAATAAAACAACAAACTATTTTCTAGTGTATAAGATATCCAAACATGATTTTGAAAATATTTCTTATTTTGGAGTTACCAAGAAAATAAAAATACTAAATTACTAGGAAAAATATTGATTCGTTATAATGAAATGAATGTGATATTGTTTAATAAAAATATATGTAATATATATTGATAATTTTTTATTTATGTATCTTGATATAAATACCTAATTTTTGTTGATATTTCTTAAATTCTATAATCATATAAAAAAAATTATTTTATGTGACTATCCATTTGAAATCATAATTTTTTTATTCTTCCTATTATACCAGGAAATAATTCCAATTAATCAATGACGGAAAATATATTTTTTGATAATCCAATATGTATTAAATAATTTTTTATATAAGAACATTGAGTATTAATTTTTTATAAATGATTATGTACTTTAAAATGTATTGATGAAATTATAGTATTAAAATATTATTTGTTAATAATATTTTATAAAAAAATTATTGATAAATAAAAAAAAATTAAATGAATATAATTATGGTTTTATTTAGAAGATTTTTTTTTGAAAAATAAGATCATAATAATTTCATATCATAGTAATGAAATTGGTCATATAAAAAATATTATAATAGAATAATGATAATGAAATGTCATTATCACTATAAGAGAGAGGAAAAAAGAATTTTATTGATTATTATATTATGAAAACTATATAATTTCAAAAGTAAGTAGGAAAGTTATAAGAAGTATTTTTTTAATGAAAATGTATAATATAATACATAGAAATATAGATAGTTATGAATAATTGAATTCCTATTTAAAAATTAAATTTTATAAAATATATTATTATCTTAATTATAGTTTTTACATTATTTTACATCAACTAAAATTATATTATTATTATTTTGGTCCAGTCACCCATTTATATTTAATTTTTTTTATTCTAGTAAGTTTATGGATTTTTATAGCTTATAAGTGATGTATTTTATTACATTGAAAATATTGTAATCGTTAAAATCATTCCTTATGATTCTTAAGTGATCATTTAAGAATATAAATAGTTCAATGGAAAATAAACATAGTAAAATAATTGGTAAATTTTAATTTTTATTTAGAACAAGATAATAACTTTTTTTGTATAATATTTTAGTTTTATTTAAAAAAATTCTTTATTGATGTGTAATTAATATTGACTTTAAAATTTTGGAATGGATCTTCATCAAGTATAAAACTCTACTTTATTAGTATTCATAGGTTAATTTAAAGAATAAGTCGACATGGTAGAATCATTATTATCTAACAAGTACGAAATATATTACGTTTTATCCTCATATTATAACTCTAAATCACTAAAATACAATCCATCACTATTTAAATTACCTTTTTCTTAGTATGCAATAATGACCATTAATTTTCCTTTCCCCTTTCCAGCCATTACTATAGTAGATATTCATCTACTGCATTATATTCCTTTTTTTTATTTTTGTCCATAAAATGTTCTTTTGGGTATTTCTAATCTATTTATACATATACTTTATCAATATCATAATTCTTCTATATAGGTTATTCTGTAGGTTTTTATCCCCCATCACTTCACCACTCCCCCATATAGTATAAATAGTAATAAATATATTGTGATCTAAGATCCTCATATACATGATACTTACATGATGGCTAGTTATGAGACATTTACTAAAGAATTTAATGATCATCTGAATTGTAGTATATGTTTATAATGTAATCTTATTTTTTTGGGAAATGTATAAAAATAATTAATTATAACTAAATATTTTTTATTGGATATGTTGTATTTGTTACCGTTTGTTGAGTATGTTTAAAGATACATGTTTTTTAGAACAAATACATAGACATTAATTTTATTTTCATTCAAAATAAAATAATTATTAGAAATAATTTTAAATAATGCAACAAATTTAATGGAAAATATTTCAATTATAGTAACATTACTTTCATTCAAGGAATACTATAGAGAGAAGTTAGAGGGAAAATAAATTGTATTGTGTGGGATGATGCATAGGGTTTTATTATTTTATATCATTCAGTTATTCATATTTAAAGAATTATATTAACAAATATATTTTTCAATACATCTTTGATATATCATTCCTAATGGTGTGAATATAAAGAATTCAATGTTTTCAAAGTTAATTGAAATATAGAGAGCTTAAAGGTATGAATTATTCATATGTGGTAAAATAAAAAGAAATACCAATCATGAGGGTATACATGTATTTGTTGATTTTATATTTATATATCAATGGATATGATAATGTATTTAAATAGTTCTTATTTTTTGGTATATGTTGATTTTATAAGTATTAAATATTTTATATGAAAATTTTAATTAATTTTTAAATATTATTTAACTATTATTATGGATAAAATATATTTATATGACTTTATTATAGTATAAATTTAAAATTAAAAAATCAATTAAAATTAACATCCCATTAAATTTTTCTGTAATCTTAGAGAAATATATCTTAGATCATGAACTTGTGAAAGTAACATATAATATATATATAACAAATTTTCATCTATATGGAATTATTATTTATTCACAGATAAAAAACAAAAAAACACAATCAATGGTGATACATAAGAATAAATCATAATATTATTTTCTTAGTCTTTTTTATATCTCATTATATTTAATTTTTTAAGTAATGATATTTTTGAATAGAATTATCTTGATGCTTTGGAAAAAATGGAACCAAGAATTTTTGTTCTAAAGGAACATCAGTATTATGTGTTTGGTGATGATCATTATAGAATGGTTTTATGTCAACATAGAAATAAAATTATACTATCTCTATATTTTTATTATAATATTGTTTCTCTAATAAAAACAACCTATATGGTTTCAATAGAGAAATTACGTGTTTTTCAATGAAAAAACAACATGAATAGTTTAATAATAGTCATAGAATCTAAAAAAAGGAAAATGAATATTTTATCAAACCTACATCAGTTTTTTTATTCCCTTTATTTCATAGTGTAAAATATTATGTTATTCTTGTTTGATGATAATTTTATTAGTTTCAAATGATTCCACTTCCTCTAATCTAATTTCTAGTTAAATTGTTAGTGATTATTATGACATTTTTATACAATTTTTTATTATGTTGGTGGTGATAGACTCTGTGGGGAATTTGGTAATTTAGGTGAGTAATTCTAAACACTCCCTTATACAATAAGGTCTCAATAATAAAAAATTACATTACTGAATAAAAATAGCTTCTTCACAAATGATGGATTTAGTTTCATTGAATACAGCATACAAAAACAAATAATTTTACAATTCTTCCAAACATCCCCCCTTAATTTTATAATACCAAATATTCTTATAAACATATCACAAGTTAAACTTATCTTCATTCCATCGTAAATGGAATCAAAATAAAGGGTTAAACTCAGATTCCATGTTTAATAAAAACAAACATATCATTATATTTCCATGGATTGGATCAGAAGAATATGAGAAAACATAAGAAATATATAGATCTCTAATTAACAGAACATAGAATAAAAAACACATAAAATGGAATGATAAGAAAATAAGTACTCTCATATGATAAAAATTATGCCATGGTGTAAAAATTGGGTAAACATTGGACTTAAATCATGAGTCAGGGAACTTAACATAGTCTTATATCAAAAGAGTATGACACCAATATAATAATATAAATTGATAATTATGAATCAAGAATCACCACAATTTTCCAAGATGAAATCATATATAACATCTTATTTCCCCTAGAAAAGTAGGCATGAAAAACTATTTCCCATAGAGTATTAGACATCCCAACTTATTTTCTATTTTCTATTGAGCATCACTAATATTTCACCATTTTTACATGATATGTAAAGCATTACCCAATTAATTAGAGGGATATATAGGGGCCACACATATCTTATATATAAACTATAAACATGTGTGAGACAAGAATACCTCTAATTATCAGGTCATTAAATCCTCAAAATAAGAATGGGGATTACATTACATTTCAAAACGTATCATATAAATAACTACATAAACCAGACCAATTGATACCAAATTCAGTCAACCAAATTAGGAACATTATATAATCATTTATAGAATGATTTATAGAACCTGGAAACATAGATAATAGATCAATATTGAGACAAAGTGGATAATGGAAGAAAAGCCATAAAATAGGGAAACACATATTATCATTAAATGTGTTAAGGGAAAGTAAAAATATCCTATGGATTGATATATATTTTTCTTTCAAAGTAATAATAGATAATATTGGTGGAAATTTAAAAAATGGATTTAAAAAAAGGTTCCATGTAAGATAAATCAATACTTGAAGGATGTGAATTATTCAAAACATTATATAATTTTTTTTGGAAAATAAAATCATTCATGGAAGTAATGTTTAGTCAAGAACTCATTTTTATAAGATATATTAATGTATAAGTCATATGTCAAAGGATATCATTGAATATAGAGAACATTAAAGGACTAATTTTAAAAGAAAAAAACGTAACTCAAAGAATGAGATTTTAGTTACCAAAATCCCTTACCTATACTCTTGATTCCTTAGGATGTTATTCAAGATTACATATCAAAAATAAAATCATAATAATTATCTATTTATGAACCTTATATGAATACATTTCCAATTATACACTTAACTTTTAATAATTCTCTTCATTTGTGTGATTTTTATAAATAGGTGTTGATCATTTTTACAAAAATTTTAATTGCATTTTCAAATGCATTTATTTTTCAAAATTCAATCATAAAAAATATATTAAATAAATTTTAATTGATGTCCTGTAATGTCGTTATAATTAAACAATTCCTTTAAATGAGTTTTTTTTGTGATGGGTAATTTGAGGATGAACTAGTTTTGAGTTATTTATCATTATTAACAGACTACCTTATAATTATCATTAATTAATTTGTTTTCAGGAAGATTAATATTTATTATATATATTTAATATATATATCATATATATTCTTCGACGTTAAAATATGACCATCAATGAAGGTGATATAGAAAACAATAATGCATCATTTCATATAAGTGGTAGTATGCATGAACCCATAGATGATGGTTTCATATTTTTGAAGAACATGAGAAACTAGAAATATGGTCATTAGTAAATACTATTAGAAATTTCATAAATTTCATTTATATTTATTAAATTAACCTTTTATACAATCCATGTTATTTTGTGTAGTGAAATGAGACCCAATTATTCGTAGATGTGGTAGTGCGCACATACACACGATGAAAATTTTAGTTTTTGTCAATGGAAAAGCGATGGGTGGTTAATGCTTTTAATATCATTATAATAAAATACGTGGAAACTATTTATACTGATTTTATCATTAAAATTGGTTTAATGTAATTGTAGTAAGAATATGTTCAGATAATGAAGTATAAAATGGAAATGAGGAGTTAGAAATGTATACCTCACTATGTTAATTATATCCTCATTCAAGGGGTTAATCAACTGGGGGTAGTATTTTGAGAACACATAAACATACTTATAATGTATTTTCATATTTATTAATTGTTATGGTAGATTTATAGATGAAATTGTGTGCTTTTGTTGTAAATTATGGGAGGAAAGGAGATCCCCTATTATAAGTGAAGAGGGAGGTAAATTTTATAAATATTGATAACTTTTTGAAAATGTGAGGTCAATATCAAGGAATGTGGATACAAATTTGAGAAAAAATGGGGATGGGAATTCATAAGCTTTTTAAATGAATCAATCACACATTTCCACACTTGTTTAAAACAAGTTTGATATCATTTAGCTCTAGAGTTTTACTTTTATAGTTTTAGATTTTACAATAGTAACTAGTTTTTAACTAAGTAACTTATCCTTTATACATAAAAAATGGTCCTCATTATATAATTTTCAACTAGTTATTCCAAACATTAAAACCATATAATTTGATTCAATTTAAAAATATGATAATAATAATTTATAAACCAAAATTATATAATGTATTAAAAATAATTTGTTGAGATAAATATTACTTAAGTTCTAAAATAATAAATATTGGTCTGTAAACTAGAATAAATATTTTAAAATTTATAATATAAATTAAAAATGCATAATATGTCTATAAAATGGTTGCCTAAATTTCCAAATCAATATTATAAAAAAATAGTTTATAAATCACAAAATATTTGTAAAAATATTATATTTCACTATTCACATAAAAATTAATTTTTAATGAAAAATATAATTTTTTTATCAAGATAGTATTTCCATGATAAATTTAAAACTAATGTTAATTATTTCAATTTTACATCTTAAAATTTATAAATTTTATTTTGAAGTAAAAACATAAATTTAGTGGAAAACAATTATTTATAAGAAATTGGCTTTTGGTATATTGACTTATATTAATCCCATATCATTCATATTACTAATTAAAATCATGGTAACCTTTTATTTGTACTAAAGTATATAATTTTATAAAAAATTAAATGTTAATTTTTTTTATTAATTTCAATGATTCACTAGTTGAGTTGACGTTTAAAGTGAACATTATTTTGTTTTGTTTTTTTATATATATTTATATAGTTCACAATTTTCATTCCTCTATTTATACTATAAAATTATATAACTACATTACAGTGGTTAATATTTTTTGGGATTTAGTGTTTCGTGTGGTGAAATCTATTGTACATAGTGTTTATTTGAGGAGGAATATTCTACTAAAACAGAGGTCATTATAATCTACCCACTTTAAAATAATTTCATGCCTGAAATTTTATTACATGGAATAATATAAGTGAAGGTAATCACCTCTATTCCCATTCTTACATTCCCATATTTCCTAAAAAATTCATGATTTTACCAAATAACATTGAATATATGGGTGGTCTTGTTTCTCTCAACATTGTCTCTTCAATATATGATTTCCACCGGTTGTTCCCTAGATGAAAGGTCACGTTATATGTGTACATCTTCTACAATCAGTATATCTATTCAATTGAGTTTGTAATTCCTCAAAATTTATGTGTGAATAACATAATGTACTTAATAGATTTGTATACTTAGTTCTATGAGAGTGGATATGGCCCTCATAGGATCACAGATCTCAAAGGCACTGATATATATTGGGATCAACATCCTTATTATCACAAATATCATAATCAACCTGCATAAGGATATATATAAACAGACACCTTGTCACCAAATTCAATCACTATATCTCATTAATTATTTGCTTTATAAATATTTTGTATTATTTATTCAACGTTCATATATTTCTGAATGGTTTGAGCATTCTGCATAATTTCTTGGACCAAGGCAGGACAAATCAGCTTACTCTCTTGAACAACATCCCATTATGTTGGAGTCCTACTTCACTTTTAATAATGTTCCTTATATAGTTCCATATGAATTATATAATAGAAAATTTTTTATATGATATCTCCATTAGGGGAGGTGTGGATATCAAATTCCTTGGAAATCAGTCGAACAAGATCTCATTATATCCCCTATAATTTGAAAGTTCCTTTTACACTAACAATATATCTATGGATGATAAATAGTACTGAAACTCTAATCTTTATCCATAGCATTCTGAATACTTTTCTAGAATATTGTGGAAAACCATGAATCTTGATTATATTTAACGGATAGTGGTACTCCATAAAACCTCACCGCATTTGTTATGTATATCTTACAGAGTAGGTCAATCCATAAATATTCAATTATTGAAATAAAATGCACTGACATTTTATATTGTTCAACTACAACCCAAATAACATAATATAATTTAAATATTTTGGAGAGACCAATAATTATATTCACAGCGTGGTTTTCCCATTTCCATACTATAATTTTAAATAGTTCCAACATACTCTTATAATTTTGGAGTTCATACCTAATATATTTAAATAAATAGCATTGAGATATGTATTGTATAATATATTTTTCTATTCTATCACACTAGAAGTTTTATTTTAGGTACTTATACATATTGTTATATCTTGTTAGAATATAGAAGGATGAGATATGTGCACCATAAAAAAGGTTAATTATTAAATTTTCGTTTTAATGGGAATCATATCCATGATCCAAACCTTATAATCCAATTTTTATCAATGATGAGATCCTGAATATTCACTACCTTTTTATACATATGTATCTTCTTTTAGGTTTCTTTGACCTTTTCCTAAATTGATGGTTAATAATTAATTTGTGAAAGATTGGATAAATCACCTTTCATTATTACTTTAATATTTATCCTATAAAAATCGATGAGTATTGGTTCTTTTCAATCCTCATCATGGCTGAGTTAGCATGATATTTTCTTTCTAGATCATCATCCGACTTATTTTTCTTTCCCTAGGAAATAATGTGTTTTCAATCATAATTTTTTATAAATTAGAACCATATCCTTTAGATAAAATTAAACTAATTCCATCTGAATATATATATATATATATATATATATATCTGTATATCAATATCTTATGATTAGTATATATATCACATTTTCTCCATAGATATAATGTCTTCAAATATTTTATGTAATTATCACTACCACTATCTCGAAATCATGTGTTTCGAAATTCTCATGATGAGTCTTTAATTAGACCAAGGAATAAAAAATTACTATATCATTATTCATGAGTACACAACCCAAACCGTTTTCTGATGTATCATTGTATATTAGAAACGCTTCACCATAGTAGTGTAATGCATATACTGGTGTAGCGAACACCCTCTTTTCAAATTTATTGAAAATTTCATTTGCTTCCTCTCTCTAAATGAACTTTACAACCTTCTATATTAACTTGTTTAAAAATTTTGATATGCATAATAGACATATCACAATACATTGATAATACCTTTATATCCCAATAAAATTACAAATATCATTTAAAATGGATGGTCTGTGGAATTTTTTGATAAAATTAATATTTTATGGATTTACTAATATTCCATTAAAAATGATTACATGAACCGAGAATGATACATTCTAATGAGAGAAATAAAAAAATATAAACCTGCAATGATTTTTTTCTTTTTTCAAATTCAGTAACACAATCTGAAAATGATCTTTAAATCAACTTTTCTCATTAAGTATATAAAAATGTAGTCAATGAAGATAACACAAAATTAATTAAGTTAGTATCTAAAGTCTCTATTCATTAGATCCATTGTAGGATAATTAGTCTTTAAAAATTTAATAACTATAAATTCATAGCATTTATATCTCATTTAGAATGTTTATTTTTAAATATCCTCCATTTTGACCCTTAACTACTGATATCTAGGTCAATGATCAATCTTTTTGATGTACTGAGATCCTCTCAGTTGGTTGAACATATCATAAATATAGGGTAAAGGATATTTCTTCTGAATTTTAATCTAGATAATCTCATGATAGTTAATGTAAAGACACATTTATATATATTTCTTCATAATCAAGAGGATTGGTGATCCCCACTGTAAAGAACTAGGGTGGATAAAACCCCTGACCAAATTCAAATTTATCAACATAATTATTTAATAAAATTCAATAGTTTTCATTCAACATGGAATATTTGTTATAGGAATATATCCATGTATACTTTTAATAGATAAAAAAACCCCACACCCTATGGTAATACAAGACCATTCTTTTAATAATACATCAGTATATTCATTTTTATTGGGCATGTCTTCAATGATGACTTCATTTATAGTAATTTAAGCGTGAAATCCATTATTGTTCATGTCACGACCCGTCCTCGGGGCCCGTGCCGTGACTACCCCAAGCCCGCCTTCCATAGGCCAGGGGCTGGCGACTAGCACCAAGGCGTAAAATCCCAGTAAACAGGGAAGGCATTGCCTTTATAAGTAACAACCACCACAGAGTCAGCAAGCAGAAAGTAACTACAAAGTGCAGAAAAGTAAAGGGGGCCGGAATACAAGCCCAACTGAAAGTACAACTGAAAAGTAAAGAACAGCAACTGAAGAAAAGACGGCGGCCTCGTGTCGTCCACTTGCAATCCCACCTGAAGGGTGGGTACAGATAGCCTCCAGGCTCCTCGGGTCCCACGTCCGATCCGAGCACGTCCCGCCCAGTGGTCCACCTCCAGGTACCGTCCTGCTCCACGCCCCAACCGTGATCAGCGATGTCTGTCGTCTGCATCCAACACAACAAGGTGCGGGCATAGCCCGTGCAGGGGTGAGTATAAGCTACTCAGTAAGGACCCCGAGACCCCCGAAGGTCTCCCGCAATCCACAAAGGATATAGCACAAAAGAAAGATGCAATCAGAAGTAACATCTGACTTGACTTAGGTATATGCCCATACATATACCTAAGTCCCCAATTCTAGCTCTGCTCACGAGCTCAAGAACAACTCAATCCACAAAGGAAAGCAAGACTCAAATCCACAAGGAGAGTAAACGGTAAATTCACAAAGAATAGTTCGACACAATCCACAAAGGAGAGTAACATAAGATTCAGCTCAACCAGGTATACATTTTCAGATGACGTCAAAGATGATCACTGATCCATCTAAGTCGTCGGACCCACGAAGGATCGATAGGTACTAACCCCCGCAAAAGTCCCACATAGGATCGGGCTCACACAGAACCTGTAGGCAGTGGCTCACACAGAACCGGTAGTAAGGACCCACATAGGATCGGGCTCACACAGAACCTGTAGCACTGATCCACGTTGGATCGCTGAGTGCAGTAGTCGACGCAGTCCACTGAGGATCTCTGCACAGTCGTTGCCGCAGTCCACGAAGGATCTCTGCTCTGCCGTCGCCGCAGTCCACGGAGGATCTCTGCTCTGCCGTCACCGCAGTCCACGGAGGATCTCTGCTCTGCCGTCGTCGCAGTCCACGGAGGATCTCTGCTCTGTCGTCGAAGTCACAGCCAGCGCTAGGGTTCCCGCACGCAGCGAGCTCGTTTAGGAGGGTCCGCTCCACGAGCCGAGAGGCTGATACATCAACTGACACGTAGTCCGAAGTTGATGTATCCAAAAGTTCCGTATTGACAACAGGATCTCAACACAACAGACGGCGCGTCAATCGGACGCCCGGTCTGAGAGTTATTGGCATTTTCGTCCTAGGGGCCCGGTTGGTTTTTAGGGCAAAACCAACCCGACCGTACTCCGCCTGTGTCCGATCCTCGGGCGGAGTATGCCAAAAGTTCCGTCTCACTTAGAGGAAACTACCACAGCTGACGGTACGTCGATCGGACGTCCGCAGCTCAAGTTATGAGCGTTTCCGCTCCGAGGGCCCGGTTGGTTTCGTGTACGAACCAACCCAGCCGAACCCAAAGTCTTCTGAAACCTTGCGTATAATATACCTAAACGACCGTATCGATCCAAGGATCGCGTAGCCGCTGACGGTTCGTCAATCGGAGGTCCCATGCCCAAGATATGGGCGAAAGACCGAAGAGGGCCCGAAACGGGGGTTCTGGGCCCGGGGCTACCCGGCCCGAACCCCCCCCCCCCCCCCCCCCCCCCCGGGTCGGCGCGGCCGACCGGACCGGCCGGCTCGGCTTCGGCCGAGCGGCCGAAGAGCTGCCGCGGGTTTGACCCGCGGCTTGAAGGAAACGCGGCCCCGCGGGGGGGCCGCCTGTCACGCGGACGCGGCCGGGCCGCCGCGTCCCTCCCCAGTTCCGCGCGGCCTCGGAACCGGCTGCCGCCGCCGCCGCTTCAGCCGCGACGGATCTTCTCCACGGCGGCGCGCCGGGTGCCGCCGCCTCCGGCCGCCGGCGCCGCCGGGCCGGCGACCCGCGCCGCCGCCGCCTTCCGCGGGCCGCCGGAGTTGCTCCGGTGGCCCGTTTTGCCTCCCGTCTGCGCTGTTGCTCCTCCCGGGGGCCGACCTTCACTGCCGAATCAACAGATCGCCCCTGCCGCGCGGTTCGTCGTCGTCCGCCGTATCCGCACAACAAAAGAGATCGGCGGAGGGTTGCCGGGTCTTGTTCGTTAGACCCGCACCCTCCGCGTTAGTCATAAACAACGGGAGGAAAAGATAATAATCAACAACAACTTTAAATAAATTAAAATTGTCGGAGATCATGTTCTTTACTTTAAAAGAATAAACACGGGGAATAAAAGAATTCCAACAACCCTTACCTCGATGTCGCCGTCGGACGTGAGGTCGTCGCGGAATCGCTCGTCGCGGAAGAAGGAGATCATCGCGTCGTCGCGGTATCCGGCGTCGCGTCGCCAATCTCCGGATCAAGATCAAACGGATTTAATTAATTTAAATCTGTTGATATCGAATTAAAAAAAAGGGAGAATTAGAAGGTTCGATTCTCACCTTTGTTGTCGAACGAGGATCGGCCGCGGAAGAAGAGGCGTCGCCGAAGAACGTCGCGGGTAGAGCTCGTCGACGTCGTAGATCACGGTGTGCGTCGTCGAATTCCGGTTCCGGCGTTCTTCGCGTTCTTCGCGTTCTTCGCGTTCTTCGCATTTTTCGCGGGGGAGCTGAAGAATCAGGGATCCTCTCAAATCCTTTCAAAGGATTTTTAGGTTGGTTTTATTTTATGAACATGCCAACAAACGCAAAAGCGTAAGTAACGACCCATCAGTTCGTTGAATTAATTCAACGAGCGAAACATCCCATTTAATTCACGAAATAAACCGCTCAATTAAATGGTCTGTTAAGAATTAAAGAAAACGCGTCGGTTGACTTTTCAGTTACTTTGACGGGTTTTCGCGGGTGCGTTACTTAGCGAAAGAAACGGCGGGGCTCGTGCGGGCCCCACCGCACAAATATCCTAACAAGGGGTAGGATATTTCCAGATAGCACCCTATCCGCTTTAACTCAGTTCAAGTGGCTTCCAAGTGACTTCCAAGCGGCTTAAGTGAAATAAAATAAAGTTTTCGCACAAACTTTATTTTATTTCTGACTTAAAGCCCCAAAATTTAAAAACCACGTCTGAGCAAACGCAACTCCGGAAGAGGCGTTTCTAAGCAAATACCGGCGCTACGATTTCATCGGTGCCCTCAGAATTCGATTCCGGGCACCGGTTCAAAAGATAGAAAAACCCGCTCGTCCGTTCACTGAACGTACCCGAGCCAAACTTCGGAAATTGATTCCGGGCACACCGGGCCTCGGAATCAGGTGCCGTCTGAAGCTGCGCTCTTGTAAAATTCCAAAGAAAATTAAGAAAAAAAATTCCTTGAAATTTTCGGGTCTTTACATTACTCCCACCTCAGGGCTTTACGTCCCCGTAAAGATACATCAAAAACTAGGGGAACAAATGGGGGTACTGAGCACGCATCTGAGCCTCCCGCTCCCAAGTGCTCTCCTGGAGGTTCCCGTGCTGCCATCTGACGCGCAAAAGAGGAATCGACCGCCCACGTAGGACCTGCTCCTGTCGATCCTTGATCTCCACTGGGACCTCCGCAAAAGTCGCCCCATCGTCCACGTCCAGCTCCCCAAAGTCGATGATATGCGTCGGGTCGTGCACGTATCTCCTCAGCTGAGACACGTGAAAGACGTCGTGCACCCGGTGCAACTGAGGTGGTAGAGGCAGGCGATATGCCACCTCTCCTATCCTGCTGAGGACCTGGAAAGGCCCGATGAAGCGTGGAGACAACTTGCCGCCTCGGCCAAATCTCCGTAAACCACGTCGAGGTGAAACACGCAAAAAGACGTGGTCGCCATCCTCGAACTCTAGTGGCCTCCGCCTCCTGTCAGCATATGACTTCTGCCGGCTCTGAGCTGTCCTCATCCTCTCCTGGATGATCTGGACCTTCTCTGTCGTGGCTCGGACCATCTCTGGTCCCACGAGTGCTGACTCCCCAGGGTCTGTCCAGCACAACGGTGATCTGCAGGGTCTGCCGTACAACGCCTCGTATGGTGCCATCCCGATGGTGGAGTGGTAGCTGTTGTTGTACGCGAACTCCACCAAGGGTAGGTGGTCCTCCCAGCTGCGACCAAAGTCGAGAAGACATGCACGGAGCATGTCCTCGAGTGTCTGTATGGTCCTCTCCGTCTGACCATCCGTCTGAGGGTGGAAGGCTGTGCTCAGATGGAGCCGCGTCCCGAACGCCTCCTGCAACCCCTTCCAAAGCCGGGAAGTGAAACGAGCATCTCGATCGGAGACGATAGACGATGGCACACCGTGAAGTCGTACGATCTCCTGGATGTAAAGACGTCCCAAGCTCTCCACTAAGCCCTGCTCTCTGATGGGTAAGAAATGTGCCGACTTGGTGAGTCGGTCGACAATCACCCAAATGGAGTCGTGACCTCTGGAAGTGCGTGGAAGTCCAGTCACGAAGTCCATAGATATGCCGTCCCACTTCCACTCCGGGTCCTCCAAGGGCTGTACCAAGCCTGCTGGTACCTGATGCTCTGCCTTCACCTGCTGGCAGGTGAGGCATCGTGAAACGAACTCTGCCACAGCTTTCTTCATGCCCGGCCACCAGTGCTGTCGTCTGAGATCCTGGTACATCTTCGCCACTCCGGGATGCACCGCCAAGGGAGAAGTGTGAAACTCTCTCAGCACCTCCTCTCGTAAGGAGACTGGTATGAAGGTACGTCCTCTGAAAAGGATGTCGTGCTCTGCTCCAAGGGAGAAGCCATCAGGCGCCTGACCTGAGGATATCAGTGCACGCCGGGTCTCACAGTCAGTGTCTCCAAGCTGAGACTCTCTGACCCGCTGTAGAAGTGGAGGAGAGACTGTGAGAGACTGAAGAAAGGCTGCTCCGTCTCTATCCACGAAGGATATCTGTAAGGAGGCTAGCTGCTCCGTCGCCTCCTCAAGTAGCTGAATGCCCGTCCTCCTGCTGAGGGCATCGGCTACCACGTTCCCCTTCCCAGGAGTATAGACTATCTCAAAGTCATAGTCCTGGAGGAACTCAAGCCATCTCCGCTATCTCAGGTTCAGGTCCTTCTGAGAGAAGATATACCTGAGACTCTGGTGGTCAGAAAAGACTGTGAAGCGCTCGCCTATCAGATAGTGCCGCCAAGTCTTCAGAGCGAAGACCACTGCTGCTAACTCCAGGTCATGAGTGGCGTAGTTCTGCTCATGCGGCCTCAACTGACGTGATCCGTAGGCGATCACGGCCCGCTCCTGCATCAGGACGCACCCGAGTCCAGTCCCTGATGCATCGCAGTAAACTACGTATCCAACTCCCTCCTCAGGCAACCTCAAGATAGGTGCGCTGGTCAATCTCTGTCTCAGCTCCTGGAAGCTCTGCGGACATCTGTCTGACCACACGAAGGGTTTCCCCTTCTTCGTCAACGCCGAGAGTGGTGCCGCAACTCTGGAGAAGTCTGGCACAAATCTCTGATAGTATCCGGCTAGGCCCAAGAAGCTCCGCACCTCCGTCACGCTCTTGGGTGGCTCCCAAGCTAGCACTGCCTCGATCTTCGCGGGATCCACTGCAACTCCCACCTCAGAGATGACGTGCCCCATGAAATGGACCTCACATAACCAGAACTGGCACTTTGAGAGCTTGCCATAAAGCTGGTGCTCTCGGAGCGTGTCTAGCACAACTCGCAGGTGGTAGGCACGCGCCTCCTCAGTCGTCGAGTATACCAAAATGTCGTCAATGAAGACCACGACAAATCGGTCGAGGTATGGCTGGAAGATCCTGTTCATGAGGCTCATGAACACTGCTGGAGCATTGGTTACGCCGAATGGCATAACCAAGAACTCATAATGGCCATACCGACACCTGAAGGCCGTCTTCTGCACGTCCTCGTCTCGAACTCTGAGCTGATGATAGCCTGACCGGAGGTCTATCTTCGAGAACCACCGCGATCCCTTGAGCTGATCGAAGAGGTCATCAATCCGTGGCAGCGGATACTTGTTCCTCACTCTCACCTGGTTCAGGCGACGATAGTCGACACACAGTCGCAAGCTCCCGTCCGCCTTCTTGGCGAACAAAATCGGGGAAGCCCAGGGTGAAACACTGGGTCGGATAAACCCCTTGCTCTGCAAGTCCTCCAACTGTACCCGCAGCTCTCGAAGCTCGGCGGGGGCCATCTGATATGCTGGAGTAGATATCGGGGCTGTCCCGGGGTACAAGTCGATGTAAAAGTCTACCTCTCTACGAGGAGGTAGCCCTGGAACGTCGTCGGGAAAGACGTCCACGTACTGGTCCACCACTGCAGGAAAAGCTAGACTCCGCACGTCCACTGCTCCTAGGATGAGGCTAGCCAACTGATGAGAGATGGGCTGCACTCTCCTCCGTGGAAGTCCATCCTGTGCTGAAAAGGTTCCCTTCTCGCCGGTGAAGGTAAACCTTCTCCCGTCGGTGCGAACACATCGCACCTTGCGCCTAAAACAGTCGATCTGGGCATGAACCGTGGATAGCCAATCCATGCCCAAGATGACGTCGTAAGGCCTCGACGCCGCTACAAGGAGATCCCAGCCGAAGCTCTCGCCTCCTAGAGTAAGCTCACACTGCCGGCACCTGTGCATAATCGTCGAGTCTGCTCCCGTAGGAGTCTCTAGCCGTAAGGATCGAGCCAACGGCTCAGTCGGAATCTCCGAGCTCCGAACAAGGGCAGAGGCTATAAAAGAGTGACTCACTCCTGTGTCTATAAGTACTGCAGCAAGGGTGGAATAGACACAGATCGTACCTCGAATCATCTCTGGCATGTCGGGGTCGTAGGCCTCCACTGCCTGGAGCTGGGCCTGTCCCTGCCCGCCAGCTCCCTGTGGTCGAGGTGGCCCTCTTGGTGGTGGTGGGGGTAGAGCCTGGAAGCGTCGCCCACCACCCGCTGCTCGGCCAGCTCTTCTTCCTCGTCCGCCTCCTCCCTACGGACCGCCACGGTCGACCCTCTGCCTCTGCCTGGGTGGCCCCTCCACCGTCTGCTGCTCCTCTGGTCGGCGAGTCGGGCAGTCACGAGCCATGTGACCCTGCCCGCCGCAGGAGTAGCACAGCCTGCCTCTCGGAAGGCTGGCACTCCGCTGTGTGCCCCGCACTGCTGAGCCGGTGTCCTGAGGCCGTCTGCGTGGGGGTCTGGTCTGCCTGGACCCGAGAGTCATCCGTCGGCTACCTGCTGCCGAAGACTCAGCTACCTGCCGCCCTGCGCTAGGTCTCGCCGCTGAAGAAGGCTCAGCCAGGAAGCTCTCGATCAGGAGGGCTCGCTCCAGCACTCCCGCCTGGGTCGGAATGCTGAGGGAGATCAGCGACGCCCGAATCTCCTGCCGCAAGCCCTGCTCGAAGGTCCGGGCCCGGAAGAAGTGGTCTCGTACCATGTCGGTCGAGTAGCGAGATAGGTCAGTGAACCTCGCCGCGTACTGAGCGACCGTCATGCTGCCCTGGCGCAGCTGGAGAAGCTCCTGGATGCGCACCGCTCGGAGGGTGGCCGAGATGAACTCAGAGCGGAAGAGGCTCTCGAAGTCCGCCCAGAGCAAGGATGCCTCATCGTGAACCTGGAGCATCAAGCTCCACTATCGTCCTGTCGCCGCCTGCAGGAGGCTCGCCACGAGAATCACCATGAGATCCGCTGGTGTCCTCACTAGCCTAAAGATCCGTACCACCGCCTCTAGCCAGTCGTCGACAGCCTGGGGGTCCGCCTCACCGCGAAACCTGGGCGGTCGCTGGCTCTGAAACTCATGCAGTGCCCTGAGGCGACGTGCATCGGCAGCGTCTGGTACTGGTAGCATTGGTGGCTCGGCGGGTAAAGCTACCGCCGGTGCCACTGCTGGCAAAGGGCCCTGCACCGAGGCCTCGTCGCTCGGTGGGCTGCCGTCGCGCCCTACACTCGGAACCCTAGCTGGCTGTCGTCGTGGGGCCATCCTGAAAAGGAGAACAAGAGCACCACAGTCAGAACAGTATACCTGGTGAGCTGGCACAAGTAATCACAAGGAAAACTTGAGACTTTCATAAAGCAGATCAGTATACCCGGTGAGCTGACACAAGTAATCACAAAGAAAACTTGGAACACACACGCAATCAATGTTTTCATGCATTAAGTCGGAAATCAGGAGTCAGGGTCCTGGTGTACGGATACGTCGGCCGCCGCACCAACACTGGGCTCCCTGAACTGATAACCACACTCAATACACTAAACACTATTGCTTCACATAGAAAGAAAAGACGATCAGAGTCTGCGGTAGAACCGACCACCTCTGATACCAATTTGTCACGACCCGTCCTCGGGGCCCGTACCGTGACTACACCAAGCCCGCCTTCCATAGGCCAGGGGCTGGCGACTAGCACCAAGGCGTAAAATCCCAGTAAACAGGGAAGGCATTGCCTTTATAAGTAACAACCACCACAGAGTCAGCAAGCGGAAAGTAACTACAAAGTGCAGAAAAGTAAAGGGGGCCGGAATACAAGCCCAACTGAAAGTACAACTGAAAAGTAAAGAACAGCAACTGAAGAAAAGACGACGGCCTCGTGTCGTCCACTGGCAATCCCACCTGAAGGGTGGGTACAGATAGCCTCCAGGCTCCTCGGGTCCCACGTCCGCTCTGAGCAGGTCCCGCCCAGTGGTCCACCTCCAGGTACCGTCCTGCTCCACGCCCCAACCGTGATCAGCGCTGTCCGTCGTCTGCATCCAACACAACAAGGTGCGGGCATAGCCCGTGCAGGGGTGAGTATAAGCTACTCAGTAAGGACCCCGAGACCCCGAAGGTCTCCCGAAATCCACAAAGGATATAGCACAAAAGAAAGATGCAATCACGAAGTAACATCTGACTCGACTTAGGTATATGCCCATACATATACCTAAGTCCCCAATTCTAGCTCTGCTCACGAGCTCAAGAACAACTCAATCCACAAAGGAAAGAAAGACTCAAATCCACAAGGAGAGTAAACGGTAAATTCACAAAGAATAGTTCGACACAATCCACAAAGGAGAGTAACATAAGATTCAGCTCAACCAGGTATACTTTTTCAGATGACGTCAAAGATGATCACTGATCCATCTAAGTCGTCGGACCCACGAAGGATCGATAGGTACTAACCCCCGCAAAAGACCCACATAGGATCGGGCTCACACAGAACCTGTAGGCAGTGGCTCACACAGAACCGGTAGTAAGGACCCACATAGGATCGGGCTCACACAGAACCTGTAGCACTGATCCACGTAGGATCGCTGAGTGCAGTAGTCGACGCAGTCCACTGAGGATCTCTGCACAGTCGTCGTCGCAGTCCACGAAGGATCTCTGCTCTGCCGTCGCCGCAGTCCACGGAGGATCTCTGCTCTGCCGTCGCCGCAGTCCATGGAGGATCTCTGCTCTGCCGTCGTCGCAGTCCACGGAGGATCTCTGCTCTGCTGTCGTCGCAGTCCACGGAGGATCTCTGCTCTGTCGTCGAAGTCACAGCCAGCGTTAGGGTTCCCGCACGCAGCGAGCTCGTTTAGGAGGGTCCGCTCCACGAGCCGAGAGGCTGATACATCAACTGACACGTAGTCCGAAGTTGATGTATCCAAAAGTTCCGTATCGACAACAGGATCTCAACGCAACAGACGGCGCGTCAATCGGACGCCCGGTCTGAGAGTTATTGGCATTTTCGTCCCAGGGGCCCGGTTGGTTTTTAGGGCAAAACCAACCCGACCGTACTCCGCCTGTGTCCGATCCTCGGGCGGAGTATGCCAAAAGTTCCGTCTCACTTAGAGAAAACTACCACAGCTGACGGTACGTCGATCGGACGTCCGCAGCTCAAGTTATGAGCGTTTCCGCTCCGAGGGCCCGGTTGGTTTTGTGTACGAACCAACCCGGCCGAACCCAAGGTCTTCCTAAACCTTGAGTATAATATACCGAAACGACCGTATCGATCCAAGGATCGCGTATCCGCTGACGGTTCGTCAATCGGAGGTCCCAGGCCCAAGATATGGGTGAAAGACCGAAGAGGGCCCGAAACGGGGGTTCTGGGCCCGGGGCGACCCGGCCCGAACCCCCCCTGGGTCGGCCGAACCGGGTCGGCCCGACCCGGCCAGACCCGGCTAGGCCGGGTCCGGTTCGGCCTGGGCGCGGCCCGGCCGACCGGACCGGCCGACTCGGCTTCGGCTGAGCGGCCGAAGAGCTGCCGCAGGTTTGACCCGCGGCTTGAAGGAAACGCGGCCCCGCGGGGGGCCGCCTGTCAGGCGGACGCGGCCGGGCCGCCGCGTCCCTCCCCGGTTCCGCGCGGCCGCAGAACCGGCCGTCGCCACCGCGGCTTCAGCCGCGGCGGATCTTCTCCACGGCGGCGCGCCGGGGGCCGCCGCCTCCGGCCGCCGGAGTTGCTCCGGTGGCCCGTTTTGCCTCCCGTCTGCGCCGTTGCTCCTCCCGGGGGCCGACCTTCACTGCGGGATCAACAGATCGCCCCTTCCGCGCGGTTCGTCGTCGTGTCCGCCGTATCCGCATAACAAAAGAGGTCGGCGGAGGGTTGCCGGGTCTTGTTCGTTAGACCCGCACCCTCCGCGTTAGTCATAAACAACGGGAGGAAAATATAATAATCAACAACAACTTTAAATAAATTAAAATTGTCGGAGATCATGTTCTTTACTTTAAAAGAATAAACACGGGGAATAAAAGAATTCCAACAACCCTTACCTCAATGTCGCCGTCGGACGTGAGGTCGTCGCGGAATCGCTCGTCGCGGAAGAAGGAGATCGTCGCGTTGTCGCGGTATCCGGCGTCGCGTCGCCAATCTCCGGATCAAGATCAAACGGATTTAATTAATTTAAATCTGTTGATATCGAATTAAAAAAAAGGGAGAATTAGAAGGTTCGATTCTCACCTTTGTTGCCGAACGAGGATCGGCCGCGGAAGAAGAGGCGTCGCCGAAGAACGTCGCGGGTAGAGCTCGTCGATGTCGCAGATCACGGTGTGCGTCGTCGAATTCCGGTTCCGGCGTTCTTCGCGTTCTTCGCGTTCTTCGCGTTCTTCGCATTCTTCGCGGGGGAGCTGAAGAATCAGGGATCCTCTCAAATCCTTTCAAAGGATTTTTAGGTTGGTCTTATTTTATGAACATGCCAACAAACGCAAAAGCGTATGTAACGACCCATTAGTTCGTTGAATTAATTCAACGAGCGAAACAACCCATTTAATTCACGAAATAAACCGCTCAATTAAATGGTCTGTTAAGAATTAAAGAAAACGCGTCGGTTGACTTTTCAGTTACTTTGACGGGTTTTCGCGGGGTGCGTTACTTAGCGAAAGAAACGGCGGGGCTCGTGCGGGCCCCACCGCACAAATATCCTAACAAGGGGTAGGATATTTCCGGATAGCACCCTATCCGCTTTTACTCAGTTCAAGTGGCTTTCAAGTGACTTCCAAGCGGCTTAAGTGAAATAAAATAAAGTTGTCGCACAAACTTTATTTTATTTCTGACTTAAAGCCCCAAAATTTAAAAACCACGTCTGAGCAAACGCAACTCCGGAAGAGGCGTTTCTAAGCAAATACCGGCGCTACGATTTCATCGGTGCCCTCAGAATTCGATTCCGGGCACCAGTTCAAAAGATAGAAAAACCCGCTCGTCCGTTCACTGAACGTACCCGAGCCAAACTTCGGAAATTGATTCCGGGCACACCGGGGCCTCGGAATCAGGTGACGTCTGAAGCTGCGCTCTTGTAAAATTACAAAGAAAATTAAGAAAAAAATTTCCTTGAACTTTGCGGGTCTTTACAGTTCAGTATCAAAATCCATATTATATATTTTTATTCCAATGGAAGATCATCTATTTGTTTATACATAATAATATTATCATATGGGATAGGAAGTGATATTTACTTCTCCCAAAAATTTATATGGGATCTTCTTAGGGATAATCAATCCATATATAATATTATGTAAAATTCAACCAAGAAGAGATGAATTAGATCTACTTAAAGTATCTTCCTGTAAATTTTTAAAAAGAAAGGATTTATATATCTTATATGAAAACATCATAACACTAAATGTTTTCTTAGATAAATTAGTATCCAAAGTTTAAGGTGATGATTCTTTATTTTTTAAAACCTTATATTGTATAAAAAATGATAAGTACTAAAATATAATAATTCATTTACTTATATAGAATTGAGAATAATTATATCTACAAGAAATTCATTATAATGATCTACTTTAGTGGAATTTATTGCATATTATATACCTTATTAATTATGTTTTGGAGGTTTTGGGTACTATTATATTAATTATCTATATGTTTTGGTAATTGGTTTAAAAAAATTACCAAACACCTTTATTTATAAACATTATATAGTTCGAAGAGAATTAATGGGTACCTTATTCTCTTTTTTTTACTTTTTACATCCTTTCTACATTAGAGAGGTAATATTGCGATATGGGTTATTATTGATCATTTAACTAAATACATGCATTTCCTTCATATTTGAGATATTGTGACTTTATATTATATTTATCGACTATATATCAAAGAAATAGTCCGGTTACAAAGATTTCCTCTCTGTTATATATGATTGTAATTCCATATTTTCAATTTTTTTAAATATACTTCAGATGTAATTTGATAGTGAATTAAATTTTAGTAAAACTTTTCATTTTAAAAATAGGGTAAAGTAATAGAGAAATATCTATAAATTTAAATACATGATTTAAGATTGTCCAATGGATTAATAGGTATGTTGGATCATTATCACTCCTTAAATGATTTTTCTTATAACATAAAATTTCATTGTAGTATAAGAATGAAACCTTTGAGTAATTATATGGGAAGTGATGTGGAACTATTGATTATTGGGATAATGTAGGCGAAAGAAGGTTATTGGGACCATAATTGGTAGAATATATAGGAGTGAAGGTGAATATGACTTAGAAATATAAAAGGATTTCCCAAATTAGGATAAATGTAGATGACTGGGGAAATAACTTTTATTTGAGGTTGTCGATTATTTTTTTATAAAGTAAGTCTATATGAAATTGTTTTGTGTTTTAGTAAAAATGGAAACCTGGGTTTGTAGTTTGTTAGACCACATAAAATTATAGGGAATACATGATCAGTTTATTTTGAAGTGGCATTTCTTCCCATTTTATCCTAGGAACATGACATGTTTCTTGATTCATTCTTATAAAAGTATGTTCCAAATGCATCCCTTGTTTTGATCCCCAAAGTAGTTAATTTGGGAAGAAAAACATCTTTTAAGGAATAACCCATGATTATTTAGGATTACATCGATCAAATTTTTTATAATGAAGTGATTTTCAGGGTTATGGTTGTGGGGAAATCCATAATAATAAAGAAGAAACATGGGAAATTGAAACTCCTATAAAGGATAAATATCCCCACTTATTTATGTAATGAGTAAAATTTTGAGAACACAATTTCCAAAAGGGGAAAATTATGTAACATCCCATTTCATGTTAGAATAAACAATTTTATTCTCTTATTAATATTCATTAATTATATTTTATCGATTTATATTCACTATATGGAAATTAAATAATTTTACAATAAAAAGGGAAACAGTTTTTGTTCATACTAAATTCATTTATATGAATTACATAGCTTTTTTAAAGGCTTATTTTCCAAAATTTGAAATTTTAATTTGAATAAAGGATTTTATTTTTTAATTCATCCTATCAAAATTATCTAAGGATGAATTTTTTAAAATTTTCTGAAATTTTTATTTTTTGAATGAATATTGAAATATACTGATTTTTATTTTAAACATTCCTTTCATTTAAATAGTATAAAATGTTTCAATTTATTTAAAAATAATTTTTTCTATTTTATAATATTAATAATCTAATATGTTTATTTGAATCAATTTTTGATTAATTTTGGTAGAAAAACTGATTATACTTAAGAAGATAGTTTTTTAAAAACATAGTTTTCATCGCATTTTTCAGGTTTAATTTTAAATGAAATTATAAAACGTCATTGAATTAAATTTAATAAATATATTCTGTATTTTATATTATAATAATTAATATTATTTAATGATTTTGAAATAGTTTTTTAGCATAATGAAAAGAAAAATCTGTCAGAATCTAATACCACAGTCAAGGTTAAAATAGGTTTACAAAAGGGTTAAGCTATATTGATAAGGGTTTAAATGAACTAAGAACTATTATAAATACTATTTTATTGAAAAATATTTAACCTATCTTATATAATACTCATAAATAACCTATTTTTTATCCATTTGGATTGATTAATATAGTAATATATTTTAATCTTTTTAAAAATTCCAACTATTTCCCCTCTCGCACTTACAAGAGGTAACCCCATATCATCTCATATCCGCACTAAGAGAGCCTTTTATACCTTCTTAAAATCCCTACCCACATCCTCTAGGTATTTTTTACATAATACCAACCTTGAAGGGATTAAGGTATAATGAAAAGGAATTTGTGTAAAGAATATTTATAAATCATAAATGGGGGTTTTCATTTTATTTTTTCTAACAATTTCAAATCTTATTCAAAAATGATTAAATAATTACAGTACAATATTAAATATTTTATTATTTTATTATTTTTATGTAATAACATATATCAATCTCTTCTTCAATCAACTGGGAAATGAATCCATCATTAGTGTGTACGACAAACTATAATCTCGTGAACTAATATAATTTGTTTCCCATTACTATCTCTCATGATTGCTTATAATAATGGATTTAATGTATATATATATATACATTATTAATGATATAATTATCCTATTTAATTTATATTATATAATCTATAATCTTACATATAAATCCATTTAAAAATGATAAAATTGTTCTTGTATATGTGTGGATTACCACCGTCATGATGCGATGTGATTAGTTTTTCATTACTACATCACATAAATAGTATATAAAACTGTAATTAATGGTATATTATTACATTTATGATATATTAATAATTATGAAAATAAATAATATCACTTACCTTATTTCACCCATTATCTTTTAAAAATGGAAATATTACCAATGTGTACATATGGCTTACTGTTTCTATGATTCTAACATAATTTATTTTTCATTTCAATCATGCATGGTTAGGTTTAAAAGTATAATTAATATTTAAAAATGAAAATTATTTCATGATTATTATTCTAGATATAATGTAAATATAAACCCTTTAATCACATTTATCTAACGAATCTATTTTAGGATTATGATCAGAATTTCCTGAAAACGTCTAATGTATACTTAACTAGTGATGAAACTAAGGAGAATGTGGTCATATTTGATATAAAAGAGATAATGATAAAGTAACTAACAAGGAAATTGATATTAATAGAGAAATTAATTAACCTATATTTGTTATTCAGGATGATAGAGAATATATGTGACTTGTCATACTCTAGGTAAGTGACACTTTATCTTAAAAATATTATTTAAAATGTTTTAATTTTCTTTTTGAAAAATAATTTTTATAATTTTCCATATTTTTATAATTATTTTGTAAATTTATTTATATGAACACAAATTAATTATAAATGAAATTTTATGGCATTTTTTACATTCATTCAAAGGTTTTCAAAAATAACATTTTTACATATTTTATACAGAATGTTTTCACCAAAGGAATAAAAACAATGTTTTATTTTAAAATATACAACATCTCTACCTTTTTACTGCACCATAATGGTTATTTTATATTTTAATTACATTATCTAAGTTCATTTTTTCTTAAAGGAAGACATGTCATCCATTTGTTCGAGATATTTTAGTTTTGAATGTGAGATTTTAATTAAAAGTGATATATCAATATCAAAAAATGTTTTACTCTTGGTTTTAAAAGAGTATTTCTATGATTTTGATGATGTAAATGAACTATTCTATGTGTTTAATGAATGTTACAGACCATATCCATTTTTTTGATGTTAGGTGAGCCTTATATAGCTCATAATGATGGGTGATCCCAATATAGCTCTCCAATTCATTAGGTAATTATTATTTTCTCTAGACAAATATGTTATAAGTTGACTACATAAATTATTCCAATTTAAAGGTTGGTTTAAGGGTTATATGAAGGGGATTTCCCAAGGGTTTTACATGAATTTTCTATAATTTCTAATGAGTTTTCATGGAAATATTATGATTTCACAAGGTAAGATCTTTTTAATAGAAATATTATTCCCTTTAAGGGTAAAATGGTATGTTATAAGGGGAAAATATTTCATGGTTTCTCATGTTTTCAATGAAACCCTGTTGATAATTATTTTCCATTTATGTTTTCTTATAAAGCATTTCATGAAAATCATTAGGTAGAAAATATGATTTTAAGTGTTAGTAAATGATTATCTGACCACAATTATTATTATATTATATGCAACTTCTCTTTTATGATCCCATGGTATTGAAATGTAATAATGATGTTTATTCTTATTTTTTATATATACCAAAATGAGTTTCTTATTCTCATCCAATATTATCAATTTTGTTCCACAAGGTTTAAGGATAAGAAGGAACAATAAAAATGTTATTCAAAAAATCATGAATATTTATCCTAAAAAAATTTGTTTCCTTTAAAATGTTTGTTATTATGAGAAAAATGGAAAATAATAGGAAATAATCGCCTTGTAAAATATAGTTTTGTTACATAAGCGTTTTAACCTAATTATATAAAACCCAAAACCTAAAAAATTCTTTAATAATTTAATAAAATTAATTCATGCTTAAGAATGAAAATATGGGTTGAATAAGGGTCTTATATGTATACCAATTGATTATTTTAATATGTTTGAGATCATTTACACAGATATTTTTTACTATTATCATTTTACAGTTTACTAAAGTTAATAGTTTTACCTTTATAAATAACCATTTATGCTTAATAAAATTTAAATGATCATTATTATAAAATTTTTACCTAGTTGTTCTAAATATATAATCTATTTAAATTTATTTAATTTATAAAATTGAATCTATATATATGTTAAACAATGGTAACATAACTATGCAATAACAGTTTAATATAAGATCCAACATGGAGTTTGATTCAATCTGATAAGGTAACCATTATTCATCTCTTGAGTTTAACTTTAAATTATTTTATCTATTGTTGTTTTATTTTCTTCACTCTAGTAATCATAATAAATTTTTTTATATAATTAAGTGACCTTAGTTCTTCCATTTTGTAATAATACACTAATATTTTTCTATTATTATAAATTCAATCATCACTTACACAAAATTAACTATTCAAAATATTAAGGGTGAACTAGTTGGTCATGGAGAATGTGGTTTAGGATTATATCCATGTAGTTTAGGTGAAACACCAAGATCACACTGCTTTATTGATCATATAAAATATTGGGTTTTTTTTTCAAATAGTGATTTTTTAGTTCCAGAATACACTCTTTATATTGGATTTGGGTGTATAGGATAGTCCACATAAGAAGATATAAGGAGTTTTAATGTTCAAAATTTCCATTGAAATATTATTTATAAATGACACACTGAGAGGTTTCTATCTTTTAGAGGGTATCCAATGAGAAAGAATTCAAATGGGAAAATCATTGATAAAAAATTAGTTAATGATTCTAGGGTTCCAACCAATTATTATTCATTATTATTATTAATATATTTATTTTATTTTTTCTTCATTTTATTATTATTTTTCAACACATTTCCCTATTTCTATTATTTTTTTCATTCTAAAAAATTATACAAATATATTTTTTAATAATAAAGAATAATTAGTTTCAGTGGCCTACATGGGAGTCGTATGATGGGTTTTAATTATACTTTATTCTTTAGAGTTATATAAATAGTATTATATGTGACTTTTTAGATATTCATGGGTTAAATAATATTATAATTTTGTGATTAAATATAAAAAATTATGAGAACTTCTGAAAAAAATCAGTGTTAAAATATATAACTACCTTCAGAATGACCAATGAATAAAAAATATTCTTTTTCATATCATAATTATGACAAAAAGTGTTTGGAGGAGTTTGATCGTATGGATGGATGTTATTGGTTTGGTTTTGATACTAATGATGTGATAAATTTTTAATTGTTGGGAATCATATCACA
Source organism: Viscum album (assembly GCA_963277665.1). Classification (NCBI taxonomy): domain Eukaryota; kingdom Viridiplantae; phylum Streptophyta; class Magnoliopsida; order Santalales; family Viscaceae; genus Viscum; species Viscum album. Next base: position 1,144,124,347 of record OY728157.1, on the reverse strand, counting down.
GAACAAATGGATATGATATATAATGCCCATATATCTTGGTTTTCTGAGGGTTGTGATGAGGAAAAGATATGAATGTGGGAAATTATTTTTTTAACATAATATTTATTTAATTTTTGGAATTTATTAATTTTTTCTTCTCTCAAAGTATGGTTTCCTTTAGATAAAAGCAGATATTTTTTTAGGAAAACAGAAAGTCAATGTGTGGGGGAATTTTATAGCCTAATATTGGTTATGTTTTTTAATCATAAATTATAATGTCATAATAGATAATTACTAGAAAAGAATATAAGTTATTAAATTTATAAGTTATAATGGAGATTAATTTTATTTTTATATATGTTTATAATTGTGATAATTCATGGAGTCAAAAATCTATATATCATAGAGAGACCCATGCTAAACATACACATTTATTTAAATATTTTATATAAATAACCATCTCATATGCATAATCGATCCAGACTAGAATCTCGTCTAGAGTACTCATATGTTATACTCATTTTCCTAACTGAGGGAATGAATAAATAAGAAATCGGTAAAATAAAATGATTATAAAGGGAAAAATTATAAACATGTCATCAAGTGTTATATCATATGCATATAAAGAAACATTTTTTGCCAATTGGATAAGGTTCATGACCTCTTTTTTGAAGTAAAAAAGGAAATACGATTATAATATTGGTTAAAGTAAAACCCAATACGTTGAACATGGGATAAGAGGCATGTATGCTAGTGAGAAACAAGGATTGAGGGGGAAGATATGGTTCAAAGGACCCAAAGACCCATAAGTTTGAAAATATACCAGAAAATGGGGATGGCTTAGAAAAAATATCAATTAGTCATTATTTATGGACATGTAATCTCAAATTAACAAACATATACCATGGAAAACTTACTTGGAATCACAAAACATTTAACATGAGTCAAGGGGAAAATCATATAAACAATATTATGAGGTAAGACTGTGGAATAAATAGAATAATTAAAATAACATGTCAAGGCTACCCACTAACAGATTCATCTCAATGTATGATTGGGATAATCACCCATGTAAATTTTTGGGCTTAGGAATATCCTCCTGTATAAATTCATTGGCTTGGGAAAATCCTCTTGTTTACCCTTTGTCTTGGGATAAAACCTCTCATGTACCTCTTTTTCTTGGGATAATAACTTTGTGTACCCTTAGTCTTGTGATAATATTCCAAACATAAATTTTTAAGGTATGTTTTGAGTTAATGTTTTACTTTAATCATGTTTTTTTTGAAATATGAATTGATTGGAATGAGTTTTGAGAGTTTTTAGTTTTCACCAGTGAGTATAAGGTCTTTTGGGAGAGAACAATTTGAGAGTGGTTTTTCCAAACCATAATGATTCTCTGAGAACCTTTGTGCATTATTGAAGTATCTATTGGGGAGGTTCATAGTTTGATAAACTATGTGGCCTTTACTGAAAATATATGTGACACACTCTAGTTTCCAACAACACAGTAGGTTAGTGGTTTGAAAAACCATAAGATTCTCAGGAAAGGGAAAACCCCTCACACAGTTAGCACACTATTTGTCAATCAATGTTACCAAAACATGTCTACATGAATTAATTATTTGAAAATTCTTATTAATTTCTATCTTTGATCTTTTCTGACACATTACTCTTTCTATATTAATTCATCTTAAACCTTGAGACTCCTTTGGGCTTCCATAATATTTCTTTCTCCTCCTAATAAATATTACAATAGATCCAGGAGAATTTTAGAACAATAATTAAGTTATGTGATCAAAAAATCTTCATTAATTTGGTTTATTCTAGAATCATCACTTTCTCCACGGAAATAATTATAGATTTGATGTATTTTTTTCCTGATCTATAGATTTTGGATCCTTTCAATGATGAATTATTAGTTAGTTTCAAGAGTATTGGAAACTTCTGATATGAAAATGGCATCCCCTTGAGTAGAAATAGATCAACCATAAATAGTGGATGAATTTGGGTAAGTAATCAAATCTTTATTATATTGAGACCTTATTATCTATGAGTATCATTTATGATCTCTACTCCAATTATATAATAATGGTTTATTGATGTTCATTTAAAAGACTTGACGTTCATATAAATATATTTTTGAGGAATTCATGATCCGTTCTTTAATTAACAATGGATCGATTGAATTCATGTCATATTATTTTGAATATCTTGGAACTAGTCCCATTTATAGACTCTATGAGGTTTGAAATTCAATAATTACCCATCTTAGTGTGGAATCTTCTTCGGTCTCATTTTTAAACCACTTTTTTAATGAATTGAAACATGGGACAGGGATCTTTTATGTATGATATAGTTTCTCGTGAGTGTGTAGCATGGTTTATGATTAGATCCTTTGATGAATGTTAGTCTAATTCTTTAACAAGATTGAGTTAGGATGTTCCTTACCATTTGAGTCTTTTATATACACTTATTTCCATGATATGATTATTATTTCAACATATCTTATTTGATATTTCTTTCTGGGGATTTATAATGAGATTGTGTAGCCTGTAAGACTCATATATTTATCATGGTTCTATGAGTATTGTTAGTGTATCTTATTGCCATGATTTATGTTGATCACATATTTTTATGTATGTTTCTACTAATTTCACATGATGACATACCACATGTTTCATTAATATACTCTACCCTATTGTATGAATTTCCATACCTTTGGATTTATTTTTTTGGTTATCGGAACAACAAGACCATCATGATATCATTATCCCTTAGAGGAGAGGTGCACATGACATGCAATGATAGAAAAATTGGACTATTGTATGTTGAGTTATATTCTCATTCGATTCCTTGTGGATATCGAATAACATGTTTTCTCAATTCCTTTTCGATTCCAAATACAATGTTGTCTTGATTCACTGTTGATATCGAGTAACATGTTGCCTTAATTATTTGTGGATGTTGACTGACATATTTATCAGCCCTGTGGATAGATCATAATTTCCCCCAACATATGTAAGGACTTCCCTTCCATCATAGAGTCACAAAAGGTTTGGTTTTGACTTGTGGTGCCATGTATAACAAATGAACACTAAATATATGAATACTGATAATTTATTATGCATTTATTATTTCATGGAATACACCTATTATAACTGTTCACATATATTAAGGGTGAAATGGTGGTGTCCTAATTGGTTTTACTACTCACACCATACATTGAAATCTTGACGCATGTGAAAGCTTCATGTATAGGGATCTCGATAAGGGAGAAGGCTCTTTGGAAGCCAATTGAGCAGTAGATAATGGAGCTACTAACGATATTGGGATGGATTCTAGAGGATTCTTTAGGATTTATTTATTTATCTACACAAACCTTATATAATTTAGTTTGGAATTCCACATTAGGTGCCTACATTATTTATTTATATGAAATTCATTGAATCTTTTATTGCATTTGATTATTTATATTCTAAATGTAGTACTAAGAGTAATTATATTTTTTATTTTTATTTTAGTATACTGATATGATTCTTAGGGTAAGTCTCCCCGTCGATGGGGTTCAAATGCACACTACTAGTCAGTAGACTCTTGTGTACAGGAAAGAATGGGTGAGACCTTGAGGCTCTTCTACTCAGACTCAGTTGTTTAGGTCAGGGAATTACAAAATGGCATCGTAGGATAAGTTTCATTTATTTTCTTTTACTAACTTGGTACGTTGTAGAATTGAGATTTATTGTATGGAACTTGGTTAGGGGAGCTTCCATGTGTTTAGAAAACTAATGTATAAAATATGTTTGAGTTACCATTGAAATATTTTAGGTTTGAATTTTATGTTATTTTGGTGAATTTATGTTTCATGGATAGGAACATAGAACCGTAGGTCATATATATACCTTTTTTTCATCATAGTAGTTCTTTATTTTAAATAATTTATTTTTTATATGTTTTGGATAGACCTTTATTCTTGGTTGAATGATATATATATATATATATATATATATATTCTAATTACCTAATATCTATATTTAGTTATTAATTTTTTGAACATGAGCATGCTTATATGTTTTATATATATATATATGATTGTCACTAATTTGTAGATATAAGGATCCTTGGGTGGTGTTATGAGGGATAAAACCTGGGTTATTTGTCTCCTCGTAGATGATTCTTTTCGTAATCCCATAGAGTGATTAAGATCTATCTTAACTAATTCAGGTGTTAAAATTGTTGTTCGGTACTTCGAAACAATGTCATATCAGGGATTCTTGAATGGAAAGAATAGTAGAGTAGGCCATAATTCCTCTACAAGGGAGGATATTCTAGTTTTAACAACATTAATTTACTAGAATATATATTATCATGCTTCCACTTCTTCTCCAATAGTTTAGGAATAATAACCAGATAAGTAATGGGTCCTCATGTTAGTTCAAGTTCAAGGTGGCTCATTTTTTTATATTTTAAAATTATTAGGATGTTCAGCTCCGGTTTCCTTCATCCATCCAAGGCACCAGCTATCCTTAAGATTCTAAGGAATAGATAGACGTTATCAAAGAAATATTATAATTAGTGGATACTCATGAAAAACATTGGGTAAATATATATGTTTTTCTTATAGGAAGTGTTATTTCTCTGAATAAATCCTTTAGTAATAGGAAAATGAAGGCATAGGTTTCACACTAGATCGGTGGAAGACATCCAAATTAGATAAGGGGATCTTGTTTGCATTTTATGGGAGAAAACAGTCCTTGATTCTTCAACTATAGATATAGTGTGAATTATTTAACAAAATTCCAAAAACATTTGACCATGTGTCATAATTTTGAAAATATGGGGTATATCCAGCAGTTCTGATCTTGATATTTGAGGTTAGGTTTCCATGATACACCATTGGGAAATAAATTAGACCCTTATTATAGTCCCTCATATTATACTAGTCTTTTTAGGTTATGAACATCTATCCGAATTTATGACTCTAGAGATAGTAAGCTTCAAAGTGATTTTTGGAATAGATTTGATGACCATCATTTGATCACACATTAAATACAATTATATGTGATTATTTTTTATATTTATCAAGGGAAAGAATCTCATAATGATTGTTGAGTTGGAATTGGGAGCATGTAGAGTGGATAGAGATATGAGACAGATTACTATGATTATTATGTAGATTTTAGGAGTTTTTCTTTCAGTAATATTAGTGGTATAATCAACGTTTTATCATCTATTTTTGGATATCTATATGGATGTATTTCAAGATGACTTCATAGGTATTCTCCCTAATCAAGGTATAGATTTTATATAGAACTAATGCTCGGTTCATAGACTATTTTGATACCCCGTATTAAATAATACCAAATGATTTGAAATAGCTCTATGTATATCATGAGTACATTAAACCGAAGGGTTTTATAAATCCACAAACATCACCCTAGGGTGAGCTTGTTTTGTTCACCAAAAAGGAAAATGGTTTTATTCAACTCTAAAAGTATTACCTAATGCTGATTCTTTTGATAATCAAGAATATGTACCCCTTATCCAGGCTTGATGGTCTCATTGATCAGTTTTGGGGTGCCTGATTATTCTCTAAGATTTATCTCTGATCGAGCTATCACTAGTTGGGGGTTAAAGAGGAGGACATTATGAAGATTACATTTATTAGAAGTAATGGTCTATACAGGTACATAATGATTTCATCTAGACCAATTAATTTATTTGTAGTGTCCATGGGTCTCAAGAACAATATCATTCATCCATACATTAACTATTTTTATCTCGGGGTTCATTAAAGACATCCTCATTTTCTCACTAACCCAATAGAAGTATTCCTGAAATATTGAGATATCCATTAGTGAATATAGATAACCTCATCTTTCTACTATGATATTTATGTTTCCAATTTGGATTTAGGAGGTGAATTCCTTGGGCAATGTGGTTTATGTTATTAGTATTTTAGTAGACTCATGGAAAGTAGATTGATTGATGTCATAGACATGTCCTTGGAATGTGTTTGAGATACAAATATTTTATGGTGTGTTTTATGAATGAATTAATATATTTATCAGCACTCATGACTATACTGATAAGAAAGGGGTAAATTTTAAGTGGTTGGACAAGTGTGAGGTTCCTTTTATTGAGTTAAGGATGAGATTGAATACAACTCTAATGTCAATTATTTCTGTTCTTGGGATTAGATAGGTCATATATTTTAATTCTTTTGGTGTTATTCAAAGAGCTATGACTATAAAAATTGGGCATAAACATAAATTAATACAATGGAAGAAGTTTTGTTAACATTGTTTTACACTAAAGATATTGGAATTTTTCCAGGGTCTATAAGTTAATGGGAATATACATATATTATTTTTGGAAATATAAACACTGACTATGTTGATCATGGAGAAAACCAAGTGACCTAGTATAAAATCTTATCTTCATGTATTCTAATTTTGGTTGTAGGAAATGTTTCTTATATTTACCAAAATTATGATCCCGTAATGTGTCCTATACAGCCAAAAATGATCAATAAGATGAATTAAGGAATAATTGAGGTCATAATGGTCATAGATGAAGATTGTGGTCCATGTGGGTGACATTCACTTGGATAAGAAGAAATGAAGTTTCATTTTATATTATTTATAATAGTTTTTGAAATATTGATATGACGAAACCAATGAAGATGAGTGGAAATTAAAATATCAGCTTTCTATTGGTGGAATAAAATTTCTTAGAATATCAAGTATAAAGAAGCTTGAAGTCATAATGAAGATTTATATACCACAATATAAAATTATTTATTTCGTCAATACCATAAGTACACATATAAAATCATCTAAAATTACAATAATTTTCATAAATCAAAGTTGAAAATTTTGAGAGATAAATGTTCTGGCATTGGGGGTAGGTTACTTATGGAACTATGCAAGAATAGTATATGATTTTTATAATTTTTTTTTATGTATTATTTTCTCTCCCTTGTAAATTATAACTAGTTCAATGGACGATTAAACATGGAGTTTGATTCAATATGATAAGGTAACCATTATTCATCTCTTGAGTTTAGATTTATATTATTTTATCTCTTGTTGTTTTATTTTCATCACTCCAGTAATCATAATGATTTTTTTATATAATAAAGTGACCTTAGTTCTTCTATTTTGTAATAATCCACTAATTATTTTCTATTACTATAAATTCATTCGTTGCATTCACAGAATTAACAATTCAAAATATAAATGGTGAACTAGGTGGTCATGTAGGAATTGGTTCATGATTATGTCCATGTGGTTTGGGTGAAACACTAAGATCACGCTGATTTGATTGATCATATAAAATTATGAGATTATTTTAATAGTGAATTCTTTAGTTCCAATATACACTCTTTATATTGGATTTGGGTGTATATGATAGTCCACACAAGAAGATATAAGGAGTTTTAATGTTCAAAATTTCCATTGAAATATTCATTATAAATAACACTATGAGAGGTATCTATCTTCAAGAGGGTATCCAATGAGAAAGAATTCTAATGGAAAAATCATAGATAGAACAATGATATAATGAGTTTAGAGATCCAAACAAAATATTATTCACTATTATTATTAATATATCTCTATTCAGTTTCCTTCATTTTATTATTATTTTTCAATAAATTTCCCTATTTTTATCATTTTGTTCATTCTAAAAAATTATAAAAATATATTATGTAATAATTAAGAAGAATCTATTTCAGTGGACTACATGGGAGATGTCTCTGGGTTTTTAATTATACATTATTCTTTAGAGTTATATGTATAGTATTATATGTGACATTTTGTATTTTAATGGGTTAAAATAATATTATAATTTACTAATTAAGAATAGTAAAATAGTGAGATTTTTTTAAAAAAATCGGTGTTAGAATATATAACTACCTTCCGAATGACCAATGAATTAAAAACATTCATTTTCTAATCATAATAAGGACAAAAAAATTTAGGAGGAGCTCGATCATATGGATTATTCTTATTGGGTTGGGTTTTATTCTAATGATGTTATAAATTCTGAATTGTTGGGAATCATATCACAGAAAAAATAGATTTTAAATTTAATGCCCATTTATCTTGGTTTTCTAAGGGTTGGGATAAGAAACAAACATAAATGTGGGGAATTATTTTTTTACTATAATATTTTTTTACTTTTTTTGAATTTATTAATATTTTCTTATCTCAAAGTATGGTTTCCTTTAGATAAAAGTTGATATATTTTCAGGACAATTGAAAGTCAATGTGTGGGGGAATTTTATAGCCTAATATTGTTTATATTCTTAATCTTGAATTTTAAAGTCATAATAGATCATTACTGAAAATCAATACACATTATTAAATTTATAAGTTATAATAGAGATTAATATTATTTTTAAATAAGTATATAATTGTGATAATACGTAGAGTAAAATATATATATATCTTAGAGAGACCCATGAAAAACATACACATTTAATTAAATATTTTATATAAATAAACATCCCATATGTATAATCAATCCAGACTAGAATCCCATTTAGAGTACTATTAGGTTATACTCATTTTCATAATTGTGGGAAAGAATACATAAGAAAGGGGTGAAATAAAATGCCTATAAAGGTAAAAATTATCAACATGTCATCAAGTGTTATATCATATGCATATAAGGAATCATTTTTTGTCAATAGGATGAGGTTCATGACCTCTTTTTTGAAGTAAAAAAACGAAATCCTAATATAATATTGGTTAAGGTAAAACCCAATACGTGGAACATAGGATAAGAGGAACATATTCTTGTGAGAAACAAGGCTTGAGTGGGAATATATAGTCCAAACAGCCCAAAGACCCATAAGTCTGAAATAATTCCACAGAAAGGGGATGGATTAGAAAAAAATATCAATTAGTCATTATTTATAGACAAGTAATATCAAATTAACAAACATATACCATGAAAAAGTTACTTGGAATCACATGACATTTAACATTAGTCAAGGGAAAAATCATATGCAAAAAATTATGAAGTAAGAGTGTAGAATAAATAGAATTATTAAAATAATATGTCAAGGATACCCACAAATAAATTCATCTCATATTTGGCATGGGATAATCACCCATGTAAATTATTGGTCTTACGAATATCCACCTCTATAAATTCATGGGCTTGGGAAAATACTCTTGTGTACCCTGTGTCTTGGGATAAAACCTCTCATGTACCCCTTTGGATTGGGATAATCACCTTGTGTACCCTTAGGATTGTGATAATATAACAAAAATATATTTTTAAGGTATGTTATGAGTTAATTTTTTCCTTTAATATTGTTTTTTTTGAAATATTAATTGATTGTAATGAGTTTTGAGTGTTCTTAGTTATCTTTAGTGAGTAATAGAGGTCTTTTGGGGGAGAACAATTTGAGCATTGGTTTGTCCAAACCACAATCATTCTCTAAGAACCTTTGTGCCTTATTGAAGTATCTAATGGAAAGGTTCATAGTTTGAAAAACTATGTGGCCTTTACAAAAACAATACGTGAGACACTCTAGTGTCCAACATCATAGTAGGTGAGTTGTTTGAAAAACCATATAATGTTCTGGATAGTTAAAACCCCTTACACAGTTAGCACACTATTTTTCAATCAATGCTACCAAAACATGTCTGCAAGAATTAATTATTTAAAACTTCTTATTAATTTATATTTTTTATTTTTTTGACACATTATTCTTTCTATATGAATTCCTCTTAAACCTTGAGACTCCTTTGGGCTTCCATAATATTTCTTTCTCCTCCTAAGAAATATTTCATTGGACCCAAGAGAATTTTAGATCAAGAAGTAAGTTATGTGATCTAAAAATCTTCAATCATTTAGTTTATTCTAGACAAATAACTTTTTCCATGGAAATAATTATAGATTTGATGTTTTTTTTCTGATCTATAGATTTTGGTTCCTTTTATTATGAATTCTTTTTTTGTTTCAAGAAGGGAGACAATTTCTTATATGAAAATGACACCCCCTTAAGCAGATCTAGATCAATAATAAATGGTGGATGAATCTGTTTAAGTAATCAAATGTTTATCATGTTGAGACCTTATTCTCTATGAGTATCATTTAGGATCTCTACTCCAATGATATAATAATGGGGGATCGATGTTAGTTTAAAAGAATTTACTTTGATATAAATATATTTCTGAGGAATTCATGATCCATTCTTGAATTAACAATGGATCCATTGAATTGATGTCCTATTACTTAGAATATCTTAGAAATAATTCTACTAATATACTCTATGAGGTGTGAAATTCTATAATTACCCATATCAGTGAGGAATCATCTTAGGTCTCATTTTTAAACCACATTTTTGATGAAATGAAACTTCGGACAGGGATCCATTATGTATGATATAGTCTCTCATTGGTGTGTAGAAAGGTTTAGGATAATTTCCATTGTTGAATGTTACAGTAATTCTTTAACAAGATTGAGTTATGAATTTCCATCCCATTTGAGTCCTTTGTATACACTTTTTTCCTTGATATGATTATTATTTCAATATATCTTATTTGATATTTCTTGGTGGGGATTTATAATTAGCATGGGTATCCTATAAGACTCATATAATTTTCGTGGTTCAAAGAGTATTGTTAGTGTATCTTATTACCTTGATTTATGTTGATCACATATTGTTATGTATGTTTCCACTAATTTCACATGATGACATACCATGTGTTTCCTTTATATAATCTACCCTATTGTATGTATTACCATTACTTTGGATGCATTTTTTTGGTTATTGGAATAGCATGACCGTCATGATATCATTATCCCTTAGAGGAGAGATGCACATGACATGAAATGATGGAAATTTTGGACTAGTGGATATTGAGTGATATTCTCACTCAATTCCTTGTGGATATCGAATGACATGTTTTCTCAATTCGTTTTTGATTCCAAATTAAATGTTGTCTTTATTCCTTGTTGATATTGAGTAACATGTTGACCTAATTCCTTGTGGATGTTCAATGACATATTTATCAACCTTATGGATAGATCATGATTTTCCCCAAAATATGTTATGAATTCCCTTACGTCATAGAGTCACGGAAGGTTTGGTTTTGACTTGTGGTTTCATGTAAACAAATAAACACTAAATATATGAATATTGATAATTTATTATGAATTTATTATTTCATGGAATACACATATTAAAATTGTCCACATATATTAAGGATGAAATGGTGGTGGCTTACTTGGTTTTACCACACACACCTTATATGGAAATCTTGATTCATGTGAAAGCTTCATGTATAGGGATCTTTATAAGGGAAAAGGGTCTTTGGAAGCTAATTGAGAAGTATATAATGGATCTAATAATGGTATTGGGATGGATTCTGGAGGATTCTTGAGGATTTATTTATTTATATACATGAACCTTATATACTATAGTTTGGAATTCCACATTAAGAGCCTAGAATATTTATTTATTTTACATTATTTACATCTATTATTGCATTTGATTATTTATATTCTAAATTTAGTACTCACGGTAATTTTATATTTTATTTATATTTTAGTATATGGATATGAATTTTAGTGTATAGTCTCCCCATATATGGTGTTCAAATTCTCACTACTAGTCAGTAGCCTCTTTTGTAAGGGGATTAATGGGTGAGGAATTGAAGCTCTTCTACTCAGACTCAGTGGTTTAGGTCAGGGAATTACAAAGTGGGATCATTGGATAAGTTTCATTTCATTTCTTTGACTAACTTGGTATGTTGTAGAGTTAAGATATATTGTATGGAACTTGGTTAGGGGAGCTTCTATGTGTTTAGAAAACTCGTGTATAAAACATATTTTAGCTACCATCGATAAATTTTATGTTTTAATTTTATTTTATTTGGGTGAATTTATGTATCCTGGATAGGAACATAGGATCGTAGGTCATATATATAGCTGTTTTTTCATCATAGTAGCACTTTATTTTTAATCATTTATTTTTTATATTTTTGGGATAGACCTTTATACTTGGTTAAATGGTATATATATACTTTCTCTACTTACCAAATATCTATATTTAGGTATTAATTTTTTGAACATAAGCATGTTATTATGTTTTGTATATATATTATTGTCACTAATTTGTAGATACAAGGATATTTGGGTAGTGTTATGAGGGATAAAACTTGGGTTATGTGTATCCTCCTAGATGATTCTTTTCGCAATCTCATATATTGATTAAGATCTATCTTAACTACTTCAGGTGTTATAATTTTGGTTTGGTATCTTGAAACGATGTCATCTTAGATATTCATGAATGGAAATCGTAGTAGTGTGGGCCAAAATGCCTTCACAAGGGGGGATATTCTAATTTTACCAACATTAATTTACTAGAATATATATGATCATGTTCCAACTCCTTCTCTAATTGTTTAGGAATAATAACCAGTTTTGTAAGGGGTCTTCATGTTAGTTCAGGTTAATGGTGGTTCATCTTTTTATATTTTAAAATTATTAGGATGTTAAGCCCCAGTTTCCTTCATCCATCCAAGGCACCAACTGTCCTCAAGATTATAAGTAATAGATAGACGTTATCAAAGAAATATTTTAATTAGTGGATACTCGTGAGGAAAATTGAGTAAATATATATGTTTTTCTTATAGTAATTTGTATAACCTTGAATAATTAATTTTGTAATAGGAAAAGGAATTCATAGGTTTCACACTAGACTGGTGGAATACATCTAAATTAGAGAAGGGGCTCTTCTACACCTTTTATGGGAGAAAGCAGTCCTCGATGCTTCAACTATAGATTGAGTGAGAATTAATACAAAAGTTTCCAATAAAATTAGACCATGTGTAATCATTTTGAAAATATTGGGTATATATAGTAGTTTTGATCTAGATATTTGAGGTTAGGTTTCCATAGGGGTGCATGATAAATGTGAGAAATGACATACAGATTCAGTCATGGTCCTTAATAATAAACATAGAAGACAATGACTTTGGTGATTTATGCACCCGAGGATCAGGGATGTGGAGATAAGGCAAGCCTAGTGTACGTAGTGGATCATGCTCCAAAATATTGTGGTGGAGGACCATCTATTATGTAATGTACAATCTTCACTACTTATACATTGTCTAATACTTTTTTTCATATCAATGCTTTATGTTCCTTTATATCTTCATAAGTTATTATTGGAATTTACTTATTGATCATGTTAATTTATGAGTTTCTTTCGCATGATAAAACATTAGGAAATAAACTATACCCTTATTATAGTCCCCTGGATTATACTATATTCTTTTTTGGTTATAGATATCTATCCTAATTTATGACTCTAGAGATAATATGCTTCAATGTGATTTTTGGAAATTATTTGATGACCATCATTCGATCACACATTAATTACAATAAGATGGGTATATTTTTTATATTTATCAAGGGAAAGAATCTCATGATGACTATTGAGTTAGAATTGGGATCATGTAAAGTAGATATAGATATAAGATAGATTGGTATGATTATTACGTAGATTTTAGGAGTTTTTCTTTTAGTATGATCAGTGGTTTAACCAACATTTTATCATCTATTTGTGGATATCTATATGAATGTATTTCTAGATGACTTCATAGAGATTCTCCCTGATAAAGGTGTTGGATTTTATATAGATCTAATGATAGGTTAATAGACCATTCTAATACCCTGTATCAAATAATACCAAATGCTTTGAAATAGATCAATGTATGTCACGAGTACTTTAAACTGAAGGGTTTTATAAATGCAAATACATCACCCAATGGTGATCTTGTTTTCTTTTCCAAGAAGGAACATGGTTTTATTATACACTAAAAATATTACCTAATGCGTAATCTATTGGTAATGAAGAAAATTTACCCTTTATCTAGGCTTGATGGTCTCATTGATCGGTTTTGGGGTGCCTGATTGTACTCGAATATATATATCTGATCGAGCTATCACCAGTTGGGGGTTAAAGAGGAGGACATCATAAAGATTAAATTTATAAGAATTAATGGTCTATAAAAGTAAATAAGGATTTCATCTAGACCAATTAATTTATTTTAAGTGTAGATGGGTCACATGAATGAGATCATCCATCCATACATTAACTATTTTTATCTCAGGGTTCATTAAAGACATCCTCATTTTCTCACTAACCCCATAGAAGTATTCTTGAAATATTGAGAGAGCCATTAGTGGATTTAAACTAATCAACTTTCTACTAAGATATTGAAGTGTCCATTTTTCATTCAATAGGTGAAATACTTGGGGAATGCTGTTTCTGATATTAGTATTTTAGTGGACTCATGGAAAGTAGATTGATTGATGTCATATACATGTACATGGAATGTGTTTGAGATAAAAATAGTTTATGTTATAGCAGGATTATATTAGTGTTTTATGAATGAATTAATATATTTTTCAACACTCATGACTATGCTGATAAAAAAGGGGTAAATTGTAAGTGGTTGGACTAGTGTGGAGATCCTTTTCTTGAGTTAAAGATCATTTTTACTACAACTCCAATGTCAATACTTTCTGATCTTGGGATTAGATGGGTCATATATTGTTATTCCTTTGCTTTTATTCTAAGAGATATGCTGGTATAGTAAGATCGAGTAGTAGCTTATGTGTCCTATCATTTTTTACCCCATGCGAATAAATGTCCTACCCATGACTTGGATTTGGAAGCAGACATCCATTCTCTGAAGTGTTGGTGACACAATATCTTTGCTGAGGGGTTTTATGATTATTTAGACCAAAAAGATCCTACACTATATATTAAGAAAATATGGTCTGAATTTGAGACAGAGCCACTAGTTAGAGTACCTACATATGTTTGACTTCTATATGAAATTTTTAATTGTTAATTTTTTTATTTCAGATGATCTTTGCCGTAAAACGCGGATAATTTATGATCTTAGTGAATGACATTTGGAGGGATTATGGATCCTTGTGAGATTGTTATCTAATTATATGATATATTGTTTAAAGTATCAGGTATTGGTGAATTGCTACCAATTAGTTACCATATCATCTATCATATGGTGGGTGAATTCTAGTTAGGAATTTGACCCATAATGTGTGGTGATGTAAGAACAAGAAAAAGGTGGTGACTCAATACCTTGGTGATCATTTTACAACTATGATGTGATCCTAGTATATTGTAGATTTTTAGTCCCATATTATATCAAGGAAAATATTATGAGATAATTCTATATATAAAAGTGGGTTTTTTCCCTGGAGAAACCAAGATATACCATGACTATAGGAGGAAGTAGTAGTGGCTAGGGATGTAGAGGGACATTATTGGATTTATTTCACGACATATTATCTTCTAGTTGATAAACATTGAACACTATAATTCTTTTGGTTTTCTCCAGATACTTCTTCTTCCCACGTGTTAGTGGTATAATGTTTTGATGGAAATTATGATGGGTTTAACCTGGACCCTGAGGATCCAAGATATTTTTTGGGTGATTTTTGTTTAGATAATAAAATTTTCTCAATTATTCCCAATCAGCAACACTCACTCAGTATATGAGTTGGAAAAGTTGGATGTGTATGATATTCTCTAATTTCATGGTTTTACCCCTAGTATTATTTATAAAAGATATTTACTTTTTATTTCATGATCTTTTTAGGGGTTTTAAAAGGATTTACATATTAAAATGAGATTAAGCACAACATACCATCTCAAGACAGAAAAACAGTCAGAGAAGATGACTTTCATGTTGAAGTATATGATCTGAAACTAGGTTTTGGATTTTAGAGGAGTTTGGGATGATCACCATTACTTGTTTGATTTTTTAAATAAAAATAATTACCTGGTTTTGATTCATATGGAACCTTATGTGTCTGTAACAACCCTTCTATTATTACACACTTAAACATGATTTATTTCATAAAATATTTTTTTATACAACATTAAAGATAGAGAGGTCTAGTGTATATGGGGATTAGGAACATTAAATAATGAATTAAAACATGAAACAAAAAATCTTTATTAAATACTTCCTTTAACGGACGACTACATTCTCTCCTACTTAGCATTGCATGGGATAACCAGGGGACCGATATAAGAAAAGGGTGAGCTATATAGCACAGTATGGGAGTAAAGAAGGAATATCATAAAGAATACAATACATGTTAGGAAATAGGAATATCAATGGGGCATAAAAAGAACCATGAACATAAAGGCATGATATAGAATTATTATCATAACATGAAAATGTGGAAACAACACATAACATGGTATTAGCACGAGCCAAGGATCATTGCACATGGACTATGAGTAAACCCTAATTGAACATGAATTAGAATGATTAAACCCTCATTGCACTTTATGTATCATGATACTAATCTTTACCAAATTCATTGTATCTCTATTAGGGAGCACCCTTGTTAATCATTTCATTTCACGCATAAGTGTGCCACATGGATCATATAGCATTGATTCATTAAACGTCATCATTTATTCCAATATAAAGGAATGTGGAATTAATACCTGAAACTCTATACTAAATAATTAAATCATCATAAAGGTGAATACCCTTGATGGATAAATGGGAATGGTATTAACTACACAATGACTTTGTCTTGGAAAATCTCAGTGCAATTTCAGCAGCATAGCGGCGTGACATAAGAATTCATAAAAAATTGTTTATGAGAGAGAAATATGTATCTCATAATATTTATAGGAAATTAGCATTAAGGGGGTCATATAGATACATGTCCCAATATATATAATGGAATTTATATTCATAAAACAAAATAATCTATTTGATTTAAATGAGGAGAGAGAAATACCTTACAGAATTTCAGCATGGTAACGAGTATACATGGAAGGAATCGATGAAAGAGAAATGGGCCTCTCATCATTAAAAAATAAGTAGGACAGTATAAGAGAGGTTATAAATCATACCCCAACATTTATAATTTAAAATAAATGGGTATAAAAATATTAAGAAACATGGATAAAATGAAAATGGAAGGATTCCCATACTTGGAAGTGTGGTCTCAAAGGCTTGGGAGAGGCTTGGGAGGGGATTCATGGAATCTTGGGGCTCCTTGAGAGGATTCTAGAGCGAGGAGGGAAGAATATGGTAGAGCTAAAAATGATTTGAGTGAAGAGGATGTTGGGTCTTGGGTGGGATTATATAGGAAAAGGGAGGGAATTCTTTATTATTTAGGTTTTAGACCCTAAACATTAAACTAATAAAAAAACATAAAATGGTTTTTCCCATGTTTTTTGTAAAAGTGGAGTGGAAAAAAAATATTTTATATTACCAATGGACTAAATTATTAAATTATTATGATTTCTTATGTGGAGGTGAGTCACACTCTCAAAGATATCATTTTAAAACGATAAAATGTTTCATATGACTCCTAGTGTCCACTAGGGATTTGTAAAATAAATCAAATAAATCTAAATTCACATTATTTTAATGGTAAAACATATATTGTCCAAACATAGAATTTAATGTATTTTATTACATCACTATTGGGTCATTATGATGTTATAAAACACATTATATATTTAAATATTATTTAATTTTTACCTTAAAAAATTGGCTATCTCAAGAAAATTATGAAAAATTCACAATTGGATAATTTAGACAACTTGATTCCAAAAATAATATTCATGTTATCTAAATAATTTTTTAAAAATGTAAATTTTTTAATTTTAAAATAAAAACTGACATTTATTGAAAATTCATGGGTTTTGACAGAAACAACTTTGAAACCTTAATAAAAATTGCAATTATATTATAAAATTATAAGATCATTTATATTTAATAAAAATTAATTAAACAATAATATTTTATTAAAATATTATTGAATTCAAAAATTCAATAATTGTTCAAAATATTATTCTTAATTGAATATTTACAATAAATATTATTTGTGCTTTAATGACTATTTACAATGAAAAAAATGAAAAAATGAATGTATATTCTTTATAAAAAATAAGGTACATAATAATAGTTCTTGGGTATTATTACATAACCCCTTATAACACCCGCATACGACCTAAGCGTAAGGTGTGCTATGGTGTCAGACTCTTAGGGAGGCTCAGATAACATCGCTCAGGTGGTAATCTCTATTAACTTCCTCATCTCCAGTAGGCAGTTTTGATCAAGCTTAACGTGATCAAGCTTGGCTTGGGCTTGGTCAAGAGTGAATCCTAGAAATTCCACCTCTTTTCTATGATCTAAAATACGGACTTTATATATAGAAACTCTACTGGATGAGGTCATCACTTCCTTTGTCTGAGTAAATAGGATTTGTTAAAGTCATATCTTTATACTTATCATGTGATCACTATTCAACAACTATATTAACAATGATCACAGTTCTTAATGGTATTTTAAAAACCAAAAAACATAAAACTAAGGAAGTTTATATTTTTTATAACCATTATACATAATAATTCATTTAATTAGATTAAGAGGAAAAAATTTTAGGTCATTACAATCTTCCCCCCATAATAAATTTTACCAGAAAAAATTCCTTTTCCTACACTAATACAGACACGGGTAACTCTGCCTCATTACTTACTTCGGTTCCCTCATTTCTTCTTCCTACATTTGGTTTCTATACAACACATTGATGAGGGGAATCATCTTATTTTGAATAACTTTTACCCTATGATCTAAAATCACCACCAGCTTCTCATCATAGGAGTGGTAATTCTATAATGGTACCACCTCTAGATTGAGTACGTGCGATGGGTCAGGTTTTTACTTCCTCAAGAGTGATACATGGAATACATCATGTACTTGGGATACTTTTGGGGGGAGTGTTAGTCGGTAGGCCACTGCTCCAATGCGATCAATGATCTCAAAAGGGCCAATGTACCTTTGACTAAGCTTTCCATTTTTACCAATTCTCATAATTCTATTCCAAGGTGAAATGTGGAGGAATACCATGTCTCCGACATCAAACTCCCTATCTCGTCCCTGATTATCAGCATTTCTATTTTGTCAACTCTGAGAAGATTTAATTTCCTGCTATGTTTTCTTAACCATCTCCACTATTTCATCGACCATTTTCTAACATGGGTGATTTGTCACCCCAAAATCTTCCCAACATGCCAGTGTTCTAAAACTTTTCCCATACAGGGCATTATAAGTAGATATTTTGATGCTTGCATGGAAACAGTTATTGTTAGAGAACTCATCCAGAGGAAGATGTTTACCACATCCTCCTTTAAAGTCCGTTGATCATTATCTCAAAATGTCCTCAAGTGTTTGGATAGTCCAATCAAATTGGCCATCAGTTTTAGGATGATAATCCGTACTAAAGTTCAGATCAATATTCAGAGCATGTTGAAGAGTCTTCCAAAACATAGTGGTGAATCTTGGATCCTGATTATATATAATCGATAGGGGTACTCCATGAAACCTTACCACATATCTGATGTATATTCATGCAATTTTATTCACTTAGAAATCCTCCCAAATTGTAATGAAGTGTGTAGTCTTTGTAATATGATCCACAACATCCCAAAGAGTATTGTTTCCTTTGGATGTCTTCGGAAGTCTGGTGACAAAGTCCATGGTGATGTTCTCCCTTATCCATGTTGGTATGGGTAATGGTTGTACCATTCCCTTAGAATTCTTCCACGCAACCTTCATTTACATACATCAAGGCACTTTGATGTATACTCAATGATCTACATCTTCATGTTATCCCACAAATAATGCACTCAGAGATCTCCATACATAATTGTGTTTCATGGGTAGATCGAGAAATTTTAACTATGTGCATCATCCAAAATTTCTTTCTCTAACTCCAGATTTGATGGAACACTTAGTCTTGTACAAATCACACAATACCTTCTTCATTAATATTTAACTTTGAAGATCTCCCACTTCTTATAGTTTCCACTTTCTTCTGAACTCCCACATCATCCTTTTGAGAATCCTTTAACCTTTCCAATAGATAATGTTGAGCAATCATTTGTGAAAGTATTAATGATGATCTCTTATTTATGATTTCCATGTCCATCTTTATCAAATCTATGAATATTGGATCCTTTTCTATTCTCATCAATGATAGAATCACTGGGTCCTTTCTACTTAGAGCATATGTCACCTTGTTCACTTCCCCAGGGTGGTAATGGATTGAGAAGTCATATTCTTTGATCAGCTCTAACCATCTTGGTTGGTGCGTGTTCAGCTCTTTCTATGTGAATATATACTTTATCCTTTTCTGGTCCGAATATATTTCACACTTCTCCCCAAAGATGTAATGTTGCCATACTTTTTAAGTGAATATCCCCGTATCCAATTCCAGATCATGTGTTGGGTATTTCTACTCATGAAATTTCAATTTCCTTGAATCATAGGTAATGAATTTGTCATTTTTCATCCACACACAGCCCATGATCTTCTTTAAAGAATCCATAAATACTACAAAAAGTTCTATAATTGTGTGTAGTGTGAGAACATGTGTAGTGATACGCCACCTTTTCAACTCCATAATGCTTTATTTTCATTCATCACTCCAATAAAACATGACTCCATTCTATGTTATCTTGGTAAGAGGGTTCGATAATCCTGAGAAATTTCTCACAAATTGGCAATAATATCCTGTTAATCCCAAGAAAGTACACATATCTGTCACTGATGTTGGCCTCAGCCATTCCTCAATTGCAACTATCTTAGAAGGATCCATAGATATCCCATTGCTTGTGATGATATTACCCAATAATGAGACCCCCTTCAAACAGAAGTCGCACTTTATGTACTTCTCATAGAGCTTCTCCTTTCACAAGGTCCCTAGTATAGTTCTTAGATTCTCCTCATGCTCCTCCTTGGTTTTGGAGTATATTACAATATTTTATATAAATACATACCACAAGTTTATGGAGGTAAACTCAAATGACTCTATTCATCAATTCCATGATGATTTTTGGAGCATTAGTGAGTCTTAAAGACATTATTATGAATTCATAGTGCCTATACATTGTAAGAAAAGTAGCCTTGGGGATATCCTCCTTCTCCACCCTTACTTGTTAATATCCGAACTGTAGATCCACCTTGGATAAGTATTTTTATCCATGTAGCTGATTGAATAAGTCATCAATTTGTGGAAGAGGATAGTTGTTCTTTATTAGGATTTTGTTGAGCTCAGGATTATAAATTAAAAGGCACGTTGACCCATCCTTCTTCTTGATTAATAGGACTGGTGAACCCCATGGTGATGCACTTTAGCGTATAAACCCTTTATCCAGATTCTCCTATAGTTGTTTTTTCAGCTCCTCAAGCTTCACAATAGCCATTCTATATGGAGTCTTGAATATTAGAAATTTCCTAGGTATAAGATCAATTGAGAATTAAACATATCTTCTAGGAGGAAGACCAAACAATTCCTTTGGAAATATTTCAGTGAATTCCCTCACAATAGGCATGTTTTCAAGGATGGTAGCTTCCTTAGAATCAATCATCTGATTCAGATATTTGTGATCATAGGTATGTAATATCCACACTTATGATGATGGTGCTAAAAAATATTCACTATACTCCTTTCACTTGTACAAAATATGGGGTCGATTCGACTCATGAAGAGTGACTTCCCTCTAACGGAAATTTATGTTGGCTCTATATAAGGAAAGACAATTCGTACCAAGAATTGAATCAAATTCCAACAAAGGGATTATGACTAGGTTCGATGGAATGTTCAATCCAAAAATTATAATAGGGGAGGAGTTATATTCATGGGATCCAATGATTTACCTACTTTTTGTACTCCTATACATCTTTACGTATATGATTTGTGGTAGTGTTTGGATTTTTCTACTAAACATTCGGTATATAAAAGAATTTGTAGAACCATGATAAAAAAGTATGTTTACTATTCTCGAATTAATAACTAGCTTACATGTAACCACTTTGTTGTCAGATTTCACCTCAGCGGTAGTGATGAAAAAGGTCACCCTTGTTTCTTTGGAGGTTGTTGGGTTCCTCAAAAAAACCCTTGGCCTAGGGAACAAATTTGCAAAGTGCCCTAGTTATTTGTATTAGTAGCAATGAAAAACACATAGAGGTTCAAATGGAGCATTCCGTTCCTTTTTCGTAGCCATTATTTTTTCTTTTCGGTAGATAATATTCATGTTTCCTTATCTTCCACACTTAAGTCATTTACTTATCCCCTTTAGGCAATTTACGGGGTGATTCTATCTGCACTATTGGAATGTGTGGTGCTGGATTTTCTTAGCACCATTATATTTACTCATCAGACTTCTAGAATTAAAGTCTGCCATACACTTCTTATCCCCATGATAACACTGATATTCACTAAACTATTTTTCAACCTTGAGGGCACATCAGAAAATTTCCATATAGCTATCGAAGGCACATATCTCCAGGGATTTCTGTTGGATAGGTTTGAACCCCCCCAAAGAAGTGGTCAAACTTGTATTTGAGGGTAGCGAAAATTGCAGAGGAATATTTTGCAAGCCTTGTGAGGTTTTGCTAACATGATTCGATGGATTATTCACCTATTTTCTTGAGGGAAATGGTGTCCCTATCCATCATAATTTAGAGGGTGCGAGGAAAATATTTGTTGTAAATCATGTTCTAAAAATCCTTCCATTCCAATTTCATAATATTCTACTCAGGGTTCGTATTTTTGATCAATGTCAACCATTGATCATATTTACCCTCTATACGATAAGAAGTTAGGAGAACCTTCATTTTTTAGGAAAATTGAAGGATAGAGAATATATTTTCAATGGATTTGATCAATTTTAAGAAATTGAGTGATCAAATGATCCATTAAAAGTAGGAGGAATTTTTCTCATGAATCTCTAGATTGTGACATGCTATTTTATAGGGGGTTTGAAAATTCTTTTTGACCTATGTTTCTATTAAAATATTGAGTTAATTGAGAGATTATCGGGAGAAAGATCACAATTCCTACTCCAATCAGATTGGGCATCTCATTAGAACTGTCATCATATTGATCTTCACATCAGTTTTTATCCCAAGTCCTCATATTACCAGCAATTATCCAGAATAAAAGTAAATTTAGGGGTAACACATAAAGGGTAATACAAGGAAAAAAAATGTATGGCTTAAAAATAACTTTTATTTCCATAACTTATGAATCTATAATCTTCAATATATGTTATCCATGATCTACTTCCCAACATATATTCTTAATGGAGTTTTTTTATCCCCTTAACAATGGTTCATACTAAGCTTGTAAATTTACCAAGGAATATCCCCTCTGAGTGTCATAACCAAGACTACAACAAGGCCCATTATTATGTACCAGGATACCCTAGGTCAAGCCCGAAACTCCTTGTCAGAGATTTCACTACTAGGTACATCTATGAACGAGTCACCTATACCTGCTCGTATCCAAAAAAGGATTTATTTTCATAATAAACCACTTACTCAAATCTCAGCAGAACATAGGGATGTTTTTATTATCCTTAGTCCTATCCCTAAGTCTTTCACTAGGTTTTTCTAATCCTACTCCAAAAAATAACTAAACCTATCCTATGATACCAACTATAACAACCCATCTTTTTATTACATGCATAAACATGATTTATTACATAAAATATTCACTTGATACAACAAATAATATCGATAGGTCAAGTGTCTTTGGGTCTTAGGAACATTGCATAATGACTTAAAACATTAAACAAAGCATCTTTTTTGAAAAATTCCTTTACATGACCACAATATTCCTAATACTTAACATTTCATTGGATAACATGAGGACATGCATAAGAAAAGTGTGAACTATAAAGCCCAGTATGGGAATGAAGAAAGAATAACTTGAAGAATACTATACATGTTAGGTAATAGTAATATCAATAGAGCATAAAATAAAAATGAACATAAAGTTATGATATAGTAGGATTATCATAACATGGAAATGTGGCAACAACACTTAACATTGTATTAGCATGAGCCTAGGATCATTGCACATTGACCATGAGTAAACCCTTAATGCACTTGAATTAGCATGATTAAACCCTCATATAACTTGATTTATAATGATACTAATCTTTACCCAATGCAATGAAGTGTTGTCAGGGTGAACCCTTCTTAATCATTTCATTTCATGCATAAGTGTGCCACATGGATCATACAACATTGATTCATTAAACATCATCATTTAGTCAACGACAAAGTAATATGGAATTCATACATGAAAATTTATACTCTATAATTAAAAGTTCATAAAGTTGAATACCTTTGATGGAGAAATAGGTGTGGTATTCACTACACAATGAATTTGGATTGGAAAATTGTAGTGCAATTTCGACAGTTTAACAGTGTGACATAAGAATTCATAAAAATGGTTGATGAGGGAGAAAATGGTATCTCATCATATTTAAAAGAAATGTAATGTAAGGCGTCATATAGATTCATGTCCCAAAATATGTAATGGAATTTAGATTCATAAAAAAGAATGAATTGCTTGAATGTAAATGAGGAGAGAGAAATATGTTAAGGAATTTCGATATGGTAATAGGTATAAATGGAAGGAATAGATGAGAGAGAAATGGGTCTTTCATCATTTAAACATGAATAGTATAGTATAGGTGATGTGAGAAATCATACCCCAACATTTATAATTTTAAATAAAAGGGCCTAACAATATAAAGAAACTTAGATAAAATTAGAATGGATGGAATCCGTTAGTTAGAAGTGTGATCCCAAAGGCTTTATAGAGGCTTGGGACAGGCTTCATGTGAACTTGGGGCACATTGGGATGATTCTAGAGATAGTAGGGTAGAGGTTGGTCAAGGATCAAAGGCTTTGAGTGAAGAGGAAGTGGGCGATTGGGTGGGTTTATATAGGAAAAGGGGTGGAATTCTTTATTATTTAGGTTTTGGACCCTACACATTAAACTAATCAAAACCAGAAACCAAACCATGGTTTTTGCCCATGTTTTTTTCCAAAGGGGAGTGGAAAAAAATATTTTATATGACCAATGGACGAACATCTTAAAATATTAGGCTTTCTTTTGTGGATTTGAGTCACACTCTCAAGGAAATCATTTTAAAAAGATAAAATGTTTTATAAGGCTTGGAGGGATCACTAAGGCTTTGTAAAATAAATAAAATATGCCTAAAATCACATTATTTTAATTTTAAAACATATATTTTCCAAAAAGTCCATTTATAGTATTTTATTACATCACTATTGGGTCATTATGATGTCATAAAACACATTACAAATTTAAACTGTATTTAATTTTTACCTAAAACAATTTGAATGTCTCAAAAAATCATGAAAAAAATCAATGTTTGATAATTTCAACATCCTAAATCATAAAATAATATTCATTTTATATAAATAATTTTAAAAATATTAAAAAAATTTACTTTTAAAGTTAAAACCAACATTTATTGAAAATTCATGGGTTTTGACAAAAACAGCTTTCAAACCTTAATAAAAATTGAAATTGTATTATAAAATAATAATATCATTTATATTTAATAAAAATTAATTAATTAATAGTATTTTTTAAAAATATTTTTTAATTAAAAAATCCCTTAATTTATTAAAATAAATTTCATAATTTTATATTTACTAAAAATATAATTTGTGCTTTATAGACAATTTACGAAATAACAATGATAAAATGAATGTATATTATTTATACAAAATAATGTAAATAATCATAATTCCAAATTCTTGTTACATAATCCCTTATAATACCGATATAAGACCTAAGGTTAAGGTGTGTGGTGGTGACCAACTCTGGGGGAGGCTCAGATAACATTTCTCGAGTAGTAATCTCTATTAACTTCCATTTCTCCTGTAGGCCGTTCCGCTCAAGCTTAACGTGTTCAAGATCATCTTGGTCTTGTTCAATAGTGAAGCCTAGTGAAGACAACTCCTTTAAAGGCTCTGAAAAATGGGCATCGTATAGAGCAATTCTAATGGATGAGTCCATCGGTTCCTTTATCTGAGAAAATTGGATTTTTCAAAGCCCTATATTTATACTAATCATGTTATCACTGTTCAATGACTATATTTGCAATGGTCACAATTCTTAATGGTATTTAAAAAAAAACAAAAAAAACCCAGTAATTTCATATGTTACATAACCATTTTACATAACAATACATTTAATTAGATCAAGAGGAAAAAAGTTTGTGTCATTTTAGTGTCTCTTTATGGGGATATTGTAATGAACTCATATGTTTCAGGTTCTTTATGAGTAAATTTTAACATTTAATCATTGTTTAACTATTAATTGATTTTTATGAGTTTTGGTACTTTTTGGTTAGTTTTGGGGTGTTTTAGATGTATTTTTATGAGTGTGTTGTTTGATAATAGTTTTTCCAAACCATGTTGATTATCCAAGAAATTGTGTGCCTTGTGGTTGTAATTTAATGGGAGGAACATAGCTAAGGTGCATGACTTGATAAAACTTGTTTCATTTCATGATAAGTCATCTATAGCCTCTAGTGTAAAACAACGTGATTGGGATGTGATTTGAAAATTTGTTCACTTAAACAATGAATCTTCTCATGAGAGGTATAATACCTCACATGGATGGAGCACAGTTTTTCATACCATGTGTCCAAACCATATTCACCTGAATTAATTTTTAAAAAATACATTTTAACTAATATTTATGGTCCCTTTTGACCCTTTCTTCTTTTTATATGAATACCTCTCCAAATTAATAATCCACTTTCCTTCCTCAATGTTTCACCCTCCTCTCAAAATTGATTCTAATGGATCTGAGATCATTTTTGAATGAGAATTGAGTTAGGTGGTCTAAAAATTATTATTTTATTGGATTTATTCTTAATCTATCCCTTTAACATTTAAATATATACTAGATCCAAAATTTTGTTTCCAAATATATTTAATTTAATTACATTAAATGTTTAATTCATGGTTAATTTCTAGAATAGAGGTTCTTTTCGATGTGTTGATGATAACCACTTGACTAAAGAAAGATCTCTCATTGAAAGTGGATGATTCTGAGTATGTTATCATAGACAAATAATATTGAGACCATATTCTTCTTGAATCTCTTTTTAGATCTCTTTTTTAATGAACAACTACTGGTGAATTGATGTTCATTTACTATACCGAAGACCCTTCTCTATATTTGATGAATAATTCAACATATTTTCATGAATTGAGACATGATCGAGTTAATTGACATAATATTCTTTGATATACTCATAAATAGTTTCTTTTATGAACTCAATGTGGTATGATATTCTACAAATACCCTTATAAACATGGAATATTCTTGTGTCTCCTTTATAAAACATTTAATTTATGAAACAAAATCTAGGATATGAATCCTTATCATGAGAGATAGTTCTTTATGGGTGTGTAACATGGTCTCACCTTTCATTATTTGATGAATATTGGAATACTTAATCAAAAATCCAGAGGTAATAATTTCCTTAACATTTGGGGACCTTCTATACTATTGTTACCTTGGTAGGATTATTATGTTTACATAGCTTGTATTACCTTGATTTATAGACATTACTTGTGGGTGTGTGTGCATAGCCTGTGAGACCCATTTATTATTTTTGGTCTCATTGTTACTGTTAATTTATATTATTACTATGACTCTTGTTGATAACATGTTCGTATGTAATTTTCTAAAAATTTATCATGACACACTGTTTTGTGTTTTCTTTATATACTTCTCCAAATTTTATATATTAACATGCCTCTAGGGGAATTTCCCTGATACTTGTAATGGGTGTAATTTCATTATATGATTATCCATTACAGGGATAAGGTTTCATGAAATGAAATGATTGTGATTTTTGACTAATGTATGTTAAGTGACACGATCACTTTATCATTATAGATATCGAGTGGAATGTTTTCTTAATGCCTTTTGAAATCCCAATAACATGTTTTCTAGATTCCTTTTGGATTCTAAGTGATGTTTTTTCTTGATGGATTTTTTATTCTAAGTGACATATTAATTTTACTTGTGTCTAGATCATGATTTCTTCTAACATCATTTATGTCTAACCTTTCCCCATGTAGTTGAATCATGTATGTTCAAGGATCAGGTTTTCTTGGTGGGCATATAAACACTCAGAATAGGATTATTTATAATTTATTATGTGTTTATTTTTATCAATAAATTACTTTTTTATAGTAGTGTTGACACATTAAGGATTAATTAGTTGTTTATATAGGGTTTTATTATGAACACACTACAGAAGCTTCTCATTGTGTGTGTAAACTTCATGTAGAGGGACTAAATTGAGTGAATGGTTTCTCTCTTATATTGTTATGCAGTGAATCATAAATCTAGTAGTTTTATCGAGATGGATTCTAAATGATTTCGTGTTTATTTCATTATTTATCTAATTATACCTTATATACTCTGGTTTTTATTTATGCATTACTATCTTGGTTTATAATTTTTATTACATGCATTCCTTCTGTAATTACATTATAATTTTTTATCTTACACCATTATTACTTTGAGATGTTTTATATTGTATTTATATTTTTGTGTATGTATATGATATTGAGGATATATTCTCCCAATTGACAGTGTTAAATCACTCTCATCTAGTTTGCAACCTCTTGTATATAAGGATGTAAACATGAGGACTGATGGCTATTTATCTCATACCCGATGTTTATGGTTAAGTAATTATAGAAAAAACATATAATGTACCCATTTTACTTGGGATAAATCCTCTATATTAACCTTTGGTTTGGGATAAATCATCCCTTGTATCATTTTCCTGGGATAAATCATCTCATACACCCTTTGGCTTTGGATAAATCATCATGTATACCCTTTGGATTGTTGAGAAAAGTATTGTTTTCAACAATATATAATGTTATTTAAAGGGGGAGATTATTGAAAATAATACTCTATCTCTTTATGATAATTTTGATTCTCACAGATACCCTTAATTATTTTCTAATGATTTTATTTAGTATTCTTCAGGACATTATTAATATATTTTACTCTTTAAATAACGAGAATTTATTACTTGTTCGGAATCTGGTTTAAGCGCGTCCTGGAATCATTGTTCATACCCTACGCGGATAAACATAGCGTAAGAATGAAAAGCCAGTATACTTTTTGAGATAAGAGAAAAGTATGGTTAAACAACCATAAGTTTTCATCAAAGTATGGAAGAAGAACCTTACATTAGGAAGGAACCTTATGTTTTGGTTATCAGCAAAGTATGGAAGGAGAACCGTACGTAGGTTCTAAACATTATGTTTATTTCTCAAAATTATGCTTCGTCAACCTTATTTTTGTGAACAAACATACGTTCTTGGAAAAGTAAGGATGAAGTAAAAGTATGGATCTTTTACTGTACGTTTGAGTTTTGAAGAAAAAGTATGAACGATCAACCCTATGTTTATGATCAACCATACGTTATGAACCTTACATTTGAAGACTATGTTATCAACCCTACATTTATGATCAACCTTACATTATGAACCTAACATTTTATGACTATTCTATCAACCCTACCTTTGGAGGCCACATCATAAACCATACGTTTGGTATCGAAATGTTTTGAAAGACGAAATTTTTATGCAACGATCAGCAAGCTGATTATTGGGCGGATTTCAAGCTGGATTTAAAGTCGTTTTTAAAGTAAAACTTTGACCGATTAAAATCTTTTTTATTATTGGATTAATGATCGAATTAAAAGGATCATTCTATGACGAGACTTCAGGGAAGTTACGACTACATTATAAGATCAAATTTTTGAATATCGTGAATCAAAAGGCAACTTTTATGGATCTAAATGTGTAGGAGATATGCTCAACTTTATTATATATATGTTCTCTCTGAAAAAAACCATATATATATTGGAGAGTGGTGATCAATCTTTTAAGTGTGGAAAACAAATACTGCAAAAAATCACGTTGATCTACTGATTCAAAAAAAAGCATCAAAACTCTATTCAATTAAGAAGAAGAAGGAACTTGATTGAAGATTCACTTGTTCTGCATCGAATAACTACTTTGGATCTACTAATACTGATGTTTTGAACTATATCAATATATCTACTAAGACCAGATCGACTCAGAATTGTTTTGATTCGAAAATCAATATTTCTAAAGATGATGATCCTTCTGCTGTCAATTGCATTTTGTTGCAATTGTAAAGATCAACTGGAAAACTTCTTTCTAAAATTCTTTTTATTCTTGAGTAACTAGCTTCTCATTATAAGATGTGTAGGTTCGGGTTTTAACCTGAAGTCTTTGTTTTTCCTTGGATTGTAAAAGTGTCAAATTTCTGTATTCAGTTGTGGACTTTTCTGTTCTAATGAGGACTAGATAGTGAAAATCATTAAGCTCATAGAGTTGAGAGTTGGTGGAGTGGACTAGGGGTCTTCTATTACCCGAACCACTATACATATTTGTTTCCCTGCTTTTATTTATTTTCGCTTCATGATCAAATCTAATAAAGCATAGAGGACAAAACATGTTCAATTGAAGAGATAACAAAAAATCTGAAGGACACAATTCACCCCCCACTTGTGTATAATCTGTATATTCAAGATCCAACATGGATTGGGATAAATCCTCTCATTTTCCCTTTTGATCTTATAAGGTATAAAAATTACCATTGATTTGAACGTATATATAGGACCCCACCCATCGAACATCTTTATATATCATTTCAATTATAAAATTCCATTGAAAACATCATGAAGAACCCAGGGAATGAAAAACAAGTTTCACAACATCTTAATATTTTTAAAAAAAATTGAATTCAAGAATCTAATAAGTTAGTAAACAAAAATAAGTCACCCAAGAAGTGTATTTAATAAGAACAGTTATAGGGTACCAATTGAAAAATAAATTCCAAGGAAATAATTCTTTAATAAATGAAAAGTAAAATTGTATTGAAATCATAATAAATGTTTTTCAGAAAAGGGTTTTATCTTTAGCCTAAAAGAAGAAGTTATAGTGACATTATAAAGTAATTTTTGAATTTTTTTTGGTGAAAACTTTTAAAAATTATTTATTTTTCAATGTAACATTCAATGTTAGATACTTTAAAATAAAAATTGGTTTCAAACGTGTTGTGAAAACACATTGAAAACATATCGTTTTTGAGAAAATAATCTTTAATAATGAAGGTATGAAAATAACAAAAAGGATTCAAAAAAATAGTAAAAAACATTTGAGAAGCATTTAATTTAAAAAATAATATTAATTAACAGAGCTTTTAAAAAGTAATAAATTATATCAAAAATAATGTGGAGTGTAAGATAAAACATATGATTTAAATATTTGGAAAACCATTTCAAATTTTTGAAATACCTTTTTTAAAAACCCAAGAAAGATCAAACAAATAAAAAATAATTTTGAAAAGAGGATAATGGAATAATTGATTTCAAATTAGATAAAACAAAATTGTATTTACATGTATAAATTCTTACATTATTAGGAAATGAAAATATGCTCAAAGAGGAGAAACCAGCGTTATAGAGGATGGGAATTAATCTGAACAATGATATACTTTTTATAAGGATGAAATTCATCAAGAAGGAGGATCTGAAGAAAAAGTGTCATTTAATTAAATATAAATATAAATTACCTTAAAATAAATTATTAATGTGGAATAAACCAATAATGGGAGAAATAATCATAAGATGACACATTAAAACTCAATAAAGGGAGCTGATTTATCAAAAACACATACAACATAGGTATCTTTTGAATCTAAATTTATATAATGAAAGAACTTGGAGTATCTATTAAAAACCCCATGAATTAAATTAAAATGTTAAAATGTACTAATTTGTTTTTAATCACACCATATCAATGATTTCATGGTTTATAAAAAGAAATATTACTCAAGAAATTAAGTTTGATACACCACAACCATAAATTGAATTCTCACTTAGTTGATCACCCTCTAGCATCCTAGAAAACCAACTTAACCGTCGCAATAATCTATTTTACTACATTATTCGTGTATATAAATTTTTATAAACTTCATTTATAATGATTCACCATATTTATATTCCTTATTTATTATATATTTTCAATATTGGGTGTGAGTAATCTTGATCGTTTTGAATTAATTTAGTATTGTTCTTCATTATTCTTTAAAAAATCATCATTCTCAAATCGCAAAAAGTATTTTAACTATTTTCTATGATTATTTATAATATTATAATTTCATCAAAAATAGTATCTATTATGATCTGTAAAATGAATTAAGTGATGAGCATGTTTCGATGATTACTAGTGATCGAAGTGCGTTTTATTAAATAAAGATTTATATTTTTATATTACAATAAAAAAGAAAGAAACTCATTTTTTTTTACTTATTTAAACCACATATTACTATATTGTTAATTTTCATAGTCGAATCAGAGATAATTCTATTATATTATTCAAGTAGGTTGCAAACCAACGTAAACCAGAAGATACCCTAATTAATGGATGATTTTGAAGTTTTTTATTTATAATATTATTATACCATATAATAATAGTTGTATTTATTTTTTATTAGTGTCATATGTTATAATTTAAATTAATTAGAAAAAGAATATAACATATAAAATTTTATACTCTAATATGATGAAATCATTTTTTCTCTTAAAAATATAATTTGGATGGTTGAATTTACCACTGTGTTTTGTTACTCATATTGTTAATAGGTTGTCCAATTTTTCTATCAGAAACTATAATAATTTCATTAAAACCATATTTACCCCCCTAAAATAACTCTAATTACCATCCATGTAATGATAATATGAAAATTTAAATGGAAAGTGAACATTTCATGGAAGTGAAAGCACACACACCCAAATAGAAGATGATTTTGTTTTCCATAGAATGAGAAAAATTAGTAATATTGTTTATAATTTATGAATGTAAAATATTTCATAAATATCATACTTATATATAAAATTCCTTATCAGTAATTTCATTTTATGGTGGTTAATAATAATGTAATATGTTGTGTTGTGTAGGTGGTATACCAGATGACACACTAATAGCAGTTTAATTTTTCCTAATAGAAACAATAATGGTGGTTAATTATTACACATTCATTATACTAATATAATAGAATAATAAATATACCAATTTTATCATTTTAATATTTCTTAATGGAATTTCATGAAGAATGAATTCACATAAATAAATTGAAATGATAAAGGATAAGTTTAAATTTTATACCTCACTTCTTTAGTTACATTCTTTGAAAAGATGGATAAGACGTTGATTGGTCATATTTTTAGATGAAATGAACCTATTTAAGGTGGAAAAATTTTAGAAGATTTGTGGGAATATTTTAGGATGAATTTAGTTATTTATGTTGTGTTGTGATGTAAGGAGAGGGGTGCCCATTTTTCAAGTGAAAAGGGTTGACATTATTGTAAATACCTAAAACTTTTTAATAATGGGATGTCAAAATCAAAGAAATATAATAAAAATATTTGGAAATAATTGATAGAGGTAAAGATAATGTGAATAAATTCCTCAAAACCATATTCCCATACATGTTGTGAACATAGTTTTGGTCATTCACTCTTGGTTAAAACCCTTTTCCCCTTAAAATTTTTACCAAGGTAGCTAGATTTTTTTAAAAAAAATTTCCTTTTATTATTGAAAATAAATTATTCCTTGTTACATAATTTATGAATAATAATTACAAATTTAAAATATATTTTTTTATAATAATATTCTATTTGTGATAATATTAAATTTAAGATAAACTAAATGTATAACGTTTTAAAACCCATTTTTTTAAATATAAAATCGGTTCTAAAATATCAAATATGGGTTTTAAAATTAAAAAAATGTTTAAAATTGTATGGCCATTAATAAAATATATATTTTGTCTTAGAAAAAGTTTTCATGAATTTTGAATTAATTTGTATATATTGATAATGACAAAAAATAATATTATTTTTACGAACATTAATTTTCATAATTCACCTATAAAAAATTCATCTTGATAAAATATTGACATTTTTATCCCAATTATTATTTTATTATTTTCAAAATCAAATTCTAAAATTTTTAAAATCATGTTTTAAATGAAAATACAATATATAATGAATTCCATCTTTTATTATAAAATGATCTTTTAAAACTTCATATGTTTTTATGATTATTTATTATAAATTTATAAATAATTTAATTTTTATATATAATTTTAGAAATATAAATTTTATATTTTATAATAAAATTTTACATGTGATCAATATTGTTTTTCAGGGTATTATACAATAAATTGTTTTACGGTTCATCAAAATATATCATTTTTAAAATATCAATCAACTAAAAATAATAAAATTTTATTATTATAAGTTATTATTATATATTTATAAAATTATGGTTATATTATTCACTTTATTTTAATATTTCAAGGTCTATTTTTATTGGGTGTTTTGTTAGCCCAGTGTTGTGTGTGACCGAATATATTAGAGGAAATATTAATTTAAAGGGTCAAAATTCATGTGTTGTTATGTATATTGCATTCAAAACATGTTGTACTGGTATAGAATATTTGAAATTATTAATTCTATAGATAAATAATGACATAAAGGAAAAAAATTGATAATTTTTTTATAAATGGATATAGTTGAAAACTATACTGTGTTATTTGAAAATATAACATGTTATTTTTTAGGATTATAATATTATGAATACAAACTGGTTGAGGATAAAGGAACATTACATAAACATATAATGATTCTCATCCATTTAATTGTTGAGATATGCATTGAATATGGTTTTGTGACATAAAAAATGACATGTCGGGTATTTAATTATAATTTAAACTATAGTGAAATATGAAATTTGGAAAAATATGTGGAATCATTATATTTTAGAGTTGAAGAGATTTACAAGAAATTTTAAAATCCATATATTATATTTTAGAGTTATTATGTAATTAGGTGAATATTTTATTTCATATATTTAGAAAACTTATATCGCATGATTATTTTTGGAATATTTTTTTCAAAATAAAAGAATATATATGATGCTTCATATTAATGTTTTAAATATGTGAACATATTTAAATTTCTTTTTTATTCATTTCTAAATCACATACATTTATATTTTCCCATTACCTTTAAGTTGGGTTATTAAATAATGATTCATTCTCTATCTATTTTGGGGTTCTTAGTTCTTTTAAGGGATAGATAATCAAGGGAAGGAACTTGATTACAAATTTTTTTATTGAGTTATCTTATATATGATTTTATATAGTTAGTATTTTGTGGTAATATATTGTTATATAGTATATTTTATTAGTTCATTGAAAGAATTATTAGAAAAGTATAAAATAATTTATAAATTAGGTATTCTTCTATTAGAGTAGCTTTAAATAATCATTTCATAAGATATTAAAAATTAAAAATTATTCAATTAGTTGATTAAATTGAGCATATTGAGTTAGAATAATTAATATAGCGCTGATAGAAACTGATTTAAGAGACACTAATTACATATATATCTACGAAAATAAATTTAAATTTTATATCCTAAATGAAAATATCATTATTTTTTAATATATATCCTTTGAAATAAGTCATTATGGTCATTTTCTCATTTATGGATAATATGTTTTATATGATCTTTTAATAATTATAGCTTATGGTTTGATTAAATTAAAAATGATGGGTTTCTATATTATTCTCTAGATCCCTCATGGATTTTACCTCAAACATTCACTTGAATAGTCTTTAATAGTTTGGTGTTAGGATATATTTTGATTACACCTGAATATTAGTTACACCACACGGGTGATCATACACAAGTGTGGCCAATTGTTTTTACACTAGGTGGTCAATATTAGTTTTGAATATCTTGTTCTATTCTATAGTAAACTTGTAATGAAAATAGTTACTGAGATTTATTATTCAACCAATATGAAATGAATAGAAACATTAGACAAATCTGGTCTGATTAGGTGTTATAGAGTCCTGATAAGCACTCAATAATTTCATAAACATTATATTACTGGATTTTTTAGAGGGATATAGATAATATCATACTGGATATTTATAATCAAATGTTTCAGACACACTTTATATGTACATATTGATTTTATGGATCAAGATATAGATAATGTCACAAAGACTTAAGGAATCATAATGGTGGATATTTATGGAGACAATATGAATTTATTGCATTATAAGTGAAAGGGTATCCAACTTTGAGTCCTGTGTTTATTGTAATAAAATGTATATTTGTTATTCATAAGTGATACTATAACACCCTGACCCTAGTTACCTAGAGTCGGTGCATTATTACATAACATTGTCATGATCACAAAATATCATGTCTCGAAAAACTGATGTGTTTAGTAGCCTTGTAAGTACTAGATACATTCATAAGGATTACATTACATCATAAAATGGAAAACTAAAATAACATTTCTTCCATAGACAACAGTAAGATCCCATAGACTATCCCTATGTGTTAGTCATAATACACTTCTTCATATCCTAGGAAAATGAAACATAATAAAGGGGTGATATCAAACGCTCAGTAAGGGTAAGCAATACAGTGGATGATAACATAAATTTTAAGCATGGGGAATAATTAAAACCACATGCCTTTACCAATAATAAACATGAATAACTTTATGGTAGGAATATGAGTTGAGTAAATAATGCCATAATAAAACATAATCATGGAAATTATACTATTCAAATGACCACATGAACCATCAATATTATTTTCATAATTAGGGAATGTAGAATGTCGGACATTCTGAAATAATTTGTCAAGGCCTCGGCCAAGATGTCTAAAAATGATTAAGGCCTAGGCCAAAACCATGTATCAAATTGGGAAAGGAATCAGAAAATTCCACATCTAGATGTCTCATGAGACCTACTGATGCATCGAGGAGCTTGAGTAGGATCCACCTGTTACTTACTAAGTCCAATACATTCCTCATATGATGATGATGAAATATAACATAAACACTCGTATTAAAACTAGCTTAAAAATGTCAATAATTTAACCATAAACAATAAATGGTATAAAATTAGCACATCCATAGTCAAAAATTCACAAAACCTTCAATACAATGTGAAAGTTTTGTATCATAATAAATCAACTTCAAATAAACTTACAATCCATCAAAGGATGTTGACATATATGAAATCAATACCTTTTTTAGAGAAATAAATCTTTCTATTTTGAAATCTTTTAAGTGTCACATAATTATAATGAAAACATTTATTTTGAAAATATTCTTATAATATTGTAAGGGAAGCTTCGATGATGTTATAACGGCGTAAAATATCTGCACCATCCGTATAAGTTAAAAACATTCCTATCCTAAGTTGGTCAAAAATTTCATAATGTACCTTGATTGGAAAATGACGGAAAGATTCCTTTCAAAACATATAAGGTTAAATAAGGTTATAAATTACTTTACCCGTTTATCTAGTAAATAAATCTTTTGAAATACATTTTTAAGTAATGTGGAAGTGGATGATAAAGAGGTCCCAGTAGATACTTACGTTAAAACGACCTCAGATGATAAAGAGATTGTAGAAATAACCCTTACCTTGTACTTTTCCTTGGATGAGGGTAGGTTAACCTACTGTATAATGGTTAAATAATTTTTGTTAAATTATACAAGAATCATAGACATTAATATGAAACCATATATAATCTTTTAATATTTCTTTGTTAATAATATCTTAGCATTATCGTCATTTCGAGTGTTAACTAATTATTTTTCCATTATATACTTTATTATGTAAGTAATGTTTTTATGGATAGGACGTATCTTATTCATATTCAGAATGATATTAAGTCTTTAAACATTATTTTTAATCATCTAATGAAAATTAGTCTTGAATTGATATAACGGTGAATGAATCCATCGCATTCATGGAGACGGTAATCCGTACGTACACACAGGAGACAATATCATTATTTTGATTTTAAAATAATATATAATTGGATGTTATATCATATATAAATAATCACTATCATGTTATATTTATTATTTACATCAATTAAACATCATTATTATACCCATCCAAATAATAATGTATTGAATAACAATTACACCACGATGTGGAGATAGTAAGTCGTACGTACGCACGTATGGTGACATGTCATTCAGAGGATGGATAGAATAATGAATATTGTTGTACCATATTTATAATAACATTACATTATATAGAAGATACTGGATTTTTTATTTTAGAATGGAAATAAAAAAGAAAGAGGAAGTCGAAGAAGAAAGGAACTTGAAATAGGTGATGAAATATTTACCTCTTCTTCAGGTTCTTCCTTTTGATTTGATCAAAATGGATCTTAGTTTGGATTTATGACTAAAGTAAGGCCTCTACGATTAAGGGAGGCCATTTTAGATGGTATTTGAGATGGTTTTGGCCTAGCCAAATTGATTTGAATGTGTGAATTATAGAGAAAGTGGAGTTCCCTTTTATAAAAGGGGTGAGGGTCACCTTAGGAAAAGCTAGAAATATTATTTTATAATAAAATAATTTTCAGTTTATGATGGCTCCAAAATAGATTATCTAAAGGATAAGGTGGGTATGGATCTAGAAACACTCAACCATTAGGTTTTAGACAGGTTTGGTTCAATATATTAACTTCATCTTTTATATTTAACTCTTAGTTAAATAGTTTGACATTTACCATGTTTCTTTGTAGTTTTATATTTTATTGTTAAAAAACTTACTATATACTTCCAAGAGAACTGGAAGTGGTTCATTAATGAAACACCTATCATTATATAAGTTTTTTTTAACCTTATATTTTTAGGAATATAATATCAATTAATAATATAATATTTGTTTTAAAAACTCTTTTATGTCAATTTTGACACTATTTGGTATTATGTTTTTTCTAAATTTATAAAGTTATTATTACTTCAAAAAAATTATTATAACCAACCATAATATGTCATATTAACATATAAAATTTGTTTAATTCATATAAAGTCTCAAATTAAATTTATTTAGATATTTATAATGTTAATTATTTAAATCTTTCATTAATTAGGTAATTACTGCTTCATCATTCTATAATAAATAAATTAAATTATCTAATGTCTGAAAAATATAAATAAAATATAATTATGTATCAAATCGTTTTAAATTTGTAATTAATATTTATAGTCGAATTTATCTTATGTTTAACACAATATTAAAAATGTTTTAGTTATTATACTTTGATTTTAACTCTTTTAACTCTTCTTGGAATTAAATAATAATAAATGTCCTGATCTAATCCAACTGGACCAAAGAGGTTCATATTTTATTCCTATGGTTGTTTCTGGTCGAATTATACATATCCAATAGAACTAGGACACGTGTTAGGGTAATAATAATATCATTTTTACCCTTAATTACCCTATTTACTTTT
The DNA here is from genome assembly GCA_963277665.1 of Viscum album. Classification (NCBI taxonomy): domain Eukaryota; kingdom Viridiplantae; phylum Streptophyta; class Magnoliopsida; order Santalales; family Viscaceae; genus Viscum; species Viscum album. The sequence continues at coordinate 1,144,085,000 of OY728157.1, read as the reverse complement.
AATCGTGGTAAATAAAAGTAAAAAAGTTATTATTCACCAAAAACAATTTTCATCTTATTGTACCACATTTTACTTACTGATATAAACCATGTCTCTTGGATTTTTGAAATTCAACTCACAGACGTAGTAAAATTTAGTTTTATGTAAATTTTCAATTGTTCCTAGGAGGTGGGTAAAAGACGGTAAAAAGTCCAATAAATTTTTATATATCTAAAATTATTATAAAATGATTCGAATGAATTACATTGAAATTATATAGGTATTATGTATATATTTTGACCTAAAATAAATTTAAATAAAATAAATAACTATTTACATAAAAATTCGGTTTTAAACTATAACTTACTGTTTTTCACTATTCATAGAAAATTAAAGGTTTTCAGAAAAATACCAAAAAATCACCGTAGGATAATTTTGATATTATGAATTTCAAAATGAAGTATATTTTACCAAATTAAAAACATATAAGTTTCATTTATTAATTTAAAATTAATTCCCACTATCAAAACCAAAAGGCGTATTTTTAAGTAATAATTACTATCAAAAGATTGACACTTGTTTATGTCCAATTTCAAAGTGAAATTACTTACAATGACCAGAATTGGATAAAATGGTAAAAATATAATCTATTTATAATAAAAACCATCAAAATGTATAATTTAACACTATAAATTATTTTTATTTAAAAAATTCAGTTAAAATATAGTACTTTTCACTATTCACACAAATATGAAAGTTATCAAAAGAACTCCAAAAATTTATTAAAAATAAATTATTATGTCCCGATTCTAAAGAAGAATTTTATTTTGTCATATTTAATATATAAAAGTATCAAATATTGGATTTAAAAAGGGTTCACCGTTAAAAGGCGGAAAAATTGCATTTTTTTGAAAAATGCTTCTTTTATCTAAAAAAATTAATTTTTTCTTACATTATGTCTAGGAAACACATAATATGGATTATAAAATTATAAGGATTATATAGAGTTTAAAATTCAGTTAATACTATTCATACCCGCTTTTGAATGACTTTTTTGGTAAGTTATTGTGCGCTTGAACTCGGTGTTGCGTGTAGTGCAAGTTATTGAATTACTTTGAAAAAATATCGTACTATGAAATATTGGGAGGTTACATTCTTCCCTCTTTCAATAAATTGACTTATTGCAATTATAAATTGTTTTTGGAAAATAAAAGGTTGAAAATAAAAATACCTTTGTGAGAAACCCCACATTAGAAATTGGGTTAATATAATTTAGTCTTAATAAGAGAAAAAAGTTGAATGAAAAAGTCACCACTATATTATGATCTCAATTAAGAGAAAATTATTGGAAATTAGAGACACATAATTGGTGGAAAAATGTAAATATTTATAGGGAGTTATTGAGGTCATCAATCACTAAAAATTGTAGAATTGAGGACCTCAAAGCCATCAATCTATGATGATTTAAAATATCATAAGTTCAAAAAAACATAAGGTATTAGGATAACTCATTTTTTGTTTTAATATCTCTTAAATAAAGTTCAAGATTTAATTTATTCATAGAATATGAGAAGAAGAAAAATATATTCTTGACAAGTAGATTTCCATACTTTAACTAATTTCTCCCACAAACTCATCTTTTAGTCTAAAAGATAATAGAACTTAAAAAATATTCTATTTATCCTATTCATATAGGGTTATAAAAAATGAATTTATAATTTATCTACCAAACCTTTAAAAAAACTACATTATTCAATCTAGGACCTCACATTGTCCAATGGTAGGTGATACACCCCTGTTTCCCTTTAGTTGTGGGTTCAAGTCTCGCGGCCTTGCCGAACGCAAAGGTTTTCTGCCCGACCTCCATGTTGTCTTTTTACAAAAATCCAAAAATAATCTCAAACTAGACTTGTCCGAAATACTTCTGTCCAAACCCACATTCCAAAATTAATTTGGAAGGTAAACACAATGAGGATCCTTTTTTCCACATAAAAACATTTTAACACCTTCATCATTAATTGTTTTAAAACATCGCAACATCCTGAATTACTATAAAACCTTATTGATTACATTCATTCTACCTTATTCCTTATAGAATACTTAATATACTTCTTCTATCCAAAAATGTTGTAAACTCCAACAATGATGGAATATACAAATCATTAATCAATTTCAAGATAGTCTAGAATATCCAAAATAATTTATCCAAATCAATCATTTATTATTCCAAAATCAATACCTCAGTATAGGAACCATATTATGGTTTATCTTTCTCTCAACCATATATTTTCCAAAACATTAACCTACTATTGAGTCACTTTTCTTGGTTCCAAAAAATCTCAAGTCCTTAATGAAATAGTACTGCAGTACATTCCTTATATAGTCTATAATTCTTATAACATGTACATCATTAATACAATACTCAAATGACACAATACATTAATAACAATGTAAGAAATCCAATCACTCATCTTCATCTTTAGTAGTATCATAACTTTTTTATTACCTAATAACAACATTTAGGGTATACTCTGATTATTTGGACATTGATACACATAGTGTCTTAACTCCTTCCAGATGAAGCATTGTACATTTGAAACACTTTTCTTACCCTTGAAATAACATACTTGGTGTCCTTTTTCATCACACATATAATAAAATCCCATTCCCATCAAGAATTTACCAAGGTGATTCTTCCCACAGTTATCACATATAGGAAAATCCTTCTTTTCCCTCTTACCTTTATCCATCTTTCTCTCTTCCATCATTTTATTCTCTTACGCCCCTTCAAAACCATAGGACTAATAAAATTATTTACTTATCTTATTAACACATGATACTATTTCTTCATATGTTGAGAATACATGGGAGACTATTTCCCTTCTAAATGTTGGCTTAATACCGTGAAATATATGATCCTTCTTACTCTTTGAATCATATGTATTTCTGGATTTCACATTCCTTCTATTGGGTTCCATTTCTATACAATGGCATACACTAGGTCAGTTTATAAATTGTAATTAATAATTTCAAACTTGTAAAATACCTAACGTAAATTGAACAGTTTTTGGATATAATCCATAATCATAAAAAAAATTCATTGAGGATGTATATACTCATAAACCCTTCATAATGGTTTGTAATGAAAATGAGAATTATCCTAAGCATATCCCCTGGGAGTGTCGTAACCAAGAGTGCAGCAAGGCCTGTTGTCATGCACCAGTTCCCGTTCGAGTCTAGCTCAAAGCGGTGTTTTTAGGTTTACCCCTAGGTACATCTGTGCCAGAGCCGCCTTTACCTATTCTTATCCAGACAGGGATGTATTTCTTAGAAAATTCACAAAATCTCTACAATACCAGAATTCAAGGTATTTCTTCTATAATAATCCTCTAAATCAATCTTAGGGAAAAGTTGTCTAATCAGAGTTTATCTAAATCTATTTTCCAAATATTGTACTAAAAATCCTCTGATACCAACTGTAATGCCCCGAACCTAGTTACCCAGATTCTGTGTATTATTTTATATCATTGGAATAATCACAAAATATCAAGTCTATAAGGACCGATGATTTTAGAAGCCTTATAAGTACTAGATATATTCATAAGGTTCAAATTACATCATAAAATGGAAAACTACCACAAAATTGTATCCATAGAAAACACTAAGATCCCATAGACTATCACTACAGGTCTTTAATAATATAATTCTTCAAATCCTGGGAAAATGTATCATAAGAAAGGGGTGAGCTCAAATGATCTGTAAGGTTAAGCAATACAGTGGAAGATAACATAAATATTAATCATGGTGAATAATTGAAACCGCATGCCTTTACCAATAATAAACATGAATACTTTTATGGAAGGAATACGAGCTATGTAAATAATTCCATAATAAAACATAATCATTGGTATTCTACTAGTCGAATGAAAATATGAACCATTAATATTATTTTCATAATGTGGGAATATATAATTCTGGACAATCTGAAACATTTTGTCAAGGCCTCAGCCAAGATGTCTAAAAATGATTAAGGCCTTAGCCAAAACCATATAACAAATTGATAAAGGCATCGAATAATTCCGCATCTATTTGTCTCATGAGACCTACTGATGCATCGAGGAGCTATAGCGGGCTCCACCCGTCACTTACTAAGTCCGATACATTCCTCAAATGAAAAGGTTAAAATATAACAAAAACATTCATATTAATACTAGCATAAGAAGTGTCAATACTTTTACCATAAACCATAAATGGTATAAAAATAGCACATCCACAGTCAAACATATAACAAAACCTTCAATATAATATGGAAGTTTTGTATCATAATAAATCAACATTAAATAAACTTAAATTCCATCAAAGGATATTGACATAGATGAAATCAAAATAGTTTTTAGGGAAATATATATTTCTATTTTGAAATAACTTAAGAGTCACATAATTATAAAGAAAAAATTATTTTTAAAATATATTTATAATCTTGTAAGTGAAGCTTCGAAGATGTTATAACGACATAAAATAGTCGAACAAGTCGTATAAGTTAAAAAACATTCCTATCATAATTTTGTCGAAAAGGTCATAAAGTACCTTGATTGGAAAATGACAGAAAGATTCCTTTGAAAACATATATGGTTAAATAAGGTTATAAGTTACTTTACCCCTTTATCTTGTAAAAACAATTTTGAAATACATTTTTAAGAAACATGGATGTGGATGATAAATAGTTCCCAGTAAATACTAATGTAAAAACAACCTCGGATAATAAAGAGATTGTAGAATTAACCCTTACCTTGTACTTTTCCTTGGTAGAGAGTCGGTTAACCACCTATATAATGGTTAAATCATTGTTATTAAATTATACAAGAATCATATACATTATTATGATATCATATATGATCTTTTAATATTGGTTTATTAATAATATCTTAGAATTATCACCATTTCAGGTGTTAACTGATTTGTTTTCCTTTATATGCTTTGTTAAGTATGTAATGTTTGTTACGTATAAGATTTATCTTATTAATATTCAAAATTATATTAAGTCTATAGAAATTATTTTTAACCATATAATGAATATTATTCTTGAATGGATACAATGGGGAACGAATCTCATCGCGTTCGTGGAGACGGGAATCCATACGTACACATGAGAGACAATATCATTATTTTGATATTAAAATAATATATAATTGGATGGTATATAATATATAAATAATCATTATCATGTTATATTTATTATTTACATTAATTACACATCATTATCATACCCATCCAAATAATAAAGAATTCAATAACAATTACACCATGACGTGGAGACGGTAAGCCAAAGGTATGCACGTATGGTGACATGTCATCCAAAGGATGGAAGGAATAATGAATACTATTGTACCATATTTATTATAAAATCACAGTATATAGATTATACTAGAGTTATTTTTTTATAATGGAAACAAAAAAGAAAGATAAAGTAGATGAAGAAAGGAACTAGAAAGAGGTGATAAAATATTTACCTCTTCTTCAGGTTCTTTCTGTTGATTTGATCAAAAGGGATCCTTAGGTTGGCATAAAAACTAAAGTAAGGCCTCTAAGATGAAGGTAGAAAATTTGAGAGGGTATTTGGGCAGGTTTATTCCAAGCCAAATGGATTTGAATTCATGAATGAGAGGGAAGGGTGAGTACCCTTTTATAAGAGGAGTGAGGGGCACCTTTGGAAAAGCTTGAAATATTATTTTATTATAAAATAATTTTCTATTTATAGTGGCTCCAAAATGGATTATTTAAATTATAAAGTGGGTATGGGATGAAATCAACTCAACCAATAGGTTTTAGACATGTTTGGGTCACTATATTAACTTTATCTTTTAGATTTAACTCTTATTTAAATAGTTTGAAATTTTCCATGTCTCTTTGTATTTTTATATTATATGGTTAATAAACATACTATATACTTATAAGAGAACCTCAAGTGGTTAATTAATTATAAACCTATCATTGTATAATTATTTTGGTATAACCTTATATTTTTAGAAATCTAATATTAATTAATAATATAATATTTGTTTTAAAAACTTTTTTATGTCAATTTTGACAGTATTTGGTATTTTGTTTTTTCTAAATTTATAACAGCATTATTACTTTGAAAAAAATTCATCTAAACATCCCTAATATGTCATATTAAACTCAAAAATTAGTGGAATTAATATAAAGTCTGTAATTACATTTATTTTGATATTTAAAATGTCAATTATTTTAATCTTTCATTAATTAGGTAATTACTTCATCATCATTGTGTCATGTATAAATTAAATTATTTAATATCAAAAAAATATAAATAAACTACCATTATGTATAAAATCATTTTATATTTCTAATGAATTTTTATTGTCAAATTTATCTTATGTTTATCCCTATATTAAAAATGATTTAGTTATTAAACTTTGATTTTAACTCTTTTAACTCTTCTTTGAATTAAATAATAATAACTGTCCTAATCTAATCCAAGTGGACCAAAGAGGTTCATATTTTATTTATAAGGTATTATTTGGTCGAATTATACTTATCCAATATAATTAGGACATGTGTTACGGTAACAATAATATCATTTTTACCTTTAATTACCCTATTTACTTTTAACCGTGGTAAATAAGAGTAAAAATGTTACTATTCACCAAAAATTAATTTTATCTTATTGAACCACATTTTACTTACTGATATTAATCTTGTATCTTGGATTTTTTAAATTCAGCTCACAAAAGTGGTAATCTTATGTTTTAGGTAAATTTGCAAATTCTCCTAGGAGGTGGGTAAAAGACGGTAAATAGTTCATGAAAATTTTTACATATCTAAATTTATTATAAACTGATTCCAATGAATTAAATTTAACTTATATAGGTATTATGTATCTATTTTTACCTCAAATAAATTTAAATAAAATAAATAATTATTTAAATAAAAACTCTTTTTTAAACTATAACTTAGTGTTTTTCACTATTCATTGAAAATTGAAAGTTTTTTAAAAAATAACAAAAATTCACCCTAGGATAATTTTGATATTCTAAATTTAAAAATGAAGTCTATTTTACCAAATTCAAAACATATAAGTTTCATTTATTAATTTCAAATTAATTAATGTTGTCAAAACCAAATTGTCTATTTTTAAGAAATAATAACTATCAAAAGATTGACACTTGTTTATGTCGAATTTCAAAGTGAAATTATATACAATGACCAAAATTGGATTAAATGGTAAAAATATAATCTTTTTATACTTAAAAACAATTAAAATTTATAATTTAATAGTACAAATTATTTTGATTAAAAAAATATTTTTTTAGTTAAAATGTAGTATTGTTCACTATTCACCCAAATATGAAAATTAAAAAAAACACAAAAAAATTATTGAAACTAAATTCCAATGTTCCGATTCTAAAGAAGAATTTTTTTTCAAATTTAATATATAAATGTTTCAAATATTCGATTTAAAAAGGGTTCACCTTTAAAAGGTGGGAAAGGTGCATTTTTTTTAAAAAAAATACTTCTTTTATCTAAAAATAAATAAATTTGTTCTTACATTATGTTTAAGAAATGAATAAAATGGATTCTAAAATTAAAAGGATTATATAAAGTTTGAAATTCAGTTAATACTATTCGTACCTACTTTTCAATGGCTAGTTTGGAAAGTTGTGGTGCGCTTCAACTTGGTGTTGCATGTAGTTAAATTTACTGAATTACATTGAAGAAATAACGTACTATGAAATCTTGGGGTGTTACAGATAATATGCATGATTAAATTTGATATATTATTTTTGTGACACTAAATATAAATTTTAAATATATATATCATCTTTTAGATATTTCATATTATTGATATCATGTTTCTCCCTCTATGTTATTATCTTCATTATAATTATTATTTTTATTATTAGTATTGATATTGAGGGTAAATCAGTGCCAAATAGTTGATAATTGAACATTTGGAAATAGTCCCCAGCTTCTGATGATCATTGAAAATATATAGGTTCACACAACACTTCAGCTTGTGTACTGAATTAAGTAGCCACATATAGGTGGTATATCTACTATGATAAATATATCACACATGAATGAATAATTATGGAAAATTTTTAATTACTATAAAAAATGTCATAATTTTTTGTATTCTCAGTCTTGATATCACAATAAATAAATTTGGTACTCATGTATAAATTAAAAAATGGATATAAGAGCTAACACCCAATGTCTCTAATAAATTCCAACAACATATAAATATCAGTTTTTTTAGATATTATTCTAATGGATATACTAAATTATCTTTTATAGATACCGAGAAATATTTTATAACAATTGCATTAGTTATTTATCGAAGGATATATTACTTGAGAATGATGTGTTTGATGTGTTCTGTTAGTATGAGGTTCATTATATTATCAATAAATTTTCTTATCAAAATAAATATTTTTTATCCCTCGTATAATAAGGCAAACCCAATATTCTAAAATAAATTTATTAATCAATATTATTCCATCATTAAATCTTATGATGTTGTTCAATCTGTGTTTTTGTATAAATAGTCATCTTTGGATACTTAAAAATCATCGAGCTAATTCCTTTAACATTGATATTGAATCAAAATATGGATTGAGACCTAGAAAATTATTTTTTATATCCAGAACCCAAATAAGTGTAGTCTCTTTGAATCTTATCTTCCACACATTTAATAATAAGTAATAAATAATTTTTTTATTCTCATGAACATATGGATATTCTTAACTATAGTAAACATACACTCATAATATCTCAATAAATATTTACTTTTTTTCTCAAAGATAAATAAAATACGAGTTCATGTATAATAAATGACTCATATGATTAATCTAATTTTCAACCCATAAAGAAACACATTCAGATGTTTCATTTCAACACTAGTAAATGGATACTGAGCCTTTCAATGACCCAGAACATATATAAACACTAATGATCCTATTTGGAGTTATATATGTCAAAAATATATTTCTCTTTACTAATAAAAGTATTTTTACACGATCTAAGATACTAGGTAGATCTATATCTATAAACATTTATACTTATAATTCACTGATTCTTTTAAATGAGAAACATTTTCCGATCCAAAACTATATAGGATGTAAAGTTAGAACATAACCTATTATTATTCATGTTTCATCCACATATAAAACTAGATATATGATACTATTTCCATTAACCCACTATTATAAAAATTATTCTTATGTGATTTTAATGAAACAAAACTTTTTGAATTCTTCTTAAATATGAAAATTTCAACTCTGAGATACCTTTCTCTCTCAATAAATGGATTATTTTAATTGATATTAATTAGTAACACCATTAATGTTTAGAAAAAATATTTTTTGAATAATTTTTTAACAATATATTATATTTTTTTGAAAAATTAGTATCCATTCAATGTTTTGGACAGGTTTTGTAGAAAGCACTCATGGGTATTGTATTGGTTTGGTATGATATTAATATTTTTAAAGTCTATTTTTTGAACTAAACTGATAAAAATAATTATTAATGAAAAGATCAATTTTAATCCTATGAAATGAGTATAATTTTCTAATAATAAATATTATATGTGTGTATACTATTTTCCAATAATTATTATAGATATTATTTTATACACAAAGTAATATTGATGTTTTATTTTTTTAATTATAGACAAAAAAATTATCTATATGAACATTTTGGTTGTCTTTATAAAAAATCATCATTATCCATGGGATATTATTTTCCTAAAACACACAGACACACACACAAATATATATATATATATATATATCATTGTATTATTTGAAAAAAGTCATCAGTGTGATCAACCAAATGATGTTATTCAGGCACATGAGATAATTATATGAACACTAACCTAGTTTTATGTGGGATGTAGAAAATAGAATTGTCTGGATTTCAGTAGTAAAACTAGTCAATATAAGGGATATCAATCATAAATAAATAGATTTATCTCATTTTGAATTGGTGGTGATATAATTTTCTTTAATACTTGAAGCAGATGTGTATTTCATTTTCATGGTAGTGATATTTCTTTTAGTCGTGCTTTGAACATAGTAGTATATCCTTATACAGATTCATGTTATTTTAATTATTCAATGAAATATGTTTTTTTAATGTTTTGGGAAGGATTTATTATCAAAAAACCTCAAATTTTAGGGATATCATAAACTATAAACCAATCAACACATGAGTTATTATATTAGTGAATTTGGTCTAATATTTTTGGATTTATTCTATCAATAACAAAATTTTTTATTAAATAGGGAGTTGGAATATTTATATTTTTGGAGAAATTTTTTCATAATGATTTATTTTATTATTATTCCCTTTTCCCAAAATACATATGAATAAGTGATTATAAAATTCAAAGTTATGGAAAATATATTAATATAAATGCGTTTTTTGATGAGGATATCCTATATGATATTATTTAGAAGATAGATAATGGAATAATTTAGCATTAATTTCATTATTTTGCTATATAAATCTCATGGATCTTTATTACATGAATCATTAAATTTCTTAGGATTTGTAATTTGACATCCTTCCTGTGGTGGATAGGGATTTAAATTAATTTTATGTAGTTAAATCAGGTATTATCTACTTATGTGGCCTTGTTTTCATGCCAAACTATAGATTTTATAACTAAAACTCCCTGTTCTAGTCCACTCAAATAGTAACTAAGTCAAGTTACCCCAATTAATATCCCATTTATAGATATAATATTACCCATGAAATGAATTAAAAAATGGGGATATGATTTTATCTCAATTGAGATTTTGGTAAAAATGGTATCGATCATACATTGTGGGATACATTTATCTCAAAATCAGCATTCTATCATATGTTGAAGAATTTATATGACCTTCAAATTGGATTCATGGTATTTCTTATTTCATGAGACTATTTAATCATGAGTTTTGTATGATTTCATGTTTTATTCACTGGAAATATTATCATAGATGAGTTTAAATTGCCTTTTATTTGATAATATATTCATAAGAACGAAATGTGTAAAGTTATATTATAGATAAAAAATCCACAACATTATGTGTATGTTAATGAGTAAATAGTTTGTCAAATTAATATATCTTACACAAGAGGTGAATATATATTACGTGAGATAATAATTTCTTTATTTAATCTTACGTAATATATGGATTAATCAAACAAGAGAATTAATCTTTACATAATGGTTATGATTGATTTGTGTTAAATGTTATAGAAGAATGAGTTAATATTACATGAGGATCATGTACAATAGTGTTAATTTACATGATTAAAGTGTTTATATAATGTTATAATCATCACCCTGCAATTAGATTGGTTGTTTCATAAGGGTTTATTAAATGGATTTTATGGATTTAAATATTTTATGTATAACAGCCCTATGTACATTTAGTCCATGATGTTTTGGGAACTAAGTTTTTTTGCACCGTAATTAAATGGTTCACAATCCAAGGTGAGGTGAGGTTATGGTTTCCATAACATATTGGGGGGGACCATATTTATACAGCTTGGGTGAAAAAAGTTTATTAATTTACTGGTTCCTAGGATTTATGGTGTAACAAAATAAAATCAATATTCTATATTGTAATAAGTCAAACTTAATAAGTTTATCGTATTGGTGGTTTTGAAGAAATTTATTATTCTATGTCAAAAACAAAATATTAAACCACATATCCAGTCAATGATATTACAAAAAAATAGAAACCCTTTGAGATTTAGTTTTCCATATCTTGAGGATCTGAGAGTCACTCCATTACAAGAAACATTACACCTCAATTAATGTTATATATATATTTATATATATTAGGGGAACTAAATAGATAAATTGTGTTAGAATAAAATAACATATACATAGATAAATTTACATCATTATAAAGAGTATTTATTAGGATATTAAGAATATTTGTAATGGTAAACCATGTCAAAATTACAGAGTCACAGGAGGTTTGGTAAGGAAATATTGTTCAAATTATTGATACCCATTTTTCATAATTTAATTGTGGACCAATAAAATCCTCTTAATTAATTCCTACTTCAATTTATAACTAATTGGAACATGATTGTGGATATCTCAATTGCTTGACACGGAGGATTGGCCAATTGATAATAAGGATGAGTTATCCTTGAAAAAATAATTATGTTATTGTATATTAATTAAAGTTTAATTTATCATTATAAAATTATCATCATTGAGATATATTCTCAATAACTAATGATGATAATCAAGTAACATAAGAGTTTCAATTTTTGGAATCAAATGGCACACTCCCCCTATAAATGGTAGTTTAATCTCTCTTATGCCTTAAACACATAAACACACATGCAGTAATCCATATACTAGAAGCTGATGTCTAGTGGAAATGTGTTGAAACTATTGTATGGGTACTATACCCTGAAATATAAATAATAAGGGTCATCCTAAAATCTATATAAATTTTAACATGATTGTTCTATATAAAAGACTAAACCTAAATGGTAATATATAAAAACATTGATCCAAGTGGGAATCCATCATTCTATAATATTAAATTAAATAGTCTACAAAATTTAACAATATACAACATAGAAAAAACATAAGAAATATACTAAAAATAAATATTGAAAAGATATATTGGTCCATTAGGGAATATATTTGATTTATAAAAACTAAAATATAAATATAAAACAATGGCCACTGAGGAAACTCACTAGACAGAGATGTTACCAAAACATCATCTTCTAATACTCAACTACATTATCAAAAAGAAATTTTTTTATTAAATATTCCATGATTAATAAAGGATTAAGGGGTTCTCATGTAATTTAACCCAACTTAATTCACCCTTACATGAGCAAAAAACCCAATGGGAAGGGATATTTTGTCAGTAAATAGAGAAAAATTCACGTGTGGTGTGTGATTCTCGGAATTCAAAAGATTTATTCCCTTCTTAGTATGTGTGGAGAATTTCAATCAAGTTTTTAATGAGGATCCTTAATCTAGGCATATGATAAAAATTGGACCATTTGATAGGGAAATTCTCTTGAAGATACTTTAAAAGTATTGAATGATTCAATTTCAACTCAAGTGAACTCAATACCTTTAGATTGGAAAAGCTCAAGACCACTAAGAATTGTTCAAGATTCTACAAGAAAGGAGTTTCTATAAACATAGAGGATGATTAATTAAATAATGATCAATCCTCTACGGTCAAGACCAATTCCTCATCCCTATATGAGACCTATATTTCATGAAATATACACCTTGATTTGGTGTCCACTGATGGTAGGATTCCAACGTATCTAGTAACATTAATGGAGAGGGTTCCGAATAGATGTATAGAAGACCCAAGAAAAAATAATCATTTATAGGTAGAAGATAACTCTCATCACATAAGGAGAGTTTCTAGGTTATCCTTTTATATTCTGGACATGACCAAAAAATATATCCTCATGATTGGATATCCTTCAATCAGGGCCTTGATCCTTACATTCTAGATGCATAAATAGCTACCCACTAATCGATTTTCCCTCTACTTATTCTCAAAATTATTGATGCCCATTATAGGAATCCAAATATGGGAAAAATAATTTCTCTTGAACTACTAGAATCCAATCATAGAGAACTCATCAAATGAGTGGTAAAAAGAAGACTCCCACTCTCCTTTAATGAAAATGTGTCAAGATAATCATTCAATGGGGATCTGAAATCATTGGAACTTAATGGAAAGAAAGATTTCATTACACATGATCTCATTGTCAATAGGCATTGTATTGTTTTTTTAATTCCAAATGAGGAATTTGTAATTTTATATTATTTCATTGAACCAAAGAGAACCACCCCATTTTTCTTATACCATGTTTTATGGAAGTACATGAATGTGATCGTTATCCAAAATGACTCCCATTGAGGATCCCATTAAGGAATATTTATCTTGGTTAGATATCATCTTTATATTTTTGATGGTATATCATTGTTTATAGTTCAAGAAAACAAGAATGGACTTATGATTATTAATTACCATTTTGAATTTGATATCTGAAGCTGGGAACCAAAATAAATTTATCATCACTATTTCCAAATTCAGATTCCCTAATTTGACATCTCCCTATCTGATGATCTAACGTAAGTGGTGTTGGACTCCAGTGATGTGGCTTTGGAGAATAGTCCATAAACAAGAAACTCACATTTTTGATGGTTCTAGTCACTCCCATACTTATATATAGTTAATCTACCCTAGAGGTACTTACCTTCTATAACCTCCCATTGTAGCTTCGCTTTCATATGTTTCATGGTATTTGAGACGCTTCTCACATGATCCCCTACTTCCACTGTCTTGGATGTCCTAGCACATTGTGCCTAATGGAATATATCATCAAAATTCACATCACAAATGTATGAATCAATTCAATTTTCTATATTTTTATAGAATATATTTTAATACTTATTGATATAAAGCACATGCATGGGGATTTACGTGAGAACGGAATTAATATTGGTGGGTCTATCACCAAAGGATAGGAATCAGTTCAACCAATTGATGTTGTAATTAATGATCATGTCAACCACCCCACTGAAATGGTTTATTCATAAACTATTGGGATAGATTCGAGATCCCATGTAGTCAATGGGGAAACTCCTCATATGAACCCACATGATGGTTTCAATGAACTCAGCATGCCTCTATGAATATAACATTGAATTGGAAAAACTGATCTTCTATCAGTTGATGATCTGACCACTCCATTTTCAATATTTATCCAAAAAAAATCAATCCATATATGTATTTCATATTGAAATTAATAAATAATGTCATATCATCTAAAAACAAAATTTGAGACACAAAATTAATGTGACAACTACACAAAAAATTGAGGATATCCGCATTATGAATTCAATTATTGATGTATCTAGAGAGGGAACCTATACCCATAATAAAAACACTGGGATATCATGGGTCTCTATACCTTAATCCCTTAACCAACTTGAATAAACCATTTATCATACTCGTAAAAGATATGGATAGCTAAGGGGGAACTATATCATCTAAATATATGGTTGATCACCCAATCATAAAAACTAATTCACACCATTTACTTTATAAAAATATCCCCACTATATATTTTCATATTATTTATCTATGATGACCTTAATTGAAATATTAAGACTTTGGTTTTTCTTATTTATTTCATTGATCATCACTTGATAAATTCTTATGTTACACTAGGTGGAACAACCATCGATGAATCCATGTACTCCTTAAAAACATAGTTCTAATGATACATAAATAACATCTTGAAGAAACTTATAAGTAATTTATAAGGGAAGTTCCACATACTGTTTGTCCTATAATGCTTCGGTAAAGAAGGGCCTTTAAACATCGAAATGATGATCCGGGTGGTTACATAGTCTACTCGTTGGATTCTATTAACTTGGAAGTAGTCTTGGATTTTCCCCATGGTATTGTCTTTGATGGGGTCTCAAGAAGCCATGTAGGATGATCCTGGAAAATAGTTGGGGCCACGAGAGTTATTAGGGTTGAGATAAGGGATTGCTTCCAATCACTACCTGACCCGCTAGGGTCCAACCTATGATTACCCTAGGCCCGCATGTAATAGCCCACGGGCTGGCGACCAACACTATGTTGGCATATCTCACCAATGGGAGGAATTACCCTAAAGTAACTATATATAGGCAGACATATCTAATCCCAAACAATGATGAAATTTAAAAAATTTTGAAGAATTCATCCACACATCTATGACCCCACAACAATGTATCATAGTGAAAGTAATGAAAATAGAAAGGCATCAGAACATAAGACCAACCAAAACTGTAAAGAGGACAACCTAATCCAAGGTTTATAACTAAGTTAAAAGTACTCTCTTGGTAAAAACCTCAACCTATTAAGATCTAGATATGAAACAACTATGCTACTTCTACTCCTGTTTCTTCTAGTTAATCATCAAAAGACTTGTCATCTTCAAAAGACACAACATGCGTGAGTAAAGCCTGTGCATGCGTGAGTATAAAAAGACTCATTATGACCCCTTGAAAACACTAAAAATAAAGAAACAAGTATATTAATCCCAATATAAGGTATAAATATTTATTAATAATAGAAACAAATAGTATAAGAACCCATATATACTCAATAAAGACACTATTCCATCAGGCGTTCATAACCAACTACCTTCCATATGATTCTACTCGAAGGAAGTTCATTCTGGAAGAACTCACTCCTTAATTCGTGATATCATCGAAGTCACTCGACAGAGAGGTCTAGCTCATTCAGGCCCCACACAAAAATAAATCATTGGTCATATAATAATATGAGACATAGAAAGAGGGACGTGCCTGGAATCACTATGGGACATCACTGGCCTAATATGGATCCACCTACTATGTAGGGTATTGCTTGCCAACAATTCCAAATTACCTATTGATGAAACCCACTATATGGGGGATCAACTCCCTTCTCAATGTGGTCACACTGATTCCATAAACTACACAAGGGATAATAGAGAATAAAACCTCAGTCTCACGGAGGGAAACTATAACTATATCTACGATTAGACATCTTGAGGGGATCACAATCAAGTGATGTAGTTGTAATATCACATTGTACCCTCGAGGTAAGGAACAATGGAATGAAATAAACAAATAGTGGGTGAAACATGGAAATCTAAGATCCTCAGACATATTTTATGGGAGTAAATGGCATGTCTCAGGGGGGGTCAATGGTGGGTTCAGTTGTCCCAAGTATTTGCCGTGTTGAAAAACCTCAAACGACGTAAAGTCTCAAAATGCACAACATGTAGGATGAGTACACGACACACATAGTTCCATACCCATGTCATCTAGTGATTTTTTTTTATTCAAATTCGTGTTTACATACCAATCCATGTATTCCAAACCGTGTATGTGTCTAAGTACACAGTGTTCCATCTGACCATGTACTATTACCGATTTCATTGTATTCTCTAGAGTACATGCCCAGTCAACCAAGGAGGGTTATAGTTTCTGTAATAGGGGACATACACCATGTGATACATAACTCCAACCAAACCCAAGATCTATAATTAGGTCCCCACATTCCATGTAATCCTGTATTACATGCTTTGTTCAACAGGATATTCCATAAAAACAATTCTTCCTCCGCATTTCCCAGACAGTGGTCTTCCTTTGAACTGATGCTCTATTTTCCATGAAATTGAATATATGAGGTCAATCCTGACTCTTCGTCATTAAATAATTCTTCTCATCTCTAGATCTTCTCAGAAATCAAATCAAACCATAATTATTCATTGCATGCAAAAGAACACCAAATAACATTAACATGGGAATCATCTATCCTCTGATTCGCTACATATATGTCATCACATCTCCTTAATTCCATGCTAATCCCATATCTATTATATCAGATAATTTATCCCAAAAATGAGTTCGCAATGATCAATTGATCATAAATATTCGAGTCGCAGGCCAAATGAAGAAAGATCGTGATGAACAATGAATCAAGGGAGAACATCACAAAATCAAAAAAGTTGAATAAATATCGATCAATGTTCATATCAAGATAAATTCATTTTTTCAATAAAATCAACAGTGATATTCATTTAAATTCTCCCAAATAAACCCCATAGTAAACATATCCTGTAAGGTGATCTATCCACAACCCAATCTATTTGTTGGTTGATTTTTGTTCTTCACAAGAATTAAGAATAGGGAAATTCAATCAATTAAAAAAACCCTACCAAGAGTTTGGATCAATTATTGGTGAGGAAAAGTATTATTGTCACCATTGATGAGATCCCCATACTCTAATGGCGTGACCATCCATGATCTGATCTGGATCTGTTATTATTTGGGAAGAATGTTCTCCTTGAATGGTGTCTAGGTCTCAAAAGATTAGTGGCCAACCCTATGAAAAAAAACATCTGGTGGGAAATTGTAGGGGTAGAAGATAATTTTGCTTAAAAAAATAAAATAAATCTTTCTTTTAATATAGTTTTTTAATTTTTTATACAAATAAGTTTTTATAGAAGACACACGTTAACCAATTTTATGTCATGATAAGTCTAAAACATCCATTCTTAACTCAATGCTTCCCTCAGATTTCATATTTGAGCATTAGTTTGGGATTTTTTTTCTTATTTTCCAAGACAACCACACACATACTATTAAATATTTTAATATTTTTTAGACGTTTATGCCGAACACCACGGGACTGAGAATCACAAGCCACCTCAACTCCCAGTCTCTAAAATAGTTCACATAATATTTTTAAAAAAACAATACACAAAAAATAAAAGACATTACATTCTCTCCACATTGGGGATTTATATCCTTGAAAATACAAAATAAGGTTCACTCAAGTATATGAGGGTCCCGAGCATGAATCTGATCCTCCCACTCCCATATGCTCTCATTGAGATTATTATGGTTCCACCAGAAAAAAACCATAGGAATAAATCACCCATGAAGGATCTTCTCTTACGAATTTTTGATCTCTACTAGGTACTCTATAATATTCTCTTCATCCTCAATTTCTAGCTCACCCTATTCGATGATGTGTGATGAGTAATTCATGTACCTTTTCAGCTACAACATGTGGAAGATGTCGTGTACACAATCTAACTATATAGGTATAGCCAAGTGGTATGCCACCCCTACAACTCTATGTATTATCTAAAAAGGTCTGATAAACCTCAGAGATATCTTTCCACCAAAGAAAAATAACTATAATCCCCATCAATGTGAAACCTGAAGGAACACTTGGTCTTCTTCCACGAACTCCAAAGTCCTTCATCTCCTATCAGTATAACACTTATGACGGTTCTATGAAGACTTTATCTACTCATAGATGGTCATCACATTTTTTATAGTAGCTCACACCAACTCTAAGCCCATGAGTTCTAAAACTCCTAGGATAATTTAGAAAATTGGTGACCTCTAGTGTTGCCCATACAAAAAATTTATTGATTTCATAACAATGGTGGAATGGTAGCAGTTGTTTCACATAAACTCCACTAGTGATAAGTGATCCTCTCAACTACGTCTATATTCTAACATCAATGCTCATACATGTCCTCTAGAACCGGAATGGTCTGCTCGGTCTGGCCATCCATTTTTGGGTGAAACACTATTCTCAAGCATAACTGGGTCCCAAATGACTCTTGTAGTCACTCAGAGAATATCTATGTAAAGTGATAATCAAGATCTAAAAAAATCATAAATGGAACTCCATGGAGTCAAACTACCTCTAGAGTATACAGGATTCTCAATCTCTCTACTAAACTCTGCACTCGGATTGCTAGGAATAGGGATGACATGGCGAGTAAACAAAATATCACCCAGATGGAATCAAGTCCCTTGGAGGTACATGGTAATCCCTTCATGAAGTCCATAAATGTCTAATACCACTTCCATTATGGAACGTCATGGGGTTGATAAAAACTTGTTGGTAGCTGATTACTATCCTTCACCTATTGAAAACTTAGGCATCGATAAAAAACTTATAAATCCTTTCTTCATCCCTAAATTCCAATACTAATGTCAGAGGCCTTGGTAAATTCTTACCAAACAAGGATGTACCTCCAAAATAATGTAGGAAACTCCCTCATAAATTCCTCACACAACATCACTGGTACTACTGTGCATCCTCTAAAAATAACAATGTTATCCCCATCTTTTGAATATTCATCAGGAGTATTCCATATAGAAATTTGAGAATGTAATGTATCACAGTCAGTATCCCCAAGTTGTGCCTCTCTAACTCATTATAAGAGTTTATGGATGAAACCATTGACTGGAGTTAATATGATCCATCTCAATCCACAAATAATAACTATAATGAGACCAACTACTCTAACACATCTTTCATTAACTGTGAACTAGATCTTCTACTAAGAGTATCTACCACAACATTTCCCTTCCCAGCAGTTTAGACAATTTTAAAGTCAGAGTCATGGATGAACTCTATCCACCACATTTGTCTCATGTTCAGATCCTTCCAAGTGAAGTTATACTTTAGAATCTTGTTGTTAGATTAGATGACAAATTGCTCACCCATTAGGTAGTATCATCACATCTTCAAAGAATAGACTATGACTGGTAACTCAAGATTATGGGTTGTATAACTATACACATTTTTTCTCAAATCGTGTGAACCATAAGTAATACCTACTTGTCTCTACATCATGACACAACCAATCCCAGTTCACAACGAGACATAGAATACCACAAACTCAGCACCTTCCTATGGTAACCTCAAGATAGGAATTCTCATCAAACTTGTCCTTGGATAATGAAAGATCCGCTGACACTTTTTTATCCACATGAATGACTTCCCCTTTCATTTCAAATCGTTCATGGTTGGTACCACTCTATTGAAGTCCAGTAAAATGTAACACCCCAACCACAGTTACCCGGAGTCGGTGCATTATTGCGTAACATTGGCATGATCACAAAAGATCATGTCTCGAAAGACCGATTAGTTTAGTAGACTTGGAAACACTAGATACATTAATAAATGTTACATTACATCATAAAGTGAAAAAATACAATAACAAAGTCTCCAGAGTCCACACTCATATCCTCTTCTGACTATCCCTATAGGTCATTCATAAAATACTTCTTCACATCTTGGAAAATATTAAAACATTGAAAGTGGTGAGCTTAGATGCTTAGTAAGGATAACAATATAGAGGAATATTTTATAAATAAATATAAACATTTAAGGCAATGTATAACTAAAACAAAAGCCTTTTAAACTTGAACTTCAACATAATATGGCAAAAGTAAAATGAGATAATTCCATTTACTTATTCACATGGATATTCTACTGGTCGAATAATCACATGCAATATCGATAACCACTTTCATAATGATGGAATGCATAATGACAGACTATCATAACCATGTAACCAAGGCCTCGTGCCAAGACCAAAAATAAGATTTTGTCAAGGCCTCATTCCAAGACACTAGTTTGTCTCATGAGACCTACTGATGCATCGATGAGCTATAGCGGGCTCCACCCGTCACTTATTAAGTCCAATTAATTCCTCATATGAACACGTTTAAACATATCATAAACCATAACATAATTGTATCACATAAAACATGCATAAAGGAAACATAAGATTTCCACACTTCAATCACAAGATATCAATACAACACATTGATATAATAAAAACTTTATCAAAACCATTTTCAATAGAAAAATAAAAGAAAAGTAAAACATGGTATTTATTTTTCTTTTAAAAAAAGTTATGGCTTATAGAGGAAGTCGAAACTCAAATAATAGTCACGACGGCGGAGAAGTCATTGTCGCCGCATACGTAAGAAAAAAATTCCTTTTGTCGTTTAATAAAAATGCTTTGTATAAAAATATTCCTTTTGAAAAAAGGAAAAGTCAAAGGGGTTTATACACCGTATAAATTAAAGTTGTGTATAAAACCAAATATGCCTCAATGAAATGAGATTGAGACGAAGTCCTTACAAAGATCATTTTTAAAATAAAAGAGATCTATTATGTGTATTTTCTATAAGAACAAATAATGAAAGTAAAAATACAAGATAGGACATAATAATATCATGACTTAATTTGAAAGTAGGAGATTAACCCAAAGAATGGAAATTGGGTTAAGAAATTTTGTTACCTCTTGTCCGACTTGACTCGACCGTTCTTTAACCTCCTTAATAATAAATTAGAGTTAATTTATAATTTCTCAAGAACGTTTTTCAAGTTCATTATTCCTTTTATATCACTTATTACCATGTTATGAACATTATGTAATTATTTATGTTAATAACGGTCGTTTTGTCGAACTTCTTAAAATTACAAGTTGTTCATGTGGTAAAATATCCATTATATACATAATTATATTCATGATGTAGATATCATATAAACCATATATATATAGTATATACATTAATTTATAATATTACATAACATTTAGAGGTAATAAATGAAATGCACCATTCATGGAGACAGTAAGTCATACGTACGCATGAACGCTACTTTCATTTCAATTTCGTATTTAATGGAATGAATTTATAATTATATAAAGGCATAATATAATTCCAGTATAATATAATGTATAATACCATTTACTCCATCCTTTATACATCCCACATATGGCATTAACGATTCAAATCACTTTGAGGGGGCGGTAGTCCGCACTTCCTAAAATGAAAATATCGCATTTACCCATAATGGAAACCATAAAGGTATGCCATAAATAGAAAAATAAAGAAGCTTAAGGAAGTCATAAACATATTATATATCATATATAAATATAGTGACATCTTAATGGAAACCTTTGAAGGTGTTATATGTTTATTGAACAATCATCGTTTCGTAAGGTAGAAATTTGTCATCCATAGAAACAGTATGTTCTTTAACCATTAGATGTAGGTGTGTGTAAGGTTAGATTGAATACTTCTTATAAAAACATCCTAGTATATTGAATATACTGGTTTTTTTACAAAATAAAGGAATAAAAGGAGTTTAAGGGGTTGCAGAAGCAAAATAAAACAAAATAACATAAGAGAAGACATTACTATAAAATCGGGTAACTCTTTTTTTGATTTGATCCAAAGGCTTCCTTGGGAGGAATTCTGCCAAAAGTGAGGCTTATAGTAGTAAGATAGGGATATTGAGAATGTATTTTGGCAGAGGTTGGCCGATCCAAAAGTCTTTGAAGGTGTGAGTAAGGTGGTAGTGGTGGGAGCCTTTTATAAGAGGAGAGGAGGGGCACTCTTGGAAAGTCATGAAATGTTACTTATTATATAATGAGTTTCGGATTTTAAAGGTCCCACACTTATATATTTCGAGGATAAGGTTATAATGGTTCAAAATATACTCATACAATAGGTTTTTAACAAGTCTAAGTCTTAGATTTTACATTATCTTTTTATTTTATTTAAATCGTTAATTAATGAGGTAATCGTTGCATCATCATAGTGTCATAACTAATTTAATTTATTATAAAAAATTATCATGATATAGGAAATATTTTTAGATTTATAATGAATATTTATAGTAAAAAATATGACTTTTATAACCCCAATTAAAAATAGTTTTAGTAAAAAAACTCATGTTTGTGACATTTTTATTTTTACATTAAATAAAAAGTTTTTAATGTCATTTTCCTACCAAAGTGGCTCCATGGGGTCACCAAGTTGACCCATGGATTGTCTTGGTCGAAAATGACTAATCCAATAGGGGTAGGACATGTGTAAAGGTATTTTAATATTTTTATAATATCATTTTTACCTTAAATTTCACTAATTACCTTTAATCACGATTAATTAAACTTAAAAGTTACTATTCACCAAAAAATTATTTTAATCCCACTAAACTAAATTTCACTTTTTAATGAAAACCATGTATGTTGAATTTTTGAAAATAAAATCACAAAAGTGGCAATGCTTCATTTAAACGAAAAATCAGTCTTTTAACTACCACTTAGTGGTTTCACTATTCATAAAAAATTGATGTTTTTCAGAACAATCCCAAAATTTCACCCTAAGATATAATTGATATTCCGAATTCAAAAACGATTTCTATTTTACAAAATTCCAAAAATTTAATTTGCATTAATGAATTTTATAACTAATTGTTGTTGTCACAACAAATAGCGTGTTTTTAAGAAACATTATATATCAACAGATTGACAATTGTTTATGTCCAATTTCAAAGTGAAATTAATTCTAATGAACACCATTTGATAAAATGGTAAAAATATATTCTAATTATACTTTAAAACTACTCAATAGTATAATTTATCAATATAAATATTTTTTATTAAAATGGTTTTTTAAGTATTTTTCACTATTCATAAAAAATTCGAAGTTCACCAAAAATTACAAAAAATTCAACTTAGGATAATTTAGATATTCCAAATAAAAAAACGATGTCCATTTGGAATGATAAAATTTTTAAAATTTTGAAAATTAGTTATTACTATTCATAACGGCAACTTTGATTGGTTGTGGTGTGTGTTAGAACTTGAAGTTGCCTATAACACATGCTACTGTATTATTCACAGAGAAGTGTACCGTGGAACCTTGGGGTGTTACATTCTCCCCTCCTTCAAATACTTTTGTTCTCGAAATTTCATCTAATATCACTGTATAAAAAGACTCAAGTGATTCTTCATCATATGTTCCTCGGGTTCCGACGTTGCCTCCTCCATCTTATGGTTTCTGCATAGAACTTTTACCAGATGAGTCATCTGGTTTCTCAGCACTTGTTCCCTTGTATCAAGAATAATGACGGGCTCTTCACAATAAGACAGATCGGGTTCCAGTTCTAATTCCTCATAGGTGATTACATGCATTGGGTTAGAAATGTATTTTCTCAACAATGATACGTGGAATACATCATGAAATTTGGATAGAATTGGCGGCATTGCCAAACAGTAAGCTACAGCCCCAATTCGTTCTAGAATTTCGAAGGGTCCGATGTACCTGGGACTCAATTTACCCTTCTTACCGAAACGTATAACTCCCTTCCATGGAGATACCTTCAAGAAAACATGATCTCCTACCTAAAATTACAAATCATTCCTTCGGTTGTCGGCATAGCTCTTCTGCCTACTTTGAGCTGCTTTGATGTGGATTTGGATTACTTTCACGTTTTCCATCATTTCCTCCACCAGTTATGGGCCTAAAGGTTTTCTTTCACCGACGTCATCCCAACAATTTGGTTTACAACATCTCTTTCTGTATAACTCTTCATATGGTGCCATCTGAATACTTTAATGGAAGCTATTATTATAGGAAAAATCTACCAGAGATAAATATTGATCCCACATTCCTTGAAAGTCAAGTGAGCATGATCTCAACATGTCTTCTAAGGTTTGAATAGTTCTTTTTGATTGTCCATCTATTTGAGGGTGGTAAGCAGTTCTCAAACGAAGTTCAGTATCCAAGGCCTTCTGAAGAATTTTCTAGAATCTTGATGTAAAACAGGGATCACGATCCGAGACAATCAACAGGGGTACTCCATGAAGTCTCACAACTTCATTAATATATAGTCATTCTAGAAGTTCAAGTGGCAGATCTTCCCTTATAACAAGAAAATGTGCTGACTTCGTGAGACGATAAAAAATGACCCATATTGTGTCATTCCTTCTAGGAGTCTTTGGTAGTTCCATGACAAAATCCATCGTAATATTATCCCATTTCCACTCAGGTATGGGAAGAGGTTGCAATACTCCACCAGGCAGTTGCCTTCCAGCTTTCACTTTTTGACAAACCATACATCTTGACACAAAATCAGCAATCTCCCTCTTCATGTCGTCCCACCAAAAATGTCCCTTTAAATCTCTATACTTTTTGGTGCTCCTATGGTGTATAGAGAAATTGGAACGATGAGAATCATCCAACAATTCCCTCTTTAAATCAAGTATATCGGAAACACAGAGTCTCCTCCCAAATTTCAAAATTCCATCTTCATACACAAATTCACTCAATCGCCCATCATTCACAACTTTAATCTTCTTTTTTAACTTTTCATCATTGGCCAGAGAACACTTTATCCTTTCTAGTAAATATGGTTTGGCAACCATTTGAAAAACTTTTGATGTTTCACCCTCCATGGTGATTCCCATATCCATCTTTACTAGATTAATGAAAATAGGATCCCTTTCCACTCTCATCATGTTCAAAACACCATGATCTATTCTACTCAATGCATCTGCAACCTTATTTTCCTTCCCTGGGTGGTAGTGTATCGTGCAATCATAATCCTTGAGTAGTTCAAGCCATCTCCTTTTCCTCATGTTGAGTTCTTTTTGTGAGAAAATATATTTCAAACTCTTGTGATCGGTATATATATCATATTTTTCACCATAGAGATAATGTCTCCATATCATCAAGGCAAATATTACAACATCTAACTCGATATCATGAGTAGGATAGTTCTGCTCATGAATTTTTAGTTGTCGTGATGCATAGGTAATAACCCTATCATTATGCATAAGGACACAACCAAGTCTTTTCATTGATGCATCACTATAAATAACGAACCCGTCATTCCATGATGGTAGAGTCAATATAGGAGCGTTGACTAGTATTCTCTTCAATTCTTCAAAACATTCTTCACACTCTTTTGTCCAGACAAATTTAACCCCTTTACGTGTGAGCTTTGTTAATGGGTTAGCCAATCGGGAAAAATTCTGGACAAAATGTCGATAATAACCTGCCAAACCAATAATGTTGTGTACCTCAGTTATACTTGTCGGTGCTGTCCATTCATGGATTGAATTGGTCTTAGAAGGATCAATGGAAATTCCATCCTTAGAGACAATATGGCCAAGAAAAGAAATCTCCTGAAGCCAGAATTCACACTTGCTAAACTTCCCATATAATTCATGCCTTCTAAGAGTCTCAAGATAATGCGCAAGTGATTTTCATGATCTTCATAGCTTTTGGAGAATACCAAGATATCATTAATAAATACCACCACAAAATCATCAATATATTCCTTGAAAACTCTATTCATTAGATCCATGAATACAGAGGGTGCATTAGTCAATCCAAAAGGCATTACTGTAAACTCGTAATACCCGTATCTTGTTCGAAATGCTGTCTTCAGAATGTCTTCCTTCTTCACACACAACTAATGGTATCCAGATCCAAGGTCAATATTTGAAAAGTATTGAGCTCCATGAAATTGGTCAAATAAATCATCAATGCGAGGTAGGGGATACTTGTTCTTTATTGTTATATCATTGATCTCCATGTAATCAATGCAAAACCTCATAGATCCATCTTTCTTCTTAACAAAAAGGATAGGGGATCCCTATATAAAAAACTAGGGAAAATAAATCCCTTATTACTCAATTCCTCTAGTTGTTTATTTAGTTCAACTAATTCCACAGTGTCCATTCTATAAGGGGTCTTCGATATAGGCCTTGATCTAGGAATTAAATCAATGGAAAACTCAACTTCTCGTTCTGGAGGATGTCCAGGTAAATCTTCCAGAAACACATCTACAAATTATTTCACAATAGGTACATCCTCTATTTGAACATTCTTTTCCTCGCCCTTAGTCATTTCATTCTCTTCATCCCCAATAATTGAATTTAGTTGATCTACTGGAGGTGGATCTAAATAAGAATTAGGTGGTGACGATTCTACTATAAATATAAGGTGTTCCTTATCATCATCATCAAAAATCATAACCACCTTCTTCTTACAATAAATCATTGCATCACAGTCAGAAAGAAAATCCATAGTGAGGATTATATCAAACTCAATAATAGGTATGATAATGAGATAAGCGGATAAAGAACATTTATGTGCTCTAATGGGGACTGATTCACAAAACTTTGTTGCAATGGTACTTCACTTAGGATTTTTGACTGACAATTCTCTTGTTAAATCAAATTGGAAATATCTAATTTTCTTAGCAAACTGGGAAGATATGAAACAATGTGATGATCCAGAATCAAATAATGTATTTTCTAAACTTGAGTAAACCATTAAATTACCTGCCAACACGTCTTTCGGAGCTTCAACCTCAGCAGTAGTGATAGCATAAGCTTTTCCTTGATCCCTTGGCCTCTTCTGATGTAAGTTCCCCTGACGCATAGGACATTCATTTGCATAATGTCCCATCTCTCTATAATTATAGCATTCCACATTGACAGCAACTTTCTTTCCCTTGAAATCATGATCTTGGTGGCCATTTTCACCACACTTATAACAGACTCCCATTCCCTTCAAGCAAGTACCCGGGTGTTTCTTCCCATATTAATTGCAGGACTGATATTCAACTTTTCCCTTCTTCCCCGTATTTCCATTTCTAGATTGATCAGAATATCACTTCTTTTTTTTCTTTGCTTTAAAGTCAGAAGACTTAGAGAATTCCTTTTCCATCTTGATAGCACACGAGACAATATCTCCGTACAACGAGAAGGTTTGTGAGACTAATGATAGACAGAAAAATGTTTTTAACCCATCAAAGAAACGATCAATCTTACTTCTTGGGTTATGTATATAATCTTCAGCATGCCTCACTAACCTTGTAAAGTTAGCCTCATACTTTGCAACATTCTCATCCTCCTTTTGCCTCAGACTCAGAAATTTCTTTTACATATTTTCTCGATGGTCATGTGGAAATTATTTTTCTAAGAAAATTTCCTTAAACTCCCTCCATTCCATACATGATACTTCTTTATCTTCCTTTTTGTTTTGAATCAGTGGCCACCATTGATCGGCATATTCAGTGAGGCAGTAGACTTCCATGACAACCTTCTCCATTTTTCTACTCCCCAAGGCGTGTAATATTTTCTCTATGGAGTGTATCCTTTGCTCAGCTACTAATGGATTTGTACACCCATTAAATTTTGGCAGTTGTTTCCTCATCAAGTGGTCTAACATTGATCCTCCACGTTGCAGATCAGGGTGATCCATACGAGTAAGGTTAATATTCATAACCTGAGTGAGTTGTCCCAGTATGGTAATAAGTTGATCAGCACCAGTTGTATCTCCAGCTCCACAATAATTATCTTGAGCAGGAGGACAATCCCTATATGGAGTGCATGCATTGATACAGTTTCCATTCCTCCCACTACGCTTTATTTCTAAATAATGGCATAAGCTATATTAGTTTATGAATCAAAATACATAATTCCATACTTGTAAAACACTTAACATAAATTGAACGATTTATGGATATAATCCATAATCATAAAAAGAAATGTTTTCTTTGAGGAATTATAAACTCATAAACCAATCATAATGGTTTTTAAAGAAAATGAGAATTATCCTAAGCATATCCCCCGGGAGTGTCGTAACCAAGAGTGTTTCAAGGCCCCTTGTCGTGCACCAGTTCCCGTTCGAGTCTAGCTCAAAGTGGTGTTTTCAGATTTTACCCCTAGTTACATCGGTGCTAGAGCCGCCTCTACCTGCTCATATCCATACATGGATGTATTGCTCAGAAAACTCACAAAATATCTATAATACCAAAATTCTCGGAAGTTCTTGTATACTAATCCTCAAAGTCTATCTTAGGGTTATGTGCTCTAATCAGAGTTTATCTAAATCTAGCTTCCAAGGTTAGTACTAAACTGCCTCTGATACCAACTGTAACGCACCGACCCCAGTTACCCGAAGTTGGTGCATTATTGTGTAACATTTTCATGACCACAAAAGATCATGTCTTGAAAGACCGAGTAGTTTAGTACCCTTGGAAACACTAAATACATTCATAAATTTTACATTACATCATAAATTGAAAAAATACAATAAAAAAGTCTCCATTGTCCATACTCATATCCTCTTCTGACAATCCCTACAGGTCATTCATAAAAAAATTCTTCACATCCTAGAAAATATTAAAACATTGAAAGGGGTGAGCTCAGATGCTCAGTAAGGATAACAATATAGCGGAAGCTTTCATAAAAAAATATAAACATTTAAGGCAATGTATAACTAAAACAAAATCCTTTTAAACTTCAACTTCAACATAATATGGAAAATTTAAAATGAGATAATTCCATTTACTTATTCACATGGATATTCTTCTGGTCGAATAATCACATGCAATATCAATAACCACTTTCATAATGATGGAATTCATAATGTTAGACTTTCATAACCACGTAGCCAAGGCCTCATGCCATGACCAAAAATAAGATTTTGTCAAGGCCTCGTGCCAAGACAGTAGTTTGTCTCATGAGACCTACCGATGCATCAAGGAGCTATAGCGGGATCCACCCGTCACTTATTAAGTCCAATGCATTCCTCATATGAACAGGTTTAAACATATCATAAACCATAACATAATTGTATCACATAAAACATGCATAAATGAAACATAAGATTTCCAAACTTCAATCACAAGATATTAATACAACACATTGATATAATAAAATATTTATCAAAACCATTTTCAATACCAAAATAAAAGAAAAGTAAAACATGGTATTTATTTTTCTTTTAAAAAAAGTTATGGCTTATAGAGGAAGCTGAAACTCAAATAATAGTCACGGAGGAAGAGAAGTCGTTGTCGCCACATAAGTAATAAAAACCATTCCTTTTGTCGTCTAGTAAAGACGATTCATATAAAAATATTCCTTTTGAATAAAAGTAAAAGTCAAAGGGGTTTATACACCGTATAAATGAAAGTTATGTATAAAACCAAATATACCTCAATGAAAGGAGATTGAGACGAAGTTCTTACAAAGATAAATTTTAAAATAAAATAGATCTATTATGTGTATTTACTATAAGTACACATAAATAAAGTACAAATACAAGATAGGACATAATAATATCATGACATAATTTTAAAGTAGGAGATTAACCCAAAGAATGGAAATTGGGTTATGAAATTTCCTTACCTCGTGTCCGACTTGGCTCGAACATTCTTTAACCTCCTGAATAATAAACTAGAGTTAATTTACAATTTCTTAAGAACCTTTTTCAAGTTTATTATTCCTTTTATATCACTTATAACCATGTTATGAACATTATGTAATTATTTATGTTAATAACGGTCGTTTTGTCGAACTTCTTAAAATTACAAGTTGTTAATGTGGTAAAATATCCATTATATCCATAATTATATTCATGATGTAGATATCATATACATAATATATATCAATTATATACATTCATTTATAATATTACATAACATTTAGAGGTATGAAATGAAATTCACCGTTCATGGAGACGGTAAGCCATACGTACGCATGAACGCTACTTTCATTTAAATTTCATATTTAATGGAATGAAGTTATAATTATATAAAGGTATAATATAATTCCAGTATAATATAATGTATAATACCATTTACTCCATCCTTTATACATCCCACATATGGCATTAACGATTCAAATCACTTTGAGGGGGCGGTAGTCCACACTTCCTAGAATTTAAATATCGCGTTTACCCATAATGGA
Organism: Viscum album; assembly: GCA_963277665.1. Classification (NCBI taxonomy): domain Eukaryota; kingdom Viridiplantae; phylum Streptophyta; class Magnoliopsida; order Santalales; family Viscaceae; genus Viscum; species Viscum album. The sequence goes on along the minus strand of OY728157.1, from coordinate 1,144,054,064 downwards.
AACCACAATGTAATGCCATAAATGAAAAATAAAAAAGCTTAAGGAAAACATAAACATATTATATATCATATATAAATATAGTTACATATTAATGGAAACCTTTGAAGGTGTTATATGAGTGTTGAACAATCATCATTTCGTGAGGCAGAAATTCGCCATCCACAGAAACAATATGTTCTTTAACCATTAGATGTATGTGTGTGTAAGGGTAGCTCGAATAATTCTTATAACAACATCCTTGTATATTTAAGATACTGGTTTTGTTACAAAAGAAAGGAATAAAAAGATTTTAAGGGGTTGGAGAAGCAAAATAAAACAAAATAACATAAGAGAAGACATTACCTTAAAATCATGTAACTCTTTTTTTGATTTGAGCCAATGGCTTCCTTGGGAAGAATTATGCCCAAATTAAGGCTTCTAGGAGTAATAGAGGGAAGTTGAGAGAGTATTTGGGCAGCATTTGGCTGAGCCAAAAGGCTTGGAAGGTGTGAGTAAGGTGGTAGTGGTGGGGGCCTTTTATAAGAGGAGAGGAGGGGCACTCTTGGAAAGTCAGGAAATATTACTTATTATATAATGTGTTTAGGATTTTAAAGGCCCCAAAATTATATATTTAGATGATAAGGTGAAAAGGGTTCGAAATATACTCATCCAATAGGTTTTTTACAAGTGTAATTCTTAGATTTTACATTATCTTTTTTATTTTATTTAAATCGTTAATTAATGAGGTAATCGCTGCATCATCATGGTGTCATAAATAATTTAATTTATTATAAAAAAATTATCATGATGTATGAAATTTTTTTAGCTTTCTAATGAATATTTATAGTAAAAAATATTACTTGTATAACCCCATTTAAAAATTGTTTTTGTAAAACAACTCAGGTTTGTGACATTTTTATTTTAACATTAAATAAAAATTTTTTAATGTCATTTTCCTAACAAAGTGGCTCCATGGGGTCCCCAAGTTTACCCATGGATTTTCTTGGTCGGCCATGACTCATCAAATTGGGGTAGGACAAGTGTAAATGTATTTTCATATTTTTATAATATCATTTTTACCTTAAATTTCACGAATTACCTTTAATCACGATTAATTAAACTTAAAAGTTACTATTCACCAAAAAATTGTTTTAATCCCATTGAAATATATTTTACTTTCTAATAACAACCATGTATTCTGGATTTTTGAAAATAAAATCAAATAAGTGGCAATGTTTAATTTAAACAAAAAATCAGTTTTTTAACTACCACTTAGTGGTTTCACTATTCATCAAAAATTGATGTTTTTCAGAACAATCCCAAAATTTCACCCTAAGCTATAATTGATATTCCTAATTCAAAAATGATATCTATTTTACAAAATTCCAAACATATAATTTTCATTAATTAATTTTATAACTAATTCCTGTTGTCACAACAAATAGCGAATTTTTAAGAAACATTATATATCAAAAGATTGACAATTGTTTATGTCCAATTTCAAAGTGAAATTAATTCTAATGAACAACATTGGATAAAATGGTAAAAATATATTCTAATTAAACCTTAAAACCACTCAATATAATAATTTATCACTATAAATTATTTTGATTAAAAAGGTTGTTTTTAAGTATTTTTCACTATTCATAAAAAATTGGAAGTTGTCCGAAAATTAAAAAAAATTCAACTTAGGATAATTTCGATATTCCAAATACAAAAACGAAGTCCATTTGGAAAGGTAAAATTTATAAAATTTCAAAAATTAGGTATTACTATTCATAACGGCTACTTTGATTGGTTGTGGTGTGTGTTAGAACTCGAAGTTGCGTACAACACACGCTACTGTATTATTCAAAGAGAAGTGTATCGTAGAAGCTTGGGGTGTTACATAAAAGACTATGATAGTACCCTACCCATCAAAAAAATATCCACACCTTGGTAACACTCTTGGGTGGCCCCCAATAAAGCATTAAATAAACCATCACTAGATCCTCTACCACTCTATCCTTTTAAATGACGTGTCATAGAAAAAGGACATATCGAATCCAAAACTAGAACTTTTAGAGATTCCCATAATGTTGGTTCTATTGGAGTGCATCCATGACCATCCTCTACTATTTCACATTCTCCTCCTTAGATTATTCTTACACTAGGATGTAATCAATGAGTAATAACACAGAAAAGTCTATGAAAGGATGTATAATCCATTTCATGATCCCTATGGACACATTTGTGATTTTTTTCATGCTAAATGGAATCATCAAGTAATCATAGTGGCGGTAACAACATCTTATGGTCTTATATGTTATATCCTTATCTTATATTCATAGCTGGTGATAGGTTGATTTGAGTTCAATCTTTGAGAGTCATCACACCCCTTTTAACTGATCAAATATGTCATTGATCCTTGGTAGTAGATATTTTTTCTTCACAGTCACCTAGTTTAAGAACCAACAACCAAAAAATAATCTCAAGCTCCCATATGCATTCTTGAAAAAAAACATTGGGGCTACCCAGGGTCAAACACTGGGTCTCACGAATCCATTCTTCAGTAATTATTCTAACAGTAGCTTCACCTCACAAATCTCTATCGGGAATATTTAATTTGTAGGTGTAAATATCTGTGCCATCTTGTGGTGTAGATCAGTACAAGATTTTATCTCCCGGTGGGGAGGAAAACCCAGAACATATTCTGAAAATATGTCCTCATAATCCACCACCACTATAGGAAATTGAGGAATCATAACATCAACTAGACATAGGGTTAGGCTAGCCAACTAATGAGTAATCGGCTACACCCTCTTTTTTGTGAGCCCATCCTGTGGTGTCTGAATTTCCTTTTCACAAATGAAGGAAAAATTGGTTCTATCACTTTAGACACACAAAAATATTTTCCTAAAACAATAAACATGAGATTGAAGTGTGGATAACTATTCCATACTAAGAATGAGATTGTATGTCATCAATGTTGATACCAAGAGATCTCAAAAGAAACTCTCCAATCCAAGATTCAGATCACTCTATTGGTACAAGTGTGTGATTTTCATGTATCCACAAGTAGAAGTATCCAAGTGTAAGCGTCAAGTAATTAGTTCAACCGAAGTCTCCGAGTCATGCACAAGATTTACGAAAAAAAATAATTATTATAACATGTGTCTATAAAAACTATTTTAAGGTGAAAAGACATAGGTTGTACCTTGTATCATCCATGGAGCCTCATCATCAAAGCAATTCATAACTGCATCTTTAATCTTACCTTCCCACTAGCTCCTTAAGCCTGGCGTGGACCACCAGGGAGTGGTGGTGGTAATAATTAAAACATCTGACCACCTCGTTCTGCCCAACCTCCCCCTCTACCATGTCTTCTACCCTATAGTTGACCCTGATCTTGTCTTTGTCTTTTCCTTGATATTCCCTCAACCATATTCTGATCATCTATGTGGGGGGTTTGAGTAATCTTATAATAGATGTCCCTGACCTTTGTAATAGAAACATCACCTATATCTTGGAAGATTCGAGATACCCTGAGATCCCTGTACTACTGACCCTGAGTCTTGGGATCTCCTCTTAATGTAATTGACCTGCATGGATCCCTATGATTTTCATCGGGTACCAGCTACCAAGGTATCAGCTATTGTGTTCCCACTACTTCTCCCATGATTAGTGTCTGCTCTTCAAAAAAAAATTCTACCAAAAGGGCTCACTCAAGTACCCTACCATAATAGAAATGCTAAGGGATACCATTTATGCCATGATTTCCTAGCGCAAGACTAGATTGCAGTTCTGATCACTGATGAACAGGTACCATACCATATCTAAAGTGTAGTGTGAGAGATCTATAAACATCACTAAATAATCATCTATGGTCATATTGTCTATATTTAAATGGATAATCTCTTATATACATATTGATGGAGACATTTCTTGATATAACTTCTCACTAAAGAGAAGCTCAAATTTTGTCCAAGATATATTTATCTCATCAGGTGACTGAGTCAACAAGATACACCATCACCTTGTATATCATTAAGGAAGAATCGTGGAAAGGAGTTCAATCTAGTTGGCATGCATCCTCACATTGTGGAAAACATGGGTGACTACCTATAGCCAATCCTCAACTGTCTAGGGGTCTGTCTCGCCCCAAAACCTAGGAGGACACTACCTCTGGAACTTATGTTGTGTAATATTCTAGTTTGCATCCTCATATATTAGTTTTGGTACTAGTTTCTTCTAAAGGGATGGTTTTATAGATATTAAACCACCCATATGTGCAATCTCCGGTACAATACCCTATATTGATGCCTTATCACTATATGGATCACCCGCATGATCAAGAGGTGGAATCCAAGCTGGCTGTCTACGTGGAGGTATTCAGAAATAAACAAGATGCACCACACTTAAAAGAGTGTATATGGGGAGCTAACTCAATAAGGACATGGAAAAAACATCCATTACTATATGATGCATACATCATTTTTTTCAATACAAACAATTTTCTCATGTACCAAGTTGAAATAGAAGGTGATCAATGTCCAAGTGTATGGATACGCTGACTGCTGCACCAAAACTCTAGTCCCTGGATTAAAAGCTAAACTTGAAACACTTAACACAATTACCCCAAACAAACCTAATATAATCTCGGTCATAATGTTTAACCGACCAATTTAGATACCAATATTTTATGACCCGACCCACCATGGTCTGACCTATGACTACCCCAAACTCACATCCAATAGGATAGGGGATGGTGACTAGCACTGAGTGGGCATATCCCACCAATTGGATGTGTTAGCATAATGTACCTAGACACACACACACACACACATCTCTATTCCCACATAATGTTGAAATGTAACACAACTGAAACAATGCACACATACATCTAAGAACCCATAATAGAGAATGATATTGAAAGTACTGTAAAAAAGGGTCCAATAGCAAGACCAACCAAAACTGTAAAGATTCCAACCTACACCAAGGGTGATGACTAATGAAAAATTATGCTCCCTATAAACACCTCGGTCTGTCAAGATCTAGCTATGCTCATACTATGCTCCACTAACTTCATTTCCTCCCTGGACACTGTCAAAAGGGACACCATCTGCACAAGACACGACATGTGCTGCCAAATCTTGTGCAACGATGATTATAAAAATACTCAGCACGACACCAAAAAACACTAAAAATGATGAAAAAAGTATATTCAACTCAATAAAATGTATAATAATATATGTATAATAGAAACCAACAATAAAAGAACCCAGATATACTCAAAAGATACACCACTCTGTCATGCATTCATAACAAGCTGCTAGCACAAGATTTTGATTGAATCACGATCATTTTGGGAGAAATCACTCTATGAGCCATGATATCCTTAGAGACACATGATAAATAGGCATAGATCATTTGTCCTCACCCCAAGAGAACACATTGGTCAAAGAAGACAATAATAAACAGAGAGGGGATCACAACTTGAACCAATGGGGGACAACATGAACCTAATCTGGATCAACCTGCTATGTAGGGGATTGCATGACAATGATTCCACAAACCATACTAATGTAACCTTCTAGATAGAGCATCAACACCCTACTCAATGAGTTCACCCCATTTCCATAAACTCCACTAGGGATGATATTGGATTGCACTCTAGTCTCATGGAGGGACACCACAATGCTATCTGAGACTCAGCCTCTATGGGGGATCACAATCTAGTGATGTGGAAGAAATTATGCACTTTACCCTTCAAGGAAGGACCATGGGAACACAATCAACCTATACTATTCCAAACTAGGAAAATAAAGAGCCTCAAACTGTCTTGATGGGAGTACACAGCATGTTTGAGGGGGTACATGACTTGTTCATCTATCCCAAGTATTTTCCATGTGGAAAACCTCACATGACATGTAACCTCAATATACATGTCATGTAACATGAGTACATGGTGTATAGATTCATATTATTATATACCCATATCATCTAGTAATATCCCTATATTAATGTTTTGAACGTGTACCCACTTGTGTATGTCAATCAATGTCGGTGTCTAAGTACACAGCATGCCATCTGGCTACGTACTGTTACCTATTTCTATGTACTCTCTGGAGTACAGGCCGAGTAAACTTGGGAGGTCCACATACTATGTGATAGGAGTAACAAGTCATGTGATCCCTACCTCTAAGAAAACCCTAGTGTCATATAAAGGGGCCTCACATGCCGTGTATTCCCGGATTACACATCATGTTCTATGTGATTTAAAAAAACATCCATTCTTCCTCCATGTGTCCCATTTTGTTCTCCTACTTTAATACATCGATATATTCTCTATGAAATTGGTGATCCAAGGTCATCTATGCCTCAAAATCTTTAAATAGCACGTTCTATCTCCAGATCTGCTCGAAAATCATATCATACTTCCATTCTATATTTCACACTAACGAATGCCAAATAATGAAAATTCATGAATCAACCATCATTTTATTCACTATGTCTCTATATTCACACCACCTTCATGCCATTCCAATCCCAGATCTATGATATTGGATCGTTGTACATAGAAATATGTGTGCAATGATCGATGAATCAGGAATAGTCATGTTGGGGGATAAATGAAGAACACCCAAAATGAATGATGAATCTTGTGAGAAAATAACAAAAAACAATTGATAAGAATGAACATGGATCGATGTTCATGTAGATATATTTTTTTTTTCCATATGATATACAATGAATAGATTCATATTAAATCTCCCAAATAAAACACACATTAAACCCATCATGTAAAGAGGTATATCTACAAATCAATATATTTTTTGATTGTTTTGTGTTCATTATAAGAATTTAGAATGGGTATATTCAATCAATAGAAACACACAACATACTTGGAATTTGGATTGATCATTGATGGGGAACAATTGCATTGTCTCCGTTGATGAGATCCTCCAACTCTGCTAGTGTGAAAATCCACAATCTAATATGGATCTGTTGTCTTCTGCGAAAGACGTTATGCTAGAATGGTTCCTAGTTATCCATGGTTTAGCAGATATCCTTGAAAAAAAATACTTAGCCATGAATATATAGTAGTGGCCGGTCACTATGCTAAAGTAATATAAAATAAAATTTTATTTTAATATATTTTATCAATTTCACATCCCCGATAAATTTTTTCACAAAAGACACACACCAAAAAAATTTATGTCATGCCTACGATAAAACCGCCATTCCGAACTCAACAGTTCCATTAAATTTCTGATATGAGCATCTATTTATACATTATTCAATTTTTTCAGGAAAATCACATGCGAGTGCTATTAAATATTTTATTATTTTTCAAACATTTATTCTGGGAACAATGGTTCTCAGAATTGCACTTCGCCTTGCTGTCTGGTTTATAAAAAAATCCATATAATATTGAAAAATAATACACATAAAATCTGAGACATTACACTTCCAATATTTCCCTTTATTCTCGGATGATCCCAAGATAAGAGATGATGCAATCATTCACTACATGGGGAATGAAATCCAATATTTCTATATATACCCTTGAGAATCCATCAATAAAAGAAGGATTAAGACAATATATTAAAGATTTAATTTGACATTGATCCATACCACCCACCACCATGGAATCGATGATGAATAAAACTCTTCTACGTGGATATTCAAGGATTTTAACCTCTTCCTTTAGAAAATGAAATAATAGAAATATGTGGTATTCTTGTTGCATTCTTTTATATACGGTTCTATAAATTATTCCAACATAATTATTTATTATTCTAAGAGAATACAAAGTTTTCATTTTTTAAAATATAAGATAAATGAATATCTATCATCCCACACATTTTCTATACTGGTCATGGATCGATCAATGTCAAATTTAATGGAATCCAATTCATGGAAGCACGTGGGTTCATTGGTATTCTTTTCCTAGAGATACCTCTTCAAGTTTTTGAGTTTCTTATGAATTCTCACACATAATGTCTTGTACATGGGTTTATTCTAGGATGTGCACACCACCTATGGATATTTTAGATCATAAGACCACTGTTTAGAAAATAATAAGAAAATTTCACCATAATTTCAAGGCATATGGTTGAAGAGAAGAGGGGAATGAAAAAATAGGGATTAAACTAGGTGTAAAGTACATGTAATCGGGTAGGCAGATAATGATTTAAGATTGGTGAATCAACAATTAAGATAAAACCAGGTGTGGTTATTCAACTCTTGGTTTTTGCTCTAGATGAATTTATATCCCATGAATCCCATGTCCTATAACCATTTTTCATTTGAAAATGTTTAAAAATAATTCTTATACTTTATTTGGTAAAACCTTTTACATTTCTTCTCTGATACATCAATGAAAAAATTGAATTTTCTTCTAATTATCCAAGAAAAGTTCCCTAAATTAAATTAACTAAGGTTATACCATAAATTTTCTCTATCCACCAAACCACACATTTCATAAAAAATGTGATGAAATAGTTGTGCGTACAATATCTAACCTTTATAGTGATATCATTATTAAAGGCTTTGATCTTGTCCACTGAGATATTATGTTTCTAGAAAATCCAAATGTGATGATTAGAGGGATCACCATGCATTAAATTTCATAAACCCATTCTGTGATAAAAGTAAAAAAATCGATGGATAATATTTTTCTTCCATCACTACAATAATTACGATTCTACATTTTAGAATCTCATTTGAGTGGATGTAGTTTTTCATTATGGATTCTATATCTTGGATGTTCATGATGATGAAGGGTGTCATCATAAGATGATATTCATGGTTTTGATACCCGCAGTTAGGGGGGGTTCCTCACCTAAGAAGAGGATTAGATATACTCTCTCTTAGAGAGAAATATTTTTCCAACACCACTCGAATAAGAAGGAGTATCATAGAAAAATTAATTTAAGTGACCAAAGAAAATTGAGCCTGATCAGGATATGATAATTCCCTAAACAAATTGAAAGGGGGATAGGAAAAAACAATAATTATTATAGAATTGTAACTAGACTCCTTGATCTAGTACTTAAATAATAAACATTACATCTCTAGTTTTTATATCGATAATTGTGACCAAATTTTTTTCCATCCAAAACATTCAATTTTAAAAGTAAAAATTGGATCACTTATAATCTCAAAGACTATTTTGTTTTAGATTTTTTTATAATTTGGAAAAAAAACATAAATAAACAATACCTATGTTGCTAAATTATAATTTAACCATATAAACCTATCTTTTCTTAATTGAAATTATGTCACCATAATTATTTATATGAAATCCCTTAACTCATTCAACATCTTTTCTTATTAATGTGGGTAAAAGGATACATAATAAGAGTGATATCAAATTCATAGTATGGGTAAACAAAAGCATTAAAAAATGAATTTCATCAATGAACAAAAGAACTACATAAGGGTATGAAGACATAATCAGAGGTCATAATACAATCATAAAAGAACAAATACCCATCAATGCTTGAATCTTTAATCATGACATATGAAATAACGGTTTAAATAAAATTCATTAGAATCATTAATCATGAGTCATGAAATATTAATCTTGATCAAATAAAACAATATAAACACATAAAAATCATAGATAAAACATGTTGGTATCCTGGAACAACATCATAGTAGATCACTAACTGAACCCTTATATAAATCTTTCAAATGGAAATACCTAATGACAAGATTTAAATATAATTATATAGAGAGCATATGCATTACCCAATGAATGTGAGTTCCATTAGGGAACACCCATTATTTAAGCTACATTGGGCTCACCTGGTACTATCTGGGTGCACCAATCATATAAGATATAATAGGCTCCCATGATGCAATCTGGTTTCACCCATTATAAATAATATCCAAGAACCAAAACATGAATAAAGTACATAACTAATTAATCATAAAAATCATATAATGAATCATTAAAAATTTGATAACTTGATTACTCCTAGTAAAAGAAATGGTTTTCATATCGTACACTTTGAAACATTATTAACATATTGAAATGAAATAGGTTCCATCACAATCTCTTTGAAACATGGTTAACACATGGAAAACAAAAGGGTTCCATAATAATATATTTGAAACATGATTAATGTAGAGACCCAAAGCTTGACATACATGGACATTACATTACTTTTGAGGAATAATTAACACATAATAAAAACAGACACACATGGACCGTAATAGTTTAGTGTCTTTGGAAACTCAGAATATAAACATCTAATCCTGTTGAAAGATCTTTAAAATCTCTCATATCGATCTTCCCCTTTTGTTTTCCTACCTAAAACCTTTCCTTATATCCTATTGAAAAGAAAACATATAAAGGGTGAGCTAAAATGCTCAGTAAGGGTACGCATGGATAAAATAAAACAAATCATATACATTAGAGCTTAAAAACATGAACATAATGTTTAAACATCAAAATATTTAGCAATGACATAAAACATGGAAGTACGTAAGGCATAGATCATAAAGAAACATTAAGAATGATAAAATAGCATGGGAGTAAAACATGTAATTGTGGAAACAATTCAACACATGTCATGATTTCCATAGTATCCAAGGCATTGCTACCAAGACCATATTAGTGGACAAATTTCCTTTCTGAATCGAGTTCACTCCTCGTTCCAGTCCTATATTACGGAACTGGTTTAACTTTTCATTCCAGCCATGTCTATCTCATGAGATATAAATCTTTACCCAATGAATTGGTGGGAGATATAGGTCCCACCCATCTCATAATGAAATCATTCTTACTTGTTCCACAAAATAAACATACATCATTCATAATAACCCAATAAATAAAATGGGTTTCATAAACATCATCCCATCATCACATAATCCATATAAACTAAATGGATATCATTTTCATAATAAGGAAAGTGAAACCATGTAAATCATAGAGACATTATACTTGATACATACACATATGAAATAATTTCATCTTAGATGAAAAATGGTTTTGATAAAACACTTGAAATAAATTCTTGAGGAAAATATCTTTTCTTCTTCAAAATAATTTTCTTTTTAGAAAATTTCATGAAATTTTAAAGGAAAGAGATTTGGTTGAAAATATTCATGAAATATTTTGGAGGAGGCTTCATGAAAATAAGGCTTTTCAAAACCATAAAAATCTATTTGTGCCATATAAGTTAAAAAAACATTCTTCTCATACTTTTGCCGGAAAAGTCAAAAAGTACCTCGTAACGTAAACAAAAGAAAGATTCCTTACATACCATGTAGTAAAAGTCAAGAATTGGTAAAAAGGTCTTTAAACATACATGAAAACACTTTTATAAAACATGGACATGGATTATATAAATAACCCCAGTAAATACTTACGAATAAGCAATCTCGGATAAAAATGATATTTGCAAAATTATCCCTTACCTTAGGTCTAATATGCTTCGTACGTATCCAAAACTATTGTATAATTATTTAAATAATGTCATTGAATTATTACAGAATCATATTCATTGTTATTATATCATATATGGTTCACTTATGACTTTATATTACCCGTTCTTTTGTAAATTCCATGTTAAATAGTGTTTTGGGTAAAAATCGTTTCATTTGTCGTCCGTGTTTTGACTTGTAATTATTCATATGATTACTTAGATCATGATTACTTAATTAAAAAATATAAAACATGTTTTATATATAATATATATTCATAATATACATATATATAATAGATCTATAAATGGAAAGAAATACACCGTTCATGGAGACGGTAGGCCGTACGTATGCATGAACGCTGTTTTCGTTTCCTTATTGAGTTGAATGGAATTAAGTAGATGAAATAAATATATATATATATATACATAAATACAGTAGCTTTATAATGTCATATATTTCATTATTATTTCTTATATATACTTTATAATCATTAATGAATGGTTAATCATTGAGAATGAATCTCATCGCGTCGTGGAGACGGTAGTCCGTACGTACGCACGAGCGATGATTTCGTTTCCATAATTATTGAATTGAATTGGAGTGGATGATAAAATATATCAGAATCATTATGATGTTATAATAACTATTTATAGTTATTCTTTACACCATAATACCCATCCATGTAAGGTGTTGGTGGAAAAACAGATTACACCATGGCGTGGAGACGGTATTCCGTAAGTATGCTCGCGTGGTGATTTTGTCTTATGTAGGATGGATAGAAGGTTAAATGGGGTTGTTTCATATTTATAATTACATATCAGTATATTAGTGATACTTATGTTATTACTTTATAATGAAACAACTAAATAAGAAAAGTTGATGAAGAATGAAGTTTGAAAGAATTGGTAGAAGAAATTACCTCTTCTTCGATACGCCTCTTTGAAACCTCCTATTAGGGCACTAAGATTGGTCTTTGAAGTAGACCAGAACCTCTAGGATGTTTCTAGGTAAGTGGAGAAGATAATTTTTCAGTGTTTGGCCGAGCTTTAAGGCTCAATGTGGTGTGAGGAAGAGAGGGAGTAGGTGCCCTTTTATAAGGGAGGAGAGGGGCACCTTTGGTATTCTTAAAAATATTAATTTATAATAAATCTAACCCCACTTTAAGACCACCAAAAATGACTAATATTCGAAGCTCAGATGATATAGGGTTTTAATCTAATCAACCAATCAAATTTAGACATGTTTGGATCTTATTTTAAACCTTATAGTTTTTATTTATCCTTATTTAATCTATTTAAGTTTATTTATGGTAATAAAATTCTAAATTTTAAATTATAACAAATAATTACTTATTTGTTGTGAATTTTCCATAATTGGTTACTTTATAACATTATAGACCATATAAATTTAAATTTATAATTTTTAAATATTTTTGTGATTTTTAAAAAATTTTATAATATGTTATTTTTATAAAATACAATAGTGTCAATTTTGACACTATTCATTTATTTGAATTTAAATAAAATATATACAGAAGATATGTTCAAACTAAAAGCTTTAATAGATTCATAAAAGGTAATATGTATCTATAAAATTAGTTTAGCACATTAAATAGTTCATATAATATTTATTTTATTATTTTTAAAACCATTTATTTTGTTGATCTCTTAATAAAATAATTACTACAACTTTTTTGTATAATTATTTCATATACTTATTTGTTTCATATAAATTAAAAATAAAATCCTATGATGAAGATAAATCTATTAACATTCACAAAAATACATTTACTCGAATTTATCATCTTAAAATAACAATATTTAAATTGTTATATTTATTAAATTATGAAGGTGACAACTTTGGCATCATTTAACATAAAATAATATAAGTGTTATAATCACTTTTATAAGACTCCAAACGGTTATATATTATGTCATTGGATTATTATGGTATAGATATATACTACCAATATGTTTTGGTCAGGTTTGTGGTGATTTTAATGGGTATTATTATTTCAATAAAAACTATATTACTGATTTTTCACTTAATAAATAATTTCTGCATCATTAATGTATCACTATTAATGACAATTATTTAATCCCTAAAAATTCTAAATAAATTATCATTATGTAGATAATTTTATTATATTTCTGGATACTATTCATGTTAGAAGTTTTATGATTCTTATCACTAAATTAAAATTATTATAATTATAAGATTTAAGAGAGTGACATGTTGTCACTTTCATTGGTTTTAATAATAATTAAATCATTTTCATGGTCAAAAGTCCATAAAATTAATCTAATCCGACCCTTAGGTGATATGGGTCTACTTTTAGTCATCCAATAGAATTTTGGCATGTGTTAGGATAATTTTATAATATTATATTTACCCTTAATTACCCGATTTACCTTTAACTATGGTAAATAAAATTTACCGTAGTTACTATTCATAATTCCCAAAAATAAAAAGAAGATTATTAACATAATTTTGACCTACTGATTCCAAAAATGGAATCAATTTTTCCAAATTCAATACACAAAAGTTTTAGAAATTAAATTATTATTAATCATGTTGTCCAAAGAAAACGGGTTTTTCTTTAAAACATTGCAAAAGATTGAATTGATTTAACTTACGAATTCAAGGTAAAATAAATAAAAATTACATACATTATATTAAATGGTAAAAATATATTCTATTTATACTTTAAAACAATTCAATATTATAATTTAACCACATAATTTATTATGATGAAAAAAGTTGTTTTATTTAAAATATAGCGTGTTTTTACTATTTATTAAAATATGAAAGTTATCATAATAATATGAAAAATTTATCCAAGGTAAAATTTTATATCCTGATTCCAAAGAATAACTTTATTTTGCAAAATTGATCTTATAAACATGTCAAAAACTAGATTTAATGTGGGTGCGCCATCAAAAGGCGGAAAAACTGTATTTTTTGAAAAATACTTATTTTACCAGAAAAATTTATTTTGTTCTTATACCATGTTCTAGAAAATGTTTAAGATGAATAATAATGTTATAAAATTTAAATTTTAGTTAATACTATTCATAATGGCTAGTTCATAATAATATTATAATAATATATCGTTGTTTAGTAAAACCGGTATTGCGTACAACACACGCTATCGAAGAAGGTCGCGATTGCGTGTAATGCAAGACAAGTTAGGGTTGTGTGTTGTGAAAGAACCCTTTGTTGTTTCATATAATAGAATCCATACATATTTCATTTATACATTGAATATATATATATATATATAAATACTCAATGTTGCGTAGAATAAATATTATCAAAATTGTGTGTAACATGATCCAAGAATAGTGTTGCATATACTGCAAACTAATACAGTGTTGCGTACAGTGAAAGGTTATGTTGGTGTGACATACAACACAAGACATTAATGAAATTAAAATAATATTTTTCATAAAATCTCAGGGTGTTACATTCTACCCCCCTTAAACTGAATTTCTCCCTCGAAATTCGTCGGGGTTATAAATGGTTTTCTACTTGAATGTTTCATTAATTGAAACCCACATCGTAAAAAGGAATACCAAAACTTATCTTTAAAAACTAAAGTATGAAACATAATGTTTAACCAAATAAACTAATCACTGGGTTTCCACATAGGAGAACATAGGTGAAAATATGGATATGGAAGAGAAATATAACCATCATGTTCTGATAGAGAGTGGTAGAGAACATGTCTATGAAAAAGCCAACAATCACAAAGCCATAGATTTGTGATGATCTAAGGTACCATCTGATTCATCGGATATAAGGTCACTAGGAAAACATTTTTGGTTTTCAAGATCATTTCCCAAAATTTGCAGAATTAAAAGAAATACTTACATGATTTTGGTACAATCTCACTGTTGTTCATAAATTGATCAATTTCCACTTCATCCCTTAAAAAAATGAAGTTGAATTTATTATCCGTGATGTGTTAGCAGATCATGTGATAGAATTATGGGTCATTCCATCTATTTCAATCAAAAGGTTTTCAAAAGCTATAAGTCCATCATATGGTTAGATTAATCGTATATGGTTCCATAAATGAACTTATACATAATATATCATACCTCTTAATAAAATAAAACTAGTATCTACTAACCAGGGACTTCCTTTAGGCTAGTGGTAGGCGATAAAGGCAATTCTCACTTCGGTTGTGGGTTCGATTCCCACATCCTTGTCTGACGTGATGGGTTTTCGCTCGTCCTAAGGTTGTCCTTTTTCTAAAACTACATTACTATAACCTCCCATCAATAATATAAAAAAAAGTTCTATCCTTAAACAATACTAACTTATGTCCAACATAATCCATTCCAATCTTTAGGCTTATCTAAAATACTTCAGTCCAAGCTCATAGTATAAAGAAAATGATTACTTGAAATGTTATCAACCAAGAATGTGAATACCATCATTTATCCCCCATATATCTTGTTGGTCACATTCCAATCATGTGAATACCTTAATCATGTATTCTCTTGAAAAATGAATACCCATTTAACCTTAGTGAAAACATGAATGCTGTCAAAAGTTAACTCTTTCCACATCCCAAAATTTCTATATACTCAAACCATGATATCACTTAGTCCTTATATCAACCATGAACTCATTAATACAATCAAACATGTCATTATCTTCTTATCCCTTCATTATGGGCATATCATATACTTTTCAAAAATATCTGAATAACCTTCCGTGGTTACTGGTACCATTCAACATATATCTTCAAATTCTTTAGGGAAAACAATAGTGCAACAATCCTTAGATGATTCTTTATTCCATAGTACCATATATTATTCTTTATAAACATACAATCATTCCACTAACTTCTTAAACCACTAGCTGAGCTTCATCATTTATTTCATCTCATATTTCATTTGTAGTCTCTTCATCATCATCCACATAAATACTACCCATATGACCATGCTGGTTCTCTTCATGAGATTTTCCCTTAGGGAATTGGTTTGAATAATGCCCATACATTCAACATTTAAAACATCTAATCATTTTTGATGTCCTAGAAATACCATTATCCTTGTCCATGGTGTTAACTGAACCTTTTCATTTGCACTTACTGGATTTGTGTCCTTCTTTTCCACACTCAAAGCATCTTCTAGTTCCTTTGAAACTATCTCCCTGATGCCTCTTCCCACATGATTTACATGAGGGAAATTGAACTTTCTTTCCTCTATGATCATCCTGAAACTCCATCTTTCTCTTATTAACCGAGTCAAGAAACATACCAAATTTGAGTTTATTGATCATATTATGAGATTGATGATTCGGCATAATAATTATGTTTGGACTTCCAAATCACATTTCATTTTGTTGGTCATGAATAATATCATTCCATTGTCCATCATATCCTCCATTATTGTGAATCATATTGTTTCTAGCCATTTTCTAAAACCCAAAAAGAATTGTGTGAGAGGAAAAAATCATAATAAAGGGGGAGTAACTTCAATATCTAACATCTTAGGTTTAATCTAATATCGTTACCATAATTGTAGGAATATAACATATACTTATACTTAACCTTAGGGACATCCCTAGACATACCTTAGAAATATCTCTTGGGATCTCACTAACGTTTTTGCATCATAGTTTCCAAATTATAACTAAACCTTTCCTCTGATACCAAGTGTAGAGACCCAAAGCTTGACGTACATGGACATTACATTACTTTTGAGGAATACTTAACACATAACAAAAACAGACACACAAGGCCCGTAATAGTTTAGTGTCTTTGGAAACTCAGAATATAAACATCTAATCCTGTTGAAAGATCTTCAACATCTATCATATCGATCTTCTCCTTTTGTTTTCCTACCTAAAATCTTTATTTATATCATGGGGAAAAGAAAAAATATAAAGGGTGATCTACAATGATCAATAAGGGTATTCATGGATAAAATAAAACAAAGCATATACATTTGAGCTTAAAAACATGAACATAATGTTTAAACATCAAAATCTTGAGCAATGACATAAAACATGGAAGTAATTAAGGAATAGATAATAAAGAAACATTAGGCATGATAAAATAGCATGGGAGTAAAACATGTAATTGTGGAAACCATTCAAAACATTTCATGATTTCCATAGTATCCAAGGCATTGCTGCCAAGACCATCTTAGTGGACAAAGTCCCTTTCTAAATTGAGTTCACTCCTCGTTCCAGTCCTGTATTACTGAACTGGTTTAACTTGTCGTTCCATCCATGTCTATCTCATGAGATATAAATCTTTACCCAATGCATTTTAGGGAGATATAGGTCCCACCCATCTCATAATGAAATCATTCTTACTTGTGCCACAAAATAAACATACATCATTCATAATAACCCAATAAATAAAATGGGTTTCATAAACATCATCCCATCATCACATAATCCATATAAAAGAAATGGATATAATTTTCATAATAAGTAAAGTGAACCCATATAAATCATAGAGACATTATACTTGAAACATACACATATGAAATAATTTCATCTTATATGAAAAATGGTTTTGATAAAACACTTGAAATAAATTCTTGAGGAAAATATCCTTTATTCTTCAAAATCATTTTTTTTCAAAAAATGTCAAAAAATATTAAATGAAATAGATTTGGTTGAAAATATTCATGAAATATTTTGGAGAAATCTTCATGAAAATATGGCTTTGTAAAACCGTAAAAATCGGTTTGTGCCGTATAAGTTAAAAAAACATTCTTCTCGTACTTTTTCCGGAAAAGTCAAAAAGTACCTCGTAACGTAAACAAAAGAAAGATTCCTTAAATACCATGTAGTAAAATTAAAGAATTGGTAAAAAGGACATTAAAAATACATGAAAACACTTTTATAAATAATGGACATGGATTATAGAAATAACCCCAGTAAATACTTACGAATAACCAATCTCAGATAAAAATGAGATTTGAAAAATTATCCCTTACCTTAGGTCCGATATGATTCGTACGTATCCAAAACTCCTGTATAATGATTTAAATAATGTCATTGACTTATTAAAGAATCATAGTAATTGTTATTATATCATATATGGTTCACTTATGACTTTATATTACCCGTTCTTCTGTAAATTTCATGTTAAAGAGTGTTTTGGGTAAAAATCGTTTCATTTGTCGTCCGTGTTTTGACTTGTAATTATTCATATGATTACTTAGATTCAGATTACATAATTATAGAATATAAAACATGATTTATATATATTATATATTCAGAATATACATATATATAATAGATCGATAAATGGAAAGAAATACACTGTTCATAGAGACGGTAGACCGTACGTGCGCATGAACGCTGTTTTCGTTTCCTTATTGAGTTGAATGGAATTAAGTAGATGAAATATATATATATATATATATATATATCCAGTAGATTTATAATGTCATATATTTCATTATTATTTCTTATATATACTTTATAATCATTCATGAATGGTTAATCATTGAGAATGATTCTCATCGCGTCGTGGAGACGATAGTCTGTACGTACGCACGGGCGATGATATCATTTCCATAATTATTGTATTGAATTGGAGTGGATGATACAATATATCAGAATCATTATGATGTTATAATAACTATGTATAGTTATTCTTTACACCATAATACCCATCCATGTAAGGTGCTGGTGGAAAAACAGATTACACCACGGCGTGGAGATGGTATTCCGTACGTACGCACGCGCGATGATTTTGTTTTCTATAGGATGGATAGAAGGTGAAATTGGGTTGTTTTATATTTATAATAACATATAAGTATATTAGTGACACTGATGTTATTACTTTATAATGAAACAACTAAAGAAGAAGAATAAGTGAAGAAGAAAGAAGTTTGAAAGAATCGGTAGAAGAAATTACCTCTTCTTCGATACACCTCTTTGAAACCTTTTCTTAGGGCACTAATATTGGTCTTTCAAGTAGACCAGGACCTCTAGAATGTTTCTAGGTAAGTGGAGAAGATAATTTTTCAGGTTTTGGCCGAGTTTTAAGGCTCAATGTGGTGTGAGGAAGAGAGGGAGGAGGTTCCCTTTTATAAGGGAGGAGAGGGGCACCTTTGGAATTCTTAAAAATATTAATTTATAATAAATCTAACCCCACATAAAATCCTCCAAAAATGACTCATATTCAAATATTAGATGAGATAGGGTTGTATTCTAATCAACCAATTAAATTCAGACATGTTTGGATCGTATTTTAAACCTTATCATTTTGATTTATCCTTATTTAATCTATTTATGTTTATTTGTGGTAATAAACTTCTAAATTTTAAATTATAACAAATAATTACTTATTCATTTTGAATTTTCCATAATTGGTTACTTTATAACATTATAGACCATATAAATTTAAATTTATAATTTTTAAATATTTTTGTGATTTTTAAAAAATTTTATAATATGTTATTTTTATAAAATAAAAATAGTGTCAATTTTGACACTATTCATTTATTTGAATTTAAATAAAATATATATAGATAATATGTTCGAAATAAAATCATCAATAGATTTATAAGAGGTAATATTTATCTAGAAAATTAGTGTAGCACATTAAATAGTTCATATAATATTTATTTTATTATTTTTAAAACCATTTATTTGGTTTATCTCTTAATAAAATAATTACTACAACATTTTTGTATAATTATTTAATAGACTTATTTTTTGCATATAAATTAGAAATAAAATCCTATGATGAAGATAAACATATTACCTTTCACAAAAAGACTTTTACTCTAATTTACCATCTTAAAATCACAATATTTAAATTTTTATATTTATTAAATTATGAAGGTGACAACTTTGGAATCATTTTAAATAAAATAATATAAGTGTCATAATCACTTTTATAAGACTCCAAACCGTTATATATTAGGTAATTGGATTGTTATGGTATTGATATATACTTCAATAATTTTTGGTCTGGTTTGTGGGGATTTCAATGGGTATTAGTATTTCAATAAAAACTATATTACTAATTTTTCACTTAATAAATAATTTCTGCATCATTAATGTATAACCATTAATGAAAATTATTTAATCCCTAAAAATTATAAATAAATTATCATGATGTAGATAATTTTATTATATTTTTGAAGACTATTCATGTTCGAATTTTTATGATGTTTATCAGTAAATTAAAATTATTATACTTATAAGATTTAAGATAGTGACATGTTGTCACTTTCTTTGGTTTTAATAATAATTAAATTATTTTCATTGTAAAAAGTTCATAAAATGAATCTAATCCGACCATTAGGTGATATGGGTCGACTTTTAGTCATCTAATAGAATTTTTTAATGTTTTAGGGTAATTTTATAATATTATATTTACCCTTAATTACACGATTTACCTTTTACTATGGTAAATAAAATTTACCGCAGTTACTATTCATAATTCCCAAAAATAAAAAGTAGCTTATTAACATAATTTGGACCTACTGATTCCAAATATGGAATCCAATTTTCCAAATTCAATACACAAAAGTTTCAGAAATTAAATTAAAATTAATCCCGTTGTCGAAAGAAAACGGGTTTTTCTTTAAAACATTGCAAAAGATTGAATTGATTTAACTTAGGAATTCAAGGTAAAATAAATGCTAATGACATACATTATATTAAATGGTAAAAATTTATTATATTTATACTTTAAACCGTTCAATATTATAATTTAACCACATAAGTTATTACGATGAAATAAGTTGTTTTTAATTAAAATATAGCGTGTTTTTACTATTCATTAAAATATCAAAGTTATCAGAATAATATGAAAAATGTATCCAAGGTAAAATTTTATATCATGATTCCAAAGAATAATTTTATTTTGTAAAATTGAACTTATTAACATATCAAAAACAATATTTAAAGTGGGTGCGCCATCAAAAGGCGTCAAAAATGCATTTTTTTAAAAATACTTATTTTACCCGAAAAATTTATTTTGTTCTTATACCATATTCTAGAAAATGTGTAAGATGAATAATAATGTTATAAAATTCAAAATGTATTTAATACTATTCATAACAGCTAGTTCATAATAATATTATAATAATATATCATTGTTTAGTAAAACCCGATATTGCGTACAACACACGCTATCGAGGAAGGTCGCGATTGTGTGTAATGAAAGCCAAGTCAGGGTTACATGTTGTGCAAGAATCCTTCGTTGTTTCATATAACATAATCCATACATATTTCATTTATACATTGAATATATATATATATACTCAATGTTGCGTAGAATAACTATTATCAAAATTGTGTGTAACACGATCCAAGAATAGTGTTGCGTATACTGCAAACTAATACGGTGTTGTGTATAGCGCATGGTAATCTTGGTGTAGCATACAACAAAAGACATTAATGAAATTAAAATAATATTTTTCATAAAATCTTGGGGTGTTATAGTTAACACATGGAAAAGAAGTGTGTTTGATAACTATATCTTTGAAATATTATTATCCCATGGGAAAGAAACAAGTTTCATAAAAAAACACTTTAAAAAAATATTAATCTATCAAGAGAAAGAATAAATATGGTATCATTAAAAAATATTCACATTGGATCATAATTAACAAAAATTTTGTTGACGTTAACTAATAGAGATACCATTAAAATATCATTAATTACATTTAAATAAAATTAATGTTTTCATTTTGAAAAAAAAAATCACTTTTTAAAAACTAAAAACTAACAAAAAATATTTCAAAAATAATTTTCCTTAAAACACCCTTGGATATCAATAAATTTAGATTTAAAAATCATTTAACACATTTCTTGTGGAAAATCCCATTTCTATTTAAAAAAACATTTAAAAAATTAATTTCTTTTAAATCATTTTCTTTGAAAATAATCTCAAAAACATATAAGAGAATCTTCAAAGAAAATGAAGGTATAAAATTCCATTCATTTCATACACGTTAAAACAATGATTCGATTTAAATTTTTAGAAAAATCAAAATCTACATTATTTAGAAAATGACATATAGATTCCTTTTAATTTTTTTGTTAAAAGTGAAAAAGGGTTAAAAATATATTGAATAAATTATTTGAATAATTAAAAAATATGTTTTGAAATATTATTTTTGGAAAACATGTTTTTTGAATAAAAAATGGGGTTTTAACTGAAGAGATAAATAATATTTTTTTCATGAAAACATTTTATCAAATATTTTAAGTAAAAAATAGTGTAAATGGTACGATTACTAGAAAAAATCCAGAATAAATATATGGGAATAAAATTCATGATAATTATTGAGAGATAGATTATAATATATCATTATTGGGAATATATTTATAAATAATTTTGATAAATGATTAGATTTTAACATAAAACTCTTACCACATTGTTAACTTTGAATCGTAAGCTCGATAAAATGATAAAATTAAATTTAACATAAAATATAATGAGAATAAATAAATTAATGATATTACATGTCAAAGGGTCTGTATAAACACCTCGTAAAAGAATATAGGTGCATAACACATCATAAGTATTAAAGAATGATAATTATGACTAAAATATCATACAGAGATCTTATTAATGAATTGGTTAATAATAAATTTATTGATTGAGTTTATCAAATTTAAATACAAATAATAAATTGATATACAACATTAAATAATTAAATTTCATTACACATATAAACATAGCATGACATAACCAGTGGAGCAAAAGTTGAAACAAATTAATCGAAATTGAGTTAATAAATCCCGTATCCCTATCTTCATTTTAGATGAACATGATTTAACCTCTTGTATAGTGGTATTTAAAATGTTATTCACTTATTCATGAACTATATTAATATTTATAATAGCATATATGATCCTTTTATAATATCATGTCATCTGTTCATTACCAATCATTCATTTTTTTCATTGTTTCATGTGTTAATTGACTTGTTTTATCATTCAATGTTTATCATGAAAGTTACGATTCTTTTTCATATTATATAGTTTTATCATATCCATAATAATATTCATGAAATAATTATAAAATTTATGCTCCAATTATACTTTTAATAGAAATATTTAAATTTTATTTTGAAAATTTTAGTATGTTTCGATCATGGAAATGGTAGGTCGTACGTGCACATGCGTAACATTTACATTTTTCAATGAAAAATATGGAAAAGAGGTAAGTGCTATTTTTATATTTATGGAATTAATAAATTATAATACATAAAACATTATTTCTTTAAAGATACATAAATATATAATCATGTTTTATGGTGGTAAAAAGAGTGTTTCATTGCTTTGTAAAGGTTATAGTCTACTTATAGAAGAACGAAGGAATCATTTTTCAGTGTAAAAAATGAAAATGACGTATTAACTTTTAATAATGATAAATATGACATGAATATAATAATAATAATTTCATTTATTTCACATTTATTCATTTAGTTTAACCATATTACAATTCACATATATCCTTAGTGAAAGACTAATCACATCGCTTCATGGGGAGGTAGTCTGTGGTACACATTACAGTGTTATCATATCCCCTACATATTGGAGATTAAAAAGAGATATAAAATATAATGACTAAGTGAGTATAATTATGTTATAAATATTATATATACATCTTATTTCCATCATAATACCCGTCTATTAGAGGTGGTAATGGAAAACAAATGGCATTGGTTTGCAAGGTGGTAGTATATCATACACACAAGTGATGATTCTGTAACCCATTTTATGGAAGTAGGAATGGTTTTAGGTCATTAAACAATTTTAAAAACATATAATTACAAGTAAGATTGTAATTTTTTATATAATAATGGTTTAATAATAATTAAATGGGGTAGTGGAAGATATAAAATAAAAATTATCATTGAAGAACTTTACTTATTCTTCGGGTATCCTCCTTAGGTTTTCACAAAAACAATTCATAGGTTGGATTTATTCCAAAAAAAGGATTATAAGATGAGGGGATATAATTTTTTAATTTATTTTCTTATTTATTATCTGAAGAAAAATTTTAGAAGGTGTGAAAAGAATATCATAAGGGGTTGTCTTTTCTATGTGAGGTGAGAGGCACACTTATATTTTTTTGAGAATAATGAATTCCACCCATGTTTTCTTCACGTCAAAAGGATACAATAATGGAAAATTATTGATTATATAATGGATAAGGTATAAATATTCGAATAAAATAAATTTTATAATAGTTATTAGGTGATTTTAACTCTTATTCTTTTATTTTAACCCTCGTTAAATCCATTTTTTCCTTAACCACAATAATTAATTTTACTATTTTCACTATGATATTTAGTCAATAATTATGTTGAACATATTATCAAATATAAATTATTATGATTATAAAAGCGGAATCCATTTTTTCAAATTTAATTAACATAATTTTTTAAATTAAATTTAGTATTAGTCCTACATACATGATAAGAAAGCAGGTTTTCAAAGAGAAAAAGATCAAAAGTTTACAATATTTTAATATCCAATATCAAATTGAAGTTGATTAGAATGAACCTAATTCGATTAATAGATATATAATTAATGAAATTTTAATTAAAAACAAACTTAAAATATAATTTATCTTTATAATTAATTTAAAATAAATTCATTTTCAATTAAAATTCCTTATTTTTCACTATTCAATAAAAGATTAATCATTTACTTAAATACTCAAAAATTCACCCTAATATAATTATAATATGGTTATTTTAAAAAATAATTTTATTTTTTCAAATATTTTCTCTAAAAGTGGAAGAAATTAAATTTAAAACAAAACCAGCAGACATAGTGAAAAAGAAGGTTTTCTAAGAGTGTATTCTTTTCAAGCACAAGATGGTTTTTTGTTAACTATAATTACAATAATAATCATTGTATGATATTAATTTAAAATTTAATGAAATATATTGTCTTAATATAATTAGAAACATTCATTATTTTTTATTATATTAATTGATTAAAAGGAATAATCATTATTCACATCAAAACTATTTTTAATAAAAACACATTTTTTACCCAAAAAATAAAGTTATACTAAAATTGAATATAAATATGATTAAAAAAATAAAGTGTATTGAAAATAAATTAAGAATATTTTTGGTTCTACAGAAAATAATGGGGAGTTTAAATTTCTTAATTTATTGAAATGATTTATTTTTTATAAATATCTATTTTTTTCAATATTAATTAAAAAATAAATATTTCAAAAAAAAACACCAAATGTCACCAAAATTAATTTATTATATTATAATTTTTAAAAAAAGAGTTAATTTCATAAAATAAATATTCAAAAAGATTCAAATATTTTTTATAATATTTTTTTCATGAAAATAAATAAAAATAATTTTTGATAAAAATATATTTTGCTAGAATATAATCACATTACTAAATTTTGATTAATTAATTACTAAAAATTTAACAATAATTTATATTAAGTATGGGATATATATATATATCATAATGTATTTAATATTATTCATACTCACTAATTTAATGGATATGTTATTATGGTTAAATATATCTGGATTCATTTAAGCTCATTGTTGTGTGTGGAATAAACTATCAAACATAAAAATCTCAGGGTTTCACATACAGCATAATGTTAATGAGATTAAATTTATTTAAACATACAGATATCATAAAGTCTCAAGGTGTTACATTATCATCTAACATCATTATTTCATGTCAATTATGCTATCTAAAATAATTATATTCTTTTAAAATGTTGATTTGTTACATGCTCCCTCATATAATAAATCGCATCCGTATAATTTCAAATTTATCTTAGTAATCAAAGGACGATAATTTTAGAATAGTTTTTTTGTAAAACAACATTGTAAAAACGGTTTAATAAAATATGTTATTTAGAAAAGTTAAAGGGAAGTATGAGGGTCCTCTGGTACAACACAAATTAGTTTTCCAAAAAGGAGAACATGGGTGGGAAGTGAAGATTTGGACAAGGTAGAAATGTGTAATGTTAAAATAATGATGGGGAGTGCTAAAGATCACAAATCCTATGAAATATAATGGTTCATAGAAATTTAAGGACCTAAAAGCCATAAACAAAAGTTATTTGAAGAAGTTCATTGATATCAATAGAAATGATGATCATAAGGAAACATTTTTATTTCTATATCCTTTTCCTATAGCTGTGTAATTCCTTTTACATTTATAATAATAGTATAAGGAAATATACATTATGTATATAATTTTTCCTTTTTTGTCAATTTCCAACCCAATATCAAATTTTTATCCAAATGAGTATTATTTAAGATGAATTGTTTATGGACTAAGAACTAAAATAAAAATTTGAAGACTATATAATGGTAAAGGGGATAACAAGATATTCCTCATATCATTAGGAAATAAAAAAAAATTACTGGTACATTCCTAAAATGAGTCCAATAATTAATAAACACTCATAAATTATATTAACCTTTAAAATTCAATAGTGCTACCCAAATTTAAAACTAAATCATTCCACAAATAAATAAAAATATATCCCATATGACATCAAAAAATCATCTTTATATTTTTTTCTAACATCAAAGTTTCTCTCATACATTAAAACTTACAAGATCAAAAATATGGTGATCACATTAATCACTTAGTCACACAATCTCTTTTCAATCTCATGGTTTTATATACAATAAAACATGTGTTCCCAATATTAACTCAATATCCAAGATTATATAAACATTAAATGTTATAAATATCTTAAAACTTATGTCTCAAAAAATATAAATTCATACTTTACATTAAAAAATATATTTACATATACTTCCACCTAATAAAACGTCTCCTAAAATATCATTCATCACTTTAATATCTAATTGATTTAAACCTAAAATGTGTTTATAAAACATTGAACTTATGATCCCACCTAATCTCAGAAACCCAAGAAGGTATCCATTTCTTTTAATGTATCCTCACATGAAAACATCCAAATCTGAAAAAATTTATAAACATTCCTATAATTCCAATTATTATATCCCAAAAATCGCACTCTCAGATTTTTTTCTAGAATCATAAAATATATATATACAATTATGATATTGATACCCATGAACCAATTTTTTATCCATTCAAGAATTACCAAAATAAAAATAAAAATTGGATCACTTACATTATTAAGGGCATTTAATGTTTATAGTTTTAGGAAATTATGGATAATAACTACATAAAAATACAACTATCATTAAATGATCATTTCCCCCACTTAAAAAAAGTTTTCAATTTCTTATTAAGTCATTTTCCTCATCCATATTAAATAACTTCTAGGCATAATTTATTCTACATAATTTCATTATAACTCAGGTAAAAGGAAATGTAATAAGGGTAAGATATAATGATAAGTAAGGGTAATCATAATCATTAACAAGTTAATATCATCAATGAACATAACATGTGAAAAAGTGTGTTTTCATTATCAGAGTGCATGAGTGAATAATAAAAGAACACATGCCCATTAATGCATGAATAATAAATCAACAAACATGGAATAAGGATTTAACAAATCAAAGAGTCACCAAAATCAATAATAATTAGTCCTGTGATATTAACTTTGATCAAAACAATCAATATAAATCCATATAAAAAATTGTTAAAATTTGTTTCTATCATGGAACATCATTTCAAATAACACTTCTAGTACCCTTACAGAACGATTTAAAATAGAATAACCATATTGTAAAATTCCAATATATTTCTCAGGATAAAATAATCATTAACAAATACATTGGATCACTATTTTGGTGCCCCCTTCACTTAGTCTATATCAGACTCACCTAGTGTTATCTTGGCACACCGATCATATAAGCTATAATAGGATCCCTCATCACTATCTAGGGGAACTCATCATATATAATTCCTAATAACCACAAAATGAATAGATTAAATAGATAATTAAACAGTAAAATCAAAGAAACAAAAGTGATTCCTTTTATTACTTTATTAACCAAATTAAAAGAAATGGCTTTCTTGTTAATCTCTATGAAACTTTATTAAGATGTGGAAAATAAATGGGTTCCATAACAATTTCTTTGAAACATAGTTAAACATTTGAAAATAAAAGTGTTCCATAACAATCTGTTTGAAATATGGTTAACCCATGGAAAAGAAACAAGTTCTATAACAATCTCATTGAAATATGATAAACTTGAAGGAAAGAAATGATTTCCATAACAATCTGTTTAAAATAATCTAAATCCATCTAGAGAAAGAATGAGTATTTCATCATTACAAAATATCTTCACTGGAGAATATGTAGAAACAACGGTTTTTGATGTGGATTAAGGATAATACCATTAAAATATTACTAAAAAAATTGTAGTAAAATAATTTTTTTTTGAAAATAAATTAATTTTAAAAATATAAATTCAGAAAAATGTTACTATAATTCATTTCCTTGAAAAAAAACATAGAATCATATAAATAAATCCTTAAAAACCCTTTAAACATTTATTGAGGAAAATATCCCTTCCATTTTTAAATTTTTTTTAAACAAAATATTTTTAAAGATTTATTAATCTAAAATTGAATTGAAAACATATAAAGGATTATTCTAATAAAATGATAGAGTAAAATTCTATTTATATCATACATGTTAAAATAATGATTCTATTCACAATTTTGGTAAAACCAAAACATGTATTGTTTGAAAAAATGACATGAATATAACTTTAAAACAAATTTTAAAAATCAAAACATGGGTAATAATGACTTTAATAAATAATTATAATAATTATAAAAGCAATTTTTTAAAAATCTTTCAAAAACATTGTTTATGAAGAAAAATGGTATTTTATCCAGAGAGAGAAAAAAGATGGCATTTCTTAAAAAATATTATCAATTATTTTAAGTACCAAATAGTGGAAATATTTTTTTATTATAGGAATATATCACAAATATATATAGGAGAAGAAAATTCTAGAGCAGTATTGAGAGATAGATAATCGAATTTTATCATTCGAAACATATTTGTAAACTCTCTTAATAAATGATGAGATTGAAACATAAAACTCTTACCACATTGGTAACATTGAATAGTAATGCCCATAATAAAATAAGATTAAATTCAAATTAAAAGAACATGATAATAGATATATTAATGATAATACATGTGAAATGTGTTCTATATATACCACATAAAATTATATAGGTGTATAAAATGAAATAAGTCTTAAAGAAAGAAAAATGACACTAAAATCCCTAACAATGATTTTATCATTGATGTAGGGATTAATTAATGAATCCATTATGTGTATAAAATTTAAATCTATATAAAATAAGTGGAAAATAATATTAAAATAATCAAAGTTAATTACACAAAAAATCATAGCATGACATAATTAGTGAATTATATTTTTAACCCAAATAATGGAAATTCAGATATGAAATCCCTTACCTCAGGATAAATTTTTGATGAACATGATTTCAACTCCATTAAAGTTGTTTTAAACTTGTTATTAACTTATTATATAACTATATTTATATTCTTAATATCATATATGATAATTTTATAATATCTTATCACCCATTTGTTAATAATCTTCCATCATTTTTATTATTTCAAGTCACAATTGCATTGTTTTATCATTCATTACTACTATGAATGTTTTGGTGCTTGTGAATATTATATAACTTAATTTTCTTTAGAATAATAATATTTAAATAATTTTCATATTAATTCTTTAATTATAACTTTAATATCTGTCATGAAATATGGTTTTGTGAAATTAAGTATGTTACGATCATGGAGATGGTTGGTCGTACGTATGCATGAGTAACAATTATATTTTTCAATGATCATTATGGAAATATGGTAAGTAATATTTTTTCTCTAAATAATGATAGTAAAATCATATATTCCATATTATGACATTAAATATACCTATATATATATCACCCATATGGTGTGGTGATGAAAAGTGAGTCACATCTCTTTGTGAAGGGATTGGTCCACTCATAGAAGAGTGGTGTTATAATTTTTTCATTTAAAAAATAAAACCTGATACATAATAATTTAACAATGATAAATAAATCATGAATATCAAAATTATTTCATGTGTATTGCATATATTCATTAACTTTTTCCTTATTAAATTCTATTTAACACATTATTTAAATATGAATAACATAGCTTTGTGATGTGGTAGTGTGTCGTACACACAAGCGACGTTATCATATCCGATAGAGAAAAGAAAGTAAAAAATGGAATACATGATATAAAAAATCTATTTTTGTAATTATGACATAAATATCATATATGTAGTTTATATCCATCATCACAACCAACCGTGATAGGTGGTAATGAAAAAATGACTCACATCAGTTAGTGAGGTAGTAGTTTCTTGTACATAGAAATGATTATTTTATTTTCCATTCATTGATAGTGGAGTTTTTTCAGTTAATTAAATTATTATAAAACTTATAAATATATTTAATAGATTTATATTATAATATCATATTGTTTTATTAAAAATTGAAGGGTGTTTGGGAAGAAATAGAATAAAAACGCTCGTCAAAGGACGTTCCTTCTTTTTCATGTATCCTTATTATTATTGCACTAAAACACTTCGTAGGTCGGATTTAATTAAAAATAAGGATTATAGGATGATATAATGTATGTTGGGAAATTATTTTGGATATTTTTTACCATAAAAATGTATTGAAGATGTGAATAGGATATAAGAGTGGATGTCCTTTTATAAGTGCGGTGTGTAACACAGTTGTAATTATTGAATAGAATAAATTCCACTCATTTTATCAAGTCACATAGCACCAATAATGTTATATTATTGATAATATAATTTTTAAGGTCTAAATAAAACCATTAATTATATTTTAAATATGTTTATTTGTCACGTTGGTGCTTATCTTTTTGGTTCATTCTCCCTATTAATTGTTCCTTTCCTTAGAAATGATAATTAATTTTTACTACTTTGACAAATAATTTTGTAAAAAATTATAATTAAAATATTATAAAATATAAATTATTCGAATTAATAATATTTAAAACATTTTAAATAATTCAATTCATATAGTTTTCACAATTTAATTTAAAAGCATCCCCAGAGAGGTAATAAGAAAGAGGGTTTCAAGGAGAAAAACTTTGAGAGTTTAAAATGATTTTATATCCAATATAAATATAAAATTGATTATAATAACCTAAATTATATATATATATATATAATTTAACTAATATTTTTTTAAATTTTATTTATAATATAATTTATCTTTATAAATAATTTAAACAAATTGGTAGTTTTTAATTAAAATTTAGTATTTTTCACTATCCGTCAAAAAAATCAAACTCTTAATAAAATTATAAAAATAGAAAAATATTATAATTTTGAAATTATGATTTAAAAAATAAATTTTATTTTATCATATAATTTTTATAAAAGATAAAAAAATTAAAATTAAAACAAAACATAAAAAGGTGACAACAAGTGGGTTTTCGAGATGCGGATTTTCTTAAGCATAAGCTGATTCTATATTAACTGTATGTGAAATAATAATAATATTATGAATATAAATTAAAAATTAATTATATATAATCTATAAATTTCTTTTAAAATTTTTTTATTTATGGATTATTTTAATAAATTAATATATATAAAGATTATGCACTTTACAATAACTTTTAGAAAAAACACTTTTATGAACCCAATAATAAACTTATACCAAAATAAAATATGATGATGACTTAAAATAAATTACTTGGATAATACATTACTAAATAATAATTCATTATCTTTTAAAAAATAATAGTTCATTCAAATTACTTAATTAGTTTGAAAGAAATGATTGGTTTAAAAAATTTGATATTTTTACTATTCACTGAAAAATCAATACATTTAGAAAAAACCTAAATTTCACCCAATGTAATTTTTTATATTCTTAATATATTCTTATTATAAAAATGATTAGTATTTTATCAAATTAATTTTAAATTTTTTTAATTATTTATTATAAAATTTATTTCATGAAATGTAATAAAAATTACTCTTTGAAGAAAACAACTTTTTGATGAATAAAATAACTTTACTAAAATTTGATTAATAATTTGATGAAAATTTATCAATAGTATATATTTAGTATACAATATAAATGTATATATCATAATTTATTTAATACTATTCATAACCACTAATTTAACTCCTATGTTATAATAGTTACATACATTAGGGGTCGTTAAAGCTTAGTTTTAAATGATAAGTACAAAATCAAACATAGACATATTAGGGATGGGTGTACCCAAAGATATTTAAGAGATTATATTTATTTCAAATTAAATATATAATAAATTCTAGTGGTGTTATATTTTCATTTATGATCAGGTTTGCGTGTTCTTTACTCAATCAAAAACAATTTTTTCCATTTAGAATCTCATGGTGTTACAAGATGTGAATGGATCTAAGGTCTTTAGAATGGAAAATTTAATTGAAGAAAGGTATATCGATATATAATACTGATATAAGTTTCTACGAATTACTGGGAAATTATGAGATCGATCAACTGCTTCTCCATCCACCATCCACCTAGTTAGATTTCACATCAGCAAAAACTCACTGAGTGTAAGTGATAAAGTTTGTTCATATGTAATTATTTTGCATAATCATTTCTATTTGGAGTGAAACATAACCAATATATAAATATAAAATAAAATTAATCCTAAAATCCATACCTCCTTTCCATCAAAGAAATAAAACTCATCCACGATGATGATAAAAAAACTAATGTTGCCCAAATCAGGCCAGGTCCTGCTTGAATGTAGTCAATGATGTGTCTATACAGATATACCAATGATGTATGAAACAAAAACAATATCCCCTAGTTATACATCATACCAAATTTTCTATCTATAACCAAAATAACTCACTCACCAAAGTCCCAATTGAAATATTAGTTATATCACTTCCTTTTAATAAAAAATGTCAAAATATGATTGGAAAAAATGATGTTCATAAAAAATAAAATAATGATAAATAAAAAGGTTAAAATATTTAATAATAAAAACCAATTAATAGTGAAGAAATAAATGGGTAGGTCAATAGGGTCTAAAGTATCATATATCATTTTAAAATAAATACCTTGAAAAAATAAATGGTAAAGAATAGAGTGGGTACCCACCAAATGAAATAAAAATATTGATTTTAACTCCATGAATTCTATTATCTCACTTGTCCTCACTTGATTTATCCAACTAAATACACCTTGAGAATCAATATTTCTTTCTTATATATCATAAGCCTACATGGTATTTAGCTCTTATTATATGATAAATAAGTATTTTTTTATACTAATCCCAAGTCTCTATAGGATTTAACTATTAATATATTATAAAAAACATTTTTGTTTTATACTAATACCTCAAATTATATTTCACATCTTCATCATAACATTGGTCCCTAATATCTTGTAATACATTAATAAAAATATGTTTGTGTTATGTCCATTGTCTTACTATTTAAAGATTCATAGAGTGTGACGGTGTTATCTATAACTTATAGCTAATAACGCCTATCAGGAAGCCTCAATTTTCTCTCCAAAAGGCTCATATATCACCATTACATGGTTATACCATCAATTAAGATATCACTACAAGAGAAATTATATCCAAATAATTTTAATAATAACCACATGAAAACTCACATGTTAAATTTTCCATTAACATCAACCTAATCATGAACTCTTTTATTATCCAAGATTTCACCTCCAGTATGTTATATCTATATTTAGAGTTCTGTTAGACTATATCACTTCCTTACATTCCACATTCCCCAGTCTCTCTATATCACACTAGTATTATAAAATATCACCAAGGAGGAATCAACTCTCTACCTATCAAGAAACAATAAAGGAACCCTAATCAACTTCCAGTCCCATATTCCAATATATAATAATGACTTTTAAAAAACTAAGACTTATTTATGTGATTATAGACTAAACCATCAATATAAACATCCCATTTATAATCTACTACCAAAAATATTGAGATCAATGGAAAGGGAAATATAGAAATGAATAAGGAGTCCAAACAGTTCACCGTGAATTTTAGTAATTCTTAATGGTTGAGAGTGAATGGCCTCGCCCATTATTCAATTTAAAAAAATGCATCCCATAACACCCCATTATAATTCTATTACCTGATAATAACCCATACCTAATCACTCAACCAAATATTTAGTAAACCTTGTGTCTCACTCTAAGCATACATAGTCATGAATGTGTCCAAAACTCAATCATAACTCAAGGTATATCCCAATGTTCTTATGAATATCCATGAAAAATGAATATACCTGATAAATCAAATCTGTATAACTGATAGACCTCCAAAAATAAGGGTTCATGCATGGTTCCCAGGTTATCATTAATTATAAAAGAATATGTGATAACATATAATGAAATAATAAATAGGGGTAGCTTACACAATGACACATTCGTTATAAAATAATGAATCAAATTCAGAAGCTCAACTACACCAAGATATATATCAAAACATTAAACTAATAATTTTCCTTCAAAATAGAAATAATATCTTTTTTTTCATAAATCTTTTCAAAAGGTACTAATTTCCATAATACTCATCCAATTATCTTCTGTAAAATCTTAATGGGAAACCTATTTGGAAAATCATTTTTCTTATTTTGAAATTATATTTTGAAACCATTATTTTAAATCCCGTTTAAAATGAATGAACCATTTACTTTTAAAAACCAAATCATGCCACTAAAAAATTCATATAATGGGAAAAATACTCATTTTTACTTATTATCTAAAAACAAATAATTTAAGAAATTATACAGTTCTTGTTGTATTTTTTATTTTCATGAGAATTTACCTTTTATGGAATTATGTAATATTGTATAAACATAATATCAATATTAAAAATAAATCACATTAACATAATATAACTGTAAAAAAGAAAAAAACCATGAAATCAATATCTCTAATGGGTATAGGCCACCTTCCTCACGTTTTCTTTCCATTTGAAAATAAAATCTTACACTGAACTCTATCAACTATAATGAGCATCTATATTACTTTTAATTAAAAAAAATTTGTAAAGCATGAAATTTGAATTAAAACCCTTGAATTTTCATCATCAGTGTAATCATAATCAGGAGGTGTAATAAATTTGAAACCATGAGAAAAGGGGTAGAGCCTTCACTAGACACACACCCAAACTAATGACATATAAAATCCAAAAAATATTAGACCCAATCTATGGTCCATTTATCAAAATTTCATGAAAATTACAAACTAAATACATTGATCAATATAAATAAACTAAAATGGAATGAAACTATGATAAATCATCATTATTGGGACTTTTTTATACACAACATTATAAATATAAATATTAATAAGAGGGTTCCACTAGATTGTATTTTAATTATGTACAAATACTACATTCCATCATAAAACAATTATAAAAAAAGAGGAAGAAAAGTGGAGGAATAATGGGGAATATAACAACCATAATTAATAATGAAACACATATAGATCATCCAGACCACATGATGACAAAGTTTGGATAAAAATAATAGAAAGGGGAAGAACCCCCAACACATTTTCCCCTAGTATCAAAAGACCTATGGTTGGGTTTTAATAAGGAAAGGATAAAATATACTCTCTTAACTTCTTAAAAAAATTGTGGGAAACTAAAATTTAAATTTATTACAAAATATTATTCAATTATAGGGGAATGGGGAAGTCCCACTTTCTAGTCCACTATACTTTTGGGGGGCTTCCAATGGGAATCCAATGAATCGCTATTGTAAATAACCAAACCAAATTTCCCTTCACCAAGAAAAATCCATCCAATGTTCCTTTCTGATTACAATTACATTCCTAAACCCACTATTTCAACTTATGTATAATCTTTAAAAATTACCCTTGTAATACATTTTGAAAAAATTATTTTCACTATGTATCTAAAATAATAACAGTCTAACCCATCTCCCATTCTAGTGAAATTCAAAGGTATGGGTCATTGAAAAATCACCATTATTAAAGTTATTTTCCATTATAATCCTTACCAACCACCCATACATTAATCTAAACCCAAATTGTAATTAGTTTATAACAAAATTTTCATGTTATATTGATAGAAATTAATTGTTTTTTTGATGCACAACTCCAACACTTGAATACACTATAGACCCAATCCCCTGAAAAAAATTCCATAATATTATCATGGTTATTTCCATGATATGTATCTCCTAATTTGTTTCATTTTACCCCTACATATCCATTAATTATATCATTTAAAAATAATAATCACATAAGAACCCCACTCATACTCATTTTGAAACAATGAGATTGTGTCTGAACACAAACACAGATCTTGAAATGTCATAAAACAACCCCCCTTTTTCCTTTTTGTACTCCCCAATATAAGGTCTAAGAATGAAACAAATGTCTAATGGTTATCACCATTATAGATATAACCCTCAGAAATATCACCATAAACAATAATAACAATAAACACCCAAAAACCCATACATGACTAATCAATATCAATAGAAAACATGTACTTATCCTACCTAAATCAATGTGATGTCTCTAAATGATTATAGAGAAAATAAAAAAAAATGCACACTTAAATATACATATCCTTATATAACCTAAAACATTAAAATCCAATATAAATAATTTTTATATTACCATCAATATGTTACTAAACCCATATTAGATGAACTGAAGACAACAATACTCAACTTTGTTTTACCAATATACACTTATTATAGAGGTGATTTTAATAAAAATTTAAAATTTCACACCCTCCATATTTCATGTTCTCTTACTCAAGGACAACTTCCACTTGTATGGCATCCCTACCTTTAAATTATCATTGTATATGATTTAAAATTTCTCTTAATTTATGATTTTAACAGCTATTTAAAATTAATAATAATAATTTATATTCTTTAAATTTATCTAAATAAAAATACTCTAAATTTCATGTCACCAAATATCATTTTATAAAAAACCACTTTACTCACACCTAACACCAACACGTGAGTTTTTATTTTCAACTCATAGTATTTTTCTGTATTCTAAAACACCAAGCACTATTTACCTAGATTATCTTGACTTTTATGGATAACCACATCATAAAAAAAACAACCCATATGATCCATATTAATCTAGTCACCATATAAAATATTTGATAGAACATAATAGTTTTTTTTGTTTCCCTTAATTAATAATATATCTAGAAAATGAATTATATTAGACAACACCACCACTAGGTATGTGTATCATGACCTTTGAATACAACTATAATGATGCATGAATAATGCAACTTTATCCTTGGTATGATCAAGGATTTACCCCAAGTCACATCTCTACCACATTTTTATTATAAGTCCAACACCTAAATAAACTTTGATTTCAAACTCCTGAACCCTAGAAATTCCCTAAAAACATATGTTTCACCTAAAGTCATGTTTTTTAGGTAAGATACCTACTTTAATTTCTGGTTTTGATCTACTATCTTTACCAGTAACCAAGTATTTCCCTAAAAATTATCACTATGACAACCCTTTGTAAAACCCTAGATTGGTCCTCCAAAATAGTAATTGATCTTGGTCACCACATATACTCTAGATCACCTCTCAGTTTTCCAAAGGCTACCAACTAGTTGTAAGGTCCTGATACAGTCATGGGGGGGAATTACGTCTAACATAAATCATATTTTTTTTATTGAAACTATTAAAATTTAAGTATGAATCATCCATATAATAGACATGCCCAATACCTAGAGATGTAAAACTTATGATCTCTGAAAGAATCCATTAGTTGAGAAAATAAATTCCAACAATTTACATGGTGAAAAAATATTTAATGTATAAAATATAGTAATAATATATAATAGTAATTACAATAAATATGGTATGACCACTTAGTTAATACATATATATAGTATATAAACTAAAATAAATAAACAATAGAATTCTCTCTTACCAAACTCACTTGAAAATCCTCATACACCAGTAAATACACTACACATCCAATTCCATTCATCCAGATCTATGTTGATACTTGTGCTTGAAATTATATCATAATGTCCCACCCATGTGTATTGAATCCTATGCAATGTATGCAGATATTGGGTGAGTCTAAAAACCCAATAATATCCCCAACTCATATTTACACATTGAATACTTGTTATCTAGTGGATACATGTGAAATTATATGGTGAATGAAAGGATTTAGTAACTGAAATTAAACCCACCCAGAGACATAACCCTTGAATTATAATGTAAAATCATACATACTCCATTGAGGCCAAGAGGTATACATATAATGATAAATCATATTTTTACTACTTATCCCAATCCATGTCCCACCTACATATAATTAATGACTCATATACTGATATTCCCCAATGAATTATACAAAAAGACAACTATAATCACATTAAAATTATTAACAAAATGTTTTCAAAATAATAATAAAACTCTCTCATCATTGTCCCACCATAATTATAGGTCATCTACCCACTCATAAATAAC
Source organism: Viscum album (assembly GCA_963277665.1). Taxonomy (NCBI): domain Eukaryota; kingdom Viridiplantae; phylum Streptophyta; class Magnoliopsida; order Santalales; family Viscaceae; genus Viscum; species Viscum album. The sequence continues at coordinate 1,144,015,134 of OY728157.1, read as the reverse complement.
CAAAACCTAATATATCTTGGGAAATAAATGTACAAAAAATCAAATAGATCCCAACCATTAGTACTTGTAAATAAAAAAAATGAAAATAGAATATGCAGAAAAAAATATGGACCAAATCATAGAATATTATTTAACCAATAATATCATGTTAAAAATTAGAAAAAAAATTAATTAGGCATATTTGTGTGAAATAACTAGTCAAAGTGTTTGTGTCATAGTCCATATATTATTACTGTTCCTGATTGGGACTATTCACTAGACATCCCATAGTGATTCTATAGTTTTATCCCATATATTTCAATTCACCATATAGTCTAGCTCCCACTACATGATAATATAGTATTTCTAATATATATTTTCAATATTTGATCATTTATCAGATCATTATCACCACAATGACCCTATGGATTATGTATCACATCATTTTCAACAAGTGTTTTTTATGGATATGATCTTTTAATAGGTTTATAAACATAGGATATTGGTCTACTCTATTATATACAACCATGGACACCATCCAAAGTTCCATATACCATCTTTCTTAAAGCCTAATTTCATATAATGTGATGTCTACACTACCATAATTTGTAAATTTCTAGAGTGATTGTATCTTAACTAGGTAAACAATCATCACACATGTCACCACAAGTACAATTTTTTTGGATCTTAGTGTCAATATCTTCCATTATGGCCATCCTAGATGTCAACTTTTAGAGTTTCACATCCAAATCAATAGTTTTATCACATTAAAACAATTCCTCATTGGCTAAAAATCTAATTTCTTCATCTCATACTATCATAATTCAAAATTATTACAATGGAACCCACTCTCCTACTATCAATAATACTAAATAGGTTACCTACACACCTCATAATATAATATCATAATCCATATTACGGAAAATAAAAATACTTTGACTACATACCCAGAATCCTTCCTTGGACATTAATAAAAACATCATATGGACTATTTTCCTCCCAAACTACCATGGTTAATCGAAAGATAACACCTGCAAGGATGAAGGATCTATATATAATCATTAGAATATCAATAATTCACAAGATATGATGGTTAATGGTCCAAACCATCACAATATTAATGGAATTCCATCTCATAATATCACATGTTTATTCTATGATCTGAACACAAACATACTTTGATCACTCAATAAAAGTCAACTTAATCCCACAACTCACTTTGAGTATTTGGGGTTTCATAAGAGTCCAATACTCAATCATTTACCAATAGATATACTATGGTTCCTATGAACATTCCCCGTTATGGGAATTACTAGACAACTCAACCCAAACTAAAAAAACTATAACCCCAAATATGTTCTTGTATATAGATTCTATTTTTTTCAAATAACATCATGTAATTGGATATATAGTATACCAAATCCCAATATCAAGATATCTCTCACTTGAAGAAAATTATTTAAAAATAGGGAGTCACCCACATGAATCCAAATAAATTAAAACATACTTTAAAACAAGCACGGCGTTAATTACCATTGATATACCACCCATAAAAAATTAGTTTATAATTTTAATAGGATCCTATTACCAACATAGTCAACCGTGTTATGAGGCCCAAATACTACAGGAAAAACTCTTTAAAAAATAATTTCTCTTATTTTTAAATACCATTTCCAAATGATTAGTTTTAATCACTATAATAAATAAAGGATCCTTTGACTTTCAAAAGCAAAATCACTCCACCTAGAAAATAATAAAATGGGTTTCTAACACTTTTTTTTCAATGGAAAATAAATATTAACATAAATCATTAAGATGTTATGAAATTTACTGAAACATTCACATTAATTTAAAATATAAAATTGTAAAAACAAGTGTAATGAACTTTTAACGATGTTATGATGCTAAAATAATTAGTAAATGTGTTTTTGACTGCTTATATACATCTCATCCTATGACAAATAAAATATATGAATTATTAGAGCCTATATATGATTAATTTTATCCCATTTAATCAAAATACCAAATTAAATTCATCAAATGACATATCTAACTGAAGTGAAATTCAATAATGATAAACCATTATTCTCAATCCTTATCTATGCACTAAACCTTAAAAATAAATTTTTATAACATGTTTCGACCATTCATTTGTGGAATGATACACAAATACTTAATTAATTAACTTCAAAATTAGATAAAATTAGTGGGGATAAGATAAGAAGTATAAATGGGAATATAATAAACATTAATATTTAACACAATACCTTTAGATGAATATGAATTCATAGAAAATAATATTGGAGAAGAATGTGTCATTGGGGGATTATCCCCAAATGAATCAGTCCCATAGAACCAAGGACCTCAAGTGGGATTTTAATTGTGAAATATGAAAATAACCCTTTTTATTAATTTAAAAAACATCTATAGTACCTATAAATGTTTAAGATCCTAGCACCAGAATTTTAGTGGAATGTGTAGTGGGACAACCCTAATTCTCTAACCACTTGAATTTCAGTGGGTATCCACTATGATTCTATTGTTTAACTGTTAATATCCCTCAAACCCGATCACACTTTATCATTATGAAAACCCTACATAGTTTCATTCTAGTTGTAATAACCTAAAAAAAACTATTTAGACAAATTATTATCATCTAAATAATGTATTTTCAAATATTTCTTGAAAATTCAAATTTAGAATGTCACTAGAACAATTGGTGTATCATCTGTGACTCAAATAAATGATAGGTACAAAAATGACATGAATTACTAAACCCCTAGTGTTCTCCAATATCCTGAAGTCTTAAATTACAATTAATGATCTATGATAAATAATGTGGAATGATGTATCCACTTAGATAAAATAGAATAATCCATGACTGGTTTTTTCTATTAGATTTTATTTATTCTTCCATAAATTATACATTTTACAAAAGAAAATAAGTAAAACAAATTTTCAAAACTGAATAATCAAATCATTAGAATAATGGAACTACTATATGTAAGCATCTAATACCCAAAAATTAAATATATATAAAATACTTCTGATAAATTAATTAAAACAAAAAACTAATCATTACCATAGGGAATAAGTTATATACCTACAATTTCTTTTCCATTCAATATTTAGAGCTCTATCACCTCATAAAGTTTGAACACATAAATCCACACCAGCTCATATCTATTCAGTTTAGCAGCCATCTACCAACTGGAAACTTGTCATATTTGATATACAATAATTGAAGGTGAATGTCCCTAAATGTGTTAATATAGTTTATTAGAATACAAATACTCAGTATAGAACCACAAACATTCCACAACTTATTAATGAATAATCAATTTTATGTGTGAAGATGTCGGCACATTAATATTTATATAATAATTTTTTTCTAAAAGGTAGAAATACACATAACATGGAAATGATAGTAAACATTTACAAAAAATATTAATAGTTACAACATGAATCTCCCAATTCCAAGATGATCCATACTTATCATACCTACAATGACAATTTTCAGGGAATCTTATATGGACCCAAAAAAGAAATTGTTTCACCCATCCTTTTCACATCATGACTAAAGTAAATCAGGTCACATGACCACACTAACGGGGTGGGCGGGGTGGGGTATACAATGTAACATCATAATCTTTTCTTAGAGAATTTAGGAAATGGTATCCATTTTTTACGGTAAAACACATATCCCAACTCAATCATATTTTCCACTGGATTATGAACCCATATAAATATTTTTTATATAATGAATATATATATACAGTTAAATGTCCATACTAGCATGTTTATCAATTCATATACAATATGAATCCTAAAAAAATATATCAATTATAAAAATTACCATGCCCTTTAAACTCTCAAAATAAACATTCTCCAATTGTAATATTAACTATTGAAACAACATGATAATATTCAATGTTCATACAAGTATAACATATAATATATGTGAATTCATGGGAACCAAATTATAATATCTATCAATTTTTTAAAAATATTCCAAAAAAGCGAGTTTTCATAGTGTAATATACACTTTAGGTCACCCAATAAGAAATTTTCCTCAGTTTTTGAAGAATTATAAATAACAACTCATGGTTTATTTAAAACCATGAAACATGTTATTATAGTTAGACACGGGTAACATATACTATGAATTAGTGGTAAACATGGCATAAGTTTGAGATTTATATCTATCAAAACCCTATATTTTTAGAAACCCATGTAAGAATTGAACAATTCAAAAAAGTTGTTAAAATAATTTAGTTTCAAGAAAGGTTATTTTAAATAGTAATAAACATTTATAATATGAAACTAATTTATGGAAAATAATTTATATTAAGAGCATGGAAACTATTACTATGAAAAATTTTATTTTTAAAATTACTGGTACTTAAAGATAAATACAATTTAAATTACTATTTAAACATTTATATTTGCATATAAACTTTTTAAAAAATAATTAAGTTTATTTTTTCAAAAATATAACTGATTTTATAAATTCATGTTTCACATAAAGATCCCAAAATACTTAAAACAACATTATATTTTTTATTATGAAAAAAATTTTGTCTCTAAAAACAAATTCAATTAGAAAAAATTGTAATAAAGTACCCAACATTAATAAGGTACATCTTTTCATACCACCCAAATAATCTCATTGTAACCTTTCTATAAATGAAAAAATTAAATATATTTATTTTGAGTTTATTAACTCACAACTCAGTCAGGTTATCAGGGTATAAAATGATATCACTGAGTTTTTATATTAAATATTATTTAAGATATTTTCAAATATAAATAGAGAAACTACTTGAACCATATATTCTAAGAGATTATAATATCATGTAGAAAAAGTAAAAAAATTGTGTCATATTTTTCTTACAAAAATGAGTGAGGAGGTTTTTTATGACTAAAATTCTAAATTTGATTATACATAAATTAATGTTTAGAAGTTATATATATGAACAAAATAACTTACAAAAACAACCGATGAATGTTCCCTATTTAAGAAACCATAACACCAAAAAATTTTAAATGAATTTAATTAGGTTTAATATCATATATTACATGCAACACTAAGCTAATAAAAAATGTAAAACCCTAATACAATATGATATAGATCTTTTTAAATAAATTTGATCTATTTGATATCTTGTTGAACACACAACGCAGAGTCTAAATGATTCTTAATATAGTATAATGTTACAACCTATCCTTTAAATTGGTGGTTACTAATAGTAATAAATAAATTTTGAAAATTATGATTATATATTTACTATAGATAAAATATGAATCATTCAAAAGAAGAAAAATGTTTTTCTTAAACTATAATTTCTTAATGTCTCGCTTTGTCTACATAATTTTAAATTAATTTTTACAGATTTTATAAAAAAGTTCATAAAAATAAATTTCTTTTTTAAATCACCATATACAAATTATCTTACATTTAATTTTTGGGATTTCTCTAAAATGTGTCATTTTTGTGAATAGTAAAAATACCTGTTTTTATTTAAAATTGCATTTTCATTTAAAGCATTTACAAGTAGAAATTATATTTTATTTGGTTTTAAAAGAAATAATAGTAAAAATTATATTACAATTTAACTTATTTAAGTCAGTGGAATCAATTTAATATTAAATTTTGATATTAAAACCTTCTATACTTATGAGAATTATCTCTTGGAATCGCTTTTTTTGTCATGTTTGTTGGTATAATTATAAATTATATTATTCCACTTTTGTGAATTTAATTTGAAAAAATGGATTAATAATTTATATTCAAGACAATTTATATTATTTAACAATTTTAACTTAATTATTTATCATTATCTATAGTAGAAGCAGTAAAATTTAATTATTGAAGTTAAGGTAAAAACTAATTTACTAGGGGATAAACTAAAAAGATAAGGGTTAAAATGAGCTACCAACTTATCCAAAACACATTAATATTCATATTTAGACATTATGACCTCTAATTCCTAATAATTACACATTTTAGTATTTTTTTTATTATAAAAACAATAATGTAGTTTATTATTTTCAAAAACTCTATGTGTGTCCTCTCCCCTATTTATAAAAGTTCAACCCTCTCCTCACCTATTCAAACATTAGAAGCCTTTTTTCAGATAATACCTAATAAAATAAATTTCTTATTCACATCCAAATATCCAAGATCCATTATTTTTATCTAAATAAAACCTAGGAAGGCCATTGGTAAAAATAGAATGAAATTGCCCAAATAAGAGGCCATGTAATTAAATGAGTGTTTTTATTTATTTCTTATTCCACATAATTAAAATATTATTATATAATATCCTAGTATCATAAATATACCCAATTTTATTTTAATTCATGACTCATATCAATCTTTTATTCCATCAAATGGGAAATGAAACAACTGTTCGTGTGTATAGTTGACTGCCGCCTTGTGAACCATTGTAACTTGTTTCCCATCACCACCATTCATAGTTGGATATAATGATGGTCTTAAATAATTTATATGGTATTTATTATTTTATTTTACTTATATAATTTTAATATTAAATATAATTTCTTATATTCCATGTCAGTTAAAAATTTGATAATGTCACTTGTGTGTATGGTGGAATACCGCATCACGAAATGATCTGATTCAGTTTTCACTTACCCTTTAAATTGATGTTAATAAGTATAAATATAATGAATATATGTAATACATATGAAATTATATTGAATTTTTGAAATTAATATATCAACCACTTTCTAACCATTTCACTCATTAATGGAATGATATCGTTTCTTGAGCGTAAGTATGACCTACCTTCTCTGTGGAGAAATACATTTCATTTTCCATGTACAAACAAAAAGAAGGATTCTAAAAATATATCCATTGAAAAAATTATATTTATTACATTAATATCATTTTCATGATGATTTTACTATATAATATGTTCATTAATCGAAACATTCATGAAAACACGCATCAGAAAACCAGGCCATGAACACCGTCAAAAAATAAAATAATGAAAACTTATTAACAATCAAGTAGTAAATTATCATAATTAGATCATATATGAAATTAGGAATATGAATATAGTTATTTTAAAAAAATTAATAACATTCATAAAATCATTTAACATGAGTTTAAATCATTTTCAACCAATAATAAGTGTGATGTAAGGGTCTTCACCTCAATTTCCTTTCATTGAGGCATATTGTAATGTTATTAACATAATTTCTTTTATATAGTATATATACTGACCATTTTTTGTGTAATATCATGAATAATTCAAACATCATGGTATTTTATGTTTTCATTTTAATTATTTCATCCTATCATATTTTAATTGAAAATTACCAAGTGGTAAATAATTTTGTATCTCAATTTATTTTCATTGGGTTATATTATTTTTTCATTGTCCTTGATATTCTTAGAATATGAGTGTAGTAAATATTAATATATTATTTTTTTTCCAACATTAATTTTCAAATGAATTTGTTACATATAATTTATTCATTGATAAAAACTCACTTCAACATTATGATCTTTTTAATAGATTTCGTCTCAATTTCAATTTCATCAAGAAATATTTGTTAATATACACCTCTTCACTTTTATGTGGTGTAGATTATATTAACATGATGTATTTATAATGAATACATATTTATCATGGATTATTAAAATTTTAAATCAATTTTAATTTTTCATATGTAACAATTTAATATTTTTGGATTGGGTAAGAATATATTTTACAATATCTCATTATTTGGGGATTTATTTTACTCATGTTAAAAAAATGTTATCATTAATCATTCATGTAATGAATTCATTTTCCTAAATATCTATTTTATTTGAATCTTTTATATGATTATTTCCTAAAAAATATTCAATTTCTATACACATTTCTCACTTGGAATATTATTTGATTATCTAGGGAAATATTTATAAAACAATATACTTTACTCAATATAGAAATTTAATGGCAAGGAACACTATTCATGAATTAAAAAAATTATTTGATATATAAGGAATTATTTTTACAAAAAATTATATTTGGGGCCCAAAATTATATATTCCCTTAATATATCGGCACTCTCATGAGATGAATTAGTTGGTTATCATTAGTTGAATATGTTTCTGGTGTATACCTATCAACCAGTTTTAAACTATCATGTGAAAGTTCTTAACATTAATGGTATTATGATTCCTGAGATCATGATATATAATTATTAAGAGTTTCATTAATTAATTATTAATTTATAATTATCCATTGTATTTTTTGTAATTATGGTATCCTTGTATGTATTTCATTATAATTTTAATGATAAAATGGCCTGTGTTTTCAGTTATTTACCATGCCAAATTTATTATGCCTTATCTAATCAAGATAGTTATGTAATTGATTAAATGGAATTTGTTGTCATATATTTACCTTTCCATGTGGATTATTCATACTAATTCTTGATATCTTCTATAGTACATAACCCATACTAAGTATTTGAGCCCACACTATTTTTTTTTCAATTCCCAGGAATCCAATAATAGTAATATTAATAAAATGAAAGGACATGCTAGATGAAAGAAATATATTATTTAATAAAATGTGTTCTAGTTTATGTATTAAAATTTAATATTGAAATAATGTATGTTTTTAGTTTACCAAGACTAATAAAAAATTTAGTCCTTCATGATATGAATCCTTATATCTAATGCCAATTTAATAGAGTATATGTTTGCTAGTTATTAATAGGTTCAGTGTAACACCCTACCCCAACCTCATTGTCTTGCAGAGGCGGTGAGGGTTACATGGACTTAAGAGACATTCCCAAGGCGCCAAAGGATGGAAATAAATGTCGAGGGATTCAAGGAACACTGGGGAACGATTTTACCTTAAGGAGATCACCCAACTCAACCAACAAACAATGAAAGATGCATGAAGTATCAAACCCAACCATATGATACTAACCATGTCATCACATACCCAAAAACCGTTCACCTAGACTATGTCCACAAAATATTAGAGTACAAAGAAAAAACTAAACAACAGAACACCACGAGCCATGACACCACCACAACTCCACACCAAGCTCCAAAATCTAAGCTCCACCAACACATCAAAAGCACCACCAAGAACCACTCTCAATGAGATGCCTTACCTTTACCTATACCCAAGTACACAACATCTACAAAGAAACCAAAGTGCAAAATAAGGGGGTGAGTAAAACTACTTAGTAGGTTTCCCCAAATGACTTCCCTACACAAGCCACTAGGATAAAACTGTTAGCACATTTATATAAAGTAGTTCATATAAAATATTCACAAGTGCATCCATTACCATAAGCCAAACACACCCTTACCAATCCATCATTCCCAAACCAAGTAAACCCAGGGAAAGCCTAACAGTCATGTCATATTCCAAACATGACACACAAGGAAGACAAAAAAACCATGCCACAAGCCGATTACCTTTTTCATATTTCACTCACAAGCCCCATCTACAAACATCACCAACCAAGCCCATTACATATCATGGTGGCACTTCCCGTCCAACCCATTCATTACCAATCCACTCAAGTTGTACTTTCTTCCCACTTGCTATTGATGGTTGCCCTTCTATCCACTATCCATACCCTATTTATAGTGGTACTTCTCGCCCACATTCACAACATTCAAATAAGCCAACATAACTGAGCATATAACCCATCAAGGCCACAACAACATGCAATCAACCACTTCTATTACATGCCAATCCACTTCAATAAATCAAACATTTTTTAAAAACACCCATTAACCATTTTCCATACCAAAACCCAATTCAATAAAACAACCATTTTAATAAAAACCTTTTTCTCAATTCATCTTAATCAAACCAACAAAACAACTCATTTTAAAATCCCATTTTAAAATCACATCAAGAGTATTTCTCCACAGTCCATTTTTCCCAAAAATTACCAAACCACTACCAAAGGGATTTCCATCCGATTTCGCACATCAACAACACTAATAATTTTAAGAAACAAAAATTAATTGTAACTAAACCACTAGTTCTAACCAAGTGGAGTCAAGAGAGAAGCCACCTACCTTTAGGGTTCTGGTAAAATCAACCCACAAACAACCACTCTTCTAATCCAGTGAACACACCACCAAAACCTCTCTAGATCCCTTTCCCTAACATCTATAAACCTTAAATTCAACATCCAAGGCAACCAAAAACCCTATATTTACACACAAAGGGTGTAGATCTAGAAAACTGAGAGATAGTAAAATATAGATCTAGAGGAATACACAATGAAACTAAGTGGAGAGACTTTCCTGGGAGAAACCACCTTCATATCACCATGAAAACCCTTCTATTTGATTCTAGAATCAGTGGGATATCACCTTCAACCCCTGATAACCCAAAATCCCAAGTGAGGCTCGAGTGGGAGAGGATTTGGAGAGGAATGAGGAAAGCCTGAGTGAACATGGGTTTTAAAACCTTATTTTTAAGTTGTCACACGGTTAGCCCGGACGGCTTGGAAAACCGTGCGTTAACCATGCACATGATACTGTCTCGAGAGGAGGGGTCCAAATGGTTTCCTCGCAAGATTTAACAAACTGTTCGTAGGCCGTACGAATTTTACTGCCTCCCCACTGCACGATTTCCTGGAGAACCCCCATGGTTTCCCCTAACCATGCACAAACTGTACTCCCTTAGAAAAGCCTCCAAAATTATTCAAAAACATTCATAACTCTCCCAACCACTTCTCAAGTCATCCCATGCACTTTAAACATACAAAGAAACATAAAAAATGCTACATAACACAAACTGGTGTTGCTACATTCTCCCAACCATTGGACTTTCTGTCCTCAGAAAGTAGTGAACCCACCCTTTGCCAAAATATTTCAGGCAATTGCTCAACCATCTCTTTCTACCGCTCCCAAGTCTCCTCTTGTATCTGCTCATGGTGCCACAAAACCCGAACCAGACCAATGATTTTACCCCGCAAGTCTTTATCTTTCTTTTCCACGACCCGCACTGGCATGTGCACCAATGAAGAATCTCGCTCTAGATCAACATAATACCATTGAATAACATGGGCTGGATCCAAATGATAATTTTTCAAACACGACACATGAAACACATTGTGCACTACACTGAACCTAGCTAGCAAATCCAAATGAAAATCCACCTCACCAACCCACTCAAGAATCTCAAAAGGTCCAATATACCTCGGAGAAAACTTTTCTTGCTTCCCAAATTGACGATGTCCCAACCTATGATAGATCCTCAATAAAACATGATCACTCATCTCGAATGACAAAGGCCATCGATGATGATCTGCATACAATTTATGATGACTCTGAGCTATCTCCATTCTCTTCCTGATTAACTTGATCTTCTCCATAGTCTCCTGGAAAAGGCTTGGTCCAAACATCGAGGACTCACCCATTTCCACCTAGTATAGTGGAGAATGACACGACCTCCCACACAATGATTCAAATGGATCCATATGTATGGATTCCTAATAACTATTTTTGTACGAGAACTCAACCAAAAACAAGTTATCCTCCCAAGATCCCCCAAAATCCATGACACAAGCCCACAACATATCCTCCAATGATTGTATTGTCCTCTTGGATTGACCATCCATCTGAGGATGATATTCCATGATAATAGTAAACTGTGTACCAAGGGATTATTGCAAGGATTTCAAAAAACAAGTTGTGAACCTCGGATCTCTATCTAATACAATTGAAAATGGAACACCATGCCTGTTTACCACCTCTCAGATATAGATTTTTGACAGATCCTCTACCGTATGAAATTCACAAATTGGAATGAAATGGGCCAACTTCTTTAGCCGATCCACTATCACCCAAATGGCATTGTGCTTTCTGATCATTCTTTGGAGACCTCTAACAAAATACATCGCTATTTGCTCCCACTTCTAAATTGGTATTAGTAAAGACTGCAACATTCCCACTGGCCTCTAATGCTCTGGCTTGACCTGTTGGCAAGTCAAGCAAATCGAAACAAACTCATCCACATTTCATTTCATACCAGCCCACCAGAACTGTGCTTTCAATGCTTCGTACATTTTTTAAATTCCAGGATGTACATCCCACCAAGAATGATGATACACCTTGAGAAGATCCTCCTGAAAATCAACTAGTACACCCATCTGATTCCAGAAATACCAAAATTAATCTCCATTCAGTTTCTAATCCTCAATGGTCTCCCCACCATTGAGTTTCGACATCATGGTCACACACTCAGAATCAGATATTTGTGCCTCTTTAACCAGGCCAACCAAGTCAGGAATCAACAAAACTGAAAAAAAGACCACTCTAATGCCCTGGTCCTTAAATTCCAACTGCATGTCAACTATAATCGACATCAACTTCCACTGGCCTGATGCCTGTTTCACCATCTGAGCATATGATTTTATACTTAATGCATCCACCACTGAATTCCCCTTACCTGGTGTGTACATCAAGTAAAAAATAAAACATCTATAGATATTTCATCCATCTCCTTTGCATCAAGTTCAAATCCCTTTGTGAGAAAATGTTCTTCTAGATCTTTAGATCTGTATATACCAAGAATTTCTCACCAAATAGATAATGATTCCACACTTTCAAAGCATAGACCACAGCTTCCAATTCCAAATATTGAGTTGGTAGTTCTTCTCATGCACCCTCAACCATCATGAGACATATGTAACCACATGATTCCCTTGCATGAGAACGCACCCCAACCCTGATCCCGATGCATCGCAATACACCACATACCCTTTTCCTGGTTCTGTAAAAACCAAGATTGGTGCTGATGTAAGGCAGCCCTTTAGCTCTTTGAAACACTACTAACACTGTTCATTCCACTGGAATGGAACATTATTTCTTATCAAAGCAGACATCAGTGAAGCCAAATTTGAAAAATCATGAACAAAACGTTGATAATACCCAGCTAGACTGAGTAAACATTGTACCTCAAACACATTCATTGGAAGTTTCCACAAGAAAACAACCTCTATCTTTTCCGGATCCACTGAATCACCCTTTCAGAAATCACATGGCCAAGAAAACGAACTTCTTGTATCCAAAAGTCACACTTTGACAATTTTACATACAACTAATGATCCCTCAAGATCCCCAACACTATCGATATGTGATTATCATGATCCACCATTGTCTTTGAATACAACCAAAATATCATCTACAAACACCAACACAAATGAATCCAGATATCTCTAAAATATATGATTCATCAATGCAATGAACACCGCCGGTGCATTCATTAGACCAAAGGTACTAACCACATATTCATAATGACCATATCTACTTTTGAAAGATTTTTTAGAAATATTGTCCTTCCTCACCAGTAATTAATGATTTCCCAACCTCAGTTCGATCTTGTAGAACCACCAGGATCCCCTCAATTGGTAGAACAAATCATCAATTTGTGGAAGTTGATATCTTTTCTCTATTGTAACTTGGTTAAGTCGATCATACTAAATAAAGAGCCACAAATTACCATCCACCTTTTTCATAAACAACACCAGCCCGACCCACAGAGATGTGCTAGGTCATATTAACTCTTTGTTTTCTAACTCTTGCAACTGGAATTTCAATCCCCGCAATTCAGTAGGTGACATGGGTAAGACAAAAGTGAGATAGGATTGGTCCTTGGAAGAAGATAAAGAGTAAACTACAATTCTCTTATGGGAGGTAACCTAGAGAATTATTTGAGAAAATCATCCCTGAAATGATCCATCACTACCGGAAGAACACTCTACTCAACACCCTCTACCGATTCCAACGACAACACCACCAACTGATACAATAAAGTGCCCACTGTTGGTGCCAATAAACCCGTTTCACCCTTCGCTTCATGCTTGTCTCCTCTAAAGAGATGTATAACGCCATCGTGGGTCATAAAATCCATTGTCCATGCATTACAGTCAATATGGGCCTTAAACGCCACCGGCCAATCCATTCCCAGGATTACATCATACCCATCCATCTCATGTATTGAGAAATTCCACATTAGCTCAACCTCTCCCACAACGATACAACTTGTAGCACACCGCCCCTACCTAATTGACTTGAGGAGGCAGTGAGGGTTACTTTGCCTTAAGTGACGTTCCCATGGCACCAAAGGCTGGTAATAAATGATGAGGGCTTCAAGGAACAATGGGGAATGATTTTCCTTTAAAGAGATCACCCAACTCAACCATCCAACAATGAAAGATGCATGCACTATCAAATGAAACCATATGATACTAACCATGCCATCACATACCCCAAAACTGTTCAACTAGACATGTCTACAAAACATCAGAGTACAAAATGGAAACTAAACAGCATAACACGACGATCCTTGACCCCACAACAGCTCCACACCAAGCTTCAAGATCCAAGCTCCACCAACACATCACTAGCATCACCACGAACCACTAGAAATGAGATTCCTTACCTTTACCTGTATCCTGGTACACAACATCTACAAAGACCCCAAATTTCCAATGTAGGGGGTGAGTGCAACTACTCAATAGGTTTTCCCAAAATTACTTCCCTACAAATACAACTAGGATAAAACCGTTAGCACATTTATATAAAGTATTTTATATAAAATAATCACAAGTGCATCCATTACCATCAGCCAAACACACCCTTACCAAGTCTTCTTTCCCAATCCAAGTAAACCCAGTGAATGCCAAAAAATCATGCCATAATCCAAACATGCCACACAAGGAAGCCAAATCAACCATTCCCCAAGCCAATTACCTTTTTCATATTTCACTTACAAGCCCCATCTAAAAACATCTCCAACCAAGCAGACAACATATCATGGTGTCACTTCCCATCCAACCCATTCATTACCAATCCACTCAAGTGGTACTTCCTGCCCACTTGATATTGATGGTTGAACTATCTTCCACTATAGATCCCCCATTTATAGTGGTACTTACCGCACACTTTTACTGTAGGACCTCGGGACACCCTGAGAGGGGAGGGGTGAATCAGAGTGTCAACTTTTTCTTTTAAAGTGATGGATCTTATTCCCACGTTGGTAGGAACTTGTTAAAACTGTATGATGGATATGAACATAATCAAAAAATTAACATGAAGAGAGATGACACAACACTTTTTACATAGTTCACCATAAAGGCTACATCTAAGGAGCATACGCCGATAGGTTGTCGGTCGTATCGATTTCCACTAAACATCACTATCTGTGGATTAGAAAGGTTCGGGCAGAGTCACTCTATCCCAGGCTCACTACCTTTAGAAATGGTTCAAGGATAGCTCACAGCGTCCCTTGGGTCACTCCCATTGACTCCCCCTAGCTCACTGCCCTTGGTGAAGTCACAATTAATTTATAGGCGTGAAGGTCTCTTCATCATTTCAAAATAATGCATCCTCTGTTGTATATAGATACTCTATTGAAGTCCAAATTTCACTTGTAGACTAATCTCACTTTGCACCAAAGTTATCAGGAAATCATTCGGCTTTCGTGTAGCTCCAAAAAGGATGAGCGTACTTCAACCTTACCTGGCGTGCTTCTCCAAGACTAGCTCGCAAGTTTCAAGACCAGCGCGCAAGTCACTTGCGCGGTAAAAATTCAGCGCGCAGGTGACACCATCCCACTTGTCCGACACTACCTCCTTCAACTCCAAATTTACGTGACTCAGTGCCTTTAGCTCCCAAACCACTTTGGATGCGCAGAAAACAACTAGCGCGCAACGTCTACTTGCGCGGCCCAACAACCACTTCCTCGACTCAACCACTTGCGCGGCAAGAGCTCAAAAAATCTCTAAGTACTGAACATCGTTACAAATGAAGAGGGTGGTCCTCTATTTATAGGCAAACTAGACCCCCTGTGCAGTGGCGCACAAGTGTCCTCACGATGCGCAAGTCCCGGCGCACACCTCCAACCACCCTAGCCTTTATCGCGCTACTCACTTGCACAACCACACCAATACATGCATGACCCTATTTCCTTTTCCATATTTTGATGTTCGGATCATGAAGAACAATAGGTGCAAAAGTTTCCAAACATCCAAGGCACTGGTGTGCAAGCCCTTTCTCGGTGTGCAATTCACTTGCACGAATAGCCCAAAACCTGCGCATCCCTTATCCCTTTCCCACTTTTCCATGTTCTGATATTGAAAAACATATAGCGAGAAAGTTTCCTCTCCTTCAAGTACACAGCTTCCAAGACCCTTTTCCAAAAACACTTTTCTCCATTTGATTATTTTCAGGCCCAAAAATTTGGCAAACACTGGAGAATGACGCCACCTTCAATACTCTAATCTTCTTGACCTGTATGAGCACTTTATTGGCACACATTCTAAACTACCTCTGAGGATTGACAACAAACATCAACCATACTCCAATTCATGCAATGATGACCATGGTTACAACATTAACAACATTAAAACAAGCCAACATAACCGAGCATATAACCCATCATGGCCACAAAAACCTGCAATCAACTATTTCTATTACATGACAATCCACTTCAATAAATCAAACATTTATTGAAAACACCCTTTATCCATTTTCCATGCCAAACCCAAATTTAATAAAACAACCCTTTTTATTGAAAACCTTTTTTTCAATTCATATTAACCAAACCAACAAAACAACTCATTTTAAATTCCCATTTTAAAATAACATCAAAAGCATTTCACCACAAGAACTTTTCCCCAAAAATTCCCAAACCATTACCAAAGGGATTTCCATTCGATTTCAAACCTCAAAAACATAATTAATTTTAAGAAGAAATAATTAATTGTAACCAAACCACTAGTTCTAACCAAGTAGTGTTGAGATAGAATCCACCTACCATAAGGTTTCAGGCGAAATCGACCCACAAACAACCACTCTTCAAATCCGGTGAATGAACCACTGAAACCTCTCTAGATCCCGTTTCCTAATATCCATATGCCTTAAAATCAACATCAAAGGAAACCAAAACCCTATAATTTTACACAACCAGTGTAGATATAGAAAACCGAGAGATAAGGAGATGTAGATGTAGAGGAAAAGACATAGAAATCAAGAGGAGAGACTTACCCAAGAGAAATCACCACAAAAACCCTTTGATTTGATTCCAAAATCATTGGGAGATCACCTTCAACCCCTTAGAACCCAAAATATAGAGTGAAGCTTGAGTGGGAGTGGATTTGGAGGGGAATGAGGCAAGACTGAGTGATCCCAGGTATTAAAACCCTGTTTTTAAGTGGTCACACGGTTAGCCCGCATGGTTTGTAAAATTCTGCGCTAACCGTGCACACGCTACTGACTCAAGAGGAGGGGTATGCACTGTTTCCTCGCATGGTTTAACAAACCATGTGTAGGTCATCCGATGCCTACTGCCTCCCCCAGCACGGTTCCCTGGAGAACTCGCATGGTTTCCCCTAACCATGCTCAAACGGTGCTCCCTCAGAAAATCCTCCAAACTTATTCAAAACCATTCCAAACTCTCCCAACCTCTTCTCAACTCATTCCTTGCACTTTAAACAATAAATACGCATAAATAATAGCTACATACCTCAAATCATGGGTGCTACATTCCGGGTCATTATATTTGGAATTGGTGTAATTTTAATATAAATCATTTTAACTATATTAAAGAAAATATATATTATAGAACATATCCCAATGAAAGTCTTTGATGATACATACATAAAAAACTAATTTTTTGATAAATAAGTAATTTTTTGTTTTTTCCAAGAAATACATCCCAATTTGGATACTGTAAGTTGACGTAGATATGGAATAGATATACCTATGAGTAAAACTATAAAAAACGTGCATTGTTCATGACTCAAGCATTAACTAGTACATGACAATAGGCATATTGTACACCCTAATTGACACTCCTAGGGGATATGTTTTTGATAATTCAAATTTTCTTTACAATAAATTATGATTTATTTAATAGATAATGACAATGAATGGCATAAGTTATACTTAATATGTCTCAAATTTAAAATAAGGCTTTCTGATTTAGACAACCAATAAATTATTATATGGATTTACCACTATGATTATTGTTTCACAAACTATGATTTCTTGTTTTATTCAATGGATAGAAACCAAAAGAATCATGTTAACATTGAATATGAAACACAATGTGGTGGCTATAAGAAACCAGATGTGATGATGATAGGATTGAAAAATATCAGAATTATTCCAAATAATTTTTCTTGAAATATTATTAACAACCTATAACATAACAAACTCTCAAAATCCTCAAAGAAGAGAATGATAGAGTTTGATAAGATATTGAGTGGTGAAGACCATAGAGGAAAGAAGACTCAATTTTCTTCATATCAAAAAAGTGGAATGATGAACTTAGGTAAGTACCTTAATGGAATGGGAAAATATTTGATGGGTAGAAAAATAGTGCATAAAAAATAAATTTCTGAGTAAAAATGAAGAGTATGTTGGAAGGAAATAAATGTCTTCCTAGGGATACATTTATATTTATTTTTCTTAAATATATGGAACCTAGAAATTAATCCAGTCAGTGCCCTATTTTAATGGTTAAATCCTAGAGAATGGTAGTACATATGTTGAAAAAAATGGTTGTTGTATTTATTAGGATTATATAATTATATTTTAGAATTATTTTTACCAATGGTATTTTGATTATATGAATTGTGAAATATTTATGGATTGTGTAAATTCTGGAAGAATATATGTCTTTATTAACATAAGAGTTATGGATACCATCATGGATTTATGAGTTTAACATATATAATATGTTCAATGTTTTAAACACCCCCTTTTAGGCTTTATTTGATGTGATTATACTATGAGTAAGGTTATTTTTTGAAAAACGTTATAGAAATACTACCCATTATATTAGTATATGTTTTAATAAAAAAATTATTTAAAAAAATAAATAATCTTAGTTTTGTGGATATAAGTTTTAAGGTATTGGTAATCGTTATAGTGTATCATATCTTAATGTTGAGGTAAATATGGGTTTTTAAATAGTGGGGTTATTTTAGGAATTATATTAATATGGTTTTATAAAAAGTACAACATGTATGTTGGGTGAAAACTAGTTGCCTCTTATAAAGCCATGGGTATGGAAAAGTAACCAAAGGGAGAGATGTGTGTCGTGCCTACCACTAGTATGCATGATGTTCTAGTAAATATATCACTATTTTTATAAAAAAAATGAAGGAAACATATTAATGTTGAACCAGTGTTGTTACTGTTGATGTTTAGATATGAATTTTTTATATTGAAAAACATCTTATAAAAATATCGATTTTAGATAATATTTAGAGATAGGTGAAAAGACATTTCACTCTTTCATGTATCTTATGATCAAATAAATGTTAATTTTAGTGATTTAGGTACAAAAATTCATAATGGACATTTATTTCATAGATAAAGTGATAAAGTGGAAATTGATCGAAGCATGACCAAAGAATGAATGTCTAATTATAGAATAGAAATATATCAATTTATTAAATTTTATTATGTTAATATACAGTAAATGAAATCCTCATATTTATTTAAAAAATATTGAAAAAAAATTAATCCTCTTACATTCATATCTAATGAGTTAGTGGTCTTTTAAATAATCACAGAGTTGTGATTTTTTGGTCCTTAACTTTCCATTGATCCTTTAAATTCTTTTGAAAAGTGATCCTTATCACTCTTTATAACTATTTATAATTTTTTTCCATGTCAATATCTTTACATCCACCCTATGTTATCCTACTTGGAAATATAGTTATGATTTATTCCAAATGAACTTTGTATTTCATTTTCCCTCTTACCATGAGGATTTATTATTTACCCATTTATAATTGGGGTTTTTTGAAAAAAAAATTCCATATGTCAAAACCTTGATTATCAAGATCAAGTTTAAATTTTGAGGAAAATATTAATTAAAGTTGTGGAGAATATGACACCATGATATTTTGGAAGAGAAAACATTTGGTTGAATATAATATATAACATGAAACACTATGATTATTCATGAATTTAACACAATAATAATTTGTGATATATTTTTTATAATTAAATACGATCACTTTGATAGCTTGCAGAACACGCAACCCCCAAGTTTAAATGAACCATAATATGGTATAATGTTAAAAACAATAAATAAAATTAGACGGTATGAATAATACTAACAGTATTATGAAAATTATGGTTAACTATAGATTATAAATAAAATAGGAGTCATTTAAAATAAAAAAAATGTTTTTTTTGAAAATTGATTTTTTTAAAACAGTTTATTCATGCTTTGAAAAAAAATATATAATTAAATTTTACCATATTTAGAAATTTTATTTGATAAAATAAAATAAATTTTTTGAATAATAATACTTAAATTATCATAGGGTTAATTTTTTAGGTCTTTCTGCAATGTTTCATTTTTCAATGAATATTGATAATACTGATTTTTATTGAAAACTGCCTTTTTTGTTTAAATAATTTACAATATTAAATTTTATTTTAACTTATTTTCAATGTAAAAATTGGTAAATTATATTAATCTTTAACTAATTTATAAAATTTAATCAATTTTTAATTTCTATATTAAAACCTTCTATAATTATGTTAATTTTCTCTTTGCAAACCTACTTTTTTGTTACTTTTCTGGGTATAATTTTAAATTAAATTATTTCAATTATGCGAATAAAATTTGGGAAAATGGATTCCATATTTGGAATCATAATAAATTATATTATTTAATAATTCCATATTCATTTTTACATTGATCAAAAGTAAAAGTAGTAAAAATTAATTATCACGGTTAAGGTAAAAGATTTTTACAAGAGTTAAAATTTAAAGATAAGGGTTAAAATGACAGAAAAACTTGTAAAAAAATTTTATATCCATATTTATACCTTATAAACTATTTAGATAGATAATGACCCATTCTTTTTCGTTAATAATGATAAAAATGCTGTTATAAGTGATTCTTTTCAAAAATTTCATGTGTGTCCTCTCCCCCACTTATAAATGACCACCCCTTCTCATCACCTCTTCATAGTTTCTAATCCATTTTTTAGAAACAATACATAAAAATTACTTCATTAATAACATAAAAACATCCTTTATACATTGGATTTATCATCAATACAATGTAATATGGCTTTGTTGAAAACCTAAAGATGTTGTCCGAAGATGATGTAACGTTCTTAAATGTGCATTTTTTTGTGTGTATTCTCCCATATCCTTAAAATATTTGTAAAAAATTATTATATAATAAAATAATTATCTTTTATATTATTATGTGTTTTTTGTTTTGTTTATTACCTATTTTCATCTTCTCTTCCATCATATTGTAAATGAATCCATTGATCATGTGTACAGTAGACTACCTCCTCACGAACTCATGTAACTCATTTGCCATCACCACCTTTCAATGATGAATATAATGGTGGATTTAACTAATTTATGTTATATTTTTGATATTATTATTATTCTTTAATTATAATATCACATATTTCTACTTACTCAACATGTTGTTTAAAAATATGATAACCTCGCTCGTCTATACAGAGGAATACCCCCTTGCAAAGCGATATGAATCGTTTTTCATCGATTATTTACATGAATAGTTATAACCATAAATAGAATAAGTATATGTGATATATATGAAATTTTATTGATTCTATAAAATTAATATTCCACCCACTTCCTTATCCGTTTTCTCTTTAAAATAATGATATCATCGCCCTTTGATATGTACAACATACCTTCTCCATGATGCAATTTGATTCATTTCCCATGACAAACCTCCATGAAGGATTCTAGAAATGTATATAATTAAAAAAAATTATAAAAGAAATATTTTTTTGGAGATAATTCAAATATATAATATGTTCAAGAATCATAACTTTCATGACAAATCAAACATGAGAAAAAAAAGGAAATTAACACCCAAAACAATGAAAAAAATGAAATCTATACAAATTATAGAGTAAATATATGGTGTTATAAACCCTATAAACACTTTAAGAGTGGTTGACCGTAAAAAAATCTAAAGATTCATCCCTTTTATGTTAGTGACAGTCTTAGAAAGCACTATAAAATTAATGTGATATTTAGGAATGTATATTTTATTGGGGGTTTAAACCCCCTCAAATTTTCCCCTAACTTCACAAAAACCAAAAGTTTAAAGGGGGTTCAAAACCTCTATAATTTATATTTTAATTTTATGGGTTGTTGTAATCACCTCTAATTGGCGTTGAGATGAAATTTTAGGGGTTGTTATGGAAAACATCCCCTAATCCATCAATTTTTAGAGGTGGTTTTAATCGCCCACTTCCCCCAACATCCTTCTTTCAAGTTCTCACCCCATTAATCCCCCTATCCAGTTCACCCATTTTACTACCACCCCATCCTCCACACCTTATTGTTCAATCATCTATCTCCCTCCAGTTCCCCCATTCCCAAAACTGTTCTAGCCCTTTCCAACCCCTCCATTTGACCGCCTACAACCCACTGTGTTAAATTCCCGAACAGGGTGGATTCGAACCCCACACTGAATTAATACCCGTCACCCAAGATTTCTCCTCTATCAAGTATGTAGAATGAAATTTGATTTATATTATATGCATGGAAGTGTTTATATATTATGGTTTATTTATTAAATAAATATTATTTTCAAAATATATTTCAATACATTTAAATAATCATATATGTATTAATATATTTATATATATATATACAATTATATACAATATATTTATATATTATATTTATAAATAATATATATTTACAATATTTATATGTATATACATCTATATATATATATATTGTAAATTATACATTTATATATTAAATATTTATATGCATACAAATATATATTATAAATATTATAAATACATTTTTATGTATACATATGTTATATTTATATATGTATAAAATTTAATATATTCATATTATATTTTATTTAATAAAAATAAAATTAATATAATACATTTTTAATTTAATTAATATATATATTATATAATATTATATATATTCATATAATATAACATAATACTTTTATATAGTTGAAATTTTATGTACATTTATATATAAATATATTTTAAATATATAAATATAGTTATACATATATTTATAGATATATATTTTAGATATATAATTATATAATATTTATATATTTAATTATATTTAATTTTGTCTTTATTATATATATTTATATATATAATATAATATAAATGTATTTATTCATAAATATGTTATACAAATATAATTAATATAATATATATATTTTAAATCATAATATAATTGTATTTAATATTTTTATAGTATTTATAAAACCACATAAAAATTGTATATATTTGAATATATAAATTTATAATTACATTTATATTATGTATACCAATATTTCTCAATGTATATGTAAATATTTAATGTATTTATATAATATATTTATATATACTTGTTTGTGTGTGTTTATAATGTATTTAAATACATTTATATAATGTGCTAATGTAATTTATGTTTATATATACACATGTGCACACACAAATATATATTATTAAATTCGAATTTATGTGTTATTTATTTAAAAAATTAAAGGGGGTTAAAACCCAATATAATCTAAGGGATTAATAGTGGTTCATGAACCCCCTATAATTTTTTAAATTAATGGGGGTTCAAAACAACCTCTAAGGTCATAAATTATCGGGTGTTCAAAATACCCTATAATAAAAGTGATTAGTGGTGGATTATTAACCCCTATAATTTATTAAATCAGTATAAGGCCCTAGCCTTAAACATTACATAATCATGAATTAAGTTAATAATTCAGATTGAGGATCTTTTCTGGTTTAGAGTTTTAGAGAATTACGCCATAACTATTACATTACATCTCAATATTAAAAATAGACACTCCTACTCAGTATCTATTTTTTCATAAAATAAAAACTCTTAATAGAAAAAAAAAATTCATTTCTTGATATTAATCTTCTTGAATTATTCCTTTCTCTCACCCTTCCTTATACCTTGTTTAAAAAATTCAAAAACCTGGGATGAGCATAAAAAGCTTAGTAAGGGTTATAAGATAATGAAAAAACATTAGTCCATCAATACATACAAAACATAAGCTCTTTAACATACCTCATGAAATCATAAGATTTATAAACAACACATAGAAATCATAATCACAAAGGTAACTTGTGGAATTCATAACATACTTACATTGTAACTTTCATAGCTATGTAGGGAGTTATTTCTGGAATGCCCATCACAATATATCCCCTAAATCTCTAAATATAACCATTAATGTTTTCCTCTGTCATGTTACCCAATACATTGGAGAGCTATCTCGGGCTCACCCACCCAAGGTTTATCACAAAACCACCCGTATACGTAAACAATTCCCAAGAACCATAACATAATCATAACACATGAACAAGCATAAAGGAATGATAAAATTTCCACATTTCAATAACATATCAATATAATTATATAATAAATTTATTCTAGAAACCATTTTCATTACCAAAATACTTAAAAAGATTATATGGTATTTATTTTCCTTTTAAAACACTATGGCTTGTAAATGAAGCCAAGTATCAAATAATGCTCATGGTGGAGGAAAGTTAATTGTCACTATGTATGTAAAAAGAAATATTCTTTTTGTCTTTTATTCAAACTCTTTGTAGAAAAAGATTCACTTTTAATTCAATTAAAATTCAAAGAGGTTTATACACCATGTAAAGGAAGACGTGTATAAATCAAAGTATGCATCAAGGAAAAGAGATTGAGATGAAGTCCCTTACAAAGATCAATTTTTAAATTAAATAGATCAATTATGTGTATTCACTGTAGGTACACGTAAGTAATGTATAAATACAGGATAGTAAATCAAAAATAATTTCTTATATAATCATAGCATGACATAATTAAAAGTAGAAGATTAACCCATATAATAGAAATAGTGTTAAAAAGTTACCTTACCCTGGGTCTGACTTGACTTATTCATTCTTTAATCTCCTTAATAATAAAATAATGTTAATTTTTCTTTTTATGTCTCTTATTATATCATTATAAACATTACATAATTATTTATGTTAATAACAGTCGTTTTGTCGATATTTGGTACTTGAGTAAAAAATGAACTTCTTATAATTATAAATTGTCTAGGTGGTTATAAATTCCATTATCTACATATTTATATTCCTGATTTAGATATCATATAATTTTATCTATCCAATATATATATATATATATTTTTATAATTTTACATAACATTTGAAGATAAGAAATGAAATTCACTATTCATGGAGATGGTAAGTTATACGTACGCATGAACGCTACTTTCATTTATATTTTGTATTTAATGGAATGAAAAAATAATGATACATAGTTATATTATAATTACAGATTCATATCATATTTAAATTCATTTACTCTATCCTTTATACATTCCACATATGTCATGATCATGTCATATCACTTTGAGGGGGCGGTAGTACGCACTTCCTCAAATGAAATTATACTATTTACCCATTATGGAAACCATAAAGGTATGATATTAATGAAAAATAAAGAATAATAAAGGCAATATAAATATATTTCCATCATAATAGACAACATGAGAGGAGGTGGGAGATATTTGAACAATTGGCATTTTGTGAGGCAGTAGTTCTCCATCCACAGAAACAGTATGTTGGTATCCATTAGATGGAGGTGTGTGTGGATGTTTAGTTATAATAATTCTCATAACAACAACCTAGTAGATTTATGATAATGTTTTAGTTATTTAAACAATGTATAATAAGATAATTGGGAGTGTAGAAGGAAAATAAATGAAAATAACTTGAGAGAAGACGTTACCTTTAAATCGGGTAACTCCCTTTTCTTTGAACCAAAAGGCTTTCTTTAATTGTCTTATTCCTAGGATAAGGATTATATAAGGAATAGAGAGATATTGGGAGATTATTTTGGAAGAGTATGGTTGATCCAAGGGGATTTAGGGGTGTGATTAATGGGTTAGAGGGGATGGAATTATATAAGGGGGAGGAGGGTCTCTTTAGGAATGTTTGAAAATATTATTTTATTATAAACTAAGTTAAGATTTAAAAAGGTCAAAAACTCATTCAATGCAAAGGTAGAATGGCTATTAATCAAAATCCTCTCAAAAAATAGGTTTCTAAAAAGTTTTGGCTTTATTTTTAACCTTATCATTTATCTTTAACACTTAGTTAACTAATTTAACTTTTACCATGTCTTATGGTATATTCGAACTATATGGTTAATATGGTTACAATAAAATTCAAAAAAAAAACAAAAATGGATCATTAATGAAATTTGTAACATCATATTTTTCATTTGGTTGAATATTATATTTTTAGGACTATTTAATCATTTAATAAAATATTGATTTATTTAAAAACTCTTTTATGTCAATTTTAATACTATTAATTTAATGGATTTTTAAAAAATAGAAACAAAATTTATTATTTTAAAAACCATAATTAATTTCAATATAACAAGTCATAATTATATATAAAATTCTCGGATGGCATAAATAGTTTCAAAATAAATATATTTGAATATTTACAATCTCATTTATTTAAATCATTCACTAATATAGTAATCATTGCATTACCATTGTCTCATAAATAAATTTATATATACATGGTATAAAAATTATAAATAAAATAAAATAATTTAGTAAATCTTTTTATTTTTATAATTAATATTTATAGTTAAATATATCACTTATATAAACCCACGTAGAACTTATTTTTCTAAAATATATATGTTTATGTTACATTTTCCCTAACATTAAATTAATTTTTATAAAATGTCATTTCACTTACAAGTGGCTCAATGGGGTCCCAAAATAGAAAAAAGGATGTCCATGATCTAACATGTATCATAACATATGGTTAGGACATGTCTTAG
The DNA here is from genome assembly GCA_963277665.1 of Viscum album. Classification (NCBI taxonomy): domain Eukaryota; kingdom Viridiplantae; phylum Streptophyta; class Magnoliopsida; order Santalales; family Viscaceae; genus Viscum; species Viscum album. The sequence goes on along the minus strand of OY728157.1, from coordinate 1,143,988,265 downwards.
GGTAATTTAATATTATTATTATATTATTTTTTACCATTATTTTCTAGATTTACCCTTTAACCAAGGTAAATAAAATATTTACTGTAGTTACTATTCATAATGTCTAAAATTAAAAGTTGCCTATTTACAAAATATGGAACTCCTGATTCTAAATATAGAATCCATTTTTTCAAATTCAAATCAAATAAGTTGCATAAATTAATTTAAAATTAATTCTTATTATCATAACCAAAAAGCGTGTTTTTAGGAAATAATAACTATCAAAATATTGACATTTGTTTAAATCCAATTACAAAGAGAAATTACTTCCTATGAACAAAATTGGATTAAATGTTAAAAACCTAATCTATTTAAACATTAAAACCATGTAAATGACAATCTAACTATATAAATAAATTATATGAAAAGACAGTTTTGACATAAAATGCAGTATTTTTCACTATTAATTAAAAAAAACTTTTTAAAAAAATACAAAAAATCTAACCAAAGAAAATTTTGATGTCCCTATTCTAAAGAGGAAGTTTATTTTTTCAAATAGAACATACAATATTGACCAAAAAAATATTTAAAATTGGTTCTCCACTAAAAGGATGTAAAACGACCTTTTAAATATATTAGAGTTTTTTATGCTTAAAATCAAATTCATTCACATTTTAGCCTCTAAATTTATTGGGTAAATGTGAAGACATTTGAGAAACATGTATAATCCTATTATAGTTTGTTCAGTTCATTACTTCCAATACAATGGATTGGCATTAACTATAATTTAAAATAATATTATATTATTTTTTTTCAGCATGACTCAGCCTTGTGTGCAATATAATATTTCCCATAAACCAATTATTGTGTGTGAGGTACTCCATTGAACATAGCATCCAATTTAAATTTAAATTAATATTTAATTCAAAATTCTTAATAAATATGAAAATATCATATACTTTATTTACCTGTGATGTTAAAATTAGAGGTGCTTAAAATCCCTTATAATGTCATAAATTAGTGGGATCTCAAAATGCCCTATAATTTAATTGATTATTGGGGGTTTTCAACCCCCACAATTTCATTAAAAAACAAAATTCCATTATATATATAGCATCTAAAATACAGACAATTATTATATACAAAATAACCCACACATGATCACACACACAAATATTATAAAATTGGAATTTATATGGTATTTATTTAAACCAAATAAAAAATAAATTATAGGGAGTTAAAAAACCTTCTAATCTAAGGGATTAACAGAAATTCAGGAACCCCTTATAAATTTAGATATTTGAGGGGAATTTGAAACCCCACAATTTCCTAAAAAAGTTCCATTATATATAAATTCTCTAAAATGTCAATGAATATTATATATATATATCACCACTAAAATTCAACTGAATATATATCTCCACTAATCATTAAATTAGTGGTGGTGTTGACATTACCGCCTCTAAAATCCAAACATATATTCAAAAATAATTATAAAAAAAATTAGAGGTGATTTATAACCCCTTATAAATTCAATTATTAGTTGGGGTTGTGGATAAACCCCATCTAATTAATGGAGAAAATGAATTTAGGAGGTGTTGGGCTTATACCCCTCTAAAAAATCATCGTTAATATTTTATTTTTTGTAGTGAATATTTTTTAAAAATAAGTGTTAAAGTGTTATAAGAGGATAATATGTGATATTATATATTTTAATATATTTTTTATAAAAACTAATAACATACTTAAAAACATTAAACAAGAGGATAATGCACATTCAACCAAAATGAACCATGAGCTAAGAAACATCATCTCAATTTCCCTTCTTTGAGTTTTATTTTAATGTTATGCCCCTAATTTTTTATATGGTGTATATACTAACCATTTTTCATGTAATATCATGAATAATTGAAACTTCATTTTATTTTAAATTTCAATTTTAATTATTTAATCAAAGGGGATTTTAAAAGAAAATTAACAAGTGGTAAAGAATTTTAAAACTCAATTTCTTTTCATTGGGTTATGTTACTCCATCATTGTCTTTGCTATTGATAGATTATTTGTGTAATGAATTGGTAATATCATATGTGTTTTTTCACTTTCTTTAAGTGTATTTACATTTTATAAACATAATCTTTGCATTGAATAATTCTCACTTCAATGTTATGATCATTGTATGAGATTTCATCTGAACCCATATTTCATGAAGACATATTTGTTAATATGGACCTATTCACATTACGTTGTGTATATATTTCTCCTTTATGTAGCAGAGGAGGAACTATAGCAGCAATGACACAGTAGCGGTGGAGGTATTGTAGCAAGTAATGTAGTGGCGACGGCATTGTAGCAGCATGGGTACTATAGTAGTACTGTTCATCAAGGGGTCCTTTGGGCCAAAAAATGGGCTTTCAAGCCTTTTATTCAGGCCACTTTTCCTTGGGCCTTTGGACTATGTAATGGGTCTCCCTCTAACCACACAAAAGTGGTTTTTTCTTTAAAAAATAAATTGAGGCTTTGGGACCAACCTTAAAAAAATGAATAAATATTTATTCATTATGTTTAATGTTTCAATTAAAGTTTATTTTTTTAGGGGTAATAATTTATTATTTCATGGAAGTGGTAAGAATCTATTTTACAATATCCCATTCTTTTTGGATTTCTTTTACTCTTATTTAAAAAAAATTATTAGTTTTCCTCTTTAATCATCATTCAATCTCTTAAATATCCATCTTCTTAGAATCATGAATCTGATTATTTTCTAAACCACAAACCGTTTGAATATAAATTGTTTAATTTGAATTTTATTTAATTATTCACATAAATATTAATAAATATATATAATTTACTCAATATAAATATTTGATAATAGACACATTGTTAGTGAAATAAATCTATTATTCAATATATAAATAATTCATTGGAATTTAGTTTCAGGAGAGGCCTATTATATTTCCCTTTGATGGATTGATAGTCACATTAGACGAATTTTTTGGTTGACCTTAATTAAGTAGGTTTATGGTGTATACCTACCCATAAGTTTTAAACTATCTTGTCAACGTTCTTGATAGTATATATATCTTGATATATGAGATCATGAAATCCAATAATTAAACATTTCCTTAAGTAATAATTCAATTGTTATTATCAATGATATTTTATCAAGGGTTTTATCTTTGGATACATTTCATTATTTATTTATTAATTAAATGGTATGTGTTTTTAGTTATTTGACCTTTGATATTGATTATGCTTTATCTAATAATGTTAGTAAATTTATTGATTATATAGAATGTGTCTTCTGATATTTAAATTTCCATGTAGATTATACTTATTGATTCATGATAGATTTCGTTGTACTTAACCCTTGTCGAGAATTTTAGATAACACTTATTTTTCCATTCTCAGGAATCCAAGAATATTAATATGAGTGATATTCAAGGATACTGTAGAGGGAATAATGATATTCATGAAAATAATTTTGTTGTAATCTTATTATTCATATGTAATATAGAAATCATGTATGTATCAACTTTACTAAGAATACTAAACTATTAAGTCCTTTGGGATGATATTTATTATATCTTTTATCAATGTAATAAATTAGATGATGGATCTTGGTTACATGGGTCATTCACTTTATATATGTAATGGATTTTATTACATTAAAGAGGTATAAAAAAGTCAACAATATGGGTTATTTTCATAAGGAATGATGACACGGTTTCATGGAAAATATGTAAAAATGTACTCAGGACATAATTTATTATAAAAAATCTTTTAAGGTGGATTTTAACTATCATTATGAAAATATTTTCTAAAATAAATGAATTTATAGTTATGAAAATAATATATTACTCTTGATTATTATTTTAGGAAAAAAATATAGGGTAATCCATGAAAAAACATTGAAATTCAATCAAATAGTTCAGATCCCTTACCATAACTATTAGTGAGATTTATCAATCCCAAATAATTCTTATAGAACCCCAAAAAATTAGGATACAATGATCAATAAGAAATAAAATCCCATATACCATCCATTTAAAGTAAACAGGGGTAATTTTTAATAAAATAACTAAGTGGGTGTCTCTTAATTTGCATCCAAAATCATTGATTCCATAATATAAAATTAAAAAAACTAATTCTCTATCAATTTCACTATAAGAAAATGAAAATCCATGAATGAACCACACCCCAACCAGTTGATGTAAGAATAGGAACATGTAGAATTAAAATGAATAAAAAAATAATCTTTAAATAAGAATTGTGATAAACGTATATATTTTGAAAAATTCAACAATGTATTGGTGTACGTCTTAGTATTTAACCAAAAGAATGAAAAACCTAAATGAAGGGATAGTAAGAGGAATAATTATATAAAAAGTATGGTCTACCACAGATTGGGTTAAAATACCCCCTTGAAACCAAAAAAAGAGAAATATGGAAGAATTAGGGAAATAAGAAAACATGAAGGAGAATTAGGAGGATCTCTCAAAAACAACGACGGAATAAGGATTCAAATGGTGGTATAATGGGTTTAATGGATTTGAAGAAAAAAGATAAAAATTAAAAATTAAAAAAATGGTGACGAATCTACTGAGTAACTTGTATAGCGCCACAAGGTACATGGTGGCACCACCTAGGCCCCCTCCCCATAAACAATACCACCATGTACTTGATACCACTCACTGGGTACTCTGTTCCATTTGAAACAAAATATTTTGGGTTGAACCCCCTCTCATCCTATATGAAGTATTAAAATCCTTCAAGATCCTCTAACCATGCATGAGAATACCTCAAATCCTTTGATCGCATAAAAAATCTAAATTGAATCCAATAAATAAAAATGAACCCTTAATGAGAACAAAAAATTCAAAACAATTTAACCCTCCCATAAATTATACTCCCTTGGATTAACCAAAAACTGTGAAATTGGGATACAATCCATTATAACCTCACCATTATACCACTTCCCCTCCTTGAAAAGTATATGAATATACTCACTACGAATTTAGTATGTTCTAGGAACCTAAATCCACCATATTCACTTCGAGTCTATTCTATGGATTCCACAACACTCAAGGCACATAATTATTATCTTAATCAATATTCATTGCACACTATATGGTTTTAAAATCCAACACATTTCTTGAATACTGTGAATCATTAGACATCCCATATCCCACATCATATTACCTATAAAAACATAATCATAACCAATACATGTTTAACACTAATAAAACTAATTCTCTTCCCAAAATACATTCCATCTTCAAAGATAAATTCTTGAATCAAGACACTATTACTCATCCTAAAGAATCTACCATGCTTCCACTTCATGGTTTTCTAAATAGATTCAAATAATAAAACATCACCTTTTCTATTATCCGTAATATATATAAATAAGTTAAATAATCATCATATTCCCTATGTATGAATTCAAAATTCATACCACCACTAATACCATAAAATGAATATTTCCAAATATTCACTCTACTATACCAAAAATCCTCAAATACCACTACAGCACTTCCTCCAATCCTATGATCACATCAATATAAATGTTAGTTATGGTATATTTTTTTTTCCTACCAATGAATTTCCATTTATCCAAAGGCATTATCATGTTAAAAATATTAATAGGAAAACATTCAACTTAAAAAAATATCAAAATAATTTCCAATATAATATATTAAAAAAAACTACCTTATTTAACCATCTAATATTGGGTAAAAATCATTCTATCTTCCTTTTTATAAATATTATATTGATATATATACCTAAATAAACAACACTTTCATAACCTTTTCCATTTAAAAAAGAGTTATAAAACCTTTTCACTATTTAGTTGATAGGATTTTAACCTTTTAATTTATTTTATAAAAAAAATCACATACATGACTATAAAAATACATGAAATCGTAACAGGAATCAATATCCAGCATGTTAAAAAAATATTTTTGAAAACAATATACCAATAAATTACTTATAATGATTATAGATGATTTTATGATATATGAATCTTTACTAGATATACTATAAATAATAAATAGGTAACTAGAAACTGGGGGAAAATTTAGAAATAAACACTAAATATAAAAAAGTAACATGCTAGAGATTCAATTGACTTAATGTTTTTATAAAGATATTTTTTCCAAAAAAGTTACAAATCACCAATTATAACTTAGGTAAGTGTGGGAGTTACATTAATTAATTAGATAAAACCTAATAAGGTAAAAATTAAAGAACTGATTACTTTATTAGTTTTTCATTTAATTAATTATGTATATTCACATATTTTAGTTATAATATAAATGGGTTGTTCCTATCTAAACAATATAACACCACAACGTACACACATATTAACATGCCACTATACTGTATAATGAAAGAATCCATAAATAATGGATCTCAATCCACTGTATGAAGAATGTTTAATTTTACTACATCCCACTGAGGATATCCAAATGATAACCAAAATCGAACATATAATTCTTATTCCCTACCTAAACATCCCTAGGTAAATTTATCTTCTACATTAAAGTTGTTGATGAAGCCTATTTATGTATTACTTAAGTCCTAAGAATATTATCTTTTTTAAAAGAAGAATTAAAATCCCAATAACCCAACCTTAATTTGACACTACTTTGTGTCATCCATGATCAAACTAACTAATTTTTCCATGAACTACATACACTACTATGTTAGGAGTGTTTTCTGGTCCCCAGAGGATGGTGAAAATAAGTATGGGCCTAAGGTAAATATTGGGGAATGATTAACCTGATTAGAGAAAATATAATAATCCAAGGTAAGATATCTATAGGATACCAACATGACTCATCTATAAACTATAAATTTTCATAACATAGATTTTCAAAATAATAAACTCTAACTGATTAATCGAAGAGAAATAAAAATGCATCATGATATGTATATAGTTTGGATAAAATAAAGATAATATATATAAAATAAACTAGGAAAATAAAATAAGACTAAACATACTTAACCCAACCAATAGGCATAAGGTAAATACTGACACTAACCCTCCCATCCATCGTCTATATCTCCTCCAAATCATGGTGTTTAAATATATGAATCCACACTAACTCTCAACCAGCTAGTGAAACATCCAAAATCAAACCAAGAACTAGTCATAGATAAAATATAGTTTAAGAATTTTTACAAAGACCAAAGTATCCATATAGGATTTGATCATGTACATACTAAGTAGGGAACCTATAATATACCTCAACTCAGTACTGAATAATTAGTTTCATACTAAATCATGTCTACTCGTTTATTTTTACATAATACAAAACATTTATCTAAATAAAATAAAAATATCATGGAAACAATAATAAATAATTAGTAACATCCCAGACTGAATCACTCTATGAACAACAACTAAACAAGTTTTCCATAAGACCTTAGACATGCTAGAGGGTGTCGACTAGAAACTATACCATCTCGACCATTCTTTAGATGTGTCAATATCATTTATAGGTATTAATGTACACTTTTCATGATTATATATTGGTTGGGTTTTGATTTGGGATTAATTTGGGTGAATATGGAGAAATTTGGAAGCCCATGGGGTTTTTGAAATATTGGCACACGTTTAGGGAAAACATGCAGTTTCCCCAAAAAACATGAACCCCTTTTTGTAGCCATGGGAGGTGGTGCACTATTTGACCAAACCATTTGGACAACCTCTCCAAAACCTGAACTTGGAGATAGTGTAGGTTTGGGGGGGGGGGGGGTTGACACATATTTTTTCAAATCATGTGATACTTAGGAAAACCATGAACACTATGAGTGAGGGCGCATAGTTAAGGAACACTGTTAGGAAAACCATGAAACACCATCTAGGAAACCGTGTGTGAGGGATTTTAAACACCCAAATTTATGTTTAAAAATTATGGATCCCAAGGTTATTAACCCTAATCACACTATTTCATCCTAACAGGAATTTCATCTATTTTTTAGGCTTCATATAGGATTCCAAGGCTCCTCAAACCCCTTTCTTGGTGAATGAAAGATCTAATGGAAGGAATTGGAACATCTTAGGTTCATGATCTCTTCCTCATTTGGGTTCCTCACTCTACATTCTTTATTTACCTTTGGAAATGATTTTTTTTCAATTGGTTATATCTTGGTTTTAATGGGTTTTTTGTTGGATATTCATCCTAAATTTTGGTTCTTGATATCCTAATTCATTGTGATTTCAATCATTCTACATTGAATTGGGGGTTAAAATTTAACGAGAATTCATCAATAATCTTGAGGTAGGTGATATAATTGTCAATTTGCATATTCTTGATTATAATTGGGTTTACACAATTATTCTATTTCAATTTACATGTTGAGAAAATTCATTTTAAATTATATTTAATTTTCACAAGTGATTATGGGACACATCACCGATTCTAATGGACCCATTGGTGATTATGAGACATGCTTGTTGAAAACCCATGTTTGGTTCTAATATAATTGAAATGATAATTTATTAATTTTATAAAGGGGAATAATGTTTGTATGGAATTGAATTAAATCCTTGATTCATGTTTGATAAGGGGGATTATCAAAACAGTTTATAAATGGGATTATTGAAATGGATGATAAATAGGACTTTGAAATTGGTTGAATAATAGGTTATGAAAATGTTTGACACATTAGATTATGGAAATGGTTTATATATGGGATTATTAAATTTTTTGAATATCAGGTTATGAAAATGGATGATAAATAGGTTATGAATGTGGAACTGTGGTATGTGATATTTTTGAATGATGTGAACAATGGGTATTAGGACAGATACTACTTTTCAAATTACCTATGGTGTTCTATACTACTAATCTAGTACCCCATGAGTTATATATATTATTTTCATGTGATTACTGAGTTATGGGATAGTGAAAACAACTTCAAATAACCATGTGGTGCCAGACTGAATCTCTAGGTCCCCAATATATGAATGCTAATGTGAAATTGAAATTAAATAAATATTAAAATACAATGAGAGAAATTATTGTGATATCTATATGGTTTATGGTTTAGAATCTGTCATGGATTGATATGATTGGTATTGGTGTCACCATGAACCCAAGATCCTATGTGGTTAATTGAACAATAATTAAATGTGATGTTTGTTTACTTTTTCATTTATTCCTTATTCTTTATAGAACTGTTTAAAATTTTACAAAATGGATATTAATTTAGATGGAATTGGTGGTGCCTTACTGAGTTTTACTCAAACCCCACTTGGTTTTCCTGATCAGTACCCGAATAGACTTCATGTTTTCTGGATAAGATAAAGGAAAGATCCCTATGTTGGATTGATGAGTTGAGATTCAGGATGGATCACGGATGAAGGAATTTTACATCATGTTGGGACCCTCTATAGAGTTTTCAATGTTTATTATTTTGATTTTTCTTTAGAAACATGGCATAGATATTACATGACATATTTACTAATTTGGTTTTGGATATTGTGTTATTATTTTGTATTCATCAAGTGATGTTTGGTCTTATATTGATTTTTTTACTAACTTAGTTATTAATTATTTACATTTGGTTATTTCTATTTTTTTATTTTTTCTTTGATAAAGATATTATAGTCTCCCAACATTAAATATTAGACCTTTGCTAATAGTTGGTGGAATCTAGTATACAGGGAGGAATTATAGAGGTATTGTGGCCAACCGGCTCAGGCCACTGACATTTGGCACCAAGGTCAGAAAGTCACAGTAACATGGGGTCTAAGGTAGTGTCATGGTTACACTATAACTATAATCAGAGTGCACAATAATTGATAAAATAACAATTTATCATATATAAAAAATAAATATCCTATAAATCAGTATAAGTAAAAAAACACATAAAGTAATAATATGAAATGTGAAATCAGTGCAATATTTCAAGGAGGTTCACGAACTGGGTTGATCACGGATGAAAATAAATTTATAATAAAATGAAAAATAAATTTATGGGTGGATCAATTACATCCCCAAGCCTCTCTACAAACTCATTCTCCAATCCCACTTGATCTGCTCTGTTTGATCCTCAGTATCATACTGGGTTGATGCCCAACATCTACCTGTGAAAAGTGAGATACCTACCCGGGTACCCAAGTTCAATGGTTTCCTAATCTAGGTGTATGTATATAACTCAGTATGGAACCAATAACACATACCTATACATAACCATTTTATGTAGTGTATGTGGATGGGACAAGCTTAACCAAAATAAATAAACAAATACACTATGAGAAACTAAAAAACCACCATGTTACCCACATTGGCTAATACCTATTTGTCTGTTAGCAAATCACGATGACCATACCAATCATAATTTCTTAGGGTGGCCATGTCCTTCTTTCGTACCATTATTCATTGTTGATCCTCATCCCCATGACCCCAATCGACAATACCTTCTTTAGATTAGGTCATGGTGTCTATGAGCATGTCACGATGTCATTCCAAACATGTAAAAAACATACCCAATGGTTAAACCTAGGGATCCTTAAATCTCTGGCTCAAGGTACAAACATCTTATCATAAATAGCTTAACATCTAGAGAACTGAAATCTTGGAAATTTTTCTAAACGAATGTGTACATAATATATTAATGATGATTCCAAAGAATCTCAAGAAATCACTAAATTAGAACCATAATCTTTTTACCATATCAAATGGTCCCATCCTATGATTCTCGGGCATCTTGATCAAGAACATGTACCATCAACGGGCTTGCTGGGATGGATCATATGGATGACCTAGACATCATATCATAATAAAAGTGATTATCATAAAATCACCAGGCTTGAAGGAGTAATTCGTAGACATACTAGACATCCTATTGAACTGTGGAATCCAGGTCATCCCATATTTATCTAATGTTGAATCTTAACATCCCATGAATTCGTGTAACGCCCCAATATTTTATGATGTATTTTTCTTTAAATAAATTTAATTTCATTGATAGCATTCTTCAACTACAGTACCAAATTTAGAAGAACCACGAAAGATTACTAAAATATTATTACATGAAAATTATACAATTTTCTGATCATGTCAATATTACTAGGAAATGCAGGTGTCGAGCATGCTTGCTCCCCAAATTTATTAAAAAAAATAAAAGTAAAGAAACACATAGCATGTGGTCCCACAAAGCACCACCAAACATGAATGTGGAAAGCCAACACCACCCTCATAAACTTATGGAAAATATAGATTTATCCACAAGAAAATATAGGCCCAAAATCCCACATCATAAAGGCCCGAGCAACCCAAACTCCCCATATCTTGTCAGAAAAGCCAACACAAAACTTGCCTTCACACCAACCTGTATCCAGTTTTACCCGGAAACACGTCCTAAGGTAAAAGACAAAAAATCCTCACCTTCTCTTTTGTGTCTCGAGGTCATCCACCGAGTTCCTCATCAGCAAATCCACGCACCACCGCTGACGAAACCTGCGCACACCGGTCTCCCTCCCCTCCATCATCCGCTATCCTTTAAAGCCTTGTGCATCGAGGTCGCCACCCTGAGGTCTTCTCCAACCCCATTGTCGTCTATTACCATCGGGCTGTTGTCACGAAATTTGGCCATCACCGTCAAATGGGATCCCTTTTTCATAGGCATGAGCCCTACCATGTCCATGATTTACGGAGGTTGCTATCACCCCCAACACGCAAAGTCATATTAGCATAAAATCTACATCTCGAGCATTATCTGTTGCCAACACCTGTGATCATCACTGGAGTTCATCATCATCCCCAAATCTGCTCTGCCCGAGGTCCCCAACTGCAGTCACTCTCAAGTCCTGATGCCCTTGACCAACCTCCCATAGTGGAAACTCATTCATCATCACCTACGAATCATCGCCAACATATGTAGATATCTGATCTAGCATCACCACCACCGTGATCCCATACCTCATGAGATCCGCGTCGGCTCTCCATCCTCACACCCTTCACCACCTCCAGGATCCCAAATCCCAATAGTCTTGAGGTTTTCATGAAAATTTTACCTAATCCAAGAATCCAACTCCCCCGTATAGTGAGCCTCTTGCTTCATAGGTCTGTGCATCAGCATCACCCAACCTCCATCCCCACAGTTGAGCTGGGTAAAACAGAGGCGTACCTCGATTATTCAACGATGAAGCAGCTGTCACAGACTAGCACGTCGCTGACAACACATCAATATATCGCTGAGATCTTATGAAGTCATAGGATTTTTGTTTCCACTGTCATAAGACATTGATAAATCATCATCGGTCCTCATAAAGTGATCTTGATGGTGCTAGATTAACTCCATGTTCATTAGATTCAGTAGGTTCAACCTAATGGCACTTGATCCGACAAGTGATATAAGATTAATATGATTTTAAAGGACATTTTAATTTTGGATTTAAAGTGATATAATATAAATTTTATTTAAAACAATTTAATTAATTCCACTAGGATAATCAGTTTACATGGTTTAGATATAAAACAATTTTTAGGATTAAAACACAATTCTCTACAAAACAGATCTACATCACTTTTTGTGGGATTATTTTTAAATTAATTTATGATAATTATAGAAATTTAATTTGAAAAATTGGGTTCCATGTTTTTAATCATTATACTCAAATTTTTTAAATAATTACAATTTATTTTTAGGCATTATTAATTATAACCGTGGTAAAATTTATCAACTCAATAAAGGGTAAATCAAATAATTAATGATGAAAAAATTGAATGGGGAATTAAAAATTAATACACAACTTTCCAATATTTCATTGGATGATATTAATTTGACAATATTCGTTCTAACTTATAATATGTGTAATTTTGATGTAATTTTCCTATGGTAATACTAGTTATATTATTTTAAGTAAATAAAATTCATATATGCGACTCTCTTGACTCAAAAAAATCTATAAAATATTAATATAAAGATAAAAAAAGTATAATTTGGGCTATAAATGTTTATTTCAATTATTAATTTTTTATTATGGTCAATTATTTTTAAATTTTACTAATGAAATAATTTTCTTAAATGATTATAGAGCGTCGACTCTGTTCTTGTGAAAGTAGTACAAAAACATATAAATTATTTCTAAAACTATTAAAGTACTATGGTTTTCATGATTTATAGTTAATCAAATTATATATATATATATAACATATTATTTATGTTTTAAAGTTTTAATTCCATATTTTTTAATATATTTAGTAAAAATAAATTAATTGTGTCAAAAATGACAGTTATGTTCTTTTAGGGAAAAACATTATTTAAAAATTATTTAGAATTAAAAAAACTAGGAAAATAGGGGTAATATATGGATGAAACTATAATCACATGAAAATTTATATGTACTTTTTCAACTTATAAGTAAAATTATATCCCTTTAATAATGAAATAGTTGTTACCACTGTTTTGTATAAAAATGATTAACAAGATGGTTAATAGAAAAGATAAGGTTTAAAATGATATCTAAACCTATATAAATTTGATTGTATTATTATATTAGGACCAAATTATCCTTATCATTGAATATGTGCAATTTTTGAACCACTTTTACTAGAATGTGACTTTATTATATTTTATTAATTTAAAAAACTACAAGAGTGTCCCTCCACTCACTTATAAAAGGAAAACACTTATATCTTTTCATGAACACACATTGAGACATATATCTAAATAGAACAAAAAAAATCTCTTCTCAAATTCCAGCAAAAAATTTATAGGTTTCCTTCTTTCTAAAATACCATTCCAACATTCATTAATAAGGTATCTAAAAGAAGTCTACTGAAGAATAAGTAATCATATTTACCAACTCTTTCAAGTTTATTTATTAGTGTACTTGCTAAAAATTTATTGTGCCATTATAAAATAATAATATACACCAGGCTGTTGTTAGTATTATGTTGAAACATTTTTTTAAATCTTTTTCATTCTATAAAAAGTGAAAACTTCACTCGTGTTTGTGTACAACTTGCCTTATCCACGTAGCAATATAAATTTTTTCCATCACCACTTTACTTGGATGGTTATAAATATGGAACTAATTAATATATATGATATTTATGAAATAATTATAATTATATAATTTTAATAACATATCTACTTTCTTACATTCTAATATGTTGGAAAACAATAACATCGCTAGTGCGTACGTGTGGACTATCACCTCCACGAAGCGTTGGGTTGCATTTTTTATTTCCAATTTACATGGATGTTAAAAGGAATAAATTTAATAAATATATAAGATATTTGTGACACAATAATGATTCATTAAAGTTGAATAATTTTTTACCATTATTTAATTCCATTTGTTGATATGTGAAAATAGCGTTCATGTTTACATACAGCCTACCATCTCCACAAACGGTGTAATTTATTATTATATTTTTTTCTAAGAGGGAATTACCATGTGTGGAATTTTTGAACCCTCTACATAGGGGAATCCCCCCTCCCCATGAAGAGGTCACTCCGGAGAGATCCCCAGCCGGGAAGGAGACGTTTCCAGCCGAGATGGCAGAGCGTCCCGGAGGGTGACAATTTTATTTTTATATCTCTAAATTTTATGGATGAACAAAATATATAATGAATATATATAGTTTTTATATCATGATTAATTTATTTATGCAATTTAACAACAATTAGATTTTAATTACATTAACTACCAAGCCAAAATTCATAGGAAAAATTATGTTGCTAACACCCTGGTAAGATGATTTTAATAAGTGACTGTTAATAAATAGCCATTGAAATGTTATAATTGGATCACATATGATACAATCAGTCTATAAATTACATGGATATAAACATAATAAATTAAAAAAATTTATACGGGAATATTATCTCACATTCGAAGCAAGATGAACTTGATGTAAAAGATTTCTTCTCAGTTTCCACTCCATAGATCATATTTGGTATTATGCTCCTATTTATTTTTATGTGATTTATATTACATCCCTTTAATTTATTTTAAATGGATATATTTTTATCCAGGATGATTAATGATTAAATTCAAGGTTATTAATTTAAAGGCTTACAATTTGAAATTTACTAAATAAGTAATAATGTATTTTAAAATCTAATTTTATTAGGATTACCCTTATTTTTATTAAATGAATATTATAATTTATACATCCTAAAATCCCTCAATTTTTTCATCATATAGATATTTATGGAGTTCCAATGTTATCTTATAAATTTTCCTCTCTTTTTCACTTCAATTAGAAAAATAATATTTTCAAATAAAAAGGATATTTCTTTTCTTTTTAATGAGGTATATTTTTATTCCATATTAAATATTTTCAAGATAGTTTTAGAAAATAAATTTTTATTTACTTAATTGATTTATTAAGGAACCCTTTAGTTTTTACAATCGGTTAAATTTATCTTTCTAATTTTTTTTAAAAAAATTTAATTTTTTAATTTCTATAGAAAAAGTTAAAACGAATCTTTTTTAACAAACTCCATGTTAAGGGATTTTCCCACTTATATAACCATTTTACTCTCTTTTACATTATTATTTAATTTTTTCAGGGGTTTACAATGAAAATTATTTAATGAAATATTATTTTAATATTTCTCTTCCATTTTATAAAAACCATTATTTTACTAACAAACTAATATTTCTAAGGAATGGAAGATCATATTTTATCTATTATTAATTTGGTGGTCATTAAATTTCATTTTGAACATTAAATTTGTTGTGATAATTTTTCATTGGAAATTTCATTTCACTTAAATATCTATATTATCTATATCAGGTATATGGTTATTACCATAACCATATTCCATTTTTAGATATTGCATTTCATTATGAATATTATTTTATTAACTTGGGTAATATTAATATTATGTATTCATTTCTCAATATATATTTTTTATAAGGAATATTTTTTTATAAATTAAAATGATCATTCAATATATTAATAGTGATTTGGACATGCAATGACGTGGGTGGATTATTATAAACTGCCCCTCGATTCATCGAATGGTCTCATGAGACCAATCAGTTGGTCGAACATGTCAAATGGGTTTGTGGTGTATAACTACATGTCAATTAAACTATATTGGTGAAAGTATTTAAAGGAAATGATATCATGATTTATTATATCATCAAATCCAATATTAAGTATTTCCTTTATTTTGAATGCAGATATTTTTATCCCTGAGATTAATATATTGATTTTTTCTAGGGTTGCAATTCATTCTTATCTTACTGATTAAATGGAATGTGTCTTATTTTATTTACCTTGACTTATTGATTAGGCCTTGTTAACATAGGATAACGTCCACTATATATAAACCATACAGAGAATCTAATCTCACCCTTTTATTTTTTTCCTTTTCATAGTATATAAAGAATGATAATATGAATAATATCAAGGATGTTTTAATATTTATTATACCACATATTTTGTATTTCCAATGTAATATGGGAATCATGTATGTGTCTAGTTTTTCATGAATAATTAAAAAATAAGACCTTAGTGATGCTATCCCATATATTATATGCCTATGTAATAAATTAAACACTAGATTTGGGTTACTAGAGTTTGTGTTTTTAAAATTCTTATGTGTCTCAACATTTGGATCTTACGAAGAATGTTCATAAATACTCAATGACATCATCATGTAAAATTCATATCACACTAGTACTTTATAAGGCCCAAGAGCCAGATCCTTGGAATAACCTTTGATAATCCTTAATAACACCATAAAATCTCGTCCGGCCCATAGGCTGGACCCTAGGAAGTACATCTGAGAATCATGATCGTACCACGATTCGCTGTGTCATTTTCATCATTACACCATTGTATTAAACTGAATTTGTATTATAAATTCCAAAAATAATAATAAATTGAATTCCTTGTTTAAATCATTTATTTTGTGTTTATCTCTATTAAAAAGTCCAATGTTACTTGTCTTGAAAATTTCATTGAAGGTGAATGTGATTTGGAGGGCCCATGATGATGTCCAAGAAAAATGGGACAAACTGCGCAGGATCCAAACACACTAGAGGATTAATACACACACAACTACTAGGACGTGCATCCAATTGGGCTGAATTTTTTTGGCCAGGTCCAAAACGTATTGGGATACATTTCATATGAATAAACCCAAGACTCATTCGACCATCTGATGTCCTTGACGACCTATTTTTCCAGTACACCAAATCTACATGGATTCAAAAGTGGTGTGCTGTGATCTGTCCATATCTCAGGCTATAAGTTTCCAAATTGTTCCAAACATTCGGTGGAGACATCAAAGAGGTGGGGCTACAACTTTATGATTTTTTCCAAAATATAGATAAGACTATATGGAGGACGAAACACCTGTGGCAAGTGGTTTTAATAATTCTGTGTGCTCAAAACCACCTTCCCATTTTCCTCTAAAATGGAACCTTGGGCTCCTAATTTGGAAGTTCAACCAGGAAGAAATGATCTGGTATTTTGGAGATCCAAAGGAGTTCTCTTCTCATACTTAATGTTCTGGAGGCCCCTATCAACAAAGGGGTATCAACAATGATGGAGTTCCACCCGAGCCTTATCCTCCTCTCAATGGTGAGCTAAACGGTGGATGATCATTTCGAGGGAGCTACACATACTTTAGAGGGAGTTCCGACACTTGATACTCTACTAGTTTTGTGTAATTTATGTGTGGATTATTTCACTTAAGTTTTATCTAAGCATGTTTCACCTCTGAGTTCATTTTAATGGGTTTAATTAAGTGAACCACATTTCATTTCAACACCGATTGGGTTGAAATTTAAAGTGGGAAACTTGAGTTATTCCAATTGGGAAACACAAATATCCTCTTTCTCTCACACATACAAAAGATTTTAGTATGCTTTGGTAACCTTTTATTTTTACTTGAAGTCCAAACCTTGACAACACGATTGTTGTGTCATGGGTTGGTACTTTGTGCAACGTTTAGAGAGGCAAGAGGGGAATCACGATCTTGAAAACCCTCAACCAAATAATTAGACGAAACCATGTGAAATTTTCCGAACAATGAAATATCCAATATGTGTAGTGAAATTGAATTGATCCCTTTATCTCATAATTCTTAAACAACCACCTTATTCTATCAATTATTAAACTCTTTAAGTTAAGTTATTTTCTTAAAACTATTTTCAAAATCACCCCCTCTTTTAGTAATCTTCTTAAAAATACATACTCAATACCTATCAGCGCTCCTCAGGAGATGACCCAGAGTCTGCCCTAGACTATAAAATAACCTTAAAAACATTATCAATTTGACGTGTCACGATAGCGCAGTCAAAATTTGGTGCCGTTTCCGAGGAGCGTTTTGGTTTTAGTGCGTGTTTTTGATAAGTTTTTTTTTAATTTTTAGAATATTTATTTGTTTTATCTTATAACACTACCTATATTTTTGTATTATGATCCATTTGTTGTTTAGTTTTGGTGCATGATGCGTTCTACTTCGGGATACTTACTACCATTCAAACCCGAACCGGAGTGGATCCTACATCACCGACCTTGAGATACACTAGAGGAACCTTTGAAGGAGGACGCACAATACATCAACGCCCATCTTGATCCTTCTTATTCCTCTTTGAGAACCCACATTAAAACTAAAATTAACGTGAATAACATGGATGAAAAAAATCAAACACTAAAAGAACTAACCTCACCTGATGTTGATATTCATCCCACATACATTCAATTACAAGGCGAGGCACCCAATTTTGAACTAAAATCTGGTTTAATTAATCTATTACCAAGATTCCATGGACTTCCTGGAGAAGATCCACACAAACACTTAAATTAATTTCACACTATTTGTTCAAAATTAAATCCAACTAATGTGGATGAGTAACAAGTAAATCTTTGAGAATTTCCCATTTTCTTTAAAGACACTGCGAAAGATTGGTTGTACTATGTTAATTCACCAATAAGAGGCTGGGCGGACATGAAACGCCTTTTTCTTGAAAAATATTTCGCAGCCACTCGAACTGCAATAATAAGTTAATAAATTTGTCGGATAATACAATCTCATGGGGAAACATTACATGAATATTGGGAACATTTTAAAAGGTTATGTTCATGTTTACCGTACCACCAAATAAGTGATCAACTATTAATTAAATATTTTTATGAAGGTTTAATCCCTATTAATCGAAATATGATCGATGCTGCTGCAGGTGGTGCGCTAGTTGATAAGAACCCAATTGCTGCAAGAACCCTGATTGATAACATGGCTCAAAACACACAAAAATTTGGTTCAAGGGACAATGTACCGATTCGAGGTGTCCATGAGGTGCAAAGTACTGAATTCGAGAAGAAGGTGGACACAATGTTTGAAGAGGTAAGTACCCTTCTTAGACAACTTGCTCTTTCCCAAGGGAAATCCCAATATCCTCCTCCTATCCATTGTTGTATATGTTCATCTAACACCCAATACTCTGACCAATGTCTTCAATTGATGGAAAAAACTGAGCGTTGTGAGGAAATGTTTCTAGGCCTCCCATATAACCAACCCTTTAGGAAGGAACCTTACAATGCAATTAACCCTGTGTGGAAAGAGAACCAAGCCTGTAGGAAATGGAGATATTCAAACCAACCTAAAAAAAATAGAACCAACCGTGGAAGAGTAGTCATCAACCACCACCACCTAGAAACCCTCAACCACCCCAAAGGCCTTTCCAATAAACCTCTCCAAAACTTGAGCCTAGACTAGAATATATGATGAAACAAATGGCTGCCAACAATATCCAATTCCAAAAAACCAATCAGGTAGCCATACAAGATCTCAAAACCCAATTAGGCTAACTAGCTTACTCAGTGGGTGAAATTCAAAGTCTTGGGTTAGGTAAAATTCCCTCTCAACTAGTAGTTAACCCTAGGGATTAAGGAAATGTTAGTTCCATCATCCTTAGGAGTGGATAACCACTAAAAAGTAAAAAGAATCATCTAGTAGAGTCATCCCCTCCCGAGGAAACCTCCATCCCAACAATTAAGAATGTTCTAAATGTTGATGAACCTTGTCCTGAGATAATCCATTCCAAAGTAAAGAGTGTGAATATTGATGAGTCACCTAGCCCAACCATTCCTCTTCTAATTCCTCAAAGGGCCACCCAAGCGATAAAACAAAAGAAAACTGAACTTATAAGGAAATATTAGAAATTTTCATGAAAGTGCAGGTTAACATCCCATTGATTGATGATGTGAAGAAAATTCCACAGTATTCTATGTTTATAAAGGATATGTGTGCACACTGAAGGCAACTTTGAGTAGATGAGAAAATGAGCTTGGGAAGGAATGTTTCAGCATTGATAGAGCCATCACTCCCCACCAAGTGCAATGATCCTGGAACATTCTCAATTCCATGCACCATAGGGGAGTATTCTTTTTTCTAATGTTATTCTTGATTTAGGTGCCTCTATAAATGTGATGCCTCACTCTATTTACTCTACATTGTAGGTTGGGGAACTTAAGCCCACTAGAATTATTGTTCAACTAGCTAACTAGAGTACTGCACACCCCTCTGGTGTGTTAGAGGATGTTCTTGTGAGGGTATAAAATTTAATTTTTCATGTTGACTTTTATGTGCTTAAAATGGAGGATTATAGGATGAATGGACATGCCCAAATTATATTGGGGAGACCTTTCTTGAAAACCACCAAAACCATAATTAATGTCCCAAATGGTACATTATATATGGAATTTGGTGGTGAAATAGACCATTTCAACGTCCTTGATGCCATGAAGCACCCCTCAGAAGAATATTCCTCTCTCTCTTTTATTTCAATTGATGTACTCCTTACCTCTAAAAAACAAATTTTCTTTCCCACGATCCCCTTTCTGAGTTTCCCTCATTGATAGAAATTCTAGGAAACGATTCTTGCATTGATTGTTGTAGTGGTCTAGAAAAGTATCATGCATGTTCATTGATTGATGATTTCTTGAAAACTGATGATCCACTGACCACCGATGATACTACTAAGCTTGTAAATGCTCATTTCTCATCTGAGGATGATACCATTGAGTATTTAGATGAGATTAGTGACCTATAAATTTCACACACACTCCCATCAATCCAAAATTCACCTGAATGGGAACTGAAACAACTTCCTCAAGATTTAAAATATTCATATCTTGAGAATGGAAACAAGTTTCCCGTCATCATTGCTAGTTCACTCCCTCCCGAGCATGAATTGTGACTAATTGAACTTTTAAGAGATTATAAAAACGCTTTGGGGTGGACACTTGTTGACATTCCAAATATTAACCCATTAATTTGTACACATCATATTTTGTTAAATGATGAGGCTAAACCAGTGAGGCAGCCGCAATGTCGACTGAACCCAAACCTTCTAGATGTTGTGAAAAATGAGGTAACCAAATTATTGACTGCTGGAATCATTTACCCCATATCTGATATCCAATGGGTCTGTTCTGTTCAAGTAGTTCCTAAAAAAACTGGCCTTACAGTAATTACAAATGAAAACAATGAATTGGTTCCAACTCGTTTGCCAAATAGTTGGTGTGTCTGTATAGATTATCGTCATCTAGAGCAACACACGAGGAAAGACCATTTCCATTTTTCCATTCATTGTCCAAATGCTAGAGAGGCTAGCGGGTAAGTCCCACTACTGTTTCCTCAATGGGTATTCTAGATACTTTCATATCCATATTTCCCCTGAGGATCAGGAAAATACAACCTTCACTTGCCACTTTGGAACATTTTCCTATAGAAGGATTCCATTTGGTCTGTTCAATGCTCCAGGTACTTTCCAATGATGCATGGTTAGTATTTTTTCGGATTACCTAGAGAATTACATGGAAGTATTCATGGATGATTTCACTATTTATGGGTATTATTTTGATGAATTTTTGAGTAGTCTTGGTTCAGTCCTACATCACTGAATTGAAAAGAATATTGTATTAAATTATGAGAAATTCCATTTCATGGTGCGATAAGGTATAGTTTTGGGGCAAGTCATTTCTGGGGATGGTATCCAAGTAGATAAATCAAAATTTAATGTCATTTATTCCCTTCCATTCCACAAAAATATATAGGATGTGAGGTCGTTCCTAGGTCATTCTTGATTTTATCATCGTTTCATTTGTGACTTTAGTAAAATTGCACCCCCTCCCGATTACTCCAAAAAGACAAAGAATTTGTTTTTGATAAAGAATGTGAAGAAGCTTCTGATAAGTTAAAATGGAGTCTCAACTCACCCCCGATAATCCAACCACCTCGGTGGGATTTACAATTTGAGCTAATGTGTGACGCCTCTAACTATGTAGTTGGCTCAGTTTTGTCACAAAGGGTCGATCGAGCTCCACAAGTCATAGCCTATGACTCTTGTACTTTGGACCCTGCGCAAGAAAACTACACCACAACTGAAAAATAATTCCTTGCCATTGTGTTTTCCTTAGAAAAATTCTGGTCATATATTTTGTAGTCCAAAGTCATAGTGTTCTTAGACTACGCAGTCCTCCGTTACCTCCAAAAGAAACCAGAAGCCAAACCATGTCTCATTCGTTCGATGCTCCTTCTTCAAGAATTCAATCTAGAAATTAGAGATAAAAAAGGAGCATAGAATGTGGTGGAAGACCATATTAGAAGGATTCCCCCATCCTCAGTAATAGACTCATCCCCCTGTTTTCCCATTAATGATATGTTTCCTTATGAGTAATTGTACCGAGTGCAAGATTTTATTCTTTGGTATGCTGAAATTGTAAATTATTTGGTGTCATCTTGAATTCCTACTGATTTCAATAGAAACCAAGCCAATCGTATAAAACATGATTCCAGTTGGTGTATTTGGGATAACCCCTGCCTTTGGTGCACCTTTAGTGATAAATTACTTAGGCGTTGTGTCCCCAATAATGATTTTCATTCCATCCTTATATTCTGCCACACTCTTGCTTATGGGGGCCACTTTGGTACCCAATGGACTACTCTCATGGTCCCTGATTCTGGTCACTTTTGGACAACACTTTTTCATGATGCCCATGATTTTTGAAAATCTTGTCCTCGTTGTCAAAGAATGGAGAATGCCTCTAAAATAAATTAAAATCCACAACAACCGTTGCTCTTTCATGAGATTTTTTATGTTTGAGGTATTGACTTTATGGGGCCATTTTCTAATTCCATTGGACTCTTGTACA
Organism: Viscum album; assembly: GCA_963277665.1. NCBI lineage: Eukaryota > Viridiplantae > Streptophyta > Magnoliopsida > Santalales > Viscaceae > Viscum > Viscum album. Next base: position 1,143,965,136 of record OY728157.1, on the reverse strand, counting down.
TTATTATGGTAGTTGATTATGTGTCAAAATGGGTAGAGGCACAAGCTACAAGAACTGATGATTCTAAGGTAGTTGTAGAATTTTTTGAGAACCCAAATCTTCTGTAGGTTTGGCTTACCTATGTTCATCATCAGTGACTATGGTTCTCATTTCTGCAACCGAAAAATGAAATCATTTTTTCATAGGTATGGGGTCGGTCATCGAGTGTCTACTTCATATCACCCAGAGACCAATGGTGAAGTCGAGGTTTCAAATAGAGAGGTAAAACAAATTCTTGAAAAAACGGTTCAACCCAATGAAAAAGATTAGAGTCTTCGACTTGATGATTCATTATGGGCCTACCATACTGCTTACAAAACTCCCATTGTAATTTCACCCTATAATCTTGTGTTTTGAAAGAGTTGTCATCTACCAATTGAGATTGAGTACTAGGCCTACTAGGACATCAAACAATTCAATTCTAATCATTCTGGTGCAGGTGCTCAAAAGAAGTTGCAGATTCAAGAGCTAGAGTAAATGAGAAGAGATGCATATGAAAAATCCAGGATTTATAAGGAGAGCGCCAAGGCTTCCCATGACCTTCTTATCCTTCATCGTCAGTTACACATTGTGTAGAAGGTCCTCCTTTATAATGCAAGGCAGAAGTTCCATGTAGGTAGGCTTCATTCTCACGGTTTTGGACCATACACTATTACTAACGTTTCTCCATTTCATGTTGTCCAATTTCAAAATAAAGAAACCAAGAAAACATTCACTATCAATGGGCAGTGGCTAAAGTACTTCCATGAATCCATTCTAGAGTCCCCAATGGAGGAACTCCATGTTCAATAACCAATCTATGAATGAAACTGACCAGGTTTTATCCTTCCTTTCCACATCCTCTTTTCCTATAGTAAGGACACTGCAAACTTTAGGTGTGGGGGGGGGGGGGGATGGGTACATTCCTGGGATAATTTTCATCATTTTTTTCTCTTTAATTTCTTTTTCTACATTCTTTATGGTATTTTAAATTTTTTCCATATTTCTGGGATCATTAGAATTTCCATTTCCTTTCTTCTTTCTTCCCATTATTGCCTTATTTATGGTTTTTTCATTCTTACCCCTATCAAAAATTTCAACATTCCATGATTCGGTGTCCATAAAAGGGGGAAAGTAAAAATACCATAAATAATAGTGAAAAAGAATTTTTGTATGAAGTTAACATCTGGGAGTTATTTTTAGTGAATTGGTTTTCTGTCAATGATATAAATGGTTGTATCCCTGTGAAACATTTGAGATGATTGATGCCCCTTGTGTAAGTAGTTTTTGGAAAAAATGTGTCACTAATATCTCTGTAAATTTTCACACAAAACCATGAAGTGTGAATATTTCATATGTAATATAAGGTAAATATATGTTAGGTTAATATTTTTCAGCATTAAATGATATTTTCATACGTTCTTTCCTTTTCCGATCTGTTTCATTACTATATAAGATTGACCTATTCGTGTGTACCTAATGTATGATTGTTGTATGCCCTAAAAAAATTGTGCCTTGGGCAGATCAAAAGCCACTCCTCCTCAACCTTTTATCTTATTATAACTATTTCAATTAGTGTTGTGAGGAGATCAAACTAGGTTTGAGAGATGAGTGTGAGATTTTTTTCAAATGAAACATCAAAAAAAATGATGAGAGTGATGAAATTTAAAAAATATGGGGATATCTAGGTAAGGAGCTTATGGTTTGACTTCCGGGAATGCATAAGTGAGTGGGTCTTGAAATATGATTGCAAAGGATGTAGGACGGGTTCAGTGAAAAATCATTTAAAGATGAATAATGTTAAAATAACATATATTTATTTTATAGAAAGTGAAAAGAATAACATGGAATGGTTTTGACACACACACATGGAGGGTTAGTGGAAAGGTTGACTTTTTAATTCTTTGCTCAGGTTGGTGTCATAAATCTCTTTGAATTTTATTATGATATGATTTATGATACATCTTCTTCCATTTTCACAAGGAAGAACTCCTGGGTGTGGTTCGTTCATTGATCTCATTACTTTAGTGAATTATTATTTCCTAAAATGTTAATTCTTCATGATTTTGAGAAGATATATATATGTGCATCATTTGGAAATGTTACTTTTCCTAGGAGTGCAAATGTTTTGGTGTGGGGGTGTGATCGTACTACGATTCATTGTGTCATTTTCACCCTAACACCATTGTATTAAACTAAATTTGTATTGTAAATTCCAAAAAAATAATAAATTTAATTCCATGTTTGAATCATTTATTTTGTGTTTATCTCTATTAAAAATTCCAATTTTACTTGTCTTGAAAATTTCATTGAAGGGGGAGGTGATTTGAAGGGCCCTCGATGATGTCCAGGAAAAATGGGCCAAACTGCGTAGGATCCAAGCACATCAATGGATTAATCCACACACTACTACTAGACCGTGCATCCAATTAGGCTGACATTTTTTGGTCTGGTCCAAAACCTATTGGTATAAATTTTATATGATGAAACCAAAGACTCATTCGGTTATCTGATGGCCTTTCCGACCTGATCTGCCCAGAATACCAAATCAGCATGGATTCAAAAGTAGTGCTCTGTGATCTGTCCATATCTCGAGATATAGGTGTTAAAAATTTGCCCAAATTTTGGTGGATACATCCAGGATGTGGGCCTACAACATTGTTATTTTCCCCAAATCAAAAAAAGGATTTATAGAGGTCTAAACATCTGTAACAACTGGTATTAATAATTTTGTTTTCTCAAAACCACCTTCCAATTTTCCTATAAAATGGCACCTTCAGCTCCTCATTTGGAAGTTCGACTAGGAGGCAAATCTTTGGTATTTTAAAGACCCAATGGAGTTCTCTCCTCATACATGAATTCCTGGAGGATCCTATCATCATAGGGGTATCAACAATGAAGAAGGAGTTCCACCTGAGCCTTCCCCTCCGCTCGATGGCGAGCTAAACGGTGGATGATAATTTAGAGGGAGCTACACTTACTTGGGAGGGATTTCCAATACATCATAATCTACTGGTTTTGTGTAATTTGTGTCTGGATTATTTCAATTATGTTTTATGTAAATATTTTTCTTCTCTGAGTTCATTTTTTGGATTTAATTAAGTGAAAATCTTTTCATTTCAACACCATTTGGGTTGAAATTTCAAGTGGTAAACATGAGTTGTTCCGATTGGGAAACACAAGGATCCTATTTATCTCACACATACAAAATATTTTAGTATGATTTGGTAAACTTTAATCTATTCTAGAAGTCCAAAACTTCACAACATGATTGATTGGTCACAGGTTGGTACTTTGTGAAATGTTTAGAGAGGCAAGAGGGGAATCAAGATATTGACAACCCTCATCCAAAGAATTAAACAAATCCATGTGAAATTTTCAGAACAATGAACTATCTAAGATGTGTAGTGAACTTGAATTGATCTCCTTATCTCATAATTCTTAAACCACCACCTTATTTTATCAACTATTAAGCTCTTAGGTTAAGTTATTTTCTTTAAACTGTTTTCAAAATCACCGCCTCTTTTAGTAATCTTTATTAAAAATACATACTCAAAACCTATCAATGCTCTTCAAGAGATGACCTAGTGTCTTCCCTAGACTATAAATTAACCTTGAAAACATTATCAATTTGACGTGTCATGACAGTGTGGTCAAATATATAGATGATTTATGAGGAAAAAGTGAAATTATAAATACAATATAGAGGTTCTTCAAATTCCAAAACCCCCTCACCTTTGTTCAACATCCCTCAGGCTCACATCATTAGCACAGATTCTATGGTGACTGCCAGTAGAAACTCTAAATGTTCCCCAGTTCACTCTCTAACTAGGGTTTCAAGTCACAGGGGAACATACTCAGGTCCCCCTTGGGTCTCATCAATGATTACTTTCCTTTCTAGGAAAGTCAAAATATAGAGATAACCTAAATCCTATTCACTTTCCAAAGAATCTTAGGTCGGCCCAAACACATTACCCATCTGTCGGTCTCCACAGGTTTAAACCACCCATGTAGTCTCATCCTAGTGGGGGAAAAAAACTATCCCCATAATCTTTACAATGATCCCAACAGACCAATGGTTTCTTCCATGCCCAACTAATTTTCCATGTATCACAAGTCTCATTTTTTAATTTAAGTTTTCATCCACTAGAAACCAAGATATACAACGAACACATGAGGGTCCACTAATGCCACCAACACCTTTTACATTCAATCATAGGATTTAGTTTTTATTAAAAACATTGAAAAGTTTTAGAGAGGAACAAAATAGAAATTAGTGGGGCCCCACATACCACATTTATTTAAATAAATCCATAATACAATGGGAGGATGAATAAGGACCACCTATTATAAACTGAATTGAACCCTCTTTTCAATGGTGATCAACATCTCCCACTGAGGTTTTCCAAGGGTATTTGTCCATTATCCAAAACATAAAGGCCATGTATCATAACCAAACCACCAAATTAATTAATTATAATAATTTTTTAATTAATTAATTAAATATAATTAATTTTAATCAAATTTACATTTTAATTCAAATAGGGATAATGCCCAAATTATAACATGTAAATCACATTGTACAAAAATTGTGACCAAACTATATCTAAAAACACATCTTAGGCTTTAAACCTCATTCAAAGTGAAACCGTTATCATATGTTGAAAAATAACAATTAATTTCATTGAATTTAATCATGAAAATCTTTAAAAAAATATCTTGGAGACAAAACATAAAGAAACCCCTATTGAAACATGTTGGCATCATCTTAAGGTACCCTCTATAAAGGTATCCTTAAATCCCCTTAATGATCAGTTGATTTCACTATGATCTGGTGGAATCATAATCAATTACATAAATTTTAGAAAAATAGTTATTAATAATGGTGAGTAGTAGAAGAGATGTATCAGAGATGAAAACAACCTTTTAATCACCAAACAAGGTAATAAATTTTTCCCCAAAACAATGTGTGAGAAATATCAAAATGGGGGGGCTCATTTGCACTTTGTGTTCTATATGATAAGAAAGGGGCACCCCCTTTTAGTTTTGTAGGGGTATAAAGGTAAAAATAATTCTCCAATAAACTTCATGGCTTGGACTTATGGGTTTTCAAACCATATTCCAACTATATTCTAGGAACTATCCAAGAATATCCATCTTTCATGGGTCAGTCGCATGGTTTTATAAACCCTTATTAAAACATGGGAATTATAACTCCCTCAGGTTGCAACATTTCACATGGTTTGTCTGAAAATTTTCACAAACCATGCTCAAAACCTACAACCCAAACTAGGTTATATAATTTCCCCTTGAAATCTCATTGTTTCCAAAAAACAATATTCAATCCAATTTATTAAACTGTGAAATATTGAAATTTAAATTAAAATCTCGTTATATATGAGTGACATCATTGTTTTTTCGAAATATTTCATCCCAAACCACTTACCTTAGTGAAAAAAGCTCAAAAAATTCCAAATCATAACCTGAATCTCCTGAGTCTCACCAAAACACCTATGATACCATCCAATACTCATTCCATGTCTAAAATAATAACATTATAATGTCACAACTCTTAGAATTCACCTATGAATATCATATCAATATTCCTCTTATCAAATAGTGAAAAACTAAAATTTTTAAATCCCCTCAAGAATTTTCACACCAGTATGGACATGGGTTCTTACAATATCCCCCCAAAAAATTGTCTCATAATTGAGAAGAGTCAATATATTTCTAAAAATACAACCAAACCTACATTGATTGCAAAATTCCACTCAAATGACCACATTGCATCTTAAATGCTTTATATGCCTCCTTAGCACAACTCCATACACAAGGAATTGAGTTTGCAAAATCTCTATCCAATGTTCGCATCATCTCGAAGTATCAACATGACACTCCATGACACCCATTGAATTTGAGACACCCACATCTCATCATCCATTTAATAATGTTAACAATGGTTCTCTCCATTTTAGGACCCAATTTACAATGTATGAACACATGTCATGATATTCCTCACCATTATAATTTGCTTCCAAAACTCCAAACCAGCATTATGGGGACATTTCCAACCTGGTTTTTAATTCACTCTACCCAATCCAATGCGAAAAAATTGACAAATAAGAAGTAGTACCCCTTGTACTAATGATCCATTATAAAAACTAGATCATCCTTCACCCAAGAACAACATGAGAAATCAAAATTTTCCTCAAAAGGCCTAGTCCATGACTAAAACAACTCATCATATCTAATATAACATTCTCAATGCTGTTTTTAGATCACTAAATTCCATATCATGAAAAAACACACGTCGAACCTCCGTTGTCTGACCCTTCCTAGAAATGACCAACTCCCACTATTGACTCGTTACAAAAAGTCATAGTCAAGATGATCTTAATCTCAAATGATTTCCTTGATCATAAAATCATGCTCACTGAATCCTACACCCAACTCTCAGTGAAAATACATATTTGGGTCTATAATCTATCAAAACAATCATCATACACTACAAATTTTTTCGATGAAAATCAAATGAAAAAACAGATGAGATTATGCTAAATCAATCCGGAGTCTAATGAAAATGGACTGAATTAAATCTGACATCCCTAGGGAAATAGTCCATAAATATACCACTGTATCTAGATGAAACCAGATCCATTTACACATCAGTAATATAATTCTATAATAACCATTCATTGACCAGTCCAATTATATTTGATACCCTTCTCTAATGTGGATTGTACTCTCAATGTCAATGGCTCACTCCCCACTATACAGTTGACCTCACACATCTCCTTAAGTGAAAATCCAATAAATTCCATCATTTTACTCCTTTTTATCCTTTTGATCTATGATTACCATCCTGTCAACATTTGAAAAATATTTCACCCAGATCAGTCATTCCACCACACCTATTATTGGACCAACATCTATTCTACGATGGATAGACATATCTTATTTTACTAGAACCCTAATAAACCAAACCAATAATCATTTAATAAACTCTATGAGTCCTTGGATCACACCAATCCAATTATCTATTATCAATTTCAATTGTTATTGTGTGAAATCAAAACATACCATTTCTATATCATACAGTGTAAAATAAATATGATCTCATATGAAATGATCACACCCTCATAATCACACTCCCATAAGTCTTAAATCATGTAATTAGGTTAACATGAAAAAAATATTGTACATGATCTATATAATTTAAGTAATTTAATCCATCCAAAAACTTATATGACACTTGGAGATGTTCGAAGTCATGAGTGTCCACTCATACTCTCACGAAGCTACTAAAGTAAATCTAAAATCAATAGGATCAGGACCTTAAGTGAACTTGTCCTCAAAACCAATTTCATCCAAAAGCTTTAGCTGTTAACGTTATCTTCTATGAAATAAAACCCAAGGCTCAACCATGCCTTTTAATTACAAGGGCACCCTCAAGAACTATCTTACACCTCAATAAAATTTCCCTCACCCACAACACTGGGAAAAGACCCACTAAAAGATAATTTTGCTCCAAGGATATCTCGGTTACCACCTATCCCAAATTCATGTCTCAACAAGTAATAACTCACTTGCAACCTCATGTACCCATCTCAAAACCCAAGTTAGTGTACATAATGATATCTACTCAAGGGTATTAATTATACATAAGTTAATTACATAATTATTAATCATCAGTCTACAAGGGCATTTTTTATCATAGAGCTTTCATACACATGAATTCCCCCTCAATAATAATAACTTCATGAGTTAATATTTAGACATATATGAACATTTTCATAGATGTTCTACGATAATAAAACTACTTGACATTTTTCAATTAAGTAGGGTTCCATTCCAAGCTATATGGGAAAATTATATAGATTATTACGGACACATTAAATAAACAAAAAAAATTTATTTTCAAAACCATAATTATAATTACACTCTGTGGTTTTCCTTTAAGGAATCATTTATCTATACCTACCGGAAATGGTCATTATATGTCCATTTTACTAATGGACCACATCAATGTCATCAAGATGGATCACGCTATAGAAAAACGTTACCATCCATCAAAATAATATATATATATATATAAAATTTCGACCAACTGAGTTGAATTCGATGAAGTAATTATATGTAAAAAATCTATATGTTCAGTTGTTGACACTTTATACAACTGATCCTTAGTCTTTAGTGACACTAATCACACTAACAAGATTGTATTTCATGTGAACCCTTTATAAAAAATATGATTTATGAACATCGGTCACTTAAAAATTGTCCAAGGGCCTAAAATTCATAATAAGGAAAGAACATAAACATCTATGAGGTTCACTCACGGAGTAAATAATATATAAATATATCGTTGTAAACCAAAACAACAATCCCATCAACTGATCTTGTGTTCTCGATGCACCCGTCTCATATCCATCACAGGCTCTAACAAATTCATAAATTTCTAGTATTCTAAATCATAAAATATTAGGATGAGATGAAATAAATATCTAATGTAAATTTTCAGTTGTAACACCATGAGTTTTTATGACTCGTTTTTTTGAATAAATTAAATTTCATTGATGGCTTGCATTACATGCTAAACCATGTCGAACATTATTTATATGAAACAACAAGTTAATATTGTTCTACACACAATATTGAGTTTAGATTCATGTACACACACGGATTTTAGATTTTTTTAAATTTTCAATACCATGTTTATATGGAATTATAGGAAGCACCGAGCTTAGATTTACATACACAGATTACTATGATTAAACGAAACATGACATATTATTAAAGTATTATTATAGTTATCACCTAGATATGAGAATTGAGGGTATAAAGGTGATTAAATAATTTATGAAAATAATATTTTTGAATTTTTCTAAAATGAATTATTCGGTAACTATTTAGTTATAAATTACGGAAATAAATATTTTAAAATAAATAAATTCTTTTTTTGATGAACTATTTCTCTATAAACAAACATGTTTTATCTCGATAAATTAGAAAAACCACATTTGATTAATTATTTTCATGATAAATATATATATATATTATTATTTTCAATAAACTGTTTAGTGTTTAACTTAGGAATTTTCAAGGCAAAATAGATGAATTATTCCAATTTCATGCATAAAAGATGTGTTTTTTTAAAATAAAAATTTACCAACTTTTAAGGAAGAAGTAATTTCCTATCTAATTTTTGAAACTATTATAAATTTTATTAGAAAAAATAATTTTCTTTAAATAGTATCAATTTTTTTTATTATGGTTACTTTTTGGTATTTTTTTTGAAAATTTTTATTTTTTGATGAATAATGGAAAATACTGAATTTTAACTGAAAACCGCCTCTTCGCTTAATTTATTTATAAAGTTAAATTATATATAAAATTATTTTTAATGTATAATTAGATCAATTAAAAAAATTAATCCAATTTAGTCCATTTGAATAAATTTCTCATTGAAATTGGATAAAAAACATTTCAAACTTTGGAGATTATCTTCTTATAAACCTACTTTCTTGATATGTCTACAACATTGTTTTTAAATTAATTCATGCCACTAAAATTTTTCTACTTTGTAAAAAATATTACCATATTTGAAATAAAACTAAATTATTACTTTTATTATGGTTAAATTATATTTTTACCAAAATATTAATGAAATAAATTATAATTAATTATAGTGATTAAGGTAAACATGAGTTTACCTAGTCATTATTGTTAAAATATAGAGTGTGGAGATGGCTCAAAACTTGTGAAAATACTATTTTTTAACATATTTATACCATATACCCTATTAGATCAAATATTTTTTATTATTTTAGGAACATATAGTAAAAGAGACCTCCCAATAGTGTTTACTTTTTGGTATTTACAAGAATTCCACTCCTCATTCACTATAAAAGGGAATTCACTCCCCCCACTTCTTAACACCATATAATAAATTTGGATAGAAGAAACCCAGAAAAATACCACACTAAATTCCATAATCTCATCCTATTATCATAACTTTTGTCATAAATCCAATCGAGTAAGTCCCTTAGTGAAAATTAAAAATGGTTACCTGAAGAAGAAGTAATATTCATCAACGTGAAGTTTTGTTTTGTATCCTTCTCAAAACACTTAAATTGTAATTATACCATTCTTATATAATAACATAAATATCCTAAATATACTGATATTTTGTTATGTTATGTCTAATATGTACAAGTTTACACACATTTATCAAATGGGATAGGGAATCATTGTTTGTGTGAAAAAAGACTACTGCCTAAAAAATTGATGATGTTTTTTCTTCCATTACAACATGTCATGGTTTGTAATAATGATGAATTTAAAGTCTATATATTATATATATAATTTTTTATGTCTATATACATTTATAATAATTATATAACACATACATTCATGTTTTCCAATTTGTGATAATATGATAATGTCATTCGTGTCTATGACGGACTACCACATCATGAAGCAATGTGATTCATTCATGATTTACATGGAATGTATTACGAATGTGTTTAATATAAATAAAATATACATATATGAAATAATAATAAAAATTTAATGATAATATATATATCATTTAATTTTCCTTTATTCAATATGTCAATAAGAGGGAAATAATGTTCATGTGTATGTATAACCAATCCTCTCCATGAACAGTGTATTTCACTTACTATTTATATATTTTATAAATTATTATAAATTGAAATATAATAAATATAAATTATATTTATATCATGTTTTAAATTATTGAAATTATAAAATCATGACCAAGTAATATGACAAAAAATAACAAGTCAAAATAAATACAAAAAACACATCGATTATTACATGAATCATAACTATAACATGTAATTATTAATAAATGAGTAATTTAAAGTCATAATAAAATCATATATGGTATGATATATTGGAATATGGTTACTCAGTATATATATAATAAACTTATATTTATTACACATGAGGTTTGGATTTGTATGAAGTAAGTCAACACTTAAGGTAAGGGTATTTCTAGTCTAACTTTTGTGTCTGTCAGACTTGTTCCATATACACAACCCATTCCATTTTGGGGTGTATATAATTCCCTATGAAATGTTATATCATGAATTAAATTTACATAATGTTATATAAAGTTTCAATTGATGTTAGTCTTTCACAAATCTCATGATTTAATAGTTACTCAAGTGGTAAGGGATTTCCTTCCAAATTTTTACTTCTATGATTCAAACAATACTGGAAAAAAAGCCTGTACCAACAATTCTCCAAAAAATTATCAGTCAGGTCACCCTTGAAGCCATGGTTTTTTAATCTATGGGAATAGGTTTCTTGGTAAAATATATTTTTGGGAATGACATATACCCGCATTTCTCTAAAAATAGTGGGTATAAGTTACCCCAATACCCATCGTTTTTAAAAACTGTAGGATATGTTTTATAGGAAAAAGAATATGTGTTATGTACCTATATCTATGTTTCTCAAAAAGGGTATATTTCACCCCTATACCAAGGGTTTTTGTATTCCATGGTAATTGGTTACGTGGAAAAAATTCCGGAAAACCTATACTAAGGGTTTGACCAAACCATAACTATATGTTGGCCCATTATGTTTTCCAAATAATTTTTATAATAGATAATTCAATATAAATAAATTTTCATATTTATAAATATATAGTTTTTTGAATATTAGTAAAAAAAATTTGTTCTAAGATAGTGGTAATGTTTTTGGATTATAGGTGGAATGTATTGTAATTAAATTCTTGCAGGTGATTTTTTTAATACGGACCTATGCCCAAGGATTGACCAAACAGTGGGTATAGTTTGATCTATTATTTTTCCATAATAGTAATAATAATAATAAATAATTTACTTTAAATAAATATTTATATATATATACATACATTGTTTTTTAATATAAGAACAGTAAACCTATTTTAGGATAGTGGTAATGTCATTGGAGTGTTTGTAAGAGATGTTGAGATAAAATCCTAGTAGGGTAATTTTTTTAAAAAAAGGACCTATACTCACAGTTTGAATGAACTATGTGTATATTTATATACCCACGGTTTGGTTATACCATGGGTATAGGTATTTTTTTTAATTTATTACACCAATCATTTAAGAACCATGGTTATAAGTCTATCCTAATGGCACCCAAAACCATGGTTCCTAAAACCGTGGGTATAGTCAATACCCATGATTTTAGGAGCTATACCCATGGTACTAAATGGTTGGTATATGGTGTTTTTTCAGTATAAACATGTCACATTGACCACCAATTTATTTTGTATAGATAGTGTACTACACATGAATATATTTTATGATGCCTCTAATTAGTATTATTTTTATTTACATATCCATTCGAGGATCTATCTTTCATGTTTTTTATAGATAAAATGTTATAAATGCAATAATTGAATTTATTTATCGATTCTCATTCTTTGACATATATGTTATGTTATTCTCATATATTCTTTCCCGATGTGTATATACAACCAGTTTCACATATTATATCATGAGTCTTCAAATTAATTATATTTTATATTTCATTGTATGTTATTCATTCATGGGTATTATTATTCAAAGTTACCAAAGTAGTAATATTTTATTACTACAGTTTCATTATTTATCTGGATTATTTATGATTATGATTATTTTTATGAAATATTATGATCTATCTCCCAATAATTTTCATTACTATTCTTCCCCTATGGTTATTCATGATATTTTTAAATAATGGGACAATTGTTTCACTCATTGGTACTTAATATTAATTATAAAGTATTTTGAAGAAAAAATGACCTTATTTCTCTATTTTGTCAAAAATCCTTTTTATTCAAAAAACCCATGTTTTCTAAAAATATTTTTTTAATTTTTTTTAATTATATATGAAGAAAAATTTCAATGAAAAGGATCTTAATTTTTTTTGTTTTAAAAAGTGTTTAATATGGTTTTCAAATCATCCTTTATATTTTTTCAATGTTGATTTCAAAGAAAATGCTTTTCAAAATGTTTTATGTTTTAAAAAACATTTTTTAAAGAGAAAATGATATTTTCCACATGAATTTTTTTTTAAAAATTATTTCTCTAAATTATATTCCATATAATATGATGTTCTTTTATATAGTTTATGATTTAATGGGGGTGTTATCCAAGGACACCATTATTATTCTTTCTTTGAATAGTTTATGTTTAAGATGAAAAATTGTTTATGAAACCCATTTTTATTCCACATATTATTCCATGATAAAAAACGTATAAAACTAACTTCCTTTCATAGGTAATTCTATGAAGAAATTATAATTAAATATACCTCTTTTCCATTAGTCATTATATGATTAATTTTTTATGATTCTAATTCCACTCCATGGATTATGATATGATGAATGTTTACAATCATGTGGAACACATATGTATGATTTAATTATGTGAAGGGTGGGGTATATATCACCCTCTAATGAATTAGTTATGGATTTTTATCTCATGGGATAAAAATGATAAAAACGTTAGTGGCCTTAATCCTTAATGGGAAATGTGTTCATCTGGATCCACAACTAGAAATAGGTTCATCCTAACCTATAATGGGAAACAAGGGCGTCCTGATCAAAAACAAGAAAAAATTTCATCCTAATAGTATGGGGAATATGTGTGTCCAATTCAACTCTATTTAATGTCTTGATATCTAACATTGAAATAATAAATTTTTTTATTTATATTATAGTGACACACTTTTATGACATGCAATATAGTTCATGATTGATTATTGATTATTTTCACCAATACAGATCATGTTTTCTAAAATGATAAATGATTATACAATGACTTATTATTATGATATATGAATATTTGGGTATGAAATTTGAAATTTTTGATTCATTGTCCAATAAACTTATACTTATCTTATTCTTTAAAATGTTCATATATTTTTATACTATATATTTACCCATACTGAGAATATGAGCTCACTATTTCTTATGTTTCCTTCCATAGGTTATAAAGAAAGTTTTATATAGGATATTAATATGAGGAGGACTAAATAGGAGGATATTTTTGAAAAAGATCAAATAACTTTCACCAAGTTAGAATATTTTGTTCCAAGTTCGAAAATATGTTTTTCTATTATAGTAATCAAACATGTACTTTTCTAATGTGCTGAATATTCATATAAATTAATGTAATATCCATGTATGTTAAGCCTAGGTCACTAAAGTTGGTATAAAGGGAAATTATTTGTCAAAATTTAGAAACTAGGATGTAAAAACATTTAATGAGATCCAAAGGGATATTTTTATGGATATGTCTAGGGATATCTCTAACTCTAAGGATGAGTTAATGTATTGGAAAATGTCCTATAATTTAGGTAAATTATTGATTGAGTGGTTTCCTAAAATAATATCTATTTTTAGACACTACATGTGGATGTGTCTCTGATATAGATATACCTAGGTGTAACAACCCTGAAAACATAGTATTTAGCTATACTTCATCGGGAATCAGTGCATGATAATAGGCCTTATTGCACACATGGTTTGACACTCTTGCAGGATATGCTTTGGAAATTCAAAAACTCATTATATAACAACATGGAAGATTTAAATAATTGATAACTATGAATAACCTAGGAATTTCCTAAGGTGATGTATATAATAATTTAGGAATTATGATTTAGACATCGTATAAGTTATTTTTCATGATTATGTGGGTTTACACTATAATAATTGTTTCTCATGATATGAATTATTATTTTAGTTAATGGATCGAACCTGATGAAACTGTTTCAGTGAATAGTTAAATGGAAAATTCAATGAAGGTATTATTGACAAAGATAACGTTATAGAAGAAGCGATTAAAACCTCACTAAAATGGCAACAAAACCTTGTTAGGACATTAATCATGTCGAGATTCCACATTATCAAAGGGGGGAACAACGTTTTATTGAATATTTTCTAAGTCAATGTTCTCCTTATGTTAGTGGAACAACCAATGACTAGTTTTTGATCAATGTATTTGTATCACTAAAAAGTTATTTTTTATTCTACATTATTTAGAACACAAAAAAGTTATTTTGGATGCCTATAACTTGGAAGGTAAAGAGAATCAATTGTGTAATATTTTCATGAATATGAAGAAACAAGATAAATTTGACTGCATGGATTGGGGAGAGTTCAAGAACTCAATTTGATGTATGTAACTTCTTCATATTCAATATAAAAACTTGATATTGTTGTTTCCCATAAATAGCATGGTTCTGACCAGAAAGGAATGTTATATTTAAGAGGAAAATATAAGAACTAATGAGAGAAGAAGACAAGAATTCCTTTATGATCAATGTATGGGAGAAAAGATGGATGGAATTTATTGAATAGAACTGAAATTGATTTAAATGTGGAACAGTTGGTCATAAATTCAATATATGTCAAAGATATGATTAATGGGATGGTTAATCCAATGGAGGAGAATAAAAAAGTTGACTAATTCACCACATAAACTTTATTTCTTTTATTGAAAGGATATTTGGAATTATTCTAACATGTTCCCTATCTATGGTCGAATGTATAATATAATCCACGAAAACCACTCAAGAAAATTAAAAAAGAAAAAGATTATGATATCGTAATGGATGAAGTGACCCATGATAATAAGGTAATACTTTTCCTCCCCTCCTTATTTGGGGAATTTCATGTTTTATTTTTAATGAATAATCCTGATGAAAATCTTATTTTTCATCCTTTAGTGATATTTTAGGTGATAATATCTCTATACATGGATTCTGGAATAATAAAATCACATTTGATATTCTATCAGAATAATGATAGACATATTTTTCTAATGAAAATTTAATCAGTATAACATAAAACATTACTTAATGAATACCGGTGTACTTATATTTTTGAAGGATTATAAGGCTAACCGTTTAGGGAATGTTTTGAGTTTAACATTGGATGAGGTTTTGGGGATTAACTGTAACCTAACAATATAATGATTTATGCATATTAGATAACATTTGTGAACCATTTTTATTTGGTGATAACTAAAGATAGATAGAATCAATTATCAATCTATTTATGGATTTTATGATATACTAGTACATCGGTCTTAAAAAATTCACCTTCATTTTCTAAGTAAGATATGAAGTGAAAATTGGTCAAGGAACAACCAATTCACAAGATTACACATTTGAAATAGATTGAAATCAATTAAGTATATCTCATAGTAAAAAATTCTTAAACTTAAGGAAAATTATCTTGAAGTAATATTATGTTATATTATCACCATTTTTATTATATCAATGACCTCTTTATTTATAATTGAGTTATGGTTTTATAGGCTCTAACTCTTTATAAATCACCCACATTTCTGTGATCAGTGATTTTTATCACTCTATATAATTATTTGAAATTTTCCTCCATATATTAATATTAACATTTCTCCTATGTTCTCCACTGTTGAAACCTAGTAGTGAGTTACGTTGGGTAACTATTATGTTTCAAACATTCCCTTTTCAATGGATGTTTTTGTATTCATTTTTTTGTTATGGGTTTCTGTGGAAGGAAAATTAAATTATTAAACCTTTGATGAACCAAACAAATATAGAGTGGGAAATTAATTTTAAGGGGGATATAACGTGACACCCTGAGTTTTTAAGATCCATTTTTAATGAATTAAATTTCATTGATGTCTTGCATTACAAGGTACAAAAAGTTAAGCATAATTTATATGCACCACCAAGTTATGTTTTCACTACACACAATGCTGATTTTAGGTTGAGGTATAAAAAAACTGATTATATATTGTGTTACATGAAATACCATGTTCACATTTCATTACATGCAACATGAATATTAGATTTCATTACACGCAACACTGAGTTTAAAAGAAACATGAAAATTTATTAAAATATTATTATAGTTATCACCAAGCCATTAGAATGGAGAGTATGAAAGGTATTAACTAAATAATAAAAATATATTTTATTCATGTTTATAAAATGAATTCTTTGTTAACTAATTAGTTAGAAATTATAATAACAACTATTAAAAAATAAATAATTTCTTTTTTTGGAAAACTATTTTTCTATGCACAAACATGATTTATATCAATAAATTAAAAAAATTAATGAATTATTTTAATGATATATGTATATATATATATATATATTATTAAACCTACTATTTTATTTTCATATTATGTACATTCAAGACAATAGATAAGAATAAATCAAATTTTCCACATAAAAGGATGTATTTTTATAAAGTGTAATTATAAAACATTTTAATTTTACACTTATTTTAAGTATATGTTTTTAAACCATTAAAAATAATATTTTATAAAATAAAATTCATTTTTTAAAACAACATGTAAAAACTACATTAGGTTGAATTTTTGGGATTTAAAAATAAAAACTTAAGTTTTGATAAATAGTGAAAACTACTTAATTTTAACAAAAAATGTCTTTTCACTTAATTTATTTATAATTTTAAATTATATTGAAACTTGGTTATAAATTATAATTAGAAAATTTATACACAAATGAATAAATATTTTGCAATTTTAATCAAATTAACATTGAAAATGGATATAAAAATTTCAATATTTTGGCATTTTCTCTTTAAGAAACATGATTTCTCTTAAATGATAAGCAGGTTTCAATATACCTAGAATCCTCATGATGGGAATAAAATCCAACCATGAATTCCCTTTGTTCAAAAACAAAATGAATTACCTAAAGATGAGGTAACGTTCATCAAAGTGAATTTTTTATTCATAATCCACCCACTTCTATTATTATTATACAAAGATTATATATTGACCATATTAACCTATATATACTAATATGTTTTTGTTTTTATTTTATTACATATACCTTCTCGCACATACATGAAATGGGATACACAATCATCATTCATGGGTGTGGTGGACGACCACCTCACAAACTGATTTCGTTCATTCTTCCATTACCACCATTAAAGGTTGGAAATAATGAATGATTTATGTTTTATATATGATATGTATGTTATTTATTATGTCCTTATGATTCAGTAATTATTATATAAAACATACCTTATTGATTTCGATTTTTTAGAATAAAATAATGTTGTTCGTATATACGAGAGACTACTGCCTCATGATGTGATGTGATTCATTCATGCTTTACATGGAATGTATTAGTGATGGATTTAATATAAATATGTGATATATATATAATAATAATGATAAATTAATGATAATATATATCAGTTTCTTTTATTTCTTTCAATAAGATAAGAAAATGAAAACAGGGTTCACACGTGCGTACGACCTACTGTTTCCATGAACAATTTATTTTTTTTCAATATATATATTTTATATATTATCATAAATATATATATAATCTATATATATTATATTTATATAATTGTTTAAATAATGTAAATTATGAAATTATGATCAAAGGAAGGGGACCAAAAATAACAAGTCAAAACAAATAATAAAAATAATGCATTTATTACCCAAAGCATAACTTTAACCTAGAATTATTAATAAACAGATAATATAAAGTCATAATAAAATAATATATTATATAATATATATGAATATGGTTATTATTTATAATTATAATAAACTTATATTTATTATGAAGGAGGTTTGATCAAATACAAAGGATGTCAAGATATATTGTAATTAGATTTATAGTCTGTCTTGTATTAATGTGAGATTATACCATATTCACTAGTAATTTCATTTGTGTGGTTTATATATTACCCTATCACATTATATTTCATGAATATAATTTATTTAATTTTATTTAAGGTTTTAATTGATGTTATTATTTCTTGGATATCATGAATAAAAAGTTACTCAAGTAGTTTGGTATTTTCTTCCAACATTTTACTTCTGTGAGACACAAGTCACATTCACCACCTATTTTTTTTTGGTATTTGTAATGTCCATGAAATTATTTTACAATTCATCTATGTAAAATTTTTAGTATTTAAATATCCATTTTAGGATCGTTATTTCACGTGATGTACAGTTAAAATGTTACCAATGTAGTAGGGTAATTTTGTCTCAATTTTCATTGTTTGAGATGTACATTATGTTATGATCTTATATTCTTTCACAAGGTGTATATATTCCTATTTTTACATTTATTATCATTAATTCATTCAGCCTCAATATATTTTATGTTTACTTTTTGATAATTCCTTCATGGGGATTATGATTCAAATTATCCAATGTGGTAACAGTTTATTGTTATAATCTCATTATTTATCGAGATTTTTTATGATTATGATTTCATTGATGAAATATTATGATCCATATATCTATTATTATCATGAATGTTATTATCCTCTTGTTATTCATGATATATTCAATTAATGGTGCCATTTATTCAACTCCTGGTTAGTCTGAATAATTAATACATTTTTTTTACGAAAATTCGACCTTATTTCTCTTTTCAGTCTGAAATCCTTTTTAAAAAAATGGTGTGTTCTAAAATATTATTTGAAATATGTTTTAAATGAAAATTTAGGATTATTTTAAATGAAAGGTATGTTAATTTTTTTATGTTTTAAAAATTATTTATAATTGTTTTCAATTATTCCTTTATAAGTTTTGAATGTTTTTTCAATGAAAAATGTTTTTAAAATGTTTTTGTTTTAAAAAGAATTTTTTGAGGAGAAAAGATATTCTCCTCAACAGTTGTTTTAATTGATCTTTCAAAAATATTTTACATCTAATATGAAATCCTTTTATATTTTTTCTTCTATAATGGGGTTATGATCCAAGTAAAACATTATGATTCTTTCTTTGAATGGTTTATATTTTAGATGAAAAATTGTTTATGAAACCTATTTCTATTCCAAAATTTATATCATGATACAATGATTATAAAAAATTCTTTCATTAATGGGTTATTCTATAATGAATTTATTAAAAAACATGTCTCATTTTCATATGTTAGGATATGTTAAAATGTTTACAGTACCCATTTCATAATATGGGTTGTGATATATTGAATGTTTATGGTCTTGTGAAACCCATATATATGATTTCATTATTCAATCGGTGGAACCTATATCTACCTCTAATTAATTTGTAAAATATTTGTATCTCATGAAATAAAAATGGGAATTAATTTTACAGGCTTAATCTATAATGGGAAACGAGTGCATCTAGATTCACAATTGGAAACTCGTGTGTCCTAATCCACAATGGGGAGTGGTTTCATTATAATCATTAATGGGAAGAAGGTGTGTCCTAATCCACTTTGGGAAACTGGTGTGTCATGATCAAATGTGTTTATGGTCTTGGTATTTAACCTTGAAACAAGAAATTTTTTTCAATGTTTATGATGAATCCACACTTTTATTACATGATATTATGATTCATGATTGATTTGTGATGGTTTCTCACATTTATGGATCATTATTTCTCAAATGATAATGTTTTATGTCTTGACTCTTGTTTATGATCTATGATAGGTTTGGTATAAACATTGAATGTTTTTCTATGATTATAACATTCCCTTATGCTTATATTATGATTTAATATGTTCTTATATTTATATATCTTATGTTTACCTATAATGCGCATCCGATCTCACCCTTTCCTATGTTTCCTTCTTTGTGTTATGACGATGTTTTGAAGTATAAAATTATTATGAGTATTAATAATTAGGAATATAATTTTTGGAAACATTAAGGTTCCTTCACCTAGTTATAATATCTTGTACTATGTTTCTAAAAAAACAAAACTATTATGGTCGTAGGGCATATAATTTTGCAATGTTCTGAATATTTATCTAAAATGATATATTATCAATGTATATTAATAATGGGTCATTATATTAATGTATTTCCCCAACCAAATCTATGAAAAATAATTATACTATTAATCAATATGAGATCAGTCGTACCACCCCTTGTACCAGAGGCTTCTAAATAGAATTGGAGTTCTAGGGTAGAGCTGTGGGGAGACTATACCACCTGATCAAAGTGAAAAGTACTAGATAAAATACACAACCATCATATATAAATAAAATATTAGTGTTAATAATATAAATAAATCATCAAAAATAGTAATAATATGAAATCCTTAAGGAGAACAGTTATACAAGGGGATCACCCACTGGGTTGATAATAAATACAAATAATGGTAGAATAAAAGAATAAAATAAAAGTACTAAAGGTTAATCTAAATATCTAATAATATCCCAAAACCTAGTCTCAGAAATTTTTCAAGTTGTTATATCTTTATCATCAATATTATATTAGGCTAATTCCTATAATGTTCCTATTGAATGTCAGAGATCTTCTTGAGTATATAAGTTACGTGACCACCCGAGTAGGGTGAGAGTACACAACCTAGTAGGGAACCATCAACATGGTCCCATACATGACTAGTATATATAGTATATGTTCATGGTAGACTCAATAGAAATAAAAAAATTAATAAAAAATTAAAAAATAAATAATAAAAACACTTTATGCTTCAATATATTTTAGGGTTTCTCTAATCATGTCATAATGGCCATGATAACCATAACCGCCCATGGGCACATGAAAGTTATACTATAGTACCAGTAACTAGTGTCAGTCCTATATCATGTTTTATATTTGAAAATCATGATATGTATAATGAAATAAGATATAAAAAATTATGACACATGCAAAAAACAAAGTGAATATTAGCTGATGTGAATCTTTAAAATATGATTGTTAACAAGAAGGTAATATAAGGACATAATAAAATCATATATGGGATTGGATATAAGAATATGATTCTTTAAAATATTTATAATTGATATACATTTATTGTACAAGAATCTTGTACAAATATGAAGAGAGTCAAGACACAAGGTAAGTGGATTTCTTCTCACTTTATATTTCTGTGAGATACATGCCATGTTCACCACTCTTTCCTTTTGTGTGGTGTATATATTTACCATGAATGTATTATATTAATATTATTCAAATTTTTTTTGTTATTTACAAATCCATTGTATGATCATACTTTCATGGGTTTTATGTTTCATAAGAAACCAAATTGGTAAAATTATTTTGTCTCAATTTTCCTTCCTTGATACCCATGTTTTGTTATACACCTAAATTCATATTCGAGGTCTATATAATTCCATTGTACATGTTATATCATGAATATAATTATTTTAATTATATTTTACACATCATTTAATTTTTGTTTCTTACATGGAGTGTATGATCCCATGTTACCATGTGATACTAGTTTATTGAAACAATCTCATTGCTAATCGAGATTGTTAATGATTATGCTTCTTTGATAACATGTTATTATCTATCTCTCAAAAACACTTGTGAGTATCCTTATCCTTTCAAATTAAATATATAATCATTTATCGTTACTATTTTTTCACACTTCCGTACATAATACAAATTTCAATTTGTTTTTAGAAAAATTTGACTATATTTCCCTCGTCTGTCAAAGAACTGTATTATTAAAAAAATCTAGTTTCCAAAAAAATATTAAAAAATGTCTCCAAATGATCCTTGAAGACAATAATAATGGAAATATGATTTCAAAAATGTTTTATTTTTTAAAATATTTCATTATATGTTTTTAAATCTATTTTCAATGTAAAATGTTATTAAAATGTTTTGAATCTTCTTCTATATGTTTTCAATGAAAATGGTTTTCATAATGTTTTAATTATTATTTTATTTGTTTTCAGGGAAAATAGCTTTCAAAAAAAAATTATTCTTATTTTATATATTTTCCATAAAAATGGTTTTCAAACGGCTTTCAGGACTTCATTCATGTTTTTAAAAGTATTTTCAATTGAAATGGTTTTCAAAAGGATTTAAGTTTTTTAAAAGATATTTTTCATGAAGAAACTATATTTTCATCAAGAAATGTTTTTGAATGATATTTAATAGTTATTTTACATTTAATATGACATAATTTGAGGTTAATCATTCCCTTATATGAATTAATATAAACGTTCTATTCATATTATTTATTGAATGGTTTATTTTTTGACATAATGATGCTTATGGAACATGTTTCTCTTAAACAGGTTATATTATTTTGAAATCCTTTTTTCTTTCATGGGTTATGATTTTGATGAGATTGATATGAAACATATTTATTTTTCCAATAGTTTATATATTATTACATTTTTATGATATCCATTTCATTTCATTGGTTATGATGTTATTGTTTATGATTTTGTGGAACATGTATATATGAATTTACTATGAGGTGTGTGGAACCTATATCTCCCTCCAATGCATTGGGTAAATATTTATATATCATTAGATAGACTAAGATAGTCTTGGGATTGAACAATGACTAATAATAAGGTCATGGGATAGAACCATGACAAACAAGATGGTATGTGGATTTAACCCATGCTACGTAGATGGCCATGGAAGTTAACCACGAATACTATGATAGTATGAGGTGTGGAATCATGCTACTTAGATTTCCGTGGGAGTAAACTATTAATACCAAGATTTTAACACCCCAGGTAAATAAAGAATATGGTATTTTTATATTTATCCTTTTTTTGAATAAAATGTTAATATTATTTTAAAGGGAATGATATGCTCGATGGTGTACCCAATACACAACAACGAGTTTCTTGGAAATCTTACGTTGCACTCTAATAATAAAATAATATTATTTTAAATGGTAGTTAACGCCTAGTCGTTGTAATGGCAGGAATGAACATAACTAACTACAAAATTGTCATACATGTTTTCCAAATATTTTTACTTTTATCTAATAAATTTTAGAGGATTAAAATGCGAATGAATCTAATTTTAAGCGTAAACATTCTAATATTCATTAAAAGGTCGATTAACCGCCTTTTGATGGCGAACCATTTTTAAATCCACTTGTTGATAATTTTATATGTTATATTGGACCAAATAAAATCCTTCTTTAGAATCAGGTTATCAAAATTTACTTTTTGTAGGTTTTTATCATTATTTTTTTGATAAATTCCATTTTTAATGAATAAGTGAAAAATGTTTTATTTTAATTAAAAACATCTTTTTAATCTAATTTATTTATATGATTAGATCATATTTTTAATTGGGTTTAAAGTGAAATTAGAATATGTATTTACCATATAATAAAATGGTGGTCATTGGAATTAATTTCACATTGAAATTGGACTTAAACTAGTGTGAATCTTTTAATAGATATTGTTTCTCAAAAACATGCTATTTGTTTTGACAGTGGGAATTAATTATTAAATTAATTAATGAAACTGATATGTTTTGAATTTTTTAAAATAGAAATCATTTTTTAATTTGGAATATCAAATATATCTTAGGGTGATTTTTTGGTATTTTTCTGAAAAACATCAATTTTTGATGAATAGTAAAACCACTATGCGGTAGATAAAAAACTGATTTTTTGTTTAAATTAAACTTCACCACTTCTGTGATTTTCATTTCAAAAATCCGACATAAGTGGTTGTCATTAGGATGTAAAATTTGGTTCAATGGGATTTAAATAAATTTTTCGGTGAATAGTAACTTTTAAGTTTTATTAATCGCGATTAAAGGTAATTAGTGTAATTTAAGGTAAAGATAATGTTATAATAATATTAAATGACCATGACACATGTCCTACCCTTATTGGATGAGTCATGGCCGACCAATACAATCAATGGGTCAACTTGGGGACCCCATGGAGCCACTTTAGTAGGAAAATGACATTAATAACCTTTTATTTAAAGTTAAAATAAAAATGTCACAAACATGTATTGTTTTACTAAAATAATTTTTACATGGGGTTATACAAGTCATATTTTTGTCTATAAATATTCATTAGAAATATAAAATTATTTCCTACATCATGATATTTTTTTTATTTTTTTTAGACATTAAATAAATAAATTTATTTATGACACCATGATGATGCAGTGATTACCTCATTAATGAACGATTTAAATAAAATGAGAAGATAAGGTAAAATATAAGACATAAACTTGTAAAAAACTTATTGTAAGGGTTTATTTAGATCCTTTATCACCTTAACCTCTAAATATATAATTTTGGGACCTCTAATATCAAAAAATAATTTTATAATAGAGTAACTTTTCAAGACATTCTAGGAGTGCCCCTCCTCCCTCTTATAAAAGGCCCCCCAACTCTACCTCCTTACCCACACCTCTCAAGCCATTGGCTCAGAAAAACACTGATCATTTTATATTTCCAAATCCCTCTATTCATCCTAGAAGCCTTACCTTAGGCAGAAGGCTCTCCAAGAAACCCTTTTGGTTCAAACAAAGAGGAGTTACCCGATTTAAAGGTAATGTCTTCACTTGTGTTATTTTGTTTTATTTTTCTTCTCCGACCCCCTAAACTCTTTTTATTACTTTATTTTTTAAAAACACAAGTATCGTAATGATACTAGGATGATGTTATGTTGAGGATTCGGGATACACTCATATACACCTCCATCTAATGGTTAAAGAATATACTGTTTCTGTGGGTGGCGAATAACTGCCTCACAAAACGATGATTGTTCAATATTCTTTTAGCACCTCTCATAGTGGACATTAAGATGTCACTATATTTATATATCCTATATACATTATGTTTATGTATTCATTATGGTTCTTTATTTTTCATTTATTCCATACCTTTATGGTTTCCATAATGGGTAAACGCGATAATTTCATTTTAGGAAGTGCGGACTACCACCCCCTCAAAGTGATTTGAATCGTTAATACCATATGTGGGATGTATAAAGGATGGATTTAATGATTTTATATATTATATAATACTTTAATTATAATATACCTATGTATCATTATTATTTTTTCATTCTTTTAAAGTATGAAATAGAAATGAAATTAGCGTTCATACGTACGTACGGCTTACCATCTCCATGAACGGTACATTTCATTTCTTATCTCCAAATGTTATGTAATATTATAATTATATATATATTGGATATATATGTCATATATTAAATATAAGTTATTTATATCATTCTGTAATTATAATATATATATACCTCATTTAGTTTTAATTCCATTAATATGACAAAGAAATGAAAGTAGCGTTCATGCGTACATACGACCTACCGTCTCCATGAACGGTGCATTTCATTTTTTATCTCGAAATGTTATGTAATAGTATAAAATGTATACATACTATATATATATGATATTTAAATTATTAATACTATTCTGGAGATTTTTTACCTATAACTACATTGAAAATTCTTTTCCAACAAGTTCAATTTTGACTCATGTACCGAACATCGACAAAAACATCTAATATGAAATCACATTGTTAACCAATTATTATAACATTATAATATGTGATATGAACTGAATAAACATATTTAAAGGATTCCCTTAATCAATTATAAATTTTCCAAAGTTTATTATTCAGGAATAAAAAGAAACGAACAAGACAAGTCGGACTTGAGGTAAGGGATCCTACCTCTCTCTCTTCTTTTTAAGTACTCTCTTTTATGTCATTTATTTTAAGCTCATATTTATTATTTTTGGGGATGTTATTTCATATTCCAAATTCTGTAATTTTTATGTTCATATTATGAGAGACCCTATTTGATATCATAAATCCATTTTTGGAAGTTTTATGTGGCGCCGTCAGGCTGTCGAGTTTTCGTAAGGGAATTTTCATCTCAGTTTTATTCCTATGAGATTTATGCCACATTTTCCACCATTTCCATTGAGTGGTGTATGTACCTCCCATTATTATACTCTTTGTGTAATATAATTTCGTTTATGAGTATTTCTATCAATCTTTTATAGTCCTTATTTCATGGGGTGTACTTTTCAAAATTTACCCAAGTCGTTAAGGGAACCTTTCACCATCCTCTTTTTAAAAAGGATTATTTATGTTATGTCTTTTAATTTACATCTTATTATGTTGGGATATTTTCTTCTATATCCTTATTGATGTAAATTTTATTTCCAAGTGATGAGATACCATTTTATCTCTCATCAACTCAATTATAAATTTTAAAGTGACGTCGTTAGGCTGTCGAATTCTTACAAGGGAACTTCTTAACTCAATTTCAATCTTTTGGGTTAAACTTGTAATCTTTTAATATGTCATGATATGAATATGTGTGAATGACTCTTATTGTTTTACACTTAATATCCACTTATATTGGGTTTATTTATATTTTTCACACATAAATTATGTAATTGATTTATCCTTAATCTAAGGATACCGTCTTCGTAAGGGACTTCGTCTCAATCTCCTTTCATTGAGGAATGTTTTGTTCTAATAAAAGACTTTATTTTATACTCTATATAAAACACCTTTGACTTTTAATTCCATTCAAAGGGAATCTTTTTCTACAAATCATTTCACTAAAAGACAAAATGAATGTTTATTTTAACGTACGCAGTGACAACGACCTTTTCCGTCGCCGCGAGTATTATTTTTTCTTTGGATTCCTCAACATGCCGTAATGTTTTTAAAATGAAATAAATACCATATAATCATTTATTTATTTTGGTATTGAAAATGGTTTTTATAATGGATTTGTTATGTATATATATTTAAGTGATGTATTGTGATCGAAATGTGGAAATTTTTTCTTTCCATTATATTTTTTTGTCTTATAATTTTATAATGGTACTTAGAAATTTGATGGGTGGTTATGTGATAAACAATATGACGGGTGGTGCCTTGAATACCAGGATGGGTGGTTACGTTATAACCTCCAATTCATTTGGTATGGATGTTGGCTGTATGGCTATTCCATGTAGTGATATGTGTGGAAGTCAACCATATGGTTATTCAATTTAAGTATGTTAATGTCCCCAGTTACCTTTATATGTTATGTGTTCATTATATGGGTTTTTGGTAGTGTTTGGGTTACAAGGGATACATAGTTTTCTTTTATTCAGTTAAGAGTATTTACTACTTCATAAATTTGAAAATTATTACTTTGATAAATTATTCATGGTTTACTTGTTATTTTGAAAAACTAACAGTTTTCTTTCGTTGTGTATCCTTTACTAGGATTTATATGATCATCCCATGTTTTTGAAATGTTTTCAACATGACTTAATGATGAATATGTTCAAGGATGGGATCATGGAAAGACATGCTATCTAAAACATGGAACTAGACCTGTTTATTTTTAAGAGTTTTTATTTTATGGGAATTTAGTAGAAGTGTCTTCATTGTAATATTTTGAGATGTTATAGTTATGTCCTAATTCTCTAAAACTCTAAACCTGAAAAGATCCTCTATGTGAATTATTCATTTAATTCAGTATTAAGTAATGTTTTAAGTCCAGGTCCTTATAGTTGGTATCATAGGTCAGTTTAGATAACTTTAGAGGTTAGAGTGTTGTTTAAGCATAAGTGACAAGTTGTGTATAACCACAATGGGTAGTATATTAGATAGAGTCATTTTAATGAATGTTAGAATGAGTTTGAGAAAACTTGGATAACTATATTTTAGTGTTTATCTTCCTCATTATTATATTATGATTTTACTGATATGCTCACACTAACCTTTTTGGTTTTAGTAAATGTCTTGAACTAGCAGGCACCAAAGTAACAGTGGATGTAATGGAAATTGTGACAGTTTTCTAAGTGAGAAATTGAATGATATTGGAGCTACAATGAGAACTCTTGTGTTTATCCTCAACCAACTATTTGGGTTCATGATTTACCACATAAATCTTGGTGATTTTTATAAGGCATCATATATGCCAGAAATAAATCCCTACGATTGTTTAGGTAATAATCATAAAGGTGAGTGTGTTCAAAAACCTATGTGTCAAAGATGTGGAATGAAACACCTAGGAAAATGTTTCAAATGGATAGAAAGATGCTATAGATATTGAAATTAAGTTCATAAAGAAAGAACCTTCCATGGAAAAAGGAAGCATCCAGTTGACTCAAGGAAAGGGAAAAAGTTCTTCCTGAGGGATCAATTGAATGTTTTATATGTCGTGTGCATGGTCATTATGGAAACACATGTCCTACGACGAAGATTCAGGAATGGGATTACCAAGATCATACAAATATTCATTTACCAATACCTAATGACATTCCGATTGAGGATGTAGAAATTGACAATGACCAATCAAAGGTATGGATTATTTCTTAACATATGTTTTCCTATTTTGGAATCTTAGGATATGATTCATGATTTTTTTGTAGGAAAGAAGTATTTCATAATAAGTTGTAAAGGAATGTTTATTGGATCATAAAGAATGTTAAATGAGTAATAAGTCAACATATAAGGAATTCACGAGTTATGGTAGATTTTAGGATGGTGAAATTCTCAAAAGTGTTAAGTCTCTTTGGATGATGGGGTAACATTAGACTTTTTATAGTATGTGTACCCCTAATTTTTGATATATGAAAATTTTATTCAAGGAATAGTTATATCTTCATTTTTCGACATAGTTATAAAGAACCATTTGGGTTTATATGATACTTACTTTTGAGGTAATTATGGGTTACTATATGTTTTGATAGAAAATGAAAGGAATGCGATAAAATTGAGGTTAAATTATGTTATGGTTATTTTTGATGATTTTATCTATTTTTAGGGAATGTTTTGAGAATTATATAGTTTTGGAAAAAGGACAACATGAAGACCATGTGTCAACCCATTGCATCGGAAAAAACTAAGGGAATAGAACCCACAACCAATGTGCGACTGGTATTTATCGCCTACCACTAGACTACGTGAAGTCCCTGGTTAGTAAGACAAATTATTTTTATTTAAATGATCTTATGAAAATAGAATAAGTTGATTTTGGGTTATCTCTGAAAATTATTAACCTATCATGGAGGATATGTGATTAGGTTAATTACTTTTCAATATGAGACTTTAAGAGTAACTGATGATTGGAGATAAATGTTAAGGTTTATCTTAGAAGAGTATGTGTTTAAATCTTTCAGATATTTGGGTTTCAATATTAGTTTTAATTACTTTTAATAATTTTAAGGATATATGTTTATTGAATGGTCTTTGTTGAACTTTGGGTATTGTTTGACAAATTTTGGAGATTAGGAATAGATTTTTTTTATAAAGGATTATCCTTTTTGGGTATTATCTGATCTTGTACTAACCTTTTTGGTTTGTTTTTGGTTTTGGTATAAATACATGGGATGTATATAGTTCTATTTTTTGGATTAGTTGATTCTCTAGAAGTTGATTATAGTGCTCTTAATGTGAACAAGTTATCCTAAATACTCATCTTTTGGAGAAAATATGAGTTTGGGTATGAAATCTAGAAAAAGTTGAAAGTCAATATGACAAGTAAGTATGTTTCCTTATGTTTTAGTTAAGAACATAAATAAATTAATCACTGAAATTTAATTTGAAACAAAAATGTTGTCTATTAACTTTTCATACTGGGGAATCAAATACAGTTTAACCCATCACAAGTTTGTGATTTTCTGGTCGTTAACTTTCTCCTAAACATGTTTTCTATCACTCTCCATTAGAACATGACCCTTTGTTTTTTTCTTCCATATCCATGTTTTCATGGAATCCTAGTATGGGTTAACTCGTGTGACCTTTGTACTTCGCTTTCTTTATTTTAAAGTGATAGTTTTACAGACACTTGTTCCGATGTGGGACTTTCAATGAAGTTTCCGAGCCCAATTTTAAAATTGTGAGGACGCAATTCCCAAAAGGTGGGAAGGATGTTACACCCTAGGTAAATAAAGAATATCACATTTTTATATTTATATTTTTTGTGAATAAAATGTTAATATTAATTTAAAGGGAATGCTATGCTCGATGTTGTACCCAATACGCAACAACGAGTTTCTTAGAAATCTTACGTTTCACTTTAATAATAAAATAATATTATTTTAAATGGTAGTTAACGCCTAGCCATTGTATTGGAGGGAATGAACAGAACTAACTAAAAAATTATTATAGTTGTTTTCCAAATATTTTTACTTTTATATAATAAATTTTAGAGGCTTAAAATGCGAATGAATCCAATTTTAAGCGTAAATATTCTAATATTCTTTAAAAGGTCGATTAACCGCCTTTTGATGGTGAACCCTTTTTAAATCTATTTGTTGACAATTTTATATGTTATATTGGACCAAATAAAATCCTTCTTTAGAATCAGGATATCGAAATTTACATTATGTAGTTTTTTGTTATTTTTTTTGATAAAGTCCATTTTTAATAAATAAGTGAAAAATGTTGTATTTTAATTCAAAACCTCATTTTAATCTAATTTATTTATATGATTAGATCATATTTTGAATTGTTTTTAAAGTGAAATTAGAATATATTTTTACCATTAAATCCAATGGTGGTCATTGGAATTAATTTCACATTGAAATTGGACTTAAACTATTGTCAATCTTTTAATAGATATTATTTCTTAAAAACACGCTATTTGTTTTGACAGTGGGAATTAATTATTAAATTAATTAGTGAAACTTATATGTTTTTAATTTTGTAAAATAGATATCATTTTTTAATTTGGAATATCAAATATAGCTTAGGGTGAAATTTTGGTATTTTTCTGAAAAACATCAATTTTTGATGAATAGTGAAACCACTAAGTGGTAGTTAAAAAACTTACTTTGCGTTTAAATGAAACTTTACCACTTCTGTGATTTGAATTTCAAAAATCCAACATACATGGTTGTCATTAGGATGTAAAATGTGGTTCAATTGGATTTAAATAATTTTTTGGTGAATAGTAACTTTTAAGTTTAAATAATCACGATTAAAGGTAATTAGTGTAATTTAAAGTAAAGATAATGTTATAATAATATGAAATTACCATGAAACATGTCCTAACCTTATTGTATAATTCATGGAAAACCTAGAAAATCCATGGGTCAACTTGGGGACCCCATGGAGCCACTTTGGTAGAAAAATGACATTAATAAATTTTTATTTAAAGTTAAAATAAAAATTATCAAAAACATGTATTATTTTAGTAAAACAATTTTTACATGGGGTTATACAAGTCATATTTTTTACTATAAATATTCATTATAAATATAAAAATATTTCCTACATCATGATATATTTTTTATAATTTTTAGACATTAAATAAATAAATTTATCTATGACACCATGATGATGCAGTGATTACCTCATTAATGAACGATTTAAATAAAATGAGAAGATAAGATAAAATATAAGACTTAAACATGTCAAAAACCTATTTGAAGGGTGGATTTAGAACCCTTATCACCTTACCCTCTAAATATATAATTTCTGTACCTTTAATATCCTAAATTAATTATATAATAAAGTAACTTTTCAAGACATTCCAAGAGTTCCCCTCCTCCCTCTTATAAAAGGCCCCCACCTCTACCTCTTTACCCGCACCTCTCAAAAATTTGGATCGGAAAAAATCTGCACATTTTATCTCTCCACACCCTTCTCTCCATTGTAGAAGCCTTACCTTAGGCATGAAGCTCTTCAAGAAACCCTTTTGTTTCAAACCAAGAGGAGTTACCCGATTTAAAGGTAATGTCTTCACTTGTGTTCTTTTGTTTTATTTTGCTTCTCCAACCCCCTAAACTTTTTTTATTACTTTATTTTGTAACAAAACAATTATCTTAAAGATACTAGTGTGTTTTTATGAGGAGTATTATATCTAAACTCATATGCACCTCCATCTAATGGTTACAGAACATACTGTTTCTGTGGGTGGTGAATTACTGCCTCACGAAATGATGATTGTTCAATCTTCTTTTAACACCTCTCATGGTGGCCATTAAGATGTCACTGTAATTATATATGATATATAAATTATGTTTATTTATTCCTTATGATTATTTATTTTTCATTTATTCCATACCTTTATGGTTTCCATAATGGGTAAACACGATAATTTCATTTTAGGAAGTGCGGACTACCGCCCCCTCAAAGTGATTTGAATTGATAATTCCATATGTGGGATGTATAAAGGATGGATTTAATGATGTTATATATTATTTTATTTTATAATTATAATATAACTGTGTATTATTAATTTTTTTCATTCCATTAATGTATGAAATTGAAATGAAAGTAGCGTTCATGCGTACGTACGACTTACCGTCTCCGTGAACATTACATTTCATTTCTTATTTCAAATGTTTTGTACAATTATAAGTACATATATATAATGGATATATAAGTAATATATTAAATATAAATTATGGATATCATTCTTTAATTATAATATATATATCTCTCATTTAGTTTTAATTCTATTAATATGAAAATGAAATGAAAGTAGCGTTCGTGCGTACGTACGGCCTACCATCTCCAAGAACGGTGCATTTCATTTTTTATCTCCAAATGTTATGGAATAGTATAAAATCGATATATAATGGATATATATGATCTTTAAATCATTAATACTATTCTGTAAATGTTGTACCTATAACTACTTGGAAAATTCTTTTCCAACAAGTACAATTTTGACTCATGTACCGAACATCGACAAAAATGTCTGATATGAACTCACATTATTAACCAATTATTATAACATTATAATATGTGATATTAACTGAATATTAATCTTAAAATGTGGTCCTTAATCAATTATAAATTGACCAAAGTTTATAATTCTAGAATAAAATGAAACGAACTAGACAAGTCAGACTTGAGGTACAGGATCCTACCTCTCTCTCTTCTTTTTAAGTACTCTCTTTTATGTCATTTCATTTAAGCTCATATTTCTTATGTTTGGGGATGTTCTTTTATATGACTAATTATGTAATTTTTATGTTCATATTATGAGAGACCCTATTTTATCTCATAAATCCATTTTTGGAAGTTTTATGTGGCGCCGTTAGGCTGCCGAGTTTTCGTAAGGGATTTTTCATCTCAGTTTTATTCCCGTGGGATTTATGCCACATTTTCCACCATTTCCTTTGTGTTTTTTATGTACTTACCATTATTCTACTCTTTGTGTAATATAATTTTGTTTATGAGTATTTACAACAATTTTTTATAGTCCTTCTTTCACGAGGTGTACGTTTCGAAAGTTACCCAAGTCGGTAAGGAATCCCTTCACCCTCCTCTTTTTAAAAAGACTTCTTTATGTTATGTCTTTTAATGTACATATTATTATGTTGGGATATGTTCTTATATATCCTTATTGATGTAAATTTTATTTCAAAGTGATAAGATACCATTTTCTCTCTCATCAACTCCTTTATGTATTTTAAAGTGACAGCGTTAGGCTGTCAAATTCCTTCAAGGGAACTTCTTAACTCAATTTCAAACCTTTGGGTTAAACATGTAATCCTTTAATATGTCATGCTATAAATATGTGTGAATGAATTTGATTGTTTTACAATTAATATCCACTTATATTGGGTGTATTTATATCTGTCACACATAAATTATGTAATTGATTTATCCTTAATCTAATAATACCATCTTTGTAAGGGACTTCGTCTCAATCTCCATTCTTTGAGGCATATTTTGTTCTAATACAAGACTTTATTTTATACACGTTATAAAAAACCTTTGAATTTTCATTTCATTCAGAGGGAATCTTTTTCTATGAATATTTTTACCAAACATCAAAAAAGAATGTTTATTTTAACGTACGCGGTGACAACGACCTTTTCTGCTGCTGCAAGTATTATTTGGTCTTTGGATTCCTCAACAAGCCGTAATGTTTTTAAAATGAAATAAATACCATATAATCTTTTATGTATTTTGGTATTGAATTTTTTTTCTAATGGATTTGTTATGTCAATATATTTAAGTGATATATTGTGATTGAAATTTGGAAATGTTTTCTTTCCATTATATTTGTTTTATGTATTATAATTTTATAATGGTACTTTGAAATTTGACGGGTGGTTATGTGAAAAACTATATGATGGGTGGTTCCATGAATACAAGGACTGGTGGTAACATTATAACCTCCAATGCATTGGGTATGGAATTTAGCCGTATGGCTATTCCATGTAGTGATATGTGTGAAATTCGACCATCTGGTAATTCCATTTAAGTATCTTAATGTCCCAAGTTACCTTTATATTTTATGTGTCCTTTATATGGGATTATGGTAATATTTTGGTTACAATGGATAAGTAGTGATATTTTATTCGGTGAAGAGTATTTACTAATTCATAAAGGTGAAAATTATTACTTTTATAGAGTATTCATGATTTACTTGTTGTTTTGAAAAACTAACAGTTTTCATTCTTTGGGTATTATTTATTGAGATTTTTATGCTCATTCGAAGTTTTTGAAATGTTTTCCACAGGATTTTAAGATGAATAGGGTCAATGATGGTATCAACGAAATACATGCTATCTAAAACATGGAACTAGACATGTTTCTTTTTAAGAGTTTTTATTTTATGGGAATTAATAGAAGTATATACTTTGTAATCTTTATAGATTTAATAGTTATGTCTTAATTCTCTAAAACTCTAAACCTGAAAATATCCTCTATGTGAATTATTCATTTTAATTGGTATTAAGTAATGTTTTAAATTCGGGTCCTTGTAAAGTTGTTATGGGGATTGAAAACTTACTAATAATATAGTCTTGGATATAGTGCCTTTGATACTATGGTTATCATCTTATATAATTATGTGTCTGCCGCAATTCTTATGATATACCTTTGTAATGCTTTCATGGATAATGTTCTTCATTTCCTTATGATTCATATCTTATGAACTTGAAATCTTTAGGCCATGATTCTTGTTTATGATCTTTGTTATAAAAGGTATGATCTTCTATTATCAGGATCATGTTCTCATAACCCTATCCTCATGTTTATGATTAATGGTCTCCCTTATTTACCTTTATTGAGCATCTGAGCTCACAAAATTTTATGTTTCCTTCCCAAGGTTATAAAGATATGTATTATGTATTATGTTTTTAAGATGGGTTATATTGAATAAGAACCTAGTGGCAGATAATATATCTCAGTTATGTACCAGTGATTATGTTTCCTTGCTTTCAAAGGCACTAGACTAGTATGGTATTTGGGAATCTGATTGTATAAGGTTTTATATATTTCTCCATTGCTATGTAATGTTAATTTTTGAAAATCAAGGCTCACTATAGTTGGTATAAGATATAAGGTTTATTTCTCTTTTGTAAACTAGGATATTATAACATTTGTAAGATCTATATGTATATTTATAAGGATATGTCAAGGGATATCTATAAGGATATGTATAAGGATAAATTAACATTTAGAAAAAGGATCTAGAATTTTGGAAAAGGATGGAGTAAGTGGTTTACTATAAATAGATCCCAATATTCATACTACAAGTGGATTTGGATTTGGAACAGATGTACCTAGGGTTAACAACTCTGAAAATATGTCCCTATATTGACTTGAGGTAATCCGGTACACAACAATAGGACTTATTGCACACCTAGTCTGATACTCCTAGGGGATATGCTTTGGGAATTCCCAAACACATTATGAACCATCATGAAGGATTTAAATTGAGGATGTCCATGAATACCCTAGGATAAAACTATATTGTCATATGTTAAAGAAGTATGAGCAATTATTTAGGCACCATATAAGTATTTTTTATGATTATATGGTATCTTAATAAGACAAGTGTTTCTCGCACTATGATTTATGAGTTTAGTCAATGGAGAGAACTAGAATGAAAATAGTTAACATTTAATGTTTCATATTTGGAAAGTATCAGAATTATGTGAATCAATCCCCCAAGTGGAATTATCAAAATGTATATTAGAAAGGTGGTACGAGTATTGGTTATACTTCTGCAGATAAAGAGACATCAAATGACTTGTGAAAGGTTTGTGATGTGTAATGGTTTAAGAATAATTTTTTTATGAATTAATTATTCAGAGATTATGTTATATGAATCGTGAAATATATAAGTTTTTTTAGTAAATTTTATCATTAAGGATTGAGAAAGGCATGTTGGATAGTGATGAATAGCTAGAAATGTTATTGCATGGATAGGTGATATTTTTATTAAGGGAAGGTAACACTTAAATAATGTCTGTCATTGAGTTAATGATTTTTGGATAATGATATAATCAATATGAATAAGTAAATTGGACGGTAAAGATAACATTGTAACTTGTTACTGAAAAAGTATTTTATGTCATCTAGGATGATGTTTGAAACTTCTTTTTTTTATGAATATATCCAATAATCATTGGAATAAGTAAGAATGCATGTTTTACAAAAGGATTTATAGTAATTAAGGGAATATATGATGAGGGTATTCACGGGTTTTTAATGTGACAACCAAGTGGTACCTTGTGATAGATGGGGATCAATATTAATCCGATTTTATTGATTTATTCTTAAAGCTTTGAATTTTCATATATTTGAAGTCATATAGGGTTAAGTATTTATATAATTTCTAATTTAAACATCATATGAATGCATTAATATTAATGTGTTATCTCTATATATGTGGATTTATGAATATTTTATATCATGTTCAGACTACTTTATATTGATGATAATTGATGATATATGGGATAGAATATCATGGATCTCATGATCTTTTAGTGATTCATGAATGAAAAATACACCTTATGTTTTCATAAAAGTAGTGATGTGGATCAAGAAAAAATGGGTTTAGGTTTTACTGAATTCATGAATGTATATCTTTTCAAAAGAATTCACTAACTTTAGAAAAAATGATATTGATACCCAAAAAAATGTTATCTGAGTACCTCTATTTCTGATGAATCAAATGGTTCCTTATTTAATCTAATATTTATCGCTTTCTGATGGTTATCTTTCTCCAGAACCTTTGCTCCATCACTCTCCAGTAGAAAAATCTAGTTATATTTTACATCCATGTCCATGTTTTCACTTCCCATATATGTTACCTTCTGTAGAAACCCAGTTATATGTTACTTAAGGTAACCACTATGTTTCCAACATTCACTTTTTAAAGGATGTTTTAGTATTCATTTTTATAATGTGGGTTTATATTAACAAAACTTTCAATCTATAATCCTTTGATAACCCAAACAAATTTTGAGGGTGATATTCAATTTAATTGGGGTATAGTGTAACACCCTAAGATTTTGTGATTTTTTTTCAAATTAATTAATATGTTTGACATTTTCATTAAAAATAACATTTAAAATAAATTATTATTATTTATTATTCAATTATACAAAAAACCAAGTTCATATTTCACTACACACAACTCTTGGATTTTCTTGTAGTACATGCAAAACGGAGTTAGCTTGCATTACATGCAAGACTGGGTTTTACCACCTTTCAATGGAAAAAATATATTATAACTCAATTTTGAAACTTTAATGAATTTTATTTTAAAAAATAAACATCATTATTGAATTAAAAATGCCAAAATTATCTTAGGGTGAGTTTTTGTGATTTTTCTAAAAAACAACATTTTTGATGAATAGTAAAAAATATTGTATTTTAGTTAAAACCCACCTCTTCGTTTAAA
This sequence comes from Viscum album, assembly GCA_963277665.1. Taxonomy (NCBI): domain Eukaryota; kingdom Viridiplantae; phylum Streptophyta; class Magnoliopsida; order Santalales; family Viscaceae; genus Viscum; species Viscum album. Next base: position 1,143,926,731 of record OY728157.1, on the reverse strand, counting down.
TAATAAATATTGTTAAATGATATTTTAAATTTAATTATAAAGTTAAAATAGATCAATTATAATTATATTAATCCATTTTATGTCATTGAAGTATTTGTAAAATGGAAATTATATGTAAACACTTATTGAACTTTTGAACGTTTTTATATAAAAAACTAATTTTTTCTCCATGTTTGCGGGATAAGCATTAATCTTAATTTTCCCACTTCAGTGATTTGAATTTAAAAAAACAAAAATACACTATTTTAATAAGTATTATGATTTTAATCTAAAAAGGAAAATTCATTTTGAACAAAATGATTTGTGAAAGTGATTAAAATCAATCCTTGCGAATAATGTAAGATTAAGCTTAAATTGGGACTAAACCTCAATCTTAAGGGCCAAAAAGACCTCAAGAATTTTCCAAAATCCATTTTCTTCCAAATAAATAGATCCAATATACTCTTTAACTGAATTTTATGGGTTATTGGGAAGTTCTTAAATGAAATATTCCTATACAAAAGGATATGTAATGAAAAAAGGAAAAAAGGAAACTTTCGTAACCTTTAACATTTATAAAACATTAAGATATGTTCAAAATATCATATTATAAGTTATAAATATCCTATTAAAATATAAATTGATTATTTTTCACATAATAATTTATCAATAATTTTTAGAGATGATTTTTTACATAAAATTCTTGCAAAATGCAAACGTAGTGATTATTTTAGTTAATAAATAACTAAAATGAATGGTACTATTAATATAAAAAGTGAAGTCAATTTATTGAATTATTTTTATTTATTATTTTTTAAGATTAATATATCATTTTATAAAACTTTAATGTTAATTTATTTTAATTCCAATATTAGTTTTATATTTAAAAATTAAAATTAAATAATTAATTCCCAAATTGACATTATTGTTATTTTAGAATAAATGATATAAAATTAATATAAATAACATACTCTAACATTTAATTTTTATGTGTTTAGAAAATATTAAATATGGTATATTAATTCATAAATTGATCTTATATGATTAACATGTTGACCCATTTACTGTAAAAAAACACTTTTAGCACTATCTAGGTTTAAGTAGTGTTTTGCACGACACATGCACTTGTTTTAAAAATTAATTTCCAAAACACATGAGTTTTTTATTATTTTGAATTATGTATTATATTTTTTATTCAATGTCTCAATATTTTATAATTAATATCACTTTATATTTATAATTTTTCGGACCTCCTCGGTCGATTTCATTGTCAAAATCCAGTGTTTGGGGTGTTCTGGGAGGCAATGATGGATCATTTCAAGAGTTTTCCAAAATTCCAGTTTTTTTCAATTAGTTGGTCCTGTTGGTGACTTAGCATTGGTAGGTTGTTTTGGTGACTCAACATCAGTAGATCGCACTGGTTTATCAACATTGGTAGGTCACGATGGTGACTCGATATCAGTAGCTCGCGCTAGTGACTTAGCATCAGTAGCTCGCATCAGAGGCTTAGTTTCAGTATCTTGTGTCAATGTCGGTGTCTCAGTGTCAATAGGTCGGGTGTCGATAGGTTAGTTATCAATGACTCAGGTCAATGATGCAGGCATTGGTGGGTCACATTGGTGACTCACTGTTGGTGGTTCATGTTGGTGACTCACCCATCAGTGAGAAATTTCTATCCTTTTCCAGTATTCTAGTTTCTCCCCTATTATATTTTATTTTGCATAAATCATGTTTAAATCGTTTTTTGGGATTTTCTAATGTTGTTTCAAAGTATATTAATTATATCTTTAATATCCTAATTCTCCCAGAACATTAAAATAGTTAGGCCATGTAATCTTTACAATGATTCAACTTTAATGGCCCTTGAAACCAGTTTCCTTCAATTAAAATAGGATTAGGATATTATAAGCCATGATCTTCTCTTCCCCATGTGTATCCATTTTTTCTATTGGGGAACCCAAAGCCTTTTTCCCCATGGATTCGTTTGTGGTGTTGTGGCCTTCACATTTAATTTCCCTTTAAGTCTATTGGTGCTTGCATGACCCCTTATTTTTTCTATATGAGGAGTTTCCGATTGTTTATTTCTCCAAGTAGGGATTCCTCTATCTCTCATTAATTGTGAATCATGCGGTGTGGGTAAAATCATGTCTATTTTAGAATATAGTTGATTCAAAATCATAATTAAGGGTGTTATGAAGATGAAAGGGACTGTTAAAATAATGTGTATGGCTACCTTAGTAATAAATGAAGGGACATGAAGATGATGATAATGCATGTGTTGTTTTATATATTATCCTTAATCTATGATATGAATTGTGTTGGCCGAGTTCCTCCTAAAAATAATTGTCATTGGTGGTCTCTTCTTGCGCACAAGACCCATGAATACTTGTTGTTAATCTTCTTTTTGAATGTATGTGAATATGAAAACATGATAAATCATGTATATCTAGTCAATTAAATGGTTTATCTAGATCAAACATGTTCTGTGATAACCCCAAAATTATCAAATTTGAATAAAAGAAGGAGTGTTTCCAAATCTGGATACACATTGTTGTTTGGTATGGATGTGTGATGTGTATTGTTTTGTTCAACCTTATATGTTGTGATGGTCATGTGGTGTTGGGGTTGGGAGTGTGGATGTGGGTATTGGGTGATACTGGTGGTGTAATGGAATGACGGGTGGAGAGATTGTTTTACTGTGGAATGGTTGTGCTTTTTATGCAGTGGGATTACATCAGGGCTCTGTTATTATTTTTGGTTGTGGTCTGCTTGTGCAGTTGGACTGAATTCTGGTTGAGTTTTTTTGTTTTTTCTAGATATGGTTCTTTCTATACAGTGGGTCTACTAAAGATGGTTTGGGAAGGATAATTTTGAAAATGGATTGTGTTACCATGCGTGGGCCTTTCCATCAGAGTTTACAGAGTCTTTTGTGAAGCGTGTGTGGGTTGTGATGTTACTTGTGGTGTGCTATTTTGGGTGGTTTCCTAGGTAGGGATGGAATAAATAAATAAATAAATTTTCTAATGTTGAGTGATAGTTGGTTGAGTTAATTGGATAGGGTTATGAATTATTCATATGGTTGGTTGGGTGTTTATGCATTAGAGGTAGTAATAAGGGCAATATTTTGTGGGCTGGTTGTTTGTTTTGAAACCCATACATTGGTCGGAGTGTTTGGTACCTATATATGTACATTTTGTTCCTTATTACTTCTATATGCACCCTACCATGTTAACACCCCCACTGTTATAGGGGAAGGCATTCTTTCCCAACATCCTAGTGGGAGGATGGATGTCTTGTTATTGGATTTTTTCTTCTTCCTCTTCAATTCATTAACAGTCAATGGCTTTTTGGGAAAGTAGTGGTTCGGTTTTGAGGACCAGGTGTCTATGGGTGAGGTTTGTTTCCTAGGTGTCTTCAGGATGAGATGTGTAGTGCATTCCTAGTTGTCTTCGGAATGAGGATTTTGTTTTGTGGGCTAACTGTCTATGGGTAGGATGTGATATGGTTGTGTACCAAGTGTTTGCGGGCGAGATTTAGTACGTGGACCAGGTTTGTGTGGGAAGGTTTTGGCGGTGGGGATTATAGAAGAGTGTGGTAACATCATGAAATTCTTTGTTAGGGATGAGTATTTAACCAGTGGGAATTTGTGAGGGGGTACCCTATCATCAATATGCTTACTATGTTACATTACCTTACTTGTATTATTTGTTGAGTGTTCTTGGTGAGGATGGGGTGGATAGTATGCCTCAATAGGTTCTAATTAGTTTCTTCTATTTTTCTAAAGGGTGCACTAGTATGGTTCTCCAAATTTTGCATGAGTGACTTTGACCTTTTCCTACTGAGTATAATTTTATGTTCACCCTACATATATAAAACATTATTTCTAGATTTCCACAGAGATTACACATACTCTGTCAGACCCTACTAGCATGGGTGTCAGGATAGTTCATATGTATCTAAATATCTCTGTTCTTTTGGTATTTAATTTGGAGTATTTCATTGTATTTCTAGAATTTATTCCTTTAAACATGCATGTGGTATGGATGTTGAATTCATTATATTTATGCCTTGGAGTTTTTTTTGAGGTTGATACATCTTATCTCCCAATCGTGGTTACTATAAAAATGGTAATGCATCCTATTTGTGATATTTCTATACCCTTGGTGTTGGTCGCCACACCGAGGCGAACTGGATGTGGGACATAGGGGTCATTATCTCTTTGTAATCTTTAAGAAGGAAGGTCATGACTCTTTTCCATCTGTTCCCATATCTTGACGAAGAAGGGTTATGACAGAATTGTATTAGAGGTGATTTTTGAGAGATATGATGGATTATGGAGTTAGAAATAGTGAGGATTACATGTTTTAGTAGGGAAATAGTGTCCGGTTATCCTTGTTCAAGATAAAGGACATGGAAAAATAGCTAGGACATAGGAATTTAGTAACGCTAGTGATCCGATGAAAGGAATCTGAGCTTACCGAACGACTAAGTGAGGCTACACCATTTATAGGGTAGAGACCCTAAGAATGGTACATAAGTCATGATGACTTGTGTTATTTTTTGTTTTGGGAGTTTTTTGGAAATTAAAATAAATAATTTAGTAAAGATGAATCCTAAATAAATTTGATGCTACTCGGGATTTGGAGTTCCTTGATACCTTTCAGCTATGGCACCCGGTCATCATCCCCAAGTGGCTTAGGTAGTGGAGGCTCCGGAGGATTATCCAGCTGGTCCACATATGGTTGACCCTTAAGAGGGAGACAACCAGTGGCATAGAAAGTTATGTGCTTTCCTATGACAAAATTTAGGAAAATACAAGGGTAGTGGTTTGGAAAATCAGATATAGAGATAGATAGAGGAGGTAGTGATCACATTTAGCTTGATCTAGGCTTTGAAAATGTATTGGGTTCTATTGGTAGTTAGTTGGATGGGGGGATCTACACATTAGTGGTGTACACTGTACCTGGGGGAGAAAAAGAAGGAATGATGTTCTATGGGTCGATTTTGATAAGGAGTTCCAGGAAGAATTCATTTCTTCCACCATGAATGTTGAGAAGAAAAGGAAGATACTCTCCCTCCTACAGGGGAGTAAGTTGGTACTCGAATTGGGGATCATATTCAAGTATGTCCTTTAATATGCTCTGGATCTCTTTTCAGAAGATGATTATAGGGAGATATGGTTTGCGGATGCACTTCATCCTTCCCTCCAGTACGTAGTTACTCACTTCACCTTCCCGACATACCTAGAGATCCAGAAGAAAGAAGAAATGGTTGAGAGGATGCAGTCATTAGGATTTATTCCTCAAGAGGGGATCCAACAGGGTTATATGAAGGGAAAGGCTTCAAGAAGCTAGCCTCAGGAACCAAGGTCTTTGAGGTTTTAGCCAGCAAGGAGTCGACCTCAAGAGTTGTAGTTTCAACCTTAGAGTCATCCTTCCTTTTCCATAGTCATGTATTTGAGGTTTTTTTCTTATTTATGATGTGGGAACCTTTTGATATAGTTCCTATTTTAATCTCTTTGAGGTGGAGGTGGGAAGGTTCATCACTCATCTCAACAGCAGTTGTCTTCCAAGACATTTCATAAGTAGGGATATTAGGCTCCTTCTTCACTGAGGGGTGATGAAGCAGGAGGAGGGAAACCTCAGGTCATTCCATAGGGACCTCAACCTAGACATGGTCAATGAGGTGGTAGAGAGTAGAGGGTTTGAGGAACTGGGCGTGGTCATTTCCACACCACATAGGAAGTAGTTTCAGTGTGTCCAGAGATCATTTGAGGTACGGTTTGCTTTTTTAGCACTATTGTTTATGCCTTGTTTGATCTCGGATCTTCACACTCCATTGTTGCAATTATTCTAGCACATTATCTGGTACTAGACATAGATATTATTTCTATTACCCTAGTCTTGATTATTCCAATAGGAGGTTAACTATCTTTCGTGATGCTTTCTAGGGATGTAGATTGATGTTGGGACCGTATCAGTCATGTTGAGATCTTTTCCTATTACAAATGAAACTGTATAATGTCATCCTTTAAATATATTGGTTGTACACTTTTCATGCCATTATTGACTAATTCTAAATAATATTCATGTTTTCAGATGTGGATGGACAATTGTATTCTTTCATTGGTGAGAGAAGTTTTCATATCAGTAGTCGGTGTGTGAAGCCTCTTCTTTACTTCTTGGCTGAGCAATTAGAGGAATCGGTGGATGTTGATATGGTGGGGGTTCCCACATATTTTGGGTATATCATTGTTGTATTCCTCGAGTAAATTTTGACTCCACCAACTCAATTTAATTTTGAGTTTAGAAGAGGCTTGTAGCCCGGGGATTCTTAGATTTCGATGCCTCTTTATTAGATAGAACCTTCCCAATTTCAAGAGCTGTGGATATAGATTGACGACTTGATGAAGAAGTGATTTATTGGACCCAGTTTGTCACCATGGGGTGCTTTTTTCTTGTCTAAAAAGAAGGATGATGGATGTATGAGTCTGTGAATATACTATCAGAGGTTAAATCATGTGATAGTCAAGAACTGTTACCATATCCCAAGGATATATGATCTTTTTGACCAATTGAGGGGAGAAAATTGGTTTTTTAAGACTGTTCTAGAGTCGGGGCATCACCAATTGAGGGTGAAGCAGATTGGAATCCTAAAGACTACTTTCATCTACATGTATGGGCTATTCAAGTTCTTAGTTAGGTCACTTAGTCTTATGAATTGACCGACTATATTCATGGGACTTATGAACTCCATAATTTGAGAGTTCATGGAATGGGTTGTCATCATATTCATCGATGGCATTCTGATCTACTCTAAATCATAAGAGGAGCATACCGAGCATCCTAGGAATATATTAGAGGTCCTTAGACACCACAAACTCTATGGAAATATTTCCAAGTGAATTTTTTGGAAAAGGTTGGTCCACTTCCTTGGACATGTGATGTCTCATATGGGGTTAAGAGTGGACCCATCGATGGTCGAGGTAGTTGTTTCTTTGGTAGAACCCAATAATGTGAAAGTGGTGTATAGTTTTCTTGGTCTAGAAGGCTATTACCAAGTATTTTTACCCATATTATCTTGATTAGAAGCTCCGTTTATGGCTATTACTAGGATGTGTCAAGACTTTGGGTGGAGTGAACAGTGTCAGGTAGCTTTTAGCTACCTAATGGAGAAGTTAGAAAGAACTCCCGTGCTCTTTTTTCCAAAGGAAGGGGTGATGTTCGAGGTGTTTTTTGATGCTTCCTATCTATGATTGGGTTGAGTGCTGATGTAACAACAAAGAGTTAAATATTATGGGTCTAGGTTTTCATGTTACCTTGAACATAACTATTCCACCCATGATTTGGAGCTAGCAACAGTCATGTTTTTGCTGAAGTTGTGGAAGAATTACCTCATTAGAGAGGGCATTGTGGTCTTCACAGATAACAAGAGCATGCTGTATATATTTTCCCAGCGATACATGAACATGTAACAGTGGAGGTGGATGAAGTTTCTCCCAGATAATGAATTCTAGATCTCTTACACATTAGGAAAGGAGAACGTAGTGGCCAATTCCTTGATAAAGAAGTCAGAAAATGAGGTAGTTTGAGAATATGTGGACACATAGAGGGCGATAAAGGAATTTGATGACTTTCCCTTAGATACAGGAATAGATGGTTGTTGAGGTTGTCTATTTCAGATGATAGTGCAATCATCTCTGAGGCATAAGGTTGAGGAGTATTAGTGGGGAGACTCAGAGGTGGAGGTGCTTCATGATCGCATTTACCTGGTTGATGCTCTAGAGGGATAGTCAAATGATGGTCAAAATCGCATGTTGTTCTATGAGAATTTGTTTGTTCTAGTGGTGATGCATGTGGGAGTTATCTATGCGTTTCATAGCTATTTCTAGTTATGCACCCTATATTTTTTAAGACGTATCGTGGCATGAAGGAATAGTTATGCTGGCTCTGGATGGAGCAAGACATGACAGAGTTTTTGGAAAAGTGTCTTATGTTCCAGTAGGGGAAGGATGAGCATCATGTTTACAGTGGTTTGTTTCAGCCCCTATATGTCCTCGAGTGGAAGTGGGATGAAATCTAAATGGAATTTGTTATAGTATTATCTAGGTCTTTGGGAGGATGTGATGCAATTTGGGTAATAGTGTATCCGCTAGAAAAATCAGCTGACTTGTTAAAAATTTAGGAGTCAGGCACAGTGGATGATTTAGTGCAAAGGTATGTGGATGAAGTTATAAGGCAACATGGAGTCCAAGATCCATTTTCACAGATTGTGATGCCTATTTTACCTCATGAATCTGTAGGGAATTTCTGCACTATTTTGGCCCTCAATTATTCCTCATCACATCGTTCCACCATCATAAAGATGTTTAAATGGAGTGGACCATCTAGACATTGGAGGATATTCTATGAGCATTAATGTAGGGTTTTGGTGTTTCTTGGACATGACACATTCACATAGTAGTTTTTTCATGAAATAATACATATAACTCTTCCATTGGTTTGGATCCATTTGAAGCCGTGTACGGTAGACTGTGTCGTTCACCATTGTGCTGCAAAAAGGTTGGGGAGGCAGTTGTTCTTGGTCCGAACATGGTATAGAGCATGACCAAGAAGGTGAATCATGACTATGAGATGATGAAGGAAACACAAGACTAGATGAATTCATATTTTGATCGAAGGAGGAGGCTGTTGGAGTTTGAGGTTGGAGGCCATGTGTACATGAAGGTTTCCCCTTCCTCTGGGTAGTAGAGTTTTGTCCAGGGGAGGAATCTTTCTCCCAGGTTCATCAAAACCTTTTAGGTGTTGGAACGAGTTGGTGAGGTGGCATACCAGTTGTAATTTTCACTTTAGTTGGAGAGGATCCACCATGTCTTTCGTGTTTACCAACTTCACGGGTATCTATATGAAGACTCCCATGTAATTGACATGGGGAGTTATATATCAAGGATGATTCATTGTTTATGGAGTGTCTAGTAGAGATCCAACATAATCTTGAGAAGGTGGTCGATGGATTTATGATTCCTTTGGTTTGCATGTTTTGGAGCCATGGTTCCCTAGAGGAGAGTAATTGGGAGTGAGATACACATATGTGTTCCTAGTAACCAATGTTGTTTTGAGTTTTTCTTCTCTTCTTTTCATATGATGCAATGCTTGAAACTTGTTTATGAGATGAGTTGTTCCCTTTTTCTATAAATTATGATAATTTCCTAGAATGTGAAAAGTGGGAGACAAGATTCCTAATAAACATGAATTAATTGATATGCGGTTAAACACATGTATTATGTCAGTGCCACTTAGAGAGAATAATATCTTGATACGGAGAAAGGAATTACTAAATTCATTTGTCCAGATTGTTTGTTATTGTCTGGGGTATCCTATGGTATTTAAGGATAAAATATAAAGTAGGAGGTGTTCTTGGATTTTAGGGTCTCATTCTAGTTTTTGAACAACATAGGTTGGTTTATCCTTGAGATATATGTTATGGGGTGGTTTTTCAGACCCCACTTTCTTCTAGGTTTGGTTTTTAATTCTCAATGGTGGGAATATTTTGAGAGGTATCTGATGTATTGAATCAGACCTCCTCAGTCCATTACATTTTCAAAATATAGTGTTTGGGGTTTTCTGTGAGCCAAAGATGGCTCATTTGATTTTTTTCCCAAAATTCCAATTTTTTCCATTAGTAGGTCGCGTCAGTAACTCATCATCAGTTGGTCGCATCAATGACTCAGCGTTAGTAGGTTACATAGCTGACTCAGCATCAACAGCTTGCATATGTGACTCTGTGTCAGTAGCTCATATCGGTGGCTCAACATTGGTAGATCGCTTCAGTGACTCAGTATCAGTGGGTCAACATCTGTAGCTCGGGTGTCGGTAGTTCCAGCATTGTTAGGTTAGGTGTTGGTAGGTCAGGCATCGGTGACTCACGTTGTTGGGTCACATCAGATAATCTTTATCAGTGGGTCGCATTGGTGAATCTCTTTCAGTGGGTGGCGCCAGTGACTCGATTTTGGTGAGATGATGTAGGTGACTCACATCGGTGACTCACCCATCAGTGATTCATTTCCCACCTTTTTTAGTTTTTTCTAGTTTTCCATGCTTATTTATTATTTGATGTAAATTTAGTTTAATGCCCTATTTGATCATTTCTGAAGGCGTTTAAAAGGATATTAATAATATCTTTAATAACCAAAGGCTCTCAGAACTTTCAAATAGTTAGACCATGTAATCTTGACCATGATCAAACCATAATGTCCATTGAAACTGTTTCCCATCCATTGATAAATTATTGGGATCTGTAAAGCCACAATATTTTATTACCCATGTGTTTCAATTTTATCCCTTTGTGTGGCCAGATCATTTCTTCCCAGTGGAGTCATGTGTTGTGTTGTGGGCATCGAATTTAGTTTCCATTGGAGTCTATTGGTTCTTGCGAGACCCCCTATTTTTTGTTCAAGGAGGAGTTACCATTCATTTGATTCTCCATGTAGGGATTTATCCATCTAAGTTCAATTATGTATCGTGCATGGTTGGTAAACTCATGTCTTTTTTAGAATATAGTCAAATCCAAGTCATAATTAATGGTGTTATAAAGATGAATGGACCTAGTACGATAATGGGTTTGGGAACTTTAGTAATAAATTAGGGTCTTGGAAGATGATGATGATTCTTGTGTTGTTTGGTCTGTTATCCTTGATCCATGATATGAATAATGGTTGTCGAATGCCTTTTAAAAATCATGGTCGTTTCTGGTCTCTGTTTGTGCACTAGACATCTAAATACTTGTTGATAATCTTCAGCTAAAGGACTATGAACATGAAAACATAGTTAATCACGTATATCCAGTTAATTAAATGCTTACCCAATGATCAAACTCATTCTACATTAACACTTAAATTTTCAAAGTTGAATTAAATAATGAGTGTTTCTGAATCTCAATACACCTTTCTATTTGGTGTGGATATGTGTTGTGTATGGTTCTTTTCGACCTTGTGTCTTGTGTTGGTCATGTTGTGTTGTGGATGGGATTGTGGTTATGTGTATGGAGTGGTACCAGTGGTGTAATGGAATCTCATGTAGAAAGATTGTTTGACTCTAGAATGGATGAAATTTTTATGTATTGGGACTGCAATGGGGTAGTGTTATGGTTGTTGGGAATGGTCTTCTTGTGCAGTGGGTGTGCAATCTGGTTGAGTTTTGTTGTTTTGATGGATATGGTTCCTTCCATGTAGCGGGGATACTGAAGATGATTGGGGAGGGAATATTTCAAATGATGATGGTTTGACCTTACATGTGCCTCTCACACGGAGTTTCTAGAGACTTTTGAGAAGTGTGTGTGGGTTATGATGTTACATTTTGGTGTGTTGAGTTTTTTAGTTTCCATGGTAGGGATGGAAGAAATAAATAAATAAATTTTGTAATTCAGAGTGATAATTGGTTGAATAAATTGGGTGGGGTCCTGAATTAGGACTATGTATGGATGTGTGCTTATGCATTAGAGGGGGAAGTAAGGGCAGTTTTGTGTGGAATGGTTTTTTGTTTTGAAATATAATAGGTTAGGTTGAGTGTTTGGTACCAATATGTATACATGTAGTTCCTTAGGATTTATCTACGCAACACACCTATTTTGAGAACTATTTTACAACCCCCCCCCCCATTTTTATGGGGTAGGGTGTCCTTTACCAACATCTCAATGTGAGGATGTATAGATAGTTGTCATTTCTTCTCAGCTCACTCTTCTAGGAATTGGTAGCCCAAGACTCTTTAGGCTAGTATTGGTTTGATTTTGAGGCCTAGGTGTTTGTGAGTGAGATATGTTTCCCAGGTGTCTTCAGGATGAGATGTGTAATGCTTTCCCAAGTGTCTTTGTGATGAGGTTGTGGTTTTGTGGCCCCATTGTCTGTAGGCTATGTGGCATGGTTTTGGACTGGGTGCTTCGAGCGGAATATAGAACATGATCCAAGTGTGTGTGGGCAGGTTGTGGTAGTGGGGCTTGTGGAAGAGCGTGGAAGTGTGAGGAAGTTCACTATTAAGGATGATTAGATAACCAGTGGGATGTGGTGTGGGTATGATATCATCTTTGAGATTACTAATTTAATTCACTGACTTGCATTATTTGGTTAGCGTTCCGTGGTGAGGTTAGAGTGGATAGTATACCTTGTTTGGTTCTTTTGAGAATCTGTTGTTTTTCTCATAGGGGAACTAGTATACTTCTCCCACTTAATCACGAGTGACTTTGGACTTTTCCTAATGAGTATACATGTATTATCACCATATATATATATATATAACTATTTTGAAGTTTCCAAAGAGATTATTAGGATGGTGCCATACCCCACCGACTTAAGTGTGGGGCTAGTTCTGGTGTCGTTTCTTAGATTTGTTCTTTTGGTATTTACATTGGAGTTTTGCATTGTATTTCTAGTAGTATAATATTAAAAATGCTTGTGGGATGGATTTATTTTCTTTTATATATATTTATTGGAGGTGTTTTGAGGTTTATTCATCTTACCTCCCAATCTTGGTTACTATAAAAAAATTAATGCCTCCCATGTTTTGAGATTTGCATACCCTTGGTGTTGGTCACCACCTCGGGGCCTACTAGATGGGGACTCAGGGGTTATTATATCTTTTTCATATTAAAGAATGAATTTCGTTTTCACATTTCTATATCTTCTCTCATCTTATATAAGGAGGGTTGTGATAAGGTTAGACTTAAGGGTTCAATAATTATGGTTATAAAACTAGATGCTTTAATAAAAAATAAGATATTCAAATTGGGGAATCTTAGATGTTAGGGAGCCAAACTAATAAAATGAATAAATTTTTATGTGGTGGAGGCCTTTCATGGATATTATTTCCATTTACTCCATTATTTACCCAATTTGGAACCACATTATGTAAATGATACCTCCTATTATTCAATACTTTAAGGTATTTACAAGAGTGTCACTCCCCATCCACATTAAAATTACAAGCACTCTACCCCTTCACCAAACCTCTCAAGACAATTTGGATCATCAAAAATCTTCTCAAGTAGTCTACCAATAAACCTAACTTACTTTTTGAAGAATCCATTTGAACATAAATTCTTCAAATGATTCACTTCTATGAAAACCAAAAGTATTTACCCGATTTAGGGGTTACACCCTTCCTCAAACTCCTTTATTTTAATGTCATTATCCACAGCCTAATTTCTTCTTATTCCATGATTATATAAATAAACCAGTATTCTAAATATACTATGATGTTGTTATTCAATGGTTTTGACCTACACTTACCCAGAAATCCATCTAATGGGTAATGAACATACTATTTTTGTATACGGAGAACTGTCGCCTCACTAAACGATGATTGTTCGTTTTTCCTTTACTGCCTCTCACGGTGGAAATTATGATGGAAAATATATTTATATATTTAATATATTATATTTATTAGGTAATTAATCTCTTATAATCCTTTTATAAAACATATCATTATACTCTGCATTTTTTTATATACGATAATTTTATTTTAGGAAGTGAGGACCACTGCCCCCTCAAAGCAACGTGATCCGTTCACACACTACATAGAATGTATTAAGGATAGGTATAGTGAAAATATATGATATATATGATATAATAATTATAATATAATGATGATATATATATATGGATACTTATATTTTATTATTTTTATTTCTTTAAATACGACAATAAAAACAGAAACAATGTTCATGCATAGGTATGGCTTACCATCTCCTTGAATAGTTTATTCAATTTCATACATATATATAATATGGATTATTATGATAAAAATATAATGTATTTAAAATATATTTATATCATTTTTTATATTATGTAAATAATTATATTTGTATATGTACCAATGATATAACAATTTTAGACACATGCGAAGAACAAAGTGAATATTACCCGAAGTGTAACCATGACATATGATTATTGACAGGTGGGTAATGTAAAGACCTTATCATACAATATATGGAATTATATATAAGAATATTATTTTTTAAAATATTTATACCAAACTTAAATTTATTATACCAGAATATTGTATGAGTATGAAGAGAGACTAGACCAAAGGTAATAGGATTTCATCTCACTTTTATTTCCATGAGATACATGCCATGTTCACCACTCTTTCCTTTTTCATGGTGTATATATCACCCATGAATGTATTATATGAATAATATTATTAAATTTATGGGTATTTATATATCACTTTTATGATCTATATTTCATGTTGTTTATGTTTTAAAATTTACCAAATCTGTAAAATAGTTTTGTCTCAATTTTCCTTCATTGAGACTCATGTTTTGTTATGCACCAAAATTATTTTTTGAGGTATATATAATTAAATTTTACCTATTATTTAATTAATATACATTATTTAAAGATATTTTAAGCTTTATTTAATTTCTATTTCTTACATGGAGAGTATTATCCCATCTTTCTAAGCGATAAGAGTTCATTGAAACAGTCTCATCACTTTTGGAGATTGTTAATGATTATGATTTATTAATGAAATATTATAATAAATATATCAAAAAAACTCGTGATTTTATAATACATTTTTATTAAGTATATATATCCATGTATTAGTAAAAAAAATCACTCTTTGGTACTTAAGATAATTAAGAAAATGTTTTTTGAAAATTTGACCATATTTCTCTCTTCAGTTGGAAATATTTTTTTTACAAAAACCTTTTTCCAAAAAAAATATCAAACATGTTTTTAAATGATCATTGAAGATCAATTTAATTGAAAAATGCTTTTAGAAATGTTTTATCATTTTGAAAACTTTCTTTTTATGTTTTAAAATCTATTTTCAATGAAAAATGTTTTTTAAAATGTCTTGAAGCTTTATTTAATTATTTTCAAGGGAAATTATATTAAAAATGTTTTCAATATTATTTTATATGCTTTGAAAGAAGATTATTTTTAAAATTTTTTAATCCTTATTTTATAAGTATTAAATAAAAATTATTTTCAAAATATCATCAATCATTCTTTCTATATTTTTAGTGTATTTTAAAAGGAAATGATTTTAAAAAGGTTTTATGTTTTTTATATGTTATTTTTCATGAATAAAAAATATTTTCCACAAGAAATGTTTTAAAAAGATATTTCCAAGTTTTTTGATCAAAGATGACATATTTTTTTTACTCATTCCATTATAAAAAATGAACCAATTTTTTCATTCATATTAATTATTTAATGGTTTATTTTTTTGATGGAATGGTGCTTATGAAACCTATTTCTCTTTTACAGTTTATATTCTTTTTAAAAATGTTTCCCTTTATGGGGTTATGATTTTTATTAGATGATTATTAAACCTGTACCTTTTTCCATATGATATGATATTATAACATGTTTATGATACCCCTTTCATTTCATGAGTTTAAATATGATTTCTTATGATTTTGTGGCACATATATGTATGATTTCATTATTAGATGGGTGAGACATATATCTCCCCCCAATTAATTGGTTTAAGATATTATCTCATGAGATACACTAAAATGGTCTTGGGATTTAACATTGGATACTAAGATGGCCATGTGAGGGAACCATAACTACCAAGATGGTATGAGGAGTGAACTCATGCTACTAAGATGGCCACAAGAGCGAACCATTACTACCAAGATGGTACGAGGAGTGAACCCATACTACTAAGATGGCCATGGGAGTGACCCATGACTATTATGATGGTATTGGCAGTGAACATGTACTACTAATATGATATTGGAAGTGATTTCTTGGCTACTATGGAAAAAATATTATATTTTTATGTATCTACACAATTCCATGTTTTATTCCAATGTTATATATCCATTGCTTGTGTTATTTATTTCTTTATAAATCATGTCTTATAAACTACCAATATGAATACCATGATTTTTTATGATCAATTATATGTGTGTTATGATTTTTATTTTCAATATCATGTTCTCATAGCCTTATGATCATGTTTATGCTTACATGTCTTCATTGTTTACCCTTACTGAGCATCTGAGCTAAACCCTTTTTTTGTTTCCTTCCCCAGGTTATGAAGACTTGTATCATGTTTTATGTGTTTATGAAGGGTGATAGCCAATAAGAACCTAATGTTAGATAATTTATCTCACTTTTGTACCTGTGATTATGTTTCTTTTATTCCAAAGGAACTAGACTAATATAGTCTTTAGGAATATGTTTGTATAATGTTTTAAGTATTATCCGAATGTTATGTAATGTTAATGCTTGAAAAGTGAGGGTCGCTAAAAATATTGTAATCACCCATCCTATATTTATTATAGGACCACCCTTAATTGGTTTATAATTTAAACACAAATCTTCATAAATAATTCCCCAGAACAATATCTTAATCAAAAAAAACATGAATTATTGAATTATAAAAATATTCTTAAGGGAAAAAAAATTCTTTTTCAGAATACATATTTTCTGAAAAAAAATTCACATAAATAGGAAAAAAATTTCATTGAAAATAAAAAATGTAAAAATTTAAAGGAATATTCAATGTATTAAGGAATCATGATGGATATAAAATCTTCTCATTTCTTAAAAATGAAAAAAATCCATTTGAGTTTTTTAAAAAGCGTTGAAGACGAAGATTAATAGACGGATTGTCAAAGAAAGTCCCTAACCATGAGACTGACTCATCACATTAATTATATATCATTAATAATGAAAACATTATGTAAATTTATACTTTATTAAGAACAATTTTACGTTTATTATTCGTTTTATATCACTTATTATTATTTTATATACAATTACTTAATCATTTAAGTTCACGTCAGATATTTTGAAAATATTTGGTTCACAAGTCCAAAATGAATTTGGTAGGTTGATTGTGGTCATCATAAGAAAAATAATACTCATGAAATAATGTTAAAAATTATACATTAATTATAATTATAAATACAACCATTAAATATGTTTATGAAAAATGAACTATGTTACAATCATTGAGACAGTAGGTCGTATGTATGCAAGGGTAATGTTTTAATTTGTGCAACAATCTTTATGGGGAGAAGGTTTATACTATTTTACCATTATATAATGATACAAATATCATATATATCATAATTTTTCTTTAAATACACTTATATATATCATTAATTTTTTTTGTGTTGGAAAATGAATCACATCGCTTCATATAGGTGGTTGTCCATATGTACGTATGAGCAACGTTATTATTTTTCTCTTCATGGAATGGAAAGAACATAAATGATATATTAACATTTCATAATGATAAATATTTCATAAATATCATATATTAAAATTATTTCAATAATTATAAATAGTATTGAGAGATGATGATGGAAAATTAATTACATCAATTCATGAGGCAATACTCCACTGTACACATGGATGATTAATTATTTTCACATTAGATGGAATAGGATATGGATATGGGTTTTTTCATAAACACAATAAAATATAAGTTTATATTGGATACAAATTTTTTTTATAATTAATTAATCATATTTTATGTAGGTGGAAGAAAAAATAGAACTAAAATGTGCAGTTGAAAACAATACCACATATTTGGAAAAAATCATTTTCCTCACACCTAAAGCCATATAATATTTGTATGGTTATGTAAAATCCTTAAAAAAAGACATATAGAATGTGAGTATGGATTATAAAAAGGAATATGGGATGGTTTTTTCAGAACTAAACGTTTTTAAGTGTATAGAAATGAGATTAAGAGGTCCCCTATTATAAGAGAGGATATGATCACTCTTAGAATTTCTCAAAATATTAAATTAATATAAATTTATTTTTAATATAAAATGGCTAAAAAGTGATTTATTTTTATGTTACAAATGTTATTGCTTGATAAACCCTATTCTATAAAACATATAAATGTTTCAACTAAATTTATATCCTTAATCATTTTGTTATTAACCTTATTTAATCCCTTTAACTCTGGCCATGACAACATAGATTTTTACTCTGTGAGGGTTAATGTAGTTACTTTAAAATGAAAAAAATCCATAAATTTACCATATTTGTTATTTTAAAAATTAACCTAGTCACTTGAACTAATATATTATATTTATTACTTTTATATTATTATATAAAAAAATATATCTTATAAAAAGATCAATAATGTCAAATTTTAGAACTATTTATTATGATGGATTTAATAAAATAAATATAAGAATTATAATTTTAATAAATTATTTAATTATATAACTATAATTTCAATATAATATATAAAACTATTTTATAAAATTAATTATTTGAAATTAATTTTATTTTAATATTTTAAATACAATTTATTTTATTTTTCCATTAAATAAATAATTACCGCATCTCTTTTTGAAAGAATTTAATTAAATTATTTATTAACTAAAAATTAAAAATAAATTTTCATGATGAAAATAAATCTATTATTATTCAACATAATATTTTATGTTGAATATATCCTATGGGAAACACCATATTAGAAATATAACACTTATAAAAAACAAGATTGTTATAAGTTTCACATTTCTTTAAATAATACACTCTACAATAAATAATATCATTTAATGGCCCCAAAAGACATAAATTAGGCCATTGTATGACTAGGGTCTATATATACTCACCGTATAACATTTTTTTATGTTTTTGGCCATTATTTTGTTTTTATCATTTTATTTTAACCTAAATTAACCGATTTACACTTTATTGTGGTAAAAATATTTTCTATGTTTAATATTATTATTTACCAAAACTAAGGGACATTAATAAATTTTCAAACACTAATTCTAAATATATAATCCATTTTTTAAAATTCTAATTATAGAATTTTTAGAATATTATTTAAAATTATAATGAAAAAATGCAATGAAAGGCAGTTTTTCGAAAAATACTCTTTCAAAATATAAAATGTTTTTTACTAAATTATAGTATAAAACACATTTAAAAAAACATTATTTGATTATTTTATATAAAAATTTTCTAATTATAATTTAAAATTAATCAAAATATAATTTTATATTTTAAATAATTTAAAATTAAATACAGTTTTCAATGAAAACTAGTATTTTTAACTAATCCTTGAAAATTCAATATTTTTAAAAAATAAAAATAAAAATAAAATATTTACATGATAAATTAAACAAATAAATTATTTTTTCCATATTTATTTTCTATAACTTCTGGAAATTATTATACTCACTTATAAAAATAAAAAAATATCATTTTTGAAGAAAATATATTATTTGAGAATAAAATGACTAACAAAAAAACATGAGTAATTATTTTCTTAGAACATAAAAAAAGATTAATTTTGAGTTGGAACATTACATTTATTTTATAAATCTATTATTCATAATCATATCCATAAATTTAACAGCTAGGTTATGATGGTCAAATTTAAATAATAATAGTTAGTTATTGATTTAAGCTCGATGTGGCTTATCTTGTACACTATTAAACATAGTATTTACGTTAAAAACACACGATGTTACACCCCCACCCTCAATTTAGTAATTTAGACCTCGAAATTTTAAAATTAGTCTTGGTAACCATGTTTTTTACTTTTGAAAGTATATTTATTTCGTAATACCCTATTGTAAAAAGGATTAATAAAACATACTATTGAAATGAGAGAAAGGAACGTATGAAGGTCACATGAGATAACACATACAAGGTATCCATGTATTAAAAAATGACATGAATGAGAAAAGTTAATTTTCAAGGATTGATAGATATTGATAGGTAATATTTTCAAGAAAAAATTAACCATTATAAAACTATAAAATCTTTGATTGGTTAAAATCCCATTAATTAATCAGTATGAAAGGTAAATGAATTATGTTTTGGTTTTTAGAAGACTTTTATAATGTAGATAAATTATCTTACTAACTGGACTTAGAACATAAGGAAATAAACTTACATGATGACTATAATTTCATCCTTCAATCAATTTCCTTCAAAATATCTTATTTTTCTCCAAATATTGAGTCTTCATAATTAATTTTTCACTCCTAGAAAAAGAATAAAATTCTATGAATCATAAAATTAAAAACAAAAATATATATATTCTTCCTATATTTCAGAATTAAACATAAATAAAATGGTTAGTAAAATATAAATTAATTCTCCCCAAATAATAAACCTCTATAATAAGAAACTGTTATTTAATTTCCGAATTTCAATAGTAAAACCCAAAGTTCAGCATAGATCATTCAACAAACAAATATCCCTAAAAATCCTTAAAAATAATATATACTGAGATTCAAACCCAAAAATTTAAAGGATTTGATCACATAGGCTTCCAAGATAAATTTTATATTTATCTCCAAATCATATCATTGACTCTTATGCCTCATACCCAAATTGCAATTTTTGAAATCACGTAATCTCACGGGTATTCCAACCATTTCCATAAATAACCTGAATCACTATAAATCCAATTTAAACCATATGTGCTTTCAAAATGTAATTCATCCATTACTATTCAAATTAAATCCCATTGTATTCTATTTACCTTAATTAAATAGGATTCCCAAAATATTGAATGTCTTCTGATATTACATTAATCACATAACAGTAAATATATTTTTGACCCCACGGTTAAAAATACAATAAAAAAATATATTTTACCAGTGTCAAATTCTCATTTATCCATCAAATATTTCAAATAAAAATAAAATTTCATACTAACCATGAGTTCATGTAGGTGAGTGATAAGAGATGAAACTGTGTCACACTTCTATTGTGTGCTCAAACCTGATGTCCTTATCAGATGCCACAGGTTGTCACACATGCTGTGGGTTTCACTTTTTATAAAACAATATTAAAATAATACTTATAAAATTATAGAAATTTTAAAAACAAGCTCAAAAATAGACTTAATTTATTCAACATTAGATAATTTTTTTAACTTCAATATTTGTATCATACAATAAATTTGTAATCCCAATATATAATAAAATATATTTACCTAAAAAATAAATGCCTCCAAAAATATCATTTTTAAATAAAAAATATATGAACTTTATTCATAAAAAGGAGTTTCTGAGAGAATTAACTTATGATTAACCTTAAAATTATAAACCCATGAAAGTATTCTTAACTCTTCAAAAAACATACTAATCTCCAAAGTTGTCTAAAACCGATTCTATGATGTCCCAGACCTAGCTGCCACTTAACCCATGCTATGAGCCTGGTTATACACATGACCCCTAGAATATATCTATATAAGATAGGGTTTGTGTACAAGAAGTCGGGGTGTGATGGATGAATAGTTGGGAGACTACACCCCCATGTTAGAGCACACAATGGACACAACAATAATATAAAGTAGTAGAATCATGATCAATCAGATAAATACAATGAACAAAATAAGTGTAAATAGAAATAGTGGATGTTTGAATAACTTGATAGCATAAAAATCTAAATATCAAGTGTCTAATGCATATATCCATGCATGGAATGTCAGTACAAAAAATAAATAGAAAATTGGCCGCATACATGCTAATAAAAAAGTACAAAAATTAACATAATCCAAAATCTGATGCATAGCTCCTCGAGGCTAAGCCCAATAATCTTCTCCTAATATCCAAACAAATATTATGAGTCAAAATCCAGAAGAGTGGTATTTATTTATATCTATACCTATAAAAAAACATACTTCTTAGTTTCTAAAGGCCTCCCAAATTGGGAGTGAGATAAACATCATAGTAGGGAACCACAAATAGTGTCATCGTGTAATCTGAACTGGTGTTTGAAAGTAAAAAATGTTCAGGTAATAGCTGGAAAGTGATAAATAATTTATAAATAAATAACTTCTCACACAGGTTCCTAAAGGAAACCTATCTTGTCTACCTACTTAAGGTCATAGTTGGTAAGTTTGAAAAATTCACCATATATATATATTGGAGTTTTAACTGGCATGAGGTAAGCATTCATCTCATCTATAAATGTATATCATATCTGGAATGGGGTAAGATTTCCTCCCTTCTATGTGGAGATTATAATAGGAATGGGGTAAGAATACCTCTCATCCATACTTATATAGATATTGTCACTGGAGTGGTGTAACCATGCCTCTCACCCATACACCTCATAAAATGGAATGGGGTATGAATGCCTCCCATCCAAGCATTTACACCATAAGTCACAATCATAGGAATGGCATAAAAATTTACATTAAAAAATTTAAAGAAAACCATCCTACATCATTTCAATTTAAACAAGAAATCTATTTATAATAAAACATAACAATGGAAAGTCCATTTTACCCCTCTAACCCATTCTATTTAATACCAATTCATTAGAAGGTTTAGGTTTTCTCATCCATTCCACCAGACAAGCTCAACCATCTAGTTTTCCAAACATTGAAAACTCCTTTCAAGTCAATGTATTAATCAAAAATTGTCAATGTTAATGTATAAAATGACCATTTAGACAATTATAATTCAAATTGCAGACTATGGTCAATTAAATTTAAATACAAGATGGGGAATATAAACCATAATTTTATATATAGGGAATTTGGCCTAAAATGGAAAATTTGGGGCGATCACCACTTGGGTATCCATATAGTGCATGTTTGGTCTCAAAACTCCCAAACAAGGTTTATCTTAAAAAATTATACACACTAGGGTCAATTAGACATGAAGTAATGAACACAACAAACATTCTCTGCAAAGGCTACATCAGGGAATGATAAAATAAACACGATACAACCAAAAATAAAATGGAAAGAAACGTGACCACCTACAATAGGGTTGAAGATAATGCCTCTCTTGATATCAACCTCAGATTCAAATCAGGATGGAAGAGATATGATTTAAAAAACAATTCCATGAAATTTTGTTAAATAATCCGAAAAATAAATATCAAAACAGATGCTGAAATTTACCAAGGAAGGAGGAGAATGTGAGTTTAGCCTTACCACAAGGGTTTAAGTGCTTCCCTTAGATCAAAAATTGGTTAATGAAAGAAGGATATATCAAGAATACAAGGAGGAGGAATTTTGAGCCTCATAGGGTTGGAAAACATAGGTTTTGTTTGTAAGAGGGATGATGAAAAAGAAAAGATAAAACATAAATTGAGGGGTAAATGGTAATTTTTTCCTCAAAATTGGGCTCGCATGGTTTTCCAAACTGTGCAGAAACTATGTTGTTTGGATTTTACACCTCATACATGTCTTCAATGGTTATGTGCATGGTTTACCAAACTATGTGCACACCAAAAGTGATGGATTTGTAATCTTCTACAATAGGTCAAACGACTGTGTTCTTAGGTCTGTACGGTTTACAGTAATGGTGCATCCCATCCTACAACCCATTTTCCAAACCATTGGGCTCTAATCCATCCCAAGATGCTTCTCAGAACATTCTTAGGATGTAGAAAACCTTTACCATATTAAAAAAAATGATTAGAAATGAGATACCAATGATCTATACCATGGAAAAAAGTAAGGTCCTTACAACCATTCACCCTTATAGAAACTCGTTCATGAGTTTCCCTTCTGAGGGTAAAGAGATTTGGCCAGCAAAGAGTTTCGTCCAAAAAGATCATATATTAGCCTCCTTCTCCTATGTATCATCTTGTACTCATTCATGCTTCCATATAACCCATACGATAGGAATAGAACTACCTCAATGTGTCTTCATGAACCAATCAACAATACGTACTGGGTACTCCTCAAAGGAAGGATCAATATCCAACTCAACCTCATTAGGATGAAAGACATGAGATGAGTTTGGATAATATCACCAAAGATGAGATACATGTATGAAATCCTGGATAGACCTATATCTTTGAGGAAATATCAATTTTTAAGCCACTGGTATGACCTTTGTCATAGCCTTGAAAGGTCCAAAGAACCTCAACAATAGTTTACTCTACTTTCGAATACATATATGACCAACCCTTGGAGAGACTTTAAAGAACACATGATCTCCAACCTTGAACTCAATAGGTTTCCGACATCAATTTTTATAACACTACTATCTAGATTGAGCTATCAACATGCACTTCTTTCTCAGCTAGACCTGCTCTGAAGGCTCTTGTAAGAGACAAGGCCCGAGAATTATTGATTCCCTTACCTCTATCCAACACACAGGTGAGAAACAAGGCCTACCAAAAAGGAATCATGGAAATACATATCAATGGTAGCTTGGAAGCTGTTATTATAATAAAACCTGAAACTAGGAATATGTTTCTCTAAATAACCCCCAAATTTGGGAACACACACACGAAGCATATCCTAAAGTACCTGAATTGTATGCTCTGTTTTTTCCATTAGTCTATAGGTGAGAGGACATTCTCAAAAGTAAATCTTTATCCAAGGCCTTCTATAACACCTACTATAACGGTGATGTATGATGAGAGTCTCTATCATAAGTGATAGAATGGGGATCACCATGAAGACGTACCACCTCATGGATTTATAGTCTTCCAAACTCATACACATAGAAGGTCTCTCACATAGGTAATAAGTATACAACCTTCATCATATGATCAACAACAACCCACGCCATGTCATTACCCTGAGGTTATATGGGAAGACCAATTATGAAGACCATCGAAACATCATCCCATTTCCACTCAGGAATAGAAAATAGCTGAAGAAGCCCTGTTCGATGCGGATGTTCATCCTTCACCTTTCGATAGGTGGAACATTGAATAGTGAAACTATCTATCTTGCATTTCAAACTATGCCACCAATATTGATGTCATAAATCTAAATACATTTTGGTGACCCCAAGGTGAACTACTCATGTTGAGGCATAGAAATCCCTCAGTATCCCCTCTTTGATGTCTGCTAGGACCCATACATGCCCATCTAATAGCACTGTATCATCCCCACTGACTATCCAACCAGAAGATGTATCATCACCTAAAACACTTTCCCATAGGACATGTCCTTCAAGATCAAATATCTGTCTCAACTTTACTTGTTCCATAAGAGTAGATGTCACCGTTAAGGCTAAGAGAATAGTCCGACCACAATCCTCATGAACCTCAATATGAATCTCCATGAATATGGTTGTAAGCTTCCATTAGTCATTAGATTTCTGAATATCTAGGGTCTGAGATTTTTGAATCAAAGAACTAGCTACTGGATTCCTTTTCTTGGGTGGGTATCCAAGCTCGAAATCAAATGATTGCAGGTACTCAACTCACCTATGCTTCATGCGATTCAGATCCCGCCGAGTGAAGATGTACTTGAATATGTTTTGGTCTGTGAACACCAAAAAATTTTCCCCAAAGAGGTAGTGTATCCAATAGAGTAAGGCATGTACAACTATAGTAAGCTAGAGGTAATTTGTTGGGTAATCCGTCTCATGAGGCCTCAACAGATGAGAATCACACGTAACAACTCACTCATCCTGCATTAGAAATTCACCAGGCCTAATACCTGATGCATTGTCATAGACTATATAAGAAATTCTTGGATCTAGAAAAATCAGTATCAATGGTGAAGCTAGTATTCCCATAAATCCCTAAAATAATGCATCATAAGATTCCCAAAATTATAATTTTAAAAAAAACTTTGTCAAACCCATAAGCGGCACTACATGGAATGAGAAATCCTCAATTAAGCATTTAAAATATAAAAAAATCACTAAGAAACTCTAAATATAAACCATGTAATTGGAATTATCCCACAGAACGACATCTCTCACTTTCTATGGGTCAACAAAAACTCATAACTCTGAGATGATATAGCCCAAGAAATTGGCTTTGTCGATCCAGAAGTGGAATTTATTGAGCTAAGAATAGAGATGATGCTCTCAATGAACGAATAATGATATTATGAATGGACATCACACTTAACTTTCTCTCTTATCAAGAGGAAGTTTTTGTAAACACTTTTATGATATACATTCTCGGAAGGGATATTTTCAAATGTCAAACCCTTTATTACTATGGTAAGGATTAAATTTGGAGTAAGTATTTTATATAAGGGGTAGAATGTAACATCCCAAGATTTTAAAAGTGGAATATCACATTTTAAAGTGTGTATAAAATTTAAAAAACATTAGAATAGAATTTAACACCTTGATACTTTATTAAAATTTTCTTTTAAAATAAATTAAATCTCTTCGATATCTTGAAATTCCCACAACCCTAGGATTAAAAGAAACTAGATACTCTTCTAAAATATAATTGTTTAAACAAAACCATTATAACAAAGATGTTATGATGTAAGGTAATAATAACAACAAATAAATTAATAAATTTAAATGTTTTTTAAATTTATAAAATAAATTAAAATGGTTATTTATTTATTATACATGTAATAAGAACTATTATAATGAAAAATAAATGTATTCTGAAAAAACCATTTTTTCTAAAAAAGTTGTTTAATAATACTTCACACACATAAAATCAAATTATTAATTAAAACCTTTGGAAAATTTATTTTAAAAAAATAGATATAATTTTTTTAAAAAATAAGTAAAAATTATCTTTGGCTTAATTTTTGAGCGTTTTCTTAAAATATTAATTTTTTGATCAATAAAAATAATTACCGATTTTTATTGAAAATTACATTTTTATTTAAATTATTTACATGTTTAAATAATATTTTCATGTTTTTTAATGTTAAATATGTTCATTTTACTATATTTAGTTCATTGAATTATTTTCATTTTGAATTTTGATATTAAAACATTCTGTACTTTTGAGAATTTACTTTTTGTAACCCGCACTTTCATCATGTCTATAGTTTGATTATAAATTGAATTCTTCAACTTATATGACTTAAATTTAGAAAAATTGATTCATTATTTGGAATCATGAAAATTTATACTATATAATAGGTCTAAATTTATTTTTGACCAACGTGAATAGTGAAAATATTAAAAACTAATTATAAAGGTTAGGTTTAAAACGAGTTTACTATGGATTTTATCAAAAAAGCACAATGGTTCAAATAACCTAAAAAACATCCAATTATTATTTTATTTATATACTTGTACCTTTTAACCATAGAATATATTTTTATTAGTTTTCTGGTCTCTTTTCTATTAAATCTACCATTTTAATAATATGAGAATTGATAATGACAAAATGTCACCCTCTTTCTTTTAAATTTCAATTAAGTGGTCACATAGGGAAAAAAATTATGTGAATGAATATTGATGGGAATATAGATCATGATAAAATTAATTTCATGGGGTTAATTTATTATTAAATTTTTGTAATCATATAATATATTTCAATACTTAAGATACATCAACATAATAATTATTTAGTTAATAAAAAATTAAATTAAATGATTCAAAAAATAGTAAATGTATAATAAATTAAATGAATAATATTACTATATAAAATTTCAAGAAAAATATATCTTTTTATTCATATATTAACACAATAAATTTGAATCACTTCATTGTATTTATATTTCTTAAATTCTAATTAAATGAATAATGTCAAAATTAACAATAATTTATTTTATAATAAATGATATTTCATAAAATGACTTTAATTTCATAAAAATATTATCTTCTTCAAATTTATTTTTAAATATTAATAAATATGACATATGGTACATTCATTGTCCAATTTTTCTTTTATAGTAATTATATTGATCCCTAAAGAGTAAAAATTATTTATCTCTGTTATGGTTAAAGTAGATTTTTGGCACGTTACATGTTCTTCTGTTAAAATTAATTTTCAACAAACATTGGATTTTTATTTGGTAAATTGTAATTAAGATTTTTAATAACTGTTTCCAAATTATTTAATTATTATTAATTTATTATATTTATAATGGTTAAATTTCCTTTGTAAAAAATACTAGTTACCAAAGTGAGAAACTATACTTGTGAAATCAAAGAAACATAGAAGATAAGGAACCAAAAGTTTTAAACCTTTATTTTTTTTAAAGGTTAGTGTTTACTATATCATACATCCACCCCATTAATTTTTTATTTTTAATCCACCTAGGGTATGAGTGACTTCCCAATAATGAATAGTTTTTACAAATTATAAAAATTCTATTCCTCCTCAACTATAAAGGGGAACTCCCTCACATAACATCATCACACCTCTAAAAACATTTGGATTAAGAATCCACTAAAAAATACCTCACCAACATATTTATAAATATATATATATATCTTTTGTTCATCCCTAAATACCAACCCTTGGGTACTTTATAATAGATCCAAAAGAGGTTTTTCTAAGATATATAAATTATCTTCAATAACACATTCATTTTATTTCTTATTAAACAGCATTAAATTTTTTCATAACACATAAAATATAATAACAATAGTTTCTAAAATATATGAATATGTTATTGTTTTTATGGAATAATATTTACCTTCAAACACTTCAATCAAATGGTAAATGAAATCATCAATCTTGTGTATGGTGGACTACCGCCTGGCGAACCGATATGAATTTTTTTCCATCCACAATACTAATTGTTAGATATAATTATATATTTAATGTATATATGTAATATTTATTCTATAATTTTACAATTATCATTATTATATCACATTTAACTTCTTACTTTCTATTCTGTTTAGAATATAATAATATCTCTCTTGTGTACGGCAGACTATCGTCTAATGAAGCGATGGGATTCGTTTTAACTTATTCTTAAAAAGGAAAGAAATATGGATAAATTTAATAAATTTATGTGATATATATGATATTATATAAATTATTTAAAAATAATTATTCATAAACTCCCTTACCCTTTCTCCCTTTATGAAATGATATCACTACTCGTTTGTACTTACGACCCACCGTCTCCATGATGTAATGTGATTCTTTTTCCAGGTTTATTTTTCAAAAATGGTTCTAAGGATGTATATAATGAAATAAAAATAATATTTTTACCAAAAATATAATTCTATTTATGATGTAACAATATTATATTTAAATATCTTGAACATTCATGACAAATCACGCATGGGAAAATAAGGCAATTACCACCAGAAATAATGAAAGTAGAAAATATTTCTAACAAATGGGTGGTAAAATGTTATAAGAGGATGATATATGGTATGGTATTCTTTAATATGGATATATAATAGGTGTATAATAAACCTATATTTATTATACTCAAGGGTTTTACACATATAAATGTATTCAAACCTAAGGTAAGGGTTTCCCATATCACATTTACTTTTGTGACATATAAAATATATTCACCCCTTATTCCCTTCTCTGGCATATATACTACCCATTTTGATATTTTATATTGTGAATATATTTATATTAAGGAAATATAATGTTTCATTTATGTTTTTTATTTTAGTTGGCTTATGATTAAAAAGTTACTAACGTTTTAAGGGTTTATTTCACATTCTCATCATTTATTGGGTTGGGTTATTTTTATGTCTACCTAGGGGGAGTTGTTTTATATTTTTATATTAAAATAAAACTATCTTGTTCTTATATAATTATTAATGAATAAATTATAGTAATGGATACATTTTTTATCTCTTTTACACTAAAATATATTGATCAAACAGTTTTAAGAAAATATAACATTAATTTTCTCTTAGGTTGAAAATCATTTTTCATCAAAATCCATATTATTAAAATAAAAATAAAAATATATTTTTAACAATTTAAAAATGATTTATTAAATACACTTTTAGGTATTTTTATTTATAAAAAAGGTTTTTAAGGGAATCTTCATGTCATTTTCAAAATAAGGCATGTTTGACTATTACCAAAAATGTTTCAGGATTCCTTGTATTAATGTGTACATCATAAATAGAAATCCCCACCATCAAGAACACTCAATGTTTTAAAGATTACTTCATATTTTTTCAATGTTTATTTTTTATTTTTTTTTCAAAATAAGTTGTGATATTTTCCTTTTCTATGTTTTTTTAAGGTCAAATATTATTTTCCTCAAGAATTATTTTAATGACATTAATAAGGTATTTCAATTCATCAAAAACATAAATCATTTACTTTACTCATGGTCCTATGGGGATATTTTGTATTGATAACATACATATTCATTATTTAGATTTATAATGATCATTATGACAAAGAATGAACATTTAATTACCATTTACTACATCACTCTAGATGTTTTATGATTTTTTTATTTCATTTGAATAATTATTAAAATTTCGTATTTTAGTTTATCTATGAAATTATTTATTTTAATTATATTTCACTGATTTCATATGATTATTTCATTAGACATAGTATGTTATTGGTGGGACTTGGTAATATATAGCCACTTGATTCTTTGATATGTCATATGATACAGAAGGTTTGGCCAAATAAGATGGGTTTCAACAAACATTTTTAAACTACCTTCTAAAAGGTCTTGATGATATATTTTATATGTCCACAATTATGAATTCCAAAACTAATATATCAGACATTTTGGTGTTGTTATTTTATTAGTAATAATATCCATGGATATGTTTCAAGATTATATCATTATGTTCATGGAATTATTTTATCATTATTTATTTCTACCGCATTATACTCAGTTTATTGATTAAATGGCTTGTTTTTCTATTATTTACCTAGACATATTGAGTATTCTAATGTATTGATGATATCATTAATTGTATTGTTACCCTTACTAGGAATCCCATCTCACCATTTTCTTATATTTTATTTTTCAGTGGATACCATGGTGTATTGTGTGATTGATATGTTACGATATGCAATGTAGAATAATGGAGTTCTAGAATAAAAAAATTATTATATTTCATCTTTTTCAAATGTATTTGAAATTAATTATTATATCTATTTTACCAATACAACAACACTATTTGGTCCTTTATGATGCTATAACATGTATCTAGTGTCAATTTAGTCAAGTAACCACCGACTCTGGGATATAGGGATTGGGATCATTATAATCATTTCAAACATATCATATATATCACTTTAATAGTTTAGTAAGAAACTAATTTCCCAATCAATTGTATGGATAAACTCAAGTCTATTTTTGGGTATTTAATCACATAGTTTTTCCCTACTAATTACTACCCAAACAATTTTTTAAATATCATCAAAAAACTCTTAAGGTGACTACTAAATATCATTTTTTACAAAATATAATCCATGATCCCACACCTATGGCATAAACCTATATTTTTTAAAATTAATAATAAACTATATTTTTAACACCTTGAGAATTTATATTATATTTTTCGTTGAAACCGAATTTGTTCACTATCGTGGTTCACATGCAACACCAAACCAAAATGAACTGAATAAAAGTATATAACCATTACAATGTAGCTTTAGAATTGGTGGGTAAAAATAGAGGTAATTTAATTGTGATATATATATATTTAAAAAAATAAATTCACTATCAATATTTTGGCTTTAAAAAAATTCATCTAGTGTAGAAAAATAATTTTAAAGACTAATCATTGCATTAAAATATAACATTTATAAAAATTAGATTTTTATCCATTTTATTTTATAAAACCAACTATATTATCAAAAAAAATATTTTTTATGAATAATAAACTAACACTAATTTTATTAGTAATTTATAAAAAATAATAATAAGATCAGATAATATGTTAAATATTTATTTTCCAAAGAAACAATCTTCTCATTATATTTTATAATTCAATTTAAAAGTGAAATTTGTAAATTCTATAATTTAAATTTTAAAAAATAAACATAATTTTTTGGATTTACCATGTTAATTATAGATTAATTTTTTTCTTAAAATAATTTATTTCAAGGTGTCTAGAAAAAAGATTAGTTATCATAAAACCTATAGCATTTTTTTCTATATCTAAAAGTATATCTTAAAAACATATATAAATTTATGATAATTTTTTAAAAATTTAATCTATACATTTAAAACTACTATGTTGAATTCAGAAACCATGTTATTAACATTATAAGTACTTGAGTAGTATTTTCCAACAAAAAACAATTTTTGGAAATTTATTTTAATTAAATATTATTTTCATAAAATAAATTTTTTTACCTATTTATAGGAAAAATAAAATTTATATGTTTCATAATAGAAATATATTTCATAGAAATTAAAATAATGAGAATTTTATCCTACAAAAATATCTTAATATTAAATGTACACTTTTTTTAAAAAAAATGGGTTCTTCTGTGTCAATTATGTTAATAAAAAAAATTAAATATTATTTAAAAAATAAAATTTATTAGATCAAATTAATATCATTTTTTGAATTAATAAGTTGATGTTATTTAAAAATTCCCATTTTTTTGAATTAAATATAAATTACATTGTTAAGAAATTGATATTAATGTAAACATAAATTATTTTAAAAAGGGTTTAACCAGGGTAAGAAACTTATAAAATGTTTCAAACATCACATAAAATGATTTTATGAGATGTATATGAACCATACCTCATATTTTCTCCATTATTTTCCATTATTTGATCATTATGACCCATGAATAGTTGTGTTTACTTTTAAAATATTACAAAAAATGTTGTGCACTCCACCTATAAAAGGAGGCATCCCCACCACACTTTTCCTCACTACCAATTCCAAAAAAGTTCCCCAAAAAACATTTGAAATTCCTCCCAAACATTTATAGATACATCCTAGTGGTTTTTATCTTCTAAAAATACCACCATTCAAATGATTAATCCTTAGTACAGAGGAGTTGTCCATGGAGTAAGGTAAAAATTAATAGTTATTCCTTTTCCATTTCAATGATTTTATTTCTTCTTCCACAACATTAAGATATATTTTATCCATTAAATTATAATTAAATTAGTATTATTAATATAATTATTTTTTTATATTATGAAATAATAATAATTAAAATCCCTTTAAATTTTACTTTTATATATAAAAAACACCATCCTGTGTATGTGAGACTATTGCCTCCATGAATGATTTGATAGATTTCTCATCACTACCTTATATGTATAGTTATAAAAGTCTATTGAATTTATTAATATTATATTTATGAAATTATTAATATTGTTTAATTATAAATCATTCCATGCATTCCTTCTATTTTATGGAAAATGAATACATCACAAGTTCATATGTGTGAACTAATACATCAAATAAAGTGACATATTTTCATTTTTATCTAGTATTTTTTTCAATATATCTTAAAATTTGATTATCTGAATTTTGAAAATTTAAATAATATAATTATTTTTTTACCAATGTTATTATTCCAAAATAATAGCTTTCTTAATCATACTCACTCATATATCTTAGCTTGTAATTTTATGGTTTGTATTAACCATATATGTAACTCCCTGATCCCAACCACAGAGTCAAATACATAGTTACACATGATAACATGTGTGCCTCCCCATATACCAAAGGTTTATAACTAGTGTAATGGTCCCATAAAACATCATAGGGAGACTATTCCCTTCGTACTAGGTGAACATCAAAGTACATTTAAGGAACTATCAACAAATAATGAACAAATAAATAACCATCAGAGTAACAACACCTAAAATGTATCCATATCACATTTAAACAATATGTAATAATATATATATATACATATATATATATATATATATATATATATCCCAAGACTAAATAAGGGATCTAATGTCTGAGATAAATCTTGTAAAAAATTTAGCAACATAAACCCCCTTGAAACTCTATCCAACAATGTTTGTAGCCTCATACTTAATCATCCACCATGTGGTATTCTCCCTTCTCTTGATCACTACTCATGAAAACTCAAAAAATGAAAAAATTTCTGCATTTTGTGTGTGTAAAATACTCTATAGAACACCAACAACACCCCTTAACATATGATAATAAGATATACATGTGCATTCTAGGAAAGTAAAAAGATATATATTACAAGTATATCACAGAAGAACAATGTCATGACCTTGGAGACTGTATCTAACTAATTTGAAACCATATTGGAAGGAACATAATATAGTAACTTGGAACATTCCCCTTGATGGGATAGTTCAAAACTATGTTTAAAACATCCCCCTCTGCTAGATAGTAAAATTCATGCAAACCAACATTCGAACACACCCCTGTTGCGGGGATAGTCTATGGGATTGACCAATAAAATCTCATATAGAAGATAGAAGTATAATAATAACATATGATAGATGAAAAATGATAGATCAAGCATCACGTAAAATTCAGAATGTATCTTAATTACCACTATCCACATGAAAAAAAACACAAGAACATGCCATCAATCATCCAACAATGAATCAACATATGTCTCAAGGGGATTTACAGGCATGACAAAAATCTTTCTGAGAACCAATAAAAACACTTGTTCCAATGTTAAAGGTTTCCTACCTTAGGTTTTGTGATGATAGAAGGAAAGGGTCACCATATGGGTGAAAATTAATCACTGAATCAAAGAAACATACACAAATCAATATGATTTAGAATCCTAGGATCATATATGAGAAGAAACCAAACCCTAAAGGTATGTCTAGTTAAAATATACCTACCATGACATATTTCCGGAAATGGGCTTAATCTAAAGGTTATGAAGATGAAAAAACATTGAATCTGAGTTACAATTCTATAAATGATCCACAGATACTTATTGGATCATACAGAAACCCTTATATTTGATCAATACATCGACAATATAATCATGTTTTATCATGTTGAAGAAAAGGATAACAGTCTAGATTAAGAAGGAACTAATAAAATTAAAACCAAAAGATTGAATACATGTTTTAGCATTGAAATAAGTAGTTGGAATTAGAGACAAGAACTATAGATTCACCTGGTAGGGTTAATATAGCAGTAAAAGTCAAATTGGGCTTATGTTAATAATAAATGATGAGTGTAGTTCTACTTAATAAAAAGAAATATAATCTCATCATCATTGGTGTCACGACTCGACCCAACGAGGCTTGATCTGTTACTCCCCAAACCCACCTCCTATAGGCCAGGGGCTGTCTACTAGCACCGAGTAAGCTATCATACACATGGAAGGCATTAGCCTATGGTACCTATACACACGCACCCACATACACCTCCATGAAACATTACAGATATATATAAAACTGAAAATAAAATGCATGCATACAACTATCCCAAACCGGAGTGAAAAACCAGTACAAAAAGGGAAAAATAGGGCCCCCCAAAAGAAAACTACCAAGGTGTCCAACCTACTCGGTAGAAGCAGTACGCTTCCAAAAGCATAACCAGAATGCTCCTCAGTACAGCTACTGCAAGACTCCATGGTCAGACCCGTTCACTCAGCTCTGCCTGCTCCGAGTCCTCCTAGAACTCCGTCGAAAGGTCTGTGGTATGCAAAAGACACAAACATGTGCGGGAAAAGCCCATGAAAGGGTTATTATAACAATACTCAGTAGGCACCCCAAAAACCCAAAACAAAATAGAGCAACTGAAAGGCAAAAATCTGCTCATCCTAGCCAGAGGGAACCTAGACGAGATAGAAACTCCATCTCGTGACCATATTTGGCTAAAAGCAACTAAGCATCTCATTCTAGGTGAATTCCCAAACATACACCTTGAACATATACTCTGGTATTGCCCACACATATACCATGAACCTCCAGATATACTCAGCTCCTGCACCAAGCCACACGAGGTACTGACCTCATCACCAGCAATGGTTCACAACACAGAGAACCCACTCCATGAGCACAACCCTCCAGATGAAACTCATCCAAGAGAAACACTCCATCAGGTCCCACACAAACATCTCAGATGCTCACCCGAGAGATCATGCTTGTTGTAAATCGTCACTGAGAAAACCATGCTGAAATAATAGGAGAAACACTCCTCGGATAGGGGATCACTCCTAGAGTCCACTAGGGGATACCAGAACCCACTCCAGTATATGAAGATCTCAGATAGGGGATCACTCCCAGGGTCCGCTGTGGGATTCCATAACCCGATCTGGCATTCGTAGATCTCATAGATATGGGATCACTCTCAGGATCCGCTGGGGGATACCACAACCCGATCTAGAACCCAAAAGAAGCACGTCACTTAGATAGAGGATATTCACTCATGTAAAGATGGTCACGACGATACCAGAACCCTATCTAGTATAACTCTCCATGTGGGGGATTGAACCGATGATGCACCGACTCTACCGAAACCACACATTGAGTAGGGGATTGTATAACCAACGATACCGCAACCCTACTACAATCCTAATTCCGAGTTGGGGATCATATACCCGATGATTCCACAACCCTAACAAGCATGGCCCACTACATAGGGGATCATATTCTCGATGATGTCACAAATCCTACGGGGGTAACCTACTAGATAGTGGATCTTCGCCCGTGGATAAGCAGTCACATCAATACCAAGAACCCGATATAGGGAAATAGTGCTAGAGGATCCCGCTCCGGGCCCACCACAGGGATTCCACAATTCTAACAGATTAAAAATATCATCGAGAGAATCGCAAACCTATACTAAGGTTGTGATGTCATGCAAAACCTCGTAGGAACGACCCAAGGGAGTACCCTCTACCACTGCTGGTCCAAACATCGCTAACCTGAACGACCCTCTACAACGCCACACCATGAACCTCCAAGTCCGATACCGAGGCCACCATCGCGATCCACGCGGAAAAACATGCAGGATAGGCTGTTTACTCACCCGAAATAGACAACTGGTGAAAAAGGTACTATTAACTATAGCTAGCATGTGTGGGGACCACACTATGATCCTGAAACTCATCAAGCAGATCATACCATTGCGATCCCCACATAAAAACACACGGGATCGACTACTTGATCGTCCCAAACTGACACCCGGTGAAAAATGGACTATTCACCGAAGCCAGCCTGGGTGGGGCCCACACCACGCTCCCAAAACACTTCATCCAGATTGCACCATTTCAATCCCCTTGAAAAAAAACACGGGATTGACTACTCGTTCATCAAATATGGACACTCGGCGGAAATGTTGTGTTTCTACGAAAACGCCAAAAACCCGGCCTCATGGGGGCCACACCCTTTTCTCAGCCAGAACACCCGAAAACCATCAAGAAAATTCCACCATACCATCAGGGTCTCAAATCCACTGACTACAAATCAATCAGACGCTCCAGGAAGAAGATACTACAACCCGAAGTCGAATAATAATAAATATATTATTATTTTATTTGATGTTTTAAGCTCCCAGGACACGATCCCAAAACTTTAAACTCTCAAACTCACACCAAAGGTTTATACATGACTTCATGATCACGTCTCCATAGACGACACACAAAACAGACACCTGGTTTTCATACTGCGGGGGTTTAATGGACCCCAGGACGAAAAATGTGTTGGATCGGCCCCACCTGGCCGGTCCAGCCGGCCTGAACTGGCCCACAGCTGCCCAAACCGGCCCACCTCGGACGGCCCAGCTACCTCTTCCACCGATCCACACTAGCCGGAGGCCCTCCCCCGCACTGGGCGGCGCACCGCCATACCTCAGGTAGCCTCCACCACCTCGCCGCGGCGGCCCACCATGGCCGACCGCCCCACACCGGCACCGACCGGACTTCTGCGGACCCCCAGGACCACCCCGGGGGTTCGTTTTTTGATCTGGAGCTGTCTTCGCGACCCTCGACACCCCTTCTACACTATTATGAATTCAAAATGAAGAAAAATTAGCAGAAACATGATTAGGGGTTAAAACTATAATGGAATACCTCATGGGAGAAACGCCAAAGCTTGGGGTGCAGAACGACGCATGTGACTCACTGGAGCTCAATCTGCTGACGCTGGGTGTTGAAATCAGGTGACTGGGGATCCTTTGTGGGTCTTTTGTTAGTTGGTTAAGAGGAAGAAAGGGGGAGGTGACATCTTGCGCATACAAGGGGTTGGGTGGGGGAGAGATTGATTATTAATATTATTTTTAATGAAAACCTCATTTCAGCTCCCTGCCAACACACCTTCGACCCAGTACACAGTGCTGTCTAAAGTTATGTCACTCCTAGGGTAAACACAGCATTCGAAACGCATCTTCAGACTCAAAATTTCGATTCAAGACTTCTTTCAAATGGTATTCGAGCTGACGCACATAAATAAACATTTCCATTTATTTATGAAAATCCCATAGTGGCTTTTCTCACAGAAGGCATGCGCCCGCAATGTTTATACCCCACATAGGGTAAATGGCATGCTCCAGATGAAACCATTAAATTAGATTATTTTTTTGAGCTATTGTTTAGTAGGCAACACACCCTTTCCACATGCATAGTATAAAAATGCTTAATATTTTTATAAAATCAATTCTGAGCACACCGGGCCTCATAATCACAATCCATCTTCAATCCTAGCTCTAGAAATATTCGTAGGAATATTCCAAAGTCTGAAAAGGCCAAAACTCGAGTCGCTACATCCTCCCCACCTTAGAAATTTTCATCCCTCAAAATCCATAAGCATAAGGAAAGCAACTAGACTCTCAACTGGGCCTCCCATGCTAGCGAGTTCGCCAACATACCCCCCTTACCGAACACATAAGTTACAGGGAGTCATCCACCACTTCTCAACACTATCCGATTTGGGTGGAAATGACTCACCCGCACAATTTTGATCGCATCACAAAAACACATCTCGGTTAGGGAAGGATCCCTCTTCCCCACACATTAGAATCACACTGAACAACACCCTCACATGGTCTTACCAACGCCCTGAACAAAACCCAATCAAGCAATGAAAATGGATGAGTACCTAGAAACAGTGTCTATCAAAACTACTGCAGAATGTAGAAAGGACACAATGCGTACCTATATCCATCCTCGGAGCCTCTGGGTCAACTGCCTCTAGGGCATGAAGCTATCCTCTCCCTCACCCTACAACTCCCTGAGCTCGGCGTGGACCACCTGGAGGTGGTGGCGGTGGAATATGATATTGCCTTCCACTCCCACTGGTGCACCTGCTCCGTCGCCTAGTCTGCCACCCTACAAACTGCCATACTCAAGAAGCTACCTCTGCCTAGGCGGTCTGTCGACTGGCTCCCTCTCAGTAGTATGATGGGTCAGAAAATCTCTAGCAAGATGTACCCGACTGTCGCAAGAATAAAACCACCTCCCCTGTGGCTGACCAAAATTGGTCTGCGAGACATGTGAGCCCTGAGTCTCAGATCCTACATCCTGGGGTCACCTCCTAAAATTTCACATACATTTGGGCCCTAGAGTTTATTGTAGGATACTAGATTCTAATCCGGCTGATTAAGTCTCAGATCTCATGTGCTCATCACTAATAGGTGGGATATGCTCTGCCAGAAATCTCTCCACCCCTAGGGCCTTCTCCAGTACTCTAGCATAGATGGGAAGACACAAGGAAACCAAACCTGCTCAGATGTCTACGTTTAGTCCCTGATCGAAGGTCCGAGCTATAAGGAATGGGTCTTGAACAATATCTAGGGAGTAGCGCAACAGTTCTATAAACCTCGCTGAGTACTCCGACACAATCATGCCCTCATGCCAAAGCAGTAGAAGCTGTTGAATCCGCACGGACCTCAGCGTCACTGGATAGAAATCCTCCCTGAAGAGCTGCTCAAACTCCGCCTACGTGAGTGTCTGCTCATCGTGGGACCTCATCACCAAACTCCACCATCACCCGGTGGAATGATGCAGAAGGCTCGCCGCTAGGACCAGTATCTCATCTAGGGGTGTCCTCACTAGGTGGAAAACTCGGGTGACTGCTTCGAGCCAGTCATCAGCCGCCTGCGGGTCTAAATCACCATGAAACCTCTGAGGTCGCTGCCTCCAGAAATCATGCAGCGCACTCAGTCTGCATGCAACTTCATCCTGCACTACCTACACAACCAGCTGCTCAACAGGTGGTGGCGCAACTGGTGGACCATCTGGAGGTGCAGCCTCAGAACCTACGCCCTGGTCTACAACCTCTACTGGGGTGGATCATAACCACAATCCCACTGTGGAACCCTCACTGGATGTCATCGTGGAGGCATCTTGCAATAAAATCAAGACGCTTAATAGTCAAAGAGTATATCGGGAGATCTGACTCAATAAGTACAAGGGAAAAAACAACCCAGTCCTATATGATGCATGAACAGTTATGTCCCTGTGTCTAGTGTCCAGACATCCCGAGTCAAAAGGCAGGTTATCAGAGTCCTAGTGAAAGGACATGTCGACCGCTGCACCAACATTGGAGTCTTTTGCTTGAAAGCCAAACTTAAAACATCATGACACTACCGCTATGGAACCCAAACCAAACTCACAGCTAGTCCAGCTACGCTCTGAGATCCCAAAGATAGAACCTCCTCTGATACCCCTCTGTCATGACCCAATCCAACAGGGCTCGATCCTTGACTCCCCAAGCCCACCTCCAATTGGCCAGGGGCTGGCGATTAGCATTGAGTAGGCTATCACACAAATGGGAGCCATTAGAATAAGGTACTTGTACAAACACACCAACATACACCTCCATGGAACAGTTCATAGATATATAAAATTGAAAAAATGCATGCATATAACTATCCCAAATCGGAGTGCAACAACAGTACAAGAAGGAAAAAATAGGTCCCACCAAAAGAAAACTACCAAGGTTTCCAAAATACTCGGAAGAAGGGGTACGCTGCCAAAAGCAACACTGTAAATCTCCTCAATACAACTCTGAAAAGACTCCATGGTCAGACCCGCTCACTCTGCTCTGCCTACTCCGGGTCATCCTGGGACTCTATCAAAAGGCCTGTGGTATGCACAAAACACAAACATGTGCAAGAAAAGCCTGTGTAGGGGTGAGTATAGAAATACTTAGTAGGCACCCCAAAAACCCAAAATAAAATAGAGCAACTGAAAGGCAACAGTCTAGTGATCCCAGCCATATAGAAACCAGATGAGAGAGAAACTCCTTCTCGTGACCATCCTTGGATAAACACAACTAGTTATCTCAATCCAGGTGAATTCCCATACTTACACCTTGAACATCACCTCAGGTATACTCCCAAACATATACCATGAACATCCAGTTATACCCATCTCACGCACCAAGACACATGAGGTAACGACCTCATCACAAGCAATGGTTCATAACTAGGATGACAAAATCCATGAGCACTACCCTCCAGACGACACTCATTTGAGAGATACACTCCATCAGATCCCACACAAACATCTCAAATGCTCACCTGAGAGATCAAGCTCCTCGGGCATCTTCACTGATAAAACAACGTTGAAACAGCAAGAACAACACTCCTCAGATAGGGGATCACTCCTAGGGTATGATAGGGTATACCAGAACACACACCGGTATACGGAGATCCCAGATAGGGGATCACTCCCAGGGTCCACTGGGGGATACCACAACCCGATCTGGTATTCATAGATCTCACAGATAGGGGATCACTCCCAGGATCTACTGGGGGATACCATAACCCGATCTGGAACTTGACAGAAGCACATCACTTAGATAGAGGATCGTCTCCCATATAAAGTTGGTTACAATGAAACCAAAACCCTATCTGGTACAACTCATAATATAGGGGATTGAACCGACGGTGCACCAACCCTAACGAAACCACGCGCTGAGTAGGTGATCATATAAACACCGATACCACAACCTTACTACAATCTTCATCCTGAGTAGGGGATCGTATACCTGATGATTCCACAACCCTTCTGAGCACGTCCCACTAAATAAGGGATCATATTACCAATGATGCCACAAAACCTATGGGGTTAACCTACTAGATAGGGTATCGCCGCCCGTGGATAAGCGGTCACATTGATACCAAGAACCCAATCTATGGAAATGGTGCTAGAGGATCTCGTTCTGGACCCACCAGAGGGATTCCACAACTCTAACAGATTAAACATCCCATCGAGAGGATCAAAAACCTATACTATGGTTGTGATGCCGCATGAACCCTCATAGGAACTAACCAAGGGAGTACCCTCAACCATTGTTGGTCCAAACATTACTAACCCAAGCGACCCGCCACAACGCCACCCCGCGAATCTCCAAACTCGATACCGAGGCCACCATCACGATCCACGCGGAAAAACATGTAGGATAGGCTGTTTACTCGCCGAAACGGAAAACCAGTGAAAGAAGTACTATTCACTATAGGTAGCCCATGTGGGTCCCACCCTACGATCTCGAAACTCATCAAGCGGATCATACAACTTCAATCCCCTCAGAAAAACACACGGGATCGACTACTCGATCGTCCAAAACGGACAGCCGGTGAAAAAGGAACAATTCACCGAAGCCAGCCCGGATGGGGCCCACACCATGCTCATGAAAAACTTCAAGAAGATCACACCATTGCGATCCCCTCATAAAAACACACGGGATTGACTAAATGTTTTTCCAAAATAGACACCCGACGGAAAATTTACGTTTCTCTGAAAACGCCGAAACCCGATCTCATAGGGATCACACCTTGTTCTCAGTCAGAACACCCAAAAACCATCAAGAAACGTATGAGGTACCATCAGGGTCTCAATTACACCGACAACACATCAATCAGATGCTCTGGGTAGAAGATACACACGTATGAATTTGAATAACAATAAAATATT
The DNA here is from genome assembly GCA_963277665.1 of Viscum album. Classification (NCBI taxonomy): domain Eukaryota; kingdom Viridiplantae; phylum Streptophyta; class Magnoliopsida; order Santalales; family Viscaceae; genus Viscum; species Viscum album. The sequence goes on along the minus strand of OY728157.1, from coordinate 1,143,884,337 downwards.
ATTATTTTATTCGACATTGCAATCTCACGGGCCACGACCATGAAATTTTAAACTCCCAAACCCACCTCAAAGGGTTCTCCTTGATGCTAGGGTCGCGTCGCAACAGACATAACACAAAAAGGCACTTGGTTTGCAAACTGCAGGGGTTTAGAGAAACCCCCGACAAAAACTCGACCGGACCGTTGGGCCGGTCCGGCCGGCCTGAACCGGCCTGCAGCGGCCCAACCCCCCCCCCCCCCCCCCCAGCCGGCCCGACTAGTGCCGCCACCGGCCCGCCATGACAGGTGGCCCTCCACTGCACTGCGGGACTGAGACCCTCTGCCCTGCGGGGCGGCGTGCCACCGCCACCTTTCTTCTCCGGCCCTCCGTGGCCGACCACCCCTCGTCGGCGCCGGTGCTGCACCGACGAGACTTCCACGGACTGCCGGGACCACCCTGGTGGTTCGTTTTTCTATACGAAGCTGTCTGCACGACCCTTGGGACCCATTCTACACTGATACAAATTAAAAATGAGAAAAAATGTTGAATAAATAGGATTGGGGTTTAAAACTCAAATTTCCAACCTCGCGGGCGAAACACCGAAGCTTTGGGTGGAGAACGACACATGCGACATGCTGGAGCTCAATCTGTCGACGATCAGTGTTGAAATAGGACGATGGTTTCTTTTTTGTGGGTCTTTTGTTCGTTGGAGAAGAGGAAGAAAGGGGGAAGTGTCCTCTTACGCGTATGAGGGGTTGGGGGGAAAGAGATTGATTTTTATTTATTTTTTAATAAAAACATTATTTCAGCTCCCCGCCAACACGCCTCTGACCTGGCACCCGGTGCCGACAGAAATTATGTCACGCCTATGGTAAACACAACATTCAGAATGCAACGGCAGACTCATATTTTCAATCCGAGACTCCATTCAGAAGTTATGAGAGATGACACTCATAAATAAAATTTTCCATTTATTTAAGAAAATGCCTCTGGTGGCTTTTCTCACAGTAGGCCCATGCCTGCAAAGTTTATACCCCGCCTAGGGTAAACAACATGCTACAGACACATCGATGCCCTCAGATTCCCATTATGAGCTATCATTTAGGAGAAAAAACACCCCCTCCATGTTCATAGTATAAAAATGCTTAATATTTTTATAAAATTAATTCTGGGTACACCGGGACTTGGAATTGCATGCCGTCTTTGCACCTAGCTCTGTAAATATTCGTAGGAATATTCCAAATTCTGACAGGGCCAAAAACCCAGTCTTTAAAACTGGTTGGAATCATCAGAAGCCATCGACAAGTTAGTGGCCTTTAGAAAGATAAGTTTATACATAGGATCCCCATTACAAAGCCTCTTTCTTCTGGGTAGAATCACTTATTTCAAGGAGCCTCATTGGATACCCAGTAGAATAAATATAGCTTGAAAATATATAGAATATCTTCCATATTTTCCAACTCCTTCTTTTGACCTCTTAAATGCCTATAGACCACCATTAAATTCATAAAACTGAGCCCAAAATCTATATAAAAATTAAAAAAGGAATACCTCAAATAAAGGTATCATAATTATCGTCCTCTTATAAATTTTCATCCTAACAAATTCTACCAAGATAACTATTCAAATATCTCAATACACTAAGACTTAATATCTACTTTCCTATCCCATTTATCACTATGAATTTTCATGTACTTCCATAGAAACCAAACAATATGAATAGTCTTTTCTCACCACACAATCTCTGTTTGGTCTTTTATCATAATATGTTGTTCCAAAAATGATGTAGCATTCCCCATATTAATTTACTTGAATTTGATAAAATGGGGAGGATATGGTTCATACATCCAAAGTTGTTGCACATAGAATACATTGTGCATACCTTGATACCATTAGAGAAGGTCCAAGAGATAGGATACCATCGAGATGCATTCATAAATCTTAAACAACCCAACATTTCTTACCTCTAACATTCCATACCACTTAAAATGACTATGTCCAATCCAAGGGGACACTCACAAGAAGATCTTATTTCCCATAGTGAACTTTAATGGTTATCTCCTTTGAGAAGTATAATTTTATTTACTCTTCTAAGATATAACAAGCCATCTCTAAATCAAATTCACCCCTTTTGACATCTATTATACAATACACATCCCAAGAATGAGAGACTCACATGCCTCATTTCTGTATAATGGTGATCTGTATAGATTCTAGTACAAAGCCTCAAATGGAGTCATTAGAATGAAAGATTAAATTTTATATTATTGGAAATAACCACAAGAACTAAATTATCATCCCATGATACTTGGAAGACAAAAAATACATAATCAAAGAATATTCTCTAAATTATGGATAAATCTTTCTAAAAACATGTGGGTCTAAGGATGAAAGGCTATATTCTAACTCAACTGAGTACCCCTCACCATTTTTAGGAATTTTTAATACCACATTGTAATATTGGAGTATCTGTTAAATACCACTCTTTAATGAACTCTATGAAGTTTATTGATCTCTCAAACATAGAGGTTTTCCATATCATCCACTAAATTCATCTCTCAAATTGTTATAAAATGAGCCACCTTGGTCAAATGATATAGTACCATAAAAAATTGTCTTGACATATCAAGGGCTGGGAACCCTTTTAAAACATCCATCGTCACCTCATCGCGCTCTCATATAGCCATTATATTTTGAGGATGCAACCCAACCAGACTATGATATTCATCTTTGATCCTATCAATGTCAAACAATGGTAGTGAAATTAAGCAATGTATGTATTCATATAGAGACACTATAAATACCACATAAAATCATGATACAACATTATCAACCCCATAAGAACTACCCATTACAATACATGAGAGGCTATAATCATCTCGACTCTTATGAGAGATGGAACCATCACCCTTCCATGAATCAGAAGCACTCCACATCTTCTAAATCCTATCCTAAGGTATATCTACTTGATGTAACCTATTGCACACCACCCAACATTCCATATCAATAACATGACTAAGATTTTCTCTTTATAACAACGATTATGTGATCACTAAGGGTCAAAAAAATACTAAATAGTGCTCTATAGCTATGACCACCATCTAGTCTGTCAAAAGATCCATGAGCATCTATCCTGCTCTTAACGTCTATTCTACCACTTCTCACATATTTATGCTCAGTGAATCAACAACTACATTTCCTTCCTTATGAGAATATTAAATATCTAATTCACATTTCTTCAATTGCCCTTCCCAACATCTCTGTTGAAGCTTCATTTCATGTTGGGAGAAGACATACCTTATTCTCATTTGGTGAGTATACGTGAAGAATCTATCACTAAAGCGGCAGTGCGATAAAAATATTAATATATAGACCACTAAATCTAACTCCAAGTAATGGGTGGGGTAGTTCCACTCATGGGGTTGTAGGAAAAAATAAAAATAAGAAACTTCCTTATCACCCAGCATCAAAATAGCTCGTAATCCAATTCCATATGAGTTGCAAAAAAACTACATACCCAAATTTTTGTTGTATAAAAATTAGGTTCAGAGCCAACACTAACATCTCCTTCAGCTCTAAGAACATTTCATTACAAATATATTTCCATTCAAACATGAATCAGTTCTTGTTCTTCATTTTCATGGTGCTTCTATGATATAAAATCACTGAACAAACAACCAGTAGTACCCGACCGACCCTAGAAAACACTCTATCTAAACCACATTCCTTGGTTTTACCCTTGAAAAGACTGCATAATCCATCTTTATATCAAAAAATATTCTCACTTGAGAAATGAAATTCCCAATTAATATCACCTTTTATATCCAAAACATATACATTGAGTACTTTTTATAAAGATTATGTAACATCCCAAGTAAATAAAGAATAATACATTTACATAATTATTAATATTTGTGAATTAAAAATTAATGTTATTTTAAAGGGGATTCTATGTTCGATGGCGTACCCGATACACAAAAACTAGTATATTTGAAGTCTAATGTTACACACAATGCTGGGTCATACTGAAAAAATAATAATATAAAATTATTTTAAATTTTAGTTAACACCTATCTGTTGTATTGGCGGGAATGAATAAAAATAACTACAATACAACTATACATGTCTTTTTAAGATGTTTTTACATTTATTCAATAAAATTTAGAGGCTTAAAATGTGAATTAATCTAATTTTAAGCATAAATACTTTAATATTCTTTAAAAGGACGATTTAGCGCCTTCTAATGGAGAACCCTATTTAAATCTAGTATTGGTAACTTTTATATGTTATATTTGACAAGAAAATTTATTATTCAGAATTGGGACATCCAAATTTACTTTGGGTAAATTTTTTGGTATTTTTCTATTAAAATTCATTTTTAACGAATAGTGAAAAATACTGTATTTTAATTCAAAACAACCTTTTAATATAACTAATTTATATGGTTAGATTATCTTTTTAATTTGGTTTTAAGTGAAATTAAATTATATTTTTACCATTTAATCCAATTTTGTACATTGTAAATAATTTAACTTTGAAATTGGACATAAACAAGTGTCAATCTTTTGATAGTTATTATTTATAAAAAATGCCTTTTTTTGTTTTGACAACGGGAATTGATTTTAAATTAATTAATTCCAATTATATGTCTTAAATTTGGTAAAATAGATATTATTTTTGAATTCCAAATATCAAATATATATTATGATTATGTTTTGGTATTTTTCTGAAAAACTTCAATTTTTGATGAATAGTTGAAACACTGAGTAGTAGATAAAAAGCCGAATTTTTAATTTAAATGAAATTTTACCGCTTCTGTGAATTGAATTTAAAAAACATGACATTAATTTTTGTTATTATAAAGTAAAATGTGGTTCAATAAAATGAAAATAATTTTTGGTGAATAGTATCTTTTGGCTATTATTTAACGCGATTAATGATATATAGGGAAATTCAAGGTAAAAAGAATATTATAATATTATAAAATTACCTTAACACTTGTCCTAACCTTATTGTATGAGTAATGGATGACCAAGAAAATACTTGGGTGAGACTTTTGGCGTCTGAACGCCACTTGGGTAAGATAATGATATTAATAACTTTTTATTTATAGTAAAAATAAAAATATCATAACCATGTATTGTTTTGCTAAAACAATTTTAATGGGGGGTTATATAAATAAAATATTTCACTAAAATAATTAATTATAAAGATAAAAATATTTCCTACATCAGGATATTTTATTTATAATTTTTAAACATCAAATACATAAAATTATTTCTGACACAATAATGATGCAGTGTTAACCTCATTAATGAATGATTTAAATAAATAAGATTATAAAAATTAAAAAAATATCCAAAAATTGTCCAATTATTATTGGATTGTTTTATTTCAAACAATATTGAACTTATATTTTACTTTAATAAGTTTTGGACTTTTAGAAACTGGAAATCATTATTTAATAAAATAATATTTTCAGACATTCCTTAAGAGCACCTCCACTCCATTATAAAAATACCTAAATTCTAACCGATTACTCACACATCTCAAGCCACTTGTCTCTTCCAAACTCTACCCAAATAATATCCCAATATCCCTCTCTTCCATTTAGAATCATTACCTTAGGCATAAATAACTTCAAAGAATTATTTTTGTTCAAACCAAAGGGAGTTACCTGATTTAAAGGTAACGTATTCTCTTAAATTCTTTTCTATCACTTTACTTCTCCAACCCCCTAAAGTCTTTTTATTTCTTTATTTTATAACAAAAAAATTATCCTAAATATAATATATTTTTATTATTTATAGTATTGGAAATACAATTCCACACACCTCCATCTAATGTGTAAAGAACATATTGTTTCTGTGGAGGATGAACTAACACCTCATGAAACGATTATTGTTCAATTATCTACTAACACCTCTTATGGTGTCCATTATGATGGAACTATATTTATATGTGATATATATTATATTAATATTTTTTCTATGCTTCTGTATTTTTCATTTATAGAATACCTTTATGGTTTCCATAGTGGGTAAACACGATAATTTCATTTTACAAAGTTCGGTCTACCACCCCTTCAAAGTAATATGACTCGTTCAAGGCATACATGGAAAGTATAAAGGATAGGGTTACTGAAATTATATATGATGTTATACTAGAATTATAATATACCTATGTATCAATTATTTTTCTTTCCATTAAATATGAAATATAAATGAAATCAGCGTTTAAGCATACGTACGACTTACCATCTCCATGAACTGTGCATTTCATTTCTTATCTATAAATGTTATGTAATATTATAAATACATATACAAACTAGATATATATGATATATATGATATCTACATCAGTAATATCATTCAAGAGATAATGTACTTTTTACCACATGAACAACTTGTAATTATAAGGAGTTCATTTTTGACTCAAGTACCAAATATTGATAAAACGAACATTACTAACTTAAATGATTAAAAAATGTTTATAAATGGTAATAAGTGATATAAAAGGAATAATAAACTTGAAAAGGGTTCTTAAGAAAGTAGAAATTAACTTTAGTTTATTATGTAGGAGATTAAATAATGAACGGGTCAAGCCAGACATGAGGTACGAGACTTCATCTCAATATGCTTTCATTGAGGCATATTTTGTTTTACACATGACTTTATTTTATATGGTGTATAAACATATTTGAATTTTTATTCCATTAAAAGGGAATATTTTTCTACGAGGTGTTTTACTAAATGACAAAAAGAGAATGTTTGGTTTATCGTATGCAGTGGCAATGACCATTTCCACCACCATGAGTATTATTTGATCTACAACTACCTTAAAAAGATGTAATGTTTTCGAAAGGGAAATTAATACTATATAATCTTTTACATACTTTGGTATTGAAAATGGTTTTGATAATGTATTTTTTATGTCAATATATTTTAATGATATATTGTGATTGAAATATGGAAATGTTATCTTCCCTTTATGTTTGTTTTACGTGCTTTGAATATATTATGGTTATTAGTAATTATTTTCGTATATAGGTGGTTTCTTGATAATCCTAGAGAAGGTGAGCTCGAGATAGCTCTCCAATGCATTCTGTAACGTGACATAGGTAAACATGAATGTTTTTCCTAAGAGATTTAAAGAATATATTCTGATGGTTATTCCAAATGTTACTCCCTACATAGCTGTGAAATCTACAACATAATTATGTTATGTATGCCACAATTTAAATTTATGATTTTTTATTACTATGTGTTATTCATAAATATTATGATTTCTTGAGGTATGTTAAAGAGCTTATGTTATGTATGTATTGATGAAAAAAATATTTTTTTCTTTGTTTTATAATCCTTACTGAGCTTTTTATACTCAACCCAAGTTTTGAAATTCTTTTTATAGGACTTAACGAAGAATAGGGTCAATGATGGGATCAAGGGAAAGTCATGTTATCTATTACATTGAACTAGACACGACTCTTTTTTTCAAGAGTTTTTATTTTAAGAGAAAAATGGAAACTTAGTAAAAGTGTCTTATTTTTAAATTTATGAGATGTAATGTAATTTTTATGGCGTAATTTTATAAAACTTCAAAGATGAAAAGATACTCAATGTGAATTATTCATTTAATTCAAGATTATGTAATGTTTTAAGGCAGGGTCCTTATAGTTGGTATCAGGGTCGGTTTAGAAATCATTTGGAGTTATAATATTATTAAATTAATGTCCATAAGTTAATTTATGATAATATTGAAATGATATATCATTTAAAGATTAACATTTTGATTCAACTAAGATATTTCTATGTTCAAATGTTTTTCCATAGAGGAATCACTGAAGCTATAAGGGGATGACATCTGGAGGAAGACAACCTTCCAAACAAGCAGACTGAGATGGTCAGAATCAGAACGAAATAGTTTGTTGTAGTGATAGAACAGTTGAATCTGGTTATAAATGGTGGTGGTATCCATGCACAAGATCAGCTTGATCAACCACATAAGAACATGTCAGTAGTGGGGCATTTCATGTGGCAGCATCCACCTTCGTTTAGAGATTCATCTGACCCTATGGTAACTTAAGGGTGCATTAAAGCACTGGAGAATATTTTTGATGTTGTGAGGTGTTCAGAACATCAAAATGTTAGTCTTTTTATTTACCATATTGAAGTTGAAGCCGATCAGTGGTGGTCGATGGTGAAAAATATCAGGGATATTGAGGAGATTGATTATATTTATTGGGATGAATTCAACAGTATGTTTCTTGGGAAATATTTTCCTTAGTTGGTTCATCTTAAGATAGGAAAATAATTTTTGGAATTGAGGTAGGAGGATGACTCAATGGATACTTATGAAGAAAAATTCACTCGACTAGCAAGGTATAATCCAAATTTCATACGAGATTTTGATAGTAAAATCAATTGTTTTTACTCAAGATTAAAGTCAAATAATTGAAGGTTTTTAGATTCTTGTGAGTTCAAAAATATGAAAAACTTGTTCAGTGTGAAGAGATACTATAAATGGAACTTCTAAAGATAATTTATTCTTTGACAAACAACATAATAAGAGGTCAAGGTGGTAGGTGATTGTGAATAAATCTTCAAAAAAGTCTGATGGTAAGAATATTAAGTTTAAAGTTTGTGAAAATTTGGGTAAAAATCATATTGGGGAATGTCTTTGGAATTATGGTAAGGGTTACCGATTTTGTAAAATGGGACATAAGGCTCGTAAATTCAATGAAAAAGATCAGGTTAATTGTAAGGAAAAATCTGATTTATAGTCTGTAAGATGTATTAAGTGTAATGAAATGGGTCATTATGAAAATAAGTGTCCAAAGAAGAACTCAAATGAGAGAAGGTATCCAAACTAAAAGAAGAAAGGGGTTGGGAAATCATTTGTAACTACTTCAATAGATGTTGGGCCGTCAAATGAAGTAGTATCAGGTACACAGTTTTTTTGTTCAGATTATTCCAATGTGTTGTTTGATTCGGGGTCTACACATTCGTTCATTTCTGAGAAGTTTGCAAGTAAATTGGGAATTCCATCTCAAGATATAAATCTTGAAATTATGGTAAAAACACTATTGGAAAATGTTGATAAAAAAAGAAATTATAATAACCTTTATATCCTTGTGTACCGAAAGAATATACATGAAAACCTTTTTATTTTGACTCTAGTAGAGTTTGATGTTATTTTGGGTATATATTGGATTTCTATTTATCATGCTCAGATTTACTACAGAGCTAAAGTGGTTTCTTTTCAGAAATATTTTTAGTTTGTTTACAAGAATGAACCCTTTTGATAACATATTAGGAAGATAGGAAACTAGTAAAATATGGAAATGAATGTTACCTTGCACATATTTTTTAAAACAAAGGAATTGTCTAGATTAATGATGTTCTAGTTGTAAATGATTATCCTTATGTTTTTTCTAATGAGTTTCCTAGTATTATAACTAATAAGGAAGTTGAATTTATTATTGACTTAGTTCCTAGTGCTAAGCCAATTTCAAAACCCCCTTATCGAAATGGCTCAAATTGAACTTTTAGAGTTAAAGAAGAAATTACAAGAGTTATTAGATAAAGGTTTCATTCGACCTAGCACATCAAAATGGGGTGCTCCTATCTTTTTTGTTAAAAAAGAAATATGGTTCAATGAGACTTTTTATTTATTATAGATAATTTAATAACATCACTATTAAGAACAAGTATCCTTTGCCTCATATCCATGATTTGTTTGATTAGCTCCAAGGAGCTCAGTAATTTTCGATGATTGTCTTGAGGTCGGGGTACCATCAGTTGAATGTATAGGAAAAAGAAATTACAAAGACCAAATTTTGTAATAGATATGGCCATGGTGAATTTGAGGTTATGCCTTTTGGAATAACCAATGCACCTGTTGTATTCATAGATCTTATGAATAGAATTTTCTATGAGTTCTTGGGTAAGTTTTTGGTTGTGTTGATTGAGGAAATTTTTGTTTATTATAAAATTAAAGAGGTACATTAAAGTCATTTAAGGGTTCCCTTGAAAACCTTAAAAGAAAAAAAAAATATTTCAGAAATTCAGAAAGTGTATGTTTTGGTTACAAAAAATTTCATTCCTTGGTCACATTGTTTAAAAAATGATATAAAGGTTGATCTTACAAAAACAAAAGTTTTTGAATAATGGACAAGACCCAAAAATGTAATAGAGATCTGTAGTTGTCTTGGATTTGCAGGTTATTACTAGATGTTTGTTGAATATTTTTCATTGTTATCTTTCCCACTGACTAAGTTAACTTGAAAAGGTGTTAAGTCCATTTGGAAAAAATAATGTGATGATTATTTCTAGGGATTGAAAAGAATATTGGTGAATGATCTTGTTTTGGAATTACCTTCCAGATTTGGGTAGATTGTTATCTATAGTGATGCTTTGTTGAAAGGACATGGTTGTGTCCTTATGAAGAATGATCATGTAGTTTCTTAATGATCACATCAGTTGAAACCTCAGGAGTTAAATTACCCTACACCTGATTTGGAGTTAGATACTATAGTTTTGTCTTTAAAAATTTTGAGGCATAATTTTTATGGAGTAAATTGTGAATTATATACTGATCACAAAATTTTGATGTATATATTCACTCAGAAAGAATTGAACATGAGACAGAAGAGATGGTGAAAATTAATAAAAGATTATGGTTGCACGATTCACTACCATCCAATAAAGGAACATAATGTGGTTGGTGCTTTGAGTTGAAAAATTAATGTTACATTAACCTTTTCATGTTTGGAAAAAGATCATTTGAATACATATTTGATGAATTTCAGCATAGAAGTTGTAGGTGCAGGAAATTCCTCTGTTTTATTTTAGATTTTAGTGAAATCATCTCTATCAGACAAAATTAAGCAAGAACCGAAGGAAGACAATGAGTTACAGAAAAATGTAGAGTTTGTATAGAAGGGTATGTTGCATGATTTTAACATTGATAATTATTGTGTTTTGCGGTTTGGGAAGAGATTATGTGTTCCTTTTGATTCATAGTTGAAGAAAGAGTTGTTATGTGAAGCACATAGTTCTCTGTTTTTGGTTCAACCCATCAGAACTAAGATTTACAGAGATCTTTGGGAGTATTACCGGTGGGACGGAATGAAAATAGATATTTCTAACTTTACTGTGAAGTTTTTGACTTCTCAACTGGTTAAAGAAGAGGTGCAGTTTCCAAAAGGAATTCTTCATCCATTACCAGTGCCAGAGTGAAAATGGGAAAATATATCCATGGACTTAGATATGGGATTACAGAAGAAATCTCGGGGTAAAAATGCAATTTGGGTATTATGGATCGATTGACTAAATCTGCTCATTTCCTTCCTATTTGAGATACTTTGTCTCTAGATTAACTTTCTCAGTTTTATGTTAAGAAGATAGTCAGGTAACATGGAGTTCCACTCTCCATTGTATATGATCATGATCCTAGGTTTACTTCTAATATTTAGAAAGGCCTTTAGAAGTCATTGGGTACTGAATTAAATTTTAGTACATATTTTCATCATCAATCAGATGGGAAGTCCTAAAGAACAATTCAAATATTAGAGGATATGTTACGTGCTTTCTCAATATATTAAAAGGGAAGTTGGGACCAAAATATTTCTTTTGTTGAATTTTCGTATAATAATGTTTTCATTCCAGTATACAGATGGATACATTTGAGGCATTATATGAGAAGCGGTGTCGAACAACAACTTTTTGGAATGAATTAGGTGAAAGGAAGATGATGGGACAAAAATTGGTAGAAGAGATGACGGAAAATGTTTAGTTGTTTCAGAAGCACATGAGAACAGCATAGAGTAGGCAGAAAATTTATTCAAATAACGGAAAGAAGGATCTTTGTTTTGAGGTTGGTGATCATGTCTTTATCAATGTTTTTCCATGGAAAAGTGTGATGCATTTTGGAAAGAAGGGAAAGTTGTGTCTGAGGTTCATTGGACATTATGAAATCCTGGAGAAAGATAAATCAATTGCCTACAGAGTTGCTTTTCCTCCAAGTTTACCCTAGGTACATAATTTTTTTTTCATGTTTTAATGTTGAGAAAATATATGCCAGATTCATATGATGTTTTGAGCCCAAAGGTAGTTCAGATGGAATAGAATCTCTCTTATATGGAATAACCAGTCCATATTCTTGAACGAAGATATTAAGTGTTGCAGAATAAGGTAATTAATTAGGTAAAGGTTTTGGGGAATACCATATGGTTGAAAAGACAACGTGGGAATCTAAAAATTATATGAGGCATAAATACCCCCACTTATTTTATAAGTGAATAAAAAATGTGAGGACGCAATTTCCAAAAGGGGGGAAGGATATAACATCCCATGTAAATAAAGAATAATACGTTTACATATTTATTAATATTTTTAAATTAAATATTAATATTATTTTAAATGGGATTCTATGTTTGATGGCATACCTGATACACAATAATGAGTTTCTTTGAAGTCTAATGTTACACACAATGCTGAGTCATACTAAAAAATAATATTATAATATTATTTTAAATGGTAGTTAATGCTTAGCCATTGTATTGGTGGGAATGAATATAACTAACTAAAATATGTTTATATATGTTTTTTAAATTGTTTTACACTTATCCAATGAAGGTTAGTGGCTTAAATTGTGAATTAATCTAATTTTAAGCACAAATACTCTAATATTCTTTAAAAAGACGATTTACCACCATTTAATAGAGAACCCTATTTAAATCTAATTTTGGTCACTTTTATATATTCTATTTGACAAAATAAAATTATTCTTTAGAATCGGGACATCAAAATTTACTTTGGGTAATTTTTTGGTATTTTTCTGATAAAAATCATTTTTAATGAATAGTGATAAATACGGTATTTTAATTCAAAACATCCTTTTAATATAATTTATTTATATGGTTATATTATCTTTTTAATTGGTTTTAAAGTGTAATTAAATTATATTTTTACTATTTAATCCAATGTTGGTTATTAGAAATAGTTTCACATTGAAATTGGATGTAAACAGGTGTCAATCTTTTGATAGTTATTATTTCGTAAAAACACGTTTTTTGTTTTGACAACGGGAATTAATTTTAAATTAATTAATGAAAATTATATGTTATTAATTTGGTAAAATATACATAATTTTTGAATTCTGAATATCAAATATAGCTTAGGCTGATGTTTTGGTATTTTTCTGAAAAACATTAATTTTTGATGAATATTGAAAACCCTCAGTAGTAGTTAAAAAGATGACTTTTTCATTTAAATGAAATTTTACTGCTCCTGTGAATTGACTTTAGAAAATCCAACATACATGGTTGTTATTAGTAAGTAAAATGTGGTTCAGTAAGATGAAAATAATTTTTTGTGAATAGTAACTTTTGACTATTATTTACCGCGATTAAAGGTAAATTGGGAAAATCAAGGTAAAAACAATATTATAATAATATAAAATTACCTTAAAACTTGTACTAACCTTATTATATGAGTAATAGATGACCAAGAAAATCCTTGGGTTAGAATTTTGGCTTTTTAATGCCACTTGGGTAAGAAAATGATATTAATAACTTTTTATTTAAAGTAAAAATAAAAATATCATAAAAAATTATTGTTTTGGTAAAACAATTTTAATGTGGGGTTATATAATTTATATATTTGAATATAAATATTAATTATAATTCTAAGAAAATTTCCTACATCATGGTATTTTATTTTTAATATTTATACATCAAATAATTAAAATTATTTATGACACAATAAGGATGCAGTATTTACCTCATTAATTTATGATTAAAATAAATAAGATTAAAAAAATTAAAACAAAATCCAAAACTTGTCCAATTATTATTGAATGACTTTATTTCAATAAAGATTCTTCTTATATTTGTATTTAATAAGATTTGGACCTTTAGAAAACAAAAAATCATTATTTAATAAAATAATAGTTTTAAACACTCCTAAAGAGCCCCTCCCCACTTACAAAAATCCCTCACCTCTAACCCATTAATCACACCTATAAATCCCCTTGGATCATCCATCCTCTACCCAAATAATCTCCCATAATCCCTATCTTCCACCTAGATGCCTTAACTTTGGTATAAGTCACTTCAAGAAATCCTTTTGGTTCAAGCCAAAGGGAGTTACCCGATTTAAAGGTAACGTCTTATCTTAAATTATTTTCTTTTATTTTACTTATCCAACCACCTAAACTATTTGTATTCCTTTAGTTTATAAAAATACCACTATACTCAGTATAATAGGTTATTTTTATGAAAATTATTTGAACTACGCTTCCACACATCTCCATCTAATGGGTATCGAGCATACTGTTTCTGTGGACGATGAACTAACGCGTCACGAAACGATGATTGTTCAATTATCCTCAATCACCTCCTATGGAAGCCATTATAATGAAACTATATTAATATGTGACATATTATATATATATATATATTGTTTCTAGGTTTCTGTATTTTTCATTTATAGAATACCATTATGGTTTCCATAGTGGGTAAATGTGATAATTTCATTTGAGAAAGTGCGGACTATCGCCCCCTCAAAGTGATATAAATCGTTCATGCTTTAAATGGAATGTATAAAGGATGGAGGTACTGAAATTATATTTGATATTATACTGGAATTATAATATACCTATTTATCATTAATTTTTCAGTCCACTAAATATGAAATAGAAATGAAAGTAGTGTTCATTCGTACGTATGACATAACGTCTCTATGAATGGTGCATTTCATTTTATATTTCAAAATTTTATGTAATATTATAAATAAATATATATACTGGATATATATGATATATATGATATCAAAATCATGAATATCATTCTGGAGATAATGGACTTTTGACAACATGAACAACTTGTAATTATAAGACGTTCATTTTTGACTCAAATACCAAATATCTACAAAACGACCATTATTAACTTGAATGATTAAATAATTTTTATAACATGGTAATAAGTGATATAAATTGAATAATAAACATTAAAAATGTTCTTAAGAAAGTATAAATTAACTTTAGTTTATTATTCTATAGATTAATGAATGAACGGGTCAAGTCGGACACGAGGTAGGGGACTTCGTCTCAATCTCCTTTCATTGAGACATATTTTGTTCTATACACATCATTTTTATACATATATAAACACCTCTGACTTTCCTTTTCATCCAAAAGGAATCTTTTTCTACAAGTTATTCTACTAAATGAATAAAATATAATGATGAGTTTAATGTAAGCAGTGACAACGCCCTTTTTCGCCACCGCACGTATTATTTGATCTATGGCTTACTAAAAAAGCCATAGTGTTTTTGAAAGGTAAATAAATACCATATAGACTTTTTTGAATTTTGGTATGGAAAATGGTTTTGATAATGGATTATTATGTTAATATATTTAAATAATATATTTTCATTGAAATATGGAAATTTTTTCTTTCATTTATGTTTGTTTTATATGATATGAATATGTTATGGTTCTTGGGCATTGCTTACATATATGGGTGGTTTCGTGATAAATCTATGGCGGGTGAGCCCAAGATAGCTCTCCAATGCATTTGGTAATGTAACAGATGTAAATGTGAATGTTTATCCAAATAGATTTAGGGAATATACTATGATGGGTATTCTAAATATAACTCTCTAGGTAGTTGTGAAAGCTACAATGTAAGTATGTTATGGATTCCACAAGTGACCTTTATGATTTGGGATCACTATGTGTTATTCGTAAATATTATTATTTCATGAGGTATGTTAAATAGATTACGTTATGTATGTATTGATGAATTAATGTTTTCTTTATTTGTTTTATAACCCATACAGAGCTTTTTATGCTCATCCCCTGTTTTGAAATGTTTTCCATAGGACTTAAAGATGAATAGGGTCAAGGATGGGATCTAGGAAACGTCATGCTATATAAATCATATAACTAGTCCAGACTCTTTTTTCAAGACTTTTTATTTTATGAAAAAAATTGAAACTAAGTAAAAGTTTCCAATTTGTAATTTATGAGGTGTAATGTAATATCAATGGCCTAATTCTCTAAAACTCTAATCCTGAAAAGATCATCAATTTGAATCATTCATTTAATTAATGATTATGTATTGATTTAATATAGGTTCCTTATAGATTATGTTCCCAAAGATTACTCAACATGATATCTAGGTGTCTATAATTTGATTCTTACATTTTGGAATATATAATGTTTTCATCAACATACAATGTGATGGAGTCTCAGTATGACTGGAAGGTATTTATTTTTTAGGACTATGAAAACTACTGAAAAATTATTCATCCAAAATGGTATAACAAGATACTCAAACAAGACATAATCATCCTAAATGTTTTCTTCAATATTTCATCATCTCTAACTGAAATATGATGGTATCCCAATTGTAGACCTCTCTTAAAGTGCCATTGAGATCCTCTAAATTTATTGAATAAGTCATCAGTTCTTGGAAACATGTAAATTTTATTCACATGGATGTATTTTAGATTTTATTTTTCCACAAAACATCAAAGAATTCCAACAACCTTCTTGAAAAACAACACTAGAGCGCCCCAAGTGGAAGTTCTCTTTCTAATAAATCCCTTACCCATAATCTTTTTATCTAAACATTGATCCCACTTAGCTCAACAAACTACATGTGATATGATGGAATAGATATGAGTTACACACCTACCACAATATCAATCCCAAAAAAAGTCCCTTGTGTGGAGGTAATGCTATGAAATCTTCTGGAAAGACATCTCAGTATAGGTCTACCAAAAAAGGAAAATAGGAGGGAGTCACTGTCTGAACCACTATAAGGAACATATGAGACACTTACATTGAAAATAACTCTCTAAAGTGTTGGTTTGATCCTAATATTTATACCTCAATGTCTCATTCATTGGTTAGCATGACCTTATTCCCATTGGGGGATGAAAAGTTCAATCATATCAGATAATAATCGATGTTTTCTTGGTAGTTGGTCAAAAACCCCCTGCCAATGATAACATAAATACATTCCAATTCTAGAAATGTGAATCTCTAAATATTATCTAAGGTAATAGATGGAATTGTAAATTTTGGAAACATATGAATAGTATCCCCTTTCCATCACATGGTTGCATTGATAGATAGAATCACATAAGAAAATTTAACTTGTACATCCAATACAAAATCTATTTAAACTTCCATTAACGAATGTGGTGGGCCTGTTTCAATCAAATAAAAAGACATAGTAGAAGAAATCATGACCATAACTGAATCTGTGGAATTCCACTCCCCACAATATTTTAAAGCCTGGTCGACTACATAATTCTTTCCATCCACCACTCCCTGATTCCCTAGAGGAATATGATTCACCAATTTACTAATAATTATGTGGTCTACACCAATTTCTAAGGTACTATTACTTATCTTGTGATGTTCATCCTTAAATACCAAGCATCAACATGCATCATAAGGACTATCTTTCCACACATGTGAATTTCTTGAGATAATTGGTATAGTTCATGAGAAATTTCCTCATTATCCCATAATTATATAACTTAGAAAATAATTTCAAATAGAGGGAGTCAAGAAACCTGTGATATATTCTAACTAATGATAAATGAACTAGATACCATCCTCTAACTTCTACCATTTATTCCATGAATAAGAAACTAGGATAATACTAGAGAACGTAACCATTGATCCACAAATAGCCCAGAGAATACCTATAACTCTTCCTTCCTAAACCCAATTCTCAAATATGAGTAAGTTATGAAAAAAATTAATATTTTTAATGAAATTGAATTTAAGTAAAAATAGTTTTATCAATTTAATAAAACCAATCCCAAACATCCTTTCCTTATATACCTCATTCTTCATTAAAGGAGGAACAAAGTGAATCATCTCTATGAAACATGATGAATAAACATACACTCTCATCGCCCCGGATAGAGACCCTGGAAATCCTTAGCATTATGTGGATTAATTACATTGTGGGAGAAATCCAAAAATAATATATCCTTGAAGATCACCCTAAATAACACTTCCAATTGACTATCCTATAATATGGAATCCCACAATCACGTAGCTTCACCTTGAAGCATACTAATCACAAGCTTTACCATCCAATACTTTGTGCCCTCTATTAAGATGAAAATACCTTCAATTACCCATATTCAGTCCAATCTATCTTAAGGGACTATTGTACCCTAGAGGGGTGGGGGATGCTGAAGTTGGATGTCGCGATACTCATCGACCATCATCTGTCCACCCATGTGGGACCCTCCACCTAGTATTGCGAACTATTGAAAGAGCCCTAGTTTGACTGATAGAATTGTTTTATCCACTTTAACAACTAATGAAACATTTTCAGTTTAATATCCCTATATAGAAGTGGTGAAACTTGGTATAGAATAATTCTGCAAGATAGAATTTCAAAAAATTCTTGGAAAAAATTACAAAATTCCATATCTTAAACAAGTAAATTGATAATAACCATAGGTACACACAAGGTTACACAAAATCATTCATAAAAAAATTATTCCCACAAGGATAAATAATAACCCCTTAATAATAATACATAAACCAAGAATGGACTCTAGTAATCGAACAATCCATAGATATACACTCAATAATAGACTACAACAAGGTTATATTAAATAATTAAAGAAATAATGTTTTAAGTACATATGATCATTTCAATAAGAAATTAATTTTTTAGTTTCTATCTAAAACAAGTAACAACCTAACCGAAACCACCAAGTCTATTTCTATGTTTCAAATGACATCATACATGACTCCCTTTATACAAGAGGATGTGAACTACTAGTGAGGGTCTACATAACATAATGGGGAGACTATGCCCTCATTACTAGATGAATATCACTATAAAAATAACAGAGGGATGATAATAAATTAAAAATAATGAATAAAATAATAATTGTCAGAGTATTATAATATTTAAAAAACCACATCAAATACTAACAATATGGCATGATATATATATAACCGATTACTAAATAATGGGTGGAAAGTATTGGATAATAAAGTAAATATATGTAGAACTATAAAACCGCCAAAAAGTACATCCAATAACAACTATATCCTCTATCGTATCTTACTAAACCATCCACCACTAGATATTTTACCTTCACCAAGAACCTACTCATGAAATATTTATGTGCACCAAAATTTTATGAGTACAAGACACATTAGGAAACCACCAACAACCAATAATATAAATACAGATGTTATGAATGTAAATTACATGAAGGTTAAAATATATAAGAAATATGTAAATAAAAAAAGCACAATAACTATTCCATGTCCTCAGAGACTATCTCTTCTTGATTCAACACCAAAATAGAATGAATGGTAAATGTTATCCAACACACCCCCTTGATAATATTTTCCAAAAACATGGATGAAACACCCCCTTGATGAGATAGTCCAATTCATGCTGACTAATTTCCTAAAACATCCATCTTAGGGGATAGTCAACTTGGATCAAACTGCAAGCTTATTAGAGGAAAAATTGAAGAATAAAAAATATATGATACAAGATTAAAATGATAGATAAAAAATCACAAAAAATTAATATGGTATCTTAAACACCACACTACACATAAAAAAACAAATAAATGGTCAAAAATAATTTTATTAATAATCAATATAGGTCTCATGGAAAAAACGTTACACACCAATAATCATGGAATGAACCTGTAATAAATATGTATTAATGTCATGGGATTAATACTATAGTTGTATTATAAATTAATGGAATGGGTCACCATCTGAGTACAAAAACACACTCGAAACTAAGAAGAATTCCTGATAGGCATTATTTAGAATACTATGATCAAGGATGAGAAGAAACCACACCATAATGGTAGTTTAAGGTAAAATATACCTAAATCAATCAGTTTACAAGAACAATCACTATAAGTACACATAAATTAAGTACAAATACAATATAGGACATAATAATATCATGACATAATTTGAAAGTAGGAGATTAACCCAAAGAATGGAAATTGGGTTAAGAAGTTCCCTTACCTTGTGTCCGACTTTACTAAACCGTTCTTTAACCTCCTGAATAATAAACTAGAGTTAATATCTACCTTATTAAAAACCATTTTAAATTTTATTATCCTTTTTATATCACTTATTACAATGTTATGAACATTATGTAATTATTTAAGTTAATAACGGTCGTTTTGTCGATCTTTGGGACATGAGTCAACAATAAACTTCTTATAATTAAAAGTTGTTCATGTGGTGAAATATCCATTATATCCAGAATTATATTCATGATGTAGATATCATATATATCATATATATCTAGTATATACATTCATTCATAATATTACGTAACATTTAGAGGTAAGAAATGAAATGCACCGTTCATGGAGACGGTAAGTCGTACGTACACATGAACGCTAATTTCATTTATATTTCGTATTTAATGGAATGAAATCATAATGATATAAATTTATAATATAATTACAGTATAATATAGCATATAATACCATTTACTCCATCCTTTATACATCCCACATATGGTATTAAGGATTCAAATCACTTTGAGGGGCGGTAGTCCGCACTTCCTAAAATGAAATTATCGTGTTTACACATAATGGAAATAATAAAGGTATGACATAAATGAGAAATACAGAATCATAATGAAAACATAAAAAAAATATATTTCATATATGAAAATAGTTTCATCAAAATGT
This sequence comes from Viscum album, assembly GCA_963277665.1. Lineage (NCBI taxonomy): Eukaryota > Viridiplantae > Streptophyta > Magnoliopsida > Santalales > Viscaceae > Viscum > Viscum album. The sequence goes on along the minus strand of OY728157.1, from coordinate 1,143,863,623 downwards.
CCACCATTAGAGGTGTTAAAATAATATTGAACAATCATCGTTTCGTGAGGCAGTATTTTGCCACCGACAGAAACAGTATGTTCTTTAATCATTAGATGTAGGTGTGTGTAAGTGTAGCTCTAATACTTATTATAACAACATCCTAGTATATTGAGTATACTGGTGTTGTTACAAAAGAAATGAATAAATAGTTTTTAGGGGGTTGGAGAAGAAAAATAAAACCAAACAACATTAGAGAAGACATTACCTTAAAATAGAGTAACTCTTTTTGATTTGAGCCAAAGGCTTCCTTGGGAAGAGTTCTGCCCAATGTGAGTCTTCTAGGAGTAAGAGGGGGAAGTTGGGAGAGTATTTGGGCAGAGGTTGTCTGAGTAAAATGGCTTGAAAGTGTGAATGAGGTGGTAGAGGTGGGGGACTTTTATAAGTGGAGAGGAGGGGCACTCTTGGAAAGTAAAGAAAAGTCACTTTATTATAAAATGAGTTTCGGATTCTAAAGGTCTCACACTTATATAATTCGAGGCTAAGGTGATAAGGGTTCTAAATCTACTCATCCAATAGGTTTTTTTCAAGTGTAATCCTTGGAGTTTACATTATCTCTTTATTTTATTTAAATCGTTAAATAATGAGGCCATCACTGCATCATCATGATGTCATAAATAATTTAATTTATTTAATGTCTAAAAATTATAAAAAAAATAATATGATGTATGAAATCTTTTTAGCTTTTCAATGACTATTTATAGTAAAAAATATGTCTTGTATAACCCCATGTAAATTTTTTTTTAGTAAAACATTTCATGTTTGTGTCATTTTTTACTTTAACAATAAATAAAAGGTATTTATGTCATTTTCCAACTAAAGTGGCTCCATGGGGTCCCCAATTTGACCCATGGGTTTTCTTTGTCGGCCATGGAACATCCAATGAGGGTAGGAAAAGTGTCAAGCTCATCTCATATTATTAAAACATTATTTTTACCTTAAACTACACTAATTACCTCTAATCGCGATTAAGAACTTAAAAGTTACTATTAACCAAAAAATTATTTTAATCTCATTGAACCACATTTTAATTCTTATTGAAAACCATGTAGTCGGATTTTTGAAATTCAAAAAAACAGAAGTGGTAAAATATCATTTAAACGAAAAATCAGTTTTTATAAATACCACTTAGTGATTTCACTATTCATCAAAAATTGAAGTTTTTCAGAAAAAATACCAAAAATTCAACCTAAGCTATATTTGATATTCTGATTTCAGAAATAATATCTATTTTAAAAAATTCCAAACATATAAGTTTCATTAATTAATTTTATAATTAATTCCTGCTGTCACAACAAATAGCGTGTTTTTAAGAAACAATTTATATCAAAAGATTGACAATTGTTAATGCCTAATTTAAAAGTGAAATTAATTCTAATGAACACCCTTGGATAAAATGGTAAAAATATATTCTAATTATACTTTAAAACCACTAAATAGTATAACTTATCACTATTAATTATTTTGATTTAAAAAATTGTTTTAAGTATTTTTCACTATTCATAAAAATTTGGATGTTCTCAGAAAATTAAAAAAATTCAACATAGGCTAATTTCAATATTAGGAATACAAAAATGAATTCCATTTTGAAATATAAAATTTCTATAATTTTAAAATGAGGGTATTACTATTCATAATGGCTACTTTGATTAGTCGCGGTGTGTTAGAAATCGAAGTTGCGTACAATGCAAGAAATTGCATTATTGAATGAGAAGTGTATCATGGAAGATCGAGGTGTTACATTCTCCCCTCCTTCAATAAATTGCGTCCTCGCAATTTGAAATTTTTTTTGGAAAATAAAAGGTTGAAAATAGAAAATACATTTGTGGAAAACCCACATCAGAAATAAGGTTAATAAAATTTAGCCTTAATTAGAGGGAAAGGGAAATGAAAATGTCACCACCCAATTATGATCTCGATTAGGAGAACATTGGTGGAAATTAGAGACATATAATTGGAGGAAAAACATAAATACTTGTAGGGAGTGATTGAGGTCATCAATCACAAACAAGTGTCAAATTGAGGGCCTCAAAGTCTTCAATCTATGTAGATTTAAAATATCATCAGTTCAACAAGACATAAGGTATTAGGATAACACATTTTTTGTTTTAATATCCCTTTAATAAAGTTTAAGAATTAATTTATTCATATAATAAGATATATGTATATATATATATATATTTATGCTTGACAAGTAGAGTTTCAACCATCAACTAATTTCTACCACAAACTCATCTTTCACTCAAAAAGATAATAGAACTAAAAAATATTCTATTTATCCTAATTGTATAAGGTTCCAAATATTAACACATACTATTTAGATTAGTAAAACTATTTTGTATTAGCCAGGGACTTCCTGTAGGCTAGTGGTAGGTGATAAAGGCCTGTCACAATATGGTTGTGGGTTCGATTCCTACAGCTTTGTCCGACGTGATGGGTTATTCCCCACCCTGCAGGTTATCCTTTTCCTAAAACTATAGTATTATAATATTCCAAAAATAATCTTCAGAAATGTTTTAACCTTAAACAATACTATCCAAAGATCAAATTAATCCATTCCAACCTTTATAGTTATCCAATATACCTCCGTCCAGACTTTTTCTAAAAGGTCTCTAAATTCCAAAATCAATTGTAACATCAGATTCCCCAAACAAATTAAAGCTTCTCTTATTGTCACATACATAAAATATGATTACCTTCATCATATTAAAACCTTAATGAAAACAACATGTACTGCAGTATAATCCTTATATATATCACATTATTCTAATAACCAGAATATAATCCATAATTCCAAAAGCACCAATACATTAATTATTAAACTTCAACTATAGTAACAGCATAATCTTGGCCTTGATCCATTGGACTTTTCTGAGGTATGTTTTCCTGACGCTTAGGAAATTCATTTGCAAAATACCCCATTTCCCTACAATTGAAACATTCAACATTGATAGCCTTTTTCTTTCCCTTGCAATCACGAGCCTGGTGACCTTTTTCTCCACATTTCTAACAAACTCCCATTCCCTTTAGGTATGTACCAGGGTGATTCTTCCCACAATTATCGCATAATGGAAAATCCTTTTTTCCCCTTTTCCCTTTATCCGTCTCTTCTTCCACCATTCTATTCTTTTCTTGCATTTCTTTAAAGTCATGAGACTTAGAGAATTCCTTTTCCGTCTTGATTGCACACGAGACAATATCTTCGTATGTTGAGAAAGATTGTGATAATAAAGATCGACGGAGAAATGGTTTTAACCCATCAAAGAAATGATCAATCTTACTTCTTGGGTTACGTATATACACTGCAACATGTCTCCCTAACCTTGTAAAGTTGGCCTCATACTTTGCGACATTCTCATCCTCCTTTTGTCTCAGACTCAAAAATTGTCTTTCCATATCTGATAGATGGTCATGTGGAAAGTACTTTTCTAAGAAAAGATCTTTGAACTCTCTCCATTCCATATTTTATACTTCTTCATCTTCCCTTGGGTTTTGAATCAGCGACCACCATCGATCAGCATCTCCAGTAAGGCGGTAAACTGCCATGATAACCTTCTCCCTTTCGCTACTCCCCAAGGCGTGGGATATTTTCTCTAAGGAGTTTATCCATTGCTCAGATACTAATGGATTTGTACCCCCATTAAATGTTGGTGGTTGTTGCCTCATGAAGTGATCTAACATTGACCCTCCACGTTGCGGATCATGGTGCTCCATATGAGTATGGATATTATTCATAACTTGAGTGAGTTGTCCCAGTATGGTAATAAGTTGATCAACACCAGTTTTATCTCCAACTCCACAATAATTATCTTGAGCAGGAGAGAAATCCCTATACGGAGTGCGTGCATTGAAACGGTTTCCATTTCTTCCACTAGGTGCCATTTCTAAACAATGGCATAAACTAGATTAGTTTATGAATCCAAATACATAATTCTGTACTTGTAAAAAACTTAACACTAATTGAACTATTTTATGGATATAATCCATAATCATAAAAAAAAGTTTTCTTTGAGGAAGTATATACTCATAACCCTTCATAGTGGTTTGTAAAGAAATGAGAATTATCCTAAGCATATCCCCCAGGAGTGTCGTAACCAAGAGTACAGCAAGGCCCGTTGTCGTGCACCAGTTCCCGTTCGAGTCTAGCTCAAAGCGGTGTTTTCGGGTTTTACCCCTAGGTACATATGTACTAGAGCTGCCTCTACCTGATTGTATCCAGACATGGATGTATTGCTCGGAAAATTCACAAAATCTCTACAACAACAAAATTCTAGGAAGTTCTTCTATACTAATCCTCAAAGTCTATCTTTGGGCTATGTTCTCTAATCAGAGTTTATCTAAATCTAGCTTCCAAGGTTAGTACTAAACTGCCTCTGATAATAACTGTAACGCCCCGACCCCAGCTACCCAGAGTCGGTGCATTAATTCGTAACATTGGCATGATCCGAAAAGATCAAGTCTCGAAAGACCGATTAGTTTAGTAGCCTTGGAAACACTAGATACATTCATAAATGTTACATTACAACATAAGGTGGAAAACTACAATAACAAAGTCTCCATAGTCCACACTCATATCCTCTTCTAACAATCCCTGCAGGTCATTCATAAAATACTTCTTCACATCCTGGAAAATAATAAAACATTGAAAGGGGTGATCTTAGATGCTCAGTAAGGATAACAATATTGCGAAATCTTTCATAAATAAACATAAACATTTAAGGCAATGTTTAACTAAAACAAAAGCCTTTTAAACTTGAACATCAACATAATATGGCCAAAGTAAAATGAGATAATTCCATTTACTTCTTCACATGGATATTCTACTGGTCGAATAATCACATACAATATCAATAACCACTTTCATAATGATGGAATGCATAATGCCAGACTATCATAACCACGTAGTCAAGGCCTCGTTCCAGGACCACAAATAAGATTTTGTCAAGGCCTTGTGCCCAGACAATAGTTTGTCTCATGAGACCTGGCGATGCATCGAGGATCTATAGTGGGCTCCACCCCTCACTTATTAAGTCCAATGCATTCCTCATATGAATAGGTTTAAACATATCATAAACCATAACATAATCGTATCACATAAAACATGCATAAAGGAAACATAACATTTCCACATTTCAATCACAAGATGTCAATACAACACATTGATATAATAAAAACGCTTTAAAAACCATTTTCAATACCAAAATAAAAGCAAGTTAAAACTTTTTATTTATTTTTCATTAAAAAAAAGTGACGACTTGTAGAGGAAGCCGAAACTCAAATAATGGTCACGGCGACGGAGAAGTCGTTTTCTCCGCATATGTACGGAAAGGAAAACATTCCCTTTTTGATATTTAGTAAAACTCTTCGTAAAAAAAATTCATTTTGAATAAACATAAAAGTCAAAGGGGTTTATACACCGTATAAAAGTAAGTTGTGTATAAAACCAAATATCCCTCAATGAAAGGAGATTGAGACAAAGTCCTTAAAAAGATAATTTTTAAAATAAAATTGATCTATTATGTGTATTCACTATAAGTACACATAAAGAAAGTACAAATACAATATAGGACATAATAATATCCTGACATAATTTGAAAGTAGGAGATTAACCCAAAGAATGGAAATTGGGTTAAGAAGTTCCCTTACCTTGTGTCCGACTTGACTCAACCGTTCTTTAACCTCTTGAATAATAAACTAGAGTTAATATCTACCTTATTAAGAACCATTTTCAATTTCATTATCCTTTTTATATCACTTATTACAATGTTATGGAACATTATGTAATTATTTAAGTTAATAACGGTCGTTTTGTCGGTCTTTGGGACTTGAGTCAATAGTAAACTTCTTATAATTACAAGTTGTTCATGTGGTGAAATATCCATTATATCCAGAATTATATTCATGATGTAGATATCATATATATCATATATATCCAGTATATACATTCATTCATAATATTACATAACATTTAGAGGTAAGAAATGAAATGCACCGTTCATGGAGATGGTAAGTCGTACGTACGCATGAACGCTACTTTCATTTCTATTTCGTATTTAATGGAATGAAATCATAATGATATAAATTTATAATACAATTCCAGCATAATATATCATATAATACCATTTACTACATCCTTTATACATCCCACATATGGTATTAACGATTCAAATCACTTTGAGGGGCGGTAGTCTTCACTTCCTAAAATGAAATTATCGTGTTTACACATAATGGAAATCATAATGGTATGACATAAATGAGAAATTCAGAAGAATAATGAAAACATAAACATAATATATATGACATATATGAAAATAGTTTCATCAAAATGGCCACCATTAGAGGTGTTAAAAGAATATTGAACAATCATCGTTTCGTGAGGCAGTATTTTTCCACCCAAAAAACAGTATGTTTTTTAACCATTAGATGTAGGTGTGTGTAAGTGTAGCTCGAATACTTATTATAACAACATCATAGTATATTGAGGATACTGGTGTTGTTACAAAAGAAATGAATAAAAAATGTTTATGGGGTTGGAGAAGAAAAATAAAACAAAACAACATTAGAGAAGACATTACCTTAAAATCGGGTAACTCTTTTTGATTTGAGCCAAAGGCTTCCTTGGGAAGAGTTCTGACCAAAGTGAGGATTCTAGGAGTAATAGGGGGAAGTTGGGAGAGTATTTTGGCAGAGGTTGGCCGAGCCAAATGGCGTGAAAGTGTGAATGAGGTGGTAGAGGTGGGGGCCTTTTATAAGTGGAGAGGAGGGGCACTCTTGGAAAGTAAAGAAAAGTCACTTTATTATAAAATGATTTTCGGATTCTAAAGGTCCCAAACATATATAATTTGAGGCTAAGGTGATAAGGGTTCTAAATACACTCATCCAATAAGTTTTTGTCAAGTGTATTCCTTGGATTTTACATTATCTCTTTATTTTATTTAAATCGTTAAATAATGAGGTCATCACTGCATCATCATGATGTCATAAATAATTTAATTTATTTAATGTCTAAAAATTATAAAAAAAATATAATATGATGTAGGAAATCTTTTTATCTTTTCAATGACTATTTATAGTAAAAAAATGACTTGTATAAGCCCATGTAAAAATTGTTTTAGTAAAACATTTCATGTTTGTGTCATTTTTTAATTTAACTTTAAATAAAAGGTATTTATGTCATTTTCCAACTAATGTGGCTCCATGGGGTCCCCACGTTGACCCATGGATTGTCTTGGTCTGCCATGGAACATCCAATGAGGGTAGGACATGTTTCAAGCTCATCTCATATTATTAAAACATTTTTTTACCTTAAACTACAATAATTACCTCTAATCGCGATTAAGAACTTAAATGTTACTATTCACCAAAAATTTATTTTAATCTCATTGAACCACATTTTACTTCTTAATGACAACCATGTATGTTGGATTTTTGAAATTAAGAACACAGAAGTGGTAAATTTCATTTAAACAAAAAATTAGTTTTTATAAATACCACTTAGTGGTTTCACTATTCATCAAAAATTGAAGTTTTTCTGAAAAATCCCAAAAATTCACTATAAGCTATATTTGATATTCCAATTTCAAAAATGATGTCTATTTTAAAAAATTCCAAACATATAAGTTGCATTAATTAATTTTATAATTAATTCCCTCTCTCACAACAAATAGCATGTTTTTGAGAAACAATTTATATCAAAAGATTGACAATTGTTAATGCCCAATTTCAAAGTGAAATTAATTCTAATGAACACCATTGGATAAAATGGTAAATATATATTCTAATTATACTTTAAAAACACTAAATAGAATAACTTATCACTATAAATTATTTTGATTAAAATATTTTTTTTAAGTATTTTTCACTATTCAAAAAAATTTGGAAGTTCTCAAAAAATTACAAAAATTCAACATAGGCTAATTTCAATATTAGGAATACAAAAATGAATTCTATTTTGAAATATTAAATTTCTATAATTTTAAAAAGTGGGTATTACTATTCATAACGGCTACTTTGATTAGTCACGGTGTGTTAGAACTCGAAGTTGCGTACAATGTAAGATATTGCATTATTGAATGAGAAGTGTATCATGGAAGCTCGGGGTGTTACACGCAGTGACTGGATCTTCACCAATGAACACTGCAGATCCAGGTAGGATGTTTGATTTTGGTTTCCTTTCCCCATTCTTGATTCCTACGATGAACACGGACTAATCCATGAATAGATTATCCCATGGATCGATCATATTTTTGGAATGGGAATTTGCGAGGATTTTGGGGATTTGATTCTTGAAGTTAATCTGGTTTCGTTCATCCTTGTAACGGTGACAATCCAAGATTGACACGAACATTGATCAAGGTTCATCCCTCTCGTTTTGTTGGGATTTTCTTCCCAGATTTCTCACGTTCTTTTTGTGCATTCTACATGTTCTTCCCGGAGGTATTAATGATGGATCGTTGCGCATCCATTGTGCAACGCAACGATGCAAAATTAAAGATCTATCATAGGAACAACACCACGAATTTGCAATGACGGTTTAAACGGATGATTCGGAGTGAATCGAGAGATATGGGTTCTTGGGTGTTTATACTTCAGATGGATCGTTGGAGGTTTATGACCCAATCTAAGGACCGAAAACATCTGATTCAGTGTTTGTGTGATGGAGCGACCCATGATGTTGATTTTCGCGGCAAACAGACATGAGAAACGTGATCTGGAGATCCGGCCGAGGCACCCGGAGGAAGAAGACGGTTCTGTAAATTTCTCGACAACAGGGTGTGTAGTATGGGCTACACGGTATGTGTTTGTCGGTGGACCAACTAGCGTGTACTCTAGGAGTACTCAGACACAGGTTGGGTAAACAGCCAAGGACACTACATGTATACCCTTCCCCGGCCAGACCTGGCTAGATACACAGGATACCCCGTGTACTGGTACATGGGCAGGCGACACAGATAGACACCATGTATGGGCATACGGTCAGGGTAAACGGTGGTTTTCCAGTTGACAGGGCTTGGCGTGTGCGTTGACTTACCCGCTGTGTATATACTTTTCTACATGACTTAGATTCCAGACATGGGCCTTTTACACGAGCAGTACTCGGAGTCAAGGAACACTGCGTGTGATCCTTCTACATGTCGTGTAGTTGAGTTTTACACAGCTTGGACGGATTACACGGTCAATTTACACGGGCAATACCCAGAGTCAAGGAACGCAGCGTCTAACCATACTACACGCCGTGTAACATGTTTTACTTTGCTTGAGCCATTTTTCTTCTGTGACTTGGACTAGCTTTCTTAGGGTTCGTACCCTTGGCCTTTCCCCTGAAGGTTTCTGGTATCATTTCTTATGTACAGGAGTATGATCCCTTCCACAGGACTTCCTAGATAGTGTTATTGGAATCCCCTCTATGAGACTTGGATCCGGATCCTCTATTCATTCCTGGAACCCTAGGTAGTGTCTTGGGTATCGACGTGACCAACTTTACCTAGGCGCCAATCCTCTACTTAGTGGGTTAGTTCAGACTGAGTTGTTGTAATCACCTCATGACTATTACTTGTGATCCTCATCTGAGAATCATATTCTCAAGTACTTTTCGAGTGTGTTCTCCCGGAACGAGTACTTCGTATCTCTATATTCAGACCTAGGAGTGTTTTCTCCTTGTTACATGCTTAGTGGAATGTTCGAGCTGGATCTTAGTGGTGGTTTCACGATGGTCGATCATGTATGAGTATATCTAGATATTCCTGTTATATGTTTGGTAAATATATACTGTATAGATATGATGGTATCTTTCCTTTGTGGTATTTTTCCCTTGTCATATTCCATTGTGGTTTCGGGGTGTCCTACAGGGTATTGTTATACTCACCCTTGCACGGGCTTTGCCTGCACATGTCTTGTCTTGTGCGGACGAGCGAGCCTTTGAGATGATTCTAGGAGGACCAGGACCGGATGGCGCTTAGTGAGATCAAACAAGTCGGGGTGTGTTCCAATGGATACGGATTGCAGTCCCAGTACCTTTCTTTACAGGTTGGAATCTGTTGCAGGCTTTCATTTGGTGGGATTGTACTTTTGGCCCATGGATTTACATTTCTGTACTTTACTAGTCGTACTCTGTTGGTTGTGATTTTAGTGTATTCATGCATTTCCATTTTTAGTAGTTTTTACTTTTCAGCTTTATGGGCTTGGAGATTTGTGTTTGTGTACAAGTTTATAGGCAATGCCTCCAATGTTAGTAGCATGCCCACTCGGTGCTAGTCACCAGCCCCTGGCCTATTGGAGGCGGGAATTGGGAGATGCGGCTCAGGCCCCACTGGGATAGGTCATGATAGAGTGGTATTAGAGGTGGTCGGTTCTACCATAGGACAGAGAGTCTGTGAGTTGGTTTGGGGAAACAGTGTTAAGTGTTTCGAGTTTGGATTTCAGGCCAAGGACCCCAATGTTGGTGCAGGCGTCCGACGTATCCATACACCAGGACTCTGATAACTTGCTTTTTGACTCAGAACATGAGGAAACTATTTGCAGGGGAAAATAATGGTACATTCACCATATAGTAATGGGTTGTGGTTTCCATGACCTTCTTCAGTCGGCTCTCCATATATACTCACTGATTGGGATACATCTTGTTTTGTTACAGGATGCCTCCGCGAGGCACACCCACTAGGATCCAGCGACTCGATCAGAAGGATAACCCCCTCAACAATGAAGCTTCGATATAGGGACAAGATCCCCTAGTTTTACCATTGGGTGGTGTGCCAGTTATTCCACCACCTGTGGAGCAGTGTTTAGTGCCTGCTGTACTAGTAGAGGAGGAGTGTAGCCTGAGCGCACTCAATGAGTTTTAGAGAGAGAGACCTATCAGGTTTCGATTTGAGCCTGACCCTCAGGTAGCAGAGTACTTTCTTGAGGTAGTGGACATAGTCTTCTAATTGGTCAGGACACAAGCAGACCAGATGGTGATCTTGGCAGCGAGCCATCTGCAGGGCTCGGTAGGGCGATGGTGGAGTTTGGTTGTGCAGACTCATGACGAGGTGACTCTTGCGTGGTCAGAGTGTTCAGCATCTGTTCAGAGAGGATTTTTCACTGGTTACCCTAAGAGAGGTACGTATACATGATCTTCTTCAACTCTAGCAGGGAACCATGACAGTGTCTGAATATTCATTAAGGTTTACTGACCTCTCACGGTACTCGATGGATATGGTCTGGGATCACTACTTCAGAGTTTGATCTTTTGATTAGGGCTTGCGGAGGATACATCTCAGATATCATCATCCTTATGAGAATTCCTACTTATACTGTAGTGCTCGAGCGGTCTTTGGTGGTTGAGAGATTCGTGGTAGAGCAAAGACAGCCAGCAATTGTCAGTAGTGAGTGAGCTGGAGTAGATACCTTGACAGCATGGAGCCGATCTCAGGGACCCAGGCATGTGAGATGTTTTCAGAGGAGATCATAGGATAGAGGATCTACCGTACAGGGTTCTTAGGGTGCATCTAGCCAGCCTCGAGAGAGGAGATGCTACTCTTGTGATGGCAGGGGACATCTCGCTTGAGATTGTCTAACCCGCCGTTCTACTGACACGGGAGCAGTGGATGGACCACCGAGGCAGAGTAAACGTGTGGATCAGAAAAATTTGAGGGGTGGCGGACGTGGTAGAAGAGCTGGGAGATTAGCTGGAGGTGGTCGGTGTTTTGACCTTTTACCACCACCACCCCCAAGAAGTCCAACCCAGGCTTAGGGAGCTGGTGGATAGAGGCAGGGACAGCTACATGCAGCGAAAGCTTATGACCCAGGTACTCCTAGACTGATTAGAGGTACAATCTGTGTCTTTTCTACTTTGGCTGCCATACTAATAGACATAGGTTCTAGTCATTTTTTTCTGGCATCTTATCTTGTTCGAGACCTTGAGATTCCAGTTGAACTATTGACTCAACCCTTACGCTTAGAAACACCGACTGGAGAATATTCAAAGATCACACACCTTTGCAAACAGTGTGACCTGACCCTTGGAGGTGAGAGTTTCGGTTGGAACCTCTTGGTGGTAGCGTTGAGGCATTACGATGTCATCCTTGATATGGATTGTCTATCCACATCTCATGCACAGATTGAATGTTTTAGGGGATGGGTGCGGTGTGTCCGCAGTTATATAATGAGTTTCTCCTTCGTCAGTGAAAATGGGACCCAGTCAGCACAGGATGGACTCATGCATAGGATGGAACAATCGATTTCATATCAGTTGGTTAGCGTATCCCTTGGCGCAAAAGATGTTACAAGTTTCCAGTTTCCCACAGCAGTGGCTAAGTATGAGGACGTCTTTCTGGAGGATGTCCCCAGACTACCTCCCCGTTGGGAGATAGATTTCGGCATTGAGTTGCAACCCGAGATGACACCGTTATCAGCATCATCATATCAGCTGGCTCCTGTAGTGATTCGTGATCTGAGGGTGTAGTTGGAAGACTTGCAGAGGAAGGGTTTTGTGAGACCTAGTGTTTCACCCTGGGTGTCCCCAGTGTTTTTTGCCAAGAAGGAAGACAAGAGCTTGAGGCTGTGTGTGGATTACCCGTGCTTGAATCAGGTGACCGTGAAGAACCGGTATCCACTAACGAGTATCGATGACCTCTTCGACTAGTTAAGAGGGGCACGATGGTTCTCGAAGGTTGATATATGATCAGGCTATCACCAGTTGCGAGTACGGGATGAGGATATACTGATGATGGCATTTAGATGTTTCTATGGTCACTATGAGTACTTGGTGATGCCCTTCGGCATGACGAACTCCCCAATAGTGTTTATGAGACTCATGAATCGGATCTTACAGCCCTATCTAGATCGGTTAGTGGTGGTCTTTATCGATGATTTCCTTGTTTACTCTGCATCAGAGGAGGAGCACGTGAGACACCTAAGGATGGTTCTGGACACACTATGAGAGCCCCATTTTTATGGGAAACTCTCGAAGTGTCAATTTTGGATACATGAGGTCAACTTTCTATGACACAATATCTCAACAGATTGTGTATCAGTGGACCCGGCCAAGGTAGATGTAGTGTTATCATGGGAGACACCCCAGAGCGTGATGGAGGTGCAGAGTTTCCTTGGGCTTGCAAGCTACTATCGAAGATTCATTCTTGATTTCTCTAGGATTTCAGCACCATTGACAGCTTTGACCCAAAAGGGGCATCCTTTAGTGTGGACCGAGAGATGTCAGCAGGCTTTTCAGCATTTGAGATAGAGTCTGATGAGTGCCCCGATCATGAGACTACCAAGAGAGGGTGTCAAGTACTTGGTGTTCTGCGACACATCAGGAACCGGGATTGGTTGTGTCTTGATGCCGAGGCATGTGGTGATTGTCTATGGCTCACGTCAGTTGAGGCCACACGAGAAGAAATACATGACACATGATCTTGAGTTGGCAGCTCTAGTCTTTGCATTGAAGATATGACGACACTACATGATGGGTGAGCGGTTTACCATCTACTCTAATCACAAGAGTCTCAGATATATCTTTTCTCAGATGGATATGAATTTGAGACAGAGGTGATGGCTTGAGTTCCTCCAGGATTACAAATTTGAGATCGTTTATACTCTTGGTAAGGGAAACGTTGTGGCTGATTCTCTTAGTAGAAAATCCAGTTCGCAGTTGTTGGATGTGGCGACGAGGCAGTTTGCCTCTGTAAAGTTATCTGTCGTGGATAGAGATGAGGGATCTTACCTTCAGTTGATGGTTGTTACCCCTACACTCTTACAGCGAGTCAGGGAAGCATAGCTCGAGGATGCTAAATGTGAGACATTATGTGCTCAAATATCTGCAGGTGATGCTGCCAACAGATATTCAAGAGGTGGGGAGCACATTGTTCTATTTAGATGACGCATAGTAGTACCAGTTACGTTGTAGAGGGGGTTATGAGGGAGTTTCATAAATCTCCTTTGGTGGTGCATCTAGGAATGGAAATGATGTAGCAGGACCTCCGATGTCAGTTTTGGTGGCCAGGATTGAAGATGAGTGTGGTAGAGTTTGTTTCTCAGAGCCTTGTCAGCAAGTAAAGGCTGGCCACCAAGTTCCAGCATGTTTGAATCAACCCCTTGAGGTGCCAAAGTGGAAGTGGTATAGGATATCCATGGACTTCTTGACGATTTTACCACATAATTCTAGGGGAAATGATGACATTTGGGTGATCATTGACTGGCTCACCAAGTCGGCCCAATTCCTAGCCATACAGGAGCAGAGTTTAAAAGAGATCTTGGGACGCCTCAGCATGCAGGAGATCGTTGACCGGCTCACCAAGTCGGCCCACTTTCATGATTGGTTTGTTTTTTATGTAATTATTTTTAGGATAATTGTTTCTATTCTAGGAGTTATATTCTCTTTAATCACACTTCCTTTCATGAATTATGGTTTGATGAAATGATTATGATACCTTTATATTATACATAGGTAATGATATGATGAAATGTTTATGATACCCATTTAATTTCTTGGGCTATGATATGAGATTTATGAAACCCATATCTTTTTATGGGTTATGATATGATGCATGTTTTATGATTTTCTGTCATATATATTGATGATACTTTTTATTTGATTTGTGGGGACTATATCACCATCCAATGAATTTGGTAGATATTTATATATCTTGACATAATGACAGAAATCATGTCGGAAGGCTAAATCCTCTTTTGGATAATGGGTATACTGAATTTACTATGGGAATATGGGGAATCCTGATCCACTATGGTAAGATGGGAAACCTGATCCGCTATAGGAAGATGGAGAAATATGATTCCATACTATGAAAGAACTATGACTGGGGATAGTGGTGTGTCATTCCCAATAGTTGTAGTTCCCATGAAGTTACCTATTATGTTTTTTTGATGTTCATTGACTTATATGGAATGATGTTCCATGATTGTGTGTCTGCCACAAATTCTATTAATTCTGCCTTTGATATGCTCAAATGGTTCATGTTCTTGATTATCTTATAACTTCATGTATCATGAACTGCAAATAATTTCTCATTCTCTCATGATTATGGTATTTTAATTCATGGTATGCTATTCAAATGTAATAGCCTTATTCTCAGGACCTTATGTTCATGTCATTATTATGTATTTCCTTCATTTAATCTTTCTAATACTTTATGATCACCCCTTTATTATGTTTCATTTCCCCATGTTATGAAGAATAGTTTTATGCAAGGTTACTAAAGGGGAAGATCAGTAAAGAATATGTTGATGATCATTCACTATACAAGAGTAATGTGTAACAATATTCCAAATAAAATAAAATATTATATTCCATTTTCATTTACCTTTTTTATGTTCTTAATATTCATAAAAGGTGATTTAATTTCCATTTCTGTTAATTTATGTGTTTCTACAGTTTCACTTGGACAACCAAAATTGTGTATTTAATAATACACCCTGAAACACCCAAAAACTAATAGAGAAATATAGGAACCATATTCCTTATACTCATAGGTTATATATTATCTGATATATTTTTTTAACTCGATCCAAAATGATATAAATCATATTTGTAGAAAAATACCCTTAAATATTAACCAAGTTCTTGCATGGATTTACCCTTCTGTATAGTTAGATAACGAAAGATGATAAGTAAGTGGAATCATATAATTACTAATACAGTTAAAATTATATTTATGGAATTGAATTATAATCTTGGATGAGAAGAAGATGCACAATCCCCAGGGGAGATGAAATGGGAGCTCACCTAATATTGTACATGTGAAATAGAGGAGAAAGCAGAAGAATAGGATAAATAGAAAAGAGGAGAAATTTTTGAATTTTAGATTTTTTTAAATAGGATCTGAGATTAGTTTCATGGGTTTGATAACTGCTTTCTAACCATGTGTAAGTTTATTCCAAAGGGTCACCCATTTAAAATAGGTCGCACAATTTCAAAACATGGTTTGGAAAAATAATGCTCCAACCATGTGTACCTGCTACATAAATGGAACTAAGTGTGATGGATATGTCTTATGGTTAGGAAAATGTTGAATAACCCATGTGAAAACTTTCATATAGTCTACATACCATTACATGGTTTCTTAATTGAGGATTCATGGTATAATATTTCCATGCGCCACTATCTAAACCTTCTGAAAAATGGGATTTTGGGGCCAATATGATTTGAAAACTCATCCAAACCCACAAGGAAATCATGGATCCTTAAACCCAATCTAAAAAAAATCATTTGGTTAATCAATTCTGAAAATATTTGTGTGTCAATCCAGAAACAATGTTAGTTTGAATCACTAATTCAAAAATTAAAAAATATTTATGAATTTCAACACATTAAAAACCCACGATTAAACAATCTACCCACAGTATAATAACTCATCTATGAGGTATGAGGATTTACATAGAGATGGTAATAAACATACCCATATCAATTATATCAAACCAGTATATCATGGTTATTATTAAAAATAGGTAAACACCCATCAAGGTGCTCCCTACCTTAAGAGTTACCTACTCAGTCTCTTCCTGACCCAATATCAAAATTCTGATGGTCTACTGACCATCCCAGAGATAATGTTCCTCCCATGATGTACTATAATTCCTCCATATAATCAGGTGATCAATTTATTTAGGTTTCATAACTGATACCCATCAAGTACTATATAACATTATATTACCATTTCATACCCATTCCATACATGACACTCATCATGTTCGACATCTCATCATAAGGCCAAATATCTTGCATCACAACAAATGATCAAAAATAAATCTTGCATCATATATATATATATATATATATATATATATATACGCATTCCCATCATAGTCCTGATGCATATTCACCTCAGAAAATCCACACATCCTAGAAAATTCTCTATATAAAACACTATTTTTATGCACCTTAAATATATATATATATATATATATATCATGAATCATAACCAATTTCAACATACTAAAAAGTTAATGGTTAGTCCAAAAACAACATGCGAACCTAAGGAACCTATAACATTCAACGAAAAAATAAATGTTTTATGCCCACAATCATAGAGTACCTCTAACCTTCATTTCCTCCCAAGCCTGCTCTAGCCCTGGAAGCTTAATAGCATGTTCCTGGCCTAAAGCATGAATAAATTAGGTATGGAATCCCTATGGAACTGCACCAACTACTGGCCATTGACCCCAATATTGGGTCCCTATATCTCTTCCATGACCATAGTGTGTAGAAAAATCGTGGATATCTATTCCTGGCATTGGTTCTTGTCCGACATCATATCCCTGTGTTTTACCTAGTCCCTAACTCCCGGATATCTAAAAAGGCTTCCCACATAGTCTCTCTAAACAGTTAATATTTCCTCACACCAAACATTCCTTTGGAACCCAATCACACTGGGTCTAATATGACTTGGTTGTCCACACTGGAAGCATATCATCGGCAACCTAGTCCTCTATGGTCTTCTTGATTTTCTGCTCGGACTACAGTACTAGGAATCTGAATGTCCTCACATCCGGATACCTCAATAACCAATACTAAGATCACTTAATGTTGTCACTTGACTTGAATAAGACTATTCCATCAATTTTTTTCTCATCTATCAATGCCTAATTTTCAACCTCATAAAAATTTGTCAGCCGGAAGATGTTTATACACACACCGATGTCCTTATACAAACCATCCATGAAACATCACACTCTAGAGATGTCATCTCCCACCATAACCTATGAAAATTTAGACAAGTATATGAAATTATCTATTTAATACATAATAGAATTTTTTCTCTAGTGAAGGATCATGAACTCATATGCTCTATCCACCCCCAAAATCTCTAGGGCTATTTTATCAAATAACCTAGACTAAAAATCATTCCAATCTAGTTGCATATGTCTTTCATCCAAAACATTTACATAATATAATCCCTTTTTCAATCCCCTAAGAATATAGGTAGCAAACTTCACCCTCCAACCTAAGGGGTGTCTCAAGAAAGACATATATATTATAAATTGAATCGATCAAGCCAACTAAAATTTTCGGTAAACCATCACCGTGAAAAAATTGTTTGTGTTGAGACTAGAACTCATGATTCAAATTCTCCGTGGATGGACAAACTCCCTGATGTCTCTAATCAATGAACATTATGACCAGAACCAAGATCACCCAGAGTTTATCATCAAGGAATATCCCAAAATATAATATTTTTTTGTGGATAAAATTACTTTACTAGAGCTTGTCCCAATGGATCATGATCATCTCGAACCTCAAGGGGCTTATCTTAACCCTCAAAGGCTGCATCTCGTGAACTCCCATGCTGCATCATATCTCTACACTCCTACCACACCCATGGCACAAGACATCCAACATCGTGGCCCATACATACCCATATCAAGGTCTAGTATGAGACATAATCTGTCCTTGTGGCCCCTTAGATACCCATTACAAATTATATCATCACATAAAACATATATCTGTCTAGGGTTAGTTGAGTAGAATTCCACAAAAATTGCTATATAAAAAACTCTATTTAAATTCCTTATTGAAACATTAAACAAATTACCCCATTTTACCATCCTTTCCAACCCTTATCAGGGTCATGCCCAAATATCATATATTGATCATATTTGGAGCAACATATCTAGGATGACTGATTGGAATTCTACCAAAAAGTATTATAAGTAATACAAAATTTATATTTTTTGACACTTTAAACATCCCAACCCCACTTAGCATATTTTCAGTTGCGAAACATTATTTATTGGAACATAAATATATTTAATTTCATGCTATTTTCCTTCTATGATGCATGAAAAATCCTCAATTTCTATATCGGTCCAAGGGTCAAACAACATAATAGATTGACATCAAACCAAAGTGTTCCACTCAATGTGACAATTAATCAACTATTAAATGAAAAGTAAAAACAAACATTTCCCACCCTCTAGAAACTTTGTATGTTCCCCATTTATGGGGATTCAGACTCTCAAACACTATATTTATACCCAATTATGACTAAATACTATTTTCCATCCTACCATACCCTAAATAGTAAGACCAAAAAGAGAAAAATAAACACATCTAATACCATTTGTAGCATCCTAGAATGGTTTTACACTCAACAGTTCTCTATACCAGTTGTCCACAAGGCCCGAAGAACACCTCCCCATATACCAAAGACTTATATCTAGAAGCATGGTTTTCAGTAAGTGATAGTTGGGAGACTATACCCTATGGTGGTGAAAATAATAATATACCATATATATAACACAATGGAAGAAAGATCATAAATAGAAAAATCATCAAACAAACTCAATGAATGAATAAATAATTTAAGTACTAATAAGTAAGAAGAAAGTCATAATACCATTTTTAGATGATAAATACTTCAATACAGGCAACACAATATAGAGAAACTAGGTCACCCATGGCTGACTATACAAGTACATATACAAAAATTCTCAAAAATTAAATTAGTCTTGATTCAAGAACCATCACATTCCATTACCATCCATCCCAGGAAAAAAATTTCATATACGATCACTATGTTCTAGCTCTCAAGCCTGATCCCTTACCCGATCTCATTGACATAAAGTATACACACATTCCAAAATGACCATATTGGGTATGACTACAAACTTAGGAGGCCACCAAAATCATGTTTCTATCATATATCAACAATGATAAAGTATGTATTTATAGTCTATATAAAATGGAAATTAACACACATATTTAATATTTTACCCACTTCCCTTATGCTTAATAGCCACAAGTAAGAACTAACTACTTCATCCAATGCCAGAATATCAATTAATGTGTTCCCCAATATATATTTATATATATATATATATAAAAATACATGTCTATATAAATTTATTTGTAGTGGATAGGACCCATGGAATAGTTCATAGTCATTCCTTTAATAATATCATACCTTTATATCACTTGGGAGCCTATCATAAATATATCACAGGTACCATGATCCATTTGAAACCTCATGTGCCACCAATTATGTATCTGATATCCAAACGACTAGCACAAATAATATGTCCTGGGTCCCTAGGGTCTGTACTAAAATAGTCCCCTTTGGATAAATATTCAAACACCTTAAGACACAAATATATCCCTCCAATAACTAATAAATCACTAGAAACAAAATATATCTACATCACGGGGCATGGTGATATGAATATTCCAATAAACACGGCCCATAAAAATCATGTACAAAAAAATCCTTATCCCTCAACCAATCGTATCAACACCATCCCTTGATATACCTTCACCATCCACCATGGATTTCTATAGTGAGATCCTCCGAAATTACTGAGGGTCAACCCCATCCACTAAGACACAATATTTATGGAGGCCTCCACACATAATGAATGGTCAACATCACCTCAATGAAGTCCTATCTATGTAAACACCACTCCAACGATGTGTTGGACAATAGCCATGGGTGGAAATCACCAACAATTCCTAATCCACATCATAATGAACTTTATTCCTCTAAAACAATGTTTCTAAAATCCTGAATGTCTACACCATATCCAAACCCCAGTCCATTCCATAAACTTGAAGACCTCTTCCCCTAAACCTAACAACTATGTCACCTCAAACTATTGATCATCATCGCCCCAAGTATCTTTGGAAATACCCTCCACCTGATGGTAATTTCACATCAGTCCTGGTGATCAACATCACCTCGTGTTCCTAGACCATTCTCATCATGTTCCCATGTAACA
The DNA here is from genome assembly GCA_963277665.1 of Viscum album. Classification (NCBI taxonomy): domain Eukaryota; kingdom Viridiplantae; phylum Streptophyta; class Magnoliopsida; order Santalales; family Viscaceae; genus Viscum; species Viscum album. The sequence continues at coordinate 1,143,842,878 of OY728157.1, read as the reverse complement.
AATTCAATCATATTACATATTAATATATTTAAAATAATCATATGTCCTATAATTCTAGGTCGGTCAAAAACCCCTTACCCGACTTTGTTTGAAAGTTCAAAGGCTAGGTAATTCCCAACAACATCTCACGACATCAATTTATCAAATTAAAGGTAAAAATAAATTAGTTAGGGGTTTCACATGGACAACACAACTTCTGTATTTAGTTAAACACCCCCAAATAATAGTATAATTAAGGAGAAATGTAGGAACCAACTATCTTATACTCATAAGTGATCACTAATATAATTTCAACCTCTATCATATGTTTAATGAGTGAAATATGAGTTTAATAAAAATAACCTAAAAATAAGGAAAATTTGTCTCATGGATTTATCATTCCATGTGGAGAGATAACAAAAGAAGAATATAAATTGGAATCGAATCCAAATAAATTTTCATCCAATGAGACTGACATCATACAATTCATATTTCAAATGTTAAGAAGACGCCAAAGCCTAGGTGTAAAGGGAATGAGAGCTCCCCTAGTACTGTGCACACAACATGGATGATAGAGGAGGAGAATTGACAAATAAAAAAGAGTGAGAATTCCTCCATTTCACATTTTTAAAGTGTTTCAGGGGCTAAGTTTCATGGTTTGTCTAATCATGCACCAACTATGTCCCCCCTCTATCTAAAGGGTCACTGTTTTAAAATAAGTCACGTGGTATGGTTTCATAGTTTGGCCAAGCCATGCTCCATCTATATTCACCTACCACCTATGTGGAACTATGTTTCTAATCTAGGATGCACAATTTGATAAAATATGTGTAGTGCATCTATAGCATTTTAAAATGGATGAAAAATCACACATGGTTTCTCTTTGGAGTCCACATGGTTAAATATATCCCTGTTCCTTTTTTCACCTTCTAAAAATGAGATTTTGGGGCCCCAACTCTCCCAAAACTCATATGAACCCCTGATACATTCAACATACTTTAGAGATGATATAAAAACAATTAATTTAGTCAATTTAACTCTCAAAATTCTGTTTTTAATCCAAAAAGTAATGTTTTCCCATTCAAAATCTCAAAAATTCAAAAAGGATATGAAAATTTTACCCACTAAAGACTTGGGATTCTACATCTTCAGTTACTCAAAATTTTCATTACATTCATCTCTCCAATGTAGATTTTCTCACATCAGAGTTAACTGTATTAGGGTGTTGGAAAACAAAGAGAAATACTCCAAAAATAATTGATAATATCTATCCAAACCAAAACAACTATGGATCTCTATCACTGTGGTTGGTTAGGAACAATATTCAATATCTTATTTCATTGATGGATCCATTTATGTAACCTTGCATAAGATTCAATGATAAAAAAATGAAAATTTTGTAGCAAAAAAATCTCACTTTGTAAATTTTTATACAACTTATCCTTACTTTGGGTCATCATCAAAATTATAAAGTGATATTTATGCTCTTTCTCTCTATTATAATAGTCAAGACTAACAATTACAAATACTACCTCAAACTGATAAATCTAATCTGTAAAGACTATTCATTAAATCCAGGAACATAGATGGGGTATTAGCAAGGAAAAATGGAATCACTATAATTTTATAGTGTCCATTCCTTTTATTGAATGTTGTTTAGATACATAATCCTTTTTAAACCTAAATTGATGATATCCAAATAAAGTTTCAATCATGGAAAAGTATTGGGATCCACATAGTTGAAGAAAAAATTCATCAATTTGGGGTATGTGACACATGTTCTTGATTGTGATATTATTCAACTCATGTTAATCAATTCAGATTCATACTAATCCATATTTTTTCATAAATAAAAGAATAGTTACACCCATATATGATACACTTTACTGAATGAATATCTTACTAAGATTCTCCTAGATATTGGTCTTCAATTCAAGCATCTCAACCAAGTCTATTTTATAGGTATTCTATGAAATATTCATATCGCTATGTATGAGTTATTTTGAGAACTCAATAACACAATTCAGTGTAAGGTTATGAAAATAATTTTTAAATATATAAAAATTTATCATAAAATATTCAAATAATCTACATTGATTTTATACTGAACCATCTAAGAAATGTTTCCCTTTTGAATAGGAATCAAGATTCATACAATGGATGTGATCTCCATTTGAATTTCATATTTATTATCACACCAATATAAAATAATAGATTGGTTTGGAATATCAAACATGACTTGAATTCCTTATAAATTTATCTTGGATTTATATAGGGAAATAAAACTCATGCATAAGACAATATGGAATTCATATAGAGGAAGAATAACATGCTCTTGAGTAATAAAATTCCTTTAGACTTAAACTGGAGAAAAAATATCTAATTAAGACATAATGAACATACCATTTGTGGTTTCACTGCTAATTATACTTCTAATCAGAGGGGTTTAATTTTGATAAAATTAAAAAATTGTTTTTATATAATAGTGTGGGTAGATTCATAGAATATTATGACATTAATAGTTCTAAATTGGATGGTAAGTGTACCTTTCACCACATCATTATCATTCCCCTCATCATGAATAGTGATCCTAAGAGATTTTAAATTTTCCATTATCTTAAGTGGCTTCTAACCAAGAAATCAACATTAAATTTAAGATTTGTTCATTGGTTACCATAATTCCTACACTCCTTGAATCTTAATCATCAATGAGTGGGTGATGTATTAATGGGTGTCTTCTTCTCTTATATTTCATTAAATGTAACATCCTAGGTAAATAAATAAAATGATATTTTCATATTTATTAATACTTTCGAATTAAATATTAATTTTACTTTAAATGTGATCCTATATTTGATGGGGTACCCGACACGAAAAAACGAGTTTCTCCAAAATTACATGTTGCACACAAGGCAGATTCATACTCAAAAATAATATTATAATATTACTATTCTAAATAATAGTTATCGCCTAGCTGTTGTATTGGAAGGAATGAACAAAACTAGACATATTATGATTAAATATGTTTGTTAAATGTATTTACATTTATCTAATAAAACGTACAGGCTTAAAATGAGAATGAATCCAAATTTAATCATAAATTCTCTAATATTTTTTAAAAGATAATTTTACCGCTTTTTGATGGTGATCCATTTTTAAATCTTGTTTTTTCACTTTTATATGTTCTATTTGAAAAAAATAAAATTCCTATTTAGAAAAAATAAATCTAGATTTAATTTGTGTAATTATTTTTATTTTTTTGAAAATTTTCATATTTTAATGAATAGTAAAAATATAGAATTTTAAGTCCAAATTGTATTTTCATCTGATTTATTTAGATGGTTAGATTATCTTTTTAATTAGGTTTAAAGTTTAACTATATTATTTTTTTATCATTTAATCTAATTTTTGGCATTTGAGGTAATTTCACTTTTAAATTTAATATAAAAAAATATCAATCTTTTGGTAGTTTTATTTCTTAAAAACACGTTTTTTGGTTTTGAAAACAGGAATAAATTATAAATTAATTTTTGAACCTTCTCTATTTTGATTATTTAAAAATAAATTCCATATTTATAATTAGAGGATCCAAATTTTGTAAATAGGTATCTTTTATTTTTAGAAATCATGAATAGTAACTTTAGAAAATATTTTATTTTCCATGGTTAAAGGGTGAATCTGGTAAATAAGGGTAAAAAAATAATATTATAATAATATTAAATTACCCTATCAAATTTTCTAACCCTATTTATGTGATTTTTCCAACCATGGTCATCAATGATATAATTTTAGGACACAATGGAGCCACTTGTGTGTGAAAATGAAAATTAATAACTTTTAATTTATTGTTAAGGAAAATATAACCTAAACATGTATCTTTTAGTAAAATAGTTTTTATATGGGTTTATATAAGTTATATCTTCAACAATAAATAGTAATTAAAAATATAATTATATTTCCTACATCATGGAATTTTATTTATAATTTACATACATCCAATAAGTAAATTTATTTATGACACAATAATGATATAGTGATTTACTTATTAACGGATGATTTAAATAAATGAGATTATAAATATCAAAATAAATTTGTTTTGAAATTATTTATTCCATACAAAAATTTTATGAATGATTAAGACTTTTTATCTTTTTATTAATGAATTTTGATCGAATTAATCAAGTTGTTATGTATTTTTAAAAAGTCATGAAATGAATAGTATAAAAATTGACATAAATGAGTTTTTATAACAAATAATATTTTATTAAATGATATAATAGTCCTAAAAAATATGATTTAGAAAATTGAATTCGATAATGTTGAATATTTCACTAATGAACCACTTGAGGTTTTATTGTCCTTTTATAGTTAACATATTAACCATATAGTATGAATATACCAGAAGAAATGGTAAAAGTGAAATTAGATAACTTAGGGTTAAAGCTAAAATATCGGGTTAAATTTGTGACCTAAACTTGTCTAAACCCCATTGTAGGAGAGGATTTAGACCCATACACATCTGATATTCTGAATATATCACTTTAGTATTGTTATAATTCTAAAATCAATTAATAATAAAATAAAACTTTTAAACATTTCTAAAGTTCCCCTCCTTCATCTTATAAAAGGACACCACTTCTAACCCTAACTCTCCCATCTCAACCCCATTTTATCAACCAACCTCTACACAAATAAGTTCCCAAAATACATATATTCCTCCTAGAAGCCTTAAATTTTTTATAAGGAAATTAAAAAAGGCATTTTTCTTAAATTAAAAGGAGTTATCTGATTTGAGAAAATTTATAATCGAACAGGTCATGTGAGGAATGAGGTAAGGGACTTTTCCTCAATATCTTTATATAAGGAATATTTCTATTAATACATGACTTGATTTTATATGGTGTATAATACCCTTTTACTTTTAATTTCATTCAAAGGAAATCTTTTTCTACGTAGAGTTTTACGAAATGAAAAAGGGGATGTTTCATTTTAACATGCATGGTGACAATGACCTTTCCGCCACCAATAGCATTTTTTGTTATTTTTATTCCTTAACAAGACGTGATGTTTTTAAATGGAAAATTAATACCACATACTATTTTCACATATTTAGGTATTAAAAATCAATTTGAAAGTGGAATTACTATTTCATATTTCTTTTGATTACAAATGAAATTTTATGTTTGAAAATAGGATTTTAGAAATCTTTTATGTGTGATTATTATATAATGGTAATTGGAGATTTGTTGGTGTTTAAATGATAAAAAAATTTAAAAGTTGTCCCGTGATAAACAAAGGATGGGTGGTTACATTATAACCTTGAATGCATTGGGTATGGAAGTCGGTTGTTTGGATATTCCATTTGTATTATTTATTTGTGGATGTAGACCGTATAGTTATTTCATTTAAGTAAGATTATGTCCCAAGAGTACATTTCATATGTTACGGGTTCTTTCTATGGGTTTTTTGGAAATCCTTTGGCTACAAAAGTTTAAGCAATGAGATTTTATTCTGCAAAGAGTATTTTCTACTTCATAATGGTGAAAAGTATTACTTTATGATAATGTATTCATAGTTAACATATTGTTTTGAAAACTAACAATTTTCCGTTTATATGTATCCCTTTATGAGTTTTTTTATTCTCATCCAATGTTTTTGAAATGCTTTTCATAGGACATATAGTGGAATGGGGTCAAGGACGGGTCAAGTAATAGTCATGACATTTAAAACATGGAACTAATCTTGTTTTATTGTTTTTATGAGTTTATATTTTACAAAAAAAATTCATAATTATTTGAAGTGTCTACCTGTAATATAAAAGTTGTTATGTATATGTTATGACTGAATTCTCTAATTCTTTAAACCTGAAAATGTCTTCCATGTGAATTATAAACGTAATTCAAGATTATGTAATGTTTACGGATGTGGCCTTATTGTTGGTATCATAGGACAATTTAGATAACATTAGGTGTTAGGATATAATTTACAATATATCAATAAATGATTTTTAATTATAGTAAAATTGATATGATATTGCATTTAAAGATTATGATGTTTCTTTGTCTAAGATATGTTTGTTCAGAATGGTTTTCCATAGAAGAAATAGGGAAGCTATGTTGGAAAGGCATACAGAAGAGAATAACATTCAAAATAAGCATCTTGAGATGGTTGGAATCAGAAAAAAATAATTTTTTTCAGTAATGGTGCAGTGGAATCAGGCTATTAATTGTTGTTGTATACATGCACGAGATCATCCAGATCAACCATATAGGAATATGTTAGTATTGGATCATTTCATGAGGAAATATCTCCCATCATTTACAGGATCATCTGACCCTGTTCATGCTGAAGTGTGGATCGAATCACTGGAAAGGATTTTCAATGTTGTTGGATCTATACACAATAAAAATGTTAGTTTTTTGTTTACCATTTTTAAGGAGAAGCTGATCCTTGGTGGTATAGTCTTAGAAATATCATGGAAAGTGAAGGGATTGATGCTCTTTATTGGGATGAATTCAAATTTATGTGTCTTGAGAAATATTTTCCTATGGTAGTTCATTATAGGATGGAAAATAAATTCTTGGAATTGAGGCAGGAGGATGATTCAGTGACTGTTTACGAAGAAACGTCCACTTGACTGGGAAGGTATGCTCCATGTTTTATCTTAGATCATGATAGTAAGATAAATCAATTTTTCCTAGGATTAAAGGCATGATATTGAATAGCATTATCCTATCATCAATTTAAAGTCTATGATAAACTTTTTTATGTGCTATGAAGGTAGAAGTGGAGTTTTCTGATGATTAGGTGTTCTATGAGAACAAGCAAAAGAAGAGGTTGATTTGGCAGGAAGAGGGAAAGAATTCATCAATGAATCATGGATGTAAGAAAATTAAATTTCCATTTTTCAATAAGTGTTGTAAAAATCATCTTTTAGAATGTTTATCAATGTATGGGAAGTTATTTGGGTGTGGTAAGACTGTTCATATTGCACATAATTATAAGAAAGTTGATCAGACTAGCAATGAAAATGTTTTAGTAAGATGTTTTAGTTCAATGAGTTTGGGAATTATACCAATGTGTGTACAAAGTTGATTACTGAAGGTGGAAACTAGTCAGATCAAAAGTATAAGGGTGTGGTGAAATCATTCGCAACTACTCTTGTTGATGTGGGACCATAAAATGATGTTGTATCCAATACCTTTTTTTCTTTTCTAGATTATGCCAATGTGTTGTTTGATTCGAGGTCTACACATTCTTTCATTAATGATAAATTTTTAGGAAAATTTGGAATTCCATCTCAAGAAATGAATCCAGAACTTATGGTAAAAACAAATAGGGTAAATGTTAGGGAAGAAATAAATTATAGGAATATTTATATCGTTATTTTTGGAAAGAATTTACTTGAAAACCTTGTTGTTTTTCCTCTAGTATAGTTTGATGTTATTTTGGGAATTGATTGGATCTCTATATACCATGCTGAGAATGAATGTAGAGATAAAGATGTTTCTTTACCGAAAGAAATTCAGTTTGTGTACAAGAATGAACCCTTATCTCTGATTATATATCTGGAAGCTGTGTAACTAGTAAAAGATGGAAATAAATGTTACCTTGAACATATTGTTGAAACCAAAGGAACTGTTCAGATTAATGATGTTCCAGTAATAAATGAGTATCTTGATGTTTTTCCTGATGATTTTCTTGGTATTATACCTGATCGGGAAGTCAAATTTACTGTTAAATTAGTTCTTGATGCTAAGACAATTTCAAAACCCCCTTATCGAATGGCTAAAATTGAACTTTTAGAGGTAAGGAAATAATTTCAAGAGTTTTTAGATAATGGTTTCATTCATCCTAGCACATCATTGTGGAGTGGTGCAGTCTAGTTTTTAAAAAACAATGATAGTTCAATGAGACATTTCATTGATTATAGAGCCTTGAATAATATCACTATTTAGAAAAAGTATATTTTTCCTCATATCTATGATTTGTTTGAATATCTCTAGGGACCTCAGTATTTTTCGATGATTTACTTGAGATCGAGGTACCATCAGTTCAATGTAAAGGAAGAATACATTATGAAAACCTATTTTCATAGTAGATATGGCCATTATGAATTTTTATTTATGCCTTTTTGGTTAACCAATGCACCTATTGTATTCATGGATATTATGAATAGAATTTTCCATGATTTCATAGATAAGTTTGTGGTTGTGTTTATTGAAGACATTTTAGTATATTCCAAAATTAAAGAGGAATATTAATGTTGTCTTGTAAGCCTTAAAGAAAAATAAATTGTATCGGAAATTTAGAAATTTTGAGTTTTGGTTTCAGAAAATTTCATTCCATTGTCACATTGTTTAAAAAAAGGGCATAACTGTTGATCCAGGTAACACAAAAGTTTTTTAAGAATGGCCAAGACCCACAAATAAAACCAAGATTCATAGATTCTTTGGTTTGGAAGGCTATTACCGATGTTTTTTTGAAATATTTTCATGGTTATCTAGTATATTGACTAAGTTAACTTGAAAAGGTTTTAAGTTCTTTTGGACAAAATAATGTGAAGATTCTTTTCAGGAATTGAAAAGAATATTAGTGAATGCCCCAGTTTTGTCAAAACCTTCCAAAAATGGTGAATTTTTATCTATAGTGATGGTTCTTTGAAATGAATTGGTTGTGTCCCAATAAAAAATGATCCGGGAATGGCTTATGATTCACGACATTTGAAACCATAGAAGCTAAATAACCCTACACATTATTTGTAATTAGCTTCAGTTCTTTTTTCAATAAAAATTTGGAGGTGTTATCTTTATGGTGTAAAGTGTGAAATATATTCTGACCACAAAATTTTGAAGTATATATTTACTTAAAAATAATTGAACATGAGACAAAATAGAAGGATGAAATTAATAAAGGATTATCATTTAATGATTCATTACCATCCAAGAAAAGAAAATAAAGTGTACGATGCTTTGAGTCAAAAAATTAATGCTACATTAACTATGTTCTGTTTGGAACAAGATACTTTGATTAACTATTTGGTGAACATTGGAATAGAAGTTTTTGGTGCAAGAATTTCCTCTATTTCATTTTAGATGTTAGGTAAATCATCTATATCATTAAGAATTAATAAATCACATAAGTAAGAAAGTGAGTTGCATAAAATGGTAGAGTAGGTTCATAAGGGAATGTTTCCTAAGATTAACAATGATAAGGATTGTATTTTGTGATTTGGGAAGACATTACGTGGGCCCTATGATTCAATGTTAAAGAAAGATTTGTTATGTGATGCTCATAGTTCAATATTTTCAGTTCATAATAGTAGTACTAATATGTAAATAAATCATTTAGAGTATTATTGAAGGGATGGAATGAAAAGAAATAATGCTAAATTTACTGTGAAGTGTTTGTTATCGAATGGGATGGTTCAGCCTTTACCAGTTCTAGATTGAAAATGGGAAAATATATCCATGGGATTCACTCTGGGATTACCAAAAACATCTCTAGGTAACATTGCAATCTAGGTTAATGTTGATCAATTGACTAAATCTACTCATTTTCTTCATATTTGAGATACTCTATCTCTACATAAACATTCTCGATTATATATTAAAGAGATAGTCAAGTTACATGGAGTTCCTCTCCCCATTTTATCTTAGTGTGATCCATGGTCACTAAAAACATTTGGAAGGGACTTTAGAAGTTTTTGGGTACTAAATTAAATTTCAGTATATCTTTTCATCCTCAATAAGAAGGAAATTTAGAATGAACAATTCAGACATTGGAAGATATGTTGCATTCTTTTTTAATAGATTACTAGGGAAGTTGGGACCAACATCTTACTTTTGATGAGTTTTCTTATAATAACATCATTCATTTCAGTATACAGATTCCTCCATTTGAGGAATTATATGGGAAGTAATGTTGAACTCTAGCCTTTTAGGATGAAGTAGGTGAAAATAAAACTGATGGGACCAGAATTTGTAGAAGAGGTAGTAGACAAAGTTCAGTCGATACAGAAATACATGAGGACATCTTAGAGAAGGAAAAAGATTTATACGGATAATTGGAAGAAGGATATTTATTTTAAAGTAGGTGATCATGTATTTCTCACTGTTTCACCATGGAAAAGTGTTTTTAGTTTTGGTAAGAAGGGGATGTTGAGTTTACGGTTCATTGGATCTTATGAAATTCAACAGAAAGTTGGATGAGTTTCATAACGAGTGGCTTTACCTCTGAATTTATCCAAGGTACACAATGTTTTTTATGTTTCAATGTTAAGAATGTATCTACTAGATGCATCTAATGTTTTGGGTTCAGAATTAGTTTAGTGGAAAGAGAATCTTTTTTATGAGAAATATGAAGTCTAAATTCTTGACCGTAGAGGGAAAGTGTTGCGGAATAAGGTGATTTATCAAGTTAAGTTTTTTTTTGGAAAAACCATACTGTTTAAGTGGAAACATGGGAATCTGGAAATTATATGAAGTATAAATACCCCCACTTATTTAAAAAGTGAATAGAATTGTATAGAAGAAATTCCCAAAATGGGGAAATATGTATCATCCAATGTATATAAAGAATATGATATTTTCATATTTATTAATATTTTTGAATTAAATATTAATTTTACTTTAATTTGGATTCTATTTTCAATGGTCGAAACATCAGACAATAATGGGTTTCTCTAAAATATCATGTTGCACAAAGGGTTGAGTCATACTGAAAAATAATAATATAATATTATTATTCTAAATGGTAGTTAATTCCTAGCCATTATATTGAAGTAGATGAACAAAGCTAACCATATTATGAATAGACATGTTTTTTTAATTTTTTTTACATTTATCCAATAAAATTTAGAGTCTTAAAATGATAAGGAAACCAATTTTGAGCATAAATACTTTAATATTTTTTAAAAGGTAATTTTACTACATATTGATGGAGAACCCTATTTAAATCTAGTTTTTTAACTTCAATATTTTCTATTTAGCCAAATAAACTTTTAATTTAGAATAGGGGAATCAAAATTTACTTTCAGTAAATTTTTGGCATTTTCGGATAATGTTCATTTTTAATGAATAGTGAAAATACTACATTTTAAGTCCAAACTATCTTTTCACCAAATTTATTTTTATGGTTAAATTATATTTTTAGTTGGTTTAAAAGTGTAACTATATTATGATATTTCCATTCAATCCAATGTTGGTAATTGGAGGTAATTTTACTATTAAATTGGACATAAATACATGTCGATATTTTGGTAGTTTTTACTTCTTAAAAACAACCTCTTTTGTTATGACAATGAGAATTAATTTTAAAATAATTTCCTTAACTTTGGTGTTTTCAATTTAAGGGAATTGATTCAATATTTTGAATCTCTAGGTCCAAATAGTGTAAATAGGTAAACTTTATTTTTAGATATTATGAATAGTAACATCAGTAAATATTTTTTTACCGTGGTTAAAGGGTAAATATCTAAAATAAAGGTAAAAAAATATTATAATAATATTAAATTAACCTAAAAAATGTCCTAAACATATTGGATGAGATATATCCGAGCATGGGAATCCTTGTGTTTATTTTAGGACCCTATGGAGCCACTTGTGTGTGATAATGACATTTAATTACTTTTAATTTAAAGGTAAGGAAAATATAACCTAAACATGTATCTTTTAGTAAAAAAACATTTATATGGGGTTATATAAGTGATATCTCCAACAATATATAGTGATTATATATATAAAATTATTTCCTATATCATGGTATTTTATTTATAATTTATAGATATCAGATAAATAAATTTAGTTGTGATGCAATAATTATGTAGTGATTTCTTTATTAATGGATGGTTTAAATAAATGAGGTTATAAATATTAAAATAAATTGATTTTGAAATATTTTATTCCATACAAGAATTTTATGAATTATTTAGACTTTATATATATATATTAATGATGTTTTTTTAAATAATCATGTTTTTATGGTTTTTTAAAAATTCTTGATTTGAATTGTTTAAAAATTGATATAAATGAGTTTTTTATCACAAATAATATTTTATTAAATGATATACTATAACTAAAAACCTAATATTCTGCCAAATGACTTAGATAACGTGGAATATATCATTAATTAACCACTTTAGGTTCTATTGGAATTTCATAGTAAATATATTAACCATATAGTTTGAAAATACAAGAAGACAGGGTAAAAGTGAAATTAGTTAACTAGGGGTTACAACTAAAAGATATGTTTAAATTTGTTATCTAAATTTTTCTAAAATCTATTTTATTAGATGATTTAGACCCATATTCAACTAATATTTGAAATATATAACTAATTTGTTATTGTAATTCTAAAATCTATTAGTAGTAAAATAATACTTTCAAACTTTCTTAAAGTTACCCTCCTCCCTCTTACAAAAGGACACCACTTCTCACCATTACTCACACCTAAAAAGCCCCCTTGGCTCATCCATACTCTAACCAAATATGTTCCCAACTTCTATATCTTCCACCTTGAAGCATTAAATTGATAAAAAGGAATTTAAGGACAACTATTTAGCTTAAATCTAAACGAGTTACCCGATTTGAGGAAATTAAAGAATGAACATGTCAAGTCAGATATGAGGTAAGGGACGTTGTCTCAATATCCTTTATTTGAGGCATATTTTGATTTATTCATGAATTTATTTTATATGGTGAATAAAACCCTTTTAATTTTAATTTCATTCAAATGGAATATTTTTCTATATAGGGTTTTACTAAACGATAAATGGAATGATTCTTTTTTACATATGTGGTCACAACATCATTTCCGCCACCGTGAGGATTATCTGATATTTGGATTCCTTTGTAAGCTGTGATTTTTTTAAATGGAAAATAAATATAATATACCCTTATTACATACATTGGTATTAAAAATGGTTTTGAAAGTGGACTTACTATTTAAAAATATTGAAATTATTTCATGTGATTACAAATTAAATTATTTGTTTGAAATATTGATATTTTAAATCTTTTATATGTGCTGATTATATAATGGTACTTGGAAATTTTATGGTTGGTTTTGTGATATAACAAATGAAAGGTGGTTCTTTGATAAACCATGTATGGGTGGTTACATTATAACCTACAATGCATTGGGCGTGGAAGTTGGATGGATGGTAATTCCATTTGTAAGAATGATTTGTGGAATATGATCATATGGTTATTCCATTTAAGTATCATTATTCCCCAAGTTTACCTTTTATATGTTATGGGTGATTTACATGGGTTTTATGGAAATATTTTGGTTAAAAATGGCAAGTAATGAGATTTTATTTAGTGAAGAACATTTACTACTTCATAAAGGTGAAAAATATAACTTTATGATAAAGTATTCATGGTTTATAAGTTGTTTTGAAAATTAATTTTTTTCATTATTTGTGTATCCCTTACTGATATTTTTATGCTCATATAATGTTTTTGAAATTTTTTCACATGAATTAAAGTGGAATAGGGTCATAGATGGGATCAAGGAAAATTCAGGCCATTCAAATCATGGAACTAAATTTGATTCATTTTTTAATAGATTTTATTTTATTAAAAAATGGATACTGAGTATAAGTGTATATATGTAATATTCATGTTGTTATATATAAGTTATGACCTAATTATATACTGATTAAAAGTTTCTACATGATTTATGACACACCCTTACACATTTAAATCACCACCTAATTCCATTTATGTAGTTCCCATGTTTTTTCATCCAATTTTTCTTATTTGTGTTCCTCTATAATTTCTTTCTACAATGTTATTTGTTAGATTTTTCTTGACACTCAATCATCCAATTCTAGTCCAAACCATGTGAATACTTAGAATATCTAATTTCCATTTATACCTTAAGTTCACATTGAATTATTTATTCATAACTAATATATCATATTACAGCTATGCCTTTTGGGCACACGGTTATAGAAAAAATGAATTGATCAAACTATCCTTTTGGTTAGTTTATAATACTAATAGAGTACCTCATATGTATTTAAAATTTCTCCTCATAGTTACCAATGGATTCTTTATCCTTCTACTTCACCTCAAATAATTCCTTCTCTATATTTGTATAAAGAATATGAGGAGATCACTTATTTAAAAAAAACTCTTATTCTCATCCCACTCCATGGAGTCAATTTTTTATTCTTCACTCATGTTTAAGATAATATTCATCCACTATTATGTTTCTATTTATAAAGGATAAATATTAAAAATGATTTTTTCATTCTCCAAAAAATGGAAAATAAGAAATATCTATTTATTTATACTAATCTATTTCTATGTAAAAAATGTATTGGTAGAACTACTTAAATAAATCGGGTGTTCACTCATGAAGAAATTGACATAACATTTTTCACTCCTTTTCTCATTTGGATGTTCAGTATAATTCATAGCTTGAGAAATTTGAGTGAGAATAGTAATGATATTTTCTATTATAGATCCTAGAAAATTTTCATCATGAAGATGAAAATCATTGAATTTTCTATCTCATTTATCATTAATATTGTTCCTTCTCGTTTCATCTATTTAATAAAGAAAAAAAATCATATTGTGAATAACAATATTCATTTTTGTAAACAATATAATCCTAAAAAATAAAATTATTGGTTTTTTAAATCAAGAAACATTTTTTTCAATAAATGAAACATTAAGTTTTACCTATTTAATTAATTTTCACCATCAACTCAATTCCTTCATGATGGATCATAATGTGTTTTTTAATTTCCATGATATATACCCTAGGAGTGTTAAACCTTGTGTGTAGTAAGGATTTTTTTCATGAATCATGTGACGATCAATTCCATATCAATGTTCCCTTCTAGGGTTGTTAACCATAGGTACACTTGCTTCATATCCAAATCAACTTTTAATATCCATTAATGGATTAAAGTTCTTAGAAACCACTCAATATATCCTTCAATAAAATTCTAAGTCATTTTACTTTATATTAACGTATCATTAGGCTTATTATTAGCCATATCCTTATACACATCACTAGGGATACCACTGAAGTATTCTCATACATGTTATTAAATGTAAAATATACCTTTCTTTGGTTACAACTATGATAAACAAGTATTTTAAAACATAAATATTACACATTTTATATTAATAATTAATAAATAGCACCAATACACGCATGATGATTGTAATGGTTTAGTGACTTGGTAGACAAGTTAAAATATGTTCTTATTTAATGATTCATTTTCATCATCTTCCATAATGATATTTTAATTTAATACTCTTTATAAATATACCCTACATAATCCTTTCTTCATAACCAAGGGAAATGAAACATAAGAAAGGTTGAGATTAGTTTTTCAATAAGGGTATGAATGTGATATATCAATCCATGATCATGCGATGTTATAAGATAAGAAATATGTTATGATTTTATAAATATAACAAACATTTTTGATACCCAATATATCATGTATCATAAAAACGATCCATGTAATGAAACATTTTTCATTTAAAAATACATGATTCATATGAGTTATAAAACATCATAAATCAATAATGAACCATAATTTCAGGACATATAAGTATGTCACCACCATTAGTAAAGAAATAATTTCATATGTCAAGTTTAACAATTGAAACCACTAAATCATAATGGATCAATAGTCCAAACCAGTTTCATATTTCAAAAAGAATCAGGCATCATCACCTGTTTCCCAGAGCGAATCAATAACATCATCCTATTTTTCCATAGCATATCAAGAACATTTTCTTGTTTCCCATCATTATCTCATGAGATATAAAAATTTTCTCAATGCATTGGAAGGATACATTAGTTCCATCTTTAAAATAAAAAAAACCATTCATTAGTGTTCCAAAATATTATAAAAAATCCTCATATCAGATCACATGTAATGAAATGGGTTTCACTAATATTTCATCATATCATAACATAAGAAAAATAAATAGGTTTGATATAAAAGAAATACATTTCATCACAAAATATATGATAGTAAAGGATAATGTTATATAAATATTTTATCTTTTCTTTATAGTATAATATGTAAAAAATGAATTTGTTTTTGAACTTATTTTCATCATAAACATAAACCATCAATATATATAATAAGTACAGTATACTCGGATCATATCCTAAGTAAATCATAACTTAAATCAAGGGATGTATACTTTGATGAATAGAAACGTTGTTAAAATGTCATTAAGAAAACTCATAGGAAAAATACCATTTTCTCATCAAAAATAAATGTTAAAATCTAATTATTTCCAAAATATTAAATAAAAAATTACTTTAATGTAACTCATGAAACATTTAAACGAATCTTTAAATCATTGAGGAATCATGGAAATAGTTTATATCATTAATGTGGTAAAATTTAAAACAATGATTCCTTTCACATTTTTGGTAAAAAGTCAAAAATTCCATTACCTGCAGAACTATAAAAAGATTAAACTTATAAATTTTTTTAAAAAAATTAAAACATTCATAAAAATTACATTTGTTAGTTGTTTGAAAATATTGAAAATATTCCTTAAATGATTATCATAAATTATAGATATGGAATAAAAACAATTTCTAATGAGATAAATAATGTCAAATTGTTTTATATACATTATTTTGGTATATTGAGAAGGTAAAGAGAAGATAATTAAAGTGAAATAATTATTCTATAGAAATAATCATAGGAGAATAAAATTCATATTTTTTCTGAGATATAGATCATAATATTACATTATAAAAAACTTGATCACACACAATCACGATAAATAATGATATTTTTACATAAAACCTTAAAACTTAGGTAACATTTGAATAATAATCCCCATGACAGAAAGAAACATATATGGATATATAACTCTGAATAATTTTATTAAAAATAATCATTAAATAAAATTATAGGTAGTATATAAATGAAAAAAAATCATGATGTAAATATGAAACGTGTCCCATAGAAATAAAAGTGTGATGAAAATCCTTTACCAGTTTGGAAACATTTTAATAATAAGACCCATTAAATAATACAACAAAATTGAAAATTAAATTTCATTAATATAATGATATTCATGATATAAAATTTCAATGTTTCATTATATACACCACATAAATGAAACTAGTGGTTAATATGGAATATATCTCTAACAAATAAAAGAGAGGCAAGAAATCCCTTACCTCTACACTAGAATTTCATCCTACAAATTCAAAAATAATATATAATAAATATAGGTTTATTATAAATATATTAATTAAATTTAATCATACATATCATACCATTTATTATTTACTTATAACCTTTTATTATCTGTTTATTAACAATTATTTGTTGAAATCATGTTTTGGGTAATAACTTCTTCGTTTTTCATTCATATTTATGTTTGTAAGATTCATTACTTTACATTAATTTTGGTTGCATCATCTAATTATTTTAAAAAATGATATAAATATTTAAAATATTCCTTATATATGTATTTATAGTAATCAATTAAAGTATGTGATAAAAAATTGTATTACACTATTCATGGAAATGGTAGGCCATACCTATGTTGGAAAGATTTATCATTTTATAAATGGATGGAATTAAACAAATGAAAATATTAATTAACTATTTATAGAATCATTTTTCTATCATATAGGACCCCATAACACCCTAATAGGGGAGGGTTGAATCGTGGTGTCAACTTTTTTCTTTTAAGGAAATGGATCTTGTTCCCATGTTAATAAAAACTTGTTAATCCAGATTGATGGAATAATGTAGTAATTAAAAAATCACAAGCAGAGAGACAACACATCAATTTTACTTGGTTCACTATAAAGGTTTAGTATAACGATAAAACACTGACACTATTTCTATCAGTCCTAAATCCACTAAGAGTTACAAATAATTGTAGAATACATAAGTTTAGACACAATCACTCTCAGTTTGGCACATTGCCTTCAAAATATTTTAGGGGAAACACACATCCTCCCTCGGAACACATCCATTTAATACTTTTATAAAACTAATTTGGGAAAAGTGTTACTCATTTTAATGTCACAACATACACTTCAATAGAAAGGAATTTATTTCTTTTTGCCCGAGTAACACAAAATGTTCATGAAGCTCCTAGCCTTTTCGAAACCCCCTTTATGTTTCAATAAAGTAAAATCCTCCAAAAACCCACACACTTTTTCAAACCACCCATAATTTTTGAATCTTATAGCCTTTGTGGTGAACACTTTCTTTTCAAAGCTCACAACCTTCTTAAAATACTATGTCTATGTGAAACTCCCAATCTTTTCAAAACTCCCCTAACTCAAAAGCATTGCCATCACATAAGAATTAATATGTGTTTTTCAAAATGATGAGGTCCCATAGATTTCCATATTCAAAAATATTACATAATTCAAGAAATATGTGTGATTTACCCTTTTCTTCAACTAAATTATTGTAAAATAATGTGGGGGTAGTTTCTTATTTATAGTCACAAACCTTTTTGAATATCCCAAAGCTCTAGCGGCATTCTTGCAAACCTCCAAAATAATTTTTGCAGAGTTACTATATTTGAAAATATGCAATGAAAATTATCTCATTCGTATATATTCCTGTAGTAGTGAAGATTTAACCATCAACACATCACTCAATCATTATTTTTTTCATAATCACAAAGAATACTGTCTTTCTATCATGTGTTCATGAAGCTCTAGGCATTCATGAAGCCCAACCTTTTGTGAAACCTAGTATTCAAAAAACGCATTATTTTAAATTATTTCTTAGGATTGAATCGAAAAAAAACAAATTTATTGAATATTTCTATTTTCTCATAATTGTTAGAAAAAAAATTGGAAATCAATTGGAAATAACACCACCTTCAACATTGTACCCATCTTGTACTGTAATATAAATTTCCTTGCAAACTCAATGATAAAAAAAGTGTAGATAGAATAAAATCACCAAGAAGACTCTATTTATAGATTTTGAGGTCCATCGTTCCAAAATAGCTTGTATATCACATATATTCATGAAAAAACTTATTAACATTTTTTAAAAAATAATATGAAAAATACTCACATGGCTTTATGGAGGTGGTAGTCCATACATACGCACGAACAAAGTTATCATTTTCTAATGGATTTCACGTTAATATGGTTGATGTGATAAAATAATTGAATGAATATAAATATTTCATATATATCATTTATAAACATTAATTGTATTATATACCTATCCTTTAGAGGTTGTGATGGAATATTAAGTACATCGATTTTTGAGGTAGTAGTCCGCCAAACACATTATTTATAATTTCATATAACATTTCATTGAATATGAGATAGATACGCGTTATGAGATTGTAATAATAAAATATAATTATATTATATATATTTTTGTAATTATATCACATTATTTTATTAAGATTTTAAGGATTTTTAAGGATAAGTAAAATTAAAATTCTCAGTTAAAAACAATATCTCATATTTGAACAACCTTTTTGATTAGCACCAAAATACTACATTAGAGTGATTCCTAAAAAAACTAAGGATTCTAGAAATTGGGAAGTTACATTAGTAATCTATTTGGGTATTTATTTTTTGAATCAAAATGATTTTTATTTTTGAATACGAGAGGAGTGGGGGTGCCCTTTTATAAGAGGGTGAGAGGACAATCTTGGAATTTCTTAAAATAAAATGGTATACCATTGTTTTGAACATCTCAAAATGAACCAAAACGTATCAATATATAATATTAGATAGAATAATGTAATAAAATGGCTATTAAATTTGATTAGGACATGTTTTGAAGTCATTTTAGGGCTTATCATTTAATTTTGACCACCCGATAAACCGTTTAAACATTAACTAGTGTGATTAATTTTTACTCTTTTTGCTACTCATTTTGACCAAGATTTAAGATTTTATTATTATAAAATATTAATTATTATAATTTCAAATATGGATTTAATTTTTAAAAATTCTATTCATATAATTTTCAAAATTTAATTTAAAATTAAACCCACTGACGTGATGAAAAAGTGGTTTTCTTAAGAGAAAATTTCCATAAAAATAGAATGATTTAAAAGTAAAAAATTCAATATTTGATTAATAAAAGTTACGTATGTTTGAGTAATTAATATATAATTGAAATAATTTTACATTTTAAATCATCTTAATAAAATTTCACTTGTAATTTTGTTAAAAAAATTAGTTTTTCAAAAAAATCATGTTTTTCACTATTCGTTAATAAAGTTAATCTTTTCAAACATAATAGCAAAAAATCCCCCGAATAAGATTTTTTCATGTTCATTAAAAAAATAAATTCATTTTTAAAATAAATTTCTAAAATTTGGAAAATATTAATTTTATGATTTGATCACAAAAGTAAATAAAAATAATTTTTTTTAAAAATTGTCTTCGAAACACAAATAGACTTTACTAAAAAATTTGTAATTATTTATAAATATATTTTTTGTCCAAAAAATTATGTATAACATTCATAATATGATTATTACTATTCATACATCCAATTTTAATGGAAAATTTATGACTTCTATGCTTCAATAATAACATTGACTGTTAATTGTGGATTGTTAAAACTTGGTGTTGTGTGTAATGCAATCTATCAAAAATCATAATATTTTTTTAAAATATAAATATTACATAAATTTTCTAGATGTTATCGGGTCCTCTTATTCATGATTTTTTAGTTACATAACCAACCTATATAGATTATTCAAGGATAGTATTTCTTATTTTAGGCCTAGACATTGTAGTGGATGAGATTGCTATAGATTAATGTCTGTAACGTACGAGATCACTTGACAAGAAATTCACACAGTTACCTAATAATTTTTATTAGTAGAATATCATGTTTTACACATGTATAAATATCTCATGAATCATTATAGAAACATTATGTGTTGATCAAAATAGAATGTATGTTTTCATAATGAATATGTTGATACTATAAGACTTTGATTTTGGTGGTAGATATAGTTGGGACTCTACTTTCTTAACATACATGTATAGATCATAATTCATAATATTCTGATCCAGACATAGTAAATTTTTTGGATATATTATACCATTTTAGATGTCGAATAGAATGGAACCCCTCTCCTCACCCGAATTTCTTTTTTCAAAATATTTTCATCAATGTGCTCTATAAAAATATTTCTAGACACCGGTATGATCAAAAATATTTTATTTTACTATTACTAATAATGAAAAAAATAATTTGTAATTTTTTTTTCAAATCATACAATATTGGTGGAGTCTATTACGCCATTATGTCATTATTCTGAGACATAATTTTTTAGTGAACCATTTCATGATCAATATTTTACTACATGATGATATATATATATATATATATACATTCTTTAATTTAAATTCCAATTATAAAATTGTGTAATGTAAAAAAAAGTAATATAAAATTTATTGAATTGTTTTGATTTATCATTATATATTTCAAGGATGTAATACTGGGGTTTTTTTAATGAGATCCTATGATACATAACTTCTTGTGGTGATAATTTTAGGGTAATGGTTCCTCTAATGAACTTTTTTCTATTGAGTGGAAGCACCCCTATAGAGTTATATGATAGATTAAATATGTGAAACATATTTGATCTGTATTTCATAGACACCAAAGCCTTATTCTGTAAAAGTTAACCATGATAAATGATGTATACTAGAGGGGTGTCATGCATAGTACATCGATATATGGGATAAGTGTATAATATTGGGTATAGAGGGAACACCAATGATTCATATCCATTTATCATAGTATGATTAGTATGTTCCATTGTATAAACTAAAATAAATATTATATCTAATGTGATGTGGTGGAAGTATTAATATCACAATATGGTGCCCCCAATAATGATAGGGTGGTGAATCGATGTTGTTATATTTTAACCAAAATTAATATTTATCATCTATTTCCTCCACCCTTGATCAGTGAATTTATTTATTTCTCAAATACCATTTCTCACTTTTTCATTCTCTAACCATTTATAGGACTGCATATAAGGTAAATCAAAATGAACAAAACATAAACATTGTAATTTTTTGATTAGGTTTTCCTCTATATATGATGATTATAACCTCTATGAAATGTGGTTATTATACCACACATAGTAATCATCTATTATTATCAATAAGAACCCATGAAAGGGCCAAAATTCTATTCAAGCCCTCTCATCAACTATGTGATCTTATCACTGATTGTTGGACACCATCCTTCACCTCTTGAAGTATAATCTTGGATGTGGGTCAGGATTATCTAGTGTAATTCAATGTATTCAATATTGTTTCCTCATTATACACCACATAGAATGGATACCTCAATATGATTCAGTCATTATGATATTGAGACATCATTTGATATATCTCAAAAATATTTTTCTTCCCCATCATATAAATATCTTACAAAATTAGTGCTAGAATCTACCTTTTTATTCCTTAATACATAGATAAAATATATTATTTTTATTATGGGAACCCTCTATTTTAGACATTCAGGATGTTCAATATAATATTAGTGTTGTGTCTCCCTTCTCATTGATACATATATTTGACTAGTGTATATAATATCGATTCTAACACTCTAATTTTTTTACCTATATCTTATATATATTTATATATATTCACTTAATAATGAATGAATATAATTTTTGAAATATTTTCACTTTTAATCTCCTAGAAACACTCTACTTAATATCATGTAAAAACTACATACTCTTCTTTCATGTATTCTAAAGACACAGTCATTTAATGTTATACTGTAACAGATTTATTTTTCCCCTTAAAATACTCCAAAAATTATTATTGCTAGTAATTAAGTATCTATATGGAATAAAATTCCCCATGACATGTCCCAGGGCATGGATGTCCACTTGTTGAGTCTCATACATCATCTGTTATCAAGTGGAATCTCATAATAGTTACTAAGAATATACCACCATATTTTTTTTGTTTGAATATAAATGACTCATATATCTTGTGAGGAATAATTATTCCAACCCCTATATATTCCTTGTAATAAATGATTCACTTTCAATCATTGGTGGAAAATTATTATCCAATTATCCCCGCCATAGCAGGGCTCTTAGCATTTTTATTTTCAAACTACATATTCTGGCATTGTTCACCACAATCACCTCCATGGCATATCCACGCTTTTCATTTCATACATGTAATAATTTTTACAAAAAAATTATTTTAAATGAATTTATCTATATCCTCCTACCTCATATACCTTCAGTTTCAGAACATCTGACTTGTGAGTTATCCATGGTGACCAAAACACTCACTGAAATAGTTACCATGTCATATTCATGTGTTCATTTCACAGTGACCACAACCCTCTCCATGATCATTGAAATGATTGGAATACTATTTCAGCAACATCATGCCTTATATGTTAGTGAAAAAAAACAAGACAATCCACTTATCAATTAGATATTCTCACTCAGATGGTTCTTCTTAAATTTCGGTACAGATAATAATTAGTCAAATTAATTTTTTATATTATTCTATAATGATCTAACTATAGTCATCACCAGATATAAATATTTTATTGAGAATAGAAATTATATAAATTCTTGGACTATATATTTTTTATTGGAAATTATAATTAAAAAAATCAATGAAGTCATACACATATGGATAAAATTTTATATGTTATAAGAGAAAAATTCATATATGATCTAAGATAGTCAGATGTAAGCTTCAATACAATGTATTATGCTCAGAATTATCCATATTCATTATAGATTCAAATTTCCAAATTTGCAAAAACATGATCATAAAAAAATCAATGCTACCTAAGGCATTCCAAAATACTTCAAATAGTATTCAAAAATCATCCAATAGTATTTATTCACATAAAATATAATCATCCAAAATCAATACTCTTTTAATAGGTTCTCAAACATTAAGTTATCTTATACCTTTATTATAAACTGTTATAGGTAGTACTCCAATTCATCAATACATGTATTTAGGGTGAATAATAAAACATTAATCAACATAAATAATTGATAATATTATTCAATATATAATATTACTAATTTTGAATAATCTATAGGATCTTACATCCATTATTATTCAAGTATTCTTGAAACAAATATGTATATGAAATTACAAAAATTGGTATCCTTAAACATTATGTAATCTATTTACTATGAACTAATATCCCTTAATCTAATGGAATAAATATTTGAAATTATGATTAATTCTCTAATAGATTACACACATCAACTCCTTATATCTTAGTAAGATGTTTTAACAACATAGGATCCGAGATATTGTATTTTTTTGGTCCCATATAATGAATAAAACTTAATAGGGAGTGAGTAATTTTTGTAAGGATTAAAATTAACCTCCCTGATAATTTTGTTCCATGTATAATAAAAACACTATTCTGTCCCTCATGGTGAGTATGAAAGAAATAAAAGAATAAAATAGATATAAAAGAAATTTTTCTAGGTTAACTAATAGAGATAATTAATTCATTTAATTTTGTTGATAATATATTAATTTTATTCCTTATAATTTATCAATTAATACAGTTATCGAGAGTTTTTGTATTTAAGGATCATTTCATTGGATTTATTGAATATTACATAAAATGGAAAATTTTATAATTTTATAATTTTATTTTAGTTCAAGAATAAAAATAATTATAAAATATTGATAAATCCCTTGATTTTTTGTTTTTATGGGGAAAATAATTCCACCAAAATTGCTGAAGAGACAAATATAAAATTGTATATGATAAATATTCTCAAAATTATTAAGGGGGATGCATAAGAAATTAAATTTCGTATATAGGAAATGTTAAACTAATGAAGAATATGTATAAATTGAAAAAGTATGGGAAATATAACATATAATGGGTTGTACACATGTTATTTAGGAGTCCTATAAGATATTTTAATCTTTATATTTAATTAGAGTTAGGTTCCCAATAATTAATAATATCAATTTTATGATATATATTAAATTTCAGTTAATACGTAAAAAGTTGCCAACCAATCCACTGAAATGTTGGAAACATGCCTTTTCTATAAGAAGAAAATCTGAATGACCAGAGATATGTAATATGAATTTATTTATATTCAAGTTTAATAAATTCTTCATCAGAAATCTAAAAGATATTTCAAATCCTTTGTGTGGATGTACATGATAAAACTACTCACAATATATTTGGTGGGGTATACATAAGATTTTAATCCATACTCAGACCTCTTATATAATGATTTCACCTCCATAAAATCTTGATGTTCCTGACAATGGAATTTCACAAAAGGATAAATATACAATAATTTTATCATTTAAATATAATATCAATGAAATTTGAAGCATATGTATGTTAATGAAGTTGGGATGGAATTTTTTCATGATTATTCTTAACCAAACCATGGAGAAAATAATTTAATGGTGGATATTTGTAAAATGGATAAAAAATTTATGGGGATATCAAAAATATGGAGTGGATTTTGAGAAATTTTATCTCAAAAAAAGAATATATAAGAATGGAAATGTGGATAAATAATGGATGATGGAGTGATCAATTAAAAAATCAGTATTTTTTTCATTATTTATGATATTCTAATATTTCAAATTTCGATGACTATAACCTCTCACATAGAGGTTTAAATCCTATTTAAAATTTTTATTGTGGGAAAGAGGACCCTTTTTAAATTCATGAGATTGGAATTAATTGAATAAATTGTTCTTATATTGAGTTATTTCAGTATTTATTGTCAAGGGGTAATCTTAAATGTTATTGTATTTGGATTATAATTACTAAAAATTTCTTACTTATTTGGTTGATAATCATAATTCTCTATCAATTAGTTTTTTTATATATGATGGAATAGAAAAGATTTTATGGTCATTATCTAGTGATTATATATACATATGTGTATGGTAGTGAGTTATCCTTGAATTAATTGGTATGAACATAACTCGATTTGGATTCTACCGATTTGTTTTGGGGAACTATTAGATTAAACCTTAAAAATTTCTAAACATTAGGTTAAGGATAAAGTAATTATGGAATATTTTATTGGTTACTTATTAATAATGAGAGATGGTATCTTTTTGTTCTAGGATAACATTAGAATTTGTAATCCAAAACATGAACCATTTACTAATTCATCACTTGATATATCACTATTGTTTTCATTTCTATTATTTTTAGTTTTCTCAAAATAACACAATTTAAAGCCCCCACCCCCATAATTTCACTAATTGTGTAAATATAATTTTACACCCATATATATAGAAAATCTATAGTCCCTAGTATATAATATTGAAATGTTAGTTTTGTATATATTTTTACACACCACTGATGCATGTCTAGAAAACATTGAACTGTCTCTGGGTAGTAGGTGCCAAAATTACTAACCATTATTTTTTATGACTTGTTCTTACATAAATATAATTTATTCTTGGATATATAAATTTTAAGAACATTTATTTAAATTCATATGGGGTAGAGATATTTTACTTTACAATTTGAATACAATGAATTGATTGAATCTAGTGAGACTAATATTGGTCGATTTCATTCCTCTAATGAAATAATAGAATAGAATCCAAACCTGAATTAAAGATATATATGTGCACCTCATTTTATATAAAAAATTACCATATTATTATACACGTATTAAAATATATCCTTTAGTTCAAAATAGCTCTACTTAAACCTTTTTCCATTTTCACGGGCTCTCAAGTGAAGATCCCCATAAAAATATAATGGATTTCACCATGGTTTTTGAATCACTAAAGTTGATGGGATTATCTTAAGAAACATAATATTATTATTGGAATAGATTAAAGAAGTTATGCTAAATATTTACTCACCATCCAGTAAAGGAACAACGGTTTCTAGTCTAATCATATATAAGACTTCTTGATAATGATTGCAATCTTCTAGTTGAATCAATATGTACTACCCTTTCAACACAAATATCAACAACGTTTAACATTCTTATAACTATTCAAGAAAATATTCAAGAAACAAATATTCTAACCAATACTATTTAAATAAATTAAATACTTTGTGTATTCCTCAATTAGTTCAAAATAATATGTATAAATATTACTAGATCCTAGGATGGAAGTTTTTAACATTGAAATTTAATAAATGAAAACATTTTTAATGATTCTTATAGAAATGTGACAAAAAATCTTGGAAAAACAAAATCTTAAACCATTAGAAATCCCAACGGTAAAGTTATCATGGTAATAGAAACAAATATCAAAAATAATTACCCTATTTCCAAATATGAATCTCAAAAGAACCAACCTTATAGTAAAAATAAGGAAGAAGATAATGTTTTAAAAAATATAAGGGAATTTAAAAATAATTATTAAAAAACAGTCTATAGAATAAAATAAAACATTAACTTACCATTTTCATCATTAATGATGAAATAAAAGGTGAATTATGACGAAAAAACAAAAAGCAAATATAAGAAAGACACTTTTTAAATAGGTGGAAAATAAAAAACCTTTCCTAGAAAAATATAAACAAATTCCCTAGTATGATATGTGAAAATGGGATTTATGCACTATTAAAATCTGACATCAAGGAAATGATATAGTGAATTTTTAGAGTTTTCTTTCATAATTGATCGAAAAACAACTTCCAACTGAATATCATGATAATGTGATTTTTTATATTCCTTATACATATGGATCAATTCCATTAACCAATTCATTATGTTACTCAAGAGGTTCTATTAATTCCATAACTTATTCTATTATTAATTCCTTTCATACTATTGAATTTAAACAAAAAGTTTTTTTATTCAAATAATATGAAGTAAATTTATTTCTAATGTAGATTATATAAAGTGGTTTTAGTAATAATACAAAACGTTTTTGTAACACCCCATGATTTCATAGTATGTTATTTTCTTTAATTCAATAGCTTGCGCTACACGCAACACTGAGTTCGAGTGCACCACGACATATCAAACTAACCATAAAAAAGCGGTTATGAAGAGTATTAACTAAATTTAAAAATTAATATAATACTTATAATTTTAGAATATACATTATGAGTTTCTTATACATAATGAAAAAACAAAAAAATCATTTCTGTTAGATAAAAGTAGTATTTTAAAAAAATGCAATTTTACCCCTTTTAATGGCGAACCATTTTCAAATCCAATATTTGAAACTCTTATATATTAAATTTGAAAAAAAAACTTCTACTTTATAATTTTTACATAATAATTTATTTTCAATAAATTTTTGGTTTTTTTCTAATAACTTTCATATTTGGGTGATAGTGAAAAATACTATATTTTAACTAAAAATGACTTTTTTAATCAAAAGAATTTATAGTTTTAAATTATACATTTTAATGGTTTGGAAGTTTAAATATATTATATTATTTCCATTTAATCTAATGTTATTCAATGGAAATAATTTCACTTTGAAATTGAACATAAACAAGTATCAATCTTTTGTTAGTTATTATTTCTTATAAATAGGCTTTTGGGTTTTGACAATAAGAATTAATTTTAAATTAATAAATGAATATTCTATGTTTTGAATTGGGTAAAATAGAATTAATTTTTGAATTCAGAATATCAAAATTATCATAGGGTGAAATTTTGTTTTTTTTTGAAAACAGTCAATTTTTGATGAATAGTGAAAAACACTACGTTAAAGTTTAAAACCGACTTTTTATTTAAATAATTAATTATTTTACATAAATATATTTTAATTAAAAATAGATATATAATACCTACATAAGTTCAATATAATTCATTGGAGTCATTTTATAATAAAAATAGATGTATAAAATTTTATTGAACTATTTAAGATCTTTTACGCACCTCCTAGGAGCATTTTCAAATTTATATAAAACTTAATTTTACAACTTCAAGGAGTTTAATTTCAAACATCCTAGAGACAAAATTGATATTAGGAAGTAAAATGTGGTTCAATAAGATGAAAATTATTTTTTGCTGTATAGTAACTTTTTTACTTTTTTTTGCCACAGTAAAAAGTAAATAGGGTTGTTAAGTGTAAAAATGATATTCTTTTTTCTCTAACGCATGTCCCAATTCTTTTGGATAAGTTTAATTCAACTAAAATCAAAATTAGAAATAAATTATGATCCTTTAGGTCCACTTGGATTATATTAATACATTTATTATTATTTAATTCAATGAAGAGTTAAAAGTGTTAAATTCAATGTTTGAGAAAAAAGCAATTTTTAATATAGGGTTACACATAAGATAAATTCAACTATAAATATTCATTAGAAATATAAAAATATTTCCTACATAATTTTATTTTATTTATAATTTTTAGACATTAACTAATTTAATTTATGTATGACACAATGATGATGCAGTAACTACCTAATTAAGGAAATATTAAAATAATTGATATTATAAATATCCAAATAAATGTAATTTGAGTATTATTATAAATTCCACTAATTTTAATAGATAATATGACATGTTAGGGTTGTTTAGGTGAATTTTTTTCTAAGTAATAATGCTGTTATGAATTTAGAAAAAACAAAATACCAAATAGTGTCAAAATTGACATAAAAGTGTTTTAAAAAAAATATTATATTATTAATTTATACTCAATTACTAGAAATATAAGGTTATGAAAGAAGGATTATATAATTATAGTGTTACCATTAATGAACCTCTTGGGGTTCTCTTCAATTTTTATAGTAAATTTACTAACCATATAATATAAAAATATAAAGAGACAAGGTAAATGTCAAACTATTTAACTGTGATTTAAATCTAAAATATAAAGTAAATATAGTGACCCAAACCTTTCTAAAACCTATTTTTTTTTTGTTTTAGACCCATACCCACACTATCCTTTAAATAATTTTTTTGAGCCATTAGAATCCAAAAATGGTTTTATTATTAAATAATATTTTAATATTTTCCTAAGGTGCCCCTCACTCATCTTATAAAAGGGTACTTCCTCTTCTCACAAATTCACACCTTCAAATCCATTAGGCTCAGAAAAATTCTAACAAAATATCCTACCAACTTTCCTCCCTTCGTTTTAGAGGCCTTACTTTATTCATAAATTCAACACAAAGATCCCTTTTGATCAAATCAAAAGGAAGAGCCCAAAGAAGAGGTAAATATTTCCTCACCTCTTTCAAGTTATTTTCTTCTTTTTCTTATTATTTATTTGTTGTTTATATTACAAAATAATAACTAAATTATATTATATATACTATGATGTTATTATAAATATGTTACAACCATGTTCATTATTTTATCCATCCTATGAATGACATGTCACAATACATGCGTACCTACGACTTACCGTCTCCACGTCGTGGTGCAGTTTGTTATTCATACACTTAATCATTTGTATGGGTATAATAATGAGTATAAATGATTAAAATAATAAATATAACATGAAAATGATTCCTTTTATACTATATTAAATCAAATTATATATTATTTTAATATCAAAATAATGATATTGTCGCTCGTCCGTACGTCCGGAATACCGTCTCCACGAACGCGATGAGATTCATTCACCATCGTATCCATTCAAGAATATTATTCATTTTATGATTAAAAATAATGTTAAATAATTGATATAATTCTGAATATTAGTAATATACATCCCATCCATAAAAAATATGACTCACATAATAATGAATATAAAGGAAAACGAGTCAGTTAACACCCAAAATGATGATACTACTAAAATATTATTAAAAAAGAAATATTATAGAATCATATATGATATAATATTTATGTATATAGTTCTTTTATAATTTAATATCAATGATTTTACTAATATTTATTAGGTTAACGTACCATCTACCAAGGAAAAGTACAATGTAAGGGGTTTCTTATCTCACTTTTAATTCTGTGAGATTTCAATTATTCAGTACTTATTTATTGCATGTGGTGTATTGTGTACTTCTATTTGATATATATTATCATGATTATATTTATATTGATGGTATTATGTGATCCACTTGGTGTTTATTAAATTTTGTGACTCAAACTATGCTTTCTTTTGTTAGTTAATGGCTGGATTCCATAAAATTCATAGTAACATTGAATATGATGTAAAAGGTGGTCATTGAGGAGGAAATGAGCAACAGAATAGAATTTTGATAGGTGTAAAAGATATCATGTTCATGATAAATCAGATTTCAAAAAATATGATCAACAACATATATATTAACCAACTCCCAGACTCAACAAAGAAGAGAAAGATGATGAATGATAAGAGCTCTAGTAGTGGAGACCATAGAGAAAAAAAGATCAATTTCCATCATGCAAGAAATGTGGAAGGAGACACCAAGGGAAGTGTATCAATGGATGAAATAAATGATTTATGTATGGGAAAGAAGGACATTATGTAAATAATTGCTGAGGAAAATTGAAGAGTACTATGGAAGAAAATAAAAATGATCCCAAGAATCTATTTACAGTCATTTGCTATAAATGTTTGGGACCTAATTATTACTCGAGTGAATGACCTATTCTATAGTATAACCCCTTATTAAAGGAAGAACCTATGTGTAAATAAATGGGTGGTCAAATGTTTAAAAGTATTAGTTCTCTTTGTTGATGGGATTACTTTGCAAGACTTTTCTATTAAGTGTAACCCTGTAGTTTGTTATGTGAAAAATCTATTTTAGGATGAATTTTGTTTTCTATTATTGATAGAGTTAAAATAACCATTTGGGATTATATGATCCTTGAATTTGAGGAAATTTCATGTTATTAAAATTTGGGATAAAATGTGAGGTATGAGATAATATTTTTGGTGAAATTATGTTATAGTTATTTTGAAGAATTTATCTTTTTTTGGGAATGCTATAAAATATAGTTTCTGAAAAAGAGAAACACACAGACCATGTGAAAACCCATTGCGTCAGAAAAATCTATAGGAATTGAAGCCACAACCATAGTGAAATAGGGATTTATCACCTAGCACTTAACAACATGAAGTCTCTGGTTACTGTGACTAATTATTTTTATTTAAGTTATTTTATTGATGAAAAATAAGTTGATTTGGGATCTAATGTCCTATCAAATTGATATACTTAGTATAGGAAAATGATTTGGGGGTTAAATGATAAATTTTATTTTGGAACATGTTCACTTTATTTGGAATACTATTTGGATAAGGAAAATAGAATACTATGGGATTTCATTTGAGGAGTAATGGTAGATTTTTATCTCTTTTTATTGTGTATTTATAGAGATTTGGGTTATTTTTGGAAATAATTAACTTATTATAGATAATATTTAATTAGGTTAATTACGTTTAAGTATGTGACTTTAAGAGTAGTCGATGTTATTTGGAAATACAATTTAACATGGAATACTGTGTAATCAAATTCTTCTATGTTTTGGGTTTCGATAATAGTTTGGATAATATTGATGTATTTTAAGGAAAATCGTTTATTGAATGGTATTTATTAAACATTTGGTATTATTGGTTTAATTTTAGAAAATAATATAGGTATTTCTTTCTATAAAGTATTTTCCTTTTTGGGTATCATCTTATCTTGTAATAACTATATTGGTTTTGGTTAATCTCTAAAGAAAAGGTAAATTTATATAGTTTACCCTTTGTGGATTATGTGATTCTCTAGAAGTTGATTCTATCACATCAGGTGTGACCAAGTCATCAAGAATACTCATCGTTTGAAATAAAAATGAGTTAGTGGTATAAATTTATTAGAGGTTGAAACTATATTTAAAAATTAAATATATCTCTTTATGTTCATAGTCAATCTCATTAGTAATTTCCTGAACTTTATGAAATGGAACTGAAAATAAAAAAGTTTTCCCTTTACTTTTTCTACTAGAAAACTAATGAACATTTATCTCATTAAAAGATTGTGTTTTTCTTGTTATTAACTTTCTTCTATTATTGTTTCTATGACTCCCCACCTTAACATGACACTTATTTTATCTTCCATATCCATGTTTGCCTACATGGAATCCTAGTGTGGGTTATCTCGGGTTACCTTTGTACTTCTCTTTCTTTCTTTTAAAGAGATAGTTTTATTGACTCTTTTTACGATGTAGGACATTCAATAAAGATCTGAAGACCAATTTTAAAATTTCTAGGACACAATTTCAAAATGGGGGGAAGAATTTAACAACCCAAGATCTCATAGTAAGTTATTTTCTTTAATTCAATAGCTTGTGCTACACGCAACACCGAGTTCATGGGCACCACGACTTACCAAACTAGCCGTTCCAAAGCGGCTATGAATAGTATTAACTAAATCCTGAAATTAATATCATAATTATAATTTTAGAATCCATATTATGAGTTTCTTAGACATAATGAAAAAACAACAAATTCATTTTTTTCATATAAAAGAAGTATTTTCTAAAAAATCTAATTTTACGGCCTTTTATTGGAGAACCCTTTTTAAATTCAATATTTGAAACTTTTATATATTAAAATTGAAAAAATAAACTTCTTCTTCAGAATTGGGACATATTATTTTAGTTTCAATAAATTTTTAGTGTTTTTCTGATAACTTTCATATTTGGGTGAATAGTGAAAAATACTATATTTTAGCTGAAAAAAAATCTTTTTAATCAAAATAATTTCTAGTGTCAAATTATAAATTTTAATGGTTTGGAAGTATAAATATATTATATTTTTCAATTTAATCTAATTTTATTAATTGGAAATAATTTCACATTGAAATTGAACATATACAAGTATCAATCTTTTATTAGTTATTATTTCTTAAAAACACGCTTTTTGATTTTGACAACAGAAATTATATTTAAATTAATAAATGAAAATTCAATGTTTTTAATTATGTAAAATAGACTTAATTTTTTAATTCAGAATACAAAATTATCTTTGGGTGAAACTTTTGGTATTTTTTTAAAAACATTCAATTTTTAATGAATAGTGAAAAACACTGCGTTATAGTTTAAAAACGAATTTTTATTTAAATAATTAATTATTTTATTTAAATTTATTTTAAGTAAAAATAGATATATAATGCTCATATAATTACAATATAATTCATTGGAGTCATTTTATAATAAAATTATATGTATACAGTTTTATTGAACTTTTTACTATCTTTTACCCACCTCGAAGGAGCATTTGAAAATTTACATAAAATATAATTTTACCACCTCTGTGAGTTGAATTTTAAAAATCCAAGAGACATGGTTGATATCATTAAGTAATATATGGTTCAATAAGATGAAAATAATTTTTGCTGAATAATAACCTTTTTACTTTTATTTACCACGATTAAAAGTAAATAGGGTAGTTAAGGATAAATATGATATTATTATTACCCTAACACATGTCCTTATTCTATTGGATAAGTGTAATTTGACCAAAATCTATTATAGGAATAAAATATGATCCTTTAGGTCTAGTTGGATTAGATTAAGACATTTATTATTATTTAATTCAAAAAGAGTTAAAAGTGTTAGATTCAATGTTTAATAACTAAACCATTTTTAATATAGGGTTACATATAAGATAAATTCCATTATTAAAATTAATTAGAAATATAAAACTATTTCCTAAATAATGGTATTTTATTTATATTTTTTATAAATTAAATAATTTAATTTATTTCATACACAATGATGATGTAGTAATTACCCAACTAATGAAATATTAAATTAATTGATATTATAAATATCAAAATAAATGTAATTTGAAACATTTTATGAATTAAAGTAATATTATAGGTTAATATGACATGTTAGGGTTGGTTATAGGAATTGTTTTTGTAGTAATAATGCTATTAAGAATTTAAAAAAACAAAATACCAAATAGTGTCAAAATTGATATAAAATAGTCTTTAAAGAAAATATTATATTATTAATTGATATTCTATTCCTAAAAATGTAATGTTTAGCTGAAAGACTTATATAATAATATTTTTATAATTAGTGAACCTGTTGGGGTTCTCTTGGAAGTTTATAGTAAGTTTATTAACCATATAATAAAAAAATACAAAGAGACAAGGTAAATGTCAAACTATTTAACTAAGAGTTAAATATAAAAGATATAGTTAATATAGTGACCCAAAACTATCTAAAACCTATTGATTGAGTGGTTTTAAACCCATTCCCACCTTATCCTTTAAATAATTTATTTTAGAGCCATTATAAACTGAATATTATTTTATTATAAAATAATATTTTTATCTTTTCCTAAGGTGTCCTTCACTCCTCTTATAAAAGGGCACTTCCCCTTATCTCACATTCATACCTTCAAAACAATTATTCTCAGCCAAACACAGACCAAATATCCTCCAAACTCTCATACCTTCATCCTAGAGGCCTTAATTTATTAATAAATCCAACCTAAGGAGCCCTTTTGATCAAATCAAAATGATGAACCCGAAGAAGAGGTAAATATTTCATCACAGCTTTCAAGTTATTTTTTTCTTCCACTTCCTATTTTTTTGTTGTTTATGTTATAAAATAATAAATCCAGTATCTTATATATATTTTGATGATATTATAAATATGTTACAACCATATTCATTATTTTATCCATCCTATGAATGACATGTCACCATACGTTCGTACGTACGACTTATCATCTTCATGTTGTTGTGTAATTTTATATTCAAACACTCATCCTTTGGATGGGTATAATAATGAGTATAAATGATTCAAACAATAAATATAACATGATAATGATTCTATATATATGATATTTCATCCAATTATATATGATTTTAATATCAAAAGAATGATATTGTCGCTCGTGCATACTGACAGAATACAGTCTCCACGAACCCGATGAGATTCATTCACCATCGTATCCATTAAAGATTAATTTTCATTTGATGATTAGAAATAATATATAAATACTAGATATAATTCTGAATATTAATAAGATACATCCCATCCAAAAAAAAACATGACTCATATAACAAAGAATATAAAGAAAAACGAATCAGTTAACACCCAAAACGATGATACTACTAAAATATTATTAACAAAGTAATATTAGATGATCATATATGATATCATATTTATTTACATATTACTTTTATAATTTAATAACAATTATTTATCTATTATAATAGTGGTTAACATACCCTTTACCAAGGAAAAGTACAAGGTAAGGGGTTTTTATCTCACTTTTAATTCTGTGAGATTTCCATTGTTCACCACTAATTTATTGCATGTGGTGTATTGTGTACTTACATTTGAAATATATTATCATTATTCTTTTTATAGTAATGGTATTATGTGATCCATTTTTTTGTTATTAACTTTTGGTCATATGAATCGATTTATTAAAACGAAGTAAGTTCTTTTCATCTCACTTTTTATTCCCGTGCGATTCATGCTATATTGGCCACTATCTCCTTTTGTGTGGAATATGTAAAATCCATGATTTTATTATAGGTGTAATATAATTTAATTTATGAGTATTTAAATATTCATTGTATGATCCTTATTTCATGGGTTTTATGTTTCATAAGTTACCAAATTGGTAAGGGAATTTCAAATTTCAATTTCCACTCAGTGGGATTTATGCAAATTTCATTGATTATTTTACTCCAAGATTATGTGTGGAATCATTATTTATTATTTATGTCATAATTTAAACCCCCCCTATGTGTGGATATAAATTTGATACACATAATCAATCCATTGATAATTCCTCATGTTATTGATATAAACTTGATCTTAACTCAATTCTTATTCATTGAGTTAAACATCTAAGTCATTGGTGTTGTTTTTACAAGAAAATTTGTGAATCTCCTCTAATTTATTTATACTGAAAATCAAATCATATTGAGTTTATTTATATTTTTCACACATAATTATGTCATTGATTTATTCTTTACCTAAGGGTACTATCTTTATATGGTATTTCATCTCAATTTAAATTCCATTTGAGTCTTCTTTGTTTTTACACACCAATTCACATTTATATTGTGTATATACTATCCTTTGACATAGTATATAATGAAATCCTTTATTCTCATGGTATTATAATGTTTTTATTACCTCAATTAATTTTATTCACGTATCTCTCATTTGGATAGTAAATCTAACTAAAATACCATTTTTAATGTCTTAAATTTTTTTCTTATAAATCTTTGTCATTAATGTGCATGTTTTAAAAATGGGTTTAAGGTTTTATTTATATGTAAATTAATGTTTTAAAATTAAAATTCTTTTTAAGAGTTTCAAATCTATATGGGAAACATTGATTCTAAAATCTATTTTGAAATGTTTTCTTGATAAATAATGTAACTTTTAAATGTTTTCAAGAAAAAGGGGGACATTTCTCTCAAATAGTTTTGATGATTATTTTCATCTATTTCAATATCTTTCACTATTCTCGATTGAGGTTAATCTGCTATAATACAATCTTCCATATTTCATTTAATGAGTTATGTTTGACCGTGGATGTGCTATTTTTATACCATTCATGGTTTTTGAATAAATTATTGACATTTCGTATTCTAGTTTTAATACTAATGTTTATGTTATGTTTCAAACTTTTCATATGAGTAATGTATTGGAATTAGAAAGTGACGGGTGGAGACCTCTATAGCTTCTCGATGCATCTGCAGGTCTCACGAGAAAAACTACTATCTTGGCATATGGCCTTGACAAAATCTTATTTATAGTCTTGGAACAAGGCCTTGAATATGTGGTTATGAAGTCTAGCATTATGCAGTGCATCATTATGAAAGTGGCTATCGATATTTAATGCGATTATTCGATTAGTATAATATCCATGTGAATAAGAATATAGAATTATTTGATTTTATATTTTCCATATTATATTTCAGTTCATGTTCAAAAGGATTTTGTTTTAGTTTTATACATTGTCTTAAATGTTTATGCTTATTTATAAATGTCTTCACTTTATTGTTATCCTTACTGATCATCTGAGATCACCCCTTTCTATGTTTTATTTTTCTCAGGATGCGAAGAAGTATATTTTGACTGACCTGTAGGGATAAACTATGGGATCTTAGCTTTGTCTATAGAAACAATTTTGTTATTGTTTTCCATTTTATGATGTAGTGTAAACTTTATGAATGTATCTAGTAATTCTAAGACTACTAAACTAATCCGTCTTTCGAGACTTGAACATTTTTTATTATGGCAATATTATGTAATAATGCTCTGACTCTGGGATTTTGGGGTCGGGTACTATAGTTTACCTCCTAGATAATTTATGTGTGTTGAATATAGAGAAAGAGGGTTCATCATATAATGACCTAATCATTTTCAGTATTCTGTTTCTGTAAACATTTAGGACAATCTAAAATTTCCACCAAGGAACATTTCATAAGTAATTTTGGGAAACACCATTCAATTTACTATATTAGAATATATGAAATTTCTCTAAAAGGAGAAGTCCCCTAAAAAACATTCACCCACTAAATATTCTAATTCAAATAACGATTATTGTATCTTCATGAAATATTTAGTATGGGTAACCAATTGAGGTTTTAGAATTATATGAGAAGAACTTTAGAGAAATCTAAAATTTATATTAAACCTTCTGAAGATGATTTAAATTATAGTTTCATTGATTGTTTTAATTATTATTTCTCATATGAGGAAGGTGAATTTTAGATTTTTATGTAATAAATTCATGTCATTATGGTATGTAAACCAAAATTCATGTAACCTTTTATATAACTATCCAATATAGTATTAAAACCATTACCTCTAGATTTAACATATGTGTTTTAAATTGATGATTAAAAGCTACCAAATATTTTTCATAAAATATTTCTTCTAATCAAGAAGAAAAGTATATTAACTTTTTAAGATAAGATGTAAATTATATATAGATGATTTTATGAAATATCCCAAGACATTTTCCTAAAAATAGCTTGAATGTAATTTTTCAATAAAGAGATGAAAACCATACTAAAAACCTTAGAGGTGATTCAATATAACAATTATTTTGGTTGCAATAAATGATATAGAAAAATTGATAGAAGTAAGAATTATATAAAAAATTGATTATTCATAGTGGGTCAATATAATTCATATAGTACACAATAAATTATAGCTGATCATTATGGATAATGAAAAAATGAATTAATTCCAATGAGTGTCCAAAAAAATTGGAGAATTTTTATCAACTACAGGAAACTGAATTAGGTCATGAGGAAACATTGTTTTAATATACATTTTTTGATAAAATGAATGAATTAGTTTTAGGGAAGACACACAACTGCACCTTAAAAGGTTTTTCAAGATATTTTAGGTTCCTATTAAACCTGATCACTAATTGCAATAACCCATAAATCTCAAAGTCATTCATTTTTCTAGTAAATTTAATGATTTGATTGAGAGTAGTAATTTATCAATGAATATATTTATTGAATCAGCATACAAGCATTATATCATCTCAATAACATTATTTTAGATAAGTAAAAAGTCCCAGATGGTTTTTTAGGTTTTTGGATAAGTGGTGGAGAAGGGTTGTCTGGCCTTGTAGTTGAAATTTTACCTACTGAAATCCACCATGGTGGAAAAAATGATGGTTGGATATGGTAGACCATAGTCATGAGAGACATAACACAATATAGAGGGATTTTCAAATTGTTTTGTGGGGAGAGTATCACACCACATCCCAATGTTTGTATCATGGGGGTCTTCTATGGATGGATGCATTAATTAATCACAAATAAGGGAAACACCACTAAAGGTGAAGGCCTTAAATTTTGTTCACTATACTTCATTATGAGTATATGTGTCTAATACCAAGGTTCATTCCATAACATGGCCCAAATAATGGTAATAGAGGACAATGGTGAAATCCTAAAGGGTCACTCTATGGAGGGTACCCTAAAGGAAATACCATAAGCTAACAAAAGGAGGGATACACTATAGATCCTTTTTCAATAATTAATATGAGTACGTAATTTGGTTCTTTGTGTTATAACACTATGTTAATCACCGTAAGCATTCCATGGGTAGGGGGATTGCATCATGGCCCATATAAACACAATATAAGGCTACCAAACCTTCAATTTTATGTGGGGTAATACTAGGAATTTAATATTTAGATCATTGGTTTTTAGGAGAAATGAGGTATATATGGAGGAAATTTCATTTGGACCTCTCCCCCTTCCACCTATTTGGTCCTCCATATCAGGGGATGGTTTTCGGTGCATTTCAATGGAGATATCGAGTAAGATTTTTTGTTATTCCTCGGTTTTGTTTGCTCGTTCATATCACTATGATTTTGTTTTAATTTGGGATATGGATTCAATGTCGATTCCATAGAAGCATAGAAGAATTAGTAAAGGGATGTGGATTTTTTTCATGGCTATAGGAATTCCTAAAAGGTTAATTTCACATTGTCAGAAGTGTTTTTCATGTGGTGAGTATTCAATGTGATTTTTTAGGTGATTATTGTTATTTAATTTACTCTATGTAATGAATTCTAAATTTTTCTAATTAGTCATTATGTAATATAGTATTATATAGATACTCATGATCATAGATGAATGTAGATGATCTTCAATCAGGATCGTTAGAGCATGCTGAGGGGTTAATTCAAGTATTGAGGTATGTGGACCCTATAATAAAAAGTCATATTAATATTTATTTGAAAGCATTAATATCATGATATTTTCATGGGTTTGGGACGTATTATTAGGTATAGAAGGTTCCTCGTTGAGAATAGGTAATGTGGTAATGAACCTCCTTTGCTTAGAATAAGTCCTCATTAGAACTTTGGTAAATTTGGATCACATCATGAAATTTTATCCTAGGGTAAGAAGGAATCAGTTTGGTTGATGTAAGGACTTGCGTAGGTCACAAGACACAAGAAAATTCATGGTTATTCTAGTTCTGTTTCATAGGGATATTTGAGTGGCTGTGATAGAATTAGTACAAATTTGGAAAGGGCGAGACAGACAAACATCTCCTTCATAGTGAAGAGAACCCTTTTCAGGTTGGATAGATTTTTTGAAATCATTT
Source organism: Viscum album (assembly GCA_963277665.1). Lineage (NCBI taxonomy): Eukaryota > Viridiplantae > Streptophyta > Magnoliopsida > Santalales > Viscaceae > Viscum > Viscum album. Next base: position 1,143,801,926 of record OY728157.1, on the reverse strand, counting down.
TGAGCAAGGTGAGTCATCCATGAATGGGTAGGGTTTGTTGAAAACATTATTCTTTGGAGGATAGATTAATGGTTCTTCTAAGATTGATCTAATAATTATAAATTCATGTGGTTCAATCCCCAATGTTAGGGTAATAGGGACCTTCTGGATTATAATGTCACTAAAGGTTAATGGGTGTGAGATTGAATCGATGAAAAAAATACAATGCTAGGTCAAAATGGATCTAGTTTAAACCATAAATGTGAGAATATATGTGTTTAAGATGAGGGGTTATGTCTGAGTGGATTTCACCCTAATAAAATTTAGTGAGCTACATGATGATATGAAGTCCAAGGTTGTTGTGGAATGTTCTTGTGATAGGAATAAAAATCCATTCTGGTAGGTAGATCCTAAGGCATGATCCCTTTAAAGTGAGATGGAAATTAGAGTATTATCATGGGTGACATGATATCCTTGTGTGCATGATGTTTGACCCTTCATTATGTGAGAAGGTATGTAATGAGATATGTGGACTTCACCTTTATAAATTAAGTGTTTTCATGGAACTTTCCTTGAGTGAGAAGGCATGGATTGATATGGATGATAGTCTTGAGTGAGAATAATTGACTGTTGTTATTTTCTTTTAAGTATAGATGAGAGAACCTACATTTACTAATAAGGTAGTGGGTTAATATTTTGAAAATGGACCCAACTCTATTCCTACATGTAATGCTTGTGACTTGGTAGACATCTTACTGTACATATTTAGGTAAGAGATATAGACATAGATGGCTATCTAGCATGATTATTTGGGTACCAGCCAGATTTTTTGAGATAGAGAATCTAGATTTTAGAATAAATTTAAACCAAGTATTGTCAAATGTCACAATTTCATAGTTTTCACACAATGACATTATAGGCATCTGTAACTCATCAAGTGTCGTGGTTTCCAAGTAAGCACAAAATGACTTGATGAGAATATTTATTTCTATATTTCATTTCCATATGCATTCAAACACATATGATTAAATATATTAGTTGTTCATTGTGAGAACCTAATGAGTTATATGCTCAAACATTATGAAATCACCCTATTGAACATGAAAACCTTTTTTTCCTTTCAGTTTAGAGAATGATAGGCGAAGCAGATCATGCTAAAGAAACATGATTTGTATTTGGTGACTAGGATTTTAGTGTGGCCTTGGTATATACATAGGTCCATCATATATATATTTTTATTTTTTTACATTTTTTATTTTTGATCATCCAAGTGTGTGACAAATGGTTATACACTGGTATGACCATGAGTCTGTATACTTTGATATGAAGTATATTTTATATAATTTTGTTTTATTTTATTATACATACTTTCATTGTAATTTTTTGTTATTGTTGAACTCTAATTAGATGGAATAGTCTACCTATGATATATATAGGGCCCCTTCTACTAGTTGGTAGGTCTTGGGAATGTTGATACAAGACACTCTCAAATAAATACTATACACTCCCTTCATGCGAGGGATGTATAGTGATCCTTAGTGGGTCAGTGTGAGAATTCCATGCCTTGATGATGGACCATTTTCAAGTTTGATTCAGGAACTGTATTCATGCGGGATGATTTGAGGACGATCATGGGTTTCCATTAGGATGTAGTATCGGATATGTAAAGCATCATTCATAACCAATATGGTGGATTCCAATAGATATTCTTGGAGGTACTTTGCTTAGAGAAGCATGATCTAATGTGGATTCCCCTTAGTGGACTGAGTATAGTCATGTGAATAACATAGTCTTTGTATCATGGTTTGGTTTTAAGGGAAATATAATTTTGATTCCTATCATAGTGGATAGGGATCATAGATGGTTGGATCAAGGATAGAAAGTTGGTTTTTGAATGTGGGTCCACTAGACTCAAATTGTAAAATACTTCTAAATTACTATAACATGTATACAGTGAGTTATTCATGATGTATACTTAACATAATAGTGTAGCTATTTTTTTCTACCATCTACTTCATAATATCCTTATGTTATTTGATGAATAAAAAAGTTATTCCAGTTCCAAGTCTATAATGAGAACCTCAAGATATGGTGACCTTAACATAAAATATATCTCTTATAGTCTAGATACATCATACTAACTACATATAGAAGATGTATAACTATTATGTGTTATGGACCATAATCATTGATACTACTTCTAATGATGTTAGCACTTCGTGATCTTAAGATGAAGAGATCATGAGGACTGGATCAACAAAAGGAGCACCACATGTTTCATGTTTCATTGGTTATTTCGATTAGCGATCCCATGTATTAGTTTCATGATTTGAGGCTATTATCAATTTATACCATTTTTTCATTACATTAATTAATGAAAAACAATATGGAATTTATTTCATAGTGAGGTCTCTTGCATTGGGTGCATCATTGGTGGTATGAAATTTATTGAATAATTAAGAAATTATTTAATACTTATTAAAGGAAGTGATATCTCTAGCCTAGTTTATAAATATTGTATTACCTATAAAAAATTAATCGCTATGGTAGAAGAAGATAAGTGTTTCTGATAAGGTCAATGGATAAAAAATCCATAAAAAATGGTGACACTATGTTCACATACATCCTTATGAGATTACACAATACAAAAATTATATTACATGGTGTATGTTCGTATAAGTTTTCCATGGAAATGACTACACCTTATCTATTTAGGGACCTTTAAGGTTTACTAGACTCTTCTTATATCCTATGAATTAAATTCAATCCTATTGAGATACTGGACAAAAGGGTTACACAAAAATGTATTCAAAAGACTGGCCTATACTAGTGAATATGTCTGTAGGACATGGTGGTTCCAACCATAGAGTCTGAGTGATGGCCAAGAATATATGCTCACCATGTGATAAATAGATTCATATTATTTAAGTTTATAACAATTGGTGACAAATTTATTTATTAAATGTATTCAAAATATATTATTTGAATACATGGGAAAATATTTAATGAAAACCTATTATTTTAATTTTCATGGTTCATTTAGTATTTCCAGGAATGTACGGTAGAGTTAATGGATCAATTTTATAATGTAATTTTTTTTTATTATTTTACATTTATATGATAAATATTTTATTGATTTTTATGAAATAGTTAGTAGGATCAAACTTATCATTTTTGGATTATTTAGTGTGTAATAAATATTCTAGGGTTGGAGGGGTATTTATCGGTAATTTTTAACTCACTATATATATAGGAGGTGGAACTCATTTGGGTTAACATTAAATGAACAAATTTCAAAGCCTCCCTCTCTTATCTCTTATATCCAAGAGAGGGAAGCTCTCAACCCAAGTAATCCTAGTTCTTCTTCACAGATTGATGGATCAGAGTGGTGGTGATTGTTGGGATGTCAAAGGCATCCTTGGATCTCCATGCCAGAAACCATATTTTGATTATTAACATTATTATTGATATATGATATTTGTGTGGATTATTTAAAGTGATATGAGTTGGTTCCTTTGAGAAATGGTTTCCAATGATGAGTGATTGTCGAACATACCTTAAATTAAAATGAGGTAATATTTTGATTTATATTTAATGCATATAATATTAACACAAGATCCTAAATTTTTTTTATCAATATATGCATCACTGGTGTTGATGTATTTAAAATGATCGGTGACGAAGGATTGTATATCCATGGTCCATCTTTAACAATTGTGGAACATGGTATGTTAAATTAGTATCATAGAAATCATGTGAATTTATATGACACATTAAAAAGTAAATTTACATTAATTTTTTCCAAAGGGTGTTGATATGTTTTCATAACCACCTATGGTGAATCAATCTGACTTTAGAAATCCATGTTGTGTCTATATGAATATTTAAATTTGATTTAAAATAGCGTTCTTTCAGTTTTAAATTAAATAACATATAATTATGTGTTTTAATTTTTTTGAAGTCATCTGGAGAAATGTTTTCTGCTGAAGCCTAACACCAGATGAAATTTAGGCGTTTAGAACTGTATTTTCTATCAAATTAAAATTCCATATAATTCAAGAATATATCAAAGAACAATATCTATTCCATATAATTTTGAAGTGTTTTTGAAAAAAAAATAAATATAGGGGACTTATAGTAGATGAATACAAACAAAATAAAAAATAATAAAAGTGTTTTCGGGAGGTTTAATAGTGTAATTTTAAAAAATATAATTGTTTTCATTAAATTGGGAGGCTGCACTGCTACTACCACCACTCTTTATCAGTATATCTATTTATCCTCCCACATGAGGACCTCTACCAAGACCCCTTACCTACCACCTTCCAAGAGTGTACCCTCTATCCATTGCACTCCACCATCCAATAACCCACTATGCCCAGGGAATTCTATATCCACACCATGCTCAATAGTCCTGTCGGCCCGCTAATAATTCCAGCCTTACACTATGGCCTCCCTCCACCACGAATCTCGTTCTGCCTTCCCCATTTCCACCAACCTCTTAATTTTTAGTCTCATTTCTATAAGAACACTCATGGTTGGCTCTCGAATCATTCTTTCCTTGTGCTAGTAACCTCCAATTATTCGTCCCATGTCCAAGATGTGTTAGCCTATACTAGGATTGGTTAGGCCAGACCCTTCTCGATTGACCCCACCAATTCTATGTTAAGAACTATTTTATGGGATTTCCAGCCCACCTAGGGCACAAGAATTTTAATTAATATTTTTTTTAATATAGGTAAAATATTTAAAATGGTTTAAAATGTCCCATGTACCCCACCATTATTATTAAATGAATTAAAATTAGATAAATTTTTTAATTCATTACATTTTCCATGATTTAAATTTATTGAAAATTTTACCATCATCATTAAGTATATTTATTTTGAAGAAAAAATCCATAATTGACCAGGGGGAAAGTGAATTTATTGAAATGTTTATTTTATATAACATGTCTAATACCTTTTGACTAGTATTGAGAGTCGAGTGACTAATGTATGTTTGATATTTATTTGTTTAATTAATTATTTCAATTTCATGTGATGTATGTAATAATTATTATTTTTAAATGGTGTGTGTGTTTTGTTTCATCAATGGATATTTATAACGATATGTGTGTCCCCCAATGTAGTATTTCATGTTTATTTTTAATTATAGAGACCCCCCACACCTACAATTGAGTATTTATGAATTTTGGGGAGGATGGTATAATGCATGAACCATGCCTAGACGAGAAGGGATTCTAAATGAGACATTGATACATTAGATCACGGGTGTATGCTCTAAAACATGTCATAAAAAACCTAAGTATTATAACCCAAGGTCCGTGGTTGATCTATTGAGCATAAATAGATCATCTAATATAAAATTATCAAGAACATTTACATTTATTATTTATTTTATTAATCATCTATTGTTATTATTTTGTGAATAATCATGTTGACACAAACATAAAAAATGAAAAATATAATGAATATATTAAATTATATTAAGACATAACTATTTTTTTCTATTTATTTTATAGTCAATAAGTGAGTGTGATCACATAATATGTACATATTAGATATAAATTTATTTTATTCCTCAAAAAAATAATAAAAAATCCCAATATAATGTTAAGTTTTAATTCCTTATATCCTTTAAATTTAAACAAAATTGGGTGTTTGTGGTTCTTATAATCCATAGTTTAGGGTTCCTCCTACGACATGGTTGTTCTTATAAAAGTTATGGGTTAAAATAAGTAAATACTGAAGTAGATAATTAATCATAGAAATCATATTTAAACTTTATCGGAAAAGAGTAGAGTAAATCAAGGTTTTGATTCTTAAAATATGATAATTCACTCAATAGATTAAGGACTCGTGATTTAATATAATTTTCTAATAAAATTTATACATTGAAAATCAATTATTAGTGTCATAAACATATCATAGTCTATGTTTAGAGGTTTTAAGTATGATTTCCTCTAGAATACTCAAGCGAGAAAGTTTTTTGAATATAGTATTGAGGGATACTAATGTTCAATAAAATAGCCTAAGAAATAAAATAATTTATTTATTTATTTATTTCTTATAGTTAATTAAGATATTACACTTATATCATTGGGTTTATATTTATATAATAAAAATATATTTTTTCTGAAAATAAACATTAACCCGTAACAAAAAAGATGACTTAATTGTGGTGTATTAGCTATGAATTCAATAACTAACACTAAAAAATATTATTTAATTTAATTTATTATTTGAATGGTTTCAATTAAACTGATGCTAATGATTTTTTAAATATTTAGATGCAATTTTTTAAGCTTTTACTAATATTTAAAAATTTAACTGATTTTGACCCTCCCCCCTAACTGATTCTCTATCCTCTCCCCCCAACCCCCTATCTCTTGATGACCACCCCCTAACCCTGCCTCTTCTCAATGATAGTGACCACCCCTCCCCCTTATCCAGGCCTTTTCCTAACTCTGGTAACTTCCCATCCCCCTTGATCATGCCTCTCCCCTATGTCAGTGGCATCACCTCCCACTCTCGGTGGCACCTCTCCACGACATCGACAACCAACCCTCCCCCTCTCTGCACGTCTCCCCGACTTTGGTGACTTCCCCTCTACCTTATCCCCACCTCATCCCTAATAATATCCCCCTTATATCTTATATCGCATCACTCTCACTGACCCCCTTCTGTCAAATAGCTTTCCTTTTGACCCTGATGGTGACCACCCCTCACACCACCCTCTCTTATGATTCTTGTGACCCTATCCCCACCTAAAACCCAATTATAACCCCAGAGTGACCCTATGGATCCTTGGTGATGATCACCAGCGGTGTTCCTTCGTACCCTTTTCCCCATGATTGTGGTCCCCATTCATAAACTCCAATTTTATAATATTTTATGATTGTTTTTTAAATATCATTATACTGTATATCATATTATATAATCAAATGGTAAATGTTTTCACATAGAAATATTATAAAAATAAATATCATTAATTCATATTACATTTCATGATGCTGACTCATTATTATGATTAATTATTGTTCGTCTATGTGGTTATAAATATTTTTGAAATCACACAATTCGTTAATCACTCATGAATGCTTGGTGAGTATGCCATGGTTATTTTTTATTAACAGTTCATATTAGGATATGAAGCTAATTGGTTTTATTTTTTATTCACTAAATGTTTAGTATACTTATTAAACATAGGAATGTGAGTTTCTATATAAGATCATACTGAGTAAACTTGAATATTCACCCTGATTTTATATACTATATTATAGAATTAATGGATGGAGTTGGTGATCAAGCTAGATGATGTTGGTGGATATTTAATTTTTATTGTACTTGTTTGATTAAACATTTTTATCTTTTTGTATAAATTCATATGCAGAAGAGTGAAAATACAATACTTATGGATAATATTTAGATTAATTAACTTCAAAACACACCTTGTTATTCCAAGGGTTTAGAGTAATTTATAGATTACGAAATTGAAAGCTGATGAATGGATGGTAGAATAAAATGTATGTGCCCTAATTGAAAATTCTAGTGATGATTGAATAGAAATGAATTACTAGATAATTTTATTTTGAAAATTTAACCTACTATATATGTATATTGAATTTGGTACGGTTAATCGAATTTTATGGAAGGGAAAAAAATTATAAACCTATCAATGAAATACAAATTGAACCACTAGTGGATAATTTTTCTCAAAATTTGATTAATGATACATTTTAATTTATAAGATACAATTTGAAATATTTTAATATATAAAAAAATTACTTTTTCTTGAGTGGGTTAATCTTTTTCATAACAACATTGACCAAAAAACGAGTTTTATGAATTATTTTAATATGGGAAACAAGAAGTGTATGAAGGGTGTTCCATGTATTCAAATTTTTCTTTTATACTTATGTTGTATGACATCATATGTATTTTTAAAATTAGTAACATATTAATGTCCATGATTTTAGAGTTTATCCATGATCCATTTATGGAAGCTAATATCCCTATATTATTCTATGAGATAATGATATTCATCAAAAAACATGGACGCAATTATACAAAGATTAATGCATTCCCTAATGATTTCCTTGTTTACTAGGGAGATCGGTCCAATAAAGGATAATTCATAAGATTTTCTTGAATCATATGGAATTTAGTGAAAAAATGAGAGTATAAATGTATGAAACCCAATAAGAAATAAATAAGAAAACTCTTACAAAGGTATTGCATTACATTCCTTTGAAACTGTGATTAAAAAGAATTATTCATGTAATATATTACCACATAAAAAATGATGTGTCTTTGTTAATATTGTAATGATGGATTTATGTGACATCCATTAGTTTAAAAATCCTTGAATATTTTTCATTCATTATATCCATTTTTTCAGATCTTAGGAATGTATGGTTGGGATTGTATTATGATGGGTTAAACCTTTCTTTACTTTAAGTATTAACTATAGATTTTTTCTAATTGTTTTAATCCCCTATAATATATCTCCATGGATGTTTATGAAGAATACATGTTTAATTAATTCAATTATTATTCCTAGAGTGAAAATTCAATGAAATGTCATTGATGTATACCTTCATCCTTTAATCAATGAATTGAAAGAATTATTGGATGATGATATGGAAAAATATGATTATTCGATGAAAAAACTCTTCAAAACACATGCTCCTTTAATGTGAAAAATTAGAAACCTTCTTATACTAGTAAATTTATCTTTTTTTAACACTCATACTAGTTTGGTTTTCCCATATATTAATTTTTATTTGGAACATCAATGATTTCCTCATATAAGAAAATGGTGTTCAATGATTCATCATTGATTTCTTGATGCTTCTCATAAATTCAAGTTTAAAAATACACACTTCAATGAAGTTATTGTGTTGATAAATCCATAGAAGGTGTAATGATGTTAAAAGAATCATGAAAAAATTAATTAATTTCACTAATGAAATGGGAAAATTCAATTAGATTAAAGAAGGGGGAAAGGGTACGAGGTGCATTATCTATCGAATCGGGAACAAAAAAATAGAAGAAATAGAATATAGTTTTCAAAAAATCATATTTAGTGTTTAATTTGATACATAAAAATATTGACATAATGTTTATTTTGAAGAACATTTGTGACAATTTAATTATCTTGTGGCTTAATGACTTCGGTAAATTTAAGGATCAAGTTTATGATCATAAGGATTTGGGTTTAATGAATATAAATCATTGTTTGTTGAAAATGGGAATGTAATTTTTCATTTGGATATTTTTACAATGAGAAAACAAGAGAGAGATGTATTCCTTCGAACATTAAAGAATTCAAAATTTCAAGATGAATATTAAGGTAACATATCAAGGTGCATTCACATAAAAAATTGAATGAGACATGGATTGAAAATTCATGAATCACATATTATGATAGAGAAGTTTTTTCCATTTCTATTGTTTAATATGTTACAATGAAAAGTAACTATGGTTATAGTTGATTTGTGTACCGTTTTCAGTGAGATATGTGAAAAAATTATAAATCCAATTGAACATGATAAACTTTAAGAATGATTTTTTTTGTTACACTTTTCATTGGGAGATGTTATTTACCCATTTATTATTCACATTCATGACTCATTTGACTAATCATTTGGTTGGAAAAGCTAAAATTTTTGGACCGGTACACTATCGATGGATGTATACAATTCAGTTTTACATTAATATCATTCTTATTTTCAATGGTGAATTCAATGTCCTAAAATCATTATTTCAAATTTATTAATATATTTATATTTTTCCTCAGGTTCTCATGTCATTTAAATCATATGGGAGGGGTAAATCTCAAACATTAGTGTCTATTTATGAAGTTTACAAAGTCGAAGAGTTAATAATATTCTATTCTCAGAATTTGGATGGGATTTAGACTATATTAATTCATGTTGGATGTATTGATGTCATATCCACTAATTCATATTTTGAAAACCTATCGTCACTATTTTAAACTATTGGGTGACCAATTTTAAAGGGGTTAAATTTTAAACTAACTCAATTTGAGTTTCTACAAACACATAGATATGTGCTACTTAACAGTTTTATTGTAGATCTATTTTATTTAAGAATTGTGATTGAAAAAAGAGGTGACTAAGGGGTTGAGCTCTAAATGAGATGGAATTACCAAAACTATTTATACGTTGAATGTCGAACGGTTCATTTCCTGATTAATTATACACTAATATTCATTTTATTGATTTATAATTATTTTTATTTTTTTAACATTAACACATTATATCTACTTGTCTTGATAATTAATTTTAAAATCTAGTTGAAATATCAAATGATTTTAAATTGTATGGATCGAGTTCCTCTATGTTAGGCTATGACATTCAATGACTATAATATTCATTAATTCATGTATCAATATATCCTGTAATAATTGGTTAAAATGAATCACTTATTGCAATGGTGGATGATACCAATGAATATAATGAATAATAATATAATTGAATATATAAATTGGTAATGCAAATATATTACAATTTCTTATTGATAAGTGTTTTCGAAAAATATACATTGTACAATTTTTATTTTTTTGTTATTTTTTTTGTTTTTCATTTTTTATACAATCGATATATCTGAACCATTTGGACTGTAGTAATTTCAAGAACTACAAAAATTTAATATCCAAGATGATCAGCATATGGGGGAATTCCACCACTATCAACATCTTCATCAAATTTGAGTGATCCCACTTTACCTTAATCTACTAGTGAGCCAGTCATTTCCCAATATGATATTGGTATCCGACCATATGATTCACCTCTAATGATGGAGTAGTTCTTCACCCCACCATCTTGGGGATATTCAAAATTTTACCATTACTAGTATTTATTTAATTATATAAAAAAACTGTACATTTAATTAATTATTTAATACACATGTTAAATAGATTAGGATAACAATACAACAGATATAAATATGGACATGAAAGATGAATGGAATCTAATGGAATTTAGGGTTATCATTCTATTTGATGAGTTCAGGTTACCTTCAAGTGACATTATTGGATTCTATGGGAAGATTCATAGGCATATTACATACAAGTCTGTGATATTCCTCATTAATTATAAATATTGGAGGAAAATTTCTACATGTTAGAAAAATGAGGTCTTTGATACTCAATTAAATTTAACATTGATTTAATATTATTTTATAACAAATATTAAATACATGAGTATAATTTTGTAATATTCTTATATAGTGTTATATTTTTTTTTCTAGATGATTTTTTTTATTTTGATGTCCCCGAATCCATTTAACGTCCAAGGAATATGAAAATTTTTCTCAAGAAAAAAGAGATTTAAAATGGAGATTATGGAATGAGTTTAATGAAAAATCATTGAGCTCATGATAGATGTACGAGAATTTTATTGATGGAGTTTCTCATTAGTAGTGGAATTTTTTTGTCGATATTAAGAGAGATGCATCTGATGAGGTAATTTCATGTTTTCTAGTATCATAAAAACATACACATAATAAAATTATAATTTTTATTATTTTTATTATTTTTTGTATGAATTATCTAAAAAATATCATGAATCATGAAAAAAATTCATTCCTCACATTGCTGGGTCGTAGAGTTTTTTAGGAGAAATAAATGTTTTTCTTTGTATTTTATTCATTATTATTTGTAACATTTTTTATAAGTCAATGTTTTTTCAAACATATATATATATTTTATAGAAGATAATTAATTAGATCACACTGTTGGCAAAATAGATATGTGGATTAAAGTTCATTGGAATCCCGATGGATGTTTTGTAAATGACCCTATCAAACTAGTTATTTTGAGTACCTTTCATTTCTATTTCATGTTATTTCATTACTATAAAAACATAATAAGGAAAAAAATATTAGAATAATAAACAATTGTTTTGACCCAAATGATCAAAAACCCTAGGGGGGGGGGTAAATGAGGGTATGACAGATTAAAACTACTTCCCCTTACGATCTTGTTTCTTTATTAGACAAAACACTCTCCTCTCCTTCTCCCATAACAATGTATGAACATAAAAGAAATCATTCATGGGAAACAGAAATTTTACATGGTTCACCCTCATTATGCTATGTACAAGGAGAATACAATGATGATGTATTGATGCAATAAATCCACTAAGGATCACAACCAAAAAATAATGTTTGGACAATATAAATTCTATTCCTAGGACCAAGTCGTTTAAATATTTATGGTTTGGTTACTACATTCCCAATGGTCACTCCCAATGTCTCTTTCTCTAGCTCACTACTAGTGTAAAGGATAACTTTCTTCACATTCCTTCAATAAATGCTCTAATAAGGGATTTAACTTCATTTTATGGACTTTGTTGGTACCTTCATTATCTCTAATTAATACGAACTCATTTTTAGAAAGATGATCTTTTGAAGTTCAACACTCATCCAACTGATGAAGACACCCTTACCATAGATTTAATGGGAGATGACTTCTAAACAAATTTCATGATGCTAACTGCCTTTTCAATGCTCCTGTGTTGAGAAGTTCAAATATCCCTCTTGAATAACCTGCCTTTTATGAAGCACACTTGGCCTTGGAAAGGGGAACCTCTTTCATGAAGCTCAACTAGCCTTCATGTATCTCTTTCCTTTCGTGAAGCTAACCTATAATTTCTAAATTTCCTTACTTTCATGATGATAAAAACATTAGGTTGGATTTTATTGTCTTAAAAAACTTCTTCGCATGAAACTCCTTCAAGAACAAGCTTTACAAAGCTACTTTTGTATTATAGAGCCTTAATGTTCTCATTAAGTCGTGTTCGTTTTCTAAAGGGTAAGATGCCAATTTATAGCCATTTCTACGGATTACAGAACCATCCAGCCACATCCTCACCATTTTGTGATACTTCCTCTTTTCCACCGAGTTACTCCCTCCGTCAAGATTCTCTAGGAAAATTCACTATTCATGATTCTCTTAGAAATCAAGGAGATCATTTCCAAACTCTTCGCATCATCGTGATGCTCTACTCCAAATATCCTCACCTTTGTCATTCCTGATGCTCTCCATGGTCGCATAGATCATCGTAAAAATTCATTGATCCATCATGAAACAACATTCATGAATACCATATTCATTAATCTCATTCATGTTTTTTATTTTCATAGGCCCCTCAAGGAAAAAAAATTCTCGAGGATAGGAAAAATCTAAATTGTGGACCCTGAAAAATTGGCAATCACAGGGAAACAACGTCAGCTTGTGTACCCAATTTTTTTCTCCACTTACAGGGCATCTATTCCGTTCTATTTTATTATTATCAACATACCATATAAAAATATATATCTGGATTTCCCAGGAATACCTTGGAAACCCTCTTTGTTAACAAACAAAATCAACCCAAAAATGATGCATTGTTACCTTAAGGGATTTTTACCCAACACAATACTTAAAACTAATTAAAAATATCTAGATAAATGAATGAAATGATAAAAATTTGGAATCATTTGACACATCTAGATGGGACCAAATAGTTTTTTATAAGGCTTGTTTGTTTTATAAAATTTTTTCAATAATATATATTTATAGTTATAAAATAAAAATAAATAGAAATAAAAAATTAATTATTAGATAATATTATGAAGATTAGATATTTTAAAAAATTATTAATAATAATTTTTTATTAACATTCTTAAATTCAAGAATCTTGGGTTGTGAACCCTTCATAATCATCATATTTTTCCCAGAATTATGCAGTTGCAATCATTATACTGAAGCGGAATCCCGAGCATGTATGGGTGATGGGTTTTGGGCCTACTTTATCATATTTCTTTAGTTGTACATAATTATTAGTTACTACTAAACCAAGTGGGGTATTTTTAGTGTCATTGTTCAAGAATCAAAAAGATAAATTCCATGGTTTAACGAAAAGTGAATGAAAAAGACTCTTCTCCGAAAAAAAGAGAACTGGTGTCTGTAATGGGAAATTATTTAGATTTTATTTTTTAGAAGATGCTCAAAATTGTCCTTGGGGAAATTATGAGCTTCATAGTTCATTATAAAGAGGTAAATTATAAATTTCATAGATCATTCACACATTCTGATAAAACATATACAACTTCCCCAAAAAACTAAAATGAAATTTTATTATTGTGAAAATGAACATCGAGTCATACTAGGCACATATTGGAATCGATTAAAATATGTTTTATTCCTAAATTTAATAAAAGAATTAAATTTCATTATCATTATTTTTGAAAAAAATAAAAATTTTGAACTTAATAAACATTTTATAGAGGTGAATAATATTTTAAAGACATTTTTTGGCGGTTTAAAACCAAAATAAGGACATAAAATTTCACGGAAATATGATTTCAATGACTTCGGATTGATTTGGGAAAGGTTAGAATTAACAACACATCATTCTTTTTCATAGCTTTCCAAGGATATGGTAAATGTTTTTTGGTGTTTTAAAACATAAAAACATGTATGTAATGGTAAAAACCATATAAAACATCATATTAATGTTAAGTCATGGGAAACAACAATAGAGTTAATTTTTATGTGTATGTTCATAAACCATGTCAATATGACATGCAGCGTGGTCAAAATGGCTCAACAAACAGTTTTTGAAGGTAATTATTTGTTTATTTTCAAACACCATGCCTTCAAGAACATTCTCATACTTTTATATGTATATTTGGACAACAATTAAATATACCATATTTTTATTTTTCAAATGTTTGAACTGATGAGGCATCATTCTAAGTTACGATTTTATATAGGATGCCTGTAAATTCATTTGTTGTGTTTCAAAAGACTAAAATGTTTGTGTAACTATAAAAACTATATAAAAATACCTCATATTGATGTGAAATCATTGAAAAATCTTCACTGAGTTTATTATGTGTTGGGAAATAATCCCTCAAGGTATCATTGTAGCAATTTTGAGGTGATTGTGTCTGTTGTCAAAGTGGGCCTCCATGTTGTGGTTGTTGACAAAACAAACCATGACGTACAAATTTTTTGAAAAAAGGGATTTAATGGTGGCATGTTGAGTTCAAGGGATGTTTTTATCAATCCATGATTGATTCAAGAATGTCGACAATGGAATGGTTGATCTGGAGGCTGTTCAAAAAGAGTAGATACAAGGTGGAATAGTTTTCTAGTGTTTGCCAAATTTTTGGACATCAAAATAGACAAATTGAGAAAAGTGTTTTTGGAAAAGATACTTGTGCGCCAGTGTCATTAAGGCTTGGAAACTTTAGCACCACATATTTTTCAAGATCAGAACATCAAAATATGGAAAAAGAAAAAGGGGCACTCAAGTTATAGGTTTGGTTGCGAAAGTGACTAGCGCGGCATAGACTAGGGCGGCTGGACTTGCGTGCCGAGAGGAGACTTGTGCGCCGTCACTCAGGGTGTCAAAATGCCTATAAATAGAGGTCAAACCCTCCTAATTTAGTAGTGAGTTCAACACTTAGTGAAAATCAGAGCTCCCATCGCGTAGGTGTAGTGTTCGCGCAAGTGGTGGTGTGGTCTCTCAAGTATAAAGGTATTCATAAGTTATGCGCCAGTTGATTGTTGCACACCCTAAGTGGTTTGGGAAAGGAAGGTTGTGAGTCGCCCATGTTTATAGTTGAAGAAGGGGGTGTTTCACATGTGGATTGGTGACAATTTCATGCCAGGTTTTGAAGTATCACGATAGTTGATAGTTGCAAACCAAAATTGGTTTGGGCGTAAAAGGTGTGAGTCGCGCAAGTTTCAAGTTGAAGAAGAAAGTGTCACGCAACTGGGTGAGGTAAACATGTGTGTTCTCTTGAACTTGTATGCCGGAACTTGTGCACTGGTTTGGAGAAGTGCACCATATATGGTTGAAGCACGCCAGTAATTTTAGGGCTGCGTGAAATTTGGATGATTGCCAGATACCTTCGGTGTAAAGTGAGAATCATCTACAGCTGAAAGTTGGACATCAACAGAGCATCTACATACAACTGAGGATGTATCCATCTATGATAATGAAGAGACCTATAGGTCTACAAACTGTTAGTGGATCCTTTCGAGAGCAGTAAGAAAAGGAAGATGAAGAAGGTGATCCTATCCACAGGTATTGAGCCAGATAGACAGAAACAAGGAGCATCCCTTGGGAAAGTAGTGAGCTAACCCTAATCATTGTAATGGTAGTGGGCCTTGGAATAGAAGTGATTTATCACAAACTTTGTAGATAGCATTGCGCATTTAGTGGATTTGGTACATCGGCACATCATCAGTGTATGCTCCTTGGACGTAGCCCAGTGAGGGTGAACCAACTAAAAATTGATGTGTGTCGTGCATGCTTTAGTTTTTGATTATGCATTGCTATAGGAAAGAGAGAGAAAAATGTATTTCTTAATAGATAGACAAGATTAGTAGGGGTAGTTGTTTTAATCTGTCATACCCTAATTTACCCCCACTCTCATGGTATCTAACCTTGTGGACCTAACATTATGTGTATGCATGGACAACATGTCAATCTGACATGTGTTGTCATCAGAATGACTCAGTAAAATATTTTAAAGGAATCAATGCCTTTAAAAATGTTTTTTCGTGGAGTCCAAACTAGTCATATGATTAATAATTTAAATTAAATTTAAGGAAAATGAACTGATGGAACATCATTCTCATTTAGGGGTTTCCTTGGAAGTTTATAAATGATTTTTTAGTATTTAAAACACATAAATCTTCATCTAATTAGTCAAAACCATAGAAAAAAACATCATATTGATATGAAATCAATTTAAAAAAACTGTTTAGTTATATTTGATGTGTATGAATAGAAAACATGTCAATTCAGTGTGTAGTGTGGTCGAAATGACTCGGTAAATAGGTTTCAAATGTACTGAAGCCTTTATAATCTTCTATAATGTGGTAAAAACTAGAAAAATGACATAATATTTCCATTAAATCACTGAAAAAAACCGTATATTGATTTTTAAAATGTAGGAACTGACTGAAATAGTTCTTGAGTCATGGTTTTTTTAGATCCTGGAAAATGCATTTTTATTGTTTTAAATCACTAAAATGTTCTTGTAATGGTCCAAACCATATGAAAAGACCCTAGATTAATTTAAAATCATGGGAAAACAACCTTTTAGTTATTTGTGACATTTATGAGTATAAAAAACATCAATCAAACATTTAATGTGGTCAAAATGACTCAGTAAATAGTTTTTAAAGGTACTAATGAATTTAGAAATGTGTGTTGGGGTGTCAAAACTAGGAAAACGATGTCATATTGACATGAAACAATAGTAAAATTATCAATGATTTACTTTTGAAATGTAGGAACCAACAATATATCATATCAAGTCACAGTTTTCTTAGGATTCCGATAAAACCGTTTTTTAGTATTTTAAAACACATAAACATGAGTGCAACAGTATGAACCATATAAAACGACCTTAGCTTGATTTGAAATCCTAGAAATAAAATATTTGAGTTATTTTTTATATGTATGCACAAAACATGTTAATATATCATTTTTTGTGGTCAGAATGAATCCTTAAATACTTTTTAATGGTAATGGAGTCATTAAAAATGATTTGAAAGGAAAAAACGGGGCAAAAAACATCATATTTCAATTAAATCTGAGGAAAATTTATGTTTATTGATTTTTGAAATTTAAAAAATTGATGGAATGTTAATTTGAATTATGCTTTGTATGGTATTCCCAGTAAAACTTTTTTAGTGTTTTAATGTACTAAAATGTGCATAAAATGGTCAAATCCATAGAAACTGACATCAAATTGATGTGTAATCATGGTACACCAACTATTGAGTTATTTTTGATTTTAATTCAATGAAAACATGTCAATATGATGTGCAGTGTGGTCAAGATAACTCGAAAAAAAATCATAAATGTACCAAAGCCTTTAAAAAATTGTGTCCTGGGGTTAAAACCAGGATAATGATGTCACATTGACCATAAATTAAATTAGATCACTTTGATTGATTTTTAGAATTTTGGAAATAACATCACATCATTTCGAGTTACAGTTTTCCTAGATTCATGTAAGCACATTTTTAGTGTTTTAAAAAACCAAAACATGCATGTAATGGTAAAAACCATGAAAAATGACCCTATGTAGACTTAAAATCATTATAAACCCTTTTTTATTTATTCTTGATGTGTATTCATAGAAAACATGTCAATTTAACACGCTGTGTGAGCATAATGACTCACTAAATATATTTTAAAGGTACCAAAGCCTTTAAAAATGTGTATTAGGGTGTCAAAACCAGTAAATGAGAACATATTAACACTACATCAGAGGAAAGTAATCAACAATTTATTTTTTAAATATGGGGAATGATTTCACGTCATTTTATTTGACAATTTACCTAGGATGTATGTATATGTATTTTTTAGTGTTTTAAAATACATAAACATGCATGGAATAGTCCAAACCATATAAAAAGACCTCATATTGATTTTAAATGACTGAAAACCTATTTTTGATTTTTGATTTTTATTTTTATTGATAGAAAACATGACAATATGACATGTGGTGTGGTTAGAATGACTTTAAAATCTATTGTTAAAGGTACCAAATCCTTTAAAAATATTTATTTGGGGGTCAAAACTTGGAAAATGATGTTATATTGACATGAAATTAGTGTAAAACATTTTTCAATTTTTTTGTGAAATTTAGGAACCAACAAAATTTCAATCCAAGTGATAGTTTTCTTGGGACCCTCATAAATGGGGTTGTTGTGTTTTAAATCACATAAACCCGAGTGTAATGGTCCAGAAAATTGAGAATGACATCATATTAACTTGAAATCATGGGAAAAAACATTGAGTTATTTCAGATGTGTACTCATAGAAAACACTTCAATCTATCATTTGGTGTGGTTAGAATGACTCGATATAGAGTTTTTAAAAGTACCAAATCCTTTAAAAATGAGTGTCGGGGGTCAAAACATGGAAAATGATATCTAATAGTCAGGAAATAAAATGGAAATGACCATCGATTTTTTGCGAAATGTACAAATGGAAGGAACGTCAATATGTGTTGTGGTTTTCTCAGGATTTCTGTAAACTTTTTTTCTATTTTAAAACACAAAAATGTGCGTGTAATAGTCAAAAACATAACAAAGAACCTTGGGATGACATGAAATCTTGGGTCAACCACCATTGAGTTATTTTTAAAATATAGGTCATGATATCATATAAAAGACTTAAATGTTTTTTTATTCAATAAATGTAATGAACACTGCCTATCAATTTAAAAATTAATTAGAATGTTATATACTTATTTCTTTTCAATATCAAGTGTTTAATCATATCTTAAATAGGTATTTTATGTTTTAAAGTATTTTTCATTATATATTATTTTTTTATGTTAAATTTTTTTAAGATTCATTAAAAAAATAACAAATTATATATTCAAAATTCAGAATATATTATGTTTCTTTTCCCTTTATAATTTATTTTTTAAAATTATCTATTTTTATTATAGTAGAAGGATGCTAGCTGTAGGCATGAGGTTAACCATTCTGATATATAACCTTCTTTATAAGTCCGTCATGACGGTTCTTAGTTTCCATGGTATTCCTTTATTTTATCAGTGAATCTACTATAAATCTGAATTATTATGTTTAGTTTAAATTTTTGACTTTATTTTTTATGGTTGATGAGATAATGTTCTTTGTTTTAGTTGATGGGGTGACTTTGTGGTAGAAGGATGAAGTGGAGGTTATGGGGTTAACATATATAGGGAATGGGATGTTGTTTCACATATTTTATATGTTTATAAGGATGAATGATGTATGTGTTCATTGAGGATATGGTTACAGAAGTCATGCAGATTGTGGATATATATATATTATTTAAAACGTGAAATGTATGTACGATGGATTTATTATGAATTTGTGTTTTAGTATAATACATTTTACTGTTTTTATAATTATAAATTTATTTTAAATATTTATAAAAATTAAAATAAATAGTTATTAACGGTTTCTAAAAACCACCACTAAATATATTAATGAAAATATTTATTAAAGGTGGTTAATAATATCCCCGACAAATGTAAACACTTCTAAATATATTATTAGTGGTTAGGTTTATCATATTTTTAAATAACAACAGCTAAATAAATCGAATACTGCCGCTAAATTCTCAAAAAAATGGCACATACACAAACCACTACTAAATGAAAAAACTACGAAGTAATGACTATAGAAAATGAAAAACATAGTGGTTTTAATAACCATCACTAATTACTTATTTTATTTGAGAGACAAATTAGATAATAAACCTATCCTAACCAAAGAAAAAAATTCATAGAGTGGTATGTGTGCTTACACATAATAATAAAATACGAAAATAAATTATATATTTTGGAGTCCCCACTACCTAATCAACCCCCTTAGAAAGCTAGTATTGACTAGAAATATTCTTACCAAAGATTCATCAGTGATTCATTTAATTTTTATATAATATTTCTAACATCAATTTCCAAATACTTTCAAATGAATTATGAAGACATGGATTTCTATACTATGTTGTATCATCTCTGATAAACCTATGAGGAGAGACTGATACTATAAATCAATGAGAAAATGATAGAACTAATCTTGTATATATTGAAATATAAAACTCAAGCTTTTCCTTATGTACTCAAAATGATAAATTACATTGAATGACTAGAGGAATTTGGATTAAAACTGAATCATGAACTTACAGTTCATCTGATTCTATCAACCTTACCTCCCTATTTTCCCAATCTCATTGAGATTTATCAATTTAATATTATGTAGAAACTAATTAAATATATTTTGGAATATTTTCTCTAATAAAATAAAAATTCATGTAGAGAAAAATATTTAAATCATAAGGATAAAAATAATAATGAAAAGATGAAAATTCAACTAGAAAATACACTACCAGTGGAGCCTTCAAAATATATTTCTAAAAAAAGGATAAAGATGTATAGCATTGAAAAAAAGTATATTTTCATAGCATATGGAAATATAGTTCACTAGAATAGAAATTTCAATGCAATGAAGAAGAAATAATAATGTTCTTCTAATTTAGTTATCTTTATCATTAAATGAAGTATTTCATCCATACTCATTGATTATCAGATAAAATATGTCCTTATATTTTTTTTAAATATAGGAACCAAGGAAATCATGAAACAATACTAGAAGTCAATGTGTGCTATCCAAGAATTTATGAATGGATGATACCTATATTTGTTGAGAGAATCACATGATATTATTATTAAGTGAATAGTTCTTTTAAAACTATAGTTTTTTAATGAATTCTACAATAATATTTAGTCATGAATGTTATTTATTCTATTTCATACATAAATAATAGTTCATTAATACACTAATCATTAGATATACATGATGAATAAAAAATGACGTACATTAATACCATGTTGTGGAATGATAGTTATTTTTCTAGTAAAACTGAAATTAATTTTCAAGGATATACCCCAAATATTATTTATACTACTGGGAGATAAAGACCGTTTGTATTTTCAACACGTTTACTTATTTTGATTTATATAAAAAAACTTATCAATTAAAGGTATGCAAGATATTTTTTAAATTTATTTTAGCAAGAGATCGTTAACATGTTAATGAAGAAGAATATAAAGTTACATTCATATACATTATAATATTCCATTAGTATTATTAAGGAATATAAAATTGATGTTTGAATATGTATGGTTATATGGTATGAGTTACTTCGACCCTGTGTGTTGAATAATATCTTCAATATGAATTCATCAATCATGAAATATGTAGTGGGTTTATTCCTAAACTCACATTTTCTTATTCACATCAAATACATGATGTTAGAATAATGTATGACCAATGGTAAGCATAATATGGAAACATTATTCTATAAAATGTTCCATTGAGTAATTCCTAGACACAAATTTCTTTATGCACATTAGATTCATGACTTAAGTAAAATGAACCTCAATATTGATACTTATATTCATTGTAGAAAATTACCTTATTTTTTAGGACATACTTCATATAAAGTGTTTTTATCCAAATACCAATGGCCATGTATTAAGAAAAATAGACATCTTATAGGTAATATTATGAAATAAATCTACAATTTCATATTAAAATGTGTTTAGATATAAAGATTTTTTTATGAATATAATCAAATATAGATAAAAACACAATATGAACCTAATGTATTAAACCTAATGGTTTTTGCGGATATTAGAAAACATTAAGATAAAAATTTCATATTAAAGTAAAATAATATATTTCTATAAACGGGTACACCTATATATTTAATATAGTGGTAGTAATATTGGCTTGGGTTAGTTCATGGTTGTAGATGTAAAAGTAGTTGGAATAAAAAAATTCAACAAGATCATGTGAAAAATAATATTATAGAGACACATACTACATGGGTAGGATAAAACTATAGTGGTGGTTTTAAACTCCCTATTGAGGGCGATACATTATTCCTTGAAAATAATAAATCCCATGAGTTAGATATAAATAGAACTTAGCTATGATTGAAAGGTTTTATTAAAATTCAAAAATGGAATCTATGTATCATAGTACATGTTTATAGTATTTTGAATATTTCAAATTTTGATACTATAGTGGTATTCAAGAGAAATAATACATGTTTGGTATAAGAGTGGTACTAATAAAGAACAATTTTTTATAACTATTTTCATTCTTAGATCAATTAGAATAATACTTATCATAGATACTTTCTATGATTATATTATTTTAAATAGGATGTTAAGACAACCTTTCTTGGAAAGTGTCTATTTGATACAACAAGAAAGATTTAGTGACACCACTTAATGTTAACAAGGGTTGAATGTTTTGGAAATATAGTTTTGGATTGAAGTATGAAACAAGATCACATAATTTTCATTTTGAATAATTTTTTCCCAAATGTCTTCATGAGTTTAGTGGGAGCATCACAATTTTCTAAGTAAACTATGATTAATGACATCTAGAAAACATCATTTAGTATTATTTTTAGTTAAGACTATAATAAAGGAAACTCTATAGATATTTATTTATAGTAGAAACCAAAGTTTTAGGGAATAATAATTGTAATAGTGGATCTTATGATTTAATTAGACCAATTACAAATTACATATACAGAAAAGGTATTGGAAAAATAGTTGAAAAAATTATAGATAGAATTTTTAAAAATTTACAAGTGGAATAAATCTCTCCAGTAATACATGTAAGTGATATATGAGGAAATTAACTTGGTATGTATAATCCCATACACCTCTATGATGTATCAATCACATATTCCATTCTTCTTATAGGATATAATATTTAAAACATATAATTTATTATAGAAAAATATTTGTTGAATCATAGAGAACAACATAGGATGTAGC
Source organism: Viscum album (assembly GCA_963277665.1). Taxonomy (NCBI): domain Eukaryota; kingdom Viridiplantae; phylum Streptophyta; class Magnoliopsida; order Santalales; family Viscaceae; genus Viscum; species Viscum album. The sequence continues at coordinate 1,143,778,542 of OY728157.1, read as the reverse complement.
TAGTGATTTCAAATTATAATTGAGTGAGTATAAGATATATGTATCTAGTACTTGGTCAATAAGGTGCACTAGTTAAAATGGGATACAAAATAGTCTTCTTTCAGATCAATTTTATATTATATCACAGTTAGGCCATGGAAATGATAAATAGAAGATCATTCAATATATTGGTAGCTATATCTAAAAATAATGAGTATCTTCCATATTATGATGTACTTAAAGAAGTAGTATAAAATATGAATTTTTTTTTGAGTTTTTCAAATAACACCCAGTAAAAAAGTTTTATCATAATTTAAATTATGATGATATTAATAATATTACTGACCAATATATCTATATTTTATATTTTAAAAAGGAATATTCCTAGGAGTAATAACTCTTGAGGATTCTTACTCAATGCGGTAAAGATGTACATAAAATAATAGTCATGTAGTGGAGAGGTGGTATGCCTAATGACTAAATCCATAAGTCAATAGAAGTATGGTCAAACCATGTGATAGATAACACGGTAAGTTATCAATGAGTCTCTAGTTAAAGTTGGAATATTATAAAATTGGGTTCTCTAGAAACAACAAAAATAGTACTTTTTGTATTACCATATATTTTATATAGTTTGTTATCCATGATTTATAATTACAATATTAGTTTTGATATTTGAAAATACATTATTTTCTTGTTAATGTCCAAAGATTATTTTCCACATCAAAATGTTATATAAGTTATAATTATATAATTATAACCTAAAGATAGTGTGTAATTAATATTTAACATCTTTTATACATTCAAGATATATCACACTAAATTGGTAGATATGATGTCTGAGTATCAGGTGTTGGGGATCATAACCAGTGATACTTCTTATTGTAATGTTTTTACGTGGAAATCACATATTAAATATATCACAAATAATGTCTGTATATTAAGAAAACCACATTTTTCATGTGTCATTGGTTGTTTATGTCTGTGAGTTTATGCATTGGTCTCAAGACTAGAGTTTATTATCAATGTGTACTACCTTATTGCACACTTTGATAAAATGAAAAAACTATGGAATTAATATCAGAGTGATCTAGATTGTGTTGATTGCATCATTGGTGGCATGAAATTGATTGATTAATCAAGATAGAATTCTTCACTTCTGTATCTAAGTGATATCTCATTACTATTTGATCATGATTGTTTTACCTTCACTAAATCCATTTTCATTATAGAGGAAGGTAAGTCCATCAAATAACTTCAATGAATAATAATGAAAAAAATGATGATGATACAATGTGTGAATCATAATTTATGAGATATTTTGATATAAATATATTATATTACACAATGTTTTTTCCAAGGAGGTTATCATTTTTAAGACTATAAATTTTCTCTTTAGGGGTCTTTATGGGTTTCTATACTATTCTCCATGTTTTTGAACAATATTTTCTGCTATTTTGATGAGGTCTTGGAGGTTAACATAGAAATTGAATTCAATAGTCCAATGTATTCTAATGAATGTGAGTTTAAGAAATTTCAGTCCCTGCCATACGGTCTAAGAAATGTATGAGAATACTCATTATTCCTAAAATAAATAAATTCAAATTATTTATATTTAGAATAATTGGTGTTTAATTTATTTATAAAATGTATTTATGATATATTAAGTGAATACATGGGTAAAAATATCATGAATAAAATATTATTTTAATATAAATGGGTTCATAATATTTTTGGGAAAGATGAGTCGAGTTAATGGGTATCTTTTATCACATAATATATTTTATTATATTAAAATATGGTGATAAAATTATATGTGATTATTATGAAATGGTTAGTCTATAATAATAATTACTTTATGCCTTATTTAGTGGTAAATAAATATTAAACGTTTGGGGATCCATTTTTTTTGTATTTTGTAACTATATATATAAGGAGGAGGAGGATATAATTCATGTTATTATTCATCTCATGAATTTTAGATCCTCTCTCTCCTCTATCCCACATGTTATAGAGATGAACACTTGATCCAAGTGACTAATCTGGTTTCTTATTCATGGTTAGAAGGGTCAAAATATCGGGGATGATTGGGACATCAAAGGTATCATTGGATCCCCATACTAGAAACCATATTTCAATGAAATATGCTATCATAAACATTTGAAACAAATGTGGATGATAAAAATGGATCAAGATTCTGTTCCTTCAATTATTGGTCATTGTCGATGAGCTGTTGTAGAATGCACATTCAAAATGAATAATGCAGTTTTTAGTTTATTTTTTGTTTTTATATTATTCACTCGAGATCCCTATGTTTTTTTATCAAAATTCATGTCACTAAAGACAACATACTTCTGTAATTCAATGATGAAAAATTATCAATCATCTGCCCATCTTCGTTCATTTCATGCCCTGGTACCTTCAAGAGAATGGGTAAATGATTCCATGTTTTAGATTCATGTGATGTGGCGAGTGTTTTTGTGGTGTCCTTGGCCTAAATGGATTCACCAATTTGGAATAGGAGTTATAAGAGAACTTCTAGTGGGGTGAGGTTAAGATGTTAGATTAGTGTGGTCAGTGGGTTAGGTGCATAAACTAAGGTTCAACGAGAAATGAATTAGGGGTATGAGATACTAGTTCTACGATTGTGTGTATATAATATTTCATCCATTGTGTTTGGATAAAATCGAGTTGTAGGTAGTAACCTATGAAAGGGTCATTTGGAGTATCAAACTACCTTTATATGAGAATCATGAGATGTGAAATGGTTATTTAGTGAATCCCTAATGTGTGTGATAAGTTGAGTTTCACTTTTGTGTAGTACCCAATTAGTCATGGATCTATGGGAAGATTGTATAGAGATATATTGTGAATTGTTCAAGTGATTCCTAAGCCTGAGAAATATTTGGTTAGTGGTGTGGTTGTTATACATGTGCAGGCATGATGACATGGTCCTTTTGTCCTTACTATGTGTTTCAAGTGATTAGTGATCATGTCTTTAGAGTAACACTACACATGTGGCGTTGCTACCCAATGTGTCATCGCTCGAGGAGAGGTCGAAGGGATTCAATATGGTATAAAGTGTACCATCAATTGTTGCGGGGATGTGATCCTTATTATGGGTGGATTTTTAAAACTCAATGATAACCTTCCTTGTTGTATATATATGGGAAGTGGTTAGTAATCCATGTTTTCACTTATGTTAGACTATAACGATTACATCTAGTCATTTTGTTTAGTAGTGGTTGGAGTGTGGGTCATGGAGGTTTGTTTTTTTATTTACTAAGGTAATTATAATTATACTCATGTGGTGGAGAGAATCATTTTGATCATAGGAGAACGATCCTATTTTCAAGAGGATCACAGATGTGTTAGGACTAGTTGGTTAAATGGTTGAGATTGCACTTATAGTGAATCATTATTTTCAAACATGGATACTACATCTTTTTAGATAAATACTCAATACATTACAAGAAAACACTAAAGAACCATAACAGGTTATTGTATTTGGATAACAGGTGTGCAATATTCTAATTTGGTGAAAGATATTAAAAATAGACTTTAATGATATTCTCCTTTAGTGGTCATCACAAACATACCCTACTTAAAACCATTCATCATAACTTGAGTAATGGAAACATAAATAAGGTGAGCATAGATACTCAGTAATGTTAAATATGGGATATATGTAATAATAAAAAGAACATAAGCGTTTATACCATGATCATAACAAATTAAAACCATACCCTTTTTATTAATTATCCAAATCAAGAGTCATAGAAAAAACATTTTTAGTTTTAAAGACTTAAATCAAAATAAAATAAAATAATATAAGGCATGAGAGCATTACATTGGCATAATAAATGGAATTTTTTCATACATAAATGTATAGAAAATCATTACCATAATAGTGAAGGTTCACTCCCAAGGATATGATAGTGGTTTGGGTTCACTTCTCAAACTATCATAATACACATGGTTCACTCCCAAGACCATCACAGTGGATACAATCCCTTACTTAACCATGTTCACTCTCCATTATAATCATGTCTGTCTGATGTGATATTAATTTTTACCCAATTCATTGGATGATGAAATCAATTCCACCCATCAAATAATAAAAATCATACATATTTCCACAACAAGATCATAAAAAATTCAACATATCATAACCCGTTAAATGAAATTGGTTTCATAAAAGTTTCACCAAACAATAACCAGTGGAAAGTGATTGGTTTCATAGTCAATTATTCATTTCATAATTTCATAATTGCATAACCCATGGATAAAATAGCATGTTTAATAAAACAATTTATCATGGTATGACCCATGGAAGATAAATTGGTTTTATAAACATTGTGTAATCATAAACCATTTAATAAAATAATAATAATGAAATTTATAATTCATATCCCCATTAAAGAATAAATTACACCAAGTAATGTCATCTCAAATGGATAATTAATTTAAAATAAAAAACAATTCTATCATTTATTTGGGTAGTTAACTATTATTTGAAAATAAACATTTTAAAACTAAAAATACATATCATATTTTGGAAATAACTTTAATTAAAAATATGTTTTGAAAATTATAAAATAATCTTTAATGTCATTTAAAACATGTCTTGAGAAAAATATCATATCCTATTTGAGAAAAAAAATTTCAAACATATAAAAATTAATTCATTTTCACTTAAAATAAACTTGAAATTTTATATTGTGCACTTGAAATAAAATATTATTCATAATATATGTAAATTATTTCCATGTCAAACACGTTAAAACAAATAATCCATTCTTATTTTTGGTAAAATAAAAATGGTTAACATTTTGAAAACATCACGAAGATTACTTTTAAAAAAATTAAACATTCAAACCTGGGAATAAATGTATTTAAAAAAATTAATAATGTATAAAACATTTTTGAAAACATTTTTAGAAAACATATTTTTTGAAGAAAAAAGGTTTTCAGTCGAAGAGACAGATAAAGAGGATTTTTCCTTAAAAATATTATCAATTATTTTAAGTAATAATGAGTGGAAAAATTGTGTTATAAATTGAATATATCATGATTGAATATTTGATTAAACCTTCATGATAATTATTGAGATTTATATCAGAGTATGTTTACATTATAGACTTAATCATTAACAATGTTGATAAACTATGATATTGTAACCAAAGACTATTATGAATTTGGTAATATTTGAAACATAATCCCCATTAAATTGAGATACTAAAATGGATATGAAACCTCCAAAATTTTTAAGAGAATAATAGTAAAATACATTCATGTTCATAATATTCACAACATAAAATAAATAGGTGATGAATATGGCATGTGTCACATAGAAATAAAAAGTGAGACAGAAATCCCTTACAACATTAGTAATATTTTGAATCATACTCCCCAATAAAGTATGACACCACATTATAATTTCTATATCCTTAAAATTAGTATATAAATAATTCAAAATTGAAATATTTATGTATATACACCACACAAAATAATGAGTGGTGAATTTTCATATGTCTCTTAGAAATAAAAGTGAGAATATAAATCTCCTACCTTAAGTCTCAACTAGATTTATAAACATTAGAACCTCATGTATAATAAATATATATTTATTATAAATATATAATATAAAAATAATTATATGTATAAAATCATATAATATATACTTGTGACAATTTATTAACCATTTATTAAAAAACATTTGTTAAAATCACGTGTCGGGTAATAAATTCTTTATTTTTCATATATGTTATGATATGTTTTGTACTATTACATTGATCATAGTTCCATAATATCTATTATAATAATCATGAATTAAGTTTTTCTAGTTATACATAAATTATAATTATAATACCAATCATGAAATAGGGTTTATAGAAAGGAAGTATGTTATGATAATAGAGACTGTAGGCTATATATATGCATTAGTATATTTCCATTTTACAATAATCATTATGGAGAGAAGGTAAGTGATATTTTATCTTTAAATAATGACAATAATATAAAATCTAAAATGTTATTTATTTAAATATTCTTATAAAATTCATCCATGTTGTATGAATAAGAAAATAGAGACTTATATTTATTTTTTAAACGCGGTAGTCCACATGTTCAAAACGACGTTATCGTCTTTCAATGACTAAATGGTAAAAAATAGAATGATATATTATATTTTTAAAATGATAAATATTTCATTAATATAATAATTATCTAATTTATATAACATATATTTAGTAAATTTATCATTATTCACTTCCATGTAATGTGGTAGTGAAAAAATAATCACATCACTTTATGAGGTGGTAGTCCTTCGTACACATGAGTGACGTTATCGTATCCACTCAGGTATGGAAAATGAAAAATGGAATATATGATATAATGAATAAATATTTATAATTATGTTATAAATATTATATATATACATCATTTCTGTTATCATGGCCAACCAAGATACGTGGTAATGTAAAAAAAGTAATGTCATTAGTTTATGAGCCGATAGTCTGTATTACACACCAATGATGATTTTGTAACCTAATTGGTGTAAGTGGGGATTTTTTTAGGTCATTACCTTAACATAAAAACCTAAAAGTATATGTATGATACTATGGTTACAATTTCAACAGTGTTTTTAATAATAATTTAATGTGTCTTTGGATGAAATAATATAAAAACACTCATTGAAGCACTATACCACTTCTTAGGGTATCCTTTGTAGGTTTTCACCAATACATTCTAGGTTGTATTTTATCCAAGACTAAGGATTATATGATTAGATGAGTGGATATGGTAGGTAATTTAAACATTTTTTGTCAAAAAATTGTTTTAATGTTTGAAGAAGAGAGGAGAGAGGGCGTCCTTTTATAAGTGTGGGGAGTAGCACACATATAATTTTTTCTGAAAATAAAAAGTTGTACCGACCTTTTTCTCATAAAAATAATATATAAAATGGACTATTATAGATACTTTGTCATTATAGGGTAAATATATGGTCATAAAATAGATTTTATAAAGAATTTTAGTTCATTTTGATCCTTATCATTTTAGTTCCCCCACCTTTAAAACAATTTTTACCTCAGCTATGGTAAATAAGTTTAATTATTATTATTAATAATTATCGTAAAAAATTAAGTTGAGATTTTTATATAATAAAAAATTATTATCATACCAAATATTGAGTCTATTTTTTCCAAATTTCATTGACATAGTTTGATAATTTTAATTTAAAAATAATCTCACCGACGAAACAATAATGTCTATTTTCTTTGACTAAAGGTTCACAAGTTTAGATGGGTTTTATATGAAAATAATTAATACGAAAATGATTTAAATTAAGTAAATTTAATTTATAGATATATATATGATATAATTTTAATTTACAACCAATTTAATGTTTAAAATTCTTTATAAATTATTTAAACATAAAATTATTTTTCATTTAAAATTTTTTATTTTTCAATATTCATACAAATTTTAATCTTTTTAGAAAATTCAAAAAAACGTTACACACAGATAATTTTTACAATATAATTTAAAAAATTAACTTTATTTTGGAAAATAATATTTCCCAAATAATCAAAAATTATTTTTAAAAATAAGTACCTAAATACGTGAAACAACTTCTTTTTAGAAAAATATATTTTTTAAGCATAAAATTGAATTTATTATTGTCTATTGTATAGAAATCACATAATATGAATGTTATATAGTTTATTTTATATATTATATAAAATTTTCATTAAAATCATTCAAAAAAAGTTTTTTTTATATTTTTTATTTAAAATATGTTTGTTTTCATAAAAATAGATATTTAAAAAAAGAATATTTTTATTATCAAATAGTTATTATTTTCATTTTTAATTAATTTTTCACCAAATTAATAATTATACATACTTGATTAAACCATATTATTTCATAATTTATTTAATGTTATTCAAACTCATCGTTTTAATGGCTAGGTGATACTATCATATAATAATATATTAATAATATTACATGTTTTGTTTAAACATAGTGTTGCGTGTAACACAATCTTAACTCACTCTTAAATGTTTTTCTAAATATTAGAAAGAATAAATTTATTTTAAAAAATATAGATTTTCTAAAATCCCATCTTGATAGATTCATCCCCTCTTAATATGATTGTTTACCTTGATATTTTTCTCAGTAATCAATGGTATGAAATTTTAAATATCATTCATAGTAACCCAAATTGTAAAAATGAATATTAAAACTTACGAAAAAAATGGAATTTTTGAAACATGAATATTTGTAAAAGTTACTAATAATTAGGTTTCTAAACAGTGTAAACTAAGTTGTAAGAAAAAACATGGTCATATGAGAGAAAACTAACTCCCAAATACGGATGGAGAGTTATTGAGAATATGTTTAGTATAAAGTTAGAAACCACAAAGACATAAACTAAAGTTATGTGAAAAGGTTCATTTAGATCATAAAAATGATCATAATTAGAAATTTTTTTATTTCTATTTTCTTATTTTAATTTTGATGAATTAATATTCAATATATACTCAATTCATATAAAGAATTACATTATGGAATATTTTTTATTTCATAGACTTAATTTCATCTTTTACATATTCCCTAATAAATTTACGATTAAACTCTTACACTTAGAGGTGAGTTTTTTCATCACTAAAGAAATAAATAAAATCCATAACATAATTATAATTCATTAATTATATATCTCGATAGAAGTTTTTTTCACTGGATATACAATATTAATAAATTCTCAAATGGTGATGTAATTCATTAATATCTAAAACCTCATCCAAAGTTCAACATAAAACTTTTAATAAATGGTTATCCTTATGATCCTTAAAAAAGTGAAAATTATAAATAAGGTTTCTAAATTTCACAAACCCAACATTTTTCCTCCAAATGTCAGTAATCATATCTTTAAGGTCAAATTCAAAATATAAGAATATCTTGGTAATATATTCTTATGAATCCTGGTTATAACCATAAATAACATGAAAACATAATGAAAAAATTATTCCTCATTTATTGAATAAAATCATATATTATTTAACATATTCCTTAGATCCAATAATTCTTTAAACAATTTAAATGATAACATAAACCACTTTGTCAAAAAATCCTTTATATATTATTAGGTCATAAATATTATCAATTCTACTTTATCCATAATAATAAAATATCTATCCAAACTAAACACCATTTTCCCAACTTCAGGAACATATTAAGTGTTATCTTCCCTTATTCAAGTGTTTTTCATAAAATATTACATTTCCTTTAAATATTTTTTCTAGTTCATTAGTATAATTAAGCATATTCATGCATATCCCTAATGAACGACATATAATAAAAAAACATAAATATTTCATGATTAATATAACATAAATAATTAATTTATAAACATAATTACTTCTATATTCCCACTTCATTCTCAAACCATTAATAAAGATTCATCATCTTATTTCTTAAAACACCATTCCTGTAATATGTCATTTGTAGTCACTTAATCCTAGGTAATATAACAAGTAATCATACAACCTTGTTGATTATCTATATGGTATTTTCTATTAGGCCATGAATTTTTATGATTTTGATACTTTCCACATTTAAAACATTTAAGAGTCAATGATACCATAGAGAGACTATTATTATCATCAATTATATTAACCAAATATTTAATTTTTTTCCTTTGAGGTTATTTTTTTCATTATTTTCCACACCTAAAACATCTTATTATCCCTATCAGAAATTCCCTTATGTGATTCTTCACACATTATCCAAATATAAAAAAATTAATATTCATTCTTCCATGGTCTCCACTACCTGAACTCATAGAAAACACTATCATTATCTACTTCGGAGAGCCTAAGAGCTGGTTAAGGTGAATGATGTTAATCATGTTCATTGATAACTGTTTAGGGATAATCATAATATCCTTCACTCTAGTCATCATCCCATTTGACCTCTCATCATTAAATTTTCTATCACAATAAATGTTAACCCAGTTCATTCTTTTTACTTCCATTATCTAAAATTAATAATTATAGTATGAGATATGCTAATAAAATTGGGTAACCAAATATTCATGAAAATTACATTCATGATGTATAAATCATGGAACCAACTTCTTAATATATGAAACCTTTGGTTTATCCTATGTCATTTATAGTCATCGTATTTTTAAATAATTCATTATGGTTAAAAATAGTTTTTGAATTTTTGAATTATATCCCCTAATAGTGTCATACCAGGGGTACATCAAGGCCCAATTTCATACACCCAACGATGATAAATTCTAGCTCAATGTACCCTTATTAGATTAACTAAACCTATTGAATCTATTCTAGTTCTGTATTCACTAGTACTATCGAGACTATGATGAAATTTCATGGAAACCGGTCACTGTATCGTTTATAAAAATTTCAAGAAATTTTATTTTACTTTGACTCATCATTAGACTTGTCCTTAGAGATATCCCTAGACATATTAATTAAAATAACCCTTATGATATAACTAATGTTTTCTCATTCTAATTTCCAAAGGATAAAAAAACCTTTACTTTAAAGCTAGCTATAGTGGTATAGGCTTTTTATATAGGAATATTATATCTCTTTAGATGAATATTCAAAATATTACAAAAACACACAACTGAGGGCCACAATAGTTTATCTTATTTGTAGAATTGGTTCAAAATAATATAATTTGGTGAAATGTAATCAACATATCTAATAAATATATTTTCATTTAGTACACATTACCAAAATACACTATAAAAAGCATTTCCCTTTATCATGGGGAATGAAAACATAAGAATGGGGGAGATTAGATGCACAGTAAGGGTAGAACATGTAGGTACATGAGAATAACATGAATATAAGGTCATGAGAACTTTATCATAACATATTTAAATAAAACATATCATATCAATAATCAAAATCCAATGTTATGTAATAAATATTGGTAGTTCATAAGAAATGAATCATAAGGAAATTAAGGAACATGAACCATTAGAAAATAAATTTGTAATATGAAATGGAATTTTGGAATACACATAAGAATAAAAAATTGTTTCCATAGTATATAAGGATCAATGTCGAGGAATTTATGGTTTAATGGGTTCACTTATATAAACAACATTATAGAAAAGGGTCACTCCCAATACCATCATAGTGGATAAGGTCCCTTATTAAATTCATTTCACTCCTCATTCTATAAATCTCTATTTCATAATATATTAATATTTAACCAATGAATTATGAGGACATATAGGTCCCACTATCACGTAATGGTATCATATATATATTTTAAACTGGATCATAAAACATTCATCATGTAATAACCCATGAAATGAAATGGCTTTAAAAAAACTCATCAACCAATAACACGTGTAAAATTTAATGGTTTCATAATGATTTCATCATTAGATTACCCATAGAGAAAGATGTGATTTTAATAATAATTTTATCATGGTATAAACAGTTGAAGATAATTTTTTTAAAAACAACATTCCATCATAAACCATTCAAATAAATAATAACAATGGAATCCTGGGTTCATATCTATATCAAATCAAAAATTACATCAAGGAATGTCATATCAAAAAGAGAATGAATTTGAACGATAAATCACTTGGAATGTATCTCGAGAGAAGTAAAAATTTAAAAAAAAATTTACTAATAATAATCCCTAATAAATTTGTTATAGTCTTTTTTTCTATGAAAATGAAATTTGAAACTAATAAAGTAATATTTTAAAATCTTTTAAAACATTTCTTATGGAAAATATTCTTCAAATAAAAAATAATTAAAACATAAAAAACATTGAAGATAATTTTCTTTTAAAATAAACTAGAAAAATTATATATTAATCTTCAAAGAAAATAATTGAAATAATGAAGTCATATAATGTTCATGTCGTACACATTAAAACAATATTACTTTCAAATTTTCAGTAAAATTCAAATGGGCATTATTTGGAAGATGAAATGCTTATTCCTTTAAAAAAATATCTAAAAATTAATTCATAGGTAAATATTTATCCAAAAAATCAATTTAATATTTTTAAAAAATATAAAAACATTTTTAGAAAATGTAATTTTCATATAAAATGTGTTTTCGACTAAAGACAAAGATAAAGAATTTTTTTATTAAAAAATATCAATTTTTTTAACTACCAACGGGTGAAAAAATGTAATATTACATGAAAAAGTAATGAATGATTATATTAAAATAAAATTCAAAATAATTCATTGTATTTAGATTATAATATTTCAACATTGGAGACTTAATCACAAACAATCTTGATAAATGATGAGATTGTAAAAAAACTACTACCACTTCAGAAAAATTTCAAACATAATACCCAAGAAATAGGGTTACTAAAATGGATATTTAAACCTATAATTTTCAGATAATCCTCACAATAGAGATTTATTAATTGTATATACACCACAAAAAATAGGTGGTGAATATGGGACCTACCTCATAGAAATAAAAGGTGATGCAAGAATCCCTTAGAGCTTTAGTAATCATTTGAATCATAAGCTTGGATAAATCATAACATAAAATAAAACACTTAATATTATTAAAATTATTATATTAATGATATATAATGTCTAAGAGGTAGTATATACACCATAATAAATATAGAAGTGCTGAATTTTTAGATATCTCTGAGAAATAAAATAGGGAATAGATTTCCCTCACTATAAGTATTAACTTCCTATAAACATGTATGATTTTTCTGTATAATAAATGTATGATTATTATATTTATATTATAAAACCATATTTATACATATCAGGCCATATATAATTTACTAATGAACATTTATTACCCATTTATTAACAATTCCCTGTTAAAATCATGTTTCGGGTTATAACTACTTTGGTTTTCATATATGTTTTGATTTGTTATTTTTGGACCTATTACTTTTATCATGGTTCCATAACATACAAAATAATAATCATGACATAATTATAATACTTATAAAACAATAATACTTATAATACCAATCATGATATTTTTTATAAATGAAGTAGGTTATAATCTTGGAGACCGTAGGTTAAATGTACACATAGGTAACATTTAACTTCTTCGATTATCTTTATAGAATGAAGTCAAGTAATATTTCATATTTAAGTAATTGTAGTAATATCATAAATGTTATATTATTTCTTCAATTATACAAATACATATCATATACTTAGTGTTATGTTGAAAATATATTGTAACATCACTTCATAATGGTGTTAGTCTACATGTATATGAGCGACATTATTATCTTTCTGTGAGTGAAATAGTAAGAAATAAAATGATATATTATCTTTTATGAATTATAAATATTCTATTAATATCATTATTATGTCATTTATATCATATATTTTCACTTAAATAATACTTATTATCTTCGATGTAACGTGTTAGTGGAAAAATGAATTGAATCATTTCATGACACGGTAGTCTGCCATACAGACAAGTGAAGTTATCATATCACCTACAGAATGGAAATTAGAAAATAAATATATGGAAAATTGACTTAATATGTATAATTATGTTATAAATATAATATATATACTTTTAATCCATCACCATACCCAACTATGATAGGTTTTAATGGAAATACAATAGACATCGTTTCGTGAGGAGGTAGTCTTTCATGCAGATGAATAATAATTTTGTAACCCATTTTATAAAAGAGGAGAAGGTTGTAGGTTATTACACAAAGTAAAATATATATAACTATTTGGAATATACTATGTTTATTATATAATAATGTTTTAATAAAAATGTAAAGAGGTGGAGGAGGAAATAAAATATAATCACTCGTTGAATAACCCTACCTCTTTTCATGTATTATCCATATGTTTGCACCAAAATCCTTCCTATGTTTTATTTAGGCAAAAAATAAAGCTTATAGGCTGATATGAGGAAATTTAAGAATGAATTTTTAGAGATATTTCCAAAACCACATGGGTTAAATGGTTTAAATATGAGATGAAATGTGGTTTCCTTTTACAAGTGAGGTGCGGGGCACAATTGCTATTTTTGGTTTTTTGAAAATAAAAATGTGTACCAACATTTTTCATTCTAAAATGATCCAAAATGGAGTCATACTAATAATTATACATTATAGTGTCAAAATATTTCTATAAAATAATTCTTATACAATTTTTATGTTCATTATAACCTTTACCTGTTTATTTACCCCCGCCCCCTTGGTAAAACTATTATTACCTTAAAAATATATATAATTTTTTTTTATTTTTAATATTCATTATTGTCATAAATTATGTTTACATTATTAGATAATATAATTTATTCTGATTCAGAATATTTTATCTATTTTTATAAATTGAATTCAGATAGGTGATAAATTTTAATTTAAAATAAATCTCACAGATGCGATGACGAAGTGGGTTTTCATAATGAATGAGTTCAAAAGTTTACATGTTTCTTATACAAAAATTAAATATGGGAATGATTATAGCAGAATAAATTAAACTGATAGAAATATAATTGATATAATTTAAATTTAAAACCAATTTAAAATATAACTGAAATTTATAGAAAATTTAAATGAAAATGAGGTGTTAATTTTAAATTCTGTATTTTTTTACTATTCATAAAAAATTGATATTTTCAAAAAAAAATTAAAAAATTCACACAATGGAACTTTTAAAAGATTTATAACAAAAATGAAACTTATTTTTTCTGATAAATTTTCTACAAGTTTCAGAATTGTGTTTCAAAAATAAGTGTTCGAAAATGTGGGAAGACTTATTTTTAGAAAAATAATGTTTGTTAGCATAAAATTGGATTTCTTTTTATTTCTTGTCTAGAAAACACATAATATGAATGTTAAATATCTATTTCATTATATAATATATACATTGTTTCTATTTAAATAATTCAGCAGAAGTTTTTTCATTTATCACTGTAAAAGGTGATTTTTCATAAAATAAGTTTTTAGTATTAATATTTACTTTATTTTTAAATAGTTTTCGTTTTAATTTTTAATTAATTTTTCATTAAAAATTAATTTTATATACATTTTTAAACCATATATCTTCATAATATTGTAAATACTATTCATAAATGTCATTCCAATGGCTAGGTGAAAGCTATTATATAATAATATTTTAATACTATGAAATGATTCATTTAAACTCATTGTTGGGTGTAATAAAAGCTATACTCAATATTATGTGGAAATAAAAATATAAAAATGAAAACATTTTTTTGAAAAAAATTTATATTTTACAAAATATCAGTGCTTTATGGAACTATGATGTTATTTTTTTGTATGATCCATTGATATGTTGTTTATTACATAATACAATATTTAAAATGAAACAATAGTGTTTCATAGAGCCAATGGATTGGTGATAGTATTGGAGTGGTCATGGTGTGACAAGAGAGTGAGACAGATCGAGGGTGTATTGGTTCATGTGGAGTTAGAGTGATATTTTATTTTCTGGTTAGTGATATAACCATATAATTATACCATAATTTGATTTTGGCCTTTGGTATAGGTGTTTGGATGATCTCTTTATGTCTCTAAGAGTTCTAGAATCGTGATCATGTGAGGTGTTTTGTGGAAAAGTTTATTGGTGAAACTGAATGTTTTCATGATTGGTCATCTATGGTAGGTTCAACTAGTGTTTTTATACACAATCAGAAGAGGTGGGTTGAAAACCACATCGATAATGACACTGGACACCTAGAAGTCCATCATAGGTATGAAATTAATTTGGTGGGGATTACAATGATAAGGAATCAATCATTGTTATATGATCCTTTAGTGGGGAGCACAATAAGATATGGATGATCTAGTTTTTTATAATTCAATTCCTTAGGATATGATAGTGAATAGAACCATTCTATTGGTGTTAGAGTTAGTAGTTAACGATTGGATCAACTTATACTAAACAGTTCACATCAGGGTTTGGAGTAGTGAAGGAGATGTTCCATCAAAATTTTCATATGGAATGATATTATTTCATGGAGAATGGGTGACTGGGGTAGGTCGAGATTGATGGTTGCAGGACTATAATAACAGAGAGCCTCTAAAAACCCACTAATTATAAGGGGAATTAATTTTTTTGATCTCGATTAGGTTTCATTTTAGGAATTCAGATTTGAAACATGAATCTATAAATTTGAACATCTTAACAAGAACTTTTTGGGATGAGGAAATGGGATTAAATAGAAATTATAGTTCTTAGGTAAGCATCAAAGAAGATTTGGGGTTTTCCAGATGCTAAAATTTCATCTACAGGTTTCCAAGACATTGTAGAGAATGATATTGTGATGTTGTGATCCATTTTCATGGAAAACATAATATGGTATGTAGGGTAGTATTGTAGTGGTACTTTTTGGTATTGCACCATGAAACAACCTAGAGGATTCATCATGAGGGGGGATCCTATGGGTGGGGTCCTTTTGGAAAGGCCCTTGGGGATATGCAGTAGAGGGGGTGTCCCTTAGGGTTGGGTTACATGCCCCTTGTTGGGTGGATGTGCCACAACAATGGGTCTATACTATAACACGACCCTGACCCTGGTTTAGGAGGACAATGATTCTGCCCCAGTGGATTATTCCACCAATGGTCCCCATATGTAAAGGCATCGGGCTACCCTGAGTAGGGATACGTTGTTGATCCATGTTCCACACCACAATGAGTAACTTATGCAGGGGCCTTTGAGCCATTACCCAAGGGGTTGTTCCATGATGTAGACCTGGTAAAGAGGTTTTCCATGTAAAATATTACCACAATGAATGGATTCACATTAAATACTTTCTTTAAAGGTAAAGTGGGAAATTTACACATCATACCACTTAAATATTTTAGGTAAATAAAGAGTGGTTAGAGTTTATTTTAGTCAACTAACTACCCCTTTGACCCCCCCCCCCCGTTTTAGGTGATTTTTTATTTCAATGGATATATTTGGACCTATATTCCATTCTACCTCTTTTTAGGTTCCCCCTTCATAACTACTTTTTTGTTTAATATGGGATAATATTTCAAATTTGTTCAACTAGAGAACATTGGAATCACTTGATGGTGATAGGTCCTCTTCCTGACATGGATATAGGATGTCCTAAAAGGCTGATAGAACATTATTGAATGTTTTTTAGTTAGTCAAGTATTCTTGACAATTTTTAGATGATTATACCAATTTAATTTATTTATAATAGTTAATTTTAAATATTTTTTATTATTCATTACGTCTTTTGGAATCATATATGTTCTCTAAAGAATGGATGAAAATAAATTAGCTAGGGTGACGCTTAGTAGATTTTGACAAGGGGTTAAATTCACTGTCGAGGTAGCTAGCCCTTCTGATACAAATTCATATGCATGTTCCTTTATGAATATTAATTTATTCACTATTAAATGAGTTCATGTGTAGAAATTATAGAATAAGGGTTCCCTAGGTAGAAGAGATAGGGTGGAATTGGCTTCTTATACTAAAAATAAGTTCCCTTTAGCGTATAAGAAAATTTGAATTTTAGAAAACTATGTCACTTAGGGGGGAATGGTTTTAGTTTGGTAAATGTAAGTATAGGTCTTGAGAAAAGACATATATAAAAAGTATATTAGATATGTTTTGTACTGATAATTGGGAAGATATTAGAGTATTAGGTTTAATGTAGGATGGGTGAGATGTTCAAACATCTCGCACCTAGTTATAAGAACTATCCCAGGGTTGGAATAAGTATTGGTATGTGTGGAGAATTAGGTGATTCCTCTAGGGCTAAGTAGAGTGTCATAGAGAGGGTATCCATTTAGTGATGGGTTGAGTGGTCTTCAAAAGGTTACATTATAATTGGGAAGGGACATGAGTATACCACCTGAGGTCTGGGTTAGAGATATCCTATTGGTGGTGATGTCACCAAGGGGTGATGGGTATGAGATGTTATCAGGGTGTAGAGACTGTGGTGGATCTAAATTACTAAGTGTATGTGTTAGTAGAAAATAATAGTTTTTTTCTATATTATAGTCTCAGTCTATGAGATTGTATACCTATAATAATATAGTGATTTATCGGTTAGGTTGTGTTCCTTTCTTAATGTTTCGTATTATTTTGGATGTAAGAGAACTTTGGTGTGGGAGATAGATCCGTAGGAATTTACCCTCCATGAGTGGTATGGAACTTGAAGGATAATCATGAGTGAGATATGTCCAATGTATAGATGTAATAAGTCCTAACATGAGTAAGAAGGCTTGTATTCTGACCCATGGACTTTACCATGAGTGAAAAGGTATTTCTGTGGACCTTTCCTTGCCTGATAATTCTTGGGTCCTAATAGAAAAAATTCTTGAGTGATAAGACTAGTACAACTCTGGTATGGTTCAAGGCATGGATGAGATACCCTACTTGAGTGATATGGTAGTGATTTTTTATTTTTATATATGAGTTCACCATGTTTCTTATAGTAGAGTTTATGGATTGGTAGATTCCCTACCATTCACCATTGGGTTTATGCTAAGGGCTTGGATGATGACCAACCAAGAGTCTTTGGATTTGAGCTATATTGTGTGTAATGGTGTGACTAGATTCAAACGTCATGTCAAATCTAGTATGTTTGGGTGTCATGGTAATCCAGTTAGCACATGATGACCAAACGAGTATGTCTAACCCATTTGGGTCTTGGTTTTCATATTAGAACAATAGGACTCAAAGAGAATACTTATTGATTTGCATATTTTACAATTTATACACATGAATATAATGACGTATATTATTAGTTCTTGGCATAGACCAATTAATTTATATTCTCACACCATGAATGGGCACCTTGATGTGCTTTTAGAAACTCTATTATATTTAAGGTGTAAGAGGCCGACCATTTCTAGAGATTTCATGGCCTCTCTTAAAGGTTCTATTTTACCATTATTTTGTTATATCTTGTGTGGTTTTTTGATTGAAGGTGTTTCAGGAGAAATTTGGGAATTTTTAAAGGAAAGGGGGCATTTCACGGTTGGCGTACAATAATCCCAAGCCATGCAACCCTAGAAAGAGGGTGATTATAGGGTTATCACGTAGTTCGGAAAATCATTCACCCTCTTAGTAGAAATAGTGTAACCCAAATTTTTGGATCATGATTAGGGTTAAAAATTTGGAAAACCGTGAACCCCATCCCAAGAAACCGTTTGAGTGGAATTATTTCCCTTGTATTTTTATTTGAAAATTCTAGAACCCCCCCCCCCCTTCTTTCACCCTCATTTACCTCTACTCAGCCTATGAATTTCTATATTTTTTTTTGAGGCCACAAAGAGGATTACAATTCCCCCCTGAACATAATTTTTAAAAAATTGATGATTTGATTGAAGGATCTTCACCTCTCCCAGTATGTAATCTCTTCTTTATTGGTTTCCTCCATATCTCTCTTCCTTCTCTCATCTTTTTAAGAGAATAATTCCTCTATTTGTGAGGGGTTATGATTAAAGAATTTGTTGAACAAAATTAATTTAATCATGATCAAGGATTTGGTTATAGATCTTTTTCTTCATTGTGGAGTTGATCATTCAGTTTTAATTTAAGGGTTTTCTGTTGGGGATCAATCATCAAAGATCATGGGTTAGGTGGCCTAAATATCAAATCCCGTAGTCTAGAATTATTATTTCTGGTATTTAATTGTAAAATTTCATTTCCCCACTGGGACAATATCGTATTGAATAAGTATAATTAATAGATTAATTATCTAATGGATTCTGTAGTTGATTAATTTTTGGGGTTATGAAGTGGCCAATTGATGGGATTTTAGAATTTGTTGACTTATGTGAAGTTAAATTGATTTATTAATGGGAATTAAGTTATGTTGGATTAAAAATAAATGTTTAATGATTTATATGATTAAATTGATGATAAATGGGTTTGTATATAATTTTTCATGTTATTTGAAGTGACTAAGTGAAGAACGATGATTTTTTTGATAAGAGGGTAAAGGATTATTAACCTTGAGAATTGTGTTATAGAATAATGTTGATAAGAATGTTAGTGAAGGCTAACCTTGTAGCATATTAAATATGTGATATATGTGATATTTTAATATGTGTTATGTATGAGTGTGAGACATTGACTGCTACATGAAAACCCCATATGTGATTGTTGGAATACGAGTGTAGTACATGGACTACTTCTTAAAAATCCCATATTTGATAAAATTGAGTTGTGGATTGTGGAAAACTCTTTCAAATAACCATGGGGTGATAGACATTGAATTCAAGTCCCAAAATGTCGGCATTGGACTATGGTTATAAGTATCGATGATATGAATTTAAATAAATAGATAATAAAATCCCATATTTTAATTAATTGTTATTCCTTATGAGATTTTTCTCAAAATTCGAAAAAAGATTAAGTAGGTATTGATGGTTTGGGTGTCATAGTGAAGTCAGGGGTTTTATGTGATTAATTAAAGAATAATAAAATGTGACAATTGTAACTTTATGATACCTTATTTTTTAGACAACCACGTACACTGTTATAGATTGGATATTGTTTTAGAATCTATTAGGGTTGATATGCTAAGTTATACTCACACCCTACTCTAGATACTTAATTGGTTCCCAAATAGACTTCATGTTTTCAAGACATGATAAGAGAAATAGCCCAATATTAGATGTATGGGATGGGATGGATCATGGATGTGGGAACTTAAAATGATTTTGGGAACTGATTGGGTGTGTTAGTTTGTATTTCTTTTGGTATTTCATTTGACACATGACACATATATGGAATCACATATCTAATAATCTTTTTGGATATTTTATTTCCTACTTTGGTCATCATGTGATACTGGTATTATTATTTTTATGGTTATTTTAATTTTGATATGTTTTTTATTTATGTTGTTGTCCTACATTTATAGAAGGGTATAGTATCCCTATGGTTTATATTCAACGATCAATGGTAGGTTGCAGCCTTTGGAATACAGGGAGGTGCACATGAGGTCATGTAATAGATCGTCTTGGTGAATTGGTATATGGTACCTAGGTTGGGATTTTACATATTGGTATTAAAGTGAAGGTTTTATTTTCTTTTCCTTTATCTTAAAATTTTGGAAAGTTCGAAAAGAGACTTGTATGATTAAAGCCTTTTTCATGAGCCCATGCATGGGAGTATCTAATCATTCTATATTCTAAAAAAAAGTTACCCTTGGTGGGATAGATGTTATTGATGTTTGATGTAACTATTGAATTTTGTTTCACCTCAAGTGATGCACAAGTATTATGATGTTATTTTTAAGAGATTTTTTCATCGTGTCCTAGTATGGAATAGGATCTGTGTGTACATGCATCATTTTAGGACCTTGGGACTTATTATGTGATGCATCATTTTAATAATGCATAAAAAAGTATTTTTTGGGGTAGTTTTTTAAAATGAAAATGTAATTTTATTTATTTTTTAATTCCAATGAAATTAGTGCCTAATATGAAATTTAGAAATTGTAAATGATGAAAAATGTGAAGATTTGAAATGAATAAAGGGGTTTTAAACAAGAAATTTGAATTGATAAAGTGTTTTACCCTAGTATTCGATGTCGCTGATGAGGGATAGTTGAGGGTAGTGATGCTGCCTCATTTCTGACCATGTGGTAGGGTATGGGGGAATGAATTGTTATTTATTTGTGTGAATCCCAATTTTTTATTGTGATAATGTTTCTTTATGTTACCTAATAAATGTTTCATTTATTGTAGAAATATTCATCATTGCTGATTCTAGTTGATAGGATTAAAGGATGACATGGATAGAAATGATACTCCACTAGTGGAACAAAAGGCTCTGATAGTTATAGGAGAGGAATCTTGGGAGTAGTTTTGCCAGAACATTCCACTGTTTACATATTTTGAGGAATGATACCTAGTGTGGTTTCTGAAGTGTATGTTAGTCTTGAAATTGGAGTTCCAATTATAGATTTCTTTTATATCCACCAGATAGGGTAGGATTGTGAAATTTATGTTCTAAATTGATTATATCTAGATGATCCTTGACTACCTAGAGACTCCTACTAATAAGAGAGTCAAACTGACAACTTATATGTTATGTGGTCCAGAAAAGAATTAGCGGGACATCTAGTTTTAGGATTGAAAAGTGGAGAATATTGACTGGGAGGACTTTTAGGAGATGTTCTTGGAGAACTTCTGCCCTAAGATTCTCAGGAAGGGGAGGTTAGTGGAGTCTATGGGGTTGAATTAGGGGTGCATGTCTGTGATGGTGTATGAAGGATGCTTTACAAATTTCTATCTATTTGCTCCAACATTTGTAGTTGATGACGATACTATAGTGAATCTTTTTAATGATGGTATTAAATGTGATATTAACTCCTAGGTTAACATCTTTGGATTGAAAAAGTTTTCATAAGTGGTGAATAATGATATCATGTCTGAGGGGAACATGATGAAGGATTCTAGTGAGATTCATGTGGTAATTTATAGATGACCATGAGGTATATATTCCATGATTAGTAAAAATCACATTGAAAATGTCAACAACAACATTGAAAATCAGATTCACCAAGGGAAATGGTTTGTTACTCAAGACATTACCTGAGTGACCTTTCACTGGTGTAGTTTGTTGGGTCACTTTCATAGATAGTTCCCTCAACCACTGGTAGAGCACCAAGCCTATGGTGGTATGGGGCATCTACAATGGTTCTGTAGAAACCCATGAAAAATGGGTAATGATTGACTAACTAGACTAAACTATAACATTTGAAGGGGTCATCAAAAATATATCAGTCTAGAATCTATAATTATATTTGTCATTACAGTTGAGGTAGTAGACATTGTACTTCTACGAAATAGAACCCATACAAATAGAGTGGTGTAGTTCGGGGGACATAGAATGCACCATTGGGAATAATGGTAGGATATTTTCATGTAGTTCTTTATAAACGTATGGATAGTGAGGCCCACCATTGATGGTTAGAGGTTCCATTCTTATATATTATAAACTTTCAAGTACCTTACTTCATACTGGTTCCACTCGCTCCTTTATATCATCACAAATTCTGAATGGGTCAACTATGGAATTTGAGTTTGTAAAGGGGTTAGGAAAATCAATAACTCTTTTGGGGTACATTTGAGAAAATTATCTTTGTCCAAGAGGTTTCATATTGAGTTTGGTGACTATTATGTTTTTATGTAATATAAATATTATTGATATTTTTTGATTTTACTTGATTTTGGGTACAGACAAGTTCGTAGCATACTGATCCCAAAAGGATTGTTACAATAGGATAGTGACTTTTATTTCTCATGAGAGTGACAGTTATGTTCTTTGTAGAGAGTGAGATATCAAGGCATTCTGTATAGGGACAAATCAATAGCCAATGGGATAGATCACCTTCCATGTTTCAAGTGTACTATGGATGAAGGGGGTGTAAATAATTATTTATTTTCTAACATATTGGACTGGTTCCATTACATATTTTTTCAGGTCTTCTAAAAGATTAAACCTAAAAGAGATATCAAATTTATAATTTCACTCATATAGGGAGCCGATGAAGTTTATATTGCACCATATACAGTGGAACCAAAAGTGTTTCAGGAGCTTAAGACTCAATTAGAAGAGTTGATGGATTATGGAATTATCTATCCATGTACGTCTCCGTGGGGTTCTATAGTTTTTTTATAATAAATATAATCATAATTTTCACTTATGTGTTTACAACTTGTTGTTAAACCAGATGAAAGTGAAGTACTGATATCCGCTTATGTAAATCAATAATCTATTTGTCTATTTGAGAGGATATTTTGTATTCTCATTGTTTGAATTTAGATCATGGTATCATTACTTTGGAGTTCACTTTTCTAATATTCCGAGGAGATCTATCAGAAGAAGGTAAATTCGTTATGAGTTTTTTGTGATTCCATTAGAAAAAATGAACAATTAGAAATTTTTTAGAGAATTGATTAATTTATTCTTCCACATATACCTAGATAAGTTGGTGGTAGTAGTTTTGGATGAAATGTAGGTGTACTCCAAGACTCACGATAATAATGGCTAAAATCTTGACATCATCTTGAGTATAGTGAGAGAGCATCAGTTATACACCAAGATATCTATGTTTCAATTCTAGATTGATTAGGTACATTAATTTTCTCACATTATCTCAGGTTAAGGTATATTAGTGGACCCCGAAAAGGTGTCTACATTTGTTTCTTAGGATAAGCCTAAAATTTTATTTGATATCTGTAGCATTCTATGCTTAGAGATTTTTTACCAGAGGTTCATCCTAGTCTTTTCCCACTTAGAAGAAACTATTTTGGGCTTGAAAATTAAGGTAGTTATGTTTGAATGGTTTGGAGCATGTGATAATGATTCCCTAATGTTTAAGAAGTAGTTTATTAAAATACCAATCTTAATCATACCCAATCTAGGAGAATAGTCTACTATGTTTTGTGATGAATCTGGGATTAGGCTGGGAATAGTGTTGATGTAGGAGAGACGAGGTGTGGAATTTGGCTAACGATAGTTTAGGCCACATAAATGGAATTACACTGCCCAAAACCTTGAGTTTGTGGTTGTAGTTTATGCTTTGAATTTTTTGTCACATTATATATTGGGAGAAAAGTTTAATATGTATACCGATCACAATATCTTAAATTATATCTTTTTTCAATAAGATTTGAATCATTGGTAGTGGATACAGGTTGATTATATGAATTTATTTAACATTGATCTATCATATATGCTCGAGAATGTAAATTTTGTTGTTTACTCATTGAGTACTAAATAACATACCCAAGAAACTGAAGATTCTAGCTCTGATTAGATAATGATGACTTTATTATCTAAGATTCATGTTATGGTTC
This sequence comes from Viscum album, assembly GCA_963277665.1. Taxonomy (NCBI): domain Eukaryota; kingdom Viridiplantae; phylum Streptophyta; class Magnoliopsida; order Santalales; family Viscaceae; genus Viscum; species Viscum album. Next base: position 1,143,753,720 of record OY728157.1, on the reverse strand, counting down.
AGGGGTGCTGGATAAGATGACCCTTGTGTCTATATTAGTGGAAATGAATCTTTTTTCTTGATCCGGGAAAGGTAGTATCAGGATCCATAATTATTGGAATTTAAGGAAATACTTGATAGTTGGGATTCACCTTTTTATTAGACCATATATGAGGATGATATCATCTATGTAAAGAATCTATTTATTGTGCCAATGAGTTTGTGGATGGATATGATGCATGATTTTCATCCCCTGAAGTATGTGGTTCATCTGGGTTTAACGAAAATATATCATGATATACGTAAACTATATTGCTAAATAGGCATAAAAATGTAAATTGCAAGGTTCAGGACACGATGCTACACTTGTCAATAAGTGAAGGATGGGCATCAACAACCTAATGGTTTACTAAATTTGTTTCCCATTTTGGAATGGAAGTGGGAAGAAGTTACCATGATCTTTGAGGTAGGTGTCTTAAGAACACCAGTAATGGATGATGCAATTTGGGTGGTTATTGATTGATTCAAAAACATAGTACATTTATGGCATTTATGATATACTATCTAGTGGATCAGTTGGGTGACTTGTTCATTTGGGAGATAGTTCATCAATATCTGGTTCTATAGAGTATATTATCACACTATTTACTAATGTTTTAGCTCATTTTTTTGGAATTTATTGCATACGTTTCTCTCTATATAGGTGTTTCTGAGTATATAATTCTTCCCATATATAGATGAGAGGTTATAACATACTATACAGGTTTTGAAGGATATTCTACGAGCTTGAATTCTTGAATTTGGTGTGTCTTGGGGGAATCAGTTAGCACTCAATGAGTTCTCCTTTAAAAATATTTATTAGGATAATATTCAGATGGGATCATATAAGGCTCTTTATTGTATGCCATACATACCATCTTTTTGTTTGACAGAGACAGGTATATCAGAGTTGTTGGTCTGAGTCTCATGCAAGAGATTTTATAGCATGTTCATATTTTTCAGAAACATATGGTTGTGACTCAGATTATGAAAAAGTAACATGATGTTATACTTTAAAAACCCCTTGATATTACAAGATGTGATCATGTGTTCCTTTTGGTTTCTACTAGATTGGGTTACCATAGGTTTTGGTTGTAGTGAAAGTCGGAACCCTAGATTATAAAACATTTATAGGTTATAGAGAGAATCAAGCTAGTGGCATACTAATTAGCCATCTTTTAGAGGTCTAGTGTTATTAATGATGTTCTTTATGTGTCACAACTTTTGTAGTATCACCCCAAAACATCTGATATCATTGATGTTGATGATATAGATCTTTATACTGAAGATTCCTTTGAAGAGCATATGATGCATGTTTTGGATCAAAGTGAGAAATTATAGAGGTAAAATACTATGATTCCAATTCGAGTATTGTGGAAACATGACTCTTTAGAGATAAAACATGGTAGAGGGAAACATATATATAGACTCAGTGGCCTAATATTTTTACCTTAAAATCTTAGAGATTCTTGAGAGTATATCTCGAGGATGATCTTTTATAAGGTGGGGGAGATTATAAGATCCTAACCTTTTCCAGATATATCTCGATCTCTCTCTCTCTTATAAACTTTTACCCTTAGTTTGTTATATATTGAGTGGGTTTTCTTTGGTTTTTTTCATGTGAAATTTATGGTTTTTGTAAGAAAAATGGGTAGTGAACAGTTGGTGCATGGTTTTTCCTAAATATTCACCTACCCACATCAAATTGTGAAACCCCAGATCGGGAGGATTTTATGGTTGGTGCATGTTATGGAAAATTGTGTTCCCTCTTAGTAGAAATCATGCAACACTAATATAAGGAATAATAGTTGGTAAACTGTGCACCTAGACCAAGAAAACACGTACATGAAACTATTTTCCTTGGATCATTATTTTAAAATTTGTAAACCCCCTTAGTATTCACCCTCATTATCCCCCACTCAACCTAATAATTTATCCTTCATTTTTAGAGTCCCTAGAGAGGATTAAATAGCTACATGAATGCGGTTGTTGACAAATAAATGTTCCAATCAAAGGATATGCACCTCTCTCAGTATGTAATATCTTCTTGATGGGTTTAATCCCTCTCTCATGTATTTATCTATTCTTTTGAAGGGAATATTTCCTAAGTTGGGGATGTGTTTAGATCTTTATTTTTTGTATCTTATTCCATTTTATCTTGATCACGGTTTGTGTCCTATATCTCATTATTCATTATAGAGTTGTTCATTAAATTTAAATTTATGGATTTTTGTGTTGGAGAATCCATCAATAATCTTGAGGTCGGTGGTCTAAAAGTCAATACCCATAGTCTTGAATTATTATTGAATTTATATAATTGTAAAATTTATTTTACTTATTTGGATAAATATTATCTTGAATTTGGTTAAACTATTTTTTACTTAACTAATGTATTGCGTATTTGATTAAATAATGGGGTTATAAAATTGGTTAATTGATGGGATTGCAGAATTGGTTAATATATGGGATGTAAAATTGATCGGTTAATGGTAATTAAGGTATGATTGGATTAACCTTAAATGGTTAATTTTTATATGTTTAAATTTTTGATAACTGGTTTAGTAGTTTATAGTACTTGTTATTTCATGTGACTCGGTGAAGAAATGTGATTTTTTGATAAGAGGGTTAATGTTGATTGACCTTGAAAGTTGTGTAATATGAAAATGGTGGTAGGAAGGATAGTGATTCTAAACCGTGATGTATATGAAATATGTGATATATATGATATTGTGATATGTGTGATATAAGTGTGTGGAAAATGAACTACTACTTCAAAATCCCCTATGTGATTGATTGTAATATGAGTGTGGTACATGGAAAAATACTTCCAAGGCCCATATGTGAAAATAATGAGTTGTGGGTAATGGAATTCTACTTTAAATACCCATGGGGTGATAGGAATGGAAATCTAAGATGAAAATGTTGGCATTGGATTATAATTCCTTTTAGTTGTTATATAAATTTAATTAAATTTATAATGGAAGCACGTGTTTTATTGACTCATGATTCCTTATGTCATATGGCTTAGACTCCATCACTGGCCAAAGAGGGTATTGATGGTTTGGGTGTCATCATGAACCCAGGTAATTTATTTGTTGAATTAAAGAATAATTAAATTTTATAAGTGTTACATTATTGTAAATTATTCTCTATAAAAAGTAATGAATTTTTATTGATTGGATATTTTCTAGATGCTATTGGTGGTGTCCTACTGAGTTTTAAACTCACCCAACTCAGGATGCCTGATCATTACCAGAATAGACACCATGGTTGCAGGATATAATTAGGGAAGGTTCCCAATGTTAGATGTAAGATTTGGGATATATCAAGGATAGGGGAACCATATATTTTGTTAGTAAACTCTAGTGAGTGTCACTGTGTATTACTTTTGGTTTTACAGTTAACCCTTATCACATATATTCCATGACTTATCTTCTACTTTAGTTTCATATATTTTATTTCATTATTTGGTTATCATGTTATACCAATATTATTCTAGATATTTTTATTCTAATTTGGTTATTTTTTATTTGTTTATATTATTTTTTTCTTTGATAAAGAGGGTATAGTCTACCCACATTGAATATTTGACCCTCACTACTAGTCGGCAAACTATGACATTGAAGGATGCATGCTTGAGGTCACATAACCAACTAGTTTTGGTAATTGGTATTTGGAACTAGGTTAGATATATTAAGTCAGGTTATAATATGATAGGTGTAGTGGATCTAGTTGTAGTAACCTAATGGTTATATAGCGGTTGGGAGTATAGATTGTCTTAAAGATGTCAATAGTTTTAGTGTATTCATTTTTTATTGTTTGTTTATTTTTTATTTGTATAGTGGGAGATGAGTGGTTATATGGTGGTATGGTTGTGAGTATGTATGCTTCCTCATTGGTCATTTATTTGGGTATTATTTTTATTTGATTTCAAAAACTATGATTTTATGTTGTGGATGTTTTTTTAATTTCAACGGTTGTTTCAAACTGATTTGAGGGAATAGTCTCCCCATGGTTTTTATTATTCCATCACCAATAGTCGGCAGCCTCTAGAATATGAGGAGGAACACATGGGGCCATAAATCTACTCAACTTGGGTCACTATTGAGTGGCCTCTATATAAGATATTTTCACCATGATAATACAACATTTACATACCCTTATGGAACCATTACTTTACAAATCCATTAATATTTTTCAATGCACAAGGTACCATTCAATTATGAATGGTTAGTATTTTCATTAACATAACCGATGAAAACCTTGACGATTTCCTATCGTATTTCACTATTTTTATGAATTAATTTTATCGTTTTTTAGAAAATATCGATAAGGTCCTAAAAACATATATTGACAATAATCTTGACATTAACTTTTAAAATCCTAATTTCATTATTGAGAGAGGAATTTTTATTAAATATACTGTAAAAAATTCTATTAATGTTGATAAATCTAAAATTAATCTTATCAATGCATTAACATTCAGAACATGTTAGAAAAATATTAGATTCTTTTTAAAAAATGTGATATATTATATAATATTCATCAATGACTTTAGTATGATTAATTTTCCACATTATAGATTACATATAAATGTTTTTAGGTTTATTTTAAATGATCATTTTAGGAAATGTTTTGATTATCTTAAGTGAAAAGTGGATAAAATACTATTCATAGAGCCACAAAATTAAGACCAACCATTAAAAAATATTGTTTGGTGCTTTAAACCATTCTATTAGAAATTGTTTTCTTGAAATATTGATCAACGAAACCATGCCATTTCCTATGACTAGAGAACATTTAATTTAGCTCAAAACCAATATATTACCATTGAAAATACATTTTGATTTGTTTATATTTTCTTTATATATATTTAGGTATTCCCTACTAGGAACTAAGGGGATTATTTTATCTATTCATGCATCCCCTAGTTACCTATTGAAGAATGGGGAAGTAGATCCAAGTCTTGTAGGTTTGATGTTATTACTATAGTAATTTTTATATATAGTTAATATAAAAGATAAGAGTTAAAAACATGTGTTGGACTACAAGGTAAGGATTCCCTGTATTGATATGTTCTAAATTTTAAACAAAGATCCACTTAATGAATCCATTTCATTTGAATATCTATATTTAATTGAAGTAGAGTTATCATGGTATATGGATATGGTAAATTTTCTTGTAACTTCCAAAGTTACATCACATTTGAACCAAAATAATGATTTAAAACTCAAATACGAAAAAAATTTTATATGGTTTTTGGATAATCCATATATTTAGAGTATTTTAAATAACCTAGTGTTTATAATTTTTTTATAATGGGAAGTAAATTATGTAATAGTGTTCTTAAATATCTTTCATAGAGGCCACATTGGACCTAAAATAATATCTTTGAATGTATTGGAATTTGGAATACAAATGCCTATATTATTTAAATATTCCCAGCAATTCTATAAACAATGTGATCAATGTCAAATAATTTGATGCATTTTAAATATCTAAAACATTTTTCAACGTATAATAAATTTATTATTTGTATTTTATATATTGAGAATAGGTTATATAACACCGTTTCTCATTTAATTTGTATATTTTTACATCCTGTAATTCATGGATTACGTTTAAAATGGGTGCAAGAAAAAACTATAAAAACTGAAAATTCCATTTTTATTTTCACTTTTCTCATGACAAATATCATTTTTAGATTTTGAATCCCAATATAAATTACTAATAACCAAGAAACCCACTTTTGTAACAGGATCATGGAATCATTAATGAATAAGTATAGAGTAATCTATAAGACATCAACCATTGAAAATCCACAAACAATTGTATAATATTAATTTTGAAATAAGTAGATTAATGTAATCATGGAAAAGACTATAAAATAGTAGAAGATACTGGTGAAAAGGGATTGAATAAACCTTGTATACTTATATTACAACTAAATTAACCCATGTTTGCATGAGCCCATAATGGTAATGTTATTAGAAAAGTTTTTATCTCTATATACAGCTAGAACAAAAATATTATTAGGAAATCAAAGAGATAAATATGTATATTGAAAAAGAAAGATTGGAAAGGAAAAATTATCTTCATGTACCAGAAGAAATCTGGATATAATCATTATCAAAATCTATAATTTATGTGGAATTAACAAGAGATACACATGATAATAATATTCAAAAAAGTGAATTTCATAAAGGAGACCAAGGGATTATTTAAAATTGAGGAATCAAACAAATGTTAGGTAAACGTTTTTCTAAATGGGAAATCCAATTTAATATAAAACATTTATACCTTTTGTTTTATATAGAAAAAGAAATAAAAAAAATTGATTCAATATGAATGGAAAACTATGTAATAAAAAATTTGTCAATCTTTTAGAGGCACCGATGGGGGAGATCCCATATGTCTAACCCCACTATCAATGAAAATCTTCATGTTGTACCTTTCTATAACCCTAACGACTATTGTTCAAAATTTAAATCAAATATATCTTTGACTCATAAAAATAATTATTGAGAATATATTATTATTAAAGTGTTGGATATGTAAATCATGTTAGTCCATGAAATTTAAATTTAAATTTTTTACTTTTTTACTTTTTATTTTGGTCTATTTTTGGTTTCTTATTGTGTGATATTGAAACATGTCGATATCAAATTCAATTCCTTTGTATGTTTTGAATCTATTAAAACTATGAAAAACTATTTTAACATAGGAATCATGCTGTAGATGAATACTAAAATGAACATATTTATATATTTATCATTTTAGGAATTCATAAAAAGACAACTAATTTTTGAATCTAAATCCATGATACACAATACAAATTAAAAATCACATTAAAAAATGAATATAAACCAATTTTGACATATTCTTTATAATTATACATTTTCTTTAATAGAACCAATTCATGACTTAATAACTATAATCATCTATGAATTGTAGTCACAATCTGTGATAATTGAGAAGGTTGTGTTTAATAGGATTGTAGTATTCTATTTTTTTTAAAAAGACATTTTTATAATAAATATCTTTTAAGACGTCCCATTATATATGACTCTATAATTATCATCTATCATCCATTAATATCATTTTTATAACAAAACATTATGAGGGTAAAATCGATAACTACTCAATACTTAAAGTAAATTCATGGTCATTATTAAACTCAAGTGTTGGGGAGAAGCTATTTTGTGATAAGAACTGGGGAAAGCATCTCGTTTTGGAAATATAGGAGGGAAAATATCATATAAAATTGGGTAAGGAATCTCACAAAATATTGCAAAGTTCCAAAATTCTTATTTATATGTGTGATATAAAATCTATGAATAATTGAAAAACACAATTGAAGGATGTAAATATAATAAATAAATTTTTACTGAAGTGTTGTAACTAAAAATATTACATGAGAAATAAAAAGGATTTATTAGTTGAATCACTAAAAAGGAGAGTTATTAAGGTTACTCTTCTTATTTATAAAATGTTATTCATGAATTTATTTTCAATTTTTTCTAAAACTCTTTATTCATCCTCAAAACCTTTATCATGATCACTTACTAATCATTATCCATAAAAAATACTTATAAATATATCATGATAACCACTTTTACATGAGTCACTGGGTATAGATATAGAAATACATCAAGCCAATGTTGAATCCTTTATTTTGTATTGACAAAAACTATGCATAAAATTCATACTTTTTCAACAAAATAAATATTTAAAGAAAGGTATAAATATGTATGTGATGATGAAGTAAAGTGAAAATTAATTAAATTTACCTCATGGAAAAAATGAAATAATGATTCTGTATCATGAATAAAATATTTATAAAACAAACTATTGAAAATATAACTCGTAATGGCTAGTGTTTTTAATTTTTATTAGGTATCGTTTTTTAGGATCACTTGTTTGGGAGCCCAAGGTTTTTGTGTAAGGAAGTTGATGTATGAAATTAATTCATTATATTTTATTGATAATAAATTTATTTTTTTATTAAAATTTATTAATCAATGTAATTCTATAGATATTTATTATTTCAATGGATTTTTTGAATATTGGTTAAAATGGTTAAATTTTGAATTCTATTTCTTTATTTAATTGCTGGAATAAAAAAGAATGGGTAGCTACAAAAATATCCGCAGAATTTTTTTAGAAGGAGAAGCATAATTCAGATAATTTAACTAATAAGTAAAATATTTAAAATTTCATTAATCGTATTATTTTATTTCTTGAAAAGGATAAGTAAGAGATTCACCTTAATATGTAAGTAATTGTCCACTAAATAGGAATTTGAAAAACTTTAAAATATAGTGTAAAATATAGAATAAATTTGGAGATATATTAGATATTCAAGAGTCACATAATTTATTTTTCTTTTACATGAGAAGGAGATTTAGGTTTCCACTGATATGTTCTATCCTATATCGGTTTTGTACAGTATATCAGTAGATATGTAAGAGGATAACTACAGATGTATTGATATATAGGAAACTTGCCTCTGCCTCTGCATAATGATTTGAAAATTTTAAGATATGTAATGTATATTTAGTGATATATATTTTTTCATAGATTAATCATTAATAATTATGTAATATTTCATCTTATGTAATATTGTGTACATGGTCAAACAATTCATTATAGATTTTGAGGAGAATTAATAAATTTCCATTGGTACTCAGAACACTTGGATAATATTTTTTCATTTATCATATCAATTAGTTCCCAATATCTAAATTTCATTCAAGGATGTGTATACTAGAATTAAATCATTAGCAGATCATATTTATTCTAAATGGAGCATGTTCATGTGGATTGAACTAGGAAACTATCTTCACGCAATAACAATAAACTAAACCATGAAGTAATGGATTCAAATTTGTGGATTTAGAGGAAGTAATAAATCTAAAATAGGTAATTCAAAATAAAATAGGAGTGGATATCAGGAAAGATTTACTGAAATGAATAATTTATCAAACGGTAAATGAGTAAAGGATAATAGAGTGAATGATAAAAAAACATTTTTTATTGTTTTTATTTATTATGGTATTGCTATATTTTCCATTTTTATTCTTGTAACCTCCTACAAAATATATTTAACCCTTTTATTGATTTGGATAAGGGAAATATGGAAATTTTAAATTATTGATTTTTTAATTCATTGAATAAATTCTTCTTCTATTGATTGATTTTTTAATATGTGGATGATTATTTTCATGAATGTGATTGTATTAAATTTATTATTATTATAATTTTCTAACTTCTTGGGTTGATAATAATTATTCTACCTCTATTTATTTTTTCATATATGTAACAGAATGGGATGGATTGAGTGTTGTTTAACACATTAACTCTAGTAACACAGAGTACGTGTTTAGATTAACAAAATTGTATAAAATACAGTCGTCACAATACAAAGGATCCGACTTTTTAGTAGTATTAGAAAATTAGATGCATAAAATAAAATTACTTTACATTGAGAAATTTTTAGAAATCAACTAAATACATGAATATTTATTATTTCACCCTAAAAATACATAATTTAAAAATTGTAATCTTCATGGTTTCCTAGGGAAATGGAAAAAAATAAAGGGCTGAACTCAGATTCTCAATGAGGGGTAGTGTATATCAGAAGATATAGTATATAATAGTGGAATAAGTAATTTTATAGGAATAAATAAATTTTAAAATAAATATGGCTTTTAGAATAATATATCCATGGATTAAATTATAAAAATTAAATTCATAGATAAGAATAATTGATCTCATAGTTATGGAATACATAATTTTTCACATCATAAACATATCATAATGGGCTCATGCCAATGTATAACATAATTTTAGGTATGGATTACACCAAATACCCAATCTAGTTTTTTATGATACATATTGATGTATAAAGGGGATATATGATTATGGGACTCACCCATCATATAATATGTCCATTGAATCTCTCATGGGAAGAGTAAGGACAATAAATTCATATCATTGTGGTTAAAAAGGAACGACATTCATAATCATGGATAAGTAATTAATAGTTCATCATATAGAAATAATGGATATACATAATGAAAATTTTTCCCAATTCAATGGAATTATAAATATATATATGTAAATATCGAAAAAAATATAGGATTATGAAAAGTTAATGGAATGTAACCATATCAACGGAATGGTAAAAAAGTAGTAGTGATGGGAATATTAATTTTATAGGGAAATTGATAGGAAATAAACATCGAATTTAGTAATTTTTAATGGTACAATGATAGAAAAATTACACATGGAATCAAAAATCAAAATATCAAACAACACATAGAAATGTTAAATACAAAAAATAAAAATTCATATCAACGCTATAAAAATATTTTCAAATCCATAATTATAATTTATAAAGATATTTTGAATCATCTAATGAATATTCCCAATGTTTATAAAACCAGGTTTCATTTAGGTCCATTTTTTAAGAACACTATTTTTATATACATCATGGATCTTTTAATTTTTTGTATAATTATTATCTTGGACCAGTTATGGATTCCTAAGGATGTCACATAAGTTTTGGGAGGTGTTAGAGGCTTTTTTGGAGCTTGGTAACCCAGATAGTGGAAGAAATCATTGGTTATTATTTTTAGTAGAAAATATACTTCCCATATTGTACGATTATTCGTAAATGTGTGCATATTTTCTTAGGGAAAATCTAGTCACACAACTTTGCATAACCATGCACCTAGATAGAGACACCCATATGGGTTATTTTCAATTCATAATAGTGAAAAATATAATGGTTTAAACACAATTTCATAAACTATTTGGATAAACCATGTCGGTTTACTCTTGCGGTGGTGAGGGGAAAAAGGTTGGTGCACAATTTGGAAAATAGTGTAGCCTAGCAGTGTGACCATAAATGTTTTGGGTGAAATTACTATTTTTACATTAAAATCTATTAACCATACTATTCTTACAGATTTCTTCATCCAGTGATAGGAGGCCTCCATTTCACCTATGTGATATCTAAGGCATCCTCCACCTAGGTTCTTACGTATCTTCATCATATAGAATTAGAATAAAAGGGTGGTCAGATTATTTGATTCCACTTGGTAACAGAATCATTACTTATGATCATTACGTCATTTTTATTCCTCTTGATGATGCTATTTTATTGCATTCTCATATTCCCTATTTTTAGGTCACTAATTTTTTCTTCTATTTTCTTCTGATTTGATCCAAAATAAGAAAGGATACTATATTAGGAGATTTATATATGAATAAGGTCAGTGTTCTATGACTTTTCCATAAAATTTTCATCATTTAAAATTCATCAATGACATTTGCACGCTGGTTTCACCGGGTGGTTCTTCTTATTATTCATATGCTATAATTTTATTCATTGTACGTGAATTGTAGATCCCTAATAATACATGATCTTCATGATATTTGAGGTTTCAACCTCAAGAAATTTCACCCTAACTATGGTTATTCCATAGTTATTCCTTGGTAAACCATATTGGGTTTATCTGTGGAACCATTTGGGTTCAATTGATGTGACCATGATAAGTTATGTGTTTTATATTAATTAATGAATTTTTAAATAGAAATTATATTTAAGATATAACTTGGCTCTAAATTATATAAATAATTATGTTCATTTCATGTCCCTATTTAAATTATTATGCCTAACAAAAATAAATGGAATGAACCTACTATGTGATTATAAATTGGAATGGGAATGGGTTTCATGTCCTGATTTAAAATGTTATTCTCAATTAAATGAAAAGGATAAAATCTGCTAAATATTTATAAGTAATTTAAAGTGTGGAACTTTCTACCTTTCCTTGTCTTTATAAATTAAAGGAAATGGTATCAACCTAATACTTCATATTATAATTTAATCAATTAGGGGTTTTAGGTCCTTAGTCCACTTTGTCATGTTTAGTGAAAGGTAAAGGAATAAACCTAATAAATTATGCAATGGATTGATATTGAATTAGCCTAAATTCACTAAAAAATAACATATAATACGTCTATTTTATATGGATATTTTCATCTTTAAAGGAGTGGTCATACATGAGCCAACCATTGATTCCTAGGGAAATCCTTGAGCACTCAGATGATGTCCTTCCTATTCAAGGAGTTAGTTTCCAAGGTAGATTTTGAATATAGTTCTTATATGTTAACAGATTCTAAGAAGGATTCCATAGGATCCCTTAATTAACTCTTCGGATATTAGGATGACTAGGATGCACTCCATGAATCTTTCTTATTGTCATCAGACACACCGAGTACTTGATTCACTACATTGGGACCAGTAATGCTCAGCCCAATATTATTATGAATAAGATTTGTGAAATCAGTTTTAATCCATTATATTGTAATAACATGGGTGTTTCAGCATGGATTACAGTCAGACCCCTATTATTTCTATACTACAAAAGTAATCACTATGAGTTTTTTGACCCATTTTTCCAAGGTTATTGTGGTCTCACCTTTGATCTTCCTTTATTGTTATCACGGTCAATTTTAGTTTGTATGAAACTTTAAAAAATTGATTATATACTCTAAAATGAAATTAATTAATTAAAAAATTTTATTTTTAGAGACCTTACTGTATAATGATGAATTAGGCGTGAGTTATAATTTCTTCATTATTTTACATTAATATATATTCATACTCACTCCTCAGTTAATATTTTTAGATTGGATTGTGTATACATCATTGGTGATAGCCTACTAAGATTTATCCCACACCCTAATTGGGACACTTTTGGTAACCAATAAAATTATATATATACAAGTTCTGATAAGGAAAAATATATTAATTTGGACACTTGACTTGATTTATTTCTTAGGATAGAGATTGGTAGTAGATGATCTGCCCAGTTCTCGGGATTCTTGGATAGCTTTTGGATTATTTTTTATTATTTCTTATAGAATGTACTTTCTTCTACCATGTATACCTATTTTTTATATTTTTAAATTCATGAAATGAAATCATCTTCTTTTTTATATGATACAGTTCAAATTTTGAGATGATTATTACTAATGGTAATTTATCATTATCTTCTGATACCAGTTTTTCATATTCAATATTATGATTCTTCTAATTTTATCCATCAATTTATATATCTATATCTATTATGACCTAATAATACATTAGGATATATTCTCCGCATAGACCCACCATAGTCCCTCACTACTATTAAAGCACCTCTAGAATATGGAGAGGCATGCTTGAGTACTTGTGCCCCACTAACTTAGGGAACCATTGTGTGACACCTGGTTCGGGATGTCACAAAGTGGTATCAGAGAATTATTTTTTACTTTAATATTATTTATTTTGAGTATAAGAAGGATATTTGGAACATTATTGGAACTTGGGTATGATTTGTTACTGGGATTATCTTACCCACATTCAGGGTATATACCAATTTTCCTTAGAATGGGAAATTGTTGTTGAATGTTTCACTCAATAATGTTGATATCTTTTCACCATTAGGTGATTCAAGTGAGTTTCGTTTCTAGCTATAAATTATGTATATTTCACATTTTCTTGGTGTGGTATGTAGAATTTTCACATGAATCACAGTTGGAAACTATAATTTACATTCCATGCATATACCATGCCATATTGGTGCACTTCAATACGTGCATCCCATGTGTAGCCTCTGCTTTTTGAGTGAGCCAATATAGTTATATTTATGCCTTTTCTTCTAAAATCTTCTTCAATGTAAAGGAAATTTTTATTTAATGTTTCAATGTCTATCTAAATAGTGTTTTTTATATTCCTTAATGGTGTAATCTTAAATAACTATTTTGACCAATGTCAACTATGTACCCATGGTTATAATAATTATGATTTGGATATGATTGATTGAATAACAGTTTTAATCCATGATGTGTATGGTCCATCGTGAATTAGAATGGGTAATTAATTGATTCAAGCCATCATATATTACTGACTCCATTCTTTGACTGAATTTTAAGTGACCCAATTAAAAATTAAATTTGATCCATTTCAGTTATGAATTGTATAAGTTTTTAGTAGTTAGTAATGATGATCCATTTAATAGAACCTTGTTATATGAACATAACAAAATTTGGACTCTAAATATAAATCATGACTTATAAAATAAATTAGATTCCTATAAATGAAGAGGAAAAGTTCATTTGATCCTTCACATAAAGAAACCTATATATATTAAACATGAACACTTAACAATAACATAACTTCTAATAAATATGTTGGGGTAGTATATATGAGGTAGTGAGCCCTATTCCTTCTGATACACTTATTCTAGTGATTTTATCAGCTACACTCTATATTGAGGCATTTGATTTGGAATTTTAGACCTATATCACCATGAAATCCTCTATTCATGCACTATGATGGTGGTGATAATCATTCTCCAGAGATGGTGGGACCTGATCCACCATTGATCCCCTTAGTAGTTCCATATTAGGCACTACTGGTTATACACAAACTAGAAATCAGCACTCTTCTTTTTAAGAGTTTCCTACATTTGATATAGTCTAGATAGAGTTGTCCATGACTTGTACCTACTATGGATAATATGATTCATGAGTTCCAACAGTAGTATCCACCCATATTTTTAGAATATAAGGGTCCTAAAACTATAAAGTATTAGATATATTCCATTATTTCTATCTTTGAGTATCCAAATACACATGTAGAGAGAAAGTTCAAGAATTCCACATAAATTTTTCATGATTCCACCAAGAGCTAGTGGGATTTGATTACTCAGGATGTTCGTTTATAGGGTATGGAATTGGTGGACTTCTAGACTATCTCTTATGATTACTTATTCCCTCATACACAAAAAACTGACCAAGGAAGAGAGTTCACGAACTTGGAATAAGGTGTTATGTCTTCCATGTACTATTTGATGTGTTTTAATAAGTTTTAATGCTTTGAACCACGTGAAGTATGTGATGAGTTATTGTGAGAGAGCATTTCTAGGGTGGGATCAAGTTTGACATCTACTCGTAGGTGAATGTGTTCCACCTACATACCATTTTTGAGATCGTTAATCAGTCACTTAAGCCTAACCGTAAACAGAGATAATTTGATATTACCTAGAACATAAGTTCATTGTTGAGATAGGGTAATAGTTCCTCTAGTAAGAGGAAGAATGGCCTTGAGGTTTCAATTTAGATCATTGGTGGACATAGTATTCAAATTTGAATCTATTTTATATTCAATTAGTGTGGATGGAAAGGGAATATGAATCCTTAGTGTGATAGAAACCAACTATAGTGTTGTGATTTCTACCTTATGGGTTATCTTTATTAATTATTTAAGACATTTCCACTTACTTACATTTGAATAGGATCTACAACAGCTCCATCATCAGGGGCGGGATCAGTTATTCAACCTCATACTAGTAGTTTTAGTATCACTATATTAATTTTCCAATAGTTAGGTCATGGCCATGGTATCCATTATTTTTATTGTCAAAGATTATAGATAGGACCTATTGTAATGGCCCAAACCTCTCTGGTGCATTCAATTGTTAAAATATAGGGTTTTAGGTGTTCTGGTAGGCCAAGGTAACTTATTTATAACAGTTAAAAATTTCTAGTTCTATGAAAAATGTTTCTAGAATGGTGAGTCACGTTGATGAGTGGATTCAGTGACTCACCTTGGAGAGTCTCATCGGTGATTTGTGTTAGTGAATCATGTCAGTGAGTCACATTGGTGACTCATGTTGATGAGTGGCATCAGTTTACTGCTTTAGTGAGTAGTGTTGGTGACTTTCATTAGTGAATCACATCAGTTCATAGAATTGGTGAATCGCATCGGTGAGGGGAATCGGTGGATCAGGTCGTTGAATCACATCAGTGAGTCGTGTTGGTGACTAGTGCTAGTGAGTCACGTTGTTGACTAACATCAGTGAGTGGTGTCAGTGAATCGCATTGGTGAGTGTCCTTGGTGAGTCATCATTGAACAGTGTTTCTAGAATCCTAAAATTTCACCCCATTGACACTATCTTCGATGTAAAACTCATTGAAATACTTCTTTAAATATATTTAAGGCCGATTAAAATCCCATAAATCATATATTTATTTTTATAATGGTCTATGTTCATTCTCTCGGTAAAACCACATAGTCATTACAAGATCTGCCTTTAATGTGAAATATAATCCATACCTAGACCGCTTCCCTATTTAGATTTTGAAAAGGGTGATATATATTCCTCCCTTATTCTTCACTCTTGGTTTTCTGTGGTAAGATATTCCAAAAACATTCAATCCCAAGGAGTAGTGTGATTTTGGTGGGGACCTTGGATCGTGTTTTCCATAAAGTTCTTCATGTTTCATGTGCACCCCTATTTTTCTGAAACCATCATTTGCCGATTTTTTTTCGATATAAGGTATGTTCTACCTCCATTCTTTTGGGTTCCTTTCTTTGTTTCCTCCTCTTTCTACATTCCATGTGATGGAATGTGACATCCATGTTTCTAATGGGTATTTCTTGAGTTTTGGTTTATGGTGTTGTGTTGTGGCATCCTCGAGTGGATGCAGTTGTTGTGGGATATGTGATCGTGATCCATTTTTTCAGCTCATTCTCATGCAAAGAACACCAGAATCATTTTGAGGTTGGAGATTTTTTTCTTATCTATTTTATTTAGGTGTAGTCATAGAGTTTGAAGGATTTAGCCACTAGATCAGAATGATATTGACATAATAAATAGTTGAACCAAATTAAATAATTGGAATCAATTACCTCACAATTTTATTAAATCATGAATTACCTGATAATGTTATATATATGCTTTTCTTGTTTTGAAAATCACCCATGATATAAATTGGTAAAGAACATTAATTGTGGATTAATTGTATATTAATTTTATAAATATAAAGATGAATAATTAATAAATATGGTGGTTTTTGTCATGATTTTATGATAATCAATGGGATTAATTTATGCATATTTAATTGAATAAGTTAATTCAGTATTAAATAAAAAACATTTTGTTTCTTTAAAGTTAAATCCTTGTAGGTTTCTAATAAACCCTATATCTTGTAAAGTCTAAGTGCCTTATTATTTAGAGAAACAAGTGTTCATTGGGTGTAAAGGTTTAATGTCTTGTTTAGGACCAAAGGCCCAATTGCTATGTTGTTTGTTTCCTTCTACTTGTGATGTGATGTGAGGCTAGGATGGCTGAGCCAGGATGGATGTTGTGGTATGTGAGGGTAGGGATACCCAGAAGAGGTGGTGGTAGTATTTGATGTCTGGAGGGGTGAGATGCATCGACTAATGCATGTATGTGATGTGGAGGACACTAGGGATGATGGAATGGGTTGAATATGGGATTACCCATAGATATGAAAGCTAGATACTAGTTGAAATATAATTCTTATTAATCTACATTAATTTCCCCTCATCTTGAGGTGGATGTTCTTTCTTACCATCCTCCCAAAAGAGGTGATGATGCATGGGGTACGACACGTGATTTTTGTGATTATATTCTCAATCTTTGATGGGGCTATGCTCTTTTTATAGGAGAAAAAGACTCAATGGGTATTTCATCAACCCACTATGTTGAGACCCTTGTGTTTAGTAAAGTAGAATGATTTCTTATAATTCCTAGATTATGGAAAGTGGTAGTGTTGTTAAATAAATGAATGAATAATTTTATAAACCATGGGGTTGGAGCTTTCTGGGATGCAATACTGAGGTTGTGTTTCTATGATGTAATGGACTCAATTTGGTTATGCTTGCAGGGCATTGTTTTTTCATGTAATCATAATGAGATGTAGTGCAGAAAATGATAATTTTTGATTAATTTTTGGATAATTAATTAATGTAATGTTAAACTAATACAAATGGATAATGAAACATAATTTAGATCTTTTAATTGTTGTGTGCTTATAGGATATATATTCTTAACAGTGGCAGTTGGGAATCAGAGAGACATTATTTAAAGCACTGAAACCGCACATCCAAATTCAGTACTAAAACCTGGTGTGTAGTTTTTTGAATAATATATAACAAAAAATTACACAAAAAAATTATACAAATGAGGAACTCTTCTAGTCTAGGTTCTTAAGAATTATAAAACATACATATATTAAATAAGAGTTTATAAAAAATAATAGCCAATATAAATAACCATATTCATCTGTATTACCACCTTAACTTTTCTTTGGACATATATGGATCCATGTGAAAACTATTTTAAAAAAATTGGATGATAAAAATAAATCATTAAAGGTTATAAAAAAACAAATAAAACATTAATCCATAAATAATTGTAACGTATGAAATTATTTTCAAAAAGACATACTTGTCACCCATATAAACATACTTTGTGATACTTGATATTTCCATGAGATTTAAAAAAACATTTAGAACATAAATATTACCATAAATGATCTTAGGGAATTATTACTTATATTGTAACTGTTGCAGATACCATATTATTTGTAACCCTCGCAACAACCTTACAATGTAACCCTCACAACTCCCTTATTGCGTAATCATCAATCTTGCACTTGGAGTAACCATGCTGTCGACCTCCAACCTACACACACCCAATGCATTGGGTGAATATATATGTATTTCCCTTTATCATAAAAAATTTTCAAGAACCATAACATAATCATACAACAAGAATAATTTCACAAACACATTTCTTTTGAATTTTGTAAAGCATAACATTAAAAAGGATTTTAAAAGAAAAGCCCCTTAAAATATCATATAATTGAAGTGACACAAAATAGAGTGGATGGAATCTGTATATAATCTCAAAATAAACATAATTATACATAATATAAAAGAACAAATCATTAAAATAATTTTAATACAACATAAATAATGAAGTAGAAGGTTAACCCAAAGAATTGAAATTGGGTTAATAATTCCCTTACTTCAGGTTTGTCTTACTTAAAAATTAATTAAAACTCATGTATAATGGTTAAAATAGAGATATAAATATCTTTAAAAAACTTATTAATGTTTATAATACATTATATGATCATTTTGTTACATCATTTCTCCCTTTAATTGTTAGTATTTTGTTTCTTCAACAGATTTGGGTGCTTCTTTACACGATTTCCAAGATCTGTTCATGATGGATATTCTTGTCGATGGGAAGTGAAATTACAGAATTTGAATGGAATGGTATTTATATATTTCTAGAACCATAAATTATACAATTTATCAATTTTAATTATCACATGAATATGATTGATAAGTTAAACATTATTGATATTCTATTTGGTTATTTTAGTGATTCTTCAATCGTAATGATCTCATTTTGTATTATAAATTACTAAAATGTATAAAAATGATTCAAAAACATTATATAAGATATAATAAATAAATTATAATAAAGTTAAACAATAAATATGGTTTTATGACCAGTATTAAAGGAATTAAAAGAAATTGAAATCACATTATCCATGATGTCGGTAAATTGACACATCACAGATGGTGGTTTAATTTATAAATTATGTGAGAGAGGTGAAGAAGTATAATGGTGAGTCTTCCATAAACATGAATAAATCTAGAATATGTAAGATAATGGAACATTCATTCCTCTTGGATAATGGGAGGTGTGTAAAGAATAAAAATATAAAATAAAATGATATGAAAAGAAACAAAACAAAAGAGGATGTTTACCTCATGATGTCTCCTCCTTGAGATCCTTCTTCAGGACTATTCTTTTGGCCTTTTGGTAAGACCCTATGCTCTAGGACGTGGGGAATAGACTTGGGAGTAGTATTGGGTAGGACATAGGTAAGTATCAATACTTGAGAGGTGTGGGAAGAAGAGCGGAATTAGGGTGCTATTTATAGTGTAGGAGAGGAGGTATTTCACATTGTTTTAGTCATTATTATAATATTTTTCTCAAGGCTATGAATTGTGTTAATTCATGTGACCCCAAATAGTAATAATGGAATATGATTTCAGACCAAGTTGTCTTACATCACTTATGATGTCATAAATAGTTTATGTAACAGATAATTTGAATATACAGAATTTTACTGTATTTAACTATTCCTTGAAAATTCAATAAATTCAAAAAAATCCCAAAAATTCACCATAACCATTTTTCAATGTTTAGAATAAAAAAATTAACTCCATTTTATCAAAATAATCTTCAAAATATTATTAATTTAATTTTTAAATAAAATTATAATTTATTTAAAAATAACAATTTTAAATCTATAACTCATTTTTTAACACCTTGAAAAATTAATAAAGTTCACATTATCTAAAATACATAAGAAAATAAAAAACTAATACAATTTACTATTCATTGGGGTCATATTACTATCCATATTTCTATTCATATGGCTATATTACTATTCACTAAAAAAAGATGGCCATATCATACTCCAAATAACTTACTGATCACAATTGTTGATAACCATATTTTGAAATTCAAATCATAGAAGTGGAGAAATATGTTTAAAGGATAGTTATAAATATCTACATAAAATAAGGTTTCATGAATTTCAATTTATTTTTAAAACCTTGGGGTGTTATATTATCCCAACCTTGTGAAAATTGCATCCTTGCAATTTTATATACATATTAAACAAGTGAGGTTACCTTTCCATCATGCATTTTTAGATTCTCATTCTACTTCATTAACCATGCGGTTTCTCCAAAAAACCTTTACCTGGTGGATTACCTTATTTCAGAATATTTGTTCGCTTCGGTTAAGAATCTGAACTTTTTTCTCTTCAAAAGAATGGTTCTCTTCCAGCTGAACTTCTTCTGGGCTCAAAACATGATTTGAATTAGGCACATACATCTCAACATTGAAACATGAAAATAATTTTGTACTTAAGATAAATTCGGAAGAAAAGATACTCGGTAGGCGACTAGTCCAACTTTCTCTAGAATTTCATCATGTCCAATGAACCGTGGTCTTAGATTTCCTTTATTACCAAAGCATATAGCAATCTTCCATGGTGAGATTCTATGAAAAATATCATCACCTACATCAAAGGAAAATTTTTCCTCCAATTGTATGTATAATTTTTTCTTTGCTTGGAGATATCCTCAGGAGTTACTAGATCATCTTCACTTTCTCAGCCACTTCCTCTACTAATGTTGGTCCCATTAACTTCCTTTCCCCAACATCATCCCAAAAATATGGAGTTAAAAACTAATACCCATAAAATGAAGAAAAAGGTTTCATATTTAAACTGAAATGAATGATGTTATTATAATAAAACTCAGGTAAATAAATATTATTGTACCAAATTCCCTAGATTTTTACTGAACAAACTTGATTCATATCCTTTGATGTCAAAATCATTCATTCTAACTGCCTATCTGATTGAGTTTGAAATGATATACTGAGATTTAATTTTGTTCCCAATGACATTTAAAGTCCCTTCCAAATGTAAGTAGTGAACCAAGGATCTCAGTTAGATACAATATAAAGAGTAACTCCATGTAACCTAACAATCTCATTGAGGTATAGCCGAGAAAGCTGATCAAATGACATTGTATCTCTAATAGAACGAAAATGTGTATATTTTTTCAGTTGATCAATAACAACCGAAATCAAATTATTTCCTTGAGAATTATTAGGTAGTCCCACCTAAAATTCTATGGATACATTCTCTTATTTCTACTATGGCATTGACAGTGGTTGAAGCATCCCCTTTTGTAATTGTCCATCCACATTAACCAGTTGACATGTCAAACATTTCATAATAAAATCTGCAACATCTATTTTCATTCCATACCACCAATAATACTGTTAAAGGTCTCTGTACACCTTATTACTGCAAGGATGAACTGAAAATGGAGAATTATGAACTTCACACAACAAATATTTCTTTAACTAGGAATCACAAGGCACATAAAATCATTTTCCAAATCTTAAAACACAATCTTTATCAAATGTAAATTTTAGAAACATACCCAATTTAACAAATTATAACTTTTCATGTAGCTCACGGTCTTCCTTTTGTGATTACTTAATTTTATCTAATAATGATGACTGCACTGAAACCTGAAACAAAAAAGTGGTATTTCCTACACCAAGAACTTCTAAGAATAAATTCCTCAAATCATTAATCTAGGGATCATGTTCAAAACACAAAATGGTTAATGATGGATGATGTTTTTGACTCATGGAATCCTACACTTTGTTTTCTTTTCTCAGATGTTAATTGATCATGAAATCATAATCCTATATCTGTTCAAGCCATCTTCTCTATCTCATATTTAATTCCTTATAAGTGAATATATACTTCAAAATTTTATGGTCAGTATATATTTGACATTTTGATCTCTATAAATTATGCCTCAACATTTTCAAAGAAAAACCGAGAGATGAAAATTTTAAATCATGTGTTGTAATATTTAACTCATGGTATTTTAGTTGTCTTGAAGAATGATAAATTACCTAATCATTCTGCATCAGAACAAAACCAAGTCCCTTTAGTGAAGCATCACTGTAGATGATAAACTCCCCATTGTGGGAAATCAAGTAAAAAACTGGAGCATTCACCAATATCTTCTTTAGTTACAGAAAAAAATCACATTCTTCTATCCAAATAAATTTAATCCCTTTTGAATTGACTTAAATAGAGGTTTATATAGCCATGAAATTTTTTTAACGAACCATTGGTAATATACTTATAATCCAATAAAACTATGAATCTTTATAACCTTTGTGTGTCTTATCCATTCATCAACAACTATTGTTTTGTTAGGATCAACTATTATTCCATACATATTGAAAATGTGCCCAAAAAAATAAATCGGTTACAACCAAATATAAAAAACGGTGAATTTTTTATATAGTTTGTTTTCCTTTATGGTTTTCAAAACAACCCTTATATGTTATTCGTGCTACTATTTACTCTTAGAAAATACCAAAAAGTCATCAATAAACATAACCAAAAACTTATCCAAGAACTCATCAAGTATTCTATTCGTAAGATACACGAATACAAAATTCTCATTAGTTAACCCAAACAACATAACAACACACTTATAATGCCTGTATCTAGTATGAAAAGATGTATTTGGGGTGTCATAATACTTCACCTTTAGCTGATTGTATCCAAATCTCATGTCAATCTTGGAAAAGTAATTAGCTCCCTGGAGCTAATCAAACAATTCATCTATGTGAGGCAAAGGATACTTGTTTTCAAAATTGATGTTATTCAAAGCTCTATGATCAACGCAAAGTATTTGGGAACCATCATTCTTTTTAATGAAATTTATTTAGCACCCCATGGTGAAGTGCTAGGATGAATGAAACCTTTATAAAGAAAATAATATAAATAATTTTTCAATTTAGGAAGTTTCATTTCATCCAATCGTATAGGGGTTTCGAAATTGGCTTATCATCAGAAACAAAGTTAATTGTGAATTTTATTTCCTGACCATGTATGACACCTAGTAACTCATCAGGTAAAACATCAAGGAATTTATTTACCATGGGAACATCATTAATCTGAATAGATCCACTATTTTCAACAATATCAGCAAGAAAACATTCATTTCCATGTTTAACAGTTTCTCAGCTTCCCGATATGTTATCAATTTTAAGATTTATTTCTTGTATAAAAAATGAAACTCCTTATAAAAAACAAAGTATTTAGATCTACAATCAATATTAGCTTGATAAATAGAAAGCTAATCCATTCCCAGAATGAAATAAAACTCTACTAAAGAAAAAAACAAGGTTTTCTAATAAATTATTTCCATATACCACAATAAAAAGATTTTTATAATTCCACTTTACTGTAATATTTCTCCCTGGTGTTTTAACAATTGGTTATGGTCTCATTTGTTGAGGTGGTATTTCCAATTTACCAGAAAATTTCTCAGAAATAATGGAATGTGTATCCCCAATATCAAAAAAACTATTAGAAAAATGTGAGTAAACAAAAAAGGAACCTAATATAACTTCATTGGATGGACTGACATTCTATGACGTAGTCACAAAGGATCTCACTAAACCTTTATGTTGATAATCAAGTTTCTCTACATCATTAAGATCTATCTCTGGGAAGGCATTTTCCTAACGACCCATCTCACGACATTTAAAATATTATACAGTTTTATTATCAGTAATTTCCATTGGAACATTTTCATTATAGTCTCAGGACATATGTCTAAACTTACCACATCAAAAACACTTCCCTTTTATGGTTCTTTTGGACACACATTTCACAAAACAGAAACTAGAGTTTCTTACCGTCAGATTTCTTAGGCTGATTCTTACCCATCACTTGCCATCTGGACCTCTTATTCTCCTTATTGTAAAAATGCATGTGATCATCAATAAAATACATCTCTACCCTCTAAAATCATCGTCCAAGTTTCTCATAACTTTTCTATTCATTGGAGGCCAACTCTCATCAATACCTTTGATTCAATTATGAGTAAAATCGGTGGATTTTTCTATCAAGATCTAGAGTAATATTTGGAGTATACGTCACTAGGTGGGTGAAGTTCTCTTCATTCACAGCCATTGAGTCTTCCTTCTTTTACATGAACTCATGGAATTTCTTCTCCATCCTAAGTCGCACCACATTAGGAAAATATTTTTCTATGAAAAGACTTCTAAATTCGTTCAACTCTAAGGCATCAATATCTTACATATCGCTAATATTATTTACCATTTACCACCACTGATCAGATTCACCATCAAAATGATAAATGGAAAGACTTATCTTTTGATTTTCTGAACATCCCATAGCAAATAATATCTTTTCAAGTGATTTAATTCATCCTTCATCCACTACTAGGTCAGAGGAACCATTGAAAGAAGAAGGGTGTTGTCTCATAAATTGTTCAACTATTTTCATGTTCAATTTTGGTACCTTTAGATTTTCTCTTGCATGGATTCCATTACCATTATTGATGGCGTTAGCTAAGCCGTTACTATTACAAACTGCTCAGTTCAAAACCCTACCATTCTGGGCTATAGATTCGGAAATATGTCATTCTTTTGGCGCCTCTCATCTTAAGCTTCCATGTTTATTCTATGAATAACTATTTTGAACAAAAATATCTTAGTATACAAAACATGGTAATATTTAAATTCTATAACATTTCAAATTAATCATGAAATAAAAATCATTTATGGTATTCTATTAACATTACCCCAAACCCTAATGTTATCTAAACCATACTCTGATACCAACACTTCTAGATTTAGTACTAAAACATCCTGTGTGTTTTTTTTTTGAATAATAGATAACTGAAAAATATAGAGTAAATTATACAAGTGAGTACCTTTACTGGTCTGGGTTCTTCAAAATTAGAAAACAACTTACATATATTTAGTTAGAGTTTACAAAAATTAATTTCTAATATAAATAACTAGATTCATCTACATTAGCACCTTAACATTCCATTGAACTTCTAATGATCCCTATGAAAAATATTTAAAATTCATGGAAGGAGAAAAAATTTATAGTAAAGGATAAAAAACCAAACATTAGTCCATAAATACTTCTAACATATGAAATCATTTTAAAAATGTCATTCTTGACACCCATAAAAACATAATTTGTGATGATTGAGATTAGCATGAGATTTACACAAAACATATAGAACATAAATAAAACAATAAAGGTATATTGGGACATTAATTACTTATATTTTAACCCTTGTGGCTACCTTATGATTTGTAACCCTCATAGCTACCTTATAATGTAACCCTCACAACTACATTATTGTGTAAACATCAGAGTTGCACATAGAGTAACCATACTGCCAACCTCCAAATTAAACATACCAAATGCATTGGAGGTAGATATACATACCACCATTCATCATAAAAAATTCCCAAAAATCAGAACTTAATCATACAACATGAATAATTTCATAAAAATACTGAATTTGAATTTTTTAAAACATAATTTTAAAGGAAGATTATTTTAAAAATCCCCTTAAAATATGATATAATTAAAGTAAGAATTAATTGTGTGGATATAATATGTATATAAACTATAAATAAAGATAATTAAACATAATATAAACAATATTCATCACAGAAAAAATTTTAATACCACATAAATAATGAAGTAGAAGGTTATCCCAAAGAATAGAAATTGGGTTAAGTATTCTATTACCTCAGGTTTGTCTAACATAAAAATTGTTTAAACCTCCTATATAATTGTTCAAAGAGTCTTATAAAAATATTGAGAGAACATATTCTTGTTTATAATACCTTATATTATCATTTAATTACATCATCTCTCCCATTAATTGTTAGTATTTTTTTGCTTCCATTATTTTGGGTGCGTTCTTCACATGATTTCCAAGATCGGTTCGTGATGGATATTCATGTCCATTGGAAGTGAAAATATAGAATTGGAATGAAATTGTAATAAAATATTTATATATCCATAAATTATACCATTTATTAATTTTAATTCTGACATGAGGATGATTCATAATTTAAAACATTATTGATATTCATTTTGGTCATTTTGGTGATTCTTCG
This sequence comes from Viscum album, assembly GCA_963277665.1. Taxonomy (NCBI): domain Eukaryota; kingdom Viridiplantae; phylum Streptophyta; class Magnoliopsida; order Santalales; family Viscaceae; genus Viscum; species Viscum album. The sequence goes on along the minus strand of OY728157.1, from coordinate 1,143,727,235 downwards.
ATCATAATGAACTCATTTCATTTTATAAATTAAAAAAATTTGTACAAAATGATTCCATAACCTTATATAAGATATAATAGAAAAATTATTTTATTTTTTAACTATAAAAATTATTTCATGAATAGTAATGAAGGAATTAAAAAAAATTGAAATCACATCGTCCATGATGTCGGTAAATCGACACATCATGGATGGTGTTTTAATTTCGTGAATAAGTGGGAGAGAAGAAGATGTATAATGGTGTGTCTTACAAAAACATGATTAAATACAGAATATTTAAGATACTACATCATTCATTCCTCTTTGATATGTGATGGTGAGGGTAGAAGATGAATATAAAAGAAAATGAAAAGAAGAGAAGAAAACAAAAGAGGATGTTTACCTCTTGATCTCTTTTCTTTAAGATCATTCTTATAGACTTTGGTTTTGGCCTTTTGATGAGACCAGATTCTCTAGGACGTGGTTAATATCCTTGGGAGGAGTATTGAGATGAATATAGGTAAGGTTCAAGGAATGAGAGGTGTGTGAGGAAGAGGGAAATATGGACACTATTTATTGTGGATGGAAGGAGGTATTTAACATTATTTTAATCATTATTATAATATTTTATTCTCAAAACTATGAATAATATTAATTCATGTGACTCAAAATTGTAATAATGGAATGTGAGTTTGAACCAAGTGGTCTTACATCACTTATGATGTCATAAATAATGTATTTAATAAATAATTTGAATATACGATATTTTACTGTATTTCACTATTCATCAAAATTTCAAGAGTTTCAAAAAAAGCCAAAAAATTCACCCTAAACACTATTCTATGTGTATAATTTAAAAATGAACTCCTTTTTTGAAAATAATTTTCTAAATTTTTTTTAATTTTATTATTAACTAAAATCATAATTTATTCAAAAATTACAATTTCAAATCTATAACTCCTTTATTAATACCTTGAAAAATTAATCAAGATGACATTATCTTAAATCCTTAAGAATATAGAATTATAATACAGTTTACTATTCTTTATGGTCTTATTACTATTCATATTAGTATTAATAAGGGTATTTTACTATTCACCAAAAAACATGTTGGCCCTGTCATACTCCACATAACTTACTGATAACAATTATAGATGACCAGTTTTCAAAATTCAAAACATAGAAGTGTCAAAATTATATTAAAAATAAAGTTATAAATATCTGCTTAAAAATAATTTTCATGCATTTAAATTTATTTTTATAACCTTGGGTGTTACACGTTAGCTGAAACTTAGTCTAAGACTAGGTTACTCCCATAGAGTGGTTGTGAGCTATATTATATTCTATACTTTTTTTGTTACAATATGATACTCCACCATATCAGTTAGGGAAACTTACACCCTAGGGACTCTGATCCCTGGGGTCGTTTCTATAATATCTTAATGGGATGATGGATGGATGACTACCCCCTTTGACCCTGCTCTATTTTCTTGGTATTTACTTGTGCTGGTATGCATGGTGGTTAATTTTCTCCATATATGTGTGTAGAGGGCTATAATGGCTTGTGTTTATTCACACAAATATATTCTAGATATAGTTTCCTATATACTACTCTAAATATAATGTGTATAAGGGATGATGGCTTGAGGATTCTTACCTGGTGTATGAGATGTAATGGATTGAGGTATAATACTTGATGTATGATACATGTTATGCATGCTATGGTGGATCCCAAAAACTACATGGTTTCTATGGTATCAATGATGTGGTGGTGTGATGCACAAGGTACACGTTGACGCATGAGGTGTATGTTGTGGTGCTTCAGACAGGTTTTTGCATGCAAAAAATTTTGGAGAGAGATTCTCATGATGCCCAACGTAGTATCAAATCGAAAAACCATTGGGGAACTGGTAGTGTGGTACCCTTTATATTCTTTGTTATATTATATGATCCTGTATGCGACACTTGGTGAGAGTTAACATGGTGATGTTGGGAACTTTGTATACCTATTTAGGAGATTATTTGGTTTCACATTCCATTCACTAGGATTTAGTATGATTTCATTACTTTTTCATGATAGGCTCTAGGGAGTACCGTATAGAGTATACTATTATACTCACACTATGTTATTTAAACTATTTTTTAGGTCCCGTGGATCAGGGTGGGGATCAGGTCGGTTACTACATGCTTGGGGGTTTTGCTGAAGCTGTTTTGGATTTGTGGTAGTTGATGTTTTACTTTCCTTGGGTACTTGTAGTTTGCCCCTTTCAGTTGTAGTAGTTTTTCATGTCATTAAATATGTTTACTTGTGGTTTCTTCTATATTTCATTATAAGTTGTATTTGGTTGGTGTCTATCTTATCTCTCTATTCTGCATGTTTTCACTTAGATGGTAATGCCTCATATCTGTGTGATTGCAATACCCACAGTTCTAGTCACAACTTGGGGCCTATTAGAGGTGGGACATGGGGGTTATTATCTCTCTTATCACATTATCAGACCAAGTGGGGTACAATTTGTGGGGTGTGGTCAGTATAGAGTGCCATAAAATGTATATTTTTGGGATAGAATGGAGTTTTGAGTTAGGCATAGGTGAGATTTCCAGGTTTGGAAGGTAAATAGTGTCAGTCAAGTTTAGAAAGTGTTGTAAAAACTGGAGACCAGTTGAGACACAAGTATTTAGGGACCCCTATGTTCTGAGTCCTAGAACATTATGTTTACAGTGGAAATAAACTGAGGTGATTCTGGTTGCAAGGTAGAGACCTAGGAAAGGATCATATATCATTCTACTTTATTCTTGTGTTTGAATTGGTAGACCTTGGGATAGGTTAACCTAAAATGAATAAAAGAAAAAAATTAATTTATGTTAAAGTATTCCATATTCTAGGATTAAGAGATCTAAATATTTTTTATTTTTTAGGTATAGTTCCTATTTGATGTCCTCATTAGGTTCACATAAATAATGTTCATCAGGTTATGATAGTAGATCATTGCGTAGTAGTGTTTGACGATAAGAAAACCTGGTGGAGGAATCCTTGAGAGTTTCAGCACTAGAGTCCGCAAAAGTATGAGGTCTCCGTTTCAGGTGCAGTCATAGAAGAATGGTTAGAGGAGGTTGAGATAGCCTTCCATTCGATCCATGCTCGGATTGATTATTGGATATCATTGGTTGTGATGATGAAGGGAGTATCAATAAGTTAGTGGTGGTTTTTATTCTTTGGATATCGTGAGGAATCAGTAGTCTCATGAGAGGAGGTCTGAGACTAGTACAGTGTCATGTTTCTTTCTTCCACCGAAAAGGTTTCCATTATCTTGGAGCTTCTTAACCTTTGACATGATATCTCTAGTGAGTGAGTGTTTGAAATCCATTTCATGAATCCTTTAGTATATTTTTTGGACCTGTTTCCAAATGAGGATGCCTTGGGGATGCATTTAGAGGATGCTTTGAATCCAGATATCCAGTACTAGGTCACCCTGTTTATGTTAAAGACATATAATGAGGTGTTGGTGAGGGCATATTTCATTGAGAGGACATCAGCTAGAACATGATCATCATGAGAGGGGAGTCATCAACATTCCTCAGGATGTAGAGATGTGGTTCATGATTCATAGTATTAAGGGTAGAATATTTTTCATTCAGCCGGGGGTTGTTCCCAACCCTCAGTATCTCATTTCTCTATGGGTAGTGGTTATCATAAATATACTAAGGGATCAAGAACTTGTTATTGTTGTGGAGGCTGATTTCATATACAATGAGAGTTCCTGACCATTCTTAGTAGTTATCATACATCATGTGTTCCACTTTAGGTTCCTTTATTGAGGCAGTTCCATCCCAGGCAGCAGTATCAGGTTGAAATAGCTTTGGATTAGTAGAGAGCATATGGATCAGGCAGAGTACATCCCTAAAATTATCCCTTACCTTAGAGAGTATAGTCTGGCTATAGATATTTTCACAAGCAGGGTCATAGAGGCTATAGATCAGGTTTTGATGAGCCTCATGTGTTAACATTTCCAGTGCCAGGTGATCTAGAAACTCTCTATTTTATGGAAACACCCCACTTTATGGAAACAACCCACTTTATGGAAACAACCAACAATATAGAAACACCAAACATTATAGAAACTCTCTAAATTATGGAAACTCTCTCTTTTATGGAAACAATATATTATATGGAAACTTTCTATTTTATGGAAACTCTATATTTTATGAAAAACTAATTGAAGCACACCAAATGAACAACATGAGGGATGAAGTTATTTACCCTAAATTGGGGGTACTACAGTGCATGCCTTGTTTGATTAATGAGAAAATCACTCCTTCATATCACCTACCCTTGTCCATGATTTGGGATGTGAGGTTGAGAGGCTTCCAAATCCCTTGGCATTGACTAATCCAATTAATGGTTGAACTGAATTGTTTGATGTATATTGAGACAATGATCTAGTTCCAGGAAGCACTAATCTTGTAAAGATTTTCTATTTTTATGGATACAACACATGATTTCACCCTTGGCATTGATTGGTTGTATTTGGTGTTGGATATCATGGATTACATTTTGAGGAAGGTGGTGTTCTTCGATGTAGATGGAGAGCCACCGGTGTTTGTTAGTGAGTGAGACCCTATGATGGGTCAAAGGATTGTTCCTTAATTTTCATCCTTGATGGATGAGTTTATGCTGATTTCATCATAGGTTCAAGAGTTAGTGTTTCCCAGGGTCATTGAAGATTACCTTGATGTCTTTCAAGTAGAGGTTGTTGTGTTACCAGCTCAACGAGAGATTGCATTCGAGATCGAGCTAGAATGAAGAACATCTCCTCTATCAATGTCTCTGTATAAGATGGAACCTTCTGAGTTGTTGGAGCCGCATATACATATCGATGGTCCGTTAGAGTGCAGTTTTGTTTAACTGAGTGTGTCATGGTGGGGTGCACTGGTTTTGTTCGTAAAGAAGGCTGATCGCAGTTTGCGGTTCTGTATCGATTATCATCACTTAATCAAAATGAATGTGAAGAACCACTATCCTCTTACATGGATTGATGATTTATTAAATCAAATTAAGGGTGAATGTTGGTTCTCGAAGATCTATTTGTGGTTAAAATATCATCAGATGTGTGTGAAGGATGAGGATATCATGAATACTGCTTTCGGTTGTCATAAAGGGCATTAGATGTTTTTTGTGATGATGTCTAGTGTGATGACTGATCCTTCTATGTTCGTGGAGTTGATGAATACTATGTTCCATGATTTCTTAGATATGTTCATGGTTGTTTTTATCAATGAAAAACTTGTGTTCTTTACGTCTACGGAGGAGCATCTAGAGCATCTATGTTCCATTTTAGGAGTTTTTCATCCACAACATCTTTTTGGATGTTTTTGAAGTGAGAGTTTTGGGCTCAAAAAATCTGTTTCTTGGGGCATTTTGTAATTTGGTAGGAATTATCTATGGATTCATCAATGGTATAATAAATTGTGTCTTGGGCATCCCCCAAGATATTGGCAGAGGTGAAAAGTTTCCTTGGTCTTGTAGGCTATTACAGGAGGTTCACAACAAATTTATCTCAGGTTATGACCCCTTTAGAAATGTTTATTGGGAAGGATCAAGTGTTTTTGTGGACTGATCGGTGTTAGGAAGCTTTTAAATATCATTATAATGAGTTGAGACCCCACAGATTCTAGAGAACGATCACTTCCGATCGAGATATTCCTTTTACCTCCAGAGGTCTCCAACATGCTTCTAGTTTTTAGCTATACCTTATTACCACTTTTCAACTGTAGATAGATGGTAAAATAGAATGGAACATCCAAACTCTTGAAGACATGTTGTGTTCTTAAGTCCTAGATTTTGTATATTCTTAGATGATGCACTTACCCTGAGTAGATTTCACTTACAAAAATATTTTTTACTCCACCATCGGTATGGTGCCATTTGAATCCATGTATGGCCAACCTTTCCTTTCTCCATTGTGATGGACTAGTTCAGAGAGTTATAAATTCTCGAACTGGAACTAGTTTAGAACACAATACATTAGGATCAGGTGATTCTTGAGAGGATGGAGACAATGTACGGTCATCTAAAATCCTATGTTGATCATATGAGGTGACCTCTGTAGTTTGATGTTAGGGATCTCATGTTTTTTATGGTGTCTCTACTTCATGGTTAGAGAAGGTTTGGTTGGGGTAGTAATATTTCTCCCTCATTTTTAGACCATTCGATGTGTTGGATCATGTTGGAGTCTTGGTTTATCAGGTAGCACATCCCCCACAATTGATAAGGATACACTATGTTTTTTTCATTTCATAGCTCTGTTGTTATCTTGATGATAACTCTCACATCATTGATTGGGGTGAGATTGATGTTTATAATGATGTGACCTTCGAGAAATGACATGTAGATATCTAGGACTATAGTGTGAAGTTGTTGTGTGGGCATGTTATCCTCTTGGATCATGTCTTGTGGTGGGATGGTGGCGTGGAGGAGAGTACATGGGAATGTGGGTCACAGATACGCGCTCAATGCCCTGATATGATTTATGTTTAGATTAATTATGTTAATGATGTTTTTTGTGGTTGTAGATCATTCATTTTTATGAGATGGATTTTTCTTGTGCATGTTGTCACTTTCTCTCTTTTGAGAGGAATATCCCCTGGGAGATTCTTTAAGACATGATTTTAGTTGTCGCGAGGATTCACATTGTCCTTTTTATGAATTGGTGAGCTCTTATGGTGGAGAGATCATGGAGAAGTATCTTGTGGGGGTGGATGTTCTGATAACCCCTTTTCTTTTTCCATTCTAGATTGGTTTTGGATTCTCAAGGATATGAATTTTTCAATATGTATCTGATGTAATGGCTCAAACCTCTCCGGTCAATTCATTTTTTATAATCTGGCATTTTAGTGTTTCTGGGAGGTCAAGGTGACTTATTTTAACACCTTTTCAAATTTCCAGTTTTGTGAATAGTGTTTCCAAAATGGTGAGTCGCAACAGTGAGTGGGATCGGTGACTCTCATTAGTGAGTCACATCATTGAGTCACGTCAGAGACTCGTTTCAGTGAGTCACATCTGTGAATCATAGTTGTGAATAACATTGGTGAGTGGTGTCGTTGAATAATATTAGAAAGTCGTGTTGGTGACTCGCATCAGGGAGTGGGATTGATGACCCACATCAGTGAGTGGTGTTGATGACTTGTTTCAGTGAGTCACATTGGAGACTCACTTTGGTGAGTCCTGCCAGTGAGTCGTGATGGTGACTCACATCGGTCACTTGCATCTGTGAGTGGCATTGATGACTCACTTCAGTGATGGGTGAGGGTGATTCATTGGGGAACAATGTCTCTAGCATCCTACAGTTTCACCCCTTTAATGTTATCATTGATGTAATACACATTAAAAGAATTTTTAAGGGATTTACAGCCTATTAAAATCCCATAACTCATATCTTAATTTTTCTAAGGTTATAGGTGCCATTACTCAGTCAAACTATGCAGTCTTGATTAGATCCTCCTTTAATAGAAAATATAAACCATATCTATACTGCTTCTTTGTTTAGATTTTCAAAAGGGTGAGATATATTACTCCCTTGTTCTTCCATCTTGTTTTTCCATGATATGCGATTCCTGACACTTTCTTTCCCAAGGATTTGTAAGATTGTGGTGTCTACCTTGGATCATTTTTTCCCTAGATTTCTTCATGCTTCATGTGCACCCCCTATTTTGGTGCAACCAACAAGTGTCGATCCATATTTGATATAAGCTTTGTTCTGCCTCCTTTCTTCTAGGTTCCATGATCAGTTTCCTCCCATTTATCATTTACATGTGATGGCATGTGATATCCATGTTTCTAGACGATCATTCTTGGGTGTTGGTTGAGGAGGTAGTTTGTATCTTCCTTGGGTGGATGTAGTTATTGCGGGAGAGGTTATTTTGATCTATTGTGTTGGCCCGTTCAAATGAAAATAACATCGGAATCCTTTTGAGGTAGGGGATTTGCGGGTTCTCTATTTTATTTATTTTCAGTTGTAGAGATAGCATGATTTAGCAACTGGATCACACTGAAATTGACATAATAAATATTTGAACTGGATTAAATAAGTTGTATAAATTTCCTAGCGATGTTATTGCCTCTTGATTTTCTAGATAGTGTGATATATATGTATTTCTTGTTTATAAAGTCAATATTGATGGAAATTAGTAATGAACGTAAATTAGAGATTAATTGTAAATTAATTGGCTAAAGATAAATACACATAGTTAATGAATCTTGTTTTTTATGTAATGATTTTCTGATAATAATATAGATATTGTTATGTATTTTTAATTTAATTAGTTAATTCAAGATGGAATAAAAAACTTTGTGTGTGTTTAATGTTAATGCATTGTAGGTTTTTGAGTTACCCACTCTCTTGTAAAGTACAAGGGCCTTATGCTTTGGTGCTGCGAGTGATCATTGGGGGTAAAGGTTTAATTATTTGTATAGGTCCAAAATCCTAGATTCTTTGTTGTTTCATTCCTACTTCTTTTGATGTGATGTTAGCCTTAGATAGATGATCCTTGAGGTCTGTTGTGGTATGTGGAGGAAAGGAGTCCGAGTGGTTTTGGTGGTAGCAATTGACACCTAGAGTGGTGAGATGCATCGAGTTATGCATATTGGTTTCTGGGAGGACACCGATCTTGGTGGAATGGGTGAAATTTGGGATTACCCATTTACATGAAAGTTGGATAGTTGTTGAATTTGTTGCTTGTATAAATTCATTACATTCATCACTACTTGAGGTAGATGGTGTAACACCCCGGTAAATAAAGAATATGACATTTTCATATTTATCCATTTTTGTGAATAAAATATTTATATGACCTTAAAGGGGAGGCTATGCTCGATGGCGTACCCAACACGCAACAACGAGTTTCTTGGTAATCTTACGTTGCACTCTAATAATAAAATAATATTATTTTAAATGGTAGTTAACATGTAGCCTTTGTATTGACAGGAATGGATAGAAATCACTACAATATGATTATAAATGTTTTTAAATGTTTTTACATTTATTCAATAAAAGATAAAGGCATAAAATACGGAAAGAATTCAATTTTAGGCATATATGCCCCAGTTTTCACTAAAGGTTCACTTATCGCCTTTTGATGGAGAACCGTCATTAAATATAGTTTTTTTCACTCTTAAAAATTCTTTTGGACCAAATAAAACTATTATTAATAATCGGGACATCAAAATTTACTTTGTGTAAATTTTTGGTATCTTTCCGACAAAGTTCATTTTTTTAATGAATAGTGTAAAATGTTGTATTTTAATTCAAAACCTCTTTTTAATATAATTTATTTATATGATTAGATTATCTTTTGAATTGGTTTTAAATTGAAATTAGAATATATTTTTACCATTAAATCCAATAGTGGTCATTGGAATTAATTTCACTTTGAAATCAGACTTAAACTAGTGTCAATCTTTCAATACTTATTGTTTTATAAAAACATGCTATTTGCTCTGACAGCGGGAATTAATTATTAAATTAATTAATGTGAATTATATTTTTTTAATTTTGGAAAATGGACTTCATTTTTGAATTCGGAATATCAAATATAGATTAGGGTGAATTTTTGTGATTTTTCTGAAAAACATCAATTTTTGATGAATAGTGACACCACTAAGTGGTACTTATAAAAACGGATTTTTCCGTTTAAATGAAATTTTGTCATCTTTGTGTTTTGAATTTCAAAAATCCTACATACATGGTTTTCATAAAGAAGTAAAATGTGGTCCAATGGGATAAAAATAATTTTTTGGTGAATAGTAACTTATTAAGTTTTTAATCACGATTAGAGGTAATTAGTGTAGTTTAAGGTAAAAATAATGTTTTAATAATATGAAATGAACTTGACACATGTCCTAAACTCATTGTATGTTTAATGGCCGACCAATAAAAGCCATGGGTCAACTTGGGGACCCCATGGAACCACTTTGGTTGGGAAATGACATAAATAACTTTTTATTTAATGTAAAAGTAAAAATGACACAAACATCATATATTTTACGAAAACAATTTTTACATGGGTTATAAAGATCCGATTGTTGATTATAAATAGTCATTAGAAAGCTAAAAAGATTTACTACATCATAGTATTTTTTGTATAATTTTTAGACACTAGATAAAGTAAATTATTTATGACATCATGATGATGCAGCGATGACCTCATTATTTAACGATTTAAATAAAATGGAAAGATAATGTAAAATATATGAACTAAAAATGTGTAAAACTTATTGGATGGGTGGAGTTCGAACCCTTAACACCTTATTCACGAATTATATCAATGTGGGACCTTTTTAAACCGAAAAACAATTTCAAATAAAGTAATATTTCTTACTTTCCAAAAGTGCCCCTCCTCTCCTCTTATAAAAGGCCCCCACCTCTACCTCATTTCACACACTCCTCAAGCCTTTGGCTCGGCCAAACCCTGCCCCTTTACTCTCTCCACATCCCTATCTTCATCCTAGAGGATTCCCTTTGGGCATAATCCTTTCAAAGGAAGCCTTTATGCTCAAATCAAAAGGAGTTACACTTTTAAAGGTAATTCATTCTCTCATGTTGATTTGTTTTATTTTGCTTCTACAACCCCCTAAACTCTTTTTATTTATTTCTTTTGTAACCAAAACAGTATCTTCAATATACTAGGATGTAGTTATAAGATTTATTCGAGATACACTCTCACACAACTACATCAAATGGTTAAAGAACATACAATTTCCGTGGATGGCGAATTTCTGCCTCCCGAAACAGTGATGGTTCAACATTCTCTTAACACCTTCAAAGGTGGCCATTAAGATGTCACTATATTCATATATGATATATAATATGTTTATGTTTTACTTATGATTCTTTATTTTTCATTTGTGTCTTACCTTTTTGGCTTCCATTATGGGTATACACGATATCTTCATTTTAGGAAGTGCGGACTACCGCCCCCTCAAAGTGATGTGATTCGTTAATGCCATACATGGGACAAATAAATGATGGATTTAATTTTATTATATATGATGTTATACTGGAATTATTATATACCTCTATATCATTATTATTTCTTTCCATTAAAGTATGAGATAGAAATGAAAGTAGCGTTCATGCGTACGTACGGCTTACCGTCTCCATGAACGGTGCATTTCATTTCTTACCCCCAAATGTAATGTACTATTATAAGTACATGTATATAATGGATATATATGATTAATGATACATCTAAATGATGAATATAATTCTGTAATTAAAATATACATACCTCTCATTTAGTTTTAATTCCATTAATATGACAAAGAAATGAAAGTAGCGTTCATGCGTACGTACGGCTTACCATCTCCATGAACGGTGCATTTCATTTCTTACCTCTAAATGATTATTGTAGAGACCCGAAGCCTGACGTACATTGATATTACATTACTTTTTCGTAATACTTAGTACAAAACAAAAACACACACACAAGGATCGTAATAGTTTAGTGTCTTTGGAAACTCGGAATAAAATCTTCTAATTGTGGGGAAAGATCTTCAACATCTCCCATAAAGATCTTCCTTTTTTTACCTAAAACCTTTCTTTATATCCTGGGGAAGAGAAAACATAAAAGGGTGAGCTCAAATGCTCAGTAAGGGTAAACAAAAGATATATCAATCACATCGTATTCATAAGAACATAACATTTTGGAAATCATAACCTGCAAAAGATAGCATAATTTCATAACATGGGATAAATCATGGTAGTGAAATGAAATCCCAATAATCATAACTTAAAACATGAAACTTTGTGGCATACACACATAATCATAGAGAATCATTTCCTGTTAGTCAAGACTCATTGCCAAGACTATCTTAGTGGACAAAGTCCCTTTCTGAATCGAGTAACCCTCGTTTCAGTCCTGTTTCACTGAACCGGTATAACCTACCATTTCAGCCATGTCTATCTCATGAGATATAAAATCTTTAACCAATGCATTGGAGGGAGATATAGTTCCCACCCATCTCATAATGAATCCTTTCTTATGTGTGCCACATAATCATAAACCATACATCATAGTGTAACCCATGTAATAAAAATGGGATTCTTAAACAACATGACATCATAAAACAATTCATATAAGATAAAGGAATTCATAAAAGTATTTCCATCACAACATAATCAAATCCATGTAATAATAGGGATAAAAACAGAACCCTTTTATTATCTTAGATGGAAAATAATTTTGATAAAATACTTGAACTTCATTCTTGAGGAAAATATCCTTTCTACTTCAAAAACACTTTTCCTTTCTTAACATGTCATACAATTTTAAACTAAAAGAAGTTGATTAAAAATAAACTTGAATACTTGTAAGGTAATCTTCTTGGAAATAATGTTTTAGAAATCCATTCTTGCCGTAGAAGTTAAAAAAACATTCTTCTCGTACTTTTGTCAGAAAAGTCAAAAAGTACCTCGTACGAAAAACGACAAAAGATTACTTTCATTTCTTTTACTAAAAACTCACCGAAGGGTAAAAATGGATTTAAACAATTGTAGGTGGATGGAAATAATATTACATATTGATGAAACATGGATGTGGATGATAAAATACACCCCAGTAAATACTTACGAATAAACAATCTCGGATAAAAATGAGATTGTGATATTTCCCTTACCTTAGGTCCGATTTGCTTCGTAAGTGTCCGAACCACCTGTATAATGATTTAAATAATGTCATTGACTTATTACAGAATCATATTCATTGTTATGATATCATATATGGTTCACTTATGACATTATATTACCCGTTCTTTTGTAAATTCCATGTTAAAGAAGCGTTTTGGGTAAAATCGTTTTATCGTAGATGTTTTGACTTGTTGTTCTTGACATTATTATTACTTATATCATGATTTACTTACTTCCAGAATATAAAATATGATTTATATATCATATATATTCAGTATATATATATATACATAATAGATAGATAAATGAAATGAAAAACACCGTTCATGGAGACGGTAGTCCGTACGTACGCATGAACGCTGTTTTCCTTTCCTTATTGTCTTGAATGGAAGTAAGTAGATGACACATATATATATACATAAATCCAGTAGATTTATAATGTCATATATTTCATTATTATTTCTTATATATACTTTATAATCATTCTTAAATGGTTAACATGGAGAGTGAATCTCATCGCGTCGTGGAGACGGTAGTCCGTACGTACGCATGAGCGATGATATCATTTCCATAAATATTGAATTGAATTGGAGTGGATTATACAATATATCAGAATCAATATTATGCTGTAATAACTATGTATAGTTATTCTTTACACCATTATACCCATCCATGTAAGGTGGTGGTGGAAAATAGATTACACCACGGCGTGGAGACGGTATTCCGTACGTACGCACGCGCGGTGATTTCATTTTTCCGTAGGATGGATAGAAGGTGAATTAGGGTTGTTTCATACTTATAATAACATATCAGTATATGAGTGATACTGATGTTATTACTTCATAATGAAACAACCTAAGAAGAAGAAGTGGAAGAAGAAATAAAGATGAAAGAATTGGTAACGGTAATTACCTCTTCTTTGAAGCGCCTCTTTGAGACCTCCTCTTAGGGCACTATAATTGGTCTTTGAGGAAGACCAGAACCTCTAGGTTGTTTCTAGGGAAGTGGAGAAGAGATTTTGGCAGGGGTTGGCCGAGCTTGAGTGCTCAAATTGGTGTGAGGAGGAGGGGGAGGAGGTGTCCTTTTATAAGGGAGGAGAGGGGCACCTTAAGAATATCTCAAAATATTATTTTATATTAAAGTCAAAATCGGTTTATAATGGTTCCAAAGGATCTTATTTCGAAGATAAAGTGGGGATGGGTCGAAATCCTATCAACCAATAAGATTTAGACAAGTTTAGGGTATTATTTTAACCTTATCAATTAGATTTAACTCTAAGTTAAATAATTTATCTTTTACCGTGTCTTTTTGTTTTCTTTCACTATATGGTTAATACACTTACTATAACATGCCAAACGAACCCCAAATTGTTTATTATTAATATATATATCCTTATCTAAGTCATTTGGCCGAACCTTAGATTTTTAGGAATAAAATAACAATTAATAATATAATATTTGATTTAAAAACTATTTTGTGTCAATTTTGACACTATTTGATATATGATTTTTGTGAAAGTCATAACAGAATTATATGTTCGAACAAATTTTATTAAATCAACACTAATATATCATAGTAACCTAGAAAATTAGTGGAATTCATTAAAAGTCTCAAATTATATTTAGTTTGGTGTTTATAACATCAATTATGTCAATATTTCATTAATAAGATAATTACTACATCATCTTTGTGTCATAAATAAATTAACTTATTTGATGTCTAAAAATTACAAATAAAATACCATTATGTGGGAAATATTTTTATCTTTCTAATTAATATTTACAATCGAATTTAGCTTATGTATAAACCTATATTAAAAATGTTTTAGTAAATAAACTTTGATTTTAACTCTTTTAACTCTTCTTTGAATTAAATAATAATAATTGTCCTAATCTAATCCAAGTGGGCATAAATGATAATATTTTACACTTAAGGTTGTTTTTGGTCGAGATACACTTGTCCAATAGAATTAGTACATGTGTTAGGGTAATATTAATATCATTCTTACCCTTAATTACCCTATTTACTTTTAACCGTGGTAAATAAAAGTAAAAAGTTACTATTCACCAAAAATTATTTTCATCTCATTGAACCACATTTTACTTACTGACATCAACCGTGTCTCTCGGATTTTTGAAATTCCATTCACAGAAGCGGTAAAATTAAGTTTTATGAAAAATTCAGTTTTTTAACTACCACTTAGTAGTTTCACTATTCATCAAAATTTGATGTTTTTCAGAACAATGCCAAAATTTCATCCTAAGATATATTTCATATTCCGAATTCAAAAATGAAGTCTATTTTACCGAATTCATAACATAAAAGTTGCATTAATTAATTTTATAATTAAATCCCTCTGTTAAAACAAATAGCGTGTTTTTAAGAAACAATATCTATCAAAAGATTGACACTTGATTATGTCTGGTTTAAATGTGAAATTACATCCAATGACCAACATTGTATTAAATTGTAAAAATATATTCTAAATATACTTTAAAACCACTCAAATTAATGATTTATCAGTATTAATTATTTCGATTAAAAAAAGATGTTTTTAATTATAATTTAGTAATTTTCACTATTCATCAGAATATGAAAGTTATCCGAAAAGTACCAAAATATCACCTTAGGCTAAATTCGATACTCCGAATCCAAAAATGAAGTCCATTTTGAGAGATAAAATTTCTAAAATTTAAAAAGTGGTTATTACTATTCATAACGGCTAGTTTTAATAATATTTTAATAGCATATCATTGTTTCGTGAAACTCAGTATTACGTACCACACACGCTATCGAGGAAGGTTGCGATTTCGTGTAATGCAAGGAAAGTCAAGGATGCGTGTTGTGAAAGCTCCTTTTTGTGTAGCGTACAACACAAGACATTAGTAAATAAAAAAGAATATTTTTCATAAAATCTCGGGCTGTTACAATTATGTAATATTATAAATACATGTATATGCTGGATATATATGATATATATGATATCAAAATCAGGAATTTCATTCTGGATATAAAGAACCTTTTGCCACACGAACAACATGTAATTGTAAGAAGTCCACTTTCGACTTAAGAACCAAATATCGGCAAAACAAATATTATTAACTTAAATGATTAAATAATGTTTATGACATGGTAATAAGTGATATAAAAGGAATAATTAAATTTAAAAAGGTTATTAAGGAAGTAGAAATTAACTCAAGTTTATTATTTAGGAGATTAAAGAACGATCGAGTCAAGTCGGACCCGAGGTAAGGGATCCTACTCCTCTCTTTCTTTTTAAGTACACACTTTTATGTCATTCCTTTTAAATCTCATATTTCTTATTATTGGGATGATCTTTTATATTACACTTACTTTAATTTTTATGTTCATGTGATGAGAGACCCTATTCTCTCTCATCAATCCATTTTGGATGTTTTGAGTTGCGCTGTTAGGCTGCCGAACTTTCGTAAGAGATCTAACCTCTCTTTTTTTAAGTACTCTCCTTTATGTCACTTCTTTTAAGCTCCACTTTGTAATGGTAAGGGATGTTATTTTATATTCCTATTTCTGTACATTTTATTGTAATGTGATGAGATACCCTATTTGATCTCATCAATCCATATTCGGAAGTTTTATGTGGCGCCGTTAGGCTACCGAGTTTTCGTAAGGGATTTTTCATCTCACTTTTATTCCCGTGAGATTTATGCTACATTTGCCACAAATTCCATTGAGTGGTGTATTTACTGTCCATTATTCTACTCTTTGTGTAATATAATTTCGTTTATTATTATTTACATCAGTGATCTATTGTCCTTCTTTCATGGGGTGTATGTTTTGAAAGATACCCAAGTCGGTAAGGGAACCTTTCACCCTCCTCTTTTTTTAAAAGACTTCTTTTGTTGGGTCTTTTAATTTACATATTGTTATTTTGGGATATGTTTTCAAATATCCTTATTGATGTAAATTTTATTTCCAAGTGATGAGATACACTTTTTATCTCTCATCAACTAATTTTAATGTGATGCAATTAGGCTGTCAATGGAACTTTTTAACCCAATTTCGATTTCTTTGGGTTCAACATGTAGTCATTGAATATGTCATCCATTGAATATGTGTGAATGACTTTTTATTGTTTTACACATAATATCCACTTATATTGGGTGTATTTATATATGTCACACATATTTTTGAGATTGATTTGTCTTTAATTTAAGGATACCTTCTTTATAAGGGATTTCATCACATTTGACATTTCTATTGAGGGTTCATTGTTGTTATGAACCAATTAACTCTTATATGGTGTATATACTGTCCTTTGGAGTATTATATCATGAATACATTTATTCTCATGATATTATAATGTTCTGACTAAATGTTATTCCTCAATTATTGTATTCAAGTGTCTCTAATTTTGGTAAAACCCCTTTAACCCAAATATCATTTTAAATGTTTTAATTATTTGTTCTTATTAATATCCATGTTTTCAAAATGGTTTTAAGGATTTATTTATATGGATATTAATGGTTTAAAATTTTAATCTTCAAGGTTGTATGGGACACTTTGATTCAAAAATCTCTTTATTAAATGTTTTAAATGGTTTTGGAAATGGTTTCTTTTTGAATGGATTCATTATTTCAATATACTAAAAAGTTATATTGTGATTGAAATGTGGAAATGTTATGTTTCATTTATGCATGTTTTATGTGACACATTTATGTTTTGGTTCTTGGGCATTGTTATGAAAACGGGTGGTTCCGTGATAAACTAAGGGCGGGTGAGCCCGATATAGCTCTCCAATGCATTGGGTAACGTGAAGGAGTGAAACGTTATGGTTTCTCCGAAGAGATTTAGGGAATATACTGTGATGGGTATTCCAAACGTAACCAAGAGGGTTACTCCCTATGTAAGAATGTTATGAATGCATCAAGTTACCTTTATGTTTTATGATTTCTATGATTTAATCATTATTTTATATGCCTATGTTTTATGGGTAAAGTGTGATTTCATTCTAATGTATATATGAACTCATGTTTCCTTTCCATATTTTTATAACTCTTACTGAGCCTTTTATGTTCATCCCATGTTTTTGAAATGTTTTCCACAGGTCAAGGAAAGGGTACATGATGTGATGATAGTGTCAAGGATGTGTTAAGAGAGAATCAATGTTTTATTTTAAATATGTTTCCGTTGATGGGAAGAACGAATACTGTCTTTTATGTAATCACTTTGTTTAAATGAGGAATATAATTCAAGTTTCATGATCTAGTTCTCTAAAACTCTAATCCTAAAAAGATCCCCAATTTGAATTATTCATTAAATTAAATATTAAGTAAGGTTTAAGGTTGGGGCCTTATAGTTGGTATCAAAGGTCGGTTTAGATAACTTTAGAGGTTAGGGTATTCTTTAAGCATAAGTGACATTACCATAATGGTTAGGATTTCAGAAAGAGTCCTAGTTTTAGATAAAGTGAATGAGTAAGTATATCTTAGTGTTTATCTTCCACATTAGTACATGATTGTTATGTTGATATACTCACACTGACCTTTTTGGTTTTAGTAAATGGATGAATCTAGAAGCCACCAAAGAGACAATTGGTTTGAAAGAAACTGTGGTGGTTCTTTGATTAAGAGACTGGACGAAATGGGGTATTCAATGAGGAATCTCATGGTTGTTCTAAACCAACTATCAAGGAGTCATGATCAACCACGTGAACGTTGGTATATTCTATAATGCATCATGTACGAGATGACCAATCGATGTGGAAGTTCAGGTAATAATTAAAAAGGTAACCATTAGGGTTTATATGATCCTTACTTTCTAGGTAATTATGGGTTAATCTATGATATGATGGAAAATGAAAGGAATGAGATAAAATTGAGGTTAAAATATGTTATGATTATTTTTGAAGATTTTATCTCATTTTGGGGAATGTTTTAAGAATTATATAGTTTTGGGAAAAGGACAACATGCAGACCGTGTGACAACCCATCGCGTCGGACAAAGCTGCGGGAATCGAACCAATAACCAAAGTGCGACTGGTATTTATCGCCTACCACTGGACTACGTGAAGTCCCTGGTTAGTTAGACGGATTATTTTTAGTTATATGATTTTATGAATTAAGAGTAAGTTGATTTTGGGTTATTTATGAAAATTATTAACCTATCATGGAGGATATGAGATTTGGTTAATTACTTTTCAATACGAGACTTTAGGAGCAACTGATGTTGTTTGGAGATAAATGTTACGATTTAACTTGGAAGACTATGTGACTAAATCTTTCAAATATTTGGGTTTCAATATTAGATTGGTTTACTTTGAATAATTTTATGGACAAATTGTTTATCAGATGGTCGTCGATGAACTTTGGGTTTTGTTGGACAAATTTTGGAGATTAAGCATAGATTTTCTTTTTAAAGGGTTATTCTTTTCTGGATTATCTGATCTTGTAGTAACCTTTTTGGTTTTAGTTTTGGTTATGGTTTAAAGACATGGGAATTGTATAGTTCTTTTTTGTGGATTAGGATCTCCTCTAAGAAGTTGTTTATAGTACTCTTAATGCGAACAAATCTCCCTAAATACTCGTCTTTTGAAAAAAAGATGAGTTTGATTAAGGAATGTAGTAAAAGTTGAAAGTCAACATGATAAGTGATTATGTTTCCTTATGAAGAAATTCCTCAATAAAAATTAACATAAAACAAAAATGTTGTCTATTAACTTTTCCTACTGGGGAACCCAACACCGTTTAACCCATCACAAGTTTGTGATTTTCTTATTGTTAACATTCTCCTAAACATGTTTTCTATCATGCTTCATCAGAACATGACCCTATGTTTTCTCCTCCATGTCCATGTTTTTCTACATGGAATCCTATTATGGGTTAACTCGGGTGTACTCTGTGCTTATCATTCTTTTTTTGAAAGTGATTGTTTTACCGACTCTTGTTCCGATGTGGGACGTTCAAGGATGTTTCCAAGCTCAAATTTAAAAATTGCGAGGACGCAATTCCCAAAAGGGGGAAGGATGTAACACCCTAGGTAAATAAAGAATATGACATTTTCATATTTAACCATATTTGTGAATAAAATATTAATGTGACTTTAAAGGGGATTCTATGCTCGATGGCGTACCCAACATGCAACAACGAGTTTCTTGGGAATCTTATGTTGCACTCTAATAATAAAATAATATTATTTTAAATGGTAGTTAACATGTAGCCATTTTATTGACAGGAATGGATAGAAATAACTAAAATATGATTATAAATGTTTTTAAATGTTTTTACATTTATCCAATAAAATATAAAGGCATAAAATACGGAAATAATTCAATTTTAGGCGTATATGACCTAGTTTTCACTAAAGGTTCACTTATCGCCTTTTGATGGAGAACCGTCATTAAATATAGTTTTGTTCACTCTTAAAAATTCTTTTGGACCAAATAAAACTCTTATTAATAATCGGGACATCAAAATTTACTTTGTGTAAATTTTTGGTATCTTTCCGATAAAGTTCATTTTTTTAATGAATAGTGTAAAATGTTGTATTTTAATTCAAAACCTCTTTTTAATCTAATTTATTTATATGATTAGATTACCTTTTGAACTGGTTTTAAAGTGAAATTAGAATATATTTTTACCATTAAATCCAATAGTGGTCGTTGGAATTAATTTCACTTTGAAATCAGACTTAAACTAGTGTCAATCTTTCGATACTTATTGTTTTATAAAAACACGCTATTTGCTCTGACAGCGGGAATTAATTATTAAATTAATTAATGTGACTTATATGTTTTTAATTTTGTAAAATGGACTTCATTTTTGAATTCGGAATATCAAATATAGATTAGGGTGAATTTTTGGGATTTTTCTGAAAAACTTCAATTTTTGATGAATAGTGACACCACTAAGTGGTACTTATAAAAACTGATTTTTCCATTTAAATGAAATTTTGCCATCTTTGTGTTTTGAATTTCAAAAATCCCACATGAATGGTTTTCATTAATAAGTAAAATTTGGTTCAATGGGATAAAAATAATTTTTTGGGGAATAGTAACTTATTAAGTTTTTAATCGCGATTAGAGGTAATTAGTGTAGTTTAAGGTAAAAATAATGTTTTAATAATATGAAATGAACTTGAAACATGTCCTAACCTCATTGGATGTGTAATGGCCGACCAAGACAATCCATGGGTCAACTTTGGGACCCCATGGAGCCACTTTGGTTTGGAAATGACATAAATAACTTTTTATTTAATGTAAAAGTAAAAATGACACAAACATCATATGTTTTACGAAAACAATTTTTACATGGGGTTATAAAGATCCTATTTTTGATTATAAATATTCATTGGAAATATAAAAGGATTTACTACATCATAGTAGTTTTTTTTTAATTTTTAGGCACTAAATAAATTAAATTATTTATGACATCATGATGATGCAGCAATGACCTCATTATTTAACGATTTAAATAAAATGGAAAGATAATGTAAAATATATGCTCTAAACATGTCCAAAACTTATTGTATGGGTGGATTTCGAACCCGTAACACCTTATACACTAATTATATAAATTTGGGACCTTTTGAAACCGAAACACATTTTCAAATAAAGTAATATTTCTTAATTTCCAAAAGTGCCCCTCCTCTCCTCTTATAAAAGGCCCCCACCTATACCTAATTTCACACACTCCTCAAGCCTTTGGCTCGGCCAAAACATGCCCATTTACTCTCTCCACATCCTTATCCTCATCCTAGAGTATTCCCTTTGGGAAGAATCCTTTCAAAGGAAGGCTTTAGGTTCAAATCAAAAGGAGATACACTTTTAAAGGTAATTCATTCTCTCATGTTGATTTGTTTTATTTTGCTTCTCCAACCCCCTAAACTCTTTTTATTTATATCTTTTGTAACAACACCAGTATCTTAAATATACTAGGATGTTTTTAAAATATTTATTCGAGCTACACTCTCACACAATGACATCAAATGGTTAAAGAACATACGGTTTCCGTGGATGGCGAATTTCTGCCTCCCGAAACAATGATTGTTCAACATTCTCTTAACACCTTCAAAGGTGGCCATTAAGATGTCACTATATTCATATATGATATGTAATATGTTTATGTTTTACTTATGCTTCTGAATTTTTCATTTTTGTCTTAACTTTATGGCTTCCATTATGGGTATACGCGATATCTTCATTTTAGGAAGTGCGGACTACCGCCCCCTCAAAGTGATGTGATTCGTTAATGCCATACGTGGGACGTATAAAGGATGGATTTAATGTTATTATATATGATGTCATACTGGAATTATTATATAACTCTATATCATTATTATTTATTTCCATTAAAGTATGAGATAGAAATGAAAGTAGCGTTCATGCGTACGTACGGCTTACCATCTCCATGAACGGTGAATTTCATTTCTTATCCCCAAATGTAATGTACTATTATAAGTACATGTATATAATGGATATATATGATGAATGATACATCTAAATTCTGAATATAATTTTGTAATTAAAATATACATATCTCTCATTTAGTTTTAATTCCATTAATATGACAAAGAAATGAAAGTAGCATTCATGCGTACGTACGGCTTACCGTCTCCATGAACGGTGCATTTCATTTCTTACCTCTAAATGATTATGTAATATTATAAATAAATGTATATTCTGGACATATATGATATATATGATATCCAAATCAGGAATTTCATTCTGGATATAAAGAAAATTTGGCCACACGAACAACATGTAATTGTAAGAAGTCCACTTTCGACTTAAGAACCAAATATTGGCAAAACAAATATTATTAACTTAAATGATTACATAATGTTTATGACATTGTAATAAGTGATATAAAAGGAATAATGAACTTGAAAAAGGTTTTTAAGGAAGTATAAATTAACTCAAGTTTATTATTCAGGAGATTAATGAACGATCGAGTCAAGTCGGACCCGAGGTAAGGGATCCTACTCCTCTCTTTCTTTTTAAGTACACACTTTTATGTCATTCCTTTTAAAGGTCATCTTTCTTGTTATTGGGATGATATTTTATATTAAACATACTGTAATTTTTATGTTCATGTGATGAGAGACCCTATTCTCTCTCATCAATCCATTTTGGAAGTTTTGAGTGGCGTCGTTAGGCTGCTGAACTTTTGTAAGAGATCTAACCTCTTTTTTTAAGTACTCTCATTTATGTCACTTCTTTTAATCTCCTCTTTGTAATGTTAGGGGATGTTCTTTTATATTCCTCTTTCTGTACATTTTATTGTAATGTGATGAGATACCCTATTTTATCTCATCAATCCATATTCGGATGTTTTATGTGGCGCTGTTAGGCTGCCTAGTTTTCGTAAGGGATTTTTCATCTCACTTTTATTCCCGTGAGTTTTATGCTACATTTGCCACAAATTCCATTGAGTGGTGTATGTACTGTCCATTATTCTAGTATTTGTGTAATATACTTTTGTTTATGAGTATTTACATCAATGATCTATTGTCCTTCTTTCATGGGGTGTATGTTTTGAAAGATACCCAAGTCGGTAAGGGAACCTTTCACCCTCCTCTTTTTTAAAAGACTTCTTTTGTTGGGTCTTTTAATTTACATATTGTTATGTTAGGATATATTCTCATATATCCTTATTGATGTAAATTGTATATCCAAGTGATGAGATACACTTTTTATCTCTCATCAACTCATTTTTATGTGATGTCGTTTGGCTGTCAAGGGAACTTTTTAACCCAATTTCGATTTCTTTGGGTTCAACATGTAGTCATTGAATATGTCATCCAGTGAATATGTGTGAATGACTTTTTATTGTTTTAACTTAATATCCACTTATGTTGGGTGTATTTATATTTTTCACACATATTTTTGAGATTGATTTGTCCTTAATTTAAGGATACCTTCTTTATAAGGGATTTCATCACATTTGACATTTCTATTGAGGGTTCATTGTTGTTTTGTACCAATTTACTCTTATATGGTGTATATACTATCCTTTGGAGTATTATATCATGAATCCATTTATTCTCATAATATTATAAAGTTTTGACTAAATGTTATTCCTCAATTATTGTATTCAAGTGTCTCTAATTTTGGTAAAACCCCTTTAACCAAAATACCGTTTTAAATGTTTTAATTTTTTGTTCTTATTAATAACCATGTTTTCAAAATGGATTTAAGGATTTATTTATATGGATATTAATGGTTTAAAATTTTAAGCTTCAAGGTGGTATGGGACACTTTGATTCAAAAATCTCTTTATTAAATGTTTTAAATGGTTTTGGAAATGGTTTCTTTTTGAATGGATTCATTATTTCAATATACTAAAATGTTATATTGTAATTAAAATGTGGAAATGATATTTTTCCTATATGAATGTTTTATGAGACACATTTATGTTATGGTTCTTGGGCATTATTATGAAAACGGGTGGTTCCGTGATAAACTAAGGGCGGGTGAGCCCGATATAGCTCTCCAATGCATTGGGTAACGCGAAGGAGTGAAACGTTAAGGTTTCTCCGAAGAGATTTATGGAATATACTGTGATGGGTATTTCAAACGTAACCAAGAGGGTTACTCCCTATGTAAGAATGTTATGAATGCCTCAAGTTACCTTTATGTCTTATGTTTTCTATGATTTATTCATGATTTGATATGCCTATGTTTTATGGGTAAAGTGTGATTTCATTCTAATGTATATATGAACTCATGTTTCCTTTCCATATTTTTATAACTCTTACTGAGCTTTTTATGCTCATCCCATGTTTTTGAAATGTTTTCCACAGGTCAAGGGAAGGGTACATGATGTGATGATAGTGTCAAGGATGTGTCAAGAAAGAATCCATGTTTTATTTTAAATATGATTCCGTTGATGGGAAGAATGATTACTGTCTTTTATGTAACCACTTGGTTTAAATGTGGAATGTAATGCAAGTTTCATGATCTAATTCTCTAAAACTCTAAACCTGAAAAGATCCTCAGTGTGAATTATTCATTAAATTCAATATTATGTAAGGTTTAAGGCTGGGGCCTTATAGTTGGTATCAAAGGTCGGTTTTGATAACTTTAGTGGTTAGGGTATTCTTTAAGCATAAGTGACATTACCACAATGGTTAGGATTTCAGAAAGAGTCCTAGTTTTAGACAAAGTGAATGAGTAAGTATATCTTAGTGTTTATCTTCCTCATTAGTACATGATGGTTATGTTGATATACTCACACTTACCTTTTTGGTTTTAGTAAATGGATGAATCTAGCAGGCACCAAAGAGACAATTGGTTTGAAGGAAACTGTGGTGGTTCTTTGATTAAGAGACTGGACGAAATGGGGTATTCAATGAGGAATATCATGGTTGTTCTAAACCAACTATCAAGGAGTCATGATCAACCACGTGAACCTTGGTATGTTCTATAATACATCATGTATGAGATGACCAATCGATGTGGATGTTCAGGTAATAATTAAAAAGGTAACCATTAGGGTTTATATGATCCTTACTTTTTAGGTAATTATGGGTTACTCTATGATATGATGGAAAATGAATGGAATGAGATAAAATTGAGGTTAAAATATGTTATGATTATTTTTGAAGATTTTATCTCATTTTGGGGAATGTTTTAAGAATTATATAGTTTTGGAAAAAGGACAACACACAGACCGTGTGACAACCCGTCACGTCGGACAAAGCAGCGGGAATCGAACCCACAACCAAAGTGCGACTGGTATTTATCGCCTACCACTGGACTATGTGAAGTCCCTGGTTAGTTTGACTGATTATTTTTAGATATATGATTTTATGGATTAAGAGTAAGTTGATTTTGGGTTATTTATGAAAATTATTAACCTATCATGGAGGATATGTGATTAGGTTAATTACTTTTCAATACGATACTTTAGGAGCAACTGATGTTGTTTGGAGATAAATGTTATGATTTAACATGGAAGACTATGTGACTAAATCCTTCAAATATTTGGGTTTCAATCTTAGATTGGTTTACTTTGAAGAATTTTATGGACAAATTGTTTATCAGATGGTCCTCATTGAACTTTGGGTTTTGTTGGACAAATTTTGGAGATTAATCATAGATTTTATTTTAAAAGGGTTATCCTTTTCTGGATTATCTGATTTTGTAGTAACCTTTTTGGTTTTAGTTTTGGTTTTGGTTTTAGAACATGGTAATTTTATAGTTATTTTTTGTGGATTAGGATCTCGTCTAAGAATTTGTTTATAGTACTCTTAATGCGAACAAGTCTCCCTAAATAATCCTCTTTTGGAAAAAAGATGAGTTTGATTAAGGAATCTAGTAAAAGTTGAAAGTCAACATGATAAGTGATTATGATTCCTTATGAATAAATTCCTCAATAAAAAGTAACATAAAACAAAAATTTTGTCTACTAACTTTTCCTACTGGGGAACCCATCACCGTTTAACCCATCACAAGTTTGTGATTTTCTTATTGTTAACTTTCTCATAAACATGTTTTCTATCACGCTTCATCAGAACATGACCCTATGTTTTCTCCTCTATGTCCATGTTTTTCTACATGGAATCCTAGTATGGGTTAACTCAGGTGACCTCTCTTCTTATCTTTCTTTATTTTAAAGTGATTGTTTTACCGACTCTTGTTCCGATGTGGGACGTTCAAGGATGTTTCCAAGCTCAATTTTAAAAATTGCGAGGACGCAATTACCAAAAGGGGGGAAGGATGTAACACCCCAGGTAAATAAAGAATATGACATTTTTATATTTATCCATATTTGTGAATAAAATATTAATATGACTTTAAAGGGGATGCTATGCTAAATGGCGTACCCAACACGCAACAACGAGTTTCTTGGGAATCTTACGTTGCACTCTAATAATAAAATAATATTATTTTAAATGGTAGTTAACATGTAGCCGTTGTATTAACAGGAATGGATAGAAATAACTAAAATATGATTATAAATGTTTTTAAATGTTTTTAAATTTATCCAATAAAAGATAAAGGCATAAAATACGGAAAGAATTCAATTTTAGGCATATATGCCCTAGTTTTCACTAAAGGTTCACTTATCGCCTTTTGATGGAGAACTGTCATTAAATATAGTTTTGTTCACTCTTAAACATTCTTTTGGACCAAATAAAACTCTTATTAATAATTGGGACATCAAAATTTACTTTGTGTAAATTTTTGGTATCTTTCCAATAAAGTTCATTTTTTTAATGAATAGTGTAAAATGTTGTATTTTAATTCAAAACCTATTTTTAATATAATTTATTTATATGATTAGATTATCTTTTGAATTGGTTTTAAAGTGAAATTAGAATATATTTTTACCATTAAATCCAATAGTGGCCGTTGGAATTAATTTCACTTTGAAATCAGACTTAAACTAGTGTCAATCTTTCGATACTTATTGTTTTATAAAAACACGCTATTTGTTCTGACAGCAGGAAATAATTATTAAATTAATTAATGTGAATTATATGTTTTGAATATTGTAAAATGGACTTCATTTTTGAATTCGGAATATCAAATATAGCTTAGGGTGAAGTTTTGGGATTTTTCTGAAAAAATTCAATTTTTGATGAATAGTGACACCACTAAGTGGTACTTATAAAAACTGATTTTTCCGTTTAAATGAAATTTTGCCATCTTTGTGTTTTGAATTTCAAAAATCCGACATACATGGTTTTCATTAAGAAGTAAAATGTGGTTCAATGGGATAAAAATAATTTTTTTGGTGAATAGTAACTTATTAAGTTTTTAATCGCGATTAGAGGTAATTAGTGTAGTTTAAGGTAAAAATAATGTTTTAATAATATGAAATGAACTTGACACATGTCCTAAACTCATTGGATGTGTAATGGCCGACCAAGAAAATCCATTGGTCAACTTGGGGACCCCATGGAGCCACTTTGGTTGGGAAATGACATAAATAACTTTTTATTTAATGTAAACGTAAAAATGACACAAACATAATATGTTTTACGAAAACAATTTTTACATGGTGTTATAAAGATCATATTTTTTATTATAAATATTCATTGGAAAGCTAAAAATATTTCATAAATCATAGTATTTATTTTATAATTTTTAGAAACTATATAAATTAAATTATTTATGACATCGTGATGATGCAGCGATGACCTCATTATTTAACGATTAAAATAAAATGGAAAGATAATGTAAAATCTATGAACTACACATGTCCAAAACTTATTGTATGGGTTTATTTATAACCCTTAACACCTTATCCACGAATTATATCAATGTGGGGCATTTTGAAACCGAAACACATTTTCAAATAAAGTTATATTTCTTACTTTCCAAAAGTTCCCCTCCTCTCCTCTTATAAAAGGCCCCCACCTCTACCTCATTTCACACACTTCGCAAGCCTTTGGATCGGCCAAACCCTGCCCATTTACTCTCTACACATCCCTATCCTCATCCTAGTGGATTACCATTGGGCAGAATCCTTTCAAAGGAAGCCTTTAGGCTCAAATCAAAAGGAGTTACACTTTTAAAGGTAATTCATTCTCTCATGTTGATTTGTTTTATTCTGCTCCCCCAACCCCCTGAACTCTTTTTATTTATTTCTTTTGTAACAACAACAGTATCTTCAATATACTATTATGTTGTTATAAGATTTATTCGAGCTACACTCTCACACAACTACATCAAATGGTTAATGAACATACGGTTTCCATGGATGGCGAATTTCTGCCTCCCGAAACAATGATTGTTCAACATTCTCTTAACACCTTCAAAGTTGGCCATTAAGATGTAACTATATTCATATATGATATATAATATGTTTATGTTTTTCTTATGCTTATGTATTTTTCATTTGTGTCTTACCATTATGGCTTCCATTATGGGTATACGCGATATCTTCATTTTAGGAAGTGTGGACTTCCGCCCCCTCAAAGTGATGTGATTCGTTAATGCCATACGTGGGACGTATAAAGGATGGATTTAATGTTATTATATTTGATGTTATTCTGGAATTATTATATACCACTATATCTATATTATTTCTTTCCATTAAAGTATGAGATAGAAATGAAAGTAGCGTTCATGCGTACGTACGACTTACCGTCTCCATTAACGGTGCATTTCATTTCTTATCCCCAAATGTAATGTACTATTATAAGTACATGTATATAATGGATATATATGATGAATGATACATCTAAATTATGAATATAATTCTGTAATTAAAATATACATACCTCTCATTTAGTTTTAATTCCATTAATATGACAAAGAAATGAAAGTAGCATTCATGCGTACGTACGGCTTACCGTCTCCATGAACGGTGCATTTCATTTCTTACCTCTAAATGATTATGTAATATTATAAATACATGTATATTCTGGATATATATGATATATATGATATCCAAATCAGGAATTTCATTCTGGATATAAAGAACCTTTGGCCACACGAACAACATGTAATTGTAAGAAGTCCACTTTCGACTTAAGAACCAAATATCGGCAAAACAAATATTATTAACTTAAATGATTACATAATGTTTATGACATGGTAATCAGTGATATAAAAGTAATAATGAACTTGATAAAGGTTCTTAAGGAAGTATAAATTAACTCAACTTTATTATTCAGGAGATTAAAGAACGATCGAGTCAAGTCGGACCCGAGGTAAGGGATCCTACTCCTCTCTTTCTTTTTAAGTACACACTTTTATGTCAATCCTTTTAAAGCTCATATTTCTTGTTATTGGGATGATATTTTATATTACACTTACTGTAATTTTTATGTTCATGTGATTAGGGACCCTATTCTCTCTCATCAATCCATTTTGGATGTTTTGAGTGGCGCCATTAGGCTGCCGAACTTTCGTAAGAGATCTAACCTCTCTTTTTTTAAAGTACTCTCCTTTATGTCACTTCTTTTAAGCTCCTCTTTGTAATGTCAGGGGATGTTATTTTATATTCTTCTAGCTGTAAATTTTATTATAATGTGATGAGATACCCTATTTGATCTCATCAATCCATATTCGGAAGTTTTATGTGGCGCCGTTAGGCTGCCGAGTTTTCATAAGGGATTTTTCATCTCACTTTTATTCTTGTGAGATTTATGCTACATTTGCCACAAATTCCATTGAGTGGTGTATGTACTGTCCATTATTCTACTCTTTGTGTAATATAATTTCGTTTATGAGTATTTACATCAATGATCTATTTTCCTTCCATCATGGGGTGTATGTTTTGAAAGATACCCAAGTCGGTAAGGGAACCTTTCACCCTCCTCTTTTTTAAAAGACTTCTCTTGTTGGGTCTTTTAATTTACATATTGTTATGTTTGGATATGTTCTCATATATCCTTATTGATGTAAATTTTATGTCCAAGTGATGAGATACACTTTTTATCTCTCATCAACCCATTTTGACGTGATGCCGTTAGGCTGTCAAGGGAACTTTTTAACCCAATTTTGATTTCTTTGGGTTCAACATGTAGTCATTGAATATGTCATCCATTGAATATGTGTGAATGAATTTTTATTGTTTTACACTTAATATCCACTTATATTGGGTGTATTTATATTTTTCACACATATTTTTTAGATTGATTTGTCCTTAATTTAAGGATACCTTCTTTATAAGGGATTTCATCACATTTGACATTTCTATTGAGGGTTCATTGTTGTTATGCACCAATTCACTATTATATGGTGTATATATAGTCCTTTGGAGTGTTATATCATGAATCCTTTTATTCTCATGATATTATAAAGTTCTGAATAAATTTTATTCCTCAATTATTGTATTCAAGTGTCTCTAATTTTGGTAAAACTCCTTTAACCAAAATATCATTTTAAATGTTTTAATTATTTGTTCTTATTAATATCCATGTTTTCAAAATGGTTTTAAGGATTTATTTATATGGATATTAATGGTTTAAAATTTTAATCTTCATGGTGGTATGGGACACTTTGATTCAAAAATCTCTTTATTAAATGTTTTAAATGGTTTTGGAAATGGTTTCTTTTTGAATGGATTCATTATTTCTAAATACTAAAATGTTATATTGTGATTGAAATGTGGAAATCTTATGTTTCCTTTATGCATGTCTTATGTGACACATTTATGTTATGGTTCTTGGGCATTGTTATGAAAACGGGTGGTTCCGTGATAAACTAAGGGCGGGTGAGCCCGATATACCTCTCCAATGCATTGGGTAACACGAAGGAGTGAAACGTTAATGTTTCTCCGAAGAGATTTAGGGAATATACTGTGATGGGTATTCCAAACGTAACCAAGAGGGTTACTCCCTATGTAAGAATGTTATGAATGCCTCAAGTTACCTTTATGTCTTATGTTTTCTATGATGTATTCATGATTTGATATGCCTATGTTTTATGTGTAAAGTGTGATTTCATTCTAATGTATATATGAACTCATGTTTCCTTTCCATATTTTTATAACTCTTACTGAGCTTTTTATTCCCTTCCCAATTTTTTGAAATGTTTTACACAGGTCAAGGGAAGGGTACATGATGTGATGATAGTGTCAAGGATGTGTCAAGAAAGAATCCATGTTTTATTTTAAATATGTTTCCGTAGATGGGAATAATGAATACTGTCTTTTATGTAACCACTTTGTTTAAATGTGGAATGTAATGCAAGTTTCATGATCTAATTCCCTAAAACTTTAAACCTGAAAAGATCCCCAATGTGAATTATTCATTTAATTCAATATTAAGTAATGTTTAAGGTTGGGGCCTTATAGTTGGTATTGCTTACCCTCCTTCCAAAAGAGATGAATATGCATGGGGTATGCCACAAGATTTCCATGTTTAGCTTCTTGAGGATGGATGGGTATACACATCTGCTATAGGTATCAAACACATGATGGGTAGTTCATCTACTCATAGTGTTGAGACCCTTGTGTTTGGTAGCTTGGAATGATTTCTAAGAATACCTGGACTATGAAAAGAGGTAATGTTCTTAAATAAATTAATGAATAATAGTTTAAACCTTGGGGGTTGGAGCTTGCTGGGATAAAATGTTGAGGTTGTGTTTCTGAGAAGCTGTGGAATTAGTTTGGTTATTCCTAGATGGAATAGTTTTTTGGTTGGAATGGTAATGAGATGCAATGTGGAAAATTAAAATTGGTAATTAATGTTTAATGAATTAATTAACATGAAGTGAAACTGATAGAAAGTGATAAAGTAAGTTAATATATCTCTTTAAATGGTTATGTGGATATAGGATTTCTAGTCATAGCTATGAATACTGGGAGTTTGAGGGATGTTAGCTACAATTTAGTATAATATTAGGTTATTCCCATATTTTTGTTGTGTGCTATATTATATTTTGTACTTTTTGTGTATCTATACGCAAACCCCCGTGTCAGTTAGGGAAACTGAGACCCCTGGGATTCTGAGCCCTATGAGTTATCTTCCCCAAGATCCCAGGGGGAGGATGGATGGTTGACTACCCCCTTTAGCCCCACTCTTCTCTCTTGGAAGTTACTTGTGTTGGTATACACAATGGTTTTTCCCTATATATGTGTGTAGAGGGCCGTAATGTCTTGTGTTTATTCACACACATATATTCTTAATATAGTTTCCTAGGGAGTACTATAGGTGTAACATGTATAGGTTGTGATGGATTGTGGATCCTTACTTTTAGTATGGGCTGTAGTAGATTGAGGTATAATACCCAATGTATGATACATGTTAAGAGAGTTGTGGTGGATCTCAGAAACTACCTAGTTAGTTTTGTTATGTGGACGTGGAGGTGTGATGCATGAGATGTATGTTGACACATGAGATGCATGTTGTGGTGCTTCACACAGGTGTATATGCGAAATACTTTTTCGAGAGGGATGATCAGGACGTGCGACATTGGGGAATTGCGGCAAACCGATGGGGAAGTGGTAGCAATGTACCTTTGATATTATTTCTTATATTATATTCTCATTTATCTAATACATGGTGAGAGTAACCATGGTGACGTTGGGAAATTATTATACATGTTTATGTGATGAGTTGTTTTCAATTGTCCTTTGCGGTGCTTCAGCAAGATTTCTTTACTTTTTCAAGAGAGGATCCACAGAGGATCTTAATTAGTATACAGTTATACTCACCCTATGTTATATAATTTTTTTTCTAGTCAGTTGGGAATGTTGGAGATCATAATGGTTATAACTAGCTTGGGGTTTTTTCATATCATTTTATGAATCATGGTCACTACAGTTTTACTTTCCTTGGGTACATGTAATTTTCCCATTCATTTGTAGTAGTTTTTCATGACGTTAAATATGTGTACTTGGGGTTTCTTTTATATTGGAGTATGAGAAAGAGTTGGTTGGTGTCTATCTTATCTCTCTTTTCTGCATGTATTCTCTTAGAGGGTAATGCCTCCCATTTTTGGGTTAGTTATACCCTCAGTGATAGTCATCAACATGAGGCCTACTGGAGGTGAGACTTGGGGTGGGGGTCATTATATATCCTCTCATATTTCTAGAATAGAAGGGGTACACATTCTAGGGAGGGGGTCATGACATCTGCTCAGGGTAGTCTATTACAACTATAGGTCTACAGATCAGACTATTTTCATCATTTATAGTCGATACAAATGGATCATAGTGTTGGATCATTGACTATATCAAGTACTATTCTAGTATCCTCTACAGTCATATCATCTTTATTCAATACAACTTATTTTGTCTCCTTTATCTCTTTATCTACTATGGATAGTTTCATGATGTAAATTTAGTACTACTATGATGTGATTACACTAGACACATCGTTTGGAGTGAAGTCAAAGAGAATTACCCAATATAGGGAATTCCCCTTGAGGTAGTCCGTTATCCCATCATATGGGGACTCTTCATCCCTGATATAATGGGATTAGATTTCATGCTTGGGATGGACTAGTTGGTTCTCTATCTCACCTATATTGACAGCTATCACCACTGTGTATCATTTACATTAGAAAATGTAGGTCATTATCTTCACAAGTCTTAGATAATATCCTTGATTGTAAATCTAGGCTAGAATATCATGGGATAGGTGGAGTGACTTACTAGATTTCTAGTCTCTCTATAGAGAATCAAGGAATACATGTTGTATAATTTCTTATAGTAGTAAATCAATTAATGAAAATATTCACCAACAAGTTTCTAGATATCCTCCAATGATACCGGTAGAGATTACAATTACTCTTGTTCTAAGTGTATCTCATGTGTACATTAAACTATTCAGGATGACACCTACTAAGATCTAATACCTTATGAAATAGATGGAAGACCTAGAGTCTAATGTTTTTATTTGATCCTGCACTTATTCTTTGTATTCTCCGATTTTTTTCTAATATGGAAGATATTACCCTTCATTTATTCATAGATTACCAATGGTTAAACTAGCGTATAGTTAAGAAACAGTACCATTAACTTGAATAGATGATCTCTTTAACCAAATCTGAGTTGATAGGGTATTCTAGAAGGTCGACCTAAGATAGGTTTGTCATCATGTGAGATTGTGTCATTCATATATACCATATGTGGATTCAAAATTCATTATGGTCTATATGAGTTTCTCATTATGATGTTCAATATTATGAATGCTCCCTCAATTTTCGTGCCTCTGATGAATAGGGTTTTCCACCCATATCTAGATTTCCTTTTCATGGTTTTCATAGATGGATTTTTTTTATATTCTCATACTTATACCAACCATTCTAAACAACTTAATATCTTTTTTATACACTGAGATAGCATCATCTATATGATATGTTTTCTATGTTCCAATTCTGGATTGAAAAAATTTACTTCTTAGGTCATATTATCTCAGAATATGATGTATATATTGACCTAGAGAAGGTGAGTGTTGTGGTTTCTTAGAAGAATCCTAAGAACATGTCTGATATAAAAATTTTCCTAGGGAAGGATTGATATTATAAGAATTTCATATAGTAATTATCAAGCCTTGTTGCACCTCTTAATATTTTGACCAATAATGGTGCGGTGTTATTATAGTTAGAAGCATGCAAGAAATCATTTCTTGAGATAAAATTATGGATTACTTCTATATGAATTCTAATTATTTTAGATCTTGGAAGAGGCTACATGGTTTTATTTGATGCATCAGTAATCAAATGTTGTGTAATGATGATGCAAGAAGATAGAGTCAATGTATGTGGGTCTAAACATTTAAGACCTCATGAGAATAACTACTTAACACATGCCCTTGAACTAGTAGAAGTTTTCCATACCTTATTTTGCTGGAGAGGCTATCTATTGGGTGAGTAATTTGGGGTGTAAACGGGCCAAAATAGTCTCAAATATATCTTAACATAGTGGGAATTGAATCTATGATAGTGAATAGGGTTCCAATACATTCAATCTATTGATTTTGATCTTACCTATATGCTTGGAAATGGAAATGTAGTAATGGATGTGCTGAGTTGGAAACACTACTACAAAATAGGCCTTTAACAACACTGGTATTTATAAACCTTAGAAAAAACACTAATAAATAGAATATTTATCAGTATAAAAGAAAGTGGTGATAAATTTAACCTCTTATCAGTGCTTTTTTATCACAGATTAAGGGAACCGTTATCAGTGCTTTATTTTTAGTGTTGATAAAGGGTATCCATTATGAGCACTTTATTATTAGCATTGATAAGGGGTAGCCTTTATCAATACTTTATTTTCAGCACTGATAAATATTTATTTCATCAGTGCATTTTTAGCGCTGATAAAGTTTTGAATAAATACAATTCATAAGTAAATAAATAAATAATAATAAATGTGTTTATTAAAAAAATATTACAAATTTTATAAATTAAATATTATTGGTAAAAATTAATAGATTGAATATACATTATTAAATACTAATCATTTTATTAATTATATAATTATGTCAATTTGTGTAATTAAATTGTATATATTAAATATATATATATATATTAATGTATATAAATATGATTTATATATTACAAAATATTTATGCACGTTACATTAAATATTTATTGAATAATGGATTATAATTAAAAATTAATACAAATTAAAAATATTGACTAATTGCAAATTACTCAACGTAAAATTAAATTTTGCTTTATTTTTCAGTTTTATATAGATCAAATATGTGTTATATTTATTTCACATATTCATAATTAATTCATTTTTATATATTAAAATTCACACACAAAAAACAAATACATTATTTCATTATTGTTAAAGTGTATTAATTCTTAACTTATTCAATTTCAATCTCTTTTAACATATATGCATGGACTTAAAATAAAATATTCATTAATAATGTTAAAAAAAATATTTATATATAAATATATTTATAAATGTACATTTAATATATTTATAAATTTATAAATTTACAATTATAAGGAAATAAATATTTTTTTAAAGAATTGATATAATTTTAAATAAATAAATTAATATATTTAAATAATTATTAAATTTATAATAAATTTACTTAAAAAATGAATATATTTACTATATTTATATTAATATATATATATATAATATATATGTGTAAAATTCTATAAATATATATAATTATATAAATATTATTTTTTATAAATATTTGTATAATTATAAATAATTAATTTTAAAATTATAATAAATATATTTAAAATTTGATATATGAACAATATTTATATTTATATATATTTATTAAGTATATAAATATATATTTAAAATTTTTATTTATAAATATAATTATAAATCATTTATCAGTGCTTCGGTAATAAGCACTAATAAAATGATATTTCTTAGTGCTTTTTAGCGCTGATAAATACAAGCTTTATCAGTGCTGAATAGAGAACATATAAAGATGATTTTATTAGCACTATAACTCTAGAGTTGATAAGTACATATCTTCATCAGCACTAAATAAGTTCTCATAATGAGCCCTTTTATAAGCTCTTAAGTAATAAACGCTGATAAAAGGGCTCTTTATCATCGGTTATTTGTAAACGCTAATAAAAGTGTCCCATTCTATTTTAAAAACCCTAAGCATTTGAGAACCAATTTTGATATAGAATGTTTTCACAGAAGCCACCAATTTTCAGCACTTCTCTTTAGTGAATCAAAGTTCGAATCACACCACTCGACTGCCTCTAGTTGCTCCAAAATTTCATCTGACATCTGATGTTCAATTGTATTTAGGGTTTCTAAAGAGGGTCTTGGACATTCTTCAACCTAGTGAGAAAGGACATCCAATTTTCTTTTTTTATTGTTGGTTTCATTTTTTATTTATTCTTTTAGGATTTTTTTATGATATATTTTTCCTGATTTTTTTGTGATCCATTTTTTAGGGAATGATTTGTAGTCCGTTGTTTGTATTGACTACCAATGTATGATCCATTATTTATTTATATCTAACATCAAACCATGGATTTAATAATTTTTGTTTCACTGCTATTTTAAATATCTTCTTACTAAATGATAATTTCATATATTTAATTAGTTATGTAGAAATTTTCATCTATATTCTATTTTAAAAATTGGTTATAACCGTGAGAGCATCACACAACAGGACAATGAAAATATAGGTAAATATCTGGCATGGGGACATGAACCCATGACCATGCCCCAAAACCCTTCACAATCTTACCACCCGAACTGAACATGGGGGGGAAACTTTTCATGTAAACATTTATTTATTAACTACCGATTTTAGGAACATTGGTGGTTACCTAATGATTATATATATTCTGATACATTTTAAGGACTCCTCGGTGGACATGCATATTTCGATGCTATTTTTCAGGAACAAAGTTAGTTGAGTGAGGTATGTTCCTCAATTTTTTATTTGTATTATAGGATCTAGTACCTCTTAGAAATCACTATGATTTTTATTTTTTTATGGAGAATATTCAAAGGGTCCATCTCTAGTTAAGAACATTAGGTTTTATCACATCATGCCTTCCCTTTTTTAATCATTATGGTTCCTTAATAGTTCTTGTTATGTTTGAATATGATATTTTTATCTATTTGATATTTCATAGATACTATAAGTGATTTTTTATACTGTCGTGACATGTATGTGTGTATATATAGCTATTGCATCATTTATTTCCATAGTTTTTTGTAAAAAAATTATTTCTATATCGAGTAATGATGATTTTGGGACATCATGTCCATTGACCCCCAGGGTCATAAAATAATTTTGTTTGAACTCTTGTAATAATTTTCTCTATTTTGGGGGGGGGGGGATACCACCTCTCATTTTTGGGTTTTCACCCAAATATTAAACCAATCTTCAGTCACTTTGATGTGTGTCATAGTTTATAAGATGATATGACATGGGGTTGTTTGGGTAATTTAGGCTTGGTTCATTACACTATCCATCATCTAGTTTACATCTATAATGTTTAGTGATAATATCATCTATTATCTTCTGTTATCCACCTCTTATTTTTCAAATTACAACAACCCTTAATGTTGGATTTTGAATATGTAGGTGGTCATATATTCTACAAGAAATGATCCATATTTCCTTTATTAGGATTTTCTATAACTTTCACTTTTTATAATGAATATATTTTGGGTATTTATATATATTTTGTATAAAATTAATCTTTTATGAACCCAATAAGATGGATATGAACTGAAAATGAATGTACTCTAATCATTTGAAAAAATTAATATGAATATATAGGTAAATATTTCATTGTGTTTGGAAGATAGCATGCATATAACCCTTCTAAAATCCTATGTCTATGTTTATGATGTTTTTATTGAAGAAAAATTAATCTAGAAGATTTGGAAGAACATTTGATTTGTCATTGAATCTATCAAAGATATAAATATTGGACTAAATATGGGGAAAATGAATGTCTATATCGATTGGGATGATACTATAATTTATGAATCATTTGATATGAATACCTTTGTAGAAGATGATGGAGATTTCATAGAAGAAATGAAAATCAAAATTGAAGATGACATTTATTCTTGTCCAAAGTTTTTTGAGGAGTTAAATAGTTGTTCTAAGAAACCATTGTATACTGGTTGTAATAAATACACAACATTGTCAGCTATATTGAAGTTATATAATTTGAAAGATGGTAGTGGATTGAGTGACACTTGCTTTACAGAACTACTTGGACTTCTAAAAGATATGCTACCAGATAAAAATGAACTATCTGGATAATCATATGATGCTAAAAGAATGTTATTATCAACGGGAATGATATCTAAAATTAAATATAATTTTCCAAATGATTTCATATTATTTATCTATGACCATGAATCAATCATAAAATTCCTTAAGTGTGATGTAGATCGATCTAAGAAAAATGAATCAAGTCCTCCAAAAGTTGTATGGTACTTTCCTATCATTTAATGGTTTAGAAGACTATATGGTTGTCAAGAAAGTATACGATGATTAACATGGCATACAGATACAAGAATTATATATCTGAACCTACGTCATCCAATAGATTCTCCACAGTGGAATGAAATTGATTATGTGTTTTCAGAATTTACATATGAGTTGAGATACATTCGTCTTGCATTATATACATATGGAATAAATACTTTTGTTGTACAATGTATTACTCAATTTACATGTCCTATCATGTTGGTAAATTATATCTTTCCTTTATGGTTATGTATGAAGATCAAATACATTATGTCGTCTCTGCATATATCTAGACCAAAGAAACATAGTAATGATTTTGATGTCTATTTAGCTCCCTTGATTGAAGATCTAAAATTTATGTGTGATATAGGTGTTATATTTTAGGATTCTCATAGAAGGGAATAATTCACATTGATTTCCATGTTTAATATAATAATAAATGACTTTACAACGTATGGAAATTTATCGTACTATAGAATTAGAGGAATTTTGGGGTGTCCCATTTATGAAAAACGTACATACTCAGTTCAATTGAAACATTCCCTGAAGACTGTGTTTTCAGGACATCAATTATTTTTACCTTGATGGCATAAATACTGATCTTGAATAATAGAATTAAATTGGAATATCGAACAAGGTACAACACCATCTCTAGCAACGAGCGATCTAAATCATAAATGAGTAAAAAATATTGAATCTATTTTTGGTAAACCAGTTTTGAAAAACCTTAAAATATTAGGTTGGAAGAAGACATCAATATTATTTGAATTACAATATTGTAATATTTTTTATTTCAAACATTTTCTTGATGTCACGCATGTAGAAAAAATGTATTTTACAGTGTTATTGGAAAATTACTAAATGTTCCTAAAAAAGTGAAATAATGCATCAAGGCTAGGTTAGACATGATTTAAATGGGGATAAGGGAAGAGTGGCACTGGTGAAGGGTGAAAGGAATAATTTTATTCCTCCAAAAGCATAAAATCTATTTAGAAAGGAAATTTTATATTTTTCCTATTACTAACTTGTGAAGAAGATCTACATGGGTTTTCATCATATATCAAGAATTCCATGTTAATGACTAATTTGAAGTTACAAGGACAATAATCCCAAAACATTCTTGTTTTTATTAAAGAATCAATGCCTATTTATTTTTAATGAATTTGGCCTCAAAATGTATGACATATATTAACCAGAATCTGTTCTTTTTCAAATCCATTTGCAGTAATGTTTTAGACCTGACAATGTTTCTCAACAAGAATAAAGATAATGAAGTCATAATATGTGAATTAGATATGTTCTTCCACCATTATTCTTTGATATAATGGTTGACCTTATTGTTCACTTGGTAAGGTAGGTTAAATTATGTTGTGCTGTCAATTATAGATAGATTTACACCATTGAATGGTATATGATGATTTTGAATGGGTTTGTCAAGAATCAAATTTGGAATGAAGGTTGTATTGAGAAATTATATATTTTTTAATAAACTATTGAAGTATGTACTGACTACCTATCATATTTTGAAAGATTTGGTCTCCCAATGTATCATCACTCTGAATATCTTATGGACGAAAGGATTTATAGAAGATATGTTCATACAATTACCTTGACAGAATGATAGAAATAACATATTTATATATTATATAATAGTGAATATTTTGATCCATACATTGAATCCCATAAATGAATTATTAGATATTTGAATCGATCAAGTACTTAAAGATGGATATCAAATACATATAATCAACATTTTATAGGTTGGTTTAGGGATCAAATTGATAAAGAGTTATCCAATAATCCTAATTCAATTTTCGAATTACTTCTATGGATAGCCAGAGGAATGAATTAAAATTTTATATGTTACACCAGTTTTGTAATAAATGGTTATAAATATTATATAAAAGAACACAGTTACTTCAGTACGATGAAAAACAGTGGGGTTTCTCTTGTGGGTGAAGTGATTCACATATCTGGTTCCAATGATAGTAATTAAATTTATTAAAATATGTCAAATTTTTTCATTATTGAATAGATAAATGATTTAGAATACACAACATTTCAAGTGTCACTTTTCTATTAAAATTCGGTTGACAATATCAATGGAGTGAAATTTGATTGAATGGGATTTGTGAAGGTGAATTTTGTATAAGAGAAGATAAATAAGATTCATTCATAATTGAATCACAAGAATTGCAAGTATTTTATGTCTCTGATCCAAAAAACAAGAATTGGTTTATTGTCTTTCTGGTGACTAAAATCAATATTGAGTGAGATGAAAATTCAATTTAGGTTGACCCTTTTAGTGGGAAATAAAAATCATTTCATGTCAGTCCCAACGTAGAAAATGTCTTTTACATTATAGGGGACCACAAAGAGTAGGTTTGTATTCATGAAATACAAAACAAATCCTTCAAACCGTAAAAAATGATAGATATTACACTTATAAGGTAAAACTATTTTTTAATATATTATGTTTTTTTATCATAATATTATATGATCCCTACTACATTAAAATAAACTAAATTAAAATGTTTGACTATACATGCAGAAAATGTCTTCTACACATGATGATGTTACCAATCCCTTAGAATAGAAAACTATAGTAACGAAAATTATTTGGGTAGATGCAAGGTAATGTTATGATATACATTTTTTATTTTACAAAAAAAATTATATAATGGTATTTTGATTTAATTTTACTTTTTCCATTTAGGGTTCATTAATTTTAGAAGACTTTTTCCCATATGTACTTCCTTTTTAAGAAACAAAATGTCATTTTATCTACTCAATCATGGAGGCAATATTAATGTTTCCACAGTAAAATCATTTTCCATATAATTAATTTATTATTTCAAATTTATGTTTAATTTATTTTTTTATCATTACTCACATAATAATTATTTTCTTATATGGGTAGACTCTTTTGTTTGAGTTGGGGTCCTCTGTCTAGCTTT
The DNA here is from genome assembly GCA_963277665.1 of Viscum album. Lineage (NCBI taxonomy): Eukaryota > Viridiplantae > Streptophyta > Magnoliopsida > Santalales > Viscaceae > Viscum > Viscum album. Next base: position 1,143,685,273 of record OY728157.1, on the reverse strand, counting down.
GATGATTATTATCCATTAAATTTTTTCACCATTGAAGTACTGCGTTTATCAGTTTCATTCAAGTTACCTCCATTGTCTTTTTAAGAAGAGAAATGACACTTCTTGTACTCTATCATAGAGGTAACCTTGATGTTTTCATAGTAAAATCATTGTCTATATAATTAATTTAATATTAAATATGTATATGCAATTTATCTATTTTTTGTATTAATGATTTAATAAATGTTTTCTTTATACATGTGGATTCTTTTGTTTGAGTTGTGGTGATTTTTCAATCATTCATATCTTCCTACACCAAAACGTCCACAGACTCTTTCACCCACAAAACCATTCACTTTTCTAGTGTTGATATTTATCACTTTCCATGAAGTTCCCTCCAGTTATAAATCACAGAAGTAATCATGATATTTGATTAATAAAATAATTTTCTATATAATTAAATTATTATTTCATATTTATGTTTAATTTATTTATTTTTATTATTACTTATAATAATTGTTCTATTGTATAGGTGTATCGTTTTTTTCGAGTTGAGGTTATTTGTTTGAAACTAATCATTCATTATTGGAAGTTCGACAAAGAAAGCAAATGGAAATCATAGTAACACTGACCGTTATGATTGTTTTTTATTGTATGTAATAATTTTAATTCATGTAATTTTTTAAACCAATGTTTGAAATGTCTATAATATAGTGTTTTTTCTAGTATTTGTGTTGTAAATTTCATTTCATTTAAATTCTGTTTTGGCAGATGTTTTTTTATATTTGGTGTGTTTATGGTGTGTTTCTAGTTCTGTAGTGTAATATTACATCACATTACAGTGGTGAAACAATGTTATATAATATCATACTACTGTATATACCTTTATCAACCCTTTTAAAATTGCTGATAAAGGATTCCGTTAGTGGTGCTAAATAAAAGCATTGATAAATGAGAATTTTATCAATCCTTTTTAAAGAATTGATATTGGTTCGATTTATCTTCTCTTTATTTAGCAAGGATAAATGACCCATTTATTAGTGATTTTATAGGGATAATAAAATTCATAGGATTTTAATGTCTGTAACACCCCAAGATTTCATAGTATGTTATTTCTTCAAAGTAATTCAATTACTTGCACTACACGCAACATCAAGTTCAATTGAACCACGACTTACCAAACTAGCCATTCAAAAGCGGTTATGAATAGTATTAACTGAATATTGAAATTTATATAATCCTTATAATTTTATAATCCATATTATGAGTTTCTTGTACATAATTTAAGAACAAATTCATTTTTTCAGATAAAATATGTAGTTTTAAAAAAATGAAAATTTACCACCTTTTAATGATGATCCTATTTTTAATACAATATTTGAAACTTTTATACATCCAATTTTACAAAAAAAATCTTCTTTAGAATTGAGACATAAAAATTTATTTTCAATAATGTTTTTTTATTTTTCTGATAGCTTTCATATTTGGGTGAATAGTGAAAAATTCTATATTTTAACTGAAAAGAACTTTTTTAGTCAAAATAATTTATAGTGTTGAATTATTAATTTTAATGGCTTGGAAGTATACTTAGATTATATTTTTACCATTTAACCCAATGTTGGTCATTGGAAAAAATTTTACATTTCAACTGGACATAAACAAGTGTCAATTTTTTTATAGTTATTATTTCTTAAAAACATGATTTTTGTTTTGACAATGAGAATTAATTTTGCCTTCATTTCTGCCACTTTTGTGTTTTGAATTTAGAAAACTGGATTCTAAATTTGGAATCAGGATATCCAAATTCTTTAAATAGGTAAATTTTTTTAGACATATTGAATATTTACTTCCATAAATATTTTATTTACCATGGTTAAAGGGTAAATCCGTTAAATAAGGGTAAAGAAATAATATTATAATAATACTAAATTACCCTAACACATGTCCTAACACTATTGAATGATAACTGTCCAACCATGGTCATCCATGTGTCGAATTTGGGACTCCATGGAGCCACTTGTAAGTGAAAATTCACTTTATAATAATTAAGTTAAGATAAATACAAAAAATGACATAAGCATATATCTTTTGGTAAATCAATTTTTACATGGAGTAATATATGTTATCTCTTCATATATAAATATTAATTAGAAAGATAAAAATATTTACAACATAATGGTATTTTATTTATAATTTTTAGACATTGAATAACTAATGTTATTTATGACACAATGATGATGAAGTATTTTCATTATTAATGAAAGAATCAAATAAATTGTATTTTAAATTTTAAAATATATATAATTTGAAAGTTTTGATGCCATACAAGAATTTTCTTGGATAATATGACATGTTAGTATTGATAAAATGAGTTTAGTTATAAATAATAACATATTTAGGACTTTAAAAAAATTAATTACCAAATAGTGTCAATATTGACAAAAAAGAGTTTTTAAAACAAATATTATATTATTTGATATTATATTCCTAAAAATCTAATGTTTGGCCAGGATACATATATAATGATATGTGTATCACTAATGAAACAAATGGGGTTCTCTTGGATGATTATTGTAATTTTATTGACCATATAATATAAAAACACAAACAGACATGGTAAATGTTAAACTAATTTACTAAGAGTTAAAACTAAAATATAAGGATAATATAATGACCCAAACCTATCTAAAACCCATTGGTTGAGTGTATTTCGACCCATCCCCACCATATACTCGAAATAAGTCACTTTATAGCCATTATAAACCAAATTTTTATTTATTATAAAATAATATTTCTAGCTTTTCCTAAGGTGCCCTTCACCCCTCTTATAAAAGGGAACCAACTTATCACTAATTCACACCTTCAAAACCATTTGTCTTAGCCAAAAACTATCCAAATATTCTCTAAAAATTCATAAATTCAACCTAGAGGCCTTAGGTTAATCCGAAATCCATCCTATGTAGCCCTTTTGATCAAATCAAAAGGAAGAACCTGAAGAAGAGGTAATGATTTCACCACCCTCTTTCAAGTTCCTTTCTTCTTCCACTTCTTTTTTATCTATCATTTCCATTATAATATAATAAATCCAGTATATTCTATATAAATTTATGTTATTATAAATATGGTACAACCGTATTCTGTATTTTATCCATCCTTTGAATGACATGTCACTATACGTGTGTACGTACGGCTTACCATCTCCAGGTCGTGGTGTAATTGTTATTCAAAACATTATTATTTTTATGGGTATGTTAATGATGTGTAATTGATGTAAATAATAAATATAACATGATTATTATTATTTATATATGATATACGATCCAATTAATTTTTTCAATATCAAAAGATTGATATTGTCGCTCATGCGTACGTACGGACTACCGTCTCCATGAACGTGATGAGATTCATTCCCTATCGTATCCATTCAAGACTAATTCTTATTTGATGATTAAAAATATTGTTTAAGGAAATTATATCATTCTATATATGAATAAGATACAACCTATCCATAACAAACACAGCTTATGTAACAAAACATATAAATGAAAATGAGTAAGTTAACACCATAAGTGACGATAATATGAAAATATTATTAACAATGCATTATTAGAAGATCATATATTATAACATAACTATGTATATGGTTATTTTATAATTTATTAACAATTTTTTAACTATTATTCAGGAGGTTAACATACCATCGACTAAGGAAAATTACAAGGTAAGGGTTAATTTCACAATCTCATTATTATCTAAGGTTGTTTTTATGTAAGTATCAACTGGGACATATTTATTATCCATGTCCATGTTTCATAAAAGAGTATTCAAAGAGATTATTATTAAGGGAATTTTTCTACTAAAACATAATTTTAAATGTTTTAAATATTTATTCTTCTAAATCATTCTCATTAATGTCCATGTTTTCAAAATGGTTTTTAAGGAATTATTTATATGGACATGAATGTTTTTAAAATGATAATTCCTTTGAAAAGTATCAAAGTGGTATGGGAAACTTTTATTCAAAAATCTCTTTAAATGTCTTCCTTTATAAATTGTGTGACTTTTTAATGTTTGTATGAAAAAGAGATATTTATCTCAAAGAGTTTTACAAATCATTTTCTTTTTTTTCAACATCCTTTGATGGATTTTAAACTTGTTTGAAGTTGATTAGTTATTATACAAATCTTCTATATTGTATTGAAGGTTTTGTGATATATTTGAATATGGATGTGTTATTTTTATACCAGTCATGATTTATGGATAAAGTATTGACATTTATTATTCTAGTTTTAATACTAATGTGTAGGTTATGTTTATACATTTTCATATGAGGAAAGCATTGGACATAGTAAGTGATGGGTGGAGCCCGCTATAGCTCCTCGATGCACCGGTAGGTCTCATTAGACAAACTAGTGTCTTGGAACAAGGCCTTGACAAAATATTATTTGAAGTCTTGGCACAAGGCTTTGACTATGTGGTTATTATAGTTTAGAATTATGCATTCCATCATTATGAAAGTGGCTATTTGATATTTCATGTAATTATTCGACTAGTAGAATATCCATGTGAGTAAGTAAATGGAATTATTTTGATTTATATTTTCCATATTATGATGAAGTTTATGTTTAAAAGGATTTATTTTAGTTTAATAAATTGACTTAAATGTTTATTCTTGATTATAAAATATTCTACTATATTTTTATCCTTACCGATCATTTGAGCTCACCCCTTTCAATGTTTTATTTTTTCAAGGATGTGATGAAGTATAATATGACTGACCTGTAGGGAGAGTGTACAGAATCTCAGTGTTTTCTATGGAAACAATGTTGTTGTAGTTTTCAATTTTATGATGCAATGTAAACCATATGATTGTATCTAGTGTTTCCAAGGCTACTAAACTAATTGGTCGTTTGATATTTGATCCCTTGTGATCATGCCAATGATACATAATAATGCACCAACTCTGGGTAACTGGGGTCGGGGCATTACAGTTCATATCAAAAGAAGTTTAGTACAAACCTTGGAAGCTAAATTTAGATAAACTCTGATTAAAACACATATCCATAAAATAGACTTTGATGATTAGTATAGAAGAACATTCTAAAATTTTGGTATTTTAGAGATTTTGTGAGTTTTCCAAGAAATACATCCCTGTCTTGATACGAGTAGGTAGAGGCGGCTCGGGAACAGATATACCTAGGGGTAAAACCCGAAAACACCACATTGAGCTAGACTCAAACGGGAACTGGTGCACGACAACAGGCCTTGCTGCACTCTTGGTTACGATACTCCCGGGGGATATGCTGAGGATAATTCTCATTTTATTTACAAACCATTATGAAGGGTTTACAAGTATATACTTCCTCAAAGAAGTAATTTTTATGATTATGGATTATATCCATAAACTATTTAATTTAGGTTAAGTGTTTTAAATGTTTGGGATTAGGTATTTTGATTCATAAACTAATATAGTGTATGACATTGTTTAAAAATGGCACCCAGTAGAAGGAATGAGAACTCCAATAATACGCTTGATACAAAGAGTAATAAGGATCATATCTTTCATGGAATTATGACAGAATTTAGAAGGGAAATAGTCTCCCATGTATTAACATCATATGAAGAAATTGTATCATGTTTTTATAAGATATGTAAAGAATTATCAGAGTCCTATGGCTTTGAAGGGAAGCCAAAGAAGAAAAGGATGGTAGAGAGAAGGACAGATAAAGTTAAGAAGGTGAAGAAGGATTTTCCCATATATGATAATAGTGGAAAGAATCACCTTGGAAAATGCTTAAAGGGAATATGAGTATGTTATAAGTGTGGAGAAAAAGGACACCACTTTTGTGATTGTGAGGGTAAGAAAAAGTTTTCAAATGTACAATGATTCATATTCAAGGAGTGGGGATACTACACGAATCAATGTTCAAATCATCAGAGTATGCCCCGAATGGTGCTATTGGATAATAATAAAGTTATGATACTACCACATATGAAGAGGAATGAATAGTGTTATTATGATGTTATTAATGATTTATTTCATTTTAGTGTTGTATAAACGATTTACTGGTTATATGAATTATGGATATAAATAAGGATTGTACTGTCATACTATTTCATTGAGGATTTGAGATTATATGGTACTATGAAAAGTTACTCAATAGTAAGTCAATCTTTTTTTTGAAAATACATGGTTTAAGGAATGGTAATCCGTAATATGGTCTTGATACTGAGGTAGTAATTTTGGAATAACAGATGGTTTATTTGGATAAATTATATTGAATAATCTTGACTACCTTAGACCTGATTAATGGTTTGTTTATTTCATCATTGATGGAGTATTCAAAGTTTTTCGATATAAGGAATATATCTAGTATTCTATAAGGAATACAGGAGCATGAATGTATTCAATAAGTTTTTATGGTAATTCAGGGTGTTACCATATTTTAAAATAATACATGATGAAGTTATTCACATGTTATTACGTGGAAAAAAATATCATCATTATATTTACCTTCCTTATAAACATTGAATTGCGAGTTTGGACAAAGTAATTTGGATAAGTCTAATGGTTGGAATGAATTATATTTTACATTTGATACTATTGTTAAGGTTAAAGATTTTCTGATGATTATTTTTGGATTTTTATAAAAAGGACAACTCGGATGTCGGGCGATAACTCGTCACATCCGACAAAGCCACGAGACTTGAACCCGCAACTGAAGGGAGACAAGGGTGCATAACCTTTGACTGGCCTACATGATGTCCTGGTTTGTATAATGTAGTTTTTTTAATAGTCTGACAAATGAATTCTTAATTCATTTTTTTTATCCCTATACTATTAGGATAAATATAATATTTTTGAAATCTTTTGGAATGAAAGATGAACCTGTGGTAGGAATTAGTTGAAGGATGAAACTATACTGGTCAGGTATATATATTTGTTTTCTTATTATATTCTTAAACATTATGTAAGAAATCATAAAACCAAAAATTTTGTACCCTAATACAGTATGTTTAACTGCTGATATTTTAAATAATCATAGATTGATGGATTTGAGGCCTTCAATTTTACACATGATTGTGATTGATGACCTCAATCACTCCCTATAAATATTTACGTTTTTCCTCCAATTACGTGTCTCTAATCCCCACCAATTTTCTCCTTAAGAGGCTCGTGTTGTGAATCCAAAGGCCCACCTCTAATAGGCCAGGTGATGGTGAGTAGAACTAAGATGGAATATCACTTACATGGGAGGCATTATCCCATGTACTTGTACTCATACAAAAAATATCCAAACCTATAAAATGATGAAATATAAAAAACAAATGAACACCCATGCATGAATACATCTAAATATCATAACCAGAGTACGACATAAAGTAATAGAATGTATACAGAGACAAATTCAATCCCACCACAAAGAGTTTGTAACACAAGTCCAACCTAAATGTAAGTAATGGGACCTCAGTCATAAAGTCATAGGAACACACCTTAGTCTATTTGGTCTCACTAGGAACCATATGGTTCTTTAAATTCCTTGTACTCTATCAAAATGTTGATCAACAACACAAGACATGACACATGAGGGCATAACCCTTGTATGGGTGAGTATAATAATATTCTGTAGGAAACCCCCAAACTAAAAATCATACAACAAAGGAAAGAACTAACAACACTACAAAAGTATATGTCTATAGAACATAAACAAGAATACCCCTATATACTCCATAGAGACACATAGTCAAGAGTTAAGTCACAAACATACTATACTAGCCTAGTATTCCATCCCAAATATACCACAAATAACTCATCTGAGAGAACATGATTCTAAGTATAATAGTAGTAATTATTTTTTTCTGAGATGTTCTATTTGTACATCCTTGTGATAAGAAAACACATTCTGATAGTCTGAAAATAATATGATACAAAAAAGAGGATCTTACTTCAATCCAGGGGTAATACCAACAAATCAATATGGATTATCCCTCTAAGTAAAGGATTGACAGTCGCATAATATTGGTCTTGAATATACCATGAACTCCAGCTAGGACTCAAAGATGAATAGTGGATCCCACTTCAGGCCTCTCAAAGGGATTATAATGACTCTATCCTTGAAGTCATGTAGAGAGAAATATAGTCTAAAGAGTAGGATATGATTCTATAACAACCATTAAGGAAAGGATGAGTGGAATCAACCCTAATGATTTTTTTCAAGATATGAAGGATAGGAGATACAATCCATGTATAAAAGAGTACATGGAGTGTAGTAGTAGTCACATGTTGGGTCCCTATACACTGGACCATACCCAAGTAAAACGACATGTTTCATCAAGTAATTTATATATAGTATTACATAGCGCGTAGGCTCCTTATGTAGTCTACCTATGTGCTAGTATAAAACTTCATCCTTTGTAAGTCTTCATGTTCACCATTACATGACCTAGACCATGTACCTGGTCCTAGCTATGTCTGTGTGGGGAGTACATAGCTTGTTACAACCTCTGTACTCTCCTATGTGTCTGTTTACTTCACAAAGTGCATGTCGAGATATCGAAGAGAGATCACAAACTGTGTGAAAGGGGTCACACTCGATGTGATACTTAACTATCTCCCAAAACCATATACTACACAAGGGTCCCACACTATGAGTAGATCTTCCTTCCATGCTGTGTAGAATGAGATTTTATAGAACCCAATATTCTTCCTCCACACATCAAGGCTAAATATTTAACCTCCAATATATCATCCTCGTTGTTGGTAAATCAAATATCATGTCTCATACAACCCTTTTATTTATTAAACAATGCATTTATCCATAAGATATTCTCAAAAAATGGGTCAAATTTTCATAATTTATTGTCCACCTAAGAATGAGAACATCAGTTTCCTCCATCATCTAAATCATTATGTCTTCCTTAGCATACCTCCTTCTTATCATGTCAATCCTAGATCTAGTATTTGAGATTTTTGTTCTTAGAAATTGGTGTGTAATGATCATTTAATCAGAATTTGATGATTTTTAGTCTAATCAAATAATTACCATGAGAAACGATGAACTAGGGGTGAGAATCATAAGAAAATATTAGAGGAGAAAACCTCGATTAATGTTCATGTCAATATCAATCTATTGTCATTTGAACAGAAATAGAAATAAGTTAAGTCATAAAGATATTCTCTCATCAAAACCCCATAAACAAACCCATCATGGATAATAATTGAACCATAGATCAATATTTTCTTTTATTGAATCATGTTCAATTTAGAAATCAAGAACATGGAAGAAATAATTCAAAAAACATGTCCTACAATGATTTGGATAAAGTGATGATAAAGAACGGGGTTGCACCATAAGTTATTGGCATGATCCTTTAAATTTGAGGTGTGTTGATCGTTGATCCATGATATCGTCATCATTTTCAAGAAAGAATTATCCAAATGGCTCCTCAAACTCTCTAGGGTTTTTCTATTAACCCTAAAATTTTTACATAACAACATATTTAAATATTTTTAATCTTTGTGTCAAAAAAATTGAAACAGAATAATTTTATTAATTTTTTTTTTTAATTTTCACTCCCATGATGACTTCTCAATAAATAACCCAGATGAACTAATGATTTTTTCAACCTAGAGTAAACATCATTTTCTAAACTCAATGGTGTCCTCGAATTTCTGATACCAGTACCCATTTAGAAGTAATTCGATATTTCAAGTAAATTGTGAGTGTGTGATATTTAATATATTTCAAAAATCTATTCTATGCACAACGGGCCCTAAAATCACACATTATCTCCGCACCTATTCTCGAAAATTCTCCATATAATATCTAAAAAATAACACATTGAAATCCAATGCATTACATAGGTTCTTTCATACCATTATCATCTAAACATGGAGTCAAGGGTCGATTATCTCATTGGATTCCTCTTAATAGGTGCTTTAGTCCTTTGACTCAGTTCTTAAATTGTCATTCTCTCAAGGTTTCTATTTTGGTACAAACTCATATGACCATATTTTTAAGTAATTGATCTATTCCTTTATTTTCTTCTGATCCAGGAAAAAATAATGGCTAATACTAGACGAGTAGAGTTCTTTATGGAATAATGTAGGTGGTTTATGAGTTTTCCCTAAAAGTATCATCATTTGTTAATTTTTTTTGAGGAGCATATGTTGATTTAAGTAGGAGGTTCTTCATAAAATCCATGTTCCCTAATTATAATAATTTTGATTTTATTCTAGATCCACAATCATAAATTATCTCCATGAAATTTTAAGTTGTAACCCCAATTTCATTCAACCGAATTAGGGTGCTTCCTTAGTTATTCTTTGTTAACCCATGTTGGGATTATCTGTGGAACCATTTGGGGGCACTAAACTTGACCTTGACAACATAATCATTTTAAATTAATTAATTATTTTTTAAATAGAAATTATATTAAAGATATCATTTTTCCTTGAATTTTATAAATAATTGAGTTGGTTTCATGTCCCTATATTCCTTGTTCTTCTTAAAAATGGAAATGGAATGAACCCTCTATATGATTATAAATGGAAATGGGAATTGGTTTCATCTCCTGATTTACCTTGTTATTCTTAATAAAAGGGAATGGAAAGAAACCAATAAATTATTATAATCAATTGATTCAGTTTCATTTTCAATCTATTCATTTAATTTTAAATGAATGGAAAATGCATGATACAAATAATTTCTATTATAATTTAATTGATTATGGGTAGCATGTCTTTATCCCAACCTGTCATGTTTATTGAATGGTAAAGGATTGAAAATATTAAATTTTAAAAAGGAATGATTTTTAAATAGACTAAATTGAATAATTAATTATATATAAATTTCATATTGCATATGGACAATTTTGTCTTTATATGAGTGGTCAAAATTTACCCAACGATGGATTCATGAGAGAATGCCTTGAGCACTCACATGAGATAATTTTAATTCAATGAGACGGTTGCAAAAGTAGATACCCACCATGAAACATGGTCCCTAACTATTATCCTATTCCTGATATGATTTCATAGGATCTCTTAACTACCCCTCTAGATATTAGGTTTCCTTCAATACAATCGTTTGATCTAGCTTGATGTCTTCAGACATGCTACGAGATAGACTGTCCCCATTGGGCCCAATCATTATTAGCCTAATATTACTATAGATGTTCTTCCTACAATCAATAAGAATTGATTATAGTGAAATTTCTTGTTTGTTTCCTCTGGTATTACATTAAAACCCCTTTTTATTTCCAAAATGCTTGAGTTATCAGTAGGAGTTGGCTGACCCATGTTGTCAAGGATGTCGCGGTTTCACCATGGATCATACTTTATTATTATCATGGCCTATTTTAATGTTAATTAAACTTTTACATGAATTACCTATATAGACTAAAATTAAATGAATTAATTAAATTATATCATGTTTATAGACATTAGCAGGTGAGGTTAAAGTAGGCATGAGTGATTATTTCATCATTACTTTACATTTATATATATACATTCATATTGCTTAGTTTATATTCACAGACTGGATTGTATAGACAACATTAGTTTTGGACTACTAAGATTTATCTCAAATGCTATTTGGGACGCTATTGTAACCTTATAAGATTATATGTATGCAGGATTTGATAAGGGGGAGTGTCCTACTTTGGACACTTAACTTGTATGCTTTCTTTGGATGGAGCTTGGTACCAGATGACCAGGCCAGTTCTTGGGATTCTTGGATAGATTTTACTTTATTTGTTATTCTTTTTTATAAAATTTATTTCCTGCTACCATGTATACAAATTTTCTAGTATTTTTGAGTCATTAAATAACATTATTATCTTCTTTATATTATACAACTCTACATTTGAGTTGATTATTACTAATATATTTTTACCCTTATCTTTCACTTCTAGTTTTCTATTTATTATTATTCTTCTAATATTGTTATGCATCAATTTATATACCTATATATGTTGTGATCCACTCTTAAATGAAAGAATAGTCTACCCATAGACACACACTAGGCCCTCAATACTAGTCAGTAGCCTCTAGCGTATAGGGAGGTGTTCTTGATTCTTTGTAGAAAACAAGCTCCGGGTACCATTGAGTAGAACCTGGGTGAGGATATCCAAAATTTATTTTTCATCTAGTGAAGATCGAGTTAATACATAACCAATTGGTGTATGGGTTATTACCCCTAGTTGCATCAAAGTTTGATCATTCATCCACTTGTAGTATCGTTATAGGGAATTAATTTCTAGGATACCACACACTAATTACATTACAATAAATTTATGTTGTTTTCCAATTTTTAATCCAAAATTTTTAGATGCTATCATATATTTAGACTTATCCCATGGGTTCCCGCTGATGTTTGAGAATTATGATAGCTTATGGGGATTTTATAATGAGATCTATTATGATTAATAATTAATAATATTATAGGGCATTTATAAAAATTAATTATAGTAACATTTCATGGTGAAATGAAAATGTGCTGGAATGGAGTGCATAAACTAAGGATTATAAGGGATTAGAGACCATTTTTTAGGGATATAATGGTTTAGAAAAAATTTATAATGAGTGGGAATAATTATTCATTAATTAAACATGTATCAAATAGATATAATACCAAAGATTTAAAACCATTTAAGTAAAAATAATAATTTAAAATGGTATTGTAACAAGAGGATTCACATTAAAGAGGATAGAAGTTGATTGGAAACTCTTACCTCAAGTATTATCTTCTTAAATCATGATAAAAAAACCTTATATCCTTAAAAACAACTTAAATATTCTATTGAGATAGAATATTATATTGGAATTATTCTTAATAATTTTAGAGTATATAGGAATTAAAGGATGGTAAAAAAATTTATAATAAGTGAAGGGGAATTATTTATTAATATCAAAATCTATCCCTTGGACTCATTGTTAATAAGAAAATAAAACTATTAGCCTTCCCATAGTTTTATTCTATTTTATTTGAAATATAGATCTTGATTTTGGTATTTTCAATGTCTAAGAACAAAAATCCATTAAATATATAATCTTGAATGGGGACTAGATTTCATTCTCAAAAAATTATTTTTAAAATGTATAAATATACTTTAGGTTTTTTAATATTCTTTATAGGTATGAAAAAATAATTTTTCTTCTTATATATAAATTATTTTAATTATTACAGAATTTATAAACATAATAGAGAATTTATGTAACTTATTACATCCTTTCTCAGTCATTATGTTTTCATAATACATACCGTATATTCATACCGTATAATACCTTTTCCCAAGAAAATTTAATTTCTTGGATATTTATGAAAAAATAACTATTACCTATTTTAAATATGCTGGTTACAAATTTAGTTTCATTTTTTTGAAAATAATTCCCCATTGATATGAAATTAATTTATTATGTATAATCACTTGTGTATTTCAAAATTGTGAATTTAGCACCTAAAAATTACAAATACATCTTGTTTTTACATTGAGGTGAATTTGTATAATTACATTATTATTCATAGATATTTATATATAATATTAGTTATTACTTATATTATTTCTAACATATTTTATTGTACTAGTTATATATTTTTTTTGTGAATTCAATTTTTTAATTTTATATAATGCAATATTGAGTTTTACTATTATGACGAAATAATAGAATTTGAGATATGCCAGATTTTTTTTGTTAACATGTTTATTTACTATAAAAGATTATAAAGTATTACACTCTCCCACCTTAAGTTATTTAATCGTAGAATTTTGGGGTGTACATCAATCTAATAACAAATGAGGATAATTTTTCCACATTGTTTCCTCGTGTTCCCATATTATTTATCCATACTTTTGATTCCTACAAATACCTATCACGAGTTATGTTGGTTATTTCATTTAAAATTATCTATAGTGTTATGAATATATAGGGGATATTAATTATATAATAGTTCAATAAACATCTCTATTTAAATGATGATGATTACATGCATAGGTTATGGAATATAGTTATCTAACATTGAGAAATGAAATACTCTATTGGTAAAGATATAAAAACTATTCTATTTTTCCAGTTATCTTTAAAATTTTAGGAGACCAAACATACCAAAAAATAAGATTTTATTTCTTACCAAGAATTGTAATCCACTTCTACGGTGATACTTTCTCAAGATTTCATGATCTTCTACATGGAATTCCATGTTCGTTTAATGTTATGAGTATATATATTTTTCATTATAATATATCATGATATAATTCTGGATATATTGATACATATTAGTTGTTTCCTCAATGAATTTTTAACCAACTTGTTTCCTTTCCCTAACTTCATACCACTAGGATAGAGTACAACATCCTTATATATATAGGTCCTCAAACAATGAAATTTCAATACATAAATAAAATATATTTTTTGAAACTAAATTCCACTAGAGGTAGGTATTAGCCCCATATTCTTTAGAAGTCATGTGAGAATTTACTCAGAAAGTCCTATAGGGTTTGGATGGTACTTTCACGCTTCCTCTTATTTTCAGAATGATAGGTAGTGATCAAATGAGTCTTGGTTTCCAAATCCTTTTGAAGGCTTCTGAATTATTTTTATGTGAATCGAGAGTCATGATCAGATACAATTAATAATGTTCCACCATGAAGTATGACAACATCATTGATATAGAGTCATGATAGATGGTCAAGGGGTATATCATCTCAAATGTATAGTAAATGAGAAAAGGTGTTATGTAGAACCATAATCACATATATATTATTATCCTTTTTATATGTACTATGCAGTCTAAAAATAATTTCCATTGTGGTATTATCCAACATCTGTATCGGTATATAGAGATGTTATCTTCCTCCCTATGGGAGTTGTCTCATAACCTTTAATTATTGGTATACCAAGAATCATGATATGTATTTATTAATTTCACACTTTGTTTTTCTCATAATAATTTATCTCTTAGATCCCAAATAATATTGCTACTACCATGGTTTAGATAAAAAATTTATCTATGGACTTCATCTAGTAATTCCCAATTTAAATCTAGTGCTAATGGTATGCATTTTATCATTCAAAACCTAAAGACACCATATTTATAGTTCAATTCAGTCAATTTATCCTCTTCCATAGTTTTAATATTACTATATAAACCCATATCATCTAATTGAGTCATTTTTATCTTCTCTAGAAATGATGGTTGTGATATTTTTTGTAAAATTATAGATATTTCTCTATCCTTAATAATTTCAATATTTAACTTTACAAAATCCATGAATGTATGATCCCTTTCCATTCTCATCATAGCTAGAACTCCATAATCCTTCCTTCATAATGGGTATTACAACTTGTTTTATTACCAAGGAAAGCATTGTATTGCACATCCATAGTCTTTGAGTAGTTCTAGAAGTCTCTTCATCTCATATTGATATTTTTTAAATGGGAATATATATATAATACATTCTTGATCCATATCTATGTCACATATTTTTTTACAAAAATACATTATTTATACATTTAAAGTAATTAGTATAGTTTCCATATCATGATCTTGAGTATGATAGTTTTCATCACGGTTCTTTAATTTATTTGATTCATAAGAATCAAATCTATCATTTTTCACAATAACACAACCTAGTCCCTTCATTGAGGCATCACTGTATATAAAATATCCCTCCATTATAGATGGTAATGTCATTATTGGTTCATTTATTAATCAATTTAAATAGTTATACTATTTTTTCTTCATACTCTATAGATCCGTTGAATTTATACCCTTTATGTCTTAACATGGTAAATAGGTTATCAAATCATAAATAATTTTCAAAAAATAAAAACTAGTAACTAGAAAAAGATAAATAAACTATGTATATTAGTTTTATACATAGTCATGGTCTATTAATTAATAAAATTTTTCATTAATGGTTAAAATGACATTCCATCCTTGTAGAAAATATGGCCTAGAAGAGAAACATGTTAAATCTAAAATACACACAGATTGAATTTCTTATATGGATATTTATCCCTTAGAGTCTCTAGAATAATATTTAAATGATATTAATGATTTCCATAGAACATAGATTATATAAATACATCATCATCAAAAACACAACAAATTAATCATGATAATTATTAAATAATATATTAATTATAACCATAAACATATACTATTAATTTCTTAACACAAAGGGAATTACTGTGAACTCTTAATTCCCATAACAGGTATGAACATCCATGTTTGGTATATGTATTATCCTTATTGAATTTTAATTATTGATTTCCATAAGAGAGAATAATCTTTGATAAGTATTGAGCTTCTTTTAATATGATCAAATGGATCATCAATTCAAGGTAAAGGATAATTTTTATTTATAGAAATAACATTGTTGTCTATGAATTCAATGCACAACCTCATAGAATCAATCTATTTTTTCAAAAATAATATAGGTTCACCCCAAGTTGAATCACAAGGTAGTATAAATCCCTTATCACGCAACTCTAGTTGGTGTTTCATTAATTCCACCAATTCCACTAGATCAATTCTCTTTGGAAGACTATATATATTTTTTCAATAGGGATACAATAAATATAGAATTTAACATCATGTTTATAGTGGATTCTAGGTATTTCCTCAAGATATATATCAATATAATCCATCACAATAGAATACTAGAAAACAAATCATCAACATTAAGGTTTTAAAATCAGTTATTTTATAATCTATGTAAAAAATGTTTCAACATATTCAATTCAAATAAGTGATATGAAAACCATTTAATGTATGGTTTTATCATTGATTAATATATTATACGATATTAAACCCATCACATAAGTGTTTTAACATCAGTTAATATGTATCTTTTTATAAAACCAAATGAGACAAGTGATTCAGTGTTATTTATATATTAATTGATGTTAAAAGTTATATTTAACATTTCTTGGTAGTGATGTTTTAATTTTTTTCATAATTGTACTTTCATTTTTAAATTCCCATATAAAATTTATTTTTTCATAGGAAAAAATATCATGTATCATATATAACGTTTCTTTCTCCCACTTTATATATTTATAATATAGTCTTATTTTATCCACATCATCATTCTATTTCATTTTCATTAAAAAAAATCAGCTTGAAATTCACTATTATACTCTCTTCATTTAGTTTTGTATTATTGGTTTACTACATCAATATTTTTTTTTGAATAATTCTTATGAAGAAGATTTTATATTTAGATTTATTCGAGAAGGTAAATCTTATATATGAGATTCTCTATAAAAAGTTTAAAATTATTTTCCAACCATAGTTTAGTATGTTTCATGAGTTATTGCCTCAAAATAATAATATTATCAATAAATAATATTGATATTTGAATAAAATTTCTACAACCAAGGTAATTAAGTTAATGATTTTAGTTTATTTTCTAGTCTTTTCACCAAGGGTTTCAAATATCCTACCCCTTTTAAATTTAACAATTCTTGGCCCGCGGACCCAGAATGTTCCAACATGATAAAAGATTTTTGGGATGGCATGGAACATCAAAATTATACATTTTCTTAAATTGCTAAATTAAAACTCCCGAAGAAATGTCTCAAGGGATGGTGAAGCTCTAAAACAAAACAACTTGACAAGGACATCTCCTCTTTGGAGAATGACCTTATTCACATTCAAAGCTCCAACACCTGTTCTGATTTTTCTTTTGATCCTCAAGCTGAAATTTCTACGTCTTTGAAGCTCAACTCCCACCTGAAGCTCAAATATAACATGGAAAAGAAAACATTCAAAACCAAATGGATTTTGGATGGTGAAAGGAATACAAAGTTTTACAATTCTCCCCAAAGATTCAGAAAAGTATATAGTCCCATTCCCTTTCTTAGAGTTGATGACATTCTTCTTGACACCGAGGATGCCATTTCCAATCATGTTGTCGATTATTTTCAAAATATGTTCAATGTTATAGAGGTTTGTAAATATCTTCTTCCTAATATCATTCATAATATGGTCACAACTGAGGATAGTGACCATCTCTTAAGCCTACCCCTAGATCATGAAATCAAGGACACTATCTTTTGCCTCAACCCTGATAGTTCCCCGGGACCTGATGGTTTCAATAATGGTTTTTTCCAACAATATTGAAAATTCATTCATGTGGATGTTTGTAAACTGGTCAAATATTTCTTATCCACTGGTGTTCTCCCACATGGGATAAATGCTCAATTTCTTAATCTTATTCCTAAAATGAATAATACTACTGAGATTCATTTTTTCCGGCCTATTTCTCTCATAAACACCATCTATAAAATTATAACCAAAATACTTGCTAACAGACTCACCTCCATCTATAATAAATTTGTTTCATGGAATCAATTTGGCTTCATTAAAGGATGATATATTCATGATTGTATCTACCTTGCCTTGGAATGTACTAATATGCTGAATAAAGTCACTAGAAGAGGCAGTGTGTCCATTAAACTCTACACTAGGAAGGCTTTTGAAACCATGGATTGGATTTTTATTTTTAAGGTTCTCAAAAACGTTGGGTTTAATGATTCTTTTACCGCTATGATTAGCTACTTATTCAATTTGGCTTCCATCTCTAGGCTGGTCAATGGGGTTCCTAAAGGCTTCTTTAAATGCACCAAGGGGGTTCATCAAGGTGATCCTCTTTCATCCATCATTTTTTCTATTTCAGAGGATTACATAAGTAGACTTCTCATGAGACTTGTGAACCAAAACAAGATTAAATGTTCCAACCCACCTTTTATATGCTGATGATATTATTTTGTTCTTAAAAAGTGACAAAAGGAACATCCAAAACTAAAAAAGTGCCCTGGCTCACAATGAAGAAGTTTCGGTCCAATCGATAAGTTGGAACAAATCCTTTGTCTTCTTCGGGAAGAATTTAATCCCAAACAGAAAAAGTTACATCATGAATTACTTAGGAATCAAAGAAGGATCTTTCCCTTTCACTTATGTTGGTGTTCTTATCTTTTGGGGAAGACCAAAATCCAGCTATTTTCACATTATTTTTGATCAAATTACCAATAAAATTTCTTCTTAGAAGGGTAAATCTCTTTCTATGGTCTGTAGAGTTTGTCTTGTTAAATCTAAAATTGTCTCCAAAATGGATTACACAATGATGGTTTATAATTGGCCTACTAGACTTCTTAATAAAATCAACGTTTAAATTAAAAATTATGTTTGTACCGGTAGTACGATTGATAGAAAACTTGTGACCATACCATGGGTAACGTTTTGTAAACCCTTGGACAAGGGTGGTCTCGGAATAAAAAAACTTAAGCTTTTTAACGAATCTCTACAATCTAAGATGACTTAGAATCTGATTCATAGCAACTCTGATTCCTCTTCCATTCTCAAGAAAAGATTCATTACCAAGATTAGTATTGTTAATATATGTTACATCACATCTTATGTATGGACATCCATTATAAACTCTTTCATTAATATCATGAACAACTCTAGATGGATGGTTAGTGCTAATTCCTCTATGAAATTCTGGTCGGATAACTGGACTGGTGTCTCCTTAATCTCAATGTTGACGTCTACCACTCCTCCCGGAAACACCATATCCACTATTAGGGATGTTGTTAACTCCCATGACATTGCGCTTCCTAATCAAATTAGTTGTATCATTGACAATTATCCTTTCTCCAACACTGATGATTTCCTAATTTGGGATCCTTCTTTTAATGGAGTCCTTGATTCCAAAAGTTTCTTCAAAAACAATTTCAAAAATTATGATTCTATCATTGTTTGGTTGAAATCATTTAGCAAACCCTGGATTAAACACTTAAGAAATAATCTTATTTGGCTTATATCGCATAATAGGGTCCCCACCGAAGTGTACCTTCAATCCTTTGGGATTCCTCTTTGCTCTAGATGTCATATGTGCAATACACACTGCAAGGACGCTAATTATTTGTTCTTGTCTTGTGATACAGTTGCAACTCTTTTGAATTACACTCTTGACATTTTTGGTTGCAGATGGTCACTTCTTGATTCCATAAAATCTCAATTACAACACTGTGTTAATTGGGATTTCTCTATGGAAATCAATAATCATTTTCTAACTGCGCTGGCGGAACTCCTACATATAATATGGTATGATAGAAATAATTTTCTTCATAATAATTGCTCATTCGTTCTCACTGAAGGTAAAATGCATATTCTCAGTGCCATCAAGGATGGAGCCTCACTTAAGAAAGATCATTTTGACCACTATGTTGGTGATTTTGAGATCATTCGCTATCTTAGGATTGAGGGATCTTACAGACAACCTCGGTGCACCTTTGAGGTATTCTGGAAAGATCCGCTTCCAGGATGGATCAAAGTGAATATCGATGGTGCCTCTAGTGGAATCCATGGTCTAGCAGGTTGTGGTACCATTTTTAGATAATATCTTGGCAGGTTCTAGGGCTTCTTCTTCGGTGGATGTATTAAGGCCTCATATCTGGAAGCAGAAATTTTGGGAGTGATTCATGCAGTGGAATTTCCCAAACAGAAGGGTTGGAACAAGCTGTGGATTGAAAGTAATTCAACCACTGTGGTTCAAGCTAACTGGAAGGGGGTGATGCACCTTGCCTGGCTGCATACATCTTGATGGATGAAATTTCTTGCTTCACTCACGGATCTCAACTATATTTCCACACATGCTTTCCGTGAAGAAAACATGGTTGTTGACAGTCTTGAAAACAAGGGGGTCAATCTGGATATTACCTGGTTGGATGATTTTCCTAGTGATTTGCTCCCTTATAATGATAGGGATTGTAATAAGATTCCATCTTTCAGACTTTTTTAACTCCATTTCTTTTTTATAAAATAAATTATTCCTTGGTCAAAAAAAATTATAAGTGATTTTGGATGGACATATGCAAAATAAATAACATCAAAAGTAAGAAAAATTTGTAATTTTAACATTGATTATATGAATACCAAATGATTAAATTCATAGAAATAGTGATGGTATCATCTTCTTATATAACCAGAATTAAAAACGACTTGTATCAAATCAATTTTTTTATCTATAAAAAATTACCGCAAAATTATATTTTTTTATTAGTTGATAGCTCATATATTTGATGGATAACATTCCCACTCGTTGATTTATCTCTTCTAATATTTTAATTTAGATCATCCACTAAAGATAGTTCTAAACATGTTTTATAATATTAAATCCTCTCATTTAAAAACAAGGCAATCTATTCCAACCTCAATGATTTTAATCTACTTCTCATAGAAAAAAATTATTTCATTATAATTTGAGATCTAATCCATGCCAAGTATTTCATCAAAGTCATCCATTCTTATTACCACCAAATTGTAAAATAAATAACCCCAATGTTATTAATAGATAATAACCGATATATATTCATTTCTATAAGATTTCCATATAGATTATTAAATGAAAAAATATTTATTTAATGAATTATTGGGTAATTCAGTGTACTTAGAAAACATTCTATTTTTAAAAGGGTTTGCATGTCATGAACCAAATAATTTATTCACTAACATTGATTTTAGGATCATATTACCTATTATAACATCATTTTTGACCTCAACTATCCCTATTTTGAGTGTATAAGACTGACCTTGCTCCCTTAATGTAATACCCAAACCTTTTTGGAGTTTCCTCATGCTCATTATCATGTTATCTTTTACCCTTATTTTGGTTATACCATGTTTTTGTTTTCATTTGGTGATTTTTATGGTTAAACTATAGAAAATTTGAATCCATGGATTTATGAATGGTTAGGGAACAACTATGTTAAACTATGTGGTTTTCCCCTGGAAACCATGCTCCCCATTTTTGTGCTATTTTAGGTGGAAAATGGTTTGGAAGAACTATGTGGCCTCCCTCCCAAACCATTCAACCTAAAGCATAAAGAATTTTTATAGTTGGAAAACATTTTGTTAAACCATCCATCACTTAGAAGAAAAAGTCTACCCAATGAAATGGGGAACATGGTTAACACATACAATTTGGAACACTATGTGCCCCTTCCCAGTAAATAGTGCATACGTGTTTTTAACCAACCAAATTTTATATTAAAACTCAAAAACCCAGGATTTTTATTCCAAATCCCACCAACTCTAAATAATACTATTTCATTTGTTCTTTGAGTCTCTTAGAAGAGTTAAAAGGATCCATAAACCCCTTTTGGTGTAAATAAAATATCATGAGGAATGATTCTACCCCACATCTAGTATATGATCCCTTTTTAGTTGATTTTCTCTCTCTATCGGAATCATATATTATTTTAGTTGGAATATTTTTCTTTTAGAAATGGTTTTAGAAATAGGTTTTGATTTATGTGTTTTTTGGATCATGGTCATACGTTTTGATCCTATATCTCATCCATTGTTGGGATTTGTAACATTCTACATCAAATTGAGGGGGTTTTGGTGAATGTTTTTCAGTGTCCTTTAGGTAGGTTGTATAATTGTAAATTCCCGTAATCTTTATTATATATTTGGATGTTTAATTGTGAAATTTAAAATTCCATATAGGGAAATTGCATTAAATATTGAATTAATTTATTTATTTTCCATTTTATTTGAGACCCTCCACATATCCCAATAGAAAATTTGGAGTTTTGACACCAAACATGATGGAAAACCATGGGGTGTTCCAATATAATTGAAATGTTGATTTTTGAATCATGAATTGTGAAAATGGGGAATAATGGGTGTGTGTAATTGAAGTTATCCCTTGATGAATATGGTTGATAATTGGAATTATCAAATTGGTTGTATAATGGTTTTTAAACATGGTGTATAAATGAGTTATGATGGTGGAACCATGGTCTGTTATATTTTTGAATGATGTAAACTATTAGTTATGGGATAGTGAATATTTCTTTAAATAGATATAGGGTTCTAGACATCCATTCTAGGCCCCCAATATATATATTTATCTTCATGTGATCACTATTTCATGGGATATGCACTACTACTCTAAATACCCACCAGGTTCTAGAATTCTACTCTACGCCCACTTTTTTATTATGAAATTGGATTTAAATGGTTAATCATATCCAATATCTGAATGTATTTTAAAATTCCTATGGTGTATGGTTCAGACTTCGGAATCGGATGAAGCATGTACCATTGGTTCGGGTATCACCATGAACCTAGGTCCTATATACTTTCTTAAAGAATATTAAATGTGAAAATTTTAAACTTTTTCATTTATTATTTATTATTTATATATATTCATATAATTTTCTAGAATTTATATTACTTTAGAGACTGTTATTGGTGTCCAACTGAAATTTAATCACACCCTACTTAGGCATCTAGATCGTTACCTGGATAGACCTCATGTTTTAAAGACAAGACAAGGGAAACAACCCTATATTAGATGGATCAGTTGGGATTTGGGAGGGAGCATGGATGAAGAGACGAAACATGATTTCAGGACCCACCTATGTGTTTTTAGTGTGTATTTATTTTTTGAATCTTAATTTTTGAATTCAATATTATAGGAATGACATATATATGGCTTTGGTTTAATGACATTGCGTTGGTTTCATCATGTGATACTATTGAATATTGATTATGGTATTATCATGGTCACTCTTTATTGTCATTTTTATTTTTATTTACTCGAATTTTTTTCCACTTTGTTAAAGAGGTTATAGTCTCCCAAAGATATATATTAGACTCTCATTGATAGTTTAAATCCTATAGAATATGGGGAGGTTTACCTAAGGGCACATAAATAACTAGCTCGTGGAACTGACATGTGGCACATAGGATGGGACATTAAAAAGTGGTATCAAAGACAATTTTTTATTTTCCTTTCAATTAAATTACAATTTGGGAAAGTTATATAAGAGGATAGAAAGAGTTGGTACTTTTTCATGACCTATTTCATGGGAGTATCTAATCTGTGTATGAGGGAAACCCAAGTACCCTTGGTGGGATTGTTGTTATTAATGATTTCTATTACAATTGAATGTTATTTAAGCATGGGTGATGTAATTTTTTTGATGATATTATTTTTCTATGATTTTTTTTTCATGTATCGATAAGTCATGAGAGTTGTGTATACAAGCATAATTCTAGGCACTCAGGATTTTCTATGACATGTATCATTTTAGGTACTTATAGAAAAGAAGGTTTTGGATGAATTAGTGAAATGAAAATGATTTTCTTTATTTATTCAATTAAAAATAACATGGTACCTAATATGAAATTAAGAATTGTAAATGATTTTAAATGAGGTATTCATAAAATGGATAAAATCGTGATTAGTGATAAAATTTGAGTAATGGAAATAATTTTACCTTATGTTATCCATAACCCAAAGGATGGGTGGTTGAGGGTAGTGATAATGCATCAGTTTTTTTCATGTTGTTGAATATGGGGAATGATTTTTTATAGCATTATGTGAATACCTCTTATGTAAATGTGGTAAATATGCGTTATGTTTCCTAATATTTGTGGTTATAATTGTATATAAAGTCCTCCATAATGATGTTTAATGTTAGAATGACATTAGGAAATTGATGGAAATGTCACTCTAGTAGTGGAACTGGATGCTCTGATAGTTTTGGGTGGGGGAGAGGGAGATAAGATTCATGAAAACATTTCTCTCATTTTATAGTTCATGGATAGAGTCCTAAGGAAGATTTTGAGTAATATATCAAACCAGACCAGAGAGTTCCAGTTGCAGCACCCTCCAACCATTACCGAAGAGGGTAGAACTAAGAATATGAGATCTTGAAAGAGTTTTTATAGACCATCCTTAACCATTTAGTATTGGTGGTCGTCCATGAAAAGTCACATTTCATGGTTCATGACATAATGCTACACCAGTCATCATGTGAAGGATGATCATCAATGATCCTGTGGTTTACTAATACCATTTCCCATTCTGTAAAGGAAGTAGGATAAAATTACCATGGACATTGTGGTGGGACTTCTAATGAGTCCATGGAATAATGATGAGATTTGGGAAATATTATACTGGTTGAAAAAGGTATCCCATTTCATACATATCCAGGAGACTTTTATTGTGGACCAGTTGGGTGAGATATATGTGTGGTAGATAGTCTATTTGCATGAGGTTCTATAGATAATTGTTACAGACTTTGATTCACACTTTACTTCATGATTCTGTAAGGTCTTATAAAATGTTTTGGATAAACAAGTGTTTCTGAGTATGGATTTCCACCCATAGATAGACGGGTAGTCATAACATAATATTCAAGTGCTAGAGGACATGTTATGAGAATGTGTCCTAGACATTTGTGAGTATAAAGAGAAGAAATTAACACCCATTGAGTCCTCATAAAATAAAATTTAACAATTAAATATTTTGATGTCACCCTATTAGAAACATTATGGTAAGACATGTATATAAGCTCTATGTTTCATAGAGGTGGGTGAGTCAGAGTTGATGGGACCGAATCTTGTGCATGAGACATCAAATCAGGTTCAGTTAATTCAAAAAAATATTTAAATTGATCAGAATAGGTATAATATGTATATTTATTGACATCAATGACCCCTTGATTTAATAGTGGGTGATAATTTGTTCCATTGGGTTTCACTAGTATTGGGTCACCATAGAATTCAGAGGATGGCCATGTTAGTATCAAGGTTTATTGGACCTTTTTAGATTACATAGAGGATCTAACCAAGGAGTTCTAATTGGATATTTCATATTGGTATCATGTTATGTATTATTTTTTTCATGTATCACATCTTTGGAAGTATATCCTAAATGCTTCCCATGTGATCTATGTTGATGATGTTGAGCATGAGGTTGATTCTCCCTTTAAGAAGAATCTGATTTGTGTTATGGGTCACAGTTACAATGTGTTGTGGGGAAAGATAGCGTCATTGTTCTACGTGATATAAAAACATGGATGTGTTCAAGAGGAAACCTGGGAGAGGGAAACATATATTTCTGATTTGTGGTCCGACCATTTAACCTCAATAGATTATATATTCATGGGATTACAGCTCTAGGATGAGTTGTTATAAGGTGGGGAGATTATAAGTCCCCAACCCTAATAGATTTTTTCATTCACATTTTCAAGTATTATTTTAACATTTTTTTGGTTATAATTTGGTTAGGTTTTGATTTGGGGTTGTTTTGGGTGATATTTTAAATTTTTTGAATCTTATGGGGTTGTGAGTGGTTAGAGTATGGTTAGGAAACATGATACAATTTTCCTTATGAAACCATGCACCTTTGTTCGGATCCATAGGAGGTGGTGCATGGTTCCGTGAAACCATGAATCCTCCTTCACTAAACTATTCTCCATCAGAAAGAGGTTATTTTCACAGATGAAACATGGTTTGTTGAACCATGAAACCAATGATTAGGGTCATATAGTGAAGGTGCGTGGTTTGAAAAACTATGTGCATCCACCCAAGATACTATTCATGTGGGTTTTACCCCCCCCCCAATATTTTATTAAAATTCCCAAACCCTGGGATTTAATTAATAATCCTTATGGATTGACCTATTATCATTTAATTAGGTCTTGGAGTCTCAAAAAATGATTCTAAGTCTATATAAACCCCTTTCGTTGTGAATAAATGACATGGAAGAAGGATTATACCACTTTTCCAGTATGTGATCTATTCTTATTTTTTTCCTCACTCTCCACCATATTTGTCTCTGATTTTATAGGGATGATTTACTCTAATGGAAATGGGTTTAGATCTAGTTTTTTGTATATGTTTCAGTGGATCATAGTCCAAGGTTTTGGTCCTAGTGTCCTTCATCTTTGTGATTTTGATAATTCATTATCAAATTGAGGGTTGTGGTTTAGTGAGAATCGATCAATGAACATGAGGTAGGTGGTCTAATTATTAATTACAATTTTCTTGCTTATATTTTTGGTTATGAAATGATGAAATATAAATTTCCATGTTGGGATATTTCATTCTAAAATGAATTAATTGATTGATTTTTCATGTGATAATGAGACCCTCCACATATCCCATTGGAGTCGTTGGGGTTTTGAGATATAACATGATTGAAACTGATAGGGTGTTCCAATATAATTTAAATTTTGATTTATGAATCATGAAATTTAAAATGGTGAATAATATTTTCATGGAGTTAAATTGAGTCCCTAATGAATATGTTTGATAATTGGAATTATGAAATTGGTTTATTAATGGGTTATAAGCATGGTTGATAAATAAGTTATGAATATGGGTCCCTGGTAAGATATATATTTGAATGAATTAAACTATTAGTAATGGGACATGGACTACTACTCCAAATAACCATGAAGTTACAAAATTTTATTCCAGGCCCCTATGATATATATTTATTTTCATGTGATCCCTAAGTTTTAGGATAAAAACTACTACTCACAATACCCATGGGGTTCCAAATTGTTTCTCTAGGCCCCCATTGTATGATGGTAAAATTGGATTTAAATGGATAATTATATCCCATAAATAAATGGATTGTGATATTCCTATGGTCTGTGGTTCTTAATCTGGTACAAGTCAAAGCAAATATGATTGGATTGGGTGTCTCTATGAACATGGGGGACAATATGGTTACTTAAAGAATTATAAATATGGAAACTATTTGCTTTTTTATTTATTCTTTATTCTTTAAAAATATACACACACTATTATAGACTAGGTATTACTTTATATTTTTTTGGTGGTGGCCTACTGAGTTCTACTCATGCCCTACTCGGGCTTCCTGATCAGTACTTGAATAGAATTCATGTTTATAGGATAGGTCATGGGAAACATCACTATATTAGATGGCTATGTTGAGATTTTGAATGGAGCATGGATAAGGGTACCAGATGTGATGTTGGGACTCTCTTGGTAGTTTTTAGTGTGTCTTTATTTTGGAATTTCATTTGAAACATGACACTTATTGGCATGAAAAATCTACTAATTTAGTTTATGTACATATTTTCCAATTTTATATTCATCATGTAATGTTTGTGATTGTTGATTATGGTATTTCTATGGTTGCTTCTTTTTATCATTTGGCTGTTATTTATTTCTTTCCAATTTATTTTCACTTTTACAAAGAGGATATAGTCTCACCATGATATATATTTGACCCTCTTAAAAATTTGGAAGTCTATAGAATATGGGGGAGTGAACCTGAGGTTGTGTAACTAACCTGATCAGGGAACCAACCTATGGCACACGGGTTAGTACATTACACATGGACAGTTCTTGGGTATATTCAATTAATTCTTAGGGAAATTGTTTCAATAGTTTCCTATAATCTTTCAATTGATTCATTCAAATTTTTTAGATTATATTTTTTTCCTCTAATTAGATTGATACCCTTTATCTTAATAATTATAAAAATCCATTTCCCTTTAAGAGAGCCTTGAGGTGTTTCTTCCTATTTTTATTTCATTCTAGGAATTCTACCCTTCAATTATTTTTTTCCAAATTCATCTCTGCATGGAACTCAGTTGTATACTAATTATATTTCTTCCCTTCGAAAATAAAACTATGGAATAATTATTTCTCAGTTTTGATATCACTTTTCATTATACCCACTTATATAGAAAATGTTTAGAAAACTAATTCAATTTGATGGATTGGATTCAACTTATCAAAAAAGTAATCAATATTATTCTCTATATTACATAAATAGTATATAATCTGTCTTGATAACCTTGTAATGTCTGGATCATACTCAATAATAGCTTCCTATCCCTTTTGACTTAAATAGAAGAACATCCATTTCATGTTATATCATTATTCTTGAGTATTGTACTTTTCATGCAATTTTACCTAAAATAATTTCCTTCCATACGATATATATCTTATTCCTTCTTAGTGTTTCTATATAATGAACATTATTGATCAATATCATTCTTTAAAGAATATAAATTGATGATAAACTTATCCCTCTCAATACATCATAACGTAAGGAGTAAATTACCTAGGGAATTATCCCATTCTTAATATACTAATATATTATTGGTTCCATTGAATTATATACGTTTCATACGTAAAAATCAGTATAGAATTGTTACACCATGATATGGAGAAAAAATCGTCTATCTGGGAATTGTTATAGGTCATAACCAAATTCATAAACCAAAATATAGTTATAATTTACTTTTCTTCGACACTAGACTTATTTATATACTCTTGGGATAAATCTATACATTTATTACTGGTCTGAAAATGGTTCTTACTCCATATACTAAGACCTGTATCATAAAATGGCATATACTTAATTAGTTCCCATGTGAAACTATAGATTTTAAATCATAGTATATAATTCCTATTAAATTAATTATAATTAATATCATCTAATTTATAAACATTTCTAGAATATCCTATGGGTTCAAAATATATTCTTATTCAACAAATTTGTTATTCTTTATATGTTTCTTGAGGTTTCAATGAAACCTAGTATTGGTACCATTTAAGATTATTCAAAAACCAATATCAAATCAAGAGCTAAAAACCTAACATTTTCATACTATATTTGAGACCAATTGCAACACCCCTACTCCAGTAACATAAATTTGGAGGTTATTTTATTACAATGGTGCAGAATAAATTGGTCACAATACACTAGATCTATAGGTTTAGTAGTATTAAAAAACTACTTACATAAATTAGTATTACATTACAGTGAAAACTTCAGATATATCAACTAAATATAGAAAGAATTATTATATCACTTTTCAAATCTATAATACAAATATAGTAATGTTCATGGTTTCCTAGTCAAATGGGAAAAAATATAAATGGGTGACATCAGATGCTTGGTAAGAGGTAGCGTACAGTTTAAGTTATCATACATATGTATGGAATCAATGTTATAATAGGAATAAAAATATTCTATAACAAATAGAGTTGTGAGTATAATATATTTATGGATTATATAACAATAAATAAATGAAAGGATAATAATAAATGATCCAATAGTTTTGGAATAAATAATTCCATACATCATAATCCTATAGGAATGGAATTATTCTAGGACATCATATATAGAGGGTATGTATTACCCCAAATACCCAACGGAGATCGTCTCATGAGACCAAAAAATACATCGATGGGCTGTATAATTTTTCACCCAACCATCAAATAATAAGTCTAATGAATCTATTATATTAATAGTATAGAAAAAATACATATCATAATATTTCATAAAGAACCTAATAAATTACCATTGAAATGTAATAAAGATATATCTGTACAGAAATAATTGATATATAGAATGATAATTTCCCAAAATTCAATGAAAATATAATGTTCTCTATATAAATATCTGACAATAAACATAGTATCTATAGGTTTTACACAATTTAATGCAATGTACCCTTATCATAGGAATAAAAACAAAGTAGTAGTAAAGAGAAAATTCATGGTGTGTTGGTATCAATAGGAAATGTTTATTGAGTTTAATAGTTTATGGTGGT
This sequence comes from Viscum album, assembly GCA_963277665.1. NCBI lineage: Eukaryota > Viridiplantae > Streptophyta > Magnoliopsida > Santalales > Viscaceae > Viscum > Viscum album. The sequence continues at coordinate 1,143,654,876 of OY728157.1, read as the reverse complement.
TGGAGACCAAATAAATGATAGAATAATTGAATTTAGAGACACACTTTTGGAACTGGTGAAAAACATACTTAATTTAGATATTGAAATTGAAAAATAATTTCAACACTATAATAATATTTTCAAATCCTCCATTATGGTTTATAAGGAGTTTGTGAATCATCCATAGCATATCCCCCAAGAATATCGGTCTAAGTGTCATGTTTTTCCCAGTTATTGAAAATAGAGTGAATAATAGTTTAATACCCAACCAACATTTATATAGGTTATTATCCCTAACAATTTATTAGATAGTGTTTTTATCCACTGGTGAAATCCATGCAGGAGTTTTACTACAAAAAATACAACAAATTATTTACATTACCAAAAAATTAATATTTTTTCTACATTTAGATTTATCCCATGGGTTTCCACTCAATTTTAGGCATTATAAAATCTTGTGAAGGTATTATATTAATAGGGAATGGAGATATCTCAATGATAATATGACAAGGTATTTTTAACAATGATGAATAAATAAATTTCACATTGATATAAAAATGAACTTGAAATGACTATATAAATAAAGGACAAAAAGGGATTATGGGCCCTTATATATGTATAATAGAGGCTTTGTAAAAGTTTATAATGAGAGGGAATAAGTAATATATAATTAAAAGTATATATAATTGATTACAATACATTGTAATTAAAAAAATTGTATTATGTGTATGAAAATTTAATGATATTATAACAAAAATGATTTCAATTTAAGAGGAAATAGGATGATTGGGAACCCTTACTTTTCGTGGTATCTTTTTAAGGGTTGAGACAAGAACTTTCGAACCTTGTGAACCCCATAAAGAAAATATTGACAGATAAAATGAGTGTAAAACCAAGATCACTAATTTTGTAGTGAAATGGAATATGAGGATGGATTCTTATTTATAGAAAATTATAGGTATTTTTTTTATTAATATGAAAATGTATGCCTTGGAATTTAGGTTAATAAGAAAGAAATCCATTTTCCTTCCTTTGGTATTATCCCATAGTATAAAACATTTCTGGCCTGGTTATTCATTTTTCAATGTCCAACAACAAAAAAAATTTAAATATATTATTTTTTTTATTAAAGAGATTCTTATTCACAGATGTATTTTTTAAAAATATTAACTTTACATTAAGTTTTGGAAGATTCTCTATAGTTTTGGAAATTTAATTTTAATAATTTTAATACTTTAAAATACATTATTTTAATGAATAAACAATTTTTCGTTTAAAAAATATTTCTTTTACTTATCGTATCATTTTTATGTCACTATGATGTCATAATACTTAATGTATATCCATACTGTATTATTGTTTTCACTCAAAAAATCAACTCATAAAATTTAGAAAAATATGTTGATGGATAATATTGATGTGATAAATTGAAATTTAAAGTTCATTTTATGGAAATAATTCTTTATCAATTTGAAATTTAATTATTAAATAACAAAAAATATATCTTAAAATCACACATTTGGCTGCTAAAATTAAAAAAAACTCTTCCTATTTTTATTCTAAGATAAACAACTATAAAATTTTTATTTTTCATTGATCTATATATATTATAAATTATTTATAATATTATTACCAAATTATTTAATGATTATTATTTTATCATTAATTAAATATACAATTTCTTAGTTTTCTATTGTATTATATTGTGCAATATAATTTTTATAAAGTAATAGAATTTTTCCTAATTCAAAATTTCTATTATGAGCAGTATATTTACTATAGTAAAACCTAGAGTATTGTATGATGAGTATCCAGTGGTTATTGATACAGGTGTTAAGGGTAGTGAATTATCTCTTAATTAAAATAGAGTATCATATTGATTGATATTTTTTAGCGGTTTATGAATGGGCCATTGTTGATATATTTTTTGATATCTTCCTGTATACATAAGGAGGGATGAACAATATTGATTACTCATTGATTAAAAAACATAATGTCTCTAAATAAAAGGCCAAAAATATTTTTTTATGGAATCATTTATTTAAATGTTCATAATAAAGAGTACCAACTTTTCAAAAAGACTAATATTGTTTTAAAATTTTTAATCTAACCCTAGAAAAAATCATTAATTCATCACTTGATAAATCACCCATCCTTTATTTTTAAATTTTTTGCTCAAATATACATAAATCACCCCTTATATAACTAATGGTGAAAACATAATTTTTCACCTCTTATTGAAGAAAACCTATGATCCGAACTATACTATAAAATAACCTTAACTTTGAATTTATTTATTCACACTTATGATAACTATGTCGTTCACAAAAATTGGGATTACATAAGAGGAATATACATTCGATGATGTTTTAGTGTACCAAAATCCATTAAGATATTTACCAAAGTAAAGAAGTCTCACAAGACTTATAGGTTTATAAACCTCATAATTGTATAGAAATCACTAATCTCATCACATAGAAATACTATACTCCTCCTATAAGAAACATTTTGATCATCCATGAACAAATAATATGAATTAAATCAACATTGGTGTAACAACATGCTCATACTTTTACCACTTGATGAGACTTCCTCAAATTTCTAACAATAATCAGATGAAAAAACTATTCTTCCCTCTATTTTTATAGTACTATAATATCATTAATTTTTATATCTATACACTAACACAATATATCTTCTTCTAATACCTTTTTTAGAGTATATATTCTAAAGTTATCCTAATAGAACCTCTATGTCTCCCTTATTTAATAAATTTTATTCTCTTTTAGATAATGGAAAAATCTATAGGGTGTATAACCACTAACATGTAATAACATACCCGATCATCACTTATAGAAAAGATTACAAATCTACAAAAATAAAAAAAACACCTGAAAACGTATACCTGATTTGAGAAGAAAACTCACCCAAGAGATTACACATAAATGCCACCCAATTGATCTCTCAGAGCTCCTAGAACTAGTACAAAAGGAAAACACACATAAGAAATAAAAAATAAATAATTACATGGTTTACACATAGTAATAATCTATGATATAAAAATACTTATTTATTTTAATATAAATAATAATAATGTACATTAATATCAGAAAAACAACAACACAAATTACCCCACCGCAACTAATTATAGTTGGGCCCTATCTAGTGAAACCTATTACAACTCCCCTTCAATATCCACTTTCAAATCACCATTGTTGATAGACACCTAAGGTTCTCTAAATGTTACACTACCTCATCCATTTTCCTATGATGAATAGTGATGCCCTTCAATCACTCACCTCAACTAGACATAATTCAGATGAAAACTATACCTAGAACATTATCTTCTAGACCATAATTACCTCTACCATTATTTCAGTTCCATAATCCTCTTTTAGTTATGAATTCCATGTTTTGGGTTCTCTCCTTCAAGACACAGAAAAATTATATCATGAACAGATACTTTACAATTTTCATATAACCTACCACTTGAAGACTTCATTCAAGAATTCAGGGGAACCATAAAAAATTGAGAAACTTTTGGACAAATTATATTTTTTCAGAATCATTATATGTTTCTTTATTTATTATTATGATAAAAAATGTCTCATTAATGTAAAAGTTTTCCTCCAACATTCCCATACTATTACATTTTCAATATTACATTTTTATTCTAACTTTTTATCAATTTTATATAATTCTATCACCTCATTGTACAAGTGTCACCTTGTAAAATTATACTTATTATCTATATCCTTCATCCATGAATGAAAAATTGGACTCATCACCAGGTGTATATAACTTTTAAAATTATAGAAAATACCTATTTTCATGACTCCTTAAATGTTATAAAAATTTTTACATAAAGGAAAAATTATCTATAAGATTATAAAACAGATATATACTATGATTTTGTAGTTGATGGTGAAACTACTAGATTTAGTCTTAACATCCAACTTATTATTATTCCATATAAAGTGAAAAAACCTATTGTACTATTATATTCATACAAATATCCTCCAAATTCCCCAAAAATAATATATTTTCATGCATTATCCATTTTGAAACATAAATTAAATACTTATGTACATTTTTGATATTGAAGAATCTATTTCACTGGTTCTTAGTGATCCTTTCCCAGATTCTACGTATATCGACAAATGACTCCCACTACATGATCACTGTACAAAATCATGTAAATTAGAGTGTAAATAAATCTTCCAAAAATTGATATAGATTACACATTTTCTATGTAGTTAGATTCATATTCTACTTTATTTTCTTTCACTTTTAATAACATTGAATGTCTACATAATAAATTGGTCATAGGTTTTCATCCCATCATTTTGAATCATTAAATAATATTCATGATATAATACATTTAAGAAATAAATAACATTTTGATCTTCTAGTCTATATTGACCTGAATTGCCAAAATATGATTGGATTCACCATGAACTTAATCTCAAACCTTATTGGAAATAATCATTTAACTCCTTAATTTTATCTCTATTCAAAATTTATAAGAGAATATTTTCAATCTAAAATAAAATTATGACAAAAAAATTTTCATTGAATACATTATATTAATAGAAATGTTTTTTCTCCAAAAAACATTTTCCCAGCTAAAAAAGGCACTAAAATTCTAGTTCCACTACCTTAGAACCTACTTTAAACCATACAATATTAATTGTATGGTTGAAAAATAGGATATAATTTCATTTTTCTATTAAACTGACTTGTTTATTCATAAAAATATCCTTCTCAAAATCACTCTAATGAGAAGATAATTTAATTTATAACAATTCAATATATTATCCTTTTAAATATAATAGACTTAGTACCTTATCAATTAATGTATTCATAACAATTTCAAAAATGAATTTTTAGAAACATATCCATTAATTATATTGAAATTTTTTTAAAACTAACCTAGACTTGTACTGTTATTTACTATAAACCTCATCCTTAAAAAGGTATACCAATTTTTCTAGTGTTCCTTATTTCCTTTTGTTAATTTTTATAGTTCTCAGGTTTTGTTTCCATGAAAAGAATTCATTTTTCATTTCATGGATAAACCTGACATTTCAAAATTATTATAACTCACTTATTCTTCTAGTTTCTCATATTATACTCCATCTATTGGAAGTAAGTAGTGAAGATTTGTTTTAAACTATATAACACATATCAAAATCTTGGTAAACCTCTTAAATGCTGCCTACTATTATTCTTCTTTTGAAATAGTGTCTTTTGGAACACAAACTTATCATTACATATTCTCATATCATTCGATTATATATAAAATTTTTCTCTATTTGGGACTTTAAATACAAATTAAACTTTTTTAAAACTTTTATTTTTCTATTAATATTAAATTAAATATGTTCAGTGGATTATTTATTCTCAATTACATTTCCACTATTTTTTGATTAGTCCATAACATATTCACATTAATGATAACAATTTTTATTCAAATGTTCTACTATTTATCATTATCCTTAAAAAAATAATTTTTTAATCTCCATATCTGAGGAATAATCGTGTTTAGGACATTTCTAAAATAATATTTATATCCGTGGATTCAACATAGGTGTATCCAGGTTATTCAAAAAAATTTAAAGTGGAAACGTTCAATGGATTTATATTTTATATTTTATCCATAATAACTTATCCTAATGGTGTTGAAGGACTTTTGTTAATAAGATAATTTTAGTAAATTAATTATTTTACAGAAAACTTATTTCTAAACCCTATGTATAATGTAATCCTCTGGTATTTCTCATTCAATGTCAGATTCATCCACTCCCCACACCAATTTTTTTATCATCATGGGTATAGTATTCTCAAACCAGATTCATTTTATCTATTAATAATTAAGGAATTATCTACTATCATAGTCACTGAGAATATCTATCCTTAGTAACTTAATCATATTTTGGGTATTTTTCTTCACCAAGTCTCTCCATAAAACAAAAATAATGAAAACCTTGTCTTTTTTATAATGGAAATATACTCATACCTTTCGAGTTTCTTCGTCAATAAAATTAACATAATATATAGACCCACCATGAAGATGTAACTGATCAACCCCCTCCCCCAACATCTATTTGTTTGATCTCTATCTTCTATGATTTATGTATCCACATATTTGTGACAAATGAATCCTTTATGTACCTTCCTATAATATTACACTCAAATTTTATAAAATCAGTATGGCCGTGATTTAATACTCATTTAGAAGGTAAACTCACATTTTCATCTTACATAAGAAAATAAGATGACAATTCCACAACTCCAGACACGCAAACATTGAGGATCTAGAAATTACTGCAACAACTAACATTCATATTTGATATAATGATCTATCTTTGAGTATGTTAGCCACCATTATGGATAATTATGAGACCATCCACAATCCTTATATAAAGGCTATATAAATTCCCACTTCATCTATATTCTATATCGATATGAACTCCATCATTAATCAATATATATTCTAGACTATATATATGTCCATAAAACATCAATTTGATATTCAAAAAAGTACACCACCTTTACCTATTATCTCAAGAGACTCATCATGAGCAATACGAATCTTTCAAAATCTATGGAAAACATAATATTTATTAATTCCTCTCTTGAATATGGTTATTATTTCATATTTAGAATCAATAATACAAGATTTCAATAGAATATTTACACTTAGTAGTAAACATAATTCAACCTCTATTGTAGTTTTGAAAAATTTATAGATGAAACCCTTATATAATTTATTCTATGATCCTTGAACTCCATATTCAAGTACACCATTCTCTCATAATTCAAACATATTGGTTTGGTTCTGGTTGATTTACTTAGAATTGATTTCTTTTTTCCCATGATATATTCAAACATTTTCATTGAAAAAAATCTCATATAACTTCTATATTAATCATGGTTTTATCGGTTTCATGGGCTTAAATCTAGAAAATATCATCCTTTATAATAATATAAAAAATTACCTCAGAGAAAATATCAATATTACTATAATATTATTAATATAAGAAACCATTGGTTCCCATGTTTTCAACTGTGATGAAAGTAACCCAAAATATGTCACTAGAACACAAGACATTACACCAATAGATTCCAACTGATTATGAATCATATTTAAGTCATTCACAAGATCATTATTTATCTTTCCTTCTAAAATTCTTATTTGGAGCCACCCCCACATCATAAAAACATTATTCGTTGTAGTGGTATTCTTATATATATATATATGGATAATCTTTAATCAAATCACCAGTATTCCTCAACTTTTGAATATTATAGGAAACAATTAATTATAAGGATATATATATTAGACAATGTTCCTTCCTATAAATTATTTATCATTATTCTCTATCAATTTATTCCAATTTTTATAAATTTTAAAAAATAATAACATTATTTTGGAATAGATAATACTCCATCAAAATATTGAAGAATATAATATCCATCCCCTAAAACATTCCAATCTAAATCCTTACTTATTCTAACATAATTACTACATAAATAGATATATAAAAAAATTCTTTTAAAGAAATGGATGTTACTAAAGAGTCTAATACTGAGTGCACAAAGACGTATTGAACTAAAACCATTGATACCACTTTTTGAGTCTAGAACCACCAATCTAGAGGTACTCACTGGAACATCAACACCAGATTAAAGTCCATAACTTTTAGAAATGGATGAACCCATCAAATATATTAAAATAATTTAGAATAAAATTCACCCTAACCACTACACCAAATTGTCTCCCATAAAATCTCTCAAAACTCTAGTTAATAACACATAAAAACTCACACAATGAATAACATTAATTAATAATGTGGATCATAATAACTCAAACACCATGGGAGAACACTAATATTTTTTTAATTTTTTTAAAATTGTGTTTCTTTGGTCAAATGACCAAAGAACAAATATTATATAAAAACATAAAAGAGTTTCAAAAGTCTTAATGTAGTAATTATAGTATAAAAATTTTCATACAAAGAAGTAAGATTTATTGTAAGGTTGTCCCACCACGTAACATCATTTTTAAATCCTCTGTTGGAAAGACCATCCACCATCATGTTCACCTTGAAATAAGAAAAAGTGATTATATAAATGACCTAGTAAATGTGTTGGAGGAATTAAATCCATTTAGCAGTGAGGGCCCATGAAACTATTTATATAATATGCCAATTAGTGAAATCGATGTCACTAACTTTTGATATGTATGGGAAACTCACCACTAAACATAGAAACTTAAGGTAACCTATAGGTTTCACTAAATCAACCATTTTCCTCTGGTTAGTATTGTATTCTCTATAATTCACGACCATCATCCAGATAAAATGATCACTTTCCATTTTTTTCAGGAAAATTATCTTCTAGTAAATTCTTATATGAAAAATTATTCTTCTACCTCAAGCCACATTTATATTATTCATATGTTTAGTGTTTTTTGATTCCATACACACAAAATGGAAGCATGAAATGGGTATTCACAGTTTACAAACAAATTCATCCACATTGGTCCTCAAATTTTTATCCAAAAAATAGAATTTTAATCCCAAATCATTTTAAAAATGATATCAATTTAAAAACAAAAGAAAAAAAATTAAAACACCATAATATTAATGTGAATGTAATTTTTATGGGAAAACCCATTGGTCCTCTAAAAATTACTTTTTTGTTTGAATAAAAATTTTATTTTCATTGTGTGATCATATTTTCAAAATATATTTTTTCTCAATGCAACATAGTGAAATGACTTATATATGGTTAATTGTCTCCAAATAGATAAATAAATAAATTTAACAGGCTCAGTATCATGGAGTAGTACACAAATTCACAATGTGATGTGAATTAATTTACTGTGACCCATTTTCATAAATTATGGAATTTAATCTCAAATAATAATTTCTGTATAGAACCCTTCCATTATAATGAAACAATTATTCTCATCAAAATATAGACACATTGAATAACTATGGGCCCATCCTCATGATGCTTCCATCTACATCACAGAATATTCAACACTATTAAGGAATTATTTTTATCCTTTAGGAGAGAAGATCTTCAAAAATCCTCTAAACCTTTCTACCAATTTTTTCACCAATTAAAAAAATATAATTGTTGTTTTAGAGGATTTTAAATTTTTTTCAGAAATTAAATTTCCAAAAAAGGCATGACATGATTTTTTTCTATAATGTCCTCCATTAGGTTGGATAAAAACATACTCCATTAAAAAAATAACATATTCAAACACCATAATTATTCTACTATTATCCATCATTAGATAGTATACTAAATGAGTCATTAGTTATTCACTCTAACGTTTCATAGTTGTATTAAGAAATAAGAGTTAAATGAAAAATTCAAAATGAAAAAATTCATTAATTTTTACACCTCACACAATATTCCATATGGTAACTACCAATTTAATAAATTTTTTACTACTACACTACAAAATTTTAATTCACATACACTTTAATAAGAATTTTCAATCAAAAAATACCTAAAAAACATTAAAAATAAACGTATTTTATAACTCAACTATATCTTCTTGTTATTTATGAATTTAAAACCATCTTTACCAACAAAACATCAAGATAAAAAATAATATTCTATCCTAAATGCCTTCTCATGGAAGCCCTAATCTCCCCCTTTTTTAACATTTTATAACATTCCTTTGTAAAAAATTAAGAAAAAAATCCCACATTCTATAAGGACCCAACCATATTACATTAAATAGTCTAGAGTTTAGTCATGAAAACTTTTTATTTTACATTGAGTATATTTTAATGTTTAGAGATTTAGAGAATTGGGACATAATACATTCATAACTTTACACATTTTTATAGAGTTGATACCATAAAAATAGTTTCCATTTTTTCAATATTTAAAACATTAAAACATAAAACATGATTTCTTGACAATTCGTTAACATTTAACATATCTTTATTCTTTTACTCACACATAAATTAACCTATTAAAATCATTTAAAACTTTATATTAGCACAAAAACTCAGAAAGGGATATAAAAAGAAATAAATAACACTTCTGTCTACGAATACTAGCAAAGCGTGAAATCACATTCAAAAGACATGCTTGCCCCCCCCCATATATACTTACATTGTAAAACATGATATTTTCACAATACATAAGAACATAATTAAGACCATAAAGGAATATTTGGGAATTAATTACATAATCTTGTAACCCTCTCAGCTTCTTTTTAATTTGTAACCCTCATGACTACCATACTATTTGTGTAACCCTCAGAGTTACACTTGAAAAACTATATGACTGACCTCAAACATACACATTCCCAATTCATTGGAGGGAGGTGTAGGTAAAACCCTTCATCCTAAAAAATTCCCATGAACCTGAACATAATCATAAAACATGAATAATTTCACAAAAACATTCCTTTTGAATTTTTCAAAACAATATTTTAATAGAGTATTTTTAAAAGAAAAACCCATTACATAATTCATGTAATTTAAGAAAGAATTAATAGAGTGGATGGAATATGTATATACACTATAAATACCTATAATTAATCATAATATAAATAAAACTCATTACAAAAAAACTTTAATACAACCTAAAAAATTAATTAGAAGGTTAACCAAAAGAATGTAAATCAGGTTAAGAATTACCTTACCTCAAAATTCTTTTACTTCAAACATTTTTAAACGTCCTGTAGAATGGTTAAAAAAGTGATATTATTATCTAAAAGAAAATTTTAAATGTTTATAACATCTTATGTGATAATTTCATAAACTCATTTCACCCTTCAATTGTTAGTTTTCCGCTCCTTGTACTGTTTTTGGGTGAGTTCTTTACATGATTTCCAAGATTGGTTCATGATGGATGTTCTTATTGAATGGAAATGAAACACCTGAATTATAATGAAGTAGTATTTAAATATTTATTATACCATAAATTATACCATATATCATTTTTAATTCTTACATGAGGATTATTTGTAAGTTAAAACATTAATGATGTTCGTTTAGTTCATTTTAGTGTTTCTTTGTTAATAACGACCTAATTTTTTTTATAAATTTAAACCATGAGTAAAAAATAATTCCAGAACGATGTATGAGACATAATACATATATTATAACCTGGTTCAACCATAAAATTTTTTTCATGACCATACATGAAGGATTTAATGAAAAATGAAATCACATTGTCCACGATGTTGGTAATTAGACACATCATGGGCAATGTTTTTTATTCTTTCAATAAGTTAAATAGGAGAAGAATAGTGATGATTATTTTTCCATGAACATGAAATAATTATGAATATAAAAGAGTATGGAGCTTTCATTCCCCTTGGTTTAGGGGTGGTGAGGTAAGAATAAGAATATAGAGGAATATTGAAAAAAAGGAGAAATTTCTCACGAAAATTTGGCTGCGTAACAACATCTCTTAAAATTTCATAAAAATAGTTTGATGAGAGAAAAGGGATATATCATCACTCTTACATAATACGGACAGTAAGGGGTGGTATGTAATTAAATATTCTAAAATAATCCAATGGGAAAGGAAGATAATAACATGAAATGAAGGAAAATAAAGAAAATAAAAGAGGATGTTTTCTTCTTGATCTCTTCTCCTTGAGATCCTTCATAAGGGATTTGGTTTTGGTCCTTTGGTGATACCAGAAGCTCTAGGACATGGGAAAGAGCCTTGGGAGAAGTATTCTGAAGAACATAGTCATGGATCAATGCTTGAGAGATGTTAGAAGAAGAGGTGAATGAGGGTGGTATTTATAGTGGGGGAGAGGGGGTATTTTTCATTATTTTAATCATTATTGTCATATTGTTTCCCATGATTATGAATTTTCTTAGTTCATGTGACCTCAAATAGTAGTAATGGAATTTGAGTTCGAACCTCGTGGATTTACATCACTTATTATGTCATAAATATTTCATTTGAATGATAATTTGATTATACTGTATTTTATCGTTTTCACTATTCATTGAAAATTCATGAATTTTCGAAAAATCTGAAAAATTTACCCTAAACATTTTTTGATGTGTAAAATTAAAAAATAAAGTATATTTTTTGAAAATAATTTTCTAAATATTATAAAATTATTTTTTAAATAAAACCGTAATTAATTCAAAAATTAAGAATTTTAATTTTATAATAACTTTTATATCATAATGAAAAATTAACCAAGATGTTATTATCTTAAATCCGTAAGAAAATAAAATAATAATAAAATTTACTATTCATTAGGTTCATATTACTATTAATATTACTCTTTATAAGGGTATTTTACTATTCACAATAAAAACAAGTTGGATTAATCAGACACCAAATAACATACTGAACAAAATTGTTGATGACCATTTTTCGAAATTGAAAACATAGAAGTGGAAAAATTATGTTCAAAGGAAAGTTATAAATATCTACTGAAAACAATGTTCTACGCATTTATATTTATTTTTATAAAAACATAGGGTGTTACATTATCCCCACAATCTGGAAATTGTGTCCTCACAATTTTATTTACTTATTAAACAACTGAGGGTACTTTTCCCTTGTAGCATTTTCAGAATCCCTTGTTGCATCTTCAACCATGTGGTTTCTCCACAAAACCTTCACCTGATTGATTACCTTATTCCACAATACCTGTTACCTTCGACCAAGAATCTGAACTACTTTCACTACATAAGAAAGGTTCTCTTCCAGCTGAACTACCTCTGGGATGTAGACATGTGATGAATCTAGAACATAATTTCTCAACATCAAGACATGAAAAACATTGTGTGAATGTGACAAACCTGGAGGTAAAGCTACTTGGTATGCAATTGTTCCAACATTCTCCAATATTTCAAAAGGATCGATGAACCACAGACTTTTCTTTCCTTTCTTAGAAAAATGAATCACACTTTTCTAAAGAGATATTATAAGAAAATCATGGTCACCTACCATTAAAGAGAATTCTTTCCTTCTATAATCTTCATAACTTATCTACCTACCCTAGTCTATCCATATGTGTTGCTAGATTATATTCACTTTCTCATCCACTTCTTCAACTAATTCTATCCCCATTAACTTTCTTTCACCAACTTCATCCCAAAACGCTGGAGTCTGCCACTGATTCCCATACAATGCCTCAAAAGGCTCCTTCTATATACTAGAATGAAAATTATTATTATAAAAAAACTCAAATAAAGAAATATATTGATCCCAACTTCCCTGATAGTCCATTGAAAAAGCTAAAATCATATCCTCTAAATTCGGAATCGTTTGTTCTGATTTCCCATCTAATTGAGGATGAAAAGCTATACTGCAATTTATTTATGTTCCCAACGACTTCTGAAGTCCCTTCCAAAAGTTATAAGTGAACCTAGGATCTCAGTCCGATTCAATGGAAAGAGGAACTCCATGTTACCTAATAATCTCTTTGAGGTACATTCATGAATGTTGATCCAAATAGATTATATCTCGAATAGAAATAAAATGTGCAGATTTTGTCATCGATCCACAATAACTCAAATTGAATTGTTACCCTGAGATGTATTTGTTAGTACCACCACAAAGTCCATGGATACATTCTCTTATTTCCACTATGGAAGTGGAAAAGGATGAAGCATCCCCTTTGGTAACTTTCACTCTACTTTAAATTATTGACATGTTAAGCATTCCACAATAAAATGAGCAATATCTCTTTTTCATTCCATACCACCAATAATAATCCTGAAGGTCTCTGTACATATTAGTACTGCTAGGATGAACTGAAAATGGATAACTATGAGCTTCAGACAATAAATATTTCTTCAAATGAGAATCAAAAGGAATGAAAAACCTTTTTCCATATCTAAAAATAAAAACTTTATCAAGGTTAAATTCTGTCAACTTACGCATTTTAACCCATTCTAACTTTTTCTATAGCTCACAAACTTTCTTTTGATCTCGCTTAATTCTTTCTGACAACGACCACTATAATGAAACCTGAAGCAAATAAAAAATGTATTTCTTTCACCAAAATATTCTAAGACAAAATTCATCAAATCATTAATCAAGGGATCATGTTCCAAATGTAACATGGTTAACGATGAATGATGTTTCCTACTAAAGGAATCCACCACTTTTATTGGTTTTCTAGGATGGTAATTGATCGTGCTGTCATAATATTTTTTCAGTTCAAGCCATCTTTTCTAACTCATGTTTAATTCCTTTGGAGTGAATATATACTTCAAAAAATTTCGATCAATATATATTTGAAATTTGGTTCCATATAAATGATTCCTCCCAAATTTCAAAGAAAAAAACCTTATCTACCAATACCAAATCATTCATGGATAATTTAACTCATGAGGTTTTAGTTTTCTTGAAGAATAAGCGATTATCTGATCATTATGCATCATAAAATAACTAAGTTCCTTTATAAAATCATCAGTGTAGATAACAAACTCACCATTTCTTGAAGGTATGGCCAAAACTGGGGCATTCACCAATCTCTTCATCAGTTCGGGAAAACAAACATCACATTCTTCTTTCCAAACTAATTTAACCCCTTTCTGTGTTGACTTAGTTAATGGGATAGATAACTGAGAAAATTTATTAACAAAACATTGATAATAACCTACTAATCCATGAAAACTACGAATGATTGTAACATTTATGGGACATTAACATTCATCAAATACTTTTGTTTTGGTAGGATCAACCATTATTCAATAATTATTTACAATGTTCCCAAGAAAAGATATATTTTTTAACCAAAAATCCCACTTTTTGAATTTTCCATACAATTTCATTTCTTTTAAGGTTTTTAAAATAACCCATAGATTTTTTTCATGCATCTCTTTATTTGTTGAAAATAACAGAATGTCATCAATAAACACAACCAAAAACTTATTCCAAACTCATGAAATACTATATTCATAAGAATCAACATTACAAAATATGCATTAGTTAATCCAAATGGCATAAAAAAATTCATAATTCCCATATATAGTATGAAAGTTTGTTTTTGGGATGTCGTTCTCCTTCATCATCAGCTGATGGTATCCGGATCTCATGTAAATCATGGAAAAGTACTGAGCTCCCTGGAGCTGATCAAACTAGTCATTGATATAAGTAAAAGGATACTTGTTTTCAATAGTAATTTATTCAAAGAACTATAATCAATGCAAAGCCTCATGGAAACATCTTTTTTTTTAACAAAAAAATAGGATCACCCCATGGTGATGTGCAACAATGAATTAAGCCTTTTTCAAGAAAATCCTATAACTGATTTTTCAATTCAATAAGATTTATTTGAGCCATACTATATTGGTGTTTTGAAATTAGATTAGCATAAGGAAATAAGTAAATTGTGAATTCGGCATCTCGATCTGGTATGACACTGAGTAACTCATCAGGAAAAACATCAGGGTATTAATTTACCACTAGCTCATCTTTAAACTACATAGTTTTGGTGTTTTAAAAAATACGAGCAAGATAACCTTAATTTCCATATTTCAACAGTTTCTTAGCTTCCAGATATGTTATCAATTGAATGGGTTAATTCTTATATACAAACTGAAACTCTTTTTGAAAATGAACTTCTTTATCTCTACAGTCAATATTAGCATGATGAATAGAATTCCAATCCATTCCCAGAATCAAATCAAACTCAACTACGTGAAAAACAACAAGATTCATATGTAATGTCTTTCTACAGACATCAATATAAAGCTTCTTATAATTCCAATTTTCTATAATATTTCCCTTGGTGTTTTAACAACAAGTTTAGGTCTCATTTGTTGAGGTGATATTTCTAATTTACATGAAAATTTCTTAGAGATGAAGGAATATTTAGACCTCGTCTCAAAAAAAACTTTAGAAAAATCTGAGTAAACAGTCAATGTACCTAATATACCATCATTGGATGGTCTAACCACTGCTGACATTATCGCAACGGATCTCATTACACCTTTCTGCTTGTAGTCAGTCTTTTTTCCATCATTCGGATCTCTCTTTTTCAGGAATTTGCATAATGACCCAACTCCCCACATTTAAAACACTTTATAGTTTGCTTATCAGGATTAGTATTTGGATCATTTTCATTATAATATCATGCACTATGTCCAAACTTACCTTATTTAAAACACTTTCCAGTTTTTCTAAGACATTCCCCTGGGTGATTCTTGCCAATCTTTTCACAAACTAGAAACTAGATTTTCTTACCATCAGATTTTGTTGGTTGATTCTTACTCATTGCTTGCCATATAGACCTATTATTCTCTTTATTTCCAAAATGAAAGTGATCATCAGCAAAATCCATCTCTACCCTCTCAGCACATTAGAAATGTTTGTCATAATATTTGAATTCACGGGAGGCCAACTTCCTTCGATACCTTGGCTTCAGTCTTTAGTAAAAGCGATTGATTTTGCTATCATGATCAAGAATATGATTTGGAGCATACCTCGTCTGTCGAGTGACGTTCACTTAATACACGACCACTGAATCTTTCTCCTTCTACTTCAATTCAAGGAACTGCTTCCCCATCCTATGTCTCACCACCTTTGGAAAATAATTTTCAAAGAATATACTTTTAAATTTGTCCCACTATAAGGCATAAAAATCCTCTCAATCCCTATTATTCATTAACATTTAGCACCACTGATCAGCTTCACATTCATAACGATAAATCGGAAGACATAACTTTTGATTGGATGAACATCCCATAACATTAAATATAATTTCAAGGGCTTTAATATATTCTTCAGCCGCTACTGGGTCAGAAGATCCATTTAAAGCATGAGAGTGTTGTCTCAAACAATGTTCCTCTATTTTCATGTTAATTTGTGGTACCTCAAGATGTTCCCTTGCACAGAAGATGTCACCATTTATTGCCTGCGTCAGCGAAGCCATTACTATCACAAACTACACAATTCTAATCCTTTCCATTCCAGATTGCAGATTCAGAAGGATGTTGTTCCGTTGGTACCTCTCCTCTTCAAATTCCATGTTTCTTATACAGACAACTGTTCTAAACAAACATAACTTAGACAAAGAAACATGGTGATATTTAAATACTATAACATTTCAAATTAATTATATAGTGAAAATATTTTATTGTATTCTACTAACATCACCCTAACCCCTAATTTTATCTAAACCATCCTCAGAAACCAACTATAAGGACCCGGCCTTATTAAATTACATAGTATTTAATTTAGTCAAGAAAAAACTTCCTTTAACATTAAGGAACATTTAATGTTTATACCTTTAGAGAATTGGTACATAATACATTCATAAAATTACACATTTTTATAGAGTGGATACTATAAAAACAATTTCCATTTTTTCCAATATTTAAAACATTAAAACATAAAACATGATTTCTTGACAATTCATCAACATTTAACCTGGATTCCTTATTTTTCTTACACATCCATTAAAATATGAAAATAATTTAAAACATGGTATGAGCACAAAAACTCAGTAATGGATATAAAAAGAAGGAAATAACACATTTGTCTTTGAATACTTGTAACGTATGGAATCACATTCAAAAGACATGCTTGTCAACCATATATACATACATTGTAAAGCATGAGATTTACACAATACATAAGAACATAATTAGAACCATAAATGTATATTGGGGAATTACTTACAAAATCATGTAACCCTCTTGTCTACATTATAATTTGTAACCCTCACAACTACGTTACTATTTGTGTAACCATCGTAGTTACACTTGGAGTAACTACAAGGCTGACCACCAACATACATCTACCCAATGAATTGGAGGGAAATACAGTTCCCACCATTCATCACATACAATACCCAAGAACCAGAACATATCATTCAATATGAATAATGGCATAAAAACTTTTCTTTTAAATTTTGTAAAATAGAATTTTAATTGAGGATTTTTAAAAGTAACGCCCCTTACATAATTCATGTAATTGAAGTAAGACATAATAGAGTGGATGAAATATGTATATATACTATAAATACACATAATTCAACATAATATAAATAAAACCCATCACACAAACAATTTTAATACAACATTAATAACGAAGTAGACGGTTAACTGAAAGAATGGATATCGGGTTAAGAATTCTCTTACATCAGACTTGTCTTACATCAAACTTGTTTAAACATCTTGAATAATGGTTAAAAATGTGTTATTATTATTTTACAGAAACATTTTAATGTTTATAACTTCTTATATGATCATTTGATAACATCATTTCACCCTATAATTTTAAATATTTTTCTCCTTGCACTGTTTTTGGGTGAGTTCTTTACATGATTTCCAAGATTGGTTCATGATGGATGTTCTTGTTAATTAGAAATTTAACTCCAGAATTGGAATAGAGTAGTATTTACATATTTTAAATACCATAAATTATACCATTTATAATTTTTAATTCTTACATGAGGATGATTCATAAGTTAAAACTTTAATGATGTTCGTTTAGATCATTTTAGTTGTTCTTTGATAATAATGACATCATTTAGTTTTATAAATTAAAACAATCCATAAAAAATAATTCTAGAACCATGGATGAAACATAATACATATATTATAACCTATTTTAACCTTAAAAGTAGTTTATTTACAATACTTTAAATATTTAACGAAAAATAAAATCACTTCATCTACGATGTCGGTAATTCGACCCATCATGGACTATGTTTTTAATAATTCGAATAAATGGGAGAGGAGAAGAATAATGATGATGAATTTTCTATGAACATGAGAAAATTCATAATATACAAGATTATGGAGCTTTTATGCATCTTGGTTAAGAGGAGGTGAGGAAAGAATAATAAAAGAACAGAATCTTGAAATAAAAGAAAACATCATAAATTTCTCTCGAAAATTCAGCAGCCTAACTGGGTCACTTAAAATTTCTTAAAAATAGTTTGATGAGAGAAAGGGGATATCTCATCACTCTTACATAATATAGAAAGTACGTTGGTATATTTAATGAAATATCCCAAAATAATTCAATGGGAAAGAATGAGAATAACATGAAATTAATGAAAAGAAATAGAATAAAATAGAATGTTTACCTCTTGATCTCTTCTCCTTGAGATCCTTCTTAAGAGCTTTGGTTTTAGTATTTTGGTGGGACCAGCAGATCTAGTATGTGGTTAAGAGCCTTGGGAGGTGTATTGGACAGATCATAGGCATGGATCAAGTCTTGATAGGTGTGGTAAGAAGAGGGGAGTAAGGGTGGTATTTATAGTGGATGAGAGGGGGTATTTTTCATTATTTTAATCATTATTATAATATTTTTTCCCACGATTATGAACATTATTATTTTATGTGACCTATAATAGTAATAATATAATATGATTTCTAAGTAAGTGGCCTTACCCGCTTATGGTGTCATAAATAGTGCACTTTACTGATAATTTTTTATAAGGTATTTTATCATATTTCACTATTCATTGAAAATTCAGATATTCAAAAACAAAATCCCAAAATTTTACCTTAACCATTTTTCAATGTGTAGAACTCAAAAATGAAGTCCAATTTTTGAAAATAATTTTTTAAATATTATTATTTTAATTTTTAAATTAATGAATACTCAATTCCAAAATTAACATTTCGAATTCTATAACAACTTCTATATCCCAATAAAAAATTATCTAAGGTGTTATTATCATAAATCCTTAAGAAAAATAATAATAATAAAATTTAATATTCATTGGAGTCGTATTACTATTCATTTTACTATTCATAAGGGTATGTTACTATTCAAAAAAACATGTTGGTTTCATCAGACTCCAAATAAAATACTAAACACAATTATAGATGACCATTTTTCGAAATTCAAAAAATTCAAGTGGAAAAATTATGTTTAAAGGGTAGTTATAAATATCTACTTAAAACAATGTTCTATGTATTTTTATATATTATTTGAAAAACAAGGGATGTTTCATTATCCCCAAATTCTGGGATCAAGACTTGTGAGGAATCTGGGACATAAATTCTCAACATTGAAACCTGAAAAACATTGTGTACCTATGACAAACGTGGAGGAATATGGATCATCTTCACTTTCTTAGGTACATCTTCTACTAATTATAGCCCCATAAACATTCTTTCACCAACTTCATCCCAAAATGTTGTAGTTTGACACCTCTTCCCATACAATACCTCAAAAGGTTCCATCCTTATCATAGAATGAAAACTGTTATTATAGAAAAACTCTACTAAAGAATGATGTTGATCCAATCTTCCCTGATAGTCCACTGAACAAGCTCAAAGAATATCCTCCAATGTCTGAATTGTTCTTTTGATTTCCCATCTAATTGAGGATTAAAAGTTGTACTAATACTTTATTATGTGGCCAATGACTTCTGCAGTCCCTTCCAAAAGTTAGAAGTGAACTTGGGATCTCGGTCAGATACAATAGAAAGAGGAACTCCAAGTAAACTGACAATCTCATTGAGGTACAGTCGAGAAAGGTGATCCAAATACATTGTATCTCAAATAGAAAGAAAATTGGAAGATTTTTTTAGACGATCAATAATAACCCAAATTACATTATTACCTCAAGAAGTCTTTGGTATTCCCACCACAAAGTCCATGAATAAAATCTCTCATTTTCACTTTGGCATTGGTTGAAGCATTCCCTTCGGTAACTACTGCTCTACATTAACCTTTTGACATGTTATGCATTTCAAAATAAAATCAGAAATATCTATTTTTGTTCCACCCCCCAATAATAATCCTGATTGTCTATGTACATCTTAGAACTACCAGGATAAACTGAAAATGGAGAACTATGAGATTCACACAACAAATCTTTCTTCAACTTTGAATCACTAGGCACACATAACATTTTTCCAAATCTTAAAACACAAACTTTATCAAGGTTAAATTATTCCAACTTACCCATTTTAACCAATTCTACCTTTTTTATAGCTCACAGTCTTCCTTCTGCACTTGCTTCATTCTTCCTGACAACAATGACTGCACTAAAACCTAAAACAAAACAAAGGTATTTATTTCACCCACAAATTATAAGTCAAAATTAATCAAATCATTAATAAAGGGATCAGATTCCAAACTTAACATTGTTAATGGTGTATGTTGTTTCCGAGTCAAGGCATCCAGTACTTGGTTTGGATTTCCAGGATGGTAGTTGATCATGTAATCTAAATCCTTTATCATTTCATGAAATATTTTCTACGTCATGTCCAATTCCTTCTATGTGAATATATACTTCAAGATTTTATTGTCAGTATATATTTTATATTAGGTTCCATATAAATGATGCCACCAAAATTTCAAAGAAAAAGTCACACCTGCCAATTCCAAATCATGTGTCTGATAATTTAACTCAGGAGGCTTTAGTTATCTTAAATCATAAGAAATTAACTGATCATTCTGCATCAAAAGACAACCAAGTCCCTTTATAGAAGCATCATTGTAGATAAAAAAGTCACCATTTTGGGAAGGCCAAGAAAAAACTGGAGCATTCAATAATCACTTCTTTAGTTCCTAAAAACAAACATCACATTATTTTGTCCAAACAAACCTAAACCCTTTCTGTGTTAACTTAGTAATTGGGAAAGATAACTGAGCATTGTTCTTAAAAAAACGTCGGTAATAACCTGCTAACCCAGGAAAACTATTAATCTCTGTAACATTTTTGGGTCTTGGTCAGTCATCAACTACTTCTGTTTGGCAAGATAATCTATTATTCCATCCTTATTAACAATGTTCCAACGAAAATAAATCTGTTGCAATGAAAAATCATACATGCTGAATTTTCCCTACAATTTATTTTCTTTTAATGGTTGTAAAACAACCCTTAAAATTTTTTCATGATCCTCTTTATTTTTAGAAAATATCAGAATGTCTTCAATAAACACAACCCCAAACATATCCAAGAACTCATGAAATACTCTATTTATAATATTCATGAATACAGAAGGTGCATTAGTTAATCCAAACAGCATAAAAAAATATTCATAATGCCCATATATAGTACGAAAGGCTGTTTTTGGGATGTCATCCTCCATCACCTTCACCTAATGGTATCCGGATCTCAAGTCAATCTTGGAAAAGAACTGAGCTCCCTAGAGCAGATCAAAAAAGTCAAAGATATGAGGAAAAGGATACTTGTTTTTAATAGTGATGTTATTCAAATCACTATAATCAATTAAAAGACTCATTGAACCATCTATCTTTTTTTAAAATACAGGACACCCCATGGTGATATGATACGATAGATGGAGACTTTTTCAGGAATATCTTATAACTGATTTTTTAATTCAAGAAGTTCTATTTGAGTCATACGATATGGTGGTTTTGAAATTGGATTAGCATCAAGAAATAAGTAAATTTTGAATTTGACATCTTGATCAGGTATGACACTGGGTAACTCATCAGGGAAAACTTCAAGGTATTCATTTACTACTTGCACATCATTAATATAAATAGTTTTTATGTTTTCAACAATTTTAACAAGATAAAATTCAATTTGATCTTTCAATTTTTTATCAGCTTTATGATATGTTATCAATTGTATTGTTTCATTATTATATAGAAACTGAAAATATTTTTGAAAAACATCTTCTTTAGCTCTATAGTCAATCTTAGCATGATGAACAGAAAGCCAATCCATTCCCAAAATCACATCAAACTCGACTAAGAAAAACAACAAGGTTCATAGGTAAAGTCTTTCCATAGACCACAATAGAAATATTCTTAGAATTCCTATTTTCTATAATATTTACCCCTGGTGTTTTAACAACCAATTTAGATCACATTTGTTGAGGTGATATTTCCAATTTACCTAAAATTTTTCAAAGTTGAAAGAATGTGTAGACCCCGAATCAAAAAAAACATTACAAAAATCTAAGTAAGAAAACAATGTACAAGATAAAAATTCATTGGATGGTCTGAAGTCTACTGACATGGTCACAAAGGATCTTATTACACCATTTTTCTTGTAGTCTCAATTCACTTCATCATTCATATCTCTCTTTGGGTAGATATTTGTATAATGACCTATCTCACAACATTTAAAACACATTACAGTTTTCTTATCAGGATTAGTCTTTGGATCATTTTTATTTAAATCATGGGCCATATGTCCAAACATACCATATTTAAAACACTTTCAATTTTTCCTAAGACATTCCCCAAAGTTCTTCTTTCCACACATTTCACAAACTGGAAACTGGATTTTCTTAACATCAGATTTCATTGGATGATTTTTTCCCATTTCTTGCCATATGGACCTATTCTTCTTCTTATTTCCAAAATGAACATGTTCATAAGAAAACTTCATATCTACCCTCTCATCATATCAGACAAGTTTATCATAAATTTTGAATTAATGGGATTCCAACACCCTTCGATACCATATCTTCAGTCCTGAGTAAAAGAGGTTGATTTTTCTATCAAGATCCAGAATTAGATTTGGAGAATAACTCGCCAGTCGAGTGAAGTTCGCTTCATACAAGGACATTGAATCTTCCTCCTTCTGTTTCAATTCAAGGAATTTCTTCTCCGTCCAATGTCGCACCACCTTAGGAAAATATTTTTCAAGGAAAATAATTTTAAATTCATCCTACTCTAAGGCATCATAATCCTCTCTATCCCTGATATTATTTACCATTAACCACCACAAATCAGCTTTAACTTCAAAAAGATAAATGGAAATACATACAATTAGATTTTACGAACCTCCCATAACATTGAATATCTTTTCAAGGACTTTAATCCATCCTACAGGTGTTACTAGGTCAGAAGATCCATTGAAAGCAGGAGGGTGTTGTCTCATAAAATTTTCCACTATTTTCATGTTTTGTTGTCGTAGCTCTATTTTTTCTCTTGTATGGATACTTACACCATTTATTGCCTATGTCAGATGAGCCATTACTGTCAGAAATAGCTCAGTTCCAATCCCTACCATTTTGGGCGGTAGATTCAGAAGGATTTCATTCTGTTGGTGCCTATCCTCTTTAGCTTCCCTGTTTCTTCTGTGGACAACTATTCTGAACAGACATACTTTAGACAAAGAAACATGGTGATATTTTAATTCTATAATGTTTAAAATTAATCATAGAGTGAAAATCATTTATGGTATTCTATTAACATCACCCTAACCCCTAAATTTATCTAAACCATACTCTGATACCCACTATAAGGACTCGACCTTATAATGTTACATAGTCTTGAATTTAGTCAAGAAAGCACTACCTTTTACATTGAGGATTATTTCAAGTTTATATCTTTGGACAATTGGGACAAAATACATTCATAACATTACACATTGTTATAGAGTGGATACCATAAAAATAGTTTCCATTTTTTTCAATATTTAAAACATTAAAACATAAAACATGATTCCTTGACAATTATTAAACATTTAACATGACTTAATTATTTTTATTACACATCCATTAACCTTTTAAAATCATTTAAAAAATTTGATGATCACAAAAACATAGTAAGGGATATAAAAATAAGGAAAGAACACATTTGAACATGAACACCTGTAAGTGATGAAATCACAATCAAAATCCATTCTTTTCACGCATATATACTTACTTTTTAAAACATGAAATTTAAAAAATACATAAAAACATAAGTATAACCATAAAGGTATCTTGGTGCATTACTTACATTATTTTGTAACCCTCTCAGCTACCTTAGAATTTGTAACCCGCACGACTACATTACTATTTTTGTAACCATCAAAGTTACACTTGGAGTAACCATATGGACGACCTCCAACATACTCATTACCAATGAATTGGAGGGATATATAGGTACCACCATTCATCATAAAAAATTCTTAAGAACCAGAACAAAATCATAAAACATGAATAATAGCATAAAAACATTGATTTTAAATTTTGTAAAATAGAATTTTAATAGAGGATTTTTAAAAGAAAATCCCCTTACATAATTCATGTAACTGAAGAATGACTTAATATATTGGATGGAATATTTATATAAACTATAAATAAAAATAATTAAACATAGTATTAAATAAAACCATCACAAAAACTATTTTAATACAACATAAATAATGAAGTAGAATGTTAACCCAAAGAATGGAAATCGGGTTTTGGATTCCCTTACCTCAGGCTTGTCTTACTTGAAAATTGTTTAAAGTTTCTGTATAATGGTTAAAAGAGTGTTATTAGTATTTTGAAGAAACATTTTCATGTTTATAACATCTTATATGACCATTTAATAACATCTGTTCACCATTTAATTTTTAGTATTTTTCTCCTTGCATTATTTTTTGGTGAGTTCTTTTCATGATTACCGTGATTGGATCATGATGAATGTTATTATCGATTATAAATTAAACTCCATAATTGGAATGGACTCGTATATACATATTTATAGTATTATAAATTATACCATTTTTGTTAAGAATTCTTAGATGAGGATGATTTATAAGTTAAAACGTTAATGATATTCGTTTAGATCATTTTAGTGGTTCTTTGATAATAACGAACTCATTTTGTTTTATAAATAAACACCAAGTGTACAAAAGAATTCCAGAACCATAGATGAGACATAATACATATACTAAAAAATGGTTAAAACATAAAAATGGTTTCATGAACATACTTTAAGTATATAAATTATAATAAAATCACATTGTCCACGATGTCGGTAATTCAACACATCATGGACAATGTTTTTAATTATTTGAATAAGTGGGAGAGGAAAAGAATAGTGATGATGAATTTTCCATGAAAATGATAACATTAATAATATAAAATATTATACAGCTTTCATTCTTCTTGGTTAAGAGTAGGTTAGTAATAAGGAGAAAAGAAAGGAATCCTCAAATAAAAGAAAACAAGAGAAATTTATCACGAAAATTTGGCAGCCTAACGGCGTCTCTTAAAAATTCCTTAAAATTGTTTGATGATATAAAGGGGATATCTCATCACACATACATAATATGAACATTAATGGTGATATTAAATGAAATATCACAAAATAAGAAAAAGGTAAAGTACAATAATAACATGAAAATAAAGGAAAGAAATAAAATAAAAGAGGATGTTTACCTCTTGATCTCTTCTCCTTGAGATCCTTCTTAAGGGCTTTGGTTTTGGTCTTTTGGGGAGAACAAAAGTTCTAGGAAGTTGGGAAGAGCCTTGGGATGAGTATTGGGCAGAAAATAGACATGGATCATGGCTTTAGAGGTTTGGTAAGAAGATGGGAGTGAGGGTTGTCTATATAGTGGAGGAGAGGGGGTATTTTTCATTATTTTAATCATTGTTATAATATTGTTTCCATGATTTAGATTAATCCTAGATTATGTAACCTAAAATAGTAATAATGTACTGTGATTTTGAAAAAAGTGTCCTTACATCACTTATGATGTAATAAAATTTGAATTTTACTGATAATTTTATTATACGGTATTTAATCATATTTCACTATTCATTGAAAATTCTAGAATTTCAGAAAAATCTAAAAAATTTACCCTAAATTTTTTTTGATGTATTGAATTCAAAAATGAAGTCAATTTTTTAAAAATAATTATCTAAATATTATTAACTTAATTTTTAAATAAAATAATACTTAATTCAAAAATTAATATTCTAATTCTATAACAACTTCTATATCACGATGAAAAATTAACCAAGATGTTATCATCTTAAATCCTTAATAAGATAAAATATAATAAAATTTACTATTCATTAGGGTCATATTACTATATATTTTACTATTCATAAGGGTGTGTTACTATTTAATCAAACAAGTTGGCTTCATCAGACTCCAAATAATATACTGAACACAATTGTAGATGACCACTTTTCGAAATTCAAAACATAGAAGTGGAAAAATTATGTTAAAAGGCTAGTTATAAATATCAACAAAAAACAAAGTTCTCTGCATTCTTATTTATTTTTAAAAAAACTAGGGGTGTTACACATTTTCTGGGTATATATTCCCCAATATGAAAATACACCTACCCCTCTGACAACAAACCAAATGAATGCTTCAAATTTTTTTTACAAAATAGAAATATTAATGCATCCAATTAACAAGTGAGATAACATACCATTTCAAGAGATACTTGATGAGGGGAAAAAATAAATAACCAATATTCTAATAGAAATTATGTTAAGGTTTCATGGTTCCCTTTCCCGAATAATATTATCAAAATGAGAAGTTTAAAATCTAATATCTTGAAGATTCTTATCAAATACATGTTTAGATGGTGCCTTCATCAAGATTTATACTATTTGGATTTGAAGAGACACATAATCCAACCTCACCAAACATTTCTTTATATAGCCCTAGATAAGGTGATATTCTATCTTAATGTTCTTATTCCTTGAATAATTACCATGAATTTATATAATATTAATATCATTTATTCCATCACACGTTAAAATAATTGGAAAGTTCTCTTTAACTCAAATATCTTCTAGTTGTTTCTTTATCTATGAGAGTTGTGTGCATGCATCAGTTTTTACTATATATTAAACATCTATATTGATAAATGATATGCAATGTTGAATATTGTTAATCCATGAAATACAAATTTTTTTAAGGAAAAATGATGTTTATGATGTTTAATTCAAATCATCTATTGAACCAATCTGATCTTTATCTCTCTATCCCAATATTTTTTTGAAATAATGTTTCATTTTAGAAGAAATTAAAATCCACAATGAATTTGATATATCATATTATAATAATAACTAATTGGAAGTGGATTTTTTATGGTAACATCGATAACTTTTTCCTTGAATTGTAGTAGAAATAATTGAGAGTTTTTATATTTTTAGGTAAAATATGGTTATAATGATTTGACTATACTCATACACATCAACTCATTTTTCATTATCAACCTTCAAAAACATTATCTAGGGTGAAACTAAAATATTCATGTATTTTCAATACTCTATTTAAAATAAACTAAAAACTTATTTAGCATATCTTTTTGAAAATAAATATACCATCTCATATTTGTACCACCTTTATATAAAGGATAATCATTAGCTCGGCATTCTTTGACATTTATAAATCATACCTAGAGGATATAAAAAAGATAATTGAATTATTCTTTGTTTGATCCTCTAATTATTACAACATTAATATATACGAGCATCATCATAATTTAATCATTACTTTTCATGATATAGGGATTATAATCAACTCCTATACATTAAAAATAAACATTCTCATGTATTTATAAATCATATAATATTATGATCTTTATTATTACATTAGCATATAATGGTCCATATTCAATAAAATAACCATTATCTCATACTCATTGAGGATTAATATGTTTTTACACTCATTGTATAGTTCTTATTAAATTAATTGATTAATTAATGTTAATATAAGGTTTATATGGAAAACCATGAGTTTTTTTCACCACTATAGAAAGAAATAAGAAAATTATTTCCAACTTTTCCAAACGTGATATCATCAAATGAACATCAATTAATTTAAAATGATAATATCCTTCACTCTCATGTCATTAACTATTTTAAATAACTTTTCTCTATTCATTATGAATTTTATTAAAAATCTATGTGGTTCTAATGTCATTATTATCTTCCATCTTGATTTTTTTTTTTCAAGTTTGATTTTTTAAAAATTGGCCAAACACATAATTTATCTCTTTAACCGAACTCTCATTATTTATATCCTCATAAAAAATCATGGTCTCTACTTGAGATAAGTTCCATTTTTTTATAAACTAGTCATATTTTATGTGTGTAGAAGAGTAATACAGTCACCAAAAAATATTTTGATTTTCGAACTCATTCATTCTTCTCAATATCATATCCTTTAAAAATAATATTTAACTATCTTAATCATTATCATCTTCCTATAAGTCAAATCTATTCTCTAGTTATCACCCAAATATATATAACTAAGTAATTGTTTCCTCTAAAATTTTCACACTTTTTTAATAAAATATTTTCATTTTTAACGAATGTGTTAACTTCTCTGTTAATAAATTTTCAAAGATAATTTTTAAAAAATTTATATTATTTGATATTTTTAGAGTATCTAAGTTAAATTTATTAACCTCTATGAGATTGGAACATCATAGAGTTCTCCACTTTTTTGAGAACAAATCTTTAACTTTTGATGATTTTAAATCACTTCATTGTTTGATTATTCCCATAAAAAATCATATATAGTGGGTTTTATTCATATGAACATAAAAAGGATCTATTTTTTATATAAATAGATGTTAATACAACTTATTTCCAAGACTTTTCTAATATTTTTTTCTTCGTTAGCATCATTTAATCCATGTTATCGGTTATAAAATTTACCTTCACAACAAATTTTTTTTCTAAAGGATTATTAATAGTAGATACTTGATTTATAATTCAATTATTTTTTAAATAATCCTATACTTCTATATGAGTAAAATCAATGGAATTATCGATAAATAATTTCAAAATTTTCATTTCAAACATATTCTCTACCAACCACTTATAGCGTGTAATGGAATTAAATGATTTTTACTTATGTTTAATAATTATAAATAATTCCATCCTATAAAAAATATTGGTGAATAGAACATAGAATATAATCCCATAAGATTATCTTGGTGACATCCACAAAATAAATCAACATTCAACATTTCCATCAACTACATTAACTTATTTTCTTTCAAATTATAATTATTTCCAATGATTTTTACTATTTTAAAAATGTAATAATTATGAGTATAATGACATGTAAACATAAGGATATCAAGTACTCCATTTTGTTTCCCCAACTCCTCCATTTCCATTTGGATCAAGTGGCCCAAAAGATTATGCCACTACATATTTTCAAACTCCTTTGATAGAAATAAAATTTATTCTTCTCTACTGAAGCTTTTCATATTTACCTTTCTATTTTTCCCTACATCATGATTTTGTAAACATTTCCCTAGATAGTATAGGTCTTTTTAGTTATGTTTATTGAATTCCATGAGTCTAAAAATTTACTAACACTATGTTAGTATAGAACAAGGACTTAAACTTTCAAGAAATATATTTTTCTCATATATTTGCCTCTAAATTTTTATATTATTGTATCCAACAAACTTAAATCCTTTATCTAAATAAAAAAAACAAACAACCCCTTCATTTTATTATATAATAACCATGATGAGATAATTATTTCTCATAATATGGGAAGAGTATCTATTTCTTAGAATACACACATTAATTTTATCATTTTCTTCCAATTAAATCTCTACAACTATTTAATTATCATACATTTCCTTTCTACCCAATCCAAATGCTTCAATTTCATTGAATATTATTGTACATGTTTTTCCTCAAATTTAATGATTCTACCCCATCTTAAAATTGTAATTTTCTTTCAACTGAATTGCTAACTCCTCATAATATAATCATTTACCACTTTGACACCACTTTATTATATTCATTTACATAATTGATGATCAATTCAAGGATTTTTTCCCCTATACATGATAATATAAATAATATCCATTGAAAATATATTGACAATATTGAATTTTACTTCCCTTCTTTAATTACACTTATTTAAATAAGTACAATTTTTATATAAAAAAATATTGTATATATTCCTAATCTTTATCAATAATAACAATTGATTTATGATTCATTATTATATAAATTTTTTGCTACCCCAATTGGCTTTCAGGTTTCATAAAAATCTATATATCTCCATGTAGTGGATTTTTGTTTCTTAGCCTCCACCATGACTGATTTTTATATATGATTAAGGATTATGCCTGATTTTTTTTATTTTTATATTTCATTAGGTATTACAGACCATTATCTATATTATTCATTAGATTTCATGTTTATCATTCACATTCTACATTACCAGTATAATATAACGTCTCAATTTCATTACAGTATTCAAATATATTTCTTGATCAATGGGATTTAACATTTTATAGAAGAATTGTCCTTCAATATAGTTAATCTATTTGATCTTATATTTCACCATGTTGTTCAACATATTAATTATATGGGCCTACTCTTCATATTGATCATAATCTCAATGAATTTATCTGAGTCATAAAGATTCTAACTATTGAGATTTTTAGT
This sequence comes from Viscum album, assembly GCA_963277665.1. NCBI lineage: Eukaryota > Viridiplantae > Streptophyta > Magnoliopsida > Santalales > Viscaceae > Viscum > Viscum album. The sequence continues at coordinate 1,143,623,822 of OY728157.1, read as the reverse complement.
ATCATCCATAAACTCAACTTTTTCCCCTTCTAATTACTGCATATATAGATTTAAGTCACAAACCACTCCACTAAATTCCATTCTTTTTTCCATCAAAACATCCATTTTTTTAAACCAGCCTATGAATCCATTATAAGGACATCTTAAACCTTAACTGTTATTCCTTCAACATCACTTTTCGCCACTATTTTTGGTTTTATATGATATCCAAAATAATTTCTTCATTGAGATATTTTAAATCCTCAATATCATATAATTATATTTCCACTAATCTAATGTCTTCTTATGAAATAAAATTATTCTTCCTAATTAAACTCCACTTAGGGATCTTTCCATTCACATCCTTCAAAAATTTATTCATCGGAACATTATCCTATTAGTAGTTTTCTATCATCTTGGGACACATATTAGTGAATCAAAAAACCTTTCGATGATAAAATCCTGAAATTGGAGGTTTCCCTTTAAACATTAATTTTCCCATTTTTATATTTGGATTGATTAATTCCATGAAATAATCAAACCCCTAATTTTTTATTTCAAACTGAAGTGCACTGTGTTGCATTTGTTGTCAATTATGTATGTTGTTGTCAAGGAATGAATGGATGGATGTCAAGGAGTTTCAATATGTGAATGAATAAAGATGTGTTGGTGTTGATGAGGAAAGGATAATGGCCATGGTACTAAGATACATGTCACATAGGAGATTCACTAAGTGAGATAGGATGTTGTGGTTGAAATATTCTCTATGGATATCAGACGATTGTCGAACTGATCTTAATGTTTCAATACTTGTATCAAGGTGATACTAAGTGACAACACTTAAAGAATGAATGATGATGGAATATCAGACGATTGTAGAACTGATCTTAATTTTTCAATACTTGTATCAAGATGATACTAAGTTACACCACTTGAATAACGGATGATGATGGAGCATCATCATTACATCAGACGATTGTTGAGCTGTTCTTAGTTTCAATGAACTTGTATCAACTGGATACAATGTCACCACATTATTAGAAGACCATGCATTGTTAAGACAATGCATGAGGAGATGAAGATGATCCATCCACAAGTTCTAAGTGGATGAAGTGGTTTAATGAAGTCCATGCACTATCACTTAGTGCATGTGAATTTGATGTAGTTCCAATTTGATCTCTGATTGGATCAATGAAGAACATTGAAGATTTATTTGATTTAGGAGATTCAGTTTATGATGAACCTTTGGGAATTCCACCTCCTAAGTCTAGATTATATGTTAAGGAGGATTGGTGAATTCTAATGATGAAGATGGAGAATATGTGTTTGAAGAGAAGAAATATAGAAGAAGAAATGGCTTAGAGGTAGAAGTGGAATTTGGCATTTGAACTTCGGTTACTTAGTTTTTAAACAAAGTCCCTAAGTCTCTACTCTAGAAAAAATGAAGCCACCAAGGGCCAGCCACGGGTTCAACCCCAAGGCACATGTGGGCCTAGGCGCCACGCCCATGGGGGATCCCATGGATCAAGCCCAAGGCGGAAGGAGGCCACGCGGCGATCAAATCCGTGGGGAAGGGGCGCATAGCACGCGCCCGCGAGAGGCAGAGTGGGCGCCAGTGGCGCCCCTACAGGGAGCAGAGTTGGGCGCAAGAGCGCGCCTGCTAAAAGAACACGGTGCTGGGCGACACCGTGGAGGGGGAAGTACAACTGAGCGTTGAGCGGCATGAGTTATTTGATAAACCACGAGAAAACAGCAGCGCGCTTCGATGTGGGACGTGGAAAAATCTCCATGAGTGGATCCTAGCCGCACGATTGATCGCGTGCCAGATCTCGGCCGCACATCTAATCTGTCGTGGCCTGTTCAGATCCAGGCCGTTGAAGATTATTTGATCGCCTGATCTGACGGCTCCCTGTCCGTCGTCAACCTCGAGCTCGCTCAAAGGCCACCCGTGACGTCGCCTGAACCAGAGGCCATCCGACCACCTGATTTTGAGTTTCCGACCACCTCCGACGAAGCTAAAGGCTCCATCAGGCTCGTCTGTCCCTAACGAACACATCCATGCAAGAATGATGCATGCATGCACAGTAGTGAGGAAATTCGGATGTGGCCGAGGAAAAAAACGTTGCCGAGGCTATGAGGTTCATGCTATGAATGGATAGACTTTGAAGAGGCATGAAAACGTTCTGCATGCACATGCACGTGGAGGAAAACAAAGAGAAGGAACCCGCGTTGAAACAGAAGAAAGAAATCAAGATTTGGAAAATCTTGATAACCCGAAACTTTCGAGGATTCGAGATTTATATCCCGCGGAATATTGGGCATACCTCTGCCTATAAAAAGAGAGGTCGAGGCACTTGAAATGCTTGCTGATCCTTTTCTGAAACTTTGTGGAGTCCCGCGAGTGCCTTTCCTCGAGAAGAATTGAGTTGCGCGTCCCCTACGCGGTAGAGAAGCCTGGAGCCATTTTTGGCTTCGTGAAGTCCCTTTTGTGCATACCTTGTGCAAAAGAGGTGAAGGGAAGTCCCCTGCGCGCACCCCTTGCGCGACAGGAAGGAGCCAGCCGCATACTTGTGCGCTCGAGTCTCTTGCCACCCTCTCTGCCCGCACACTTGCGTGGCAGGAGGAAGGAGCCCGCGGTGTTGCACCTTGCACACTTGTGCAGCGGTTGAGAAGAGGAGGAGGCCCTGGCACCTCACACCTTGCCAGTGCACCTTTTGCGGCTGTGAAGAGAAGAAGGGCACACCACTTGCGCGCCTCCCATGTGGCAATGGTTTGGGTGAAGACAAGGCACACCTAGTGTGTGTGTGCAAGCAGAGGAGGAAGACCCGAGCCTTGTGTGTGCTTAAAAGAAGTGGAGTCCATAGTCTTGGGTGTGTGCAAGAAGGAGAGGCCGAGAACTACACCAACTTGTGTGTGCATAAGGAGAGGAAGACCACACTATTTGTGTGTGTGTGCAAATTGGATAACAAACTCATACGGGCCAAGTATGAGCATGTGAAGTAGGCCAAATCAAGTGTTTGCAAAAGTAAAGAACAATTTGTGTGTGAAAAATAAAAAAAAGGCCGCACCAATGTGTGTGCACTATATGGAGTTCACACACTTAGAAGAAGAAGAGGAGGATACCCACACTAAAGAACAACACACTTTTAATTGTGTAAACAAATTGAACAAAGTGTGTGAAGTTCAAGAAGAAGGTGTGTGCTAAAATGAAATACACCCTTTGAGGGTGTACTGCACCAAAAGAAGAAAAGAAGAGTGCATGCTTGAATTCATGAACATGCACACGTGAACAAAGTCAAATCAGGTTGTGTGCATCTGAGTTGACCAAGACATGATGTTCTTGAAGATTATTGAGAAGCCATGCTGTCAGTGCATGAGGATGAAGAGATGCCATGCACTTAGTGCATGAAGTTGTTTTGAAGTGAGACTGAAGCCAGACTGAAGTTAAAGACATCAGCTGCTTGAGTTTTAAGTAATTGAGAAGACCCTGATCAACAGAAGTGATCAGAAGTTTTGAGCAAGACCAACAGACCTTATCAGATGTTGTTGAATATTCCTGAAGAGAGAGGTCAGGTCATCTTGAGAAGAAGGAGATAAATCCTGAGCAAGATGAGAAGACCTGATCAAGTGATCATAAGTGAAGAGCAAGGCCAGTAGTCTTTATCCCAGACTGCTGAAGATACTTGAAGAAGCTTAAAGTGAAGAGGAGCTACTCGTGTGACTCGAGGATCCAGGAGAAGCCCCCTGTGAGACTCAGGGTGGAAGAAGTCTTCAGTGGGATTCTGGAGCAGGCCAGCCGGACTCTGGTAACACTGTGGGACACAGTATAAAGACCCTCCTGTGGGACTCAGGAGAGATACAGTGGGACTCTGTATCGACCATTGTAATACTAAAAGATTATAATGGAAGAAACCATGTTGGGGTGTATAACCAACATGGAAAGAACGTAGGCCTTTGGTGCCGAACCTTGTAAATCCTTGTGTCCAGTGCCTTTACATTTACTGTATCATTCTAGGAAAGGATGAGAGATACAATAAGAGTGGATCGAGGACTTAACAAGCCATAGAGGTTTAATTGATTAAGAATCAATTAGTAAAAAGTTTTAAAGGATCACTAATTCACCCCCTCCCCCTCTCAGTGATTCACACTGATCTGGGCACTTCAATTGGTATCAGAGGGAGGTTACCTCTAAAAGATCCATGGGAGTCTTTATGAAGTGCAGATTTGAAGAAGTGAGTGAATACCCTCAAATGGAGATATCTGCCAAGACTCTGAAAAACAGGAATAAGAAAGAGGCCAAGAAGATGAAGAAGAATATTGTTGCTGATAGAGAAACACCTGAAAATTCCTTTTATCACTCTTCTGATGATGCCTGTCCTAGCTGTGATAATGATGGAAGAATCAATGATCTTCTAAATGCAATCGAATATCTTAGGAAGACAGTCCCCAGGGAAGTAGAAATGTTTTTTACTACAGGCATCCTTGATCTTCAAGAAGAAAAATTACAGCTAGAAGAAGAAGCCAATGCAATGGAAGATCAGTTGGCTAAAAGGGTTGGCATAACCAACACTCTCAGAAAGCTGGTGAAGGCTAAAGATGAAACAGTATCGATTTGCAATGAAAGATATGAAGACACTACTGAAGAATTGCATAGAAGCCATTCTGAGAAAGAATTCTTTAAGACTGTGGTCAATGATGTTTTCCATGCATTGGAAAAGAGTCACAAAGTTTCAATGAATGTCAGAGATGCTCAACTTGAAGAAAAAAATTAAACAGGGTGAAGGAGCTTGACAATTCATTACAAGAAATGAAGAAGGTGCATGAAGACCAGTTAGAACAGCTAAAAGAAAATTGGGAAGGAAGGCTAAGAACTGTTGAGGATGATAAGAACTCCCTTAACATGAAATACTTAGAACTAGAGGTGATATTGAAAAATCTGCAATCACCCAAAGCTGAATCCTCCCTGTTAGCTGTAAGTAGAAATGTTTCTACACAAGTGTGCTTTGAGAAGGATGATTCTAAACGAAAGAAATCCTCTAATGAAAGGGAAACATCTTCTAAAAATAAGGTACCATCCATACCATCTTGTACTCATGCTTCTGAAAGTGCAGGATGGAAGAATGAATCCAAACAAGTATGGATGAAGACAGTGAAGAAAGAATGCTCTTTTGAAACAACACATCAAGTCAAGAAAAGTACCCAACAATCAGAAGGACTGAAGAGGTAAGATTTGTGGGTCAGTGTTGGTGTTGTAATAAGTATGGGCACTGTGTAAAATATTGTTGGTACAATCCACTGAATGTAAAAGCACAAAGGAATCCCATGCCAAGGGGGAGAAAGCCAGAAGGAAAGAAGCAACATCCACAGGTCCAGAGACATCTGTTTACTACAAATAGATTTGGATTGCTTGATAACATCTGGGATGTTTGAAAAAGTGGTCAAAAAGATACATTTCAATCTCCAACTGTATCTAGAGCTCAAAAGAAGAAATGATCACAGAACCTGGCTCAGAAAGAATCCTTGGGAAGCAAGCATAAGAAAGTGGATGATGCTCCCAAGAAGATTATGAAAAAGGAAGATAAGTCCTTGGAGTCTAAATCCAAGAAGGGTGATGCATCCAGAAGGACCACCAAGAAGAAATGCTTCTACTGTGGAAAGAAAGGGCATACTATGGATCTTTGTGAACAAGCCATGGAACTGAATAGAAGCAGACTAGACTCAAAAAGACAATCAATCAAGAAGAAGCAGAAGGGATTGATTGAAAATAAGTTGCCTAAGAAAGGTAGCTTAACATCATCAAAAGAACCACGTGGAATTTCCAAAACTGAGGCCTCACTACCAAATGACTTGTTAGTCATATGGCCTAATCAGTTGCAACTTGCCAGAGAGCTGCAGAGAGCTGAAGATAAAACACTGGAAATAGTTAATGCAAAAGGAAAGAAAAATATTTCACATGAAGATCAAGTTCTGTGTGTGAGGTGCAATCAAGCTGGACATACTAGTGATAAATGCATGATATTCATTCCAGCTCAGAAGGGATTCTTCAAAAGAATGAAGATTTCACCAGGAGACTCTAGTGCTCAGAAGGCACCTAGATATAGAGGAGTCACACACAAAGAAGTTAATGAGGTGTTGAGATCCACACCAGCACAAACATCATTGAAGATAAAATGTGCAAGTGTGAAGAATGGTGAAAATGGGACATCTCGGTTGAGAGAATATTCTCAACCTTGTTGTTCACATTGATGAACCAAGGAGGTTCCATCTTATTCCCTTATTCTTCTGGTATTTACATGTGCTAACATTGCAGGGAATTGAAGATGATGATCATTCTCATCTGGAGAGTGGTTTGGACAGAATGGAGTGCACCCCTTGAGGGGGAGCCAATCTGGAGAAGATGATATTTTGGGATTTAATATCATCTTGAGAAAAGTGAAGTTTTTCCAATCATAATTTCATCCCTTGTTTCTTAATTGTATTCATCATGAAAATTAAGGGGGAGTATTGATTGAAGAAAAATGAATGAAAGGGGGAGCTTTATCTTTGGACCTGAACTTTCTATTGAGTTTGGTGAAGTATGTGCAGGATTTAGCAATTCATTGATATATGTGAAAAATTTCAAACCCCTTGAAGCATGATCTCACATGTACAGTGAATTTTGGACAACATTGAGTTCCTTGGTTACATCACTCTTGTTTTCTACACTGGGTTAGCCCACGTAGACTTAGAGTTGATCAACTAAAGTTTATTTGCTAAAGAGAACATGTGACATCATCCCTCTCTTAGTGATTTTGAAGAAAATGCTTTTCTAAGGGAGGAAGAGATTTTTGAAAGTGAACCACACCACATCTTTGAATTTGATTCCCAATAAGGGGGAGAAAAGATTGGAACACATATTGACCCATTCATATGTGCTGAAGAAGTGTATTGACAACAAATACAAAGTGGGAGATTGAAGTGCACTGTGTTGCATTTGTTGTCAATTATGTATGTTGTTGTCAAGGAATGAATAGATGGATGTCAAGGAGTTTCAATATGTGAATGACAAAGGATGTGATGGTGTTGGTGAGGAAAGGAGAATGGCCATAGTACTAAGATACATGTCACTTAGGAGATTCACTAAGTGACATAGGATGTTGTGGTTGAAACCTTCTCTATGGATATCAGAAGATTGTCGAACTGATCTTAATGTTTCAATACTTGTATCACGGTGATACTAAGTGACAACACTTAAAGAATGAATGATGATGGAATATCAGATAATTTTAGAACTGATCTTAATTTTACAATACTTTTATCAAGATGATACCAAGTTAAACCACTTGAATAATGGATGATGATGGAGCATCATCATTAAATCAGACGATTGTTGAGCTGTTCTTACTTTCAAAGAACTTATATCAACTGGATACAATGTCACCACATTATTAGAAGACAATGCATTTTTAAGACAATTCATGATGAGATGAAGATTATCCATCCACAAGTTCTAAGTGGATGAAGTGGTTTAATGAAGTCCATGCACTATCACTTAGTGCATATGAATTTGAAGAAGTTCCAATTTGATCTCTGATGGATCAATGAAGAACATTGAAGATATATTTGATTCAGGAGATTCGGTTGATGATGAACCTTCGGGAATTCCACCTCCTAAGTCTAGATTATATGTTAAGGAGGATTGATGAATTCTAATGAAGAAGATGGAGAATATGTGTTAGAAGAGAAGAAATATAGAAGAAGAAATGGCTTAGAGGTAGAAGTGGCATTTGGCATTTGAACTTGGGTTACATTGTTTTTATAAAAAGTCCCTAAGTCTCTACTCTAGCAAAAAGGAAGCCACCAAGGGCAACCACGGGTTCAACCCCAAGGCACATGTGGGCCTAGGCGCCACGCCCATGGGGGATCCCATGGAGCAAGCCCAAGGCGGAAGGAGGCCACGCGGCGATCAAATCCGCAGGGCAGGGGCGCATAGCGCGCGCCCGCGAGAGGCAGAGTGGGCGCCAGTGGCGCGCCCGCAGGGAGCAGAGTTGGGCGCAAGAGCGCGCCCGCTAAGAGAACACGGTGTGGGGCGGCACAGTGGAGGGGGAAGTACAACTGAGCATTGAGCGGCAGGAGTTATTTGATAAACCACGAGAAAACAGCAGCACGCTTCGATGTGGGACATGGAAAAATCTCCAGGAGCGGATCCTAGCCGCACGATTGATCGCGCGCCAGATCTCAGCCGCACATCTAATCCGCCGCGGCCTGTTCAGATCCAGGCCGTTGAAGATTATTTGATCGCCTGATCCGACGGCTCCCCGTCCGTCTTCAACCTCGATCTTGCCCAAAGGCCACCCGCGACGTCGCCTGAACCAGAGGCCATCCGACCACCTGATTTTGAGTTTCCGGCCACCTCCGACGAAGCTAAAGGCTCCATCCGGCTCGTCTGTCCCTAACGAACACATCCATGCAAGAAAGATGCATGCATGCACAGTAGTGAGGAAATTCGGATGTGGCCGAGGAAAAAAACGTTGCCGAGGCTGTGAGGTTCATGCTATGCATGGATAGACTTTGAAGAGGCATGGAAACGTTCTGCATGCACATGCACGTGGAGGAAAACAAAGAGAAGGAACCCGTGTTGAAACAGATGAAAGAAATCAAGATTTGGAAAATTGTGATAACCCGAAACTTTCGGGGATTCAAGATTTATATCCCGCAGAAGATTGGGCATACCTCTGCCTATAAAAAGAGAGGCCAAGGCGCTTGAAATGCTTACTGATCCTTTTCTGAAACTTTGTGGAGTCCCTCGAGTGCCTTGCCTTGCGTAGAATTGAGTTGCGCGTCCCCTGCGCGGCAGAGAATCCCGGAGCCATTTTTGGCTTCGTGAAGTCCCTTTTGCGCATCCCTTGTGCGAAAGAGGTGAAGGGAAGTCCCCTGCGCGCACCCCTTGCACGACAGGAAGGAGCCGAGCTGCATACTTGCGCGCTCGAGTCTCTTGGCACCCTCTCTGCCCGCACACTTGCGTGGCAGGAGGAAGGAGCCCGCGGTGTTGCACCTTGCACACTTGCGCGACGGTTGAGAAGAGGAGGAGACCCTTTCACCTCACACATTGCCAGTGCACCTTGTGTGGCTGTGAAGAGAAGAAGGGCACACCACTTGCACTCCTCCCATGCGGCAGTGTTTCGGGTGAAGACAAGGCACACCTAGTGTGTGTGTGTGCAAGCAGAGGAGGAAGACCCGAGCCTTGTGTGTGCTTAAAAGAAGTGGAGTCCATAGTCTTGGGTGTGTGCAAGAAGGAGAGGCCGAGAAGTACACCAACTTGTGTGTGCATAAGGAGAAGAAGACCACACTATTTGTGTGTGTGTGCAAATTGGATAACAAACACCTGCGGGCAAGTATGTGCATGTGAAGTAGGCCGAACCTATGTGTGTGCACTATGTGGAGTGAACACACGTAGAAGAAGAAGAGGAGGATACCCACACTAAAGAACAACACACTTTTAAGTGTGTAAACAAATTGAACAACGTGTGTGAAGTTCAAGAATAAGGTGTGTGATAAAATGAAATACACCCTTTGAGGGTTTACTGCACCAAAAGAAGAAAAGGAGAGTGCATGCTTGCATGCATGCACATGAACACGTGAACAAAGTCAAATCAGGTTGTGTGCATCTGAGTTGACCAAGACATGATGTTCTTGAAGATTATTGAGAAGCCATGCTGCCAGTGCATGAGGATGAAGAGATGCCATGCACTTAGTGCATGAATTTGTTCTGAAGTGAGACTGAAGCCGGACTAAAGTTAAAGACATCAACTGCCTGAGTTTTCAGTAATTGGGAAGACCCTGATCAACAGAAGTGATCAAAAGTTTTGAGCAAGACCAACAGACCTTATCAGAGGCTGTTGAAGATTCTTGAAGAGAGAGGCCAGGTCATCCTGAGAAGAAGGAGATAAATCCTGAGCAAGACAAGAAGACCTGATCAAGTGATCAGAAGTGATGATCAAGGCCAGCAGTCTTTATCCCAGACTGCTGAAGATACTTGAAGAAGCTTAAAGTGAAGAAGAGCTACTCGTGCGACTCGAGGAGCTAGGAGAAGCCCCCTGTGAGACTCAGGGTGGAAGAAGTCTTCAGTGGGATTCTGGAGCAGGCCAGTGGGACTCTGGTAACACTGTGGGATGTAGTATAAAGACCCTCATGTGGGACTCAGGAGAGATAAAGTGGGACTCTATATTGACCATTGTAATACTAACAGATTATAATGGATGAAACCATGTTGGGGTGTATAACCAACATGGCAAGGATGTAGTCCTTTGGTGCCGAACCTTGTAAATCCTTGTGTCTAGTGCCTTTACATTTACTACATCATTCGAGGAAAGGCTGAGAGATACAAGAAGAGTGGATCGAGGCCTTAACAAGCCATAGAGGTTTAATTGATTAAGAATCAATTAGTAAAAAGTTTTAAAGGATCACTGATTCACCCCCTCCCCCTCTCAGTGATTCACACTGATCTGGGCACTTCACAAACTCTTCAAAAATCTTTTTCATTACCTTGAACATCACTTCACGAGAATTGTTTTTCACAAGATCATTATCATTATTCCTTATCTCATTGGAATCAAGAGTAATTTAATGAATATATAATGTAACCACCTTTAAATCCTCGTACACTGGAACTAGGATCATTATATTGAATTAAGGGGGAAAGCATATAACAATGCACATCACAAAATGTCCATCATCATGGTTTCTTTGAGTCCATGAATGTCTTCCAAAATCACATTCAACTACTAAAATAATTCATCAATATTCATTTAGATGAATATACATGTACAGATACTTTTTTCAAAGAAACTATAATTTAGATTTGAAAAACATTTAGTTAGCTTCAATGAATTTTAGCAACATTTCCCAAATGGAATGTGAGGCTCTACATGACATCACCATTGTGTAGATTTAATTTGAATATTATATCCTTAGTATGTTCATTTCTTTGGTATTAATATCCAGATCATCTTGATATCTTTCAAATAGTTCTATTTTTTTATTTGGACCACAATTAAATGTATGATAGTTGTATGCACATCCATTCAAATGGATTAGAAACAGTTTTTCTTCTAATTCCTATGAAGTTGAATATTTTTTCCATCAATATTCAAAAACGTATTTATGATTCAAAATAGTTACCATGGATTCCAAAAATAGAACACTTATAAAATATTAAATAATCCACTCTAATACTACTTCTTTTTCCCAGACAATAAAAATAACCTAATATGAGGGAGTGAATCATGGTATGTTGAATTAAAATGACCCTTTGTAGTGATCTAGTTATTTGGTTAGGAAAAAATCTTATATCCTTCATAAAAAATATAAAAATAATAAAAACATAAAATAGAGACAGAATTTATTGTTCTTGGTTCAAATATATCGAGTTAAATACAATATCACACAGTTTTTTATTTGACCAAGAAACAAAATACATTAAATACGCTGCTTTTCCTACAAATTCATAGTTGTCTCACTAACCCTCTAGGTTTTCAAAATTCATGAACTCATATTTCTACTCAATTATAAATAACACAGTTATTATATATGACATACATTCATTATCCATAAAATATGAATGATAATTATACAATGGTAAGTGTACCAATATCATCCCCTTATTTTACTTGATTAATATTACAAGAATTTCCAAGAAATATATCCTAAAAATAAATACTTATCATTTGTTTCCCACAAGTTTAAGGTCTGGAATTCCTCTCTCTATGAACCCACATGATCTCTATTCTACATTAACTTTTTGTGTATGAATATAACTTTTAAAATATTAAAAATATAATATTTATGTTTCCCTTATTCAATACATTTCATTCTACATCAATTAATAGAAAAATTCATTCACCCTATTAAAAATATTTCAAGTCAAAAAATTACCATTTGGATCCCAAATTAGTTTTCAAAATATAGAAAATTATTCTGTAATTAAATATACATGATCAACATAATCATGAAATGACCAAAATTAGTACATTAAAATATGTCATTCCTCTGAATATCATAGTATATTTTTAATCAAATATTATTTTCAAAATATATTTTCTATTAATTCATCATAGTGAAAGAAATTATCTATATATAAATATCTCAAAAAGGGATAAACTAAGTTTTTATAGCTTATCCTTTATGGTGTGGTCAACCACTGGATAAAGAAATGCTGAATATTATTGGTTTTATTTTTTTCCATTAACATAATATTTTAATCATACATATAAATTTTTTTTGAAACTATTTCTATTTAGTGGAATCCTTTATCTACATCATGCTGAAATTCAATGAATAATCCAAGATTTCACCTTTTGAATTTGACTACAACCTTATGGTGAAATCAATAATTTTATGGAATAATTTCATTCATCCAAGAAATAAAATCTCAATGCATACATTAGACCTGACCAAACCCCATGAAAGGAATACAAAATATTATTATGAAACTTTTAGTGGAGGCCAATCATTATATTTCAGTAAACACAATCCAAAAAGGCCTAAGAGTAATTTTCAGTACATAATTAATCAAATTTAAATTATATTTTTTAATTAATTTTTAGGACTTCCATTTTGTATACACTAGATGTGTGAATTGTATAATTTAGATATCTATTCCTTAGGAGTTTGTTGTGTTTAGTTAGGTTACATATCCTTATGTAGTTCATGAAATGTTACAAACTCTTTAATATATATATTTGATGATATCTTTGAGTATCATTCACTAATATAGGAGGATGAACAAGCTCATTAACCTTATATAGATGATTCTGATGTTGAGGAACTATATAATGTATATAGACGATTTTGAGTATATCATGTTTCATTACATATTCCATCATAGTTGTAAGAACCACCACCATACTTGTAACACCCCTGGTAAATAAAGAATATGACATTTTCATATTTATCCATATTTTTGAATAAAATATTAATATGTCTTTAAAGGGGACGCTATGCTTGATGGCGTACCCAACACGCAACAACAATTTTCTTGGGAATCTTACGTTGAACTCTAATAATAAAATTATATTATTTTAAATGGTAGTTAACATGTAGTCGTTTTATTGGCGGTAATGGATAGAAATATCTAAAATATGATTATATATGTTTTTAAATATTTTTACATTTATACAATAAAAGATAAAGGCATAAAATACAGAAAGAATTCAATTTTAGGCGTATATGCCCTAGTTTTCACTAAAGGTTCACTTATTGCCTTTTGATGGTGAACCGTCATTAAATATAGTTTTTTTCACTCTTATACATCCTTTTGGAACAAATAAAACTCTTATTAAGAATTGGGACATCAAAATTTACTTTGTGTAAATTTTTTGTATCTTTCTGATAAAGTTCAATTTTTAATGAATAGTGTAAAATGTTGTATTTTAATTCAAAACCTTTTTTTAATATAATTTATTTATATGATTAGATTATCTTTTGAATTGGTTTTAAAGTGAAATTAGAATATATTTTTACCATTAAACCCAATAGTGGTCGTTGGAATTAATTTCACTTTGAAATCAGACTTAAACTAGTGTCAATCTTTTGATACTTATTGTTTTATAAAAACACGCTATTTGCTCTGACAGCGGGAATTAATTATTAAATTAATTAATGTGACTTATATGTTTTGAATTTTGTAAAATAGACTTCATTTTTGAATTCATAATATCAAATATAGCTTAGGGTGAATTTTTGGTAATTTTCTGAAAAACTTCAATTTTTGATGAATAGTGAAACCACTAAGTGGTACTTATAAAAACTGATTTTTCCGTTCAAAGGAAATTTTTCCATCATTGTGTTTTGAATTTTGAAAATCCGACATACATGGTTGTCATTAGTAGGTAAAATGTGGTTCAATGGGATGAAAATATTTTTTTGGTGAATAGTAACTTTTTTTCATTAATCGCGATTATAGGTAATTAGTGTAATTTAAGGTAAAAATGATATTATAAAAAAATGAAAACACCATGACACTTGTCCTACCCCTATTTGATGAGTCATGGCCGACCAAGACAGACCATGGGTCGATTTAGGGGACCCTATGGAGCCTCCTGGGTGAGATAATGACATTAATGCCTTTTTTTAAATAAAGGTGAAAATGACACTAACATAAATCGTTTTACTAAAAAAAAAATTTAGAAGTGGTTATACTAATCATAATTTTGTATATAAATACACTTTGGAAAGATAAAAAGATTTCATACATCAGGATATTTTTGTTATAATTTTTAGACATTAAAAAAATAAATTTAATTATGACATCATGATGATGCAACGATGACCTCATTAATGAACAGTTTAAATAAAATGAAACGATAATATAAAATCTAAGACCTAAACTTGTCCAAAAACTATTGGATGGGAATATTTCTAAGCCTTATCATCTTATCTTAGAAATATATCAATGTGGGACCTTAGAAATTCGAAACACTTTTGAAAATAAAATAATAGTTTCATGATTTCCAAAAGTGCCCCTCCTCTCCTCTTATAAAAGGCCCCCACCTCTACCTCATTTCACACACTCCTCAAGAATTTGTCTCGGCCATCCCCTGCCCAGTTACTCTCTCCACATCCCTCTCCTCATCCTAGAGGATTCCCTTTGGGCATAATCCTTTCAAATGAAGCCTTTAGTCTCAAATCAAAAGGAGTTACACTTTTAATGGTTATTCATTCTCTCATGTTCATTTGTTTTATTTTTATTCTACAACCCCCTAAACTCTTTTTATTTAATTATTTTGTAACAAAACCAGTATCTTAAATATACTAGGATGTTGTTATAAGATTTATTCTAGCTACACTCTCACACAATTACATCAAATGGTTAAAGAACATACAGTTTCCGTGGATGGCGAAATCTTGCCTCCCGAAACGATGATTGTTCAATACTCATTTAACACCTTCAAAGGTGGCCATTATGATGTCAATATTTTTATATATGATATATAATATGTTTATTATTTCCTTAATATTCTATATTTTTCATTTATGGCATACCATTATTGTTTCCATTATGGTTAAACATGATATCTTTATTTTAGGAAGTGCGGACTACCGCCCCCTGAAAGTGATTTGATTCGTTAATACCATATGTGGGATGTGTAAAGGATAAAGTTAATTATATTATATATGTTATTATACTGGAATTATAATATAATCTTATATCAATATGATTCCATTCCAGAAATACGAAATAGAAATAGAAGTAGCGTTAATGCGTACGTACGGCTTACCGTCTCCATGAACGGTGCATTTCATTTCTTACCTCTAAATGTGATGTAATATTATGAATACATGTATATTCTGAATATATATGATATATATGTTATCCAAATCATTAATATCATTCTGGATATAATGAACCTTTGACCAAATTAACAACATGTATGTGTAAAAAGTCGATTTTTGACTTAAGAACCAAATACCGACAAAATGAACATTATTAACTTAAATGATTACATAATGTTCATAACATGGTATAAAAGGAATAATTAACTTTAAAAAGGTTCTTAATCAAGTATAGATTAACTCAAGTATATTATTCAGGAGATTAACGAACGGTCGGGTCAAGTCGGATACGAGATAAGGGATCCTACTCCTCTCTTTCTTTTTAAGTACACTCTTTTATGTCATTCCCTTTAAAGCTATTCTTTCTTGTTATTGGGATGTTATTTTATATTACACATACTGTAATTTTTATGTTCATGTGATGAGAGACCCTATTCTCTCTCATCAATCCATTTTCGATGTTTTGAATGGCGCCGTTAGGCTGCCGAATTTTCGTAAGAGATCTAACCTCTCTCTTTCTTTTTAAGTACTCTCTTTTATGTAACTTATTTTAAGCTCCTCTTTGTTATGTTGGGGGATGTTCTTTTATATTCCTCTTTCTATAAACTTTAAGTTAATATGATGAGATACCCTATTTGATCTCATCAATCAATTTTTGGAAGTTTTATGTGGCGCCGTTAGGCTGCCGAGTTTTCGTAAGGGATTTTTCATCTCACATTTATTCCCGTGAGATTTATGCTACATTTTCCACAATTTCCTTTGAGTGGTGTATGTACTTCCCATT
This sequence comes from Viscum album, assembly GCA_963277665.1. Lineage (NCBI taxonomy): Eukaryota > Viridiplantae > Streptophyta > Magnoliopsida > Santalales > Viscaceae > Viscum > Viscum album. The sequence goes on along the minus strand of OY728157.1, from coordinate 1,143,607,747 downwards.
ATTCTACTCTTTGAGTAATAAACATTATTTTATGAGTAGTTACATCAAGGATTTATTGTCCTTCTTTCATGGGGTGTATGTTTTGAAAGATACCCAAGTCGGTAAGGGAACCTTTCACCCTCCTCTTTTTTTAAAAGACTTATTTTGTTGGGTCTTTTAATTTACATATTCTTATGTTGGGATATGTTCTAATATATCCTTATTGATGTAAATTTTATGTCCAAGTGATGAGATACACTTTTTATCTCTCATCAACTCATTTTGATGTAATGCCGTTAGGCTGTCAAGGGAACTTCTTAACCCAATTTCGATTTCCTTGGGTTCAACATGTAGTTATTAAATATGTCATACTTTGAATATGTGTGAATTACCTTTGATTATTTTACACTTAATATCCACTTATATTTGGTGTATTCGTTTGTCGCAGATAATTATGTAATTGATTTATCCTTAAACCAAGGATACCGTCTTTGTATGGGACTTCATCTCAATTTCTATTCGTTGAGGAATATTTTATTTTATACACAACTTTCTTTTATACGTTGTATAAACCCCTTTGACTTTTACGTTTATCCAAAAGGAATATTTTTTATACAAAGCATTTTACAAAACGAAAAAAGGGAATTTTTTTGTCGTACGTATGTGGCGACAACGACTTCTCCGCCACCGTGACCGTTATTTGTGTTTTGGCTTCCTCTACAAGTCATACCTCATTTTTAAAAGAAAAATAAATATCATGTTTTACTTTTCTTTTATTTTGGTATTGAAAATGGGTTTCATAATGTTTTTATATCAATATGTTGTATTGATATCTTGTGATTGAAAGGTGGAAATGTTATGTTTCCTTTATGCATGTTTTATGTGATACGATTATGTTGAGGTTCTTGGGCATTATTATGAAGACGGGTGGTTCCGTGATAAACTAAGGGCGGGTGAGCCCGATATAGTTATCCAATGCATTGGGTAACGTGAAGGAGTGAAACGTTAAGGTTTCTCCGAAGAGATTTTAGGGAATATACTGTGATGGGTATTCCAAACGTAACCAAGAGGGTTACTCCCTACGTAAGAATGTTATAAATGCCTCAAGTTACCTTTATGCCTTATGATTTCTATGATTTATTCATGATTTGATGAGGTATGTTAAAGTGCCTATGTTTTATGGGTAAAGTATGATTTCATTATTATGTATATATGAACTCATGTTTCCTTTCCATATTTTTTATAACCCTTACTGAGCTTTTTATGCTCATCCCAAGTTTTTGAAATGTTTTTCACAGGTCAAGGGAAAGGTAAATGATGTGATGATAGTGTCAAGGATGTGTCAAGAAAGAATCCGTGTTTTATTTTAAATATGTTTCCTTTGATGGGAAGAATGAATATTGTCTTTTATGTAACCACTTTGTTTAAATGTGGAATGTAATGCATTTTTCATGATCTAATTCTCTAAAACTATAAACCTAAAATGATCCCCAATGTGTAATCTTGTAATAACTCAAGATTAAGTAAGGTTTAAGGATGGGGCCTTATAGTTGGTATCAGAGGTCAGTTCAGAAAACTTTAGGGATTAAGAGTTCTTGTGAGACACATGATTAGTCCCTATATTTATTATTTCAGTTAAATCCTTGTTTTATAACTTTTTTTGTCAGGTCAAGTAAAGTCGGTTACGAATGGAAGGAGAAGGATCTCAAACGACATTCCTATCTCTTCCTGATGACATGCTTGCAATAATTATTGAAAAGTCATCTTGGGATGATTGTTAAACTTTTTCTAGCATACAACTCACTTGCAAGAAGTTGCTTGAGATATCAAACACCTGCACTATACCTCGTTATCATTGTGGATCATGGGTTGTTTTTAGACAAATACTATTTTACAATATTCTCATATTTTCACGAAAGGTAAATATTATCAAGGTATTTTCAAATATTTTACCTTATCACAAGAATTTGAAGCATATTATGATTTTAGAAATGGTGCTAAGGAAGGAGACCCTTGGACAACCTATTTATATTTGCTTTTAAAATATAGTCTCACATCACATACTTATGGTATTTTAAAAGGACCAGTAATAGAAAGTTTCAACTCAATTTCGGTCCGACTATTTTATAGAAATCATGTTTTATCAGATGTTTTGGAATTATATGTCATACATGATTATTTTCCAAAACTATTTTTCTGTGAACACCCATATGACTCATGTTGTACGAGGTGTATTTGGATGGAGGAAGCAAATGATTTTGAAGGATCTCTAAATCATTTTTGTAATGCATGGGACTTCTACCTATGTGAGCAAGATGACGATGAAACTGAGTGGACGCCATGATCATGGTATGATGTTATTCATTTTGGGAATCGGTTTATTTTATCTTATGGTGCTGAAATAAGACTTCAAGAATTAAGATGTTGAGATCGTAACGAATTTGGATGAACATTAAAGGTATAAGGAAACGATTGAGGTTAAAACATGTTAGGGTTATTTTTGGAGTTTTATAAAAAGGACAACACACAGATCGTGTGACAACCCGTCACGTCGGACAAAGCTGCGGGAATCGAACCCACAACCAAAGTGCGACTGGTATTTATCACCTACCACTTGACTACGTGAAGTCCCTGGTTAGTTTGACTGATTATTTTTAGTTATATGATTTTATGAATTAAGAGTAAGTTGATTTTGGGTTATTTATGAAAATGATTAACCTATCATGGAGAATATGTGATTAGGTTAATTACTTTTCAATACGAGACTTTAGGAGCAACAGATGTTGTTTGGAGATAAATGTTACGATTTAACTTGGAATACTATGTGACTAAATCTTTCAAATATTTGTTTTTCAATCTTAGATTGTTTTACTTTGAAGAATTTTATGGACAAATTGTTTATCGGATGGTCCTCGTTGAACTTTGGGTTTTGTTGGAAAATTTTTGGAGATTAAGAATAGATTTTCTTTTTAGATGGTTATCCTTTTCTTGATTATCTGACCTTGTACTAACCTTTTTGGTTTTGGTTTTGGTTAAAGCCTAAAGACATGGGAAGTATATAGTCCTCTTTATTGGATTAGGTGATTCTCTAGAAGTTGATGTGAACAGGTCTTCCTAAATACTCATCTTTTGGAGAAAATATGAGTTTGTGTAAAAGTTGAAAGTCAACATGATAAGTGATTATGTTTCCCTATGAATAAATTACTCAATAAAAAGTAACTTAAAACAAAAATGTTGTCTATTAACTTTTCCTACTTGGGAATCAAATACCGTTTAACCCATCACAAGTTTGTGATTTTCTTGTGGTTAACTTTCTCCTAAACATGTTTTCTATCACTCTCCATCAGAACATGACCCTATGTTTTCTCCTCCATGTCCATATTTTTCTACATGGAATCCTAGTATGGGTTAACTCGGGTGACCTTTGTACTTATCTTTCTTTATTTTAAAGTGATTGTTTTACTGACTCTTGTTCAGATATGGGACTTTCAAGGATGTTTCCAAGCTCAAATTTTAAAAATTGCGAGGACGCAATTCCCAAAAGGGGGGAAGGATGTAACACCCCGTGTAAATAAAGAATATGAAATTTTCATATTTATCCATATTTTTGAATAAAATATTAATATGCCTTTAAAGGGGACTCTATGCTCGATGGCGTACCCAACACGCAACAACGAGTTTCTGGGGAATCTAACGTTGCACTCTAACAATAAAATTATATTATTTTAAATGGTAGTTAACATGTAGCCGTTGTATTGGCGGGAATGGATAGAAATAACTAAAATATGATTATATATGTTTCTAAATATTATTACATTTATCCAATAAAAGATAAAGGCATAAAATACAGAAAGAATTCAATTTTAGGCGTATATGCCCTAGTTTTCACTAAAGGTTCACTTATCGCCTTTTGATAGTGATCCGTCATTAAATATAGTTTTGTTCACTCTTATACATTCTTTTGGACCAAATAAAACTCTTCTTATGAATTGGGACATCAAAATTTAATTTGTGTAAATTTTTGGTATCTTTCTGATAAAGTTCAATTTTTAATGAATATTGTAAAATGTTGTATTTTAATTCAAAACCTCTTTTTAATCTAATTTATTTATATGATTAGATTATATTTTGAATTGGTTTTAAAGTTATATTAGAATATATTTTTACCATTAAACCCAATAGTGGTCTTTGGAATTAATTTCACTTTGAAATCAGACTTAAACTAGTGTCAATCTTTTGATACTTATTGTTTTATAAAAACATGCTATTTGCTCTGACAGTGGGAATTAATTATTAAATTAATTAATGTGACTCATATGTTTTGAATTTTTTAAAATAGACTTCATTTTTGAATTCGGAATATCAAATATATCTTAGGGTGAATTTTTGGTAATTTTCTGAAAAACTTCAATTTTTGATGAATAGTGAAACCACTAAGTGGTACTTATAAAAACTAATTTTTCCATTTAAATGAAATTTTTCCATCATTGTGTTTTGAATTTTGAAAATCCTACATACATGTTTGTCATTAGTATGTAAAATGTGGTTCAATGGGATGAAAATATTTTTTTGGTGAATAGTAACTTTTTTTTCATTAATCGCGATTAGAGGTAATTAGTGTAATTTAAGGTAAAAATGATATTATAAAAATATTAAAACACCATGACACTTTTCCTACACCTATTGGATGAGTCATGGACGACCAAGACAACCCATGGGTCGATTTAGGGGACCCTATGGAGCCTCTTGGGTGAGATAAAGACTTTAATGCCGTTTTTTAAATAAAGGTGAAAATGACACTAAGATAAATTGTTTTACTAAAACAATTTTTATAAGGGGTTATACTAATCATAATTTTGACTAAAAATACTATTTGGAAATATAAAAAGATTTCCTACATCATGATATATTTTTTATAATTTTTAGACATTAAATATATTAATTTAATTATGACATCATGATGATGCAACAATGACCTCATTAATGAACAGTTTAAATAAAATGAAACGATAATATAAAATCTAAGACCTACAATTGTCAAAAAACTATTGGATGGGAATATTTCAAATCCTTATCATCTTATCTTCGAAATATATCAATGTGGGACCTTATAAATTTGAAACACTTTTGAAAATAAAATAATAGTTTCATGATTTCCAAAAGTGCCCCTCTTATCCTCTTATAAAAGGACCCCACATCTACCTCATTTCACACACTCCTCAAGCCTTTGGATCGGCCATCCACTAACAATTTACTCTCTCCACATCCCTTTCCTCATCCTAGAGGATTTCCTTTGGGCAGAATCCTTTCAAAGGAATCCTTTAGGCTCAAATCAAAAGGAGTTACACTTTCAAAGGTAATTCATTCTCTCATGTTCATTTGTTTTATTTTGCTTCTCCAACCCCCTAAACTCTTTTTATTTACTTCTTTTGTAACCACAACAGTATATTCAATATAATAGGATGTTGTTATAAGATTTATTCAAGCGACACTTTCACACAACTACATCAAATGGTTAAAGAACATAAAGTTTCTGTGGATGGCGAAATTCTGCCTCCTGAAACGATAATTGTTCAATACTCATTTAAGACCTTTAAAGGTGGCCATTATGATGTAACTATTTTTATATATGATATATAATATGTTTATTCTTTCCTTAATCTTCTGTATTTTTCATTTATGTCATACCATTATTGTTTCCATTATGGGTAAACACAATATCTTCATTTTAGGAAGTGCGGACTACCGCCCCCTGAAAGTGATTTGATTCATTAATACCATATGTGGGATGTGTAAAGGATAAAGTAAATGATATTATATATGTTATTATACTATAATTATAATATACTCTTATATCATTATGATTCCATTCCAGAAATACGAGATAGAAATGGAAGTAGCGTTCATGCGTACGTACGGCTTACCTTTTCCATGAACGGTGCATTTCATTTCTTACCTCTAAATGTGATGTAATATTATAAATACATGTATATGCTGAATATATATGATATATATGTTATCCAAATCATTAATATCATTCTGTATATAAATATCCTTTGACCAAATTAACAACATGTAAGTGTAAGAAGTCTATTTTTGACTTAAGAACCAAATACCGACAAAATGAACATTATTAACATAAATGATTACATGATGTTCATAACATGGTATAAAAGGAATAATGAACTTGAAAAAGGTTCTTAATCAAGTAGATATTAACTCAAGTTTATTATTCATGAGATTAAAGAACGGTCGGGTGAAGTAGGATACGAGGTAAGGGATCCTACTCCTCTCTTTCTTTTTAAGTACACTCTTTTATGTCATTCCCTCTAAAGATAATCTTTCTTGTTGTTGGGATGTTATTTTATATTACACTTACTGTAATTTTTATGTTCATGTGATGAGAGACCCTATTATATCTCATCAACCCATTTTGGATGTTTTGAATGGCGCCGTTAGGCTGCCGAATTTTCGTAAGAGATCTAACCTCTCTCTTTCTTTTTAAGTACTCTCCTTTATGTCACTTCTTTTAAGCTCCTATTTGTTATGTTGGGGGATGTTCATTTATATTAATCTTTATATAAACTTTAAGTTAATATGATGAGATACCCTATTTGATCTCATCAATCCATTTTTGGAAGTTTTATGCGGCGCCGTTAGGCTTCTGAGTTTTCATAAGGGATTTTTCATCTCACTTTTATTCCCGTGAGATTTATGCTACATTTGCCACAATTTCCTTTAAGTGGTGTATATACTGCCCATTATTCTACTCTTTGTGTAATAAACTTTCATTTATGAGTGGCTACATCAGGGATTTATTGTCCTTCTTTCATGGGGTGTATGTTTTGAAAGATACCCAAGTCGGTAAGGGAACCTTTCACCCTCCTGTTTTTTTAAAAGACTTATTTTGTTGGGTCTTTTAATTTACATATTCTTATGTTGGGATATGTTCTAATATATCCTTATTGATGTAAATTTTATGTCCAAGTGATGAGATACACTTTTTATATCTCATAAACTCATTTTTATGTGACGTCGTTAGGCTGTCAAGGGAACTTCTTAACCCAATTTCGATTTCTTTGGGTTAAACATGTAGTTATTGAATATGTCATCCTTTGAATATGTGTGAATGACCTTTGATTATTTTACACTTAATATCCACTTATATTTGGTGTATTCTTTTGTTGCACATAATTATGTACTTGATTAATCCTTAAACCAAAGATACCGTCTTTGTATGGGATTTCGTCTCAATCTCCATTCATTGAGGCATATTTTATTTTATACACAACTTTCTTTTATACAGTGTATAAACCCCTTTGACTTTTACGTTTATCCAAAAGGAATCTTTTTTGTACGAAGCGTTTTACAAAACGAAAAAAGGGAATGTTTTTGTCGTATGTATGCGGCGACAGCGACTTCTCCACCGTCGTGACCGTTATTTGGGTTTCACCTTCCTCTAAAAGCCATACCTTCTTTTTAAAAGAAAAATAAATATCATGTTTTACTTTTCTTTTATTTTGGTATTGAAAATGGTTTTCATAATGTTTTTATATCAATATATTGTATTGATATCTTGTGATTGAAAGGTGGAAATGTTATGTTTCCTTTATGCATGTTTTATGTGATACAATTATGTTGAGGTTATTGGGAATTATTATGAAGACGGGTGGTTCTATGATAAACTAAGGGAGGGTGAGCCCGATATAGCTCTCCAATGAATTGGGTAACACGAAGGAGTGAAACGTTAAGGTTTCTCTGAAGAGATTTTAGGGAATATACTGTGATAGGTATTCCAAACGTAACCAAGAGGGTTACTCCCTACATAAGAATGTTATGAATGCCTCAAGTTTCCTTTATGCCTTATGATTTCTATGATTTATTCATGATTTGATGAGGTATGTTAAAGTACCTTTGTTTTATGGGTAATGTATGATTTCATTCTTATGTATATATGAACTCATGTTTCCTTTCCATATTTTTTATAACCCTTACTGAGCTTTTTATGCTCATCCCAAGTTTTTGAAATGTTTTTCACAGGTCAAGGGAAAGGTACATGATGTGATGATAGTTTCAAGGATGTGTCAAGAAAGAATCCTTGTTTTATTTTAAATATGTTTCTGTTGATGGGAAGAATGAATATTGTCTTTTATGTAACCACTTTGTTTAAATGTGGAATGTAATGCAAGTTTCATGATCTAATTCTCTTTAACTCTAAACCTAAAAAGATCCCCAATGTGTGATCTTGTAATAACTCAAGATTAAGTAAGGTTTTAGGCTGGGGCCTTATAATACTAGCCTCAGTATGATGATGATGCACATGAGTTACCACAAGATCTACATCTCCAATTAATATATCCATGGTATTCTTATACTCTAGAATATACTAGCTCATACGGATTTTGATTTCATATTTCATCATTATTAGTGATTGATATTTCACAAACCGAGTGGATTCTTTATGGGATTTCATATTCTTCTACTTCACTGTGGAAGAATGATCTCTTGTAAAATCATCATCTTGATGTCTTAGAGCCACCTCTTATTCATGAATTGTTAAGAGTGATTCTAAAGAGGTTATTGGTTCCTATACATGAGGAAGAGTCACATCCAATTCTTTATAGTCCACCATATTACAGAGGTTGATGAAGTCGATATGAACATGAAATTTGCACTCTACGAAGTAGGATATGACCAGATAAAATATGTAGTTTATCATTATTATACATATTTTTTGATTTTTTTTTGATGTAAATTATGTTGAGTTCTCACTCATAATTCAATATTATTGGAAATTTATTAATTATTTTTATAACATTACTAAACTAGTGAAATATAACAAATATATATATTGTTATGTACATACAAAAATTTTTTTTTTTATCTATTATCAATTATTTATAACGTTATAATTTAATTAAAAGTATAATTTTTAATGACTTATAATTATTTAAGAATAAAATTTTAATAATTTTATTTATACAAAAATTATAAATATGTTTGTTTAATGATTATGAAAAACATTTTTACAATGTATTTTAACAATTTTCATGTTTTAAAAATATTATAATTAATAATTTAATTACTGCATAAATTTTTTTTCCTTTAGAAATGAATTAAATCCTATCACGCATTCTGTTTTGGTTTGGAATGGACTATATTGAATCCCTTAAGGAATTTCAAAAATGGAAATCCATTGAGGTATTAAATGAATTTTAAAATTCATATTTATGAATATTTTAAAATTAACTCATTTCCATATTTTTTTTAAAACCGTTAAATAACTCAATTATTGGATAGCATATAAGCCATGTATCACCAAATGTTTTTTTTATGGAACCTCATTTGAACATTTCTATTCATCTTGTATGGTATTGGCTTGGAGTAATGATGTTTTAATTTTAAAATTCATCATGCATCACTAATTTTTTGTATAATGAATAAAACCAATATTATGTTTCAAGAAAATGAAAAATGTCAAACCAAGGTAACAAATTATAAGTAATATAAAAACAACAGGGAAATACATTGAAACAAGGGAAGATTAACAAACCATTACAGGTAATGTGAAATAATATTAACAAAACTCCTTAAATAATTAAGCCTCTAATTTATTATTTAAATCTCTAAAGATAGATATATTTATGTCATAAAAAAATACTATTTTAGTATAGGTACCATTTGGTATATCAGGTTTTAATTCATGATCTAGTGTATTATTTTTTGATTTTTAACTTATGAAATATTATTTTACAGTTTCAATTTTAATTAATTCATTATTTAAATTTGTTAAATATATTTTTTCCGAAGAAATATTGTTTGAATTTTCAGTTTTTTAATATTATTTCCCTTAATGTGATCGTTGTTATTATGGGATTCCTTATTTTATTTCTAGTCATTGTGTATATATAAAATTTTATATTGGATCTAAGAATTCTTATCACCATGTCTCTCATATCCATTGATATTCTTGATCAAACTTCCATACACATGTCCAAACATGTTTTATCGATTATGTTTCATCGATATAACAATCTAGGAGGATATTATATATCTATCTGTTTCCCAATTGTATAACTTTGTATGTTTGATGAGTTGTTATGTGGCTGGTGATATTTAAATTAATGTTTTATTTTTACTATCCATATTTTCTTCATCATTACTTCACCACATGATGCTTGTCAGTTCAAATTCATTCCATTATAATTTTTCATTTGATTCATATAATTTATTCATCATCCTTATATTTCAGTAAAATATAGACTATGAAAAACAAAATTTCATTGAGAGAGATTCCAAGAGGTAATTTCTTAAGATTTTATTTATCTACATTCTTACTATTTTTCCTACTGAATTTGATGAACTGATCCTATAGAATGAACCATGGTTATATTTATAGTGAATATTGGTGGAGTTTTTAATATTAACCTTTCTAGAGGATAGTCTTGTTCAAATGATGTCGAGCCAAATGAATTGTTTCAACATCATTATCTCATAATAAATACATTATTTTAACACCTGGAAAATTATACAAGTTCATTTTATTTTATTTATTTTTTATAATGTAATAAAATTTATGTTATAAAATTTTAATGTGTTTTGTTGGTCCATCCACTAAGTAAAGAACTTTCATTCTTCATAGTTTCTTTGATAACTATTACATGGATCAACGATCAATATTTCCTCATATGGCTCCTCTATAATTTTATTACGTTCAATTATTTTATATTATAGTATTTTAATGTTTCATAATAATGAGGCCATGAAGGTGGTTGTATTACACTAATTATAGGTCCAAATTTGGATGAATCTCATAAAATAATTATGTCTTTTATTTTCTAGTTTTATTTTAGAATCAATATTATCATGATCTATGCATCATCTTTAATTTATTTTTTTATATTAAAATAGAGTTTAACTATATGAATAAAAAAAATTAGAAGTTAGTGGATGTTTATAAATTCTTGAATACTACCTTTTAATTATTTCTTAAATAATTGGTATCACATCCCATATATTTAAAATTATGGGTTCCATGAAATTTTTGATATATAAATTTGATGGAGAAAAAATTTTAATTTATAAAGGATCATGATGAGTTTACTTATTGACCATAAATATCTTCTTAATTCTCTCTATTTTCTAAAAAAATATTTTCCCCACTAAGTCAACTAATGGACATAATTCTTTTACCAATGTCAATGTCTTTACTGATATCATTCATAAAGCCTATATCCTTATGTTGTTTCCCTTAGGTGATAAAGTTCATTGAGAGGATTCATATGATTCTACCACATCTAAAAATTGGTTCAAATTAGTAAAATTGTACACAAATAAATCATTATTGTTTATATTATATAAAAATATTTGGTTCTATAATTATATAATACACTTTGAAGCTATAGTCAGAGAACACAAAGTTTTTTTTAATAGTATCAATTTACATCAATAAAGCATTGATGTCAATATTGGAGAGGAGGTCTTGTAAATCATTTTATTAACCTTGTTATATTTGTATTTTGGAACTATTAAAGACTCTATTATATATTATTAGAATACTCTTATTCTCCATGACGATCAATATGTTTCCTTTTATAAAGTCGTCTACAATCTGTTCTCTACCATGATAGAGGATATGGGATAAAATTCTAGAGTCAAGAATGAATATGGGTGGAGACATAGAGATAAAAATTATTTTTCGAAGTGTTTCTCTTTGTCCAAAAATAGTGTAATTACATTTTGTTGTATAAAAAACTGTGAAAGATAAAATTAAGTTGTCCAAATAGTAAGAAATGTTGGAAAAAATAATGATCATTAATTGTTGACAGAGAATGAATTTTAAACACTTTACATTATTAATGATTGTTCCCATGAAATTTTTAATGAGTTGATCCATGATATGTGATTAACTTTTCATAGGTTTATAAATATAGAATACTATATTGAATTGAAAAAATTATAGTATGCTCATATGTATTTACGTAATAACAAGATTCTTCATGTTATGGGTATAGGTTTGGTCCCTTTTTAACATCATGATGGGTTGTTGAAAACTATAAATGAGTTTTGTTTAGTACACAAAATGAAAATATATCTTGTTTACCTTAGTGTTCGTGATGAAAATGGTTATAAATTTTTCTTATACACTCAAATATTAATAATTTATAGAGTCTCCCTCAATAGAGTGAGGGTCGATCTCCTATATGTATTATATATTATAGAGTATAAATCACACATAAAGTAATTGATTGAATCCAATATCCTACTATTTGATAAAACTATGTAAAGGTATAAATATCTTGTGAACATCATTTCCAAGGGATTGAATAAACAAAATAAATAGTGGTTCTTTACACAAATAAGCTTGATAAATCATCCCTTTTGAGATGATTAGGTGTATAAAATCAAAATGTGTGAGTTTTAATTGATCAAAAAAATTTATAATCTCTATAAAGTATGTCCATTACCATCTATAGGACCCATATAAGACTACCTCCCATAGTATAGGTTATTATTTTTTCAAAATTATTAATTATTACTCAATAATGTTCTATAGTTATATACTAAAACATAAAACTAACAGATTGAATACTTCTATAACCTAGAACAAAATGTTTTAATATTTAGTCATATTGGATGTTAAAAAATCTTATAATTGATTGTAGGGTATAATATGTATTCTATGATTTTTTGATTCTTTATCATTGAAGGGTTTTTTAAGAAAATAAATAATGTAGAAAACCCTTAACAGAATGTCTTAGTTTAACATATGTATAGTATTTTACTAGATATAGTGAGAATATTTCTATCACACTCATGTTTTCATCAATAATTTTAGGAATAAGGTACCATTATGGTAGTGTATCTAATTTATCACTTCTCTTATACTACTAGTTCATTAAAAACACCTAAAAATGAATATACATAGGTCACCTAGTCTAAGACGCCTTAGAGTATTTGGTTTCAAAATATATACTCACACTATGAATTATAAGCTGGAGTAGAGGGATATAAAGTGTATTTTTTGGTTATATTGAGGGTGTAAGGGGTTATATATTATTGATAGACAAACATGGTTACTACAAATCAATCATTAATCATTATATGGTTTTACTAGCGTCTTCCTTTAAAAATCCATCCATAGGATTGATGAAATCCATGAAAAGGGGAGTGAATCCAAGATAAAAAATTCTTTAATTTTTTCCCTTTTATTAATAATAATTATTGATTCCAATAATATAACTTAGTGTTCAAACATAATGACATGGAAACATGAAAAAAATAGTATAATTTACAAAGTTCACTTAATAATAAGAGTTTTAATCTATAGAATTATCAGGAAACACCCAATAAAACACAATTAACTACAAAAATCCTATAGCTTATAGTGAAAAAAGGGATAAGCATGAATTTTCAAAACACTATAGAATCCTAATTGTCTGTGTGAATCTTATAAAATAATAATTATTTAGAGAGTTTTTGAAAAAAAAATCCACTACTTCAGACATCATATGTGTTGCCATTAGGATAATTTATCCATCCCAAATTTTACTTCCACTAGTCTGTACTTATTCAATTTCAATCTCTTACACAACAATAGTCAAGAAAATCATCATATTTCGTCTTCTTCTTCTTCTTCTTCTTCTTCTTCTCTCTCTCTCTCTTAAATAAAAAAGATTTATAGTGTTATAATATATCGGTTCTTCTCAAAAAAATATCAACTCTATCTTCCACTTAATTTACATCTTTTATATTAATAAATATTAGTTAATAATATTTCTATAATATGATATAGAAATTCAAAAAACATCATCCACTTAAAAACGTAGGTAATAAATTCCAAAATAATTCTCCATATATCTCATAGATTTGAATTCCAAATATTAAATTTAAAATTATCTACATTAGTGTTATATGATTTTAACCTTTTTATTTCTCCAAAAATCATATAAAATTATTCTCTTCTTAAAAATACAATGAAAAAACTGATTTAATTACTCTAATTGAATACATCTATGATATTTCCATGAATCCTTGCACATTCAAAACACAATAGCTCTTCTTACAGCACAGCGATCTTTAATAGTAGAAGGATATGTTATAATTTTTTTTGATATTTATTTAAATGAGGAAAATATCTCCTATAATGAACATATTTAATTATATTATTTATAATAATAAATAATGGAAACATGAATTTAAGACCTCATTATTTTTGAAAAATCACTAAGGCACGATGCTTACAATGATCAAATTATGTTTATGTATATTACTAATGATGTTTATAGATTACATGATTTTTACATTGACCACACAAGATTATTACATAGATGAGATGCTGTTTAAATATAAGAAGCTGATTTTTACACAATATCATATGATTTTTATATAATAAAGGGATCCATGATTATGCATTCATTCATTTTTCATTATTTGAATATCTCAGGGGATAAATTGTTTCCCATAAAAATAGTAGGACTCGTCCAAAATCAAAACCTTATTCATAAAAATATAGATTAAATAGTAACCTGTCATACATTGCTCCTGATCAACTTAAAACAGTCCAAAAAGTTATAATGACATCCACCTATTATAAATCACCAAATATTGATTGATATGTAACATGATATGTATTGAAAAAAAAAGAACAAACAACCATAATATCAATTTATATATTATACATTGTTTCGTACCTATATAAACACATCATTATAGAGTAAATACTCTAAAATAATAACATACAATCATCATATTGGAATATCAAGACTTTCCCAACCCATATTTATCTCAATAAGTTTCTTAAATAATGACTTGGTCTCAATAATCTACAGTATTTGAATTTTTATTATCAACAATGAAATGTAAATCACTTTAAAAATCTAAATTCATTATAATGAATCAACGCTAAATAATTCTAATCCAACTTCAGTGAATTTTTATAGAAAACAATAATATAGAATATAAATATAATAATTTCCACTAAAACAATATTAAATATTAAACCTATTCAAACAATAATTTCTTTACTCTACTTGATGAAATGACACTAATTGAGATTAAATTAGATATTTAAAATATATTTAATGAATAATTAATCATTACATATAAGAATCAACTCTTGTTTATTAAATACATCTTCATTAGATAAAATAATTCATCAATTTGAATGATTTTTCCAAGGAACCTATTAAATAAAAAATTCTTGGTTACACTTGAATATAAATATTAAAAATAGTTCATACATAAAAAACATGATTTCAAAACATATATTTTTTTCAATTATCTCTAAATATATTATCCCCTTAAGATATTACACCCCCAAAAGGTAACACATATCAATGGAAACTCACCGAATATCCCCCCCCCCCATTTCAAAAAACCAATAAAGATAAACATAAAGGATTATTTATGATGATAATTTTTATCCCCACTGAAAATAACATCCAAATATTACATTATATATGGGACTGATCACTTTACCATAGGCTTATGATAAGTGAAATTAAACTACTATTTCTAATATTATATATTCAAATTCATCCTTAGATAATGATTTTCTAAAAAAAGAAAGTATTTTCATCAAACTAAGAAAAAAATCTTTATTTAGTCCATTTATCTCCAAAATCTCATTGATGAAGTGATATTTTATATCAATTTTTAACCATGAATATTGACTGGTTTTTTTTGAATAATTTTTAGTAATTTCATTTTCATATCCCAAAAGAAGTGGCAAATTCACTTCCACCATGAGGTCTTACAACTTCTATTTCATCAACATCAACTGAGTACATGTTTGAATTTATACCACACACTCTATCTAAATAGTTTTCAAAGACATAGAATTATGATTCCCAATATTATAAAATAGAAACTTATTACTAAGAAATAACACTCCACATAATTTATATTTTTTCATAAATTTTTTTGACCAATTTACATCTGTATAACAAAAACAATTAAATATATCTCTATATCTTTTTTAAAAAAATAGTTTTTAACATATCTACGGTTCCTTACTCTAAAAATAAGAATTCAAATATTTCTGTATTTGGAAATATGGAAAATGGGCAAAATCATAGACTATATTTGATCTTTAAGCTATCAACTATAACAAACTTCCAATAAATTTTTGAAATTCTCTTTTGTCTACTTTCTTTCCTTAATCAACAAAGATAGATAGCTCTTAATGATACAGGTTTACAAATAATTATTTAATCCCACATTCCAAATAATTAATATTTTACCTAGCATTCATCCCTAGTTAAAGAAGGATATAATCTCACTATTTAAAAATTTGTAATCCAATAAAGTACCACATATCACTAAGAACAATTATTTCCAAAAGCTCATATATCTCCTTTGAAAACACTTCACATAATTCTTCATAATTTCTAATAAATTTGTAATCGTCTATATAAATAATAACAATAAGAGATCCCCTTTTCATCTTCAATGTAGTGTTTCTTTCACACTCTTCTTTTTGTGAATGTCAAATTTTTCAAGCAGGTGTATAACTTAAAATAAAAAGATCATCGGGGTTATTTTATCTAATACAAAGCCTCTATTAAGATCAAAACTTCATTATAATCTTATAAAATAATAAAACCAAATTTTTTATCAATATAAAGCACATATTATATATCACCATTGAGGTAATAAGACTTGAAATCCAATTAAAAAAATTATTTTCTTTTGGCAATAAATAGAAAGAAACGTTATTAAACATTAATGGATGGAAACTAGTGAAAACAATTAATCAAAATCCACTCCATTTTCTTAAGAATATTCCTTATACATATTTCATTCATTATTTCAAATAACATCACTTTTTGATATAAATTGTTTTATAATACCCATTTTTTGATGATGTTCTTTCCTTTAATATTGGGTACTAATTTCCATATATCATTAATAATTTTCTGATCTAAATATTCATTCATGTCATTAACTCATTCCATTGGTTCCAAAGCTTCTTCAACATTTTCTTGTTTTGTCCTATTAAAACAGTGAGGTATGTGATTATAACTTTATGGTTCTCCTTATTTGGACTTTATTTCCCTAATCTCCAAATACTTTTTCAAACTCCTCATATCTTTTTAAATTTAGATTTGGTGTCATCTCATCACTTTAATTTTTTGAATCATAAACTTAAACCTAAAAATTTTCGTAACTTATATAATTTTCTATAACATCATCCTATAATTCAACTAAAACATATTCAACTTCATCTATTCTGGATCATTTTCATGTGTTTATTTTCTCTTAATATGTTTCAACAATTTTACATCAGTGGTGTAAATGATATTCCTTGAATCCTTATTTTACCTTCTGTATCATATTCTGTTTTGAGGATAACATATATGGATACCATCAAGGCCTCTTTTATCTAACATCTAAAAAATTTCACCTTTGAACTTGATAATACATAGGCTACCAAATACCCTTAGATACATCAAAACATGAATTTATCTTTTAATGAATCTTTTATAGTGACATTTTATAATTTTTTATATATAATAAATCATTTTGAATTTGAATTGTTTCTCAAATATCATATCACTAACAGTACAACTATGTATCATACACTATAAACATTATTTGAACCATATCCACTAAGCTTATATTATTCATTTGTACCACACGATTTTTTGTGTTTTATATAATGTATTGTGTTCATGTAGAATAAAATTCTTCCCAATATGAGATGTATATAATATATTTAATGTTTATAGACCATAATTATGAATTTAATATTAATGATTTTACATTTTTATATTCCAATTATCTTTTAGTATTTGAGTTTTAAGGAAATAGGAAAAAATCATACATATCAAACCATTATAAAAAAACTGGACACTTCCACTAAATAACCATTTTTTCTAAAAAATTAGGATTGATAAATCTAAATGATGGTATTATTAAAAACAAATTTACTTTATTTAAGATGAATCTCATGGAGAAAAGATAGGCCTTGTTATAGTTTCTTCTAATCAATAGGCCTTGTGAAAAACATTTGAAAACTTTGGATAATGAAATTTTTTTTTAAGGGAAATAAAAATTAAGCTAACCCATTAACCCATTTTAAAAACTATGAAATCCATAAGATATATTTCCCTTTTCAAAGTCATCTTTTCTAAAAACATATCTATTTACTTATTAAATCGTCTATATTGCACAATGTTATTCCAAAAATATTTCATAAGAAAGGGCGATGAAAAAATAATGTTCACACGGGATTATCATAAACCATAAAAACATATTACAATAATTTTCTTCAAAAAACTATATTTTAACCTTAAAAGTGTCATAAACATTCATTAACGATATTCTTGTTTTATGAAATTTTTAAAAACAAAAATTTCTATAAAACCACCTTTTCATGAATAAAAAATTCATCTAGGTTCCTTGTGATATTATTTTTTTATTAACCCATAAAATAAACCATAAAATAGAATCTCATGACTAGATAAATATATTATCAATGTGGAGAAACTTATTACCAGTAAACTCAGTCAGCTTACCTAATTCATTGGAGAGTTATATCATACTCACCCAAAATTTATATAAAATTTAAAAGAACCATAGAATGAAAAAAACATATATCTTAAAAATTAACCTTAAATATCATTTGAATTTTTATTCAATCCCATATGGAATAAAAATTTCTATTATCTAATAAAAATACTACAAAAAATGTTTCCATAGAAACACGTTTAAAAAAAAGTACATAATATTGAAAAAATGATCTTATTTAAAAAAGCATATAAACATTTAATGTAATCTTAAAATAAAATATCATTAATGATTATGGTAAAATATATTCATTTTATAATCAATATAAAAATATTATTTTAACACTTTCGTCAAGAAATTAAAAAACAACTCATCCAAATAACATTGAAAAGTATCCTTCTGAATAAAATTCAAAGAAATTAAACAAATTTAAAAGTTGAAATTTATCATCCTTTGAAGAAAAATTAAAAAAAAAATTAAAAAATTAAAAATTACCTTTAAATGGAAGAAAAATTGTTTAAAGGGAAAATTTAAAACAATATTTTTAAAATAATGTCTCATTCCTTATGTCGGACTCGCACCACATGTTTTTCAAATATAATATAATAAACTTATATTAATTAATTGCTTAATTAAGGTATATTTTGAGGTATTTCCCTCTATCATAATACCATTTATTTAATTTATTTCCATTCCATATATATTTACTAAAACCATTAAGTTCATCTCAGATGGTTTAAAGATGTGTGATTCATAATCCCAAACCAACATTGGTAGGTTGACTATGGTCAAAGGGGATAGGGTTTCATAATCTCTAAAACATTAGTCTTGGAATAATTTTAATTTTTATACATTTAATACAATTTTATATCCATTCAAAAAATTAAGGCATGAAAATTGAATCACATAGCTTCATGAAGGTTTTAGTCCACACATACACATGAAAGACAATATTAATTTCTAATGGATAGAAGTTTAATAAGGTATGTATTATAATATCACTCCTAAAAATTATTTTTTATGACTATATTATATATTAATTAAATTTAATAAAATAACCAGCATTTGAGGCTTGGATAAAAAATAGAGCACATCACATTGTGGAGGTAGTAGTATACACATATCCACAAGTGATGTTTTCATTTCTCATATGATGGAATATAAGATATAAAAATATTGTGACATAAAAAAATATCACTAAAATATAATTAAGAAATTATCATTATCATATCATCATGTTTATATAATATTTTAAGGATGTTGAATAAGAAATAAACATAAAACCACTCAATAAAGAGTTATAAATATTCTTTGGAAAACATTCATTGGATTACTATTTACAACTTCTAGGTTTGTACTTTGGTGAGACCAAAACCTCAAAGACATGGGGAGGATATATTGGAAGGTATTTATGAATGTATTTGTCATACTAAATGGATCGTGAACTTTGAGGAATAAAGGATAGGTGGTGCCATTTTTTATGATTTTTGGGTGGAAATATTTTAAAGTACCTGAAATAATAATATACAGTATGTGTCAAACTCATGTAAAATTGATCTAAAGTGAAAGATATTCTAATATAAGAATATAATATTTAAATAAATTCAAAAAATAAAATAAAATTTATACAAGGTTAAGTATCATTCTAAACCATATATTTTGGTTTAACACCATTGTTTACCATGTTTATACATAAAAAATTGTAATAAATATCCTATATTAATGGTTCTTGAATGTAATTTTATAATTTAATGTGACACATACATGGACCATTAACAATATTAGAGAAAATATATAACTAAATTTATTTATTATAGGAATTTTTTTTATAATGATTAAAAAAATTAACACTATAAACTATTTAAATTCATTTTCTAGACTATTCATAAAATTTAACTTTTAATATTTCAGGATTAAAATGTAGTTCGAATTCTAATAATTATAAAATTAACTAACTATAATTTAAATCCATAAAAAAATTAAATGCAATTACCTAAACATTTATGAATAAATTCAATTTCTTCTAATTAAATTTATTATGGATATATAAAACACATACTCTGTTTTGTCTTATTATATACAGTTGGATTTAAATGATTGTTATGTATCCTTACCATTAATAATATAGTTGTTGAATAGTGAAAACATGACCTGTATAAATGTGGTGTTTTAAGAAATCCTATTTGCATAGACAAAGGAATTGATGGCCTCAACCAATAGAATTATACCTTATGAAGCCCATTTATCGGGGATTCTGAGGGAGATAAAATTTATAATATTTTCCCTAGTCCAATCCCAAGCTATGATCCGATAACTTAAGCCTGAGTTAAACAATTTACGGGAGAAGTTCATGCACATCAAGATCATGACCCAACCATGTACACCAAATGGCCCAAGAAAGCCCCACCATCACACTCAATACGCTTAGGGTGTATGCTGGTGTAATAAATGTATTTGTATCAATACCCTAGCATTATGATCATTTTTTATAGAATATTGAATATACTTTTATTCTATTACAGTTACTCTGAAAATGATTTTTTAAAGCATAAATAGTATTTTTTGGTTATTATTTGAATCCATTAAGGAATCGGTTTTGACAAATTAATGTAATTTTTGAAATAAATAATATTTTAATAATATATTCTAATTAAATTACATTAATTAAAAATTAATGATCATATAATTTTTAGGAATTCAAAAGTAAATTGTATTAAAGTCTGAAATTTTTTTTCCAAAACCATTTAATTTTAAATAATGATCAATTTTTAATTTAAAAGTGAAGATTAAAAATATTTATAAAATTATTTAGATAAAATGAATATTAATTTTTGAGTCAGGATGTTGAAATTATCCAACAGATGATTCTTTTTAATTTTCTGAGATAGGTGAATTTTTAGTTAAAACTTAAATACTGTATAAATATATATTGTGTTTTATGATATAATAATGACCCAATAGTGATGTAATAAAATTAAATAGAATGTATATTCATCAAAATATTTGTTTTAACATAAAATAATTTTATTTTATATTCTTTTTTTATTTTATAAATCTTTAGTGAATCCTCAAAGACTTATTAAATAATTTTTAAAACAATTTGTTTGAGATTGTGATTCACCTACACATAATAAAGGATAATATTTTAATATATTTTTTCATCGGCCAAATAATTTTTTTTGAAATCCCCTTGGATATAAACCATGTGAAAACCATGGTATGGTTTTTGGTTTTTAATATTTTATAACATAGTGTCGAAAACCAAAATAATAATGAATTCCCCACACCTTTTCTATATAAAACCACCAAATCACCTATTCCTCTACAATCAATCTCTTTAATGATTGAACAAACTCTTCCCCCCGAACCTACTCCCTATATTCCTCCCATGGTGCCCCCAATAAGCCTCTACCAAGCCTTTGTAGTCACAATGCCATGTAAGGGATCTCCCTCTCTCCTTTTTCATTAAGTGCCTCTTTTGTGTAATGCCTTTTAATTTCCATTTTGCTGATTAAGGGTAAGTTATTCCATACCTCATTACTATAAATTATATTTATACATTATGGGATCTTATTTTCACTTCCATTAAGTCCCCTATTATCTTTTATGTCAACCTGTTAGTATGCCAAAATTCTGTAATGGATTTCTCTCTTCTTATTTCCATTCAATAATTTTTTTATATTATGAATCAAATTCCATTTCACATGATATGATATTATGTTACATGATCCTCTACTATCCATTTAATGTATAAGTGATGAGATACCACTTCATCTTTTATCAACCCTTTTTATGAACTTCTATATGATGTTGTTAGGCGGCCAAAATTACACCGCGATTTTACATGCCAAAATCATCATGTATTGAATACCAAACACATTCCACAATCAATGGTATTCACATTTATGAACATATTATTTTTTATTGAGGACTTAAATTTATTTATTCCATATTCCACAATCTTTTAAAAAATCATGATGTTGAGTTAATCAATGTTATGTGATCTATGTGGAAGTCTAAAGCATAAGATTGAAATGATTATGAAGGGTGTGCCCGGATAGCACTCTAATGCTTTGGGTCATGTTTAGTATCATGATACATCAGGTTGGGACATGAATTTAACTTCTTCCATTATATTAATTTTTTCCACCATGTTGGGAAAAGGGTTTAACAGATCCCTTTATATTAATGATGTAGTGTTTAAAGTTGTTTCCACATATCCATGTTATAAATATCGTGATATATAATGACTTTATGTCCATGTTTCTTTTATGATCTATTGATATTACTATTTACTAACAAGAATTTTCTTCCCCATGTTATGCAATATTTGTTCCCTTTCTGGGCTTTTTAGATCACACTTTTCTTATGTGTGTCCTCATTTTATCCCATGAAATGCAAAGTAAAAAATGAATATTGTGGTTATATAAAAGAAGTTTTAAAAAAAGATGTGTATTTCATGTTTTAATTTGTTATGTAATATTCCTAATCCCCAAGGACACTAGACCTCTAAATCTTCTGATTTGTATTAAGTGAATGTTTATGTAAGAAATCATGTTTAAATATAGAACAAAGGGAATGGTTATTATAGTTGGTATGAGAGGATAAGTTTAGTTATTTTTGGGACTAGGATTAGAAACCTCTAGTAAAAGCCTTAGCAATAAGACAAAGTGTATAAAAATAATCCATAAATTTTGGTGAGTATGGATAAATTTGAACATTAAGAAAATACCTCCTGGTCAGGATATAAACATATAGAGGTGGATATAGCACCACTATATCTAGGGGTAAACCCGAAAACACAGCTTTGATCATGAATGAAACAGGAAATGGTGCATGAAAATGGGCCATACTTCACTCTTGGTTTGACACTCATGGGGGAAATGATTTGGTAAATTCATAAGCTCATTATGAACCATAATTAAGGGTTAAAATCCCATAATAATATACATTAAGAGATATATCATGGATAACATAGAGTAATGCTTAGAAACTCATATGTTAAGGAGATAAGTGTAATTTATATGTTTTCCCTATAATGTCATTAGAGTCTCCTTTATGTTTTTAATAGATTAAATTATGCATCTCGTGTCTGTATTAGATGAAGAAGAAAAATAAAAAAAATTAAATGTAGGGTTATCATTCATATTTCTACACATTCATTTATATCCCAAAAGTTTATTAGAACAATAAAAATGCCACCAAAAATAATGTAAGTAGAGATGTCGATGAAAATAGAAAATGGGGAAATTATAGCCTCCAATAAATATTAATTATCCCCTATCACAATTTATGGTTTGAACTTCCCAAAAAAATTATCATACTTTCCTTGGGGTGATTTGATTCAATTCATAGCTTGAATTGGATTTCCTTATATAGATCCAACATTATTTTCCAAAAGAGGTAAATCACTCTCTATATATTGAATCAACCCCCAATTCTATACAAGTGCAAGGAGGATGATGGATCTTTTTTAGCAACATCATATCAAAAATGTATATTTCATTCCTATGAGAACATGTATCTTTATCAGAATATTTACTCTAATTAATGAACTATCCATGAAGACAAGCATATTCTGATGGAATTCACTAATGTGTTTCCCGAGGAATTGTATGCTCGTCCTCTAAGAAGAGATGTTTAATTGTTGATTGATCTTATTACGAGGATTTTTCCAATATCCCAGAATCCATATAGAATGGATTTTGTGGAACTTGAGGAGATAAAGATACAGGTATAAAAGAATATGGAAAATATGTTTATATGCCCAAGTGCTTCCCCATGGGGTGCACCATTCCTCTTCATCATGAAGAATGATGGGTCAATCCACCTTTTCATTGATTATTGTTAGCTCAAAAAAATAGCAATAAATAAAAAGTAACCCTTTAAAAGAATTGATTAATTGTTCAATAATCTATGTGGAGCCCAAGGTGGATATGTGGTCAGGATATTACCAAGTAAGTGTGAAGAAGAAGGATATACCCAAGACTACTTTTCTTACTAGGTATAGGCATTATGAGTTTATAATGATGCCATTCTGACTAAATAATTCTACAGAAATTTTCATAGACTTGAGTAATAGAGTATTTAGATATTACCTCAATAAATTTTTGGTAGTCTATATATATGATATTCTAATATACTCCAAAACCAAGGGGGGTATGAGGATCATCAGAGAACTGTGCTAGAGACATTGAGAAAGGAGAATCTCTATGAAAAGTACAACAAGTTTGATTCGTGGTTTAAGAGAGTATCATTCTTTGGGAATATCATCACAGGAAATGGGATATATATGGATCCTTCCAAAATAATATAAATAGAGGGATGTTCAAGGACAACATATGTGATAGGTATTCATAGCTTCATGGGGTTAAATTGATTTTAATGCCAGTTTGTGATAAATTTCTAATGATTTTCAAACCCTATTGGCAAGATAACTTTAAAGGGAGTCATGTTTTCTTAGAATGATGAATGCGAAGAAAAATTCATGGAGTTGAAGAAGATGATTTTTACTTCCCTCGTGCTCGCACTGCACACAAGTGGGTATCTTTTTGAAATAACCAGTGATACATTGAGGAAGGGTCTAGGAAATGTGTTAAGGAATAATTACATATTCATTTTCTATGCTTCCAGGAAGTCAAAAATTCATAAGAAAAATTATCTCACACATGATTTGGAGTTTTTAGATTTGATTGTTCCATTGAAAATCTAAAGACATTAACTCTTTTGAGAGAATTTTCAAATATATACTGATCAAAAAATTCTAAAATATATATTCACAACGAAAGAGATGAATATCCACCAATGATGATGGTTAGATCTCAGTAAGGATTATAATTGATCAATCCATTACCACCAAGGGAAATCGAACAAGGTTGTGGATTCTCTAAGTAGAAAGGACCCAACAATTCTATCATTTATGAGAATTGAAAACGATCCAATATTGTTATATTTGATGAATATGGACCTGGGAATCATAAAGAAGGTAATATTATCAATCCTTTCAGAAATTATTGATCAACTACCTATTTTAGAAAGGTTAATGGATTCTTAAAAAAATGAGATGTGGTAATTCAGAAGAAAGTGGAAAATATCAAAAAAGGGAAATCCTCAGAAATCAATCATTAATAAAGAAGGAATTTTGAGATTTGTGTATAGGGTATGTGTTCCATAAAATCATGAGTGAAAGAAATAACCTTTATATGATGCACATAGTTTGAATTTATCCATTCACCCAAGAAACATAAATATGTATCGAGTTCTTTGGGAGAACTATTAGTGGGATAACATGAATAAAGAGACAGATAAATATACATCAAATTTCCTAGTATGTTTGCAACTGAAATCTAGGAGGAAAAATTCTAGGGGGATGATACAACCATTACACCTACCAACATGGAAATGGGAATAGATCACCATGGACATTGTCAAAAGACATCCAAAGACATCCAATGGAAGAAACTAATATTTGGATTATTGTGGATTGTATTACAAATACTTCTTTCTTCATTGCAATTCAAGAGGATTTCTCACTTGATCAATTTACATATATATATATATATATTAGAGAAGTGGTAAGGTTTCATGGAGTACCAATATCGATTACGTCTGTTTGAGATCCAAGATTCCCCTTTATGTTTCTTAAGAGTCTCCAATACGATTTGAACAATGAATTGAACAACATAACTCCCTATCACCCTCAAACGGATGGTCATTCTAAGTTGACTATACAAACACTTGAGTAAATGTTGAGATATTTTTTAATGGACTTCAAAGTCAGATGAGACAACATCTTTCATTGGAGGAGATCTCTTACAGTAACAGTTTTCACTATAGAATCCAAATGGATCCTTATGAATCTCTTTATGAGAAGAGGTTCAGAACACCATCATGTTTGGAAGAATTTGGGTAACAGAAACTTCTAGGTCTGGAAATGGTCATATAAATAGTGGAAAAGGTTATGACTATCCAGCAACACATCAAAGTATACTAGAGTCAACAAAAGAGCTATGATTTCAATCGTCGATGAGACTTAGAGTTAAATGATGGAGACATGGTATTCCTCTACATATTTCCATGGACTAAATTTATAATATTTGGGAATAAGGGAAATATTAGTCCAAGGTACATCGTCCCTTTTAGGATCTATGATTTCATCGAAGTAGTGGACTATTGATTGGAACTATCACCGAACCTATCTCAAGTACATTATATATTATGTGTATCACTATTAAGGAAGTAAATACCATATTCATCACATGTACTCAATCCAATGGTGGTACCATTTGATAGTCACCTTTACTATGAGGAGAATCTGGTGATAATCATATATCATGGGAAAAAGATATATGAAATAAGACAATACCCCTCATCAGTATTTTGAGGAGAAACAAAATGTTTGAAGAAGTAATGTGGGAACCAGAGGAAGTGATGGGGTAGTGTTATTGTCATCTGTTTTATTGAGGAAAATGTAAATTTCAAGTGTGAAATTACTTAAGGGGGGAAGGTTGTGACGACCTGAAATTTTATGAATAAAATTCACGTTCTTTTAATTAAATGTCTTATAGATATAGAAAACACATGAACTGATTTTGTTTTATTAAATCCAATTAGACTTAAATTACCTTTAAGTATCCATACTTTTGATAATATATCTATTGAACAGTGTACATTGACTATTATAAATATAGGGTTTTAACAAATGCTTTGGGAACAGACAAAGTATGTGATGGCCTCAACTAGTAGGATCGTACCCTATAAAGCCCATTTATCAAATATTTTTATGGAGATAGAATTTCTAGTCTTTTCCTTATACCAATCCCAAGCCGATATCCAACAAATTAATCATGATAGAATCCATTTACATGATAATTTCAAGATCATAGAGATCACTAACCAAACAATGTTCACCAAATAGCCTCAAGAAAGCCACACCATCACACACCATACTCTTAGGGTGTATGCTGGTGTAATTAATGGATATGTATCAAAACCCTAGAATTATGATTGTTTTTGTATAGAATAATGAATATAGTTTCATTCTATTATTGTTACTTTGTAAATGATTTTCTAAAGAAAAAATAATATTTATGGTTTATATCCAAAATTCAATTAAGGAATCTATTTTGATGAATTTATGTATTTTTGGAAATAAATAATATTTTAAAAAAATATTAATATTAAATTAAATTTATTAAATTTTAATGATCAATTAATTTTAATGAGGTCAAAAGTATCTCTAATTAAGGTTTAAAAACTATTTTTTCCAAAACCAGTCAATTTTTTATAAATGTTGATTTTTATTTTAAAATTGAAAATTCATATATTTAGAAAAAATTTAGATAAAATTAATATATTTTTTGGAATCGGTATGTTGAAATTATCAAACAGTGAAATTTTCATAATTTTCTGAGATAGTTGATTTTTTGGAAAAAAATTAAATACCATATAAATATATTATGTGTTTTATGACAAAATAATGACCACATAGTGATTTAATGAAATACAATAAAAGATACATCTAGCCAAATATTTTTTTACCTTTAAAATAATTTTATTTTAGATTTGTTTGTTTTGTTTTATAATGCTTTAGTGAATCCTCCAAGACTTATTAAATATTTTATGATTTTAAAATAATTTCCACGAGAGTGCGACTCTGCTCCACAAAAGCAAGGATAGTATTTTATTATCCTCATACCTTGTCCTTATAAAATACTTTCCTCCACTCCCCTTGTCTAGAAACCATGGTAAAACCCCATGGGATGATTTCTGGTCTCGAAAATTTTAGTGTGGAGTGTCCAAAACCCCAATAATAAATAATTCCCCCACCATTCCTATATAAACCCACCAAATAACCCATTCCTCTTAACTAAAACTCTTTAAATCTAGACAACACTCTTCCCCTACTCCTTAGAGTCCTCCCAAGTTGCACCAGTTATCCTATGAAGCCTCTCCCAAGCGTTCGGTGTCACAGATCCAAGTAAAGGATCTCTCTCACTCATTTTTCTTCAATTGCCTCTTTTATGTCATGCCTCTTAATTTCCATTTTCCTGATTTGGGATATTATCTTCCATAACTCCTTAAATCCCATTTTATGTATACATGATTGGATCTTCTTTTCACTCCCATTAATCCCCCTTATGATCTTCAAATCCCACCCGTTACTATGGTGAAATTTCATGGGGGATTTCAATCTTTTCATTTCCATTCATGAATTTCTTTTATATTATGCATCTAAAATTCCATTTCACATTTTGGGATATTATTTTCCATGATCCCCTACTATCCATTTCATGTGTAAATCCTTATAGTCCCATTTCTCTCTCATAAACCCATTTTATTAATTTCTTTATGACATCAATATGCTGCTAAAATTAAATCACAATTTTCCATTCCAGAATCATCATGTAGTGAATACCATACCCATTCCTCTATTAATGGTATCCAACTTAATGCACATATACATTTTGATTGAGTAAATACATGTACGTATTCAACATAATTTTATTATGGCATAAATGATTATGTTGAATGAATCCATGTTATATGATTAATGTGGCACACTTAGACATGAGATTGAGATGATTATGAAGGGTGCATCTAAATAACGCTATGATGCATTGGGTAATGATTAGTATCATGATAAATCATGTTGGGATAGTGGTTTACCAGTAGGTTCAGGGTGCGGTGGATGCGTAGGATGGGCTTGTACCTATCTTTTCAAATTCCCATGATCGATGATTAATCCGGGATCAATACGATGATAAATTACTGTGTCAAAATAATTGAATTAATGATAGAAGAAATAAGAGATAAGATATAATATAGAAGAGTGGATTGAAATATTTTTATTATAATTAATTCAATTAATTTAAATAATTACCTCTTAGGTTATTATTTATTCATTGATGCATTCAACCAATGTTACGAGGTGCAGCTTTGTTGCGATGTAGAATCCAAGGATAAGAATCCACTAGAAGTGATCAGTCTATCCCCACATATCATCAGACGTCACCAACAGTGTCTCTGAGTGATATCATGGAAGATATTTTTTCATGTAATTTCTACCTATTATCTCCTTAAAAATAAATTCCAAAGTGTTCTCCTAGATCTGGTGGAGGTGGATCTCTCTCATTCTTGAGAGCGTTTATGAAGATAGAAGGGTTCTCTAGGCTCGAGAGAATTTCTGAAAAATCTTGTTCACACAACCATTGGTTAGCCAATGGAATGAATCCTTACCTAATTAGAGAATAAATACATAATGAGGAATTTAATTCACTAGGTAATAATAAATAATTATCACAAGTGTTGTTACTTATTTTATTATTCTTTGTGAAACCTCATGTCAAATAATAATAGCAACGTTACTATTTCCATGACAGGTTATTAACATTCATGTTATATTGAAATATTATTTAACCAAAAAAGTATTTAATATTATTTCTAACCTGACCCATTACTTGTTATTATAATCCTCCACAATATTTATCAGGCCTTGAATAATTACTATTTTTTATTAATTTAATATATCTGCATTATTCGCCAATAAATAAATATATCATCCATAATATATTATATTGAATAACTGGTAACGAAATAAATGAGATTAGGCATAATAGAATAATTATTACACCACAACTGGGAATAATATTTATTCATCTTGTTAAATAATTAATTATTTAACTAAGATACTGGCTACACATAGTGTGTGAGCCTCTATGCCTCTTTCACACTGGTACTAGGAGGTCTTACCTAAAATCCAAGATTACTATCTGGAAACGGGTCAAAGAACCCAAGAGAAATAATTTTATGTTGCAACTACATGTAACCTCATACGAATTCCTACCTGGTAATATAATCTCTTTTTCTTGATATCTCTAATCTGGCAGGTTTCATGCAAGTTCCATAAACCCATGTGCTCAATTTCTCGTGCTTTGACTTCCCGGAATTGAACATGCCTAGAAAACACCATGTTATTGGATATAGTTAGGATATATCATTTCCATCAACGAGACTAAGTGAATTACTTCTGTATAAGTGACAAATCCTTTCTCACATTATTCATTAATGAAGTATTACTCATGAAGATCCCAAAATGTCCTACATTTCCAAAAACATCTGTCTACAAAATTTTCATCAATATATCCAAGTGAGCAAGTCATAATTCCCATTAATAATAATCTTAATGTCTATGGACCAATACACACATCTGATGATAGGAAAATACAATGAAACTTATGAATGTTGATTTCTTACTGGAGGGTCTTGTTCTCGTAATATCCTCTTGGATATTACCAATGTCGTAAACTATGAAAAGGTGCCTCTAAATTTCATAAGTCCCCACCCCTGATAGCCTATATCAATGGTGACCCTTGAAATGATATCATCATGCCATGGAACATATATTCAATAATAGTGTCATGGAACTTCTAGGTTTTCATCATATTAGTAATCCTCTATGAATTTTTTGTACGACAACTATTCTTAAGACATTATAACATACTCGGCCTCACAGAAGAACAATCCTGATGTTATAAAGATTTTGTTATTATTCATCCAATGAATACTATTTTATCATAAATTAAAAAGAATTTGGTTTCTAGGGAACCAACTCTAATACACTCCAAATTTAACTAGATCCAACTACTAAAAACCATCAGTATTCTAGCTCTAACATGATATTCATGATTCTGCTGAGATAAGCCTTTAGTAAAAGGGTATTCCATGTTTTCTTCTATGGACATTCTAATCACTATAACCTCACCCCATTGATTTAAATCCCGTAATTGGTTATACTTTTAGAGTATGTGATTTATCCATTTATGTTTCCTTGGCTCCTTTACAAGAGCCACCACTTTAGTATTATCACAATACAATGTAATGGGATCCTTACTATAAGGTACCACATCATGATCCTGGAAAATGTTCAAAATCCAGACAACATACTTGTCAACATCATAAGTCTCTATATATTCAAACTCTACTGTAGAATTAGAGATAACTATCTAATTTGACTACTTCCTGCTCATAGATCCACTATTGAGATAGAAAACATATCTTGATTTCAACTTCATATCATTCTAATCTGTCAAAAAACCAACATTAGCATACCCTCTGAGGACAAGCTCCTCATATCCTCCATACACTAGGAACAGACCTTAGTTCTTCTCATATAATTAGGTATAGTCTTGACAGTAGTCCAATGTTGTTCTTCTAGATCTTCCTAATATCTTTCTACCATGATCAATTTTTAGGAATCATCATGTCCGGTACATAACATAGCATACAAGATTGATCATATCAATGAAGAGTATGGAATCTTACTCATTCAATCATTCTCATGTTGTGTTGGGGGTAAAAATTTCTTGGAATGTTATATACCATGTGACACTGGAACCAATCCCCTATTTTATTGTTCTATACTAAATACTTTTATTATCTAGTCAATGTATATACTATGATATAGTCCATGTAGCCTCTTGGATCTATCATGAATGTTCTTAATCCCTATAATGTATGCTTGTTCGCCGAAGTCCTTCATAGAAAAGCACTTGTTCAATCAGTCCTTGACTAACTGCATGAAATTTATGTCATTTCCAATAAGTAATATTTTGTCAACATACACTTCTATTATAATGACCACATTCCCATAAAACCTCGTGTAAACACATGGCTGACATTCATTATTAATGAAACCAAATTGTCTTAAGGCTTCATCAAATCGAATGTTCTAGGACCTGGTTCCTTTCTATAATCCATAAATGGATCTCCCTAACTTGAATACCCTTTTAGCATCACCTAGTGTCACAAAAAATTCCGGTTGTGTCATATAGATATTTTCATGAATGTTCCCATTATGAAATACAGTTTTGAAATCCGTCTTCTAAATCTCAGTGTAATGGAAATCTGCTATGGAATGTCTATTTCTTATGTATTTAAACATGGAAACTGGTGAAAAGGTATCATCATAGTTAATTATTTGTTGTTATTTAAAACTTTTATCCTCCAGAATTGTTATATAGGTACTAACTCGACCTTCCATGTCTATTTTCATCTTGAATACCCATTTATAACCAACATGATATATATATACTAGTGCATTGACCAGAACCTAGAATTGGTTCTGATACATAAAATCCATCTCAGAATTTATTTCTTCTAGCAATCTTGCAGCTTTTGATCTCTCTACTTCTTTCTTGTAGGTGAGAGGTTAATCATTTTCCAACATTAATGAGTCACCATTCTCAGTGAAAAGGAAACCATAACACTCTAGTTCACTTACATCTCATCTACTCATATGTAGTACATGTATTTTAGGAACTACCTCTTCCAAGGGGACCTATGGAATGTGTTCCTATAACAACTCATGTGTATCTTGAGAATCAACTTCATCAAAGTCATTCTTTCAAACAAATCGTTTTTGAGGATGTGCTCCCTCTTAAGAAATACAACCTTTTTGGAAACAATCACTATCTTTTCTGAGGGTTTGTATAGGTAACATATTTTTGTTTCCCTTGTATACCCTATAAAGATACACTTCATGCCTCGGGGAGCTAGTTTGTTTTCTAATAAAACCCCAAAAATTCCTCACATTTCCATACACATGAATGTAGAAAAGTGGTTCTTTTTCCACTCAATAGCATGATAGAAATCCCATTTTCTGCCTTAGATGGTACTTATTTTAATGTGTATACTTCAGTTTTCAATGCATATCCCCCAAAGGATAATGAAATATCTGCACGACTCATCATCGACCTAAATATTCCTAATAATGTATGGTTTTTCCTTTCACTAACACTATTACATTGTGGTGTATATAGTGGCATGAGTTGATATAGAATCCCAGACTCATGTGAAATGTTTATGAAACTTTGGTTATGATATTCTATACCTCGATCTTATCGAAGTTTCTTTATCTTCTAACCATGATGATTCTGTATTTCATTCTAGAATTCTGTGAATTTCTCATGAATCCTTAACATAAACCTAATTAAGTAAATATATCCATATCTACTCAAGTCACCAATAAATGTTATGAATTAAGAATATCCACCTCTATATTTTTCTAATGATGGTCCACAAACATTAGTGTGTACTATTCCTAGAAGCTATGTGGCCCTTTCAATTTACCCACCAAATGGGGGTTTGGTCATTTTCCATTGTAAATTAGTGTTACATCAATCAATTGGTTTTAGTTTAGAAGAGTCTAAATAACCATCTTGATAGAGTTTTTTAAAATTATTCTCATTTATATGATTGAGATTTTGATGCCACAACTGGGTGTTGTATGAGTCATGGGAACTTGGATCGTTACTAATTGCCAACAATTGGTTCTCATAATTGAATAGATACATACTGTTATTTAAATTATCCATAAAAAACCATATGTTTCCATTATAAAAGTAACAAAAATTATTTTTGTAAATGAAAATAAATCCATCTGTATCTAAACTCAATAATGAAATTATATTCTTGGTAACACTAGGTACATAATAACAGTCATGTAAAACCAAAATCTTTCCCATCGGCAATGTGATGTGGTATTCACCAATGGAAAGAGAAGTTAGCCTCACACCATTGGAAACTTGATGAACCACCCCTCCTTTGGAAATTTTCTTGAATCTACTTTGTTCCGTCATCTGAATATAGATGTGGGCCCCAAAATGTTTATCTAATACGTGATGTGTATAAATAGAAATATTTCACTTCATAATGAATGTATATTTGGATTTCCTTTGCCTCTGGGTGCATTTCCTCTTCCAGTGGCTTGAATTGCCATATGCATCACATACTACCTCCTTTTCCTTTTCCTACGTCTATATCTTCTTCTTCTTGGTCAAAATATGCTCAGAGAATTTAGATTGTTTATAAATCATAGGCCCCTTCTCCTTTACATTACTCTTCAAATTCACAACACTTATAACAAGATTTTCATGACACATGTCCTTATCAGCAAAAAAAAATAGGGTAAGAATCTCCGATATACTCTTCTCACTAAATCTCATATTATAATTCATAATAAAACTGGAGAAGGTCTTAGGAACCGATGATATTATGAGATATATACACACCTCATCCGATTATTTTATCCCTAAGATTTTCAAATGCTCAATGTATCCAATAATATTAGCTGCATGTGGTCCACCTATCATAGACCCTCTAAGATTTGTATTAAAAAAATTGTTTTATATCTCATATAACTCATGTCTCACCTTCACTTGATAGAGATCCTAATGGTGAGAGATCGTGCTACAAGCCTAAATTTCCTCATTTTTCTTCAAGAGATCATTATTCATGGATAATAGCATGAGGCACTAAACATTTGTAGCATCATTTAAGTGTTTCACATACATAGATTCTTCCTCATAACATGACTCATTTCATTGTGTAACTGGTAAAATATCTTCCAGCACATGATGTTTCTGTTCAAGGAAAAGGATAACCTGAAGGATCCTTTTCTACTCCCAGAAATTAGTGTTGGTGAGATGGGTTTCCTTCTCGAGTATGGATCATAATGATATGTTTGATGTTATTTTTATGATTTTTCTACAATTAAGATGAAAATATTTTTAGTAATTTGTTTTCATATATATAAAAAAATAAAAAAATAAATAAATATTAGTCTCACAATATTTTGTCAAAACCTTGTAGCCCTCAATGATGGCTTTAGAATATAATGATCCTTGGACATTCTGGTGGAAAGTATCCATATTTTCCTTCACATTACACTAACTAGGGTTGGTCCAAAAACATAAAAGGTTATAAGTAGGCATTTTAAATGAAAACTCTAGTAACTCACATTTCCTGGATCTGTTGAGTGGAATCCCCAATCTTGAAATCCTTAATTCTGGATATCCTCAACCATTGCCTCTCGGTTTCATGAAGTCCTAATAGGGTATTCAACCCTTGATGTAAAATAATTTAATTTAACCCAAAACCTGAAATTATAATTCCCCTATATTTTAATGCACCCCAACAATGGTTGGTCAAGAACATTGAACTATGGGTTGATTATAACAGAAGTAATGGTAATCTATACCAACTTAATATTTAATTGATGTATTTTTTTTATGCTAAAATTTCCAATTATTTTATTTTCCCATACTTTTTAATATTATGTGGTATATACTTATGTGATTAAATATATATATATATATATATAATATTTTTCCATAAGCCATTTTATTTTAGTTCCGTATTGTATGCTTATTAGTTCATTAATTATGTGATCGCTTCAAACGTCCATAATGAATAACTGTAAAACTGAAAAAAATAGTGTATGATCATGAGTTTTACTATGGGTCAGTTTATCTAGAGGTTGCTAAACTATCCATTACCTAGGGGTGAAACACCTTGAACTGTTTAAGTTTCATGTTTATATCTTTCCACCAGTCCACCTTTGTATCTCCTTGGTTTGGTTTTGCCTTGTCTTCTAAATTGAACGGCCTCCACCAGCATGGGAGCTATATACATTACGTAGGATTTTGACTCACATGTAGGAGATTAGGAAAGTGGTTATACATAAAATAAACCATGGGAACACAGGATATACAAATTAATCAGAAGAAGGAATGCATACCAAAATTTTTAATGTAATAAATAAATCAAAAGGGAAAAAATCATATACAAAGGTATGTTATAACTCATGATCATCCATACACATGAAACTAATTACACATTTAATAAATCTTTAATTCAATTCCTTAATCATAATTATTATGATAAATTACACTCGTATCAATTTATCATTATCTTTAATTAATCAATCCTTTTTTATATTAATCCATTTATGAATTTCATTGATATTCTCATCCATAACCTCTTACATAACTTGTACCTTGGAGATAACATGGTTAATTCCTATGAAAAACTACCCAACATGTATTTATACTTGTATAGAATTTATTCTTTGTGGCATGTAGCATGAACACTGAATTATAATTGTATTACAACTCATACATGATTTACAGATCTTTAAACAATACACATATGTTAATTAAAAATATATATATATCAAACACCAATCACATGTTGTGTCCTAGATTTATGTCTAAATGAAGATAAATTTCTCATGGGTAATATAATATATATAAAAATCTATCCAAGTAATATGGGAATAATACAGGGCATATAGATATAACTATGAGGAGTATACCCTCCTCACTATCCATCCGAGGTACGGGCCTCGGGAAATGACACGTGAGGTGTACATAGAAAATTTTAAGAGTCCAAAGAATTTCTAGTCGGACACATGTCGTATAAACTCTGTGTTACACATTCACCAGTCGGGCAAGCAGTGTCTGGGATAGATGACTGCCTTTGACCTGAAGTGACTACACACCGTGCCGAGTGTGGCACATAGCAGGTAGTATGGCTGACCGTGTGCTAGTATGTCTTGTTCAACATATGGTGTAAGGATTAAATACCCCTTGTGTCATTAATACCCACAACTTAGTAAATTTATACATACTCCAACCACATTTAAAACAATTACATGATGTGTAATCTGGATTACATGACAAGTGTTAATGATTACACGGTGTGTAATTTTAAAAACACAGTGTCTACTATAGTGTTACCTGGACCAAATGGTCATCACCTCCTGAGGATATCCTTAATGTAATTTTAATCAAAATATTATTTGTTTCTATTAGATCTTTGAGAAATGAAAGAAGGAGAGTAGATCTCAAAATTCACATTACAGGACCAATTAAACATGAATTGACAAACTAATTTATTAAATAGTAAATCATAAATAAATTATTTAAAAAATTATAAATGAAAATATGTCCCATATTATACAACTTTTAGGTTTTAGGAGAAGTGGAAGCGTTTGATGGGTGTGTACCCAACATTGAAAATCTCCATGATCGATGATTAATCTGGGATTAATACGATGATAAACTCTTGTATCCATGGAAATTAATCAAATAAAAAAGGAAAAGTAGAGAACTTGGAACTGAGAAGAGAGGATCAAAATATATTGTTTATAATTAATTTAATTAAATTAATTAATTAACACCAATGTGATTCTTTCTTTACTAATGTTTTTGGCCATGGGTCTGAGGTGCATCTTTATTGTGATGTAGCATCCAATAATAGGAATCTTTTAGCGGTGATCCACATGTGCTCCAAGTATCCTCAAAAGTCTCTGATGGAGTCTTTGTGTGCTAGTGTTAAATATCATTATGCTTGAGATTCCCACCTTTGATATCCTTGAGAATTTCATCCATGTCATACTCCTAGATTCGGTGGAGGATGATCTCTCTCATTATTGAGAGCATTCGTTGAGATGGAAGTGTTCTTTAGGAATGAGAGCTTTTCTTAAGGATGTTGTTCACACAACCATTGTTTAGCTGATGGAATGAACCCTTATATAATTAAAGAATAATAACATAATGGGGAATTAAATTCAGTAGGTAATAATAAATAATTATCACCAGTGGAAATATTTATTTTATTATTCCATGTGAATCCCCATGTCATATAAAAATAGCAGTTCTACTATTTCCATGAAATGCGCATGACATGCATGCTATTATTAAATATTATTTAACCAAATAATATTTAGTATTATTTCTCACCAGACCCATATCTTGTTCTGCCAATCCACCTTAATATTTATTAGACCTTAGAAAATGAATATTTATTTATTAAATAAATATAACATCATTATTCACCGATAAATAAATATTATGTCAGAAATATATTATCTCAATTAACTTGAGATAAAATAAATGAGATCAATCATTCTTGAATACTCATTAAACCACGTCCATTAATAATATTTATTCGACTTGTTAAACAATAATGTATTTAACTGAGATATTGTCTACACTTAGTGTGTGACCCTCTATGCCTATTTCTTGTTAGCATTAGGAGGTCTTGGCTAAAGTCCAAGATCACTATCTAGCAATGGGTCATGGCACCCAAGAGAAAGAATTTTATTTCTCAAATATGTGTTACATAATATTAATGCTTACTATTTTATATAATCCCCTTGTCCCAATATCTTCAATCAACCAGGTTGAATGCATGTGTTATCAACCCTTGTGATCAATTTTTTATTCTTTTAATTCTCATAATTAATCTTTCCTTGAGAACACCATGGATATAGATTTAGTTAGTCTATATAATTTCGATCAAAGGTACATAGATATATACTTTCATAGAAGTGAAAAACCATTTCTCACATTATTAATTAATGCAGTATTACTTATGATGCACCCAACATACCCTACCTCATTGTAAATATATATCATCATAGTTTTATTCAATACATATAAGTGCATGTGTCATAATACCCATTAATAATAATCTTAGAGTCTAAGGAACAATACAAACATCCTCATATAGGAACATCCAATGACACTTATGAATGTGGATTTCCTACTGGCTTGTCATTTCCTCATAATATCCTCTAGGATATTATTAAGGGTTCACATGATAAAAAGTTTCCTCAATGTTTCATGAGTCCCCACCCCAGATAGTATGTATCATTTTGGCCTCATAAAATGATATCATCCATCCATAGAACATATATTTAGAACAGTTTCATGGAACTTTTGGGTTCTCATCATAGTAGGAATCCACTATGACCTTTTAGTATGACAACACATGATTTGGGAAAGAACTATAGAAAGTACTATTTTGTAATCTAGCAACCTGAACCATTCACCTTCGGGCCACTGATTTGGGCTTGGAGTCAATAAGGCCTTTGGGAATCCCAATTCCTTTGGTTTAGTTAGGGATTTTCAGGCCACCTCAAGGCCTTCAAGCCACCTCATTCAGATCATATAGTGAAGAGGCAACCAGAATGACTAAAGGAACTAGCTCTAGATGATGAATCAGAGCTTTTGATTTCACCTGAACAAAGCTATATAGATATGGATGAATGGGATGGTATGGAAATTTCCATTAGGACTAGGATTGTGCACATCTATACTGGTATTTCTAGGTGGACAATCAATGCAAAGGTGGGAAGCTGACTTCATGATCCAAACACTAAGGAGGGGAATTTCCATTTATTCATGTCTGGAATGAAATCCTATGTGTCATTTAGGTCATGTAATCCATTAAATCTATCGTCCCGGTAAGGGTTCACCCTGATCCCTTAAAGGGGGGGGGGGGGGGGTTAAAAAAATCAATACAAAGAAGGATTTCAGTCCATTCGAGTAACAAATATGTGAATTTCATGTTTTAAGTGGTTATGTAATGTTCCTAAGACCGAAATACACAAGCCCTCCCGATCTTATGAGATGTATTAACTGAATGTTTTTGTAATAAAACATGTTTAAATATGGAATAAAGAGCAGGGTTTCCATATGCAGGACACTAAATTATCCAGAAACATCACATTTAAAGTTTGTAAAACTATTTATTTTTATTTTTTACCCGCTTGTATAATCATTGAATCAGTGATGCGTAAGGGTTCTTGGTAATTATACAATCACCAAAAAATAAAAATAATTTCATATAATAAATATAGTTTATTTATTTATAATTTTATCATCAAGATTAATTAATATTGTATTTATATCTATACCATTCTCATTATAATATAATAAGTGAAAGAGAATGACAATTTGGGATAAAGAATTTTATTATTGTAATAAGTGAAGTCATATTCATGGAAAGTTGATCCAAATTTAACAATAAATGAATATAATTTAATGGGAGGTCAATAATAATTATATTCACCCATTTTTTTGAGTTTTTGTGGGGTTTAATGATTTTATCCCCTGATTTAACATGTTTACCTTATTTAATCCTTTATTATGGTGAAATTTATATCATGGTTACTATTCATTAGGACTAAATAATTTTAATAATTGCTAAATAAAAAAAATCTAAGAAAAAATATGTAATTAGTTTTATAATATTTAATTTAATGAACATTTAAATATGAATTTCATTATATGTTCTAAATTAGTGAAGAAAAAATATTTTAATACAAGAACATTTTTTATGTATAAAAATCATTTAATACCAAAATCATTTTTAATATCAATTACCATGGAATTGTTGAATTATTTTTAATTAAATGAAACTTATTTGACATTAAAACAAACAAAAACCCAAATATATAATTTAAATTACTTCTATTAAATGATAATAAATTATAATTTTTGTAAAATCATTACTTTTCACTATTCACCAAAAAGTCAAATTATTTCAAAAAATAAAAAATAATTAACTTAATATAATTCTAAAATGATTATTTCAAAAAATATTTCCTTTTTTATAAAATATTATTTCTCAAATTAGATGAAATTATTCATAATATCTATGCACATAATGCAATAAATATTATTTATGATTAAAATATGTTTTTAAATTATAAAAGGATGTTATACTCATTCCTTATCTAGTATCCATAATTAGAGTAATATTAACTTATTTTATTAGATATATGATCTATAAATTTCATTAAAATCTTTAATATATACATATTACCTTAGTTTATTTTGGTAAAAATTCTTTAAGTATATAAAACATTATTTTGAAAAATATCTCCTTTAATATTATATGATATTTTTTTAATTAAGTTCTTATTTCATGAACATTAACATAAAAATAATTGTTATGGAAAAAACTAACTACATATATTTCAAAATGTAGTTAATCATGTCAGTACCCTCAAATATAACATATTGGTTATAATAGTCATATTTTAATAGTATATCACAGTTCTTTTACAGATCAGTGTTTCTTGTGGTACATAAAATCAATTATATTAATATTTATAAACTAAAATTATGGGGTTTTTCACTTAAAATATTCCATTATCCCTTTCAACACAATTATTTGTTTCAATATTCTTCATAAGGTGGCTACACTCATTTTCAGCACTCCATGTGAAACTATTGAACATCATAAAAGCCTCTAATTTATGATCCATAAACATGATGGATGTAATGAGAGTGAATAAATTAATAAATGAAAAAATACCTACCTTTATTTGTTTAACTCTCTCCCATTGGTCCACAGATTTTATATTGAATAATATCCAAGGGAATATATGTGTAAATTTTAAAATTATTATGTGAGGAATTAGTAATATTTCCCTTCTAAGATGTGAAGTATATTTGGTCCCTTTACCTTTTCATATTAGTAACATCATAAACACTTTCTATTTGATTAATATTTACCAAATTAATTTGGATGTTGTAGACAAGACTTATATGCCACATTTCACTTTATTCATTTATAATCACGTTGTATGAACTCTATGTATCTATCACTTTTAATATGTTTCTTTGGTTTGTTTTTATATTATTACTATACTAATTTATTAAATAATTTCCCATTAGAATCCATTTTTCTAATAAATCACATAATCCAATTTATCGTTGATCATAGAAACACAAACCATTTTTTGTTTCAACCCATCAAAAAATAAAAAATTCCTTGACTCTGTAATTCACTTACTAATAATAGTTGAACCAACCCCTTTATCTGGAATAAACCATCATTTAAAAAGTATTCTAATAAATCTTTACTATATTAAATATTATTCAATATAATCATGTATCCAATCATTTTTTGAAGAACATACACATTCCAATATCCATGGGAATTCATATTTTTAATATTCAAGTACAACTCCTGTAACAAGATATTTTTTCATGCATGTATCCCTCCCCTTATAATGATTATAAGTATTTATGTTTTTATTCAGTTGGTATTCTAGAATGGTAAAGAAACCTATATCATGGAGACTGGTCTTATCAAATCCTTTACATCTTTCTTATAAAGGTTCAAATCTATTATCAACCTTCAGCCCAAAATTATCATGTTGTTTTTGAATTTTTTTATATGAGTCGGATGAATCCCCCTCAAATTATGGCTATGAAACCTTTGGGTTATATATATATTTTTTATTATTGGACCAAATCTATCTATATATATTCTCAAATCCTCTGTAGTTTAAACAATATCCAAAAATATAATAATTTCCTCTAATAAATTTGATATCTATAACATGACACTTCCCTTTCTTCATTATTTATACAAACAATGTTGGATACTTTTTATGAACAAAAGTTATTGTGGACACTTAATATATTATTATTATTCTTATAATTATTCTTTGTTTTTTAATAGCCACCAATTTTTACATTTTTTGAGTTTAACTTAATGTTTTTAGAATTTTTAATTTTCAATGATTTGCCTAATTTATCTAAAAACATGGTCTCAAAAAATTTATCCCTCTTCATATTCTTTTTAAAAACATTTATAGTGTTATTTTAGTATTTTCAGAGATATTTCATTTGGTTTTACTAAGCCTATAATTTCTTTGAATATTCTAGAATTTTTTGAGTAGTGATCTAAAAATTGAATCCAAATCTATCATGTTTCTTCTCACCACTCAACAATTTTTTCTGAATAATATCAAAATCCTTCCCCTTCTAATTATTTCATAATTTCCTCATAATTTTGAAATTCTTTGTATCATCAATAAAATTCTTTAGATAATATATTTTATTCAAAAACCTGAATTTTTCATCAGCTTCCTATTCCCTCCTGTTAGTAAGTTGATCATATTTTTTTATCTTCCATTTTATCTTTTCATACTTTGATATTTTTTATAGGTATACCTTTATGAAACTCTTCAATATAAAATCTATGTGAATTTATTCTTCTTCACTTCAAGGATTAATACTTTCTTTTCTAGTTAACTTTTTATTATTTACATTTACAATAGGTTGTAATTCATCATCATCACCAGAGGTCTCATCTTTATCTTCAACTTCACTATCATCACTTCCTTCACAATCAGATAAGAAGATTCTATTTTTATATGTATAGAACATCCATCCGATAACTTTGTATGTAATATTTTACTTATCATTATTATTCTTCTAGAGACTTATAGATCTTTCATCTTCTTCATCACTCTCCCTTCAATGTTAGATAGTTTACTTCAATGTGACCAATAACTCCGCTCTTGGAGCCTCTTAGTGGATGAATACCGTTTTTATCATCCCAAATAATTATATGTTTTAAATTGTAAAGGTAATTAGATATTATAGAATTAGGTTGGTCTAATTTTAATAATTGAGACTAAAAATAGTATCCTATGACTTTTTTACATCCTTAAGTGATGATTTTGGACATGTTTTGAGGCTTGAGTGGTATCCTGAGTGTTTTGGAGAGTATCGGAGAAGTTATAGGGTGGTCAGTCCATTGAAAATTGAAGCTATCAGACAATCCCAACATCAATAGTTCATTTAAACCTTTAATGTCACTCTTGGATTGTGTTCATTATATTAATGGGGAAGCATCAGAAATGATTTTACCAATGGGGATTAACCACATGATCTTGGGCTTTACTCCCTGAAATTATTGAGAAGGGGGGGTTCCTCTACTGGAATAGGATTCATGACATGAACCCTATTTTCATTTCATTAATCATGCAGGGATCCTAATTTTTTAAGGGATTTCTGATAATTTATTAATATGGTTTTATTTGGGAACTCCATTAGATTCCCCTTGATTTCATTTGTATAATATATAGGGGAGTTCCTTCTTTAGATCTCTTCTCCCCTCTTCTTATGTTCCTTCAATTTGGGTGTTTTGGGAATAGTTCATCATACTGATTTGAGGTATCATCATTCTCTTTCTCTCCCATATTCATTGTTTCTTTTTGTTTTATAGCTATATTTTTTTTAAGAATGATTTCCCCAAATTGTGAATAAATTATTGTGAATGATGGGGATTTCATGGGTTGTTCATATATGACGTATCGAGAATTCATATTTGATTCATTATTCTCTATTCATATTAAGGGATATGTGTTACATCCCGGTTCAATAAGCCACCCAGAGGAGCCCTGTACCCAGTTGGTCACATGGCTTCTAGCGCATTTCCCTGAACGGCAGAGGCTA
This sequence comes from Viscum album, assembly GCA_963277665.1. Lineage (NCBI taxonomy): Eukaryota > Viridiplantae > Streptophyta > Magnoliopsida > Santalales > Viscaceae > Viscum > Viscum album. Next base: position 1,143,563,366 of record OY728157.1, on the reverse strand, counting down.
CCGACTTGTAGTGAGGGCCTTGGATGTGATAGTGGGGAAACTATGCCCTCATTGTAAGAGTACAAAGAATATGAGAAACAATATATAATAGAGGAAGACATAATAATCCATACAAAAGCAATCAACAGAATACTAAAAGTATGAAACAACTCGAGAACATATATATAAACGATGGATGATACATATGTCTTGGAAAGAATCCAAACAGATCAAAAGGATGGAATATAAAACAGTACTAAACCCAAGTACAAAAGAAATAGCTAAACATCTCCTCAGCATCACAATCCAAATCTTGGTCCCATGCCCTCCAGCTCCACATAAAGTCATGTACCTGATGTTGAAGGGTTCTTGCTCTTATCTATACATACAACAATATAATCTGTTTGAGCCCAAAAGCTTGACCCAAATGAGGTGTGAAACTAAATCTTTGTAGGCAACCACCCAAAGATTTGTGCCTAACAGTCAGTGAATATATGGTAGGAAAAAGTACTGAATGCAGTATACAAGAAAGTACACAGTACTGAAAATCCAAAGTCCAAAGTCAAGAAATGACTACCACACACTAGTAACCCTCTAGAAAGTACCCACAACCATCCCCTCTGGTCCTACCAAACAAGCACAAACAACCCTCTAGGTAGTACACTCAGCATAACCCCTCTAATTCTGTCATAATAATTCATAAAGACTCTCTGAGGAAGCACTCCAGGTCAATTACCCTTATAGTATAAGGTAGTCGAGGACTCTCTGAGGAAGCACACAAGGTCGATTCCCCTGATAGCCTCATGGTCAAGAGACTCTCTAAGGAAGCTCAGTCGGTCAATTCCTCTTATAGCCCCAGGTTATTCACAGACCCTCTGAGGAAGTTGACACGGTCAATTCCCATTATAGCCTATTGTGGTTCAAGGTAATTAAAGTAAAACAAAGACTCTCTAAGGAAGATCACTAGTTTTACCCCCCTATGGTATATAAATCTCAAGGACTCTTTGAGGAATCTCACTTGATCTATCCCCCTATAGTTTATAATTTCTAAAGACTCTCTGAGGAAGCTCCTCGGTCTATCCTCTTATAGTCTATAACACCAGGTTCTCATGACCCCATGTAATTCAACACATAGTAATGCTATATGTCCAAAGTAAACATACAGAACTAGTTGGATAATTTATCTACAACATCTCAAGATTATCGTAGAACAACACTCCATCTTACATCCACAAGGCCTGAAAAATAGGTAACCGACCAATAGGCTAAATAAGACTAAATTGTCGCAAACAAAACAAATCATGAGAATAATATCCAAGGCATGGAAATCAAACCAATTCATATCCAAATTACCACTACACAGGCATAGAAGCATGCCAGGAAAACAACAGGGGTAAAACGGTAAACATGCAATACCTCGTTCAAGGGTACTGGTGTAATTTGCACATAATACTCATTGACATTGAACGGAATGGCACAGACCACCTACCTTGGCATTTGGATATCTCTATACATGAACATAAATTCTTTAATCGTCTTAGAACTCCATAGATCAAGGAAAACACATTAAACATTCAACCCTTGATAACTTGGAAAAGAAGAGGAATAGGAAAACGATGCTCTAGAAGTTCGATGAGCTTACTAATGCAGTTCCAATGCAATTGATGGCAGTCGATTTAGAGAAAAGATGGATGCTTGGGGGATCAGAGAAGTTTCTACACCATATGATTTCTCTCGGTTGAACGAGACCTAGAAGAAGACACTTCTGGCGATCAAACACGACCCCGGTCTATACGATGAAAAAAACAGAATACATGGGATGTACTTTTTTAGTACATGGTGTGTACTTACTGTTTTTGTAATATGCCTTAGGCAGCCTCCATTTTACCCCACATGACCATGTGTGTGGCCAAGACATGGCCAGAACACGACCTCCTACGACAACGAAGTACACGGTGTGTACTCATAAAGTACACAACGTTTACCTCAAAAATTTCTAGAAACTCCTCTTTACTCAAAAACTCCAGAAAAAGGAAAAACATACCTGAAAAAAAAAGATTAATGTTCTAAAAAACTTACAAACTTAATGAAATTCATCCCCAAATTTCTCTCACGCGATATAGAAGAAGAATCCTGAAACAATTCCGGCCACTTTGAACATACGTCTGCCTCCCTCTCCCAAGTTTCATCCTGCACCCGCCCGTGCTGCCATTGCACTCATAAAAGCGGAAGGAACCAGCCACAGAGAACCTTTGTTCTATGATCAACAATCTAGATAGGATGCTTCTCAAAAGAAGCATACACCACCAACTAAACTTCCACTGGTTGGAGGCATGAGACGGGTCTGAAAAGTAACGTCGAAGTTGAGAAACATAAAAGACGTCATGCATAGATTTATACCTCTGAGGTAACTCCAACCAATAGGCAACCGTACCAACTCTCTCCAAAACCTCAAACGGCCTAACATTACTTGGTGAAAGCTTAAACTATCTCATAATATTCTAGTGTCCCAACCTCAGTGCAACACGTAGGGAAACCTGATCCCCGACCTCAAACTCCAAAGGTCATCTTCACTGATCAGCATAAGACTTCGGATGAGACTGCGGAGTATCCATCCTCTTCTAAATTAACTCTATCTATTCAGTGGTCTCTTGGACAAGACGAGGATCCATTATAGCTGCCTCTCTTGCCTCAAGCTAACATAATGGTGATTGGCATGGCCTACAGTACAAAGCCTCGTAAGGTGCCATCTGAATAGTTTCTTGAAAAGCACTGTTGTAGCCAAACTCCACTAGAGGTATATATCTCCCCCAAGAACCTCCAAAATCTATAATTCATGCTCAGAGCATGTCCTCAAGCACCTGGATCGTGCACTTGGACTAGCCATTTATCTGAGGGTGGTATGATGTACTCCAAATCACCTGTGTACCGAAATCCTTCTGAAGCCCTTGCCAGACCTGAGAAGTAAAACATGCATCCATGTTTGATTCAATGGAGTGAGGAACTCAATTCAAACGTAAAATATATCAGATGTAAAATCTTTCCAACTCATTAACAATAAAGGTATCCTTGATTGTCAAGTGGTGAGCAACCTTCATGAGTCATTCAATGACATCCCATAATGTATCATTCCTGTTAGGCGACCTCGACAACCCTATCACGAAATCCATCGTGACGTCAGTCTAATTCCTCTTGGGAATGGGTAATGGCTATAAAAGCCCTGCCAGTTGCTGATGCTCCGCCTTCACCTACTGATAGGTGGAACACCTCATGAAAAAACTTGCAACATCTTTCTTCTTATCTGACCACCAGTACTAGAGGTGTAGATCATAATACATCTTGGTGACACCATGATGAACTGACCAAACAGAGGAATGAATATCTCGGATCAGTTCCTCGCGTATGTCTGCTGGCACCAATAAGCTTCCCTGGAAATGAAAAACCTCATCCCCACCAATAGTACATCCTAAAATATGGTCCCCACATGACAGACTCTCCCATAGGACTAGGCCTTCAGAATCTGATAGCTGCCTCATTCGAACTCATTCAAGTAGGGTATAGGTCAAAACTATAGAAGATAGAAACATCTGCCCCTAACTGTCGTGTACCTCCAAATGCATCTCAGAGAATAGAGCCATAAGCTACCACTCACTACTGGCCTCCTGAACTGCATGTATCTGAGTCCTCCTTCTCATTGAATTAGCCACAACATTGCCTTTCCTAGGCATATAGGAAAGCTTAATGTTGAAGGACTGTAGGTACTAAACCCACCTTCACTTTCTCAAATTCATGTTATGCTGATTGAAAATGTACCTGATACTTTTGTGGTTTGTGAAAACCACAAAATGATCTCCCAAAAAATAATGTCTCCAATAGCGTAAGGCATGAACAATAGCTACCAACTCGAGATTGTACGTTGGGTAATTACTCTCAGGTTGCCTCAACTGTCGAGACTCGTACAAAACAACTCCATCTCCCTGCAAAAGAACAACTCCCAACACGATAACTGAAGAACCAAAATAAACAGTATATCTCTTTCTTGGCTTTGGAAAGACTAGTATCAATGCTGATTTGAACCTCCATTTCATCTCTCGAAAGGCTGACTCACAAGAATCTAACCATAAGAACTTCTCACCCTTCTTGGATAGACCGATCAGTGGTTCTTCTAAGCCTGAAAAGTCCTGAGTAATGCATCTGTCGTATCCAGACAACCTTAGAAAACTACACACCTCAAAGAAATTCTTCACCTGCTCCTAGGAAACTACTACCCTTACTATATCTGGGTCTATAGATACTCTTTTCTATGAGATAACATGATCCAATAAGTGAATCTGGTCCATCGAAAAGTGGAACTTCAAGAGCTTAGCATATAATAGATTCTCCCTTAGTGTACTCAAAATGATCTTAATATGGGTGGCATGGTCATGTTGAGTGTGAGAGTACACCAAGATATCATCCACAAAAACCCCCATGAAGGAATCCATGTACAGATAGAACACTCGGTTCATCAGTGCCATGAAAATTTCAAGTGCATTCATGAGACCAAACGACATAACCATACACTCATATAGACCATACCTACTCCAAAAGGCTATGAGAGGTATATCATATGGTGTAACGTGGAACTGATGATAACCGGATCTCAATTCATTCTTCGAGAACATCCGGGCTCCTCGATGCTCATCAAATAGGCCACAAATCATAGGAAAGGGATATCAGTTCTTCACGGTTAACTGGTTCAACTTCCGATAGTACACACAATGCCTGAGGGTACCATCTACCTTCTTCGCAAACAGGACAGGAGGACTCCATGGAGAAGTACTTGGTCGAATGAAACCCATGTCCTGCAACTACTCTAACTGTTTCTTGATCTCCTGTAACTCTGGTGTAGCCATACTATAAGGAGGAATAGACAATGGTGCCACCCCTATCAAAAGATTAATAGAAAATTCTACCTCATTCTACAGAGGAAAACCTGGAAAGTTTTATAGAAAGACGTCACTGAAACAATCCACCACTGGAGGAAAGTCCAACTGTGAATTCCCCTAGTCATCTCGTTATAGGCTAGAAATCTGGGATGTAACTCCTCCTAACCCAATATGCTCTGGTCCTTCTCTAATCACCTGGACATCCCACTCACACTTGTGAAGAAAAGATCCACCCAATGGTGATATGAAACTCACCCTTCGGCGATAGCGATAAACAACTTCCTGGAAGGGAACTAACTAGTCCATCCTGAGAATGAAATCATAACCTGTCATCTCTAGGACATACAGATCCCATAGAAAGTGACACCCAAAAACCTCTAGAGTGAACTCCTTGCACTGATGTACACTAGCCGCCCTAGTCCCCAACATACTGTCTAGTGTCAAGATGTGGGTAGAAGAAAAGATGCAAAGACCAAGACTCTCCACAAAAGAAACAGATATAATGCTATGGGAATCCACTATATCAAATAGAGTTGAAGATAAAATTAAGGATACTAAGATCGTACCTCGAATTGTAGAGGGGTCAGGATCCTTCTCCTGATGGGTCTGCTCCACTGCAAAGGTCCGGCCTGGTCCATGTCCCTGTGATCCTACTTGTACACTCTGAGATGATCCACTCTGATGTCACTGGTAGCGTGGTGACTGACCACAATGTCCGCGACCGCCACCTCAGCCCGAACAGCCGGAAGAACTCCAGTTCCTAGACTAGTGAGAAACTTTCCATGCTTCTCCTAAATGCAGTGTCATAGAAGAACCCCAGCCACCAGTTGTAGGTTAGATGATCTGACAGAAACGCTGAAGATGGCCCATCCTACAGCAAGATCAGCACTCCATCAGGTATCTCTGGAACTGAATCCATGTATGCCCACTCCTCCTACACTTGTAGCATACTAGTTGGCTGCCTGAAGATACATCATTCCTACTCTGATCTCCTCGTGAAGTCTCCCTGCGGCACTTCCTGCTATCAACTAGAGGAATACTAACTCTGGATACCAAACCGTACTGGCTCACAACTCCAGAATCCCTCAGATTTCACTCAGTGATCAGTTCATGGTTGATAATAGAGGAAATCTATGTCAACCTAAATATGTTCACCTACGATCAGACATCATGCCTCAGACCATCCTTGAACTTCCACGCAGGGAAGAGCTTATCACCTCCTGAAATAGGTGTGAAATGCTGCAGCTCAGTAATGTAATGGCCCGAACCTCTCTGTTCTATTCCTTTTTGAAAATGTGGATCTAGAGGTGTTTCGGGAAATCAAGGTGGCTTTGTGGTGCATTTTGATGGACCAGTAAGGAAATCTAAAGGGGTAATGGCCTTCGAACGGGAGGCGCACAGTTTTTCAAAACGTGGGGTAAAACCATGTGAGGTTGGTGTTTGAGGTAGTAACCTTCACAGGGGAGGCACATGGTTAGGAAAAACTGTGCGTCCTAACCGTATGATTATTGTTGTCGAGACAGAATCTAACACACGGTTAGCACACGGTTGGTTAAACTGTGTGGACTAACCATGCGATCACTTAAAGTTAGATCCTAAAATTTAGGATCAGAACTCTTTTGCCTCTAAATGGTTCATTTAGGCCCCTATGTGGCCAAAACCCAGGATTACTCTTCCTTGGAGGTAAGAGACTCTCTCCCAAGAATTTTGGAGGTGATACGGAGGCTTCTCTTCGCAAATCGAAGCCGATTTCTCAAGGTATATCATTGTTCTTATTGGGTTCTTAGATCTTCTTATATCTAATCCTTCTCTTCCCTCGTTTTCCTAAATCTACACTTTTTATGGGTAGATCTAAGTGTGTGGAAGTTGTATATGATGAGTCTTGGTCTTGATCTTTCTAGGAGGAGAGATCTAAGGTGGGGTTTCGTAGAATCGACTCGGGTTCCTTGAGAGTTCCTTGACCGTTGTGGTTTCCTTCAAAAACCATTGATGTATGGATCTTACCATCATCTCTCTCTCTTTTGTGCATCATGCGGAGTAGATATACTGTTTTTTTCATGAGATATGGTTGATCCAATAAATAAATATAGTCACTAGATAAAGAATGGGTTTGGGGAATTTTTGTTGATATTGTTGTTGTTTTATTTCCATCAATGGTTATACTTTGATTATGTTGTGAATTGAATTGTATTATTCCTACAAAAAATCTCGGTTGTTGGGGGCATTTGCTTTCACAATTAAATGTTTCCCTATTTTTTTAAATTGTTTTGTGGATGGAATTTCATAGAATGTAGAAATTGGTTAATCATGTAATGTTGGCTGATTAAATGAATACCTATAACCCTTGTATGATCACCCCGGTTAAAATAAATGAAATAATGAATTTTTGGGTGCTGGATGGGGTTTAATTATGTGAAGGGGTTTTTTGTGTGTTGTTGTGGAACATGTGAGCAGCATGGCTATGGATGGCTTGGTTGTGGGTTAGCGTGTATGATATGGTTGTGATGGGCAGCAGAGCTGCGGTAAAAGGTAACAAATGGAAGATGAAGTGGTACATGTATTGTTTCTGTTGTGTTTGTGGTTATAGTGGTTGGCATCAGAGCTTTAGGGATGGTTTGTGCATATGAATGAATGTGGAAGAGTTAACTAATTATTTCTGGGGCATGGTAGTTGATTAAACACGAAAAATCAATGGAATTGATTGGATGATAAAAGAAAATGGTATTGTGTTGATTGTGTATTCCCTAAAATTATTTTTGGTGGGAAGGGATATGTTTTATGAACGATTGATCTTGTTTGGTTGTTGTTAGTTTCCCGGTAGTTAAGTAACTGATAAACTAAAAATGTTGAAACATGAAAAGCTTAAGGGGATTTGGGGCAGTTTATTTTGTGCATACTTTCGAGGTATCAGTGTCGAGTCATGTGCTCAGATCTTTTGTGTAGAATCCTTAGGATGGGCTGAGTGGTTGATATAATTATATAAATCTATATGTTTTATGTTTCTTTACTCACCCCACCAATGTTGAACACTACGTGCTGAACACCCGTGGGACGGGGGGTGAGATTCTTAAACACCTAAAGTATGGTTGGTTACTATTCTTCCTGGTGCTCCCTCTTCCAGGTTCTATAGCCCAGGATCCTCTGGGCAGGTTACGACAGATGTTTCCCAAGAGTCGTCAGGATGAGGATGTGATGTGGTTCCCATGTTTCTTCAGGATGAGATGGGGTTACGGTCAAGGATTGAGTGCCGACGGGATACTATGATGGCCGAGGAATGAGTACCGGTGGGATACTATGAGCTTCATATGGCCAGGTTGCGTCACTAGCTCGAGCTTCTTATGGCCATGTTACGACACTAGCTTAGGAAGTGGGGGAAGCATTAGTGCGTTAGGCATGAGGTCTTGAGCAGTAATCAGTGGGAAGGAGGAGCGTGGTACCCATAATTTGATAATATTACTATACTACTCTATTTATTTGAAATATTTGGGGAGTGTGCCTTGGTGAGGTTTGGGTGGATAGATTCCTTACTAGGATTTGGTTCCTTCTGTTTTCTCACTGGGCATTAGGATGTCTCCCCACCTGTGCAGAAGATCTTTAGGTTTTCCTGCTGAGTATACTTGTATGCTCACCCTACGTTTATTTTCAGGTTTTCAGGAGGACTTCAGCGACCGTGCATGACCTTTCTAGTTGGGTGTTGGAGTTTTTCTTGTTGCTGTTTTTGTTTTGTTTTTTTTGTATTGTACTTTGGAGCTTTTCTTGTACTTGTACATTTGTTTCAGTTTTGTATAAAACATGCATATGAGTTTGGTTTTGGGTTATTTTCATTTACTTGTTCCTTTTTCTTTTGGTGTTTGATTCATCCTATTTCCCAATCATAAATAATAAAAAGCTTAATTCCTCCCTTATTTGTGAAAACGCATACCCTTGGTGCTAGTCACCGCTCCGGGGCCTACTAGAGGTAGGACTCGGGGGTCATTATTATCTCCCTTTCACCATAGCCAGCTCAGGCGGGGCATCTTTGGTGGGAGGGGGTCGTGACAGAATGGTATCCGAGGATGATAGTTGAGAGATAGGATGTAGTATGGTGTTAGACACAGTGAATATTCCTTGGGATGGTAGGGAAATAGTGTTGGAAGATATTGGTACGTGACATAGGCCAGGGAAGACCTGCTAGGAAATGGGATTTTAGGGTCCCTAATGATCTGATGCAAGGACTCTAAGATTACCGAACATCCAAGTAAGACTACATTGATTATAGGGTAGATACCCTAGGAAAGGTACATGCATCATCATGATTGTGTTTTACATGATTTGGGTGTTCTGGGAAAGAAGTCAAAATAAAATGATAAAATTAAACCTTTAGAAAATTTCCCTTGCTACTTGGGCTTAGGCGTTCATTGTTTACCATGCAGCTATGGCACCTAGATGTCGTTATCGGGTGACTCAGGCAGTCGAGGCCCAGCATATTCAGACGGTCGATCAGATAAGAATTTACATAGAGGAGGAACATGACTTTTGGAAATGTACGTTTTGTGCTTTACAGCGATAGAGGTTGAAGAAGTATGAAGGCATCACTTCAGATATGGAATCCGAGAGTTGGTTAGAGGAACTCAAGATCACCTTTGGGATGATCAGGCCTCCATCAGAGTACTGGGTTTTCCTAGAAGTAAGCCAGCTACGAGGAGTGGCGCGTCAGTGGTGGATGCTTTACCTTGGGGAGGGGAAGGAGACATATGTTCTATGGGCCAACTTCGAGAAGGAGTTCCGTGAAGAATTTCTTTCCTCGACGAGGAAGGCCGAGAAGAGGCAAGAGTTGTTGTCTCTCCAGCAAGGAAGCATGTCAGTGCGGGAACTAGGTGTCATGTTCAAGGATCTCCTCCATTTTTCCCTGAATCTCTTCCCGGATGAAGATTCTCGAGACAAAAATTTAGAGGAGGCTTTTCACCCCTCTATTCGGTGCGCGGTGACCCCTTGCACCTTACCAAGACACCTAGAAGTTCAAAATAAGATAGAGATAATCAATAGGATGAACTCGAAATTAGGTCCACCGTGAGAGAGGAGTCACCCAAGTTCATCCATTAAGGTGGTGGTCAGCAGTAGATCCCCAGCAATAGGGCCTTACATGTTTCGACTGGCATGGAGCAGACTTCAGCAGATCCCCACTAATCTCATGTTTTCCACCCATTCTCTATGGTCCAGAGACTGAGGTGTTTTTCATGTGGGAATCGTGGGCTTCATAGCAGACATTTCCCTTTTCAGACTTAGTATGGAGAGACTGGCCAGGTTTAGCCCCATCCCCAGCAGCAGTTCCCATCCCAACCCTTCCAGCAGCAACAGGCTGCAGTCCCCCCAAGGGGAGGTGGAGCAAGTGGTGGCCAACCACAGAGAGTTCCTCAAGGACCCCAACTGGGACATGGTCGAGGAGATGGATGTCAACAGAGAGGAAGATGAGTGGGATGCAGATAGTTGAACACAATTGAATTGGATACCCTAAAAGGCCAGGTATCGAGACAGATGTTTTAGTTTATACTTAAATTCTCTCATTTATGTTTTTTTTAAATTCAGGATCATCACACTCTTTTGTTGAACCTCATTCACGGCCATGCTTTGGGCCTGGACCTTGTTTTTCATTACTCTATAATGCTATGTTGTTTCCCACTTTCCTTTAAATGTGCATGAAGAGTCCAAAAATATGGGGAGAGGAGGACCTGATCCTTAATCAAGAGGCATTAATGTGGATGTGATTGCAGGTGAGTTAGTGCCGCCCATTGCGGATAGTATCATGACATGGGAGAAGTAATTCACCAATCCATTTTTTGGGGTAGTGTGTTTCATGTTTTTTGTGGTGGTGAGGGTAGTATGTGTATGAGAAATCCTAAAATATGGGGGTGGGAGGACCTAATCCCTAATCGATATGGATTAATGTGGATGCGATTAAACCCATACAGGCGATTCAGTGCCACCTAAAGCGGATAATATCTCAACATGGGGGAAGGAATTCCCTGACACATATAATTATGATAGTGGCTGGATTCCTATTGTGATGAGATCCCTGAGAGGTATCTTGTGGGGTGGTTTCTTGGACCATTCCCCTTTTTTTGGTTTTGTTTTTAATTCATGAGGACAAGAATGTTTTGAGAGGTATCTGATGTAATGGCCCGAACATCTCGGGTCCATTCCTTTGTGAAAATGTGGGTCTAGTGGTGTTTTGGGAAATCAAGGTGACATGAGGGTGTGTTTGGGTGGACCATTAAGGAAAACTAAAGGGGTAATGGCCTTCGCATGGGAGGCCCCCAGTTTGTCAAATTGTGAGGCCAAACCATATGAGGTTGGTGTTGGAGGTAGTATCCTTCACACGGGATGTGCAATGTTATGACAAACTGTGCAGCCTAACTATGCTTGGTTTGTTAAACCGTGCGGACTAACCGTGCGGGCACTTAATGTTAGATCCTAAAATTTCGGATATGAACTCTTTTTTCTCTATATGGTTCATTTAACCCCCCATGTGGCCATAACCCATGATTACTCTTCCTTGGAGGTAAGAGACCCTCTCTCAAGCGTTTTGGAGGCGATCTAGAGGCTTCTCTTCACAAATCGAAGCTGGTTTCTCAAGGTATGTAATCGTTCTTGTTGGGTTATTAGATCTTCATATATCTACTACTTCTCTTCTCTCAAATTCTTAAATCTACGCTCATTATGGGTATATATAAGTGTGTGGATGTCGAATATAATGAGTATTGGTATTGATCTTGCTATTTAGATAGATATAAGGTGGGGTTTCGTAGAATCAACCCAGGTTCCTTGAGTGTTCCTTGACCATTGTGGTTTCCGTCAAAAACCATTGAGGTAGGGATCTTACCTTCATCTATCTCTCTTTTGTGCATCATACGGGGTGGGTATCCTCTTGTTTTTGTGAGATACGATTGAACCAATAAATAAAGATAGTAACTAGTTAAAGAATGGGTTTGGGGAATTTTTGTTGATATTGTTGTTATTTTATTTCCCTCAGTGATTATCCTTTGATATTGTTGTGAATTGAATTGGATTATTCCTACTGAAAATCACGGTCTTTGGGGGCCTTTGCTTGTGCAATTAAATGTTTCCCTATTTTTCTAAATTGTTTTGTGGATGGAATTTCATAGAATGTAGAAATTGGTTAATCATGTAAAGTTGGATGATTAAATGAATACTCATCAACCTTTTATGATCACCCTAGTTAAACTAAATGAAGGAATGAATTTTGGGGTGCTGGTTGGGGTTTAATTATGTGAAAGGGTTTTTTGTGGGTTGTTGTGCAACGGGTGAGCAGCGGGGCTGCAGTTGGCTTAGTTGTGGGTTGGTGTGTATGATATGGTTGTGATGGGAAGCAGAGCTACGGTAAAAGGTATCAACGGGATGATGATGTGGTATATGTATTTTTTCCATTGATTTTGTGGTTATGGTGGTTGGCAGCAGGGCTACAGGGATGGGTTGTGCATATTAAAAAAAAGTGGAAGAGTTAACTAATGATTTTTGAGGAAAGGTAGTTGATTAAACACAGAAAATCAATGGAATTGATTGGTTGATAAAAGAAAATGGTATTGTGTTGCTTGTGTTTTCCCTAACATTATTTGTGGTTAGCAGGGATATGTTTAATGAACAATTTATCTTGTTTAGTTGTTGTTAGTTTCTCGTAAGTTAAGGAATTGATAAACTAAAACTTTTGAAACATGAAAAGATTAATGGGATTTGGGGATTTTTATTGTGTGCATACTTTCGAGGTAGATGTGCCGAGGAATATTCTCAGATCTTTTCTGTAGAAGCCTTATGATGGGCTGAGTGGTTGATATAATTATATAAATCTTTAAGTTTTATGTTTCTTTACGCACCCCACCCTTGTGGAGCACTACGTGCCAAACACCCATGGGACTATGGGTGAGATTCTCAAACATCTAAAGGACGGATGGTTATTGTTCATCCATGTGCTCCCTCTTCTATGTTTTATAGAACAAGATCCTTTCGGCACGTTACGAAAATTGTTTCCCAAGAGTCTTTGGGATGAGGATGTGATGTCGTTCCCACATGTCTTTGGGATGAGATGTGGTTATGGATGAGGATTGAGTGACGACGGGATTCTATGACGGCCAAGGATTGAGTGCCGGTGGGATACTATGAGCTTCGTATGGTTAGGTTGTGGCACTATCTCGAGCAGTAATCAGTGGGAAAGTGGTGTTGGGTACCCATGCTTTGATAATATTACTATATTACTCTATTGATTTGAAATATTTGGGGAGTGTGCCTTGGTGAGGTTTGGGTGGATAGATTCCTTACTAGGATTTGGTTCCTTCTATTTTCTCATGGGGCATTAGGATGTCTCCCCACCTGTGCATGAGAGCTTTAGGTTTTCCAACTGAGTATACTTGTATGCTCACCATACGTTTACATTCAGGTTTTCAGGAGGACTTCAGGGACCGCGTGGGACCTTGCAAGTTGGGATTTTGAGTTTTTCTTTTTTCAGTTTTTGATTTATTTTTTTGTATTGTACATTGGAGATTTTCTTGTAATTATACTTTTGTTTCAGTATTGTATAAAACATGCATATGGTTTTGGTTTTGGGTTATTTTCATTTACTTGTTCTTTTTTATTTTGGTGTTTGATTCATCCTATTTACCGTTCTTAAATAATAAAAAGGGTAATGCCTCCCATATTTGTGAAAACTCATACCCTTGGTGCTAGTCACCACTCTGGGGATTACTGGAGGTGGGACTTAGGGGTCATTATCTCCCTTTCTCCATTTCCAGCTCAGGAGGGGAATCTTTGGTGGGAGGGAGTCGTGACAAGTAAAGTGAGATGAGTACTCCATTACAAAAAGAGTACGATACTCCAGACTCAGAAACTCCCCGGATCGATTGACCATTAAGGTCTCCAGGTAGAAGTAATCATAGAAGATGCACCGAAACTCATCCCAAGTCATACTCTGCGGGTGTCCTGACTATGAGATCACCTCCCACCACCTCTTGGCGGAGTCTCAGAGTATATATAGCAAACATCACCCTATTTTATGGATGTATCTCCATATTCTTAATGATTATCAGCTTGGCCTCTAGCCATTATTCTATAGCCTGGCGTACTCCATCCCCTGAGAAATTAGGAGGATGCTGATGCTGAAAACCCCACGTCAATTCCACCATCGACGGGGCTGGAGACAGCTCTACCTGAAATGTCTGCGTCATCCTCAGCAAGCCATCCCTGAACTGTGCATCAGCACCTGTGTCAGGTATAATTACTGGTACCAAGGCAGGCACAACAATAAGATCTGCTGGAAGTCTCTGATCTGTCATATTCAGTGTCTGATCACCATCTAGAAACTGGCATACAACAAGAGGATGTCTCGGTGGCATAAATTCTAAAAGGTCAATTGCACACCTTAGATCAGGATTATAAAGGACCGAAAACATAATAGTACAAGAAGGAACAGGAGAAATAAAACACTCAAGTTTTACTAAACATTACTACACAACGTTTATAAACACTACAAGATGTGTTCTATTAAGCCATTCACATGGGTGTGTACTTCTTCCACAACTGGTCGTGTAACACCCCAACCACATGGTGTGTTATCCTCACACATGGCGTGTACTTGAACTTTATTTCCCTGCCCGTGTCCCCTTAAACTGCTAACCAACATGGTCCTCTTAATCCTAGACTACACTATGTGTTCACGATGGACACGACGTGTACTATACTAGTTTCAACAACCCATGTTGTTTGTTACACGGTCAGCTGCATGGTTCACTCTACACGGCGTACTCCATGTGTACACAACATGTACTTGAAGGATTTCCCCGGCCCATGTTGTTCGTGACATGGAGAAGTACCTAGGTTACACTGCACGGTGTGTGAAATCAGTACACAGCATGTATAGCTTAAGTTTCATCCATCTATGTCATTAGTCACACGGGTAGACACATGGTCACTACAACACGGCATGTACATACTGTAGACGGTGTGTTCCTGCAATATTTTTCACAACCCCGTGTACTTTCCCATACAGTCAGTTACATGGTTATATACTACACAACATGTATTCATAAAGTACACACTGTGTATTCTGGGTTTTTTTGGACAGTAGCCTCAAAAACTACTCTGGAGCCCAGAAAACACAAAAACAAGCGTTAAGGTGCCAAATTCTGATCCGTTAGGGACCTTAATCCCAGTGAATCAATGTTTAGAATCTCATACATGTTATAAACAAGAATAAAAGTGCAATGATCCATAAAATTATGGTTCATGAGGGCCTATAACAACTCAAGAACCAAAGTTTGGTGTTCATTCAAAAAAAACCTTACACACAATACCCTATCAAAAAGAAGGTATTTCTGTCAAGGAATCTATCTCAACAACATGCATATTCTACACAACATCTATCACAACAACATAAAATTGCTAATGCATCCTAGATGGTATGGAAGGAATGCATGGCGTGTGATTTCTAATAAGTGCCTATATGATGCATGAGATGGAACACCCTCATCTAATCAGGTTGCGACAGAAATAGAACCTCAATAAAAGCAATGGTAACAGTACAAGACAAATGAATCACCCAACGGTGAAATCAAATCAACTGTAAAATTACAAACCATTAAAATAGAAATAAATGAGGTAGTATGTATTTTCCCTATACACAGGTCATCTACTCTCGAGAACAGTTTATTACTAAGTACATATTTTTTCCTATCCATGACTATAGGCTCCAAACAGTAAGTCAAGAGAAAATATTTGCCTCTGATACCACTTTGTATTGTCCCGGTTCCGAAATCCATCCAGAGGCGCCCCGTACCCGGTTGGTCACATGGCCTCAAGCGTATTTCCCCAAATTCCAAAGTCTGGTGACTAGCAGTGAGAGCCTTGGATGTGATAGTTGGGAAACTATGCCCTCATTGGAAGAGTACACATCAGATGAGAAACAATATGAAATAGTGGAATTAGTAATAATTCATACAAAATAAATCAGCGGAAGACTAAAAGTAAGAAACAACTGGAGAACATATATATAAATGTTGCATGATACATAGTTCTAGGAAACTTTCCAAATAGATCTAAATTATAAAATACAATACAGAACTAAACCTATGTATAAAAGAAACAGCTAAACATATCCTCAGCATCACAAGCCAAAGCATGGTCCCATTCTCTCCAGCTCCACAACAAGTAAAGTACCAGAATTGGATGGGTGCTTGCCCTTATCTATACCTGAAAAAATATAATCTATTTGGGCCCTAAATCATGACCCAAAATGGTGTGAGACTAAATCCCAGTAGGCATCCACCCATAGATCTATGCCTAACAGTTAGTGAATATATGGAAAGTAAAATTATAAAATGCAGTAAACAAGAGAGTACACAGCAGTGACAATCCACAGTCCAAAGTCAAGAAGTGGCTAACACACACAAGTAACCCTCTAGGAAGTACTCAAATCCATCCCCTATGGTCGTACCAAATGAGAACTGGAAACCATCTGGGTAGTACACTCAGCCTAACCCTCGGGTTTTATCATAAGAATTCATAAAGACTCTCTGATAAAGAACTCTCGGTCAATTACCCATTTATTCTAATGTAGTAGAGGACTCTCTAAGGAAGCACACAAGTTCCATTCCCCTTATATCCCCAAGGTCTAGAAACTCTCTAAGGAAGATCACTCAGTTAATTTCTCTTAGAGCCCTAGGTCATTCACAGACTCTCTAAGGAATATGACCCAGTCAATTCCCCTTATAGGTTGGAGTGGTTCAAGGTAATTCAAGTAAAACAAATACTCTCTAAGGGAGATCTCTTTTTATATCCTCTTATAGTCTATAAATCTAAAATACTCTATAAGGAATCTCACTCGGTCTACCCCCTATAGTCTATAATGACCAAAGACTCTCTGAGGAAGCTCACTCAGTCTATCCTCTTATAGTCTATAACACCATGTTCTCATAGCCCCGTGTAATTCAATGCATAGTAATGCAATATGGAAAAAGTAAACCTACATAACTAGTGGGATAACCAATTTACAACATCTCAAGCATGTCAGAGAACAACAATCCATCTTACGAACACAAGGTATGGAAAACAGGTAAATGACCATTTGGCTAAATAGGACTAAATGGTCGTAAACAGAACAAAGCATGAGAAGAAAATCCAAGACATAGAAATCAACACAATTAATATCCAAATTACCTCTACACCGGAATTCAAGCATGGCAGGAAAACAACAGGTGTAAACGGTAAACACGCAATACCCCGTTCAAGGGTATTGGTTGAATTTTCATGTAATACTAAAAGACATCGAACGGAAAGGCAGAAACCACCTACATTGGCATTAGGAGATTTCTATATGTGAACCTAGAAGCCTGAATCATCTTAGAATGTTTAGATCTATGAAAACACATAAAATGTTCAACCCACGATAACTGGGAAAAGAGGAGGAATTGGGAAACGATGCTCTAGAAGAAGGAAGAGATTACTGTTGCTATTCCAACACAATCGACAATGGTAAATTCGGGGAACAAATGGAGGCTTGGGGGATCAGAAATGTTTTTTCATCTTACGATTTCTCTCATTTGAATGAGACCTATAAAAAGACTCTTCTGGCGATCAGATGCGACCCCAGTCCATTTAATGAAAAAAACAAAATACATGATGTGCACTTTTGGAGTACACGAAATGCACTTAATATTTCCATACTCTTCCTCAAGTGGCCTCCATGTCACCCCACACAACCGTGCGTGTGGCCAGGACATGACCATCACATGACCTCCTATAGCAACTAAGTACACGCCGTGTACTCAAAAAGTAAACGGTGTGTACTTCAAAAATTTCCAAAAAACTCATCTTCAATAAAAAACTCTACAAAAAGGAAAAACATATCTTAAAAGAAGATATAGGTTCTTACAATATGATTCCATATATTTATTTAGTTTTTCCAGTGAATAATAGAGAAATTTTCCTTTGATCAATAATATAATTCTTGTATTTTTTGTGTCTTATGTATGGGTAAGTGTATGGATTGGACCACAACCCATTGATCATTATTCCTGCTAGAGGATTATATCTGATGTGATTTTAGTAATTATTCCTAATTAGTATAAATTTTAATTTATTTATAAATTGTTTTAAATGAACTAGATAATTTATTATAAATTTTTATAACTAGATATTAGATTTCATGTCTTGAGGTAGGTTCCTAGGAGTTAGGGTGACACTTGGATGAGACAAAGCAGTGATGGTGAGCAAATGAATTTAATGAAATTGATCTTTTTGAGGTATGGTTCTTGAATTTGTTGAAAATATTGTTCTTATATAGATTTTTATATTCATGTTCCCCATATCTATTATACTCATCCATAATCACCATAATTGTTTACCAATTCCTCATATCTTTGAAAGGAGATCACATCAGACTAATAGTCAATTTGGAAAATATAACATACCAAATGGTTCAATGGTGGTACATTGGTTGAAAAGGTGCATGTGTACCTCCTTATGAATTTTTTAGAGGAATGTATTGTTTTTGGAAAATTAAAATGGATTTAATTTTTATAATTTATTTTAAAAGGGTTGTCTAAATTTAATTTAAGAGTAAAGGAGGTGATTTGGTAAATTGGTTTTGAAATGGTACTTTAAAATGGATGTGTACTTTTCAAAAATTATTTTTACTATATTTTGGATGAAGAACCAGTGTGTTTAAAATGAAATATAATTCACTCTTAAAAGTAGTGTTTAAAAATATTTTTACTTGATTCCAAAGTAAACATGAAGAGGAAGGATTGAGATTATTTTGGTTTATTTAACCTCATGAGGGGAACACCGTATTTTTCAAATCTTTTTAGGTTTTTATTCATCTATTTTTTTATAACTGTTGGATTATTTTTTAATGATGATATGTAGTGTGTCTTTTTATCATTGTGATAACCTAGATTTTAGTATCAAAGTAATGGTTCAGTCAACATGGATGCGACAGAACCCTTAAAGGGTTGGGATGGTTTTTGTGACATGGTTATGATATGGGATATATTCTAAAAGACTAGTCTCATAGTGATTTTTGTGATAAATTATATTCATTGTTTGTGTTTCTTTCATGATATGGATTTCACTAGTGTTAGGGAATGGATTTTGGTGAACAACAGGGTCTTGATGCCTTTCCTTTCTATGGGTGAGATATATTGGTGGTGCTATCTTAATATATATTCATTTAAATATATCATGGTTAGTGCCTCCATGAGGGAGATAGTTTACATTATCATGATAGGCCTTCCATGAGTGAGATTATTTTTCCTAGTACATAAATGTTAGGTCAGTTATTAGTGAGATGATTATAACTAAAATTCTAGATTAGACTATGATTCCTATACCATTGAGACATGGTTAAATTATTGATGTTTTCTGAATTGTGGATGGAATTCACGACCTCATGTGATAAGGTAGTGACTGGTTAGTGATGTATCCTACCTTGAGTAGTAGTGAATGGTTGGATGTTTGTAATGATATCAGATATAGTACGAAACGCTACCCTATATCTTTGAGTCTTGGTTGAGGACTAGGTTAGACACCTCACCCTAAATCTTCTAGAATAGGTTGAATTATAGTATTAGGTGGATTATTACTTCTGATATGGAGAGAAATAAAGTAGGTTTTTATGTCTTCTTACCCACGTAAGAATGTTGTGACATGATTTTTTTTATTTTATTTCTATTCCGTGTTATGTTTCTATATGAGTTCATCACACTAACATGACTTGACCCTTTATATATATATATATATATATATTATTCACATCCACTACATCACAAGGAATCATTTTTTCATAATTGTATATGGGTCTCACCCCATACCTGTTTACATGACCCGATTTTCATTTACATGGGTATACTTCCTTGAATTCTCCTTTGATTTAGGTAACTCCTGGAGTTAAAAATGTGGTTCATTCAGTAATTCATGGATTCAATAGAAATGGTATGATGGTACATGATTTGGTTATTAGAATATGTATTTATGTTTTAATTATGTTTAGTATGTATTGTCTTGTGTTCCATTTTTATATATTATTCATGTTATTAAATGATTATTTACTACTTCTTTGTTTTATATTTATTCATAATATAGATAGAATTACTATGTTCTATTATGCAGTATAGGGGCCCATGGGACTCTCTGTTTTGTGTTTATAGGTATTTTTGTGATTTTTGATATATGAATGGTTCATGATAAATTTTTATTTGATTTTGTATGAGACGCCATGGGTTTATTTTAAGGGAATAATCTCCCCAGGACTATGATAGAATCACATAAATAATAAACATCTTCTTATATATGATGAGGAATGCCTGGGGTCGTCTGGAAACTTCTAATCAGGTGTCTTTTAGGTGATCCTAGATAGGGAATTATAAAGTATTATTAAAGGATGAAATGGTAAGGGAAAATTTAGTTATAGGTAGAGATAGGTTTTCAGAATTTAGGTGGTAAATTAAGTGCATTCCTCAATAGCATGACATCATTGAAACCCAATTTGTCATGGGATCTCTAGTGTTAGGACTAGAAACTCAAGTGTAATTTAGTTTTTTAATTTCAATGGGAATCAAAATGTGTAATGGATATGAATTGAGATAATTCAAAGGGATCAACTGTGATCTAGTGAATTGTTCTTGCGCCATGATAGAATGGATATTAGAGCATGATACACATGTATATGGGTGGTGTTGTTTGATATGACACCACATTTGAATCCACTATTTATTCAGGAAATATATAATATAATATTTTTCCCAATTCCATTATATGAGGTGATTATATAGTTATGGATATTATGGGATTACTTTTTTTATTGTGTTTTTCATCCCACTATAAGGATCTGGTTTGGGGGATATTATAATTTTTGAGAAAAACCTGATATTGAAAGGAAAAATTATATGTTAGAATTTATTATTCATAATTGTTTTTATAATATGGTTTTATTTCAAATTGATAATGGGTCTGGTGATTTTAAAATGATAATTATTATCATTTTTTTAGAAATATGTAAGGAAAATGGGTTTTGAGAATAGATTTTGAAATAATTTTTAAAATTTTATTTCAAGTAATTTTGAAGTGGGATAAATTTTTATGGAAAAGGATTTGAATGTAATTTTATTTTTCTAATTTTGGATTCTCTAAAATCCCTTGGATTCTAATATGTGTTTTTAGAAAACAAGGATGACTTTTTCTATGTGTAAAATAATTTAAATGGATTTTTAAAATAGGAAATCAATACATATATAAACTTTTCTTTCATGAAATTTTATGATGGTCACGGTAACTAGGATGCTTTAATTTTTGTTCTCAACTTGTATGATATATTTCATGGAAACCATAATGTGAAGATTTTGGGTTTTTGTGATATGTTTTTCATGGTTAGTGTAGTGCATAGAGAGAAATGGGTGATTATATAGAAAACTTTTTAAGATTTTTTTTCTATTTTTAAGAGAGACATGGGTGTTGGGTTCAAAATCCATTGGGTATTCCATGGATAATTATATTGAGATTACTATGGAAGTCTTATGGATTTTTATATGGATCTGATTAGTTTTTTATGGTGTTTGTGGGTTCATGTATTGAAAACGTGATATGTGTTTTAATGTTTTAGGAATTGAAATATTTGACTAGATTTTTATGATTTTATAGTTTGAACCACTTGATGGATATTTTTGGAAGTAGAGCTTTTTTGTGGGGAGTATCATAAGACTCGTGATTGATCACGTGTTGGTTCTTTAGTGTTTAGGTGATTTATAGGTGTGGTGTTTAACCTTCTTGAAGTTTGGAGATAGATGTTTCATATTTGGTTC
The DNA here is from genome assembly GCA_963277665.1 of Viscum album. Lineage (NCBI taxonomy): Eukaryota > Viridiplantae > Streptophyta > Magnoliopsida > Santalales > Viscaceae > Viscum > Viscum album. The sequence goes on along the minus strand of OY728157.1, from coordinate 1,143,541,621 downwards.
TTGGGTGTCAGTGAAGGGGTCACGTAAAATCATTATATAAGGTAATATATGAGGCATGGACTCTAGGGATTATGATTTTTAGTTATTGATGGTGAAAACAAGGATGCTTCTTTTGTTGGGAGCATCAAACTGGTTAAGAATTCATGACCCTTTTTTAGAAGGGTTATAGGTGTAACGAATCTAATTGATGGACTATTGGAAACTTAGTGGGATACTGGTGAGATGGTAGAACTAATATTTGAATTTTGTTGTGGTATTGTTTAGAGTCTATCTATTGGTAATAAGATCAGGTTTTATGTGGCATGGTATGAGGTACAATCAAATTGGAAGTGTGTTAGGGCACATGGAAGAGTGCGATAGTGGATGTGGTCTGTTAAGGAATTGACCAAGGAGTTAATATAACAGATAAGGTTATAAATTAGTGTTAAAATTAGGATAACACAATGGTTCTAAAGCTGAGGTAATACAAATATTCATTGGTAAGTGAAGAGGGGATTTTTTTTTTGAAAAATTCATTCCGGGGAGGATCGACTAGTGGTGTTTCATGAAATTGTATATGGTGAATCAGAAACGACTTGAGGCGTGTCATTTAGAAAGTGTTTGAGGAGGTTCAAGGATTCAAATGGGGTTTTCAAAAAAGGATCCAGTGTATCCAAACCAGGTGTTTGGAATTGTAGAGAAAACATGTGATTGTAAATTGAAATTGGGATGTGATTGGTTGATAGTGAATTGAAAATCCAGTGAAGTCAGGTTTAGTGGATGAATACTATCAGATGCAAATTTTGGATGAGAATCCTTATGTTGGGTATCCTATAATCACCAACTTTTTTATATATATGTAAATGTTTATGGAATTAAATAAATTGATAAGGTGAGATATTTTTTAGAAACAAGACTCAAATTTGGATTTTAGGAGTTCATAATTCATTTAATGTTGATTTGGGATGTGGTTTGTGGTTAAGTGAGTGTCCAAGGTGTTCAAGAGAGTGTTAAAGAAGATATTTGGTGACCAGGACTATAGAAATGTTTAATTAAAGGACTCTCACTATGCAAATTGATGATTTATTCCATGAATTTCATTCATGGGATGTTCTTAGGTCACAAATAGAAAAACATGGTAAGGGTTTTCTTGCCATAAGAATTTAGTGAATGAACCTATTGTTGACATCATTAAATTTTTCAAGTAGTGGTTCAATCCCTTTTTTAGAAGAGTTTATATGACAGAACCCTCGATTTATATAGTGAATCCTGTGGAGTTATCCATTAGGAATTCCATTTAATTTTTTATTAGTTTATTATTTTGGGATCCCCATTGGGTTCCCTTTAATTTCATTAACTAGATATATGGGGGATGCTATGTTTTCCTCATATATACCCTCATTTTTTTCCTTCAATCTAAGTGGCATAGGTATGGTTCTTTGTGTTGATTTTTTTGATCATTATCATTCTCTCCCATATTCTTTCCCCTTATTTTTTGTTGAATTTGTTTTTGAGGGATAGGTTTCTAGAGGGATTATTTTTCCTGATTATAGAAAAATCAACACACATGGAGTGGTGTTCATGTACGTCCCATAGAGTATTTCTTGGGAGGGAATATTAAAGACACTATATTTTTTACCTTATGTTATATGGTTCTACATATTAGAAAAGTTTTTCAGAAGAATTTGAGGGAAATTGTTCGTTGAATCAAAAATAAAATTTTGGGTGTTTGTGTGTATTAATTTCATGTGTCTATCAGAAGTGGGCCATAACTTATTACCCATAATTCGAGTAATTTGATGATGTCTATTTATATTTTGAAAATTATTCCTAAATCTTTTAAATTTTAAATTAATTATAAATTTTAATAAACAAACAAAATAATTAATTATAAATTGTTATAATTAATCATTGGGTGTTGTGTCTTGAGGTTGGTGCTTGAGAGCTGAGGGGATTCTTGGATTATCTAATTTATTTAAGGTGGATATTTGATTTAAATTTAGTTTCTATGTTTATGTTAGGTGGCCCTACCTTAATTTAGACACTTTGTCTTTTGCTGATTTTATGTTTTCGCACTTCATTAGTATTACCCGCACATATTGTTGCACTACTTGTGTGTCTTGTGCGCCATAATTTTGGGAAGATCTCTCATAGGCCTAGTATTCAATGTGGACCATATATCTTTCTAAATGGTTTCATGGTGGTGCCCTGGATGAATGGCCATATATTTCCCTCCGTATTGATTTTTTATTTTGAATGTTTTAGTTTAAAAAAAATTAAACAGATTTATTTTTTAAAATTTTAGAGGGGTTTTCTAAATGGAATATCATAGGGAAGGATAAGATATGGTAAATTTGTTTTGAAATTGTATTTTAGAATTGATTTATTTTTTAAAAAATATATTTTGACAGTATTTTGACTGAGGTACCATCATGAGTAAAATGGTAGGTGAATCCATTTAATAAAATTAAAGTGGATTTGACTAGGTTTCTAAAGGAAATCAAAAGTGTCTTGATCAAGGTGGTTTCAGTATATTTTACCTTATAAGTGTTAAATCATGTTTTCCAAAGAATTTGTTCTTTTGTGCTATATGTTTATGATTTATTGTGGATTATGTATTCCATGATGATGTGTACTGTGTGTGTAGACCTCTGTGGACATTTATTTTGATATCAAATGATGTATATTTCTGTGTGGCTGTGAAGAATCCTTTTGAGGGTTGAAAAGGGTTTTGGTACAAATTTGAGATGTTGGCTATGCTTCAAGTAACTTGAACCCTTTGATGATACTTTGAGTTTTGAGATAGTTTGTGGGTCTTGTACTTGTTTCTAGTGTCTACCAACTACACATGGGTATATCAGTGGATTTTGTCAGGGAGAGTGTCCTATGACCGTGCCATTATATGAGTGGGAAAAATCAGTGGGAATTTCATGAGATGGATTCCTTAAGATATATTGAGTTTTATCCATCAATGAGTGATATGGTTAGAAAGATCATGAAAGACCTTCCTTGAGTGAGATATTTGGACATAGTAAAAAACATTAGATAACTCTTGAGTGAGATAAATATACCTAAAATAAGAAATTTGAAAATGGAAGCACCATTTGCTAGATATTTTCTATGTTGTGATGTGTTTTGGATTATGGATTTTTTATCATTCCATGAGTGAGAATGTAGTGGTCAGTTGGTGATATAGACTCTTTTGAGTGATAGGGGATTGTAAAATTATTGTAATGATATCAAATATGGCATGAAAACAAACCCAACTTCTTTGGGTATGGGTTCAAGACAAGGTTAAAAATCCTGCCTGGTTTCTTTAGGATTGGGGTTTGTTATAGTATTATGTGACTTATTCCTTCTATAATGGAGTTGATGTAGAGGTTTATGTGTTTTGGTGGCCAGGTTTACACATGACTACCTAACTTGTGTGATTGTATGTTCATTTTGTGTTTTGTTTCTAGGAGAGTTTGTTTCATTAACATAAGTAGAAATATTATATATATATATATTCCATAAATATACACTTGGTTACTAAAACAGATAGTATCTTTGATGAATTAACTATTCCTTCTGGGTCACTCGACTCACCCCTTACTCATGTTCATGCCATGGGTCTTGATGTAGGTGAGTAACATTTCATTATTTATCTCAAGACATAGAAATCTATTAGAGTCGGACATATTGCTCCGTTATAATGTCATTGAGGCTATGGATATAGTATGATTATTTTTTAGTTGGACCAAGTGTAATATATTTACTTTTTAGTTGTATTTCATCTTGTATTAGGAAGTGTGTTTTCATTATGTATGATTAATTTAATTCCATGTTTATTTTCTACTACTCTATTATATATAGACACATCATGTTTATAGATTTGTTACATTCCATTCTGGACTATGAGGACTTGTAGATCTCCATGTTTTATGTATACATTAATTTTCGGGATGTTCAATATATGGGTGGGTCATGTTGAATATTCAGTTTAATTTTGGTATAATCCCTTGGGTTTATTTTGTAGAGAAATTCAACCTGTAACTATGTGAATCTAGTAAGCAGCCTCTACCATACATGGTTTCATGCCTTATATCATTTATCAATTTAATTATGGTTTTCATTTAGGTGATTCAGACAAGGAAATTATGATCGTGTCCCTTAATGTGAAGATTTTGACATTTCTAGAGAAAAGATAGGCATGTTTATAAAACATCTCATTCACTTATTCTTCTAAGTTAAAACTACAAGTTTCACCATATACATAATCCTAATTTATTTTCTAATTTTCTGAGGATTAATGATATATTTCTTTTTCACCCTTAACCTTTGTCTTTGGAAGAATTATTCATTTTCAACTCATAAGTAATTATAATAATTTTTATATAGTCAAGAGGAAGTATGAATAAGTCTTTATCGTTAAGTGAAGAGACTTTAGCCACAAAAATGATTGTAAATATGTAAAAAATATTCTTAACCATAGTTGAATATTCTATATTCTCACAATTTTTTTAAATATTTCTCCTTATTTTTTTATTTATTATGAAAAATTCATCTAATGTTTCATTACCTGTCATCTTCAGATCTTTATATCTAAACCACTACATATACACGTTTTCTCTCATAACATTGGAGTTTCCATTATAAATATTTTCTAATTTACCCAAAAATCCTTTAGTTATCTTTATCCCTTTTACTTTTATACACTTATTCCCAAATAATGAAGATAGTATGGAATTTCAATCAATTATTTTATTTTCAATATTTATTATATCATTTACTTCCATAGTATCTCCTTCAAAAGGAGAATAAATTCTGATAGTTTCAGACTCAAAAACATCCAGACATAACAATAAGAGATAAAAAACATTTTATTTACCTAAATGTGATAATTTTTCCAAAAAAATATGAAAATCCACTTTTTATTCATTTAATTGTAGTTTTTCAAAATTCAATTAATGGATTTCAGTGACTAGATGTTGAATTAAAGAAAAAAAACATTTACTTCAACCTCTAAATAGTAGTCATTCAATAAAGGGGAACCTGGGATATAATTTCAATTTAAAATCCACCCAAAGAACCATTTAAATCATTGAGAAAATGGATAAATTTGTGAGAAAAAATTATTTAATGATTTAATTTCAACAAACATCATTACCAGTTAGAGTAATATTAGTTGTTAAACACAACAATATATACACACAGAAGAGGTATTATGAAATTTGAAAGGTTCACTCCTCAATAAGAGTATTTAATCCTTAGAATGATCTAGAAACAACTAAGATCACGTTTTCCACTAGAAAAACCCTTTATATTACAAAATTTAGGGGATAACAATGAACTTATAATGCACCATAGTTAGATGACAATGTATTTGAGTGTGTGTGTGTGTGTGTGTCATTCATTGTACTAATGATTCAATGATTTTTTTAAACAAGAGAGTCTTACCCAAATTCTGAATTCAAACTTATTATCACATTCCTGTCCTTACAATACATCACTATCATAAGTATTAACTTCTTCTTATTCTTAAATCTCTATCAGATCAGTGAGAAATAATAGCTTCCTATTATTTCATCTTATTCTCTCATTCTTCTATATAACAGATGTACACTGATATAGGGTATCTGTTCTTCTCAAGAAAATTCCAAACATCATATTCCTCTTTACTTTAGTATAAAATATTCACTTAATATTGGTGAATATTATTTCCATAATAATTTAATAAAATTCCATTAACTTATACTTCTTCAAAACTAAGGCCAACCATTACCAAATCATTGTCCTGATTTCATAAAACATTATATTACAAAAATTTGATTAAAAATAATCTAATTTCATTTTCTATTATCTCCTGAATTTTATTTTTCCATAAATCCCTACAACATATTCTCTTCTTATAACACCCACAAAAACATTTCTACTGTTAATTTATTTGAAAAAAACATCCATTTTTACATTAAATCATGAACATTAATGACACAATAACTCTTCTAATGGTGTGGAATTCAAAAAAAATGAATAAATTCAATTTATTTTTATATTTATTTATATAAATAATATATTCTTCAGAATCATTTTATTTAATTATATTCTTCATAATATAAACTTCATGAAAATTAAATTTAAGTCTGTATGATTTTTAAATTCTCGCAGAGGACATAGGTTTAAGCAACTAAAATGAAGTTTATAGAAACCACATAAGATGTTTTAGTATATTAAATGATGTCTAGAAAAAAACATGATTATTTGGTAGATCAAATTAATCCTAAGTTGAGGCAGAATATGTTTATATAGGAAAGGATAATGTTTATAGAACACATGGATCCATGCATACAAAACCATGTCTTTTCAAATAATCTAATATCTATAGGTATAAACTGATTCTTATAAAAACTCTAGTACCTATCCAAAATCATATAAATATTCATAGAAATAAAAAATCAACCCAAACTCTTCAAATATTGATTCTAATAAACCTAAAACACTCCAATAATTGAGAACCACCTTCAACAAAAAAACACCAAACATCACTTGAGTTTGAAAAAGAAATATGAATAGAAAGAAAAAGACAACCTAACCATTATATCCACATAAAACTACTCTAATATTTATTATCAATCCCCCATTGGAAATAGAGCCCTACCAATTACCACTAAAAATTAATTTTTTATTAAAAAATAGAGGAATATAAGGGTGGGAAAAAATATGAATCCCAGGGGAATCATCCTATATAAAGTTGTTACAATCATTCAGAAGGGGCCCAATATATTGATAAATGATGAGGCATTTTCCAGGACCCACATATTATCAAGGTTTTCCACCAAAAAATCCCCTTTTGTCAATGGGTGGATCACTTAGATGTATTTTCCAATGTGTATCTTTCACCTAGAAATGTAGTAAATCAAGTCACATGTTAGACTTGAAAATTTTACAGTTTTTTTACTAGAATTTTGGAATCAAGTTCCACCACATTATTGAAAATATTGTGTATTCCATACAACATCATACTAGTGTGCATTGACCATGTCTCCACCCCAATAGAGTTTTCTTGGTTTGTACAACATTCTAAATCCAATGACCATTGACCCACAATCACCATGAAATATGACACAAACTATAATTAATACAAGCATTAAATACCCATCAACATTCATTTAAAACTAAAATATAAGAGGTATCCATTTAAACCATCACTCTTGGAGAGTCTATTATCTTCATTATGTGTAATAATAATCCATTGGAAGAATCCCCATAATAGAGGTCATTATCCTCCCACATGGAATAATGGAGGTATTTCCTCTATAGGTTCTTTTAACTGAACTTAAATGAAAATAAGGGACTAGTTACCTCTACCTCCACTATTATTCATAGCTTCATAATTAGACCTACATACTACTGGATACATTATTTCATACACTTTTATCTCATTTATTCAATTATTATCCCCTTAAAAATTTAATGATAAAATCTAAAATTTACTCCCCTAACACATAAATGCCCATACATTGGATTATATGGTCCCAAATGAAACTATCCCATTCACATTTGTAGATGATAATGAATACATAATCCATTCTCGATTCATATAGCACATGCACCTCAAGGCTAGAAGGATACCATTATTATACACATTATTATATGTTAGGATAGATTTATTCCTCATCTTCAACTAAAATATTTTATCCTTATAAAAATCTATATACACTAATATTTTCTCACCCCATCCTCGAGCTCATTATCCTTGAAAATCATTAAGAAAAATTCCCTAGCACTGAATAATTTCATCGCCAACCCTAAAAACCCATATATTAGGATTTTCCACAAAATTTATGTTTCCGTGAATAGAATTTTTTTCATAAACAATAGTTTCATTGATAAACATAAGATTCATTCTTACCTCCCTAAATTAAATGTCTTAGATTGGGAAACCCAACAAGAAGAGAAAATATACCACATCGTTCTCCTTTTAGCATCTAAAATCTTCATATATAACCATCCAACAACATATACACATAAATATATCTAGATTTTAGATCATGTAACATGAAAGTATTAAATGCATAATTTTTATCTACTTCCACAGTCTCCATTCCACCAAAAACCTCTCTATAATACATGTTTTCCATAAGTAATTTTCTTTAATAATTTTCCACATGATTCTTGTATTAATTATTTCTATGAAACATGAAACAATATGTAAATTAATTCCTCCTTCATTGACCTAGTTCACCATTCCTTAACAAGATTAAAAGTGGAATTTTACCCTTTATTGGCATCCCATATGAATAAATTCATGACTTTAATTAGTTTTTCTTTCCATTGGGGTCCTTGGTGAAGTAGAGGATTCTAATTTGTATGGATGATAATAAATGGATAATCAGTTTAATTATTCCCCCAAGTGATAGAAAATTATTTTTACAGTTACATATAAGGGTTATGATATGGTTTAAGATTCCTTCTAAAAAACCATCTTGATCTTTCGATCTAATATGTGGGATTTGAAGTATTCCATTGGGGGGTTTCTCGTTTACAAAATTAGTTTTTCTTGAATGTTCTTAATTTATATTTTCAGGAATTATTTGGAGATATAAATTTTTCTCTTACCCTGTTTAATCCTCTATGCACATCATTTGTCATATATCTCCATTAGACTATTGAATCCAATAATTTTTCATTGCACAATATTAATAAAACACAATATGTCATCAATGAACATGAGATAATAAATTTTTACCAACACATATTGATTTCAATAAGGCAAGATATTTCATTATTCCATGTAACATTTAACATTTCTTATAAGGTAATATTATTAAAGAAATAATATACCAGGAGACACAAAACAGCCATGCCTTATCCCATCCAAAATCTTACATAAACCAATATTCATCCTCATGATAGAAATAAAAATCCACAGTGATGCATAACATCTGATGAATAGGTCAAAAACCCAGTCCTTGAAACAAAACTATGTCAAGTTCCTAATTATGAAACTCTATTCCATACTATCATAAGCATTTTCTATGTCCACTTTAATCATAATGTTAAATACGATTTTTTAAGGTTATCTGCAATTTATTTATCAATCCTGGTTTCCCCATGTATGATTTTACCCTTCATGAATCCATAATGATCCTATGAAATGATCTTGGGATAGTACTCTCAATTATTATATTCAAGAGTCATTTTAACAATTTATAGAATAAATTTTTAAGGAATGTGATCCTATAATAGTTAAAATAAAGAGAATTCTTGACCATTGGGATCTTAGATATAGTGGATTCACAAACCAACATTATGAGAAAACCTCCCCAAAAAAATCCTAAACTTCATCTATCACCTACTCATTAATGATTACCCATGAATCCTTGTAAAATTAACTAGTATATATATTAAGGCCTAGTATTCTCTTCAAATTTACATTGGAAATGGATTCCCAAATCAATTCCTCCCGTAGTATTCTCTACATATTATCATGGTCCCTATCCTTCACCATCATTGTTATGATTCTATGGAAGCCTTCCAATCAATTCATCCCTAATAAACAATCTTTATTTTTTACAGGTTCCATCTTGTATACCTATGAAGTTTTTTGTATCAATCTTCCATCCCAAATCCACATCCCCCATGTTTGAACCATCTTGAAGAAGTAATATAATATTTCTCAAAACCTTATTTTCCTTCATTGCCACCAATATGTAATACATTTTTGTATCACACTCTTGAAAAGAAAGAGAACTTTTTATTTCCCATGTTTATATCTCATGTTCAAAACTTTTATCAGAAAAAATATCTTGTTTTCATACAATAGTAGGAAATTATGCATCATGACATCACTCTTCAAGCATTACCTCTATATCAATGATGATTTTTAACTCTAAAATGAAAGAATATTTTTTTCTTCTCTATACACTCCAAGATATCGTTATTTATCCCTTTAGTGTAGTTATTTTGGTTTTCTTATGAGTCTCCCATCATTATCTATGTCCAGGATATCAAAAAAATCTATAAGAATTAATCATCCCACAACCAACTTGATGAGTATTAGAAATAATTAAATCATTTTTTATCAATATTTAGTTTCATTAAAATTGGTGATTGGTTCAATAGTAGATGATTAATATGCATCACCATTGATTAGAGAAAACAATACATTCCATAAAGGATAGATAAATTTCCATCTCTCCTACTCTAGATCATCAACAGTCTGTATGTTCATTTCACTAGGTAAAATGATCCGCCTAAGACCCATTTACACAAGCACAATATTAGTAATAAAGTTTATATAGTCCTTTATAGAATTATTCATAGATATTTTTCTTTTTTTATTATCTGATGCATCTAGAGTGATATTGAAATAACCTTTAACAATCCATTATGAGTTACCAACTTATATGTAATAAAGATTATACCATTAAACCACCCTATATATGGACTCTCATTTTTAAAAATCAAATGAAAAATTGAATTATATTCATAACAAAGTAAATTTGGTTTTTAGGTTCTATAGAGATACACCAATGTTCTCCATGATCGCATTAGATTTCCATAAAATCCATATGTGATTGTTGCATGGAATCCAATTTAGGAATTATAAAAACCTCATTCTCTTAATAGTGGTCATTATGTGTTTCTCATGTTTTCCAGTTTCTAGCACATTCAATATTAAAGATTCATTGATTTATACTTCATTTGTGATAAAATTTCCCTTAACAAGAGCCCTATGTCCCCTAATGTTCCTTATGATAATAGAATTAATTGGGGTTGGGGAGATGGCCTTGTAGCCGAGGGACTCACCGGTTTTTATTGAAATTTGAATTGATATTAAAGCCTCTTTAAAATAGGCTTGAGTGAGACATTCAGGGTCGAGAGACATAGATGATTGAATTTGGCCACCCATCATAGGTAATAATGAAACCACATTTTCAACATCATCATCAGTGACTACTAAGAATGTAAAGAGGTTCAGCTCGCATAATTATTGAGGAGGTGAAGCTAGCTACTCCTCCCCTTGGAGATCACCTACATCTATTTTATTATATGGGGACCTCCCCTTTGGGAAAATCATGAACTAGCCTAATCCATTATCATAATTTTTCTCTGAGATATAACTTATCATCTATGGGTATGAGGTAGGGGAATAAACCATCATTGAATTAATCACATGTTCAATGTAATTCCTAACAGAATCATCACCCTCATCTCATTTGGCGGCTTTCAACTCCAACCACAATATATGAATGTGTTTTTCCCTATCTATTAGATAATTTCATACCTATAAAACTGGGATCTAGTACTATAAGACGGTATGACCTTGAAAGGAAGAGGAGATTAGAACCCATTATAATGATGGAAAATGGGCATGATGGATCCATAGTCATTGAAGGGGTAGAAGATTATTGATCTATTCCAATGTCACCATAAATATTGAATGACTAAAATGGGTATACATAATACAATGGATTTTTCACCCTGCTCCCAAAGAATCGGTATCTTCATAGTGTGTCCCAAATGATGGAATTCCTTGAAATATCAATGAGGTGACTGATAGAAAACTCTCTACCATAAGAATAAACCTTCACTATAAATAATAAGGATGCATGAGTGTAAATAAAATGATATATGTGGTTCCACACATATTATTATTAAAGTGGAACTTTTTAATCTTCGGGTGACTTCAATTATATAGAATAAACTACCCAGTGCATCCCCTATATTTTTTAGGGTGATTGAATTTTGCAGTGGAAATAGGAGATTCAGTAATCTCACCCAAATCGCCGCTAAAGTAGAGTACATTTTTTGAATGTAAAACCTAATACCACATGGTTTGTAGGAATATTTTTTCTCCACAAATCTAAATATCATGATACCAAGCATTTATAAGTTCTAACCTAGAAAAAATGAATGCATAAGGAGTTCCTAATAAGGGATGATACCTTTATAGGATGATTAAATCCCTATTATCCCAAAAAATATATAAAATGGGAGAGGTATGGTGTATATTACATGAATTGTTTTACCAATGACCACATTGATAAGATATAGAAACACTGATCTCGTCCAATGAGAGGTACACCACACGACTTCCCTCTACTCAAGCCATGCACCATGGAGAATGGCATATGCTAGGTATGCTAGGACTATGGGGTGGATGATCTGAGGATTAAGAAAATGAATGAACATCTTTGAATGAATGATTAAGGTCACACCTCATGTTGAATATAACGTTTCACATTTAGTTTTTCAAATCACGCCACATAATGTTTCCAAAGGATTAATCAGTAAAATTATCAATGATACCCTTATGGACCAATCAATGTGGCTCCAACATGAATTAAATAATAAACCATTTAATTATATTTTAGGTTAATCACACATTATTTGAGAATGATATAACATAATACACACATAGGAGACAATGTTACACCTTAGAGATAACCTATGTAGCACCAACCTCAGGCTCATAGGAATGTTTACACTAAATACAAACAATTGATTTAGTCCAAACCATTCAGAATCAATATATTAAATAAAATACATATAAATATATATAAATATACATAACATTCATAATTCAATGAGGTTGTGAGACAAATGAATGAATACTATAATATTAGAGGTTGAATCACTAGAGGTGATCCTACAGAGCAATTGGCACATTAAACCATTATAGAATGAGTATAATTTTACTTTAAATTGAAGGGAAGATAAAGGGAAAGGGTATAGAAATCGGTCTCTATAAATGATTAGATGAATCCTTTCTAGGTTTAATGTGTTATAAAATTATCTAATTAGGATTTAAGGAATATAAAAAACTAATTTTTTACATGAATAACTTGTTCATAGTTCAATGGCCCTTGTCTAAAGATAAATTGAAGCATGACTTAGTAGTCAAAAAAAATCCTCCTTCCATGGAATAACCAACAAACCCAAACCTCTAAGATTTCATTTTGCAGTTACCCCATATAAATTCAAATGGGTCAAGGTGAATCCATCCTACTATGGTTTTCTCCCTTTCCATCCTTAACAGCCTAACCATAAGGGTCACAATGTGACTAGACTTTCCAATGTATTTTTTTGAAATAAATAAATAAGTTTTTATAGGGAAATTTATAAGGGTTTCCAAACCAATATGTAATAGTTATTAGTCTTATATATATAGGTTAATCGATCAAAACGAAATATGTAATGGTTTCCAAACTAATAAAAATTCTTTTTTCTAACCAATATGTATTGGTTACACCATCAATTCATAAGGGTTACATTATTAATACATTATGGTTTTTAGACTATGAAAATTAATACATACGGGTTACAGTACTGATAAAAAAGTGTTTCTAGTCCATGTAACCTAATACATAAGGGTTACCTACTAATACACCATTATTTATGGACTGTAACTCCTAATACATAAAATTTATCATCATGGAATGACACCATCTACTACATTATGATCTTTATATCCCAAGGAATGTAAAGCAGTAAGGAAAAAGAGTTTTCTTATATGTGACACTCATCATGTGGAAATAACATTTTCAATGATGTGGTTCTTAAACAACCCAAAACATTTAATCTTGTGTGGAACTCATGACAATAAAAATCTCTAGACCATAATGTGACATATCCTAACTCAATGAAGATTTAATCTAATATAGGCACCCATCATAACCCAACATTCCCCATTCATAGTGTGATGGTCCACCTATAAAACATTCATATCGCATAACTATTAAATATTTTAAAAATTAATCATAGGTTCCCCAACAACACCTTAATATTTATTTGACAAAAAACATACATGAGTCTTGGAAAAAAAGTTAAATTAATTCATACCTATATAAGGTTCATGGTGATAAATCCACCCTAATATATAGTTTCCCATACTCAAGTATCATTATAAAAAATCATTGATCCTCTTCAGTGAAAAACATTGTCCATTGAACCGGTATGTTAGACTCCCACTTCCATGTCTCCTCTTGGATGTGAAAGTTTGAGAACTGCACACATACCACCTGAATAATATTACCACATAGATTTTTCTCTCTCAGATACACAATACCAACTAGATTCTTCTCAAATAATGCATAGGTAATGAGCTCAAATCCAATATTATTTATCACATGGTATGGATTTTGATAATATTTTAAAATATGAGATATATTAAACACATCATGCATGATGAAAATATTATGAGGAAGATCCAACTAGTATGATATTATACTAATCCTCTAGAGAATACAAAATAGAATAATGAATATATGTTTTCATTTCCTCTTCTTATAAATATGAAGATACCCCAATCTAGTTGGAACTCATAGGAATAAAAAATCATCCACTAAAAGCTGTAGAGTATGGTATAACTAGTCTCAATATGGCCTCTACCTACTGTGAGCGGTCTTTTTACACTTCTTGGTCATCAAGATATTCTATAGTGTCTCTTATATGAGACTCTACCCAATAATCTCTTACACTCCAACCAATATCCTTCAAATATTTTATCAACATGGCCTACCAAATAATGCCTTAAAAGTTTCCATCTAAATCGATTATTTGTATCTATTTTAATAGGAAAATTACAAAAGTAGTAATTAATTATCCCATAAACCTTTAAAATCCAAGTCTTAATCCCATGGAATGTACACTAATATTCTGATGATATTCACCGATTACTTATTGTTGTGAGGATTCTAAGTAGTTGTAGGAAACACCCAAGTGTCAATCCTATTCTGAAACCCTCACTATAATAATTATTTAAATTGTAAATCCGGGATTAACAAATACATCAGGGAACCTCATTCATGCATACTATCTCATGTATATAAATAACTCTTATCTCAATAAAATAAAAATATTTATAATTGGAAAAAATTTAGAAATGTAATTCAATAGGTCCACCACTACCCAAATCACATCACTAACTTGTGGAATCCATAAACACCCCATCACAAAAGTAATTTTAACATCATCCCATTTTAACATTGTATGTGGTAATGACTTGAGAACATTAATAGACAACTTGGGCTTTTCCATCACCGACTGATAGATGGAGAATAATGTTATAAAATTTTATATATCCCACTTCATCCTAGGCCAAAAATTATTTCCATGAATATCTTGGTACATCTTGGTAAGTTCTAGGTGAATATCCCATATCAAGGTATGTGAGTCTCACATCATCTCATCATGAATACTCATTGGGACAGAAAGTGCCTTTTAAACATGAAGGATCACACAATCATAAAGAGACAAATATAATGGTATGTATAAACCATATAAATTTTTTGTCATCACTAAACAATATGAATCTAAAAGCTATCACACTTTTACCTACATAAAGAGTGGGGAGATAGTCTCAAACATATGGGTTGTTTAGCCCTAATACTCATGAACCTCAAGATGAGTATCTGGAAAAACATTCATCATCCACCACTCATGACTCAACTCTTACACCAATTTTTTCGAAAACATTATAATCAAGGCATACATAATGATGTAAAAAATTTTGGGGGATGAATTACGGCAACCCTAACTTCTTCTTACATGAATATTATAATATTTTAATGGAAAACAACATAATAGTGTTACAAATCCATGATAAAGTGGTTTATTATCTTGGTAAAATTTGTCTTATACATAAATTTTATAAAATAAAACTTAAAATTTATTTAATTCTTTCTTCCATATATTCTTAGGGGAATTTTTATTATCATTAGTAAAAGTAATCACTTGAGGATATACTTAAAAGAAAGGGGTGAGATAAAATACTAGTAAGAGGATAAATAAGAACATGAAACAATATAACATGGGTGATCATAATAATCATCATAACATTTTAATCATTATAGGAAACATTAAATAAAGGCATAGAATGTAGAAATGAAAAAAAAGAAACATCCTGTCATAGTGGTTAAATAAAACACATATTTGTGAACAAATATAGTATCATGTTCATTAATATTTCACTTTAACTCATGAGATACATCAAATTTCCCAATACATTAGAGTGATATAAAACTTAGTACACACTCGTCACATCATAACATTTTCATTATCATGAATTCCATATAGATTCTATATCAATCTTGTACATAAAATAACCAATATAAAGAAATTGACTTCTTTTCAAAAATCATATATTCATGAATAAGCATCGGGGATCCCAAAATAATGTGTTAAAACCTAAATTGGTATACGAATCATCAATCATGAGTGGTGAAGAAAAAATATCACGAGAAGTAATAATGTATTTTATAAAAGAAGAGTTTTTTGGAAAAATCCTTTTATTTGTCAAAAAATCAGATTGGAAACATGTATATTCAGAAAAAAAAAGTTAAAGGATAAATAAATGATATTTATCGATCATTAATGGAACCTCCATATTGAGAATGGATTTTATGTGGGAAAACCCAAAGGAAGAGAGTTTGGTTCAATAATTTCATTACATTTGTTCTAAATTCTTTATTCACATTAATATCATAAATAATAAAACTAAATTAATTAATTAACAAATAAAAAACCTTTTATGAAGTAATTTGATTCATTATAGTTTTATTTATGTTCATTTATATGATTTTAATTAAGTTATATTGTTTAATTTGATCATTTGGGATTGTTTGTTTTCATGGATTTCTAGATTGGTTCGCTTGTATAGGATTATGGAAATTCATGTATATTCAGTGTAATTCAATAAAATTGAAATTATATGTTATTAATGATCATCAATAATTTTAAATGATTATATATATCATTTTGTTAATTTTTATGAGTAATAATCATTAGATAATTCATTGGGGATAGCTGTTTATATTATTATGGTGGTTTTTTGATCATCATAAACTATTTTGGTTTCATTACTTATTATTGGGAATATATGTTAGTTATAGTATATAAAAAGGGTTATAAAATAGAATTTAAATTTTTTTTCTCATCCATTATAATGTCTTCTTAACCATCCATGAAGGTGGTGACGAAAAATGAACATTCATCATCCATAGCGGTGGCAAATCGACATACTACGGACGATATTTTCATTTTTAGAGTAAAAAGAAAAGGTAAGATAGTTAAAGACGAATTCTTCCATTAACTTAATATAATTAAAATATATATATTATAATGAATTAATAATTCACTTGGATAACTGTAGGTTAGGATATGATAAGAGAATTAATTAAATAGAAAATAAAATTGAAAGGAAAAAAAATGTGATTTTACGTCACAAATTTTTCCTCCTTGAGAACCTTTTTTGGGAAATGGTTTTGGTCTTTTGTTGAGCCCAAGGGATATTGTATTTGTCTGAAAGTCTTCGGAAGAGTATTGGTTATGATGTGAATAAGTGTAAAATCATTGAATGTGTGAGTAGAAGAAGTGGTGAAGGGTGGTATTTATATTGGAGGAGAGGTGTGTTTTCACATTATTTAATTCATTAATTTAATATTTTGGATAAAGGATATAAATAGATTAAAAATATAATAAATTTTATTAAAATAATTAGTTAAATTTCAATACGTTGGGCTTACATCATCCATACATAATCTCTGACTCAATAATTCATGTATTTATTTTATATCGTATATTATCATATTTCACTATTCACTAAATATTAAAGTATTTTAGAAATAACCAAAAAATCTAACCTAACTAATTTTTGACATATATAATTCAAAATTGAAATTTATTTTATAAAAATAATTTTATAAATATTATAAATTTATTTATTTTTGATTTAAATCACAATTTACTCTATTAATACATATTTTAAAATTATAACTAGATTTATAAAACTTTGAAAAACTAATTAAGGTCTCATAAAATTATATTAAAATCATAAGATAAAAAAATATTAATTTATTAAACCATTTTATGAAAATAATGATGCTTTTAAATTATTAAATTAATCATATAATTTTACATAATTATTTTTGACTTACAAAATACCAACACTTAATTTTTTTCTCTTTAAAACATTTATTTACTTATCCCACATAATAAATACATCATAATTTCATTCATAATATACCTAAATTTTATGCACACTTTCATATGTGAGTTAAAAATTCTATATGTCAAATTACTATTCTGAAGGGACATATTACTATTCCAAATTTCAAGTTACTATTTAATCAGTATAACTTCCATAACATCTAGAAATAACTATCATTTCGTTCATTCATAATTTATAAAGTTTTAATTGTGATTTTTTATTTTATGTGACATATTCTATATTACATAATTATAAGAAGGGAAATTTTATTGATAAAATTTTGGGTTGTTATGTTCTTCCCTCCTTATAAAAATCCACCCCCAAAATTTTGTTTTGCATACTATGTTGAAAAAAGTGAGGGTACTTATCCTTCATCACTTCATCTGATACTCATGTTGCCTCTCAATAGTTATGATTTCTCTATATTATAAATACCAGGTGAGTAGTCTTTTAACGTATGACGTTATATCTATGTTCCATGATCTTCAATGGGTTCCCTTATTAATAGATATCATTTTCCCATAGTACCACCTATGGATTCAGTAATTGTGAGGGATCTATTATGTACTTCCATAAGAGGGGTACATAGAATTTATCGTGTACTTGCGACATGGTAGTTAAAAGTGCTAGTAGATAGACCACATCTCCAATATGATCAAGGACCTCTCAAGGATCTATGTACCAAGGGCACAACATTCCTCTCATCCCAAACTTCCTGATCCTCTTTCATGGAGATATGTATAGCAATACCATGTCTCTGACTATAAACTCCAGGTCCCATAGATGATTTTTTATAAATATCTTCTCTATATTTTTGGCATCCTTGATTGGTTTTTGAATGGTTATAACCAATTCTACCATTTGTTCAACCATTTCAAGTCCTAGCGGATTATATTCATTAAATTCATCCTAGAAAAATGGTGTTCACTTACTTATCAAATAAATGGATTCATATGGAGCCATTTGGATGCTTGAGTGGAAAGTATAATTTTATTGAACTCAACCAGAGGTAGGTGTTGGTATCATCCTCCTTTAAAGTTTATAGAAGATTCACTCAATATTTCTTCCTCTTTCTAAGTACTTCATTCATATTTCCCATTAGTTTTATGATAATAATCCATACTAAAGTTTAGATCAGTGTTTAAATAATGTTAGATACGTTTTCTAGAATATGGAGGTGAATATCAAATCTCGATCGGATACAGTCGATATTGGTACTCCATGTAGCCTTACCACTTCTATAATGTATATCAGTTCAGGATGATCCAGTGGGAAGTCCTCTCAAATTTTTATAAAGTATGTTTTCTTCATATGATGATCCACAATAACCCATATAGAATTGTTTTCTATAGTTTTTTTGATGTTTGGTGAAAAATTCCATGGTGATTTTTTCTGTTTTCCATGATGGTATGTGTAATGTTTGAATCATCCCCATGAAAATTTTTCTTTCAACCTTTACATTATGACATACCATGCACTTTGATTTATATTCAGGTATATCTATATTCATATGGTCTTTCCAATAGTTATCTTAGTGATCCTGATATTTCATTATACTCCTTGGGTGAATAGAGATGGTTGGGCTATGTGCATCATTCAAAAGATCTTTCATTATCTCTGAATTAGATGGTGCACACAGTCAGGACCCAAATCATACAATTCCTTCATCATCAATCCTAAAATATTAGGATTTACCCTTTCTCATAGGTTCCTCTGTTTTGTGAATTTCCACATCATTCCTTTGAGAATCCTTTATTTTCACTATAAGGGATGGTTGAGAAATCATTTGAGAAAGAATTGATGATTTCCATTTATTAATTATTCCCATGTCCATCATTTTCAAATATATGAATATTGGATTCTTACCAATTCTCATCATTGATAATGTTGTGGATCCTTTCAACATAGTGTATCCACAAATTTATTTTCCTTTCCAGGATGGCAGTGTATTGTGCAGTTGTAATCATTGATGAGATCTAACCATATTTAATATTAATCTCTTTTTGTGTGGATATATATTTTAGGCTCTTATGATCAATATATATTTCACACATCTCCCAATATATATAATTCTTTAATATTTTCAATGCACTGATCACATATACCAACTATAATAAATGTGTGATACAATTTTTCTCATGAATTTTCAAATACCTTCAAGACTAGGATATCACATTATCATTTTGAATCAATACACAACTTAGTGCCTTATTTGAATCGTCATTTTATACCATAAAGAATTCACCACTTATTGGAAGTGTGAGAATTGGCGCACTGAAAAACTTATCTTTCAACTCTTTAAAGCATCCATCACATCGACTGGTCAAAAAAACATTACTCTCATCTGATTCATCTTAAATAATGTGTTTGAAAATAGTAATAAATTCTTCACAAAGCACTGATAATACCCAGATAGACCAAAAAAACTACATAACTTTATTATAGTTATTTTATTTTTCCACAATTTGATTTTATTTATCTTATAAGGGTGAACATATATTCCATTTCTAGTGATAACATGCACCAAGAATCATACATCAACCATCCCCAAATCACTTTTACTATACTTTTCATAATGTTTCACCCTTCAAAAATTCTTTATTATAGTATTTGAATGCTCCTCATGTTCCATCTTGATCAAAGAGTATATCAATATTTCATCGATAAAGACTACCACAAATTTTTTAAGGTAATCTCTAAAGACTCTATTCATTAAGTCCGTAAATATTTCTGGAGAATTAGTGGGTACAAATTGTATCACAATAAACTAATAGTTTCCATATCTCATTTCAAATATAGTCTTAGTAATATCTTCCTTCCTCACCTTTAATTGGGGATATCTCGAATGAAGGTCCACCTTAGAAAAATAATTGATCCCACACAGTTGATAGAATAAGTCATATATATGGGAAATGCAATAATATTTCTTTATTGTGTTTTTTTGGCATCACAATAATCAATCCCAGGGTGTATTTATCCACCTTTTTTCTTGATTAATAGGATTGGTGTACCCCATAGTGAATCGCTCAGGAATATAAAACTCTTGTCCAGATTCTATTATAACTACTTATTTAGTTCCTCTAAATCAATGGTGGTCTTTCTGTAAGGTTTGGTTTATATACATAGAGATACAAAAATAAGTTCAATTGAGAAATCATCGTTCCAGTTAAGAGGAATACAAGGAAATTCATCAGAGATCACATCTGTGTAGTCCCATACATTGGGCATGTATTCAAGCATGATTATATTCTTTGTCTTAATAATTTTAGAAAGATATTCTTGCACATAAGGATAAATATTCACACATTAGATGGTGACTATAAATGAGATTCATCCTCCTCCTTCTACTTTTATATAATTAGAGGATTCCAAGTGATGTGAAGAGTAATCTCCCTTTCTAACACTTAATGCTGGCATTGTATAAAGATAGCCAGTCCATTCTAGAAATATCATCAAACTTCACCAAATAAAGTATGGCAAGTTTTTTGGGATGTTTAGTCCAAAAACATTAACCTGTAAGGAGTTATATACTTTGGATGCAATAATTTACCCATTTTCTATTCTCACATATAACTCAAACTCCGTATTTTGAGGTGGTGTTTGAAAGGTTTTACTAAACACGAAATATATGAAATAATGTGTAGAAATAGAATCAAACTCATGTTCACTATTATTGAATGAATTACTAGATTATTTATTACAACATTTTTATTGGTCTCTACCTCAACAGTGGTGATGGGATAAGATTTAACTTTATCTTTTGGAATTTGTGGTTGCTGATGCAAATTTCCATGAAGGAGTCAAGGTTTAGTGCACTAGCTTGCATAGATCCCTTGATCCCTACTCGTGAAACATTAGACCATGGGTTGTTCTATCCTTTCATTCATCATATTTTCCTATATTTTCATGTCTATTAAACATTCATGAGCATGGTGAACTTCTCTCCCACACTTATATCATTTTCTCATCCTTGTGAGAAAATTCCCATGACACTTCTTCCCACATTTTTGACTTGTGATTGGTTTATTTTTCAATCCACCTTTCAAATTTTATCCCCCTGCTTGAAACTCCATCTCTAATTTCTTATCACCACAGCCATGGGACCATTCTAAAAACTCTATATCAACTTTGAGATCGCATATAACAAATTATCCATAACTCCCAATTTCTGAAATTTATATATCCATTAGAAGGTTTTTTTTTAAACCTGTAAATAATATTTCAATTATTCTACCATAGTTGATAAAAAAACATGAAGCATACCTCGCACGAATTGTGAAATTTTCATCATAGGTTGTGAAAGATTTACCATTCCTTTACATCAACTCTATTAATTATCTCCGTATATATTCTTAAAGAGTAAAAGGGAAATACTATTTAAAAAAATTTATCTTAAATTCTTACTAATCCAATTCTTCATTTTCATCTGTTGGTTTGGTCTTCTTAATAAAATTCCCACCATTGATCAGCCTCTCAATATATAAAATTAAAGGATATATTTACCTTATCCTTCATAGAAAAGTGGACCGTAAAAAATATCCTCACCATAGATTGGACCTATGATTCATCAGCTAGTGGATAAAAAGATCCACTAAATATTGGTGGTTGTTTCTATATAGAAGACTCGATAGCCACTTTCTCCCTCTTCTGTGATGAAGAATGTTCCACATTGTTCAGGTTATTTTTCATAACTTGAGATGGATGAGAAATATATATATGAAAATTTTAACACCAAATCCCAATGCATTGGGGATGTTTTCCAGGCAATCACAATATTGTCTCTTACATGGGTTTTTGGCCTAGTTTCTCTTGGTTCGCACTATTTTCTAAAATAGAAATTTTTAGAAGAAAAAATAATAAAAAATATAATTAATAAATATTTTATTTACCTTTCCCAATTAACTCTAATGTTTTATATTTTGGGATCCTTAAGTTTAGATTTTGTCTAAAATAATGCTTCTTGGGTTCATACTTATACATATTCTCATTCTAAGGGTTTTAACTATGGATTTCTAATATTAATTCCCAAATTTACTAAACTAAGATCTGATATTGACTTTAACAAACATATTTTTTCTTACATGACTATTAAATAATTTTCAAGAGAAAAAAATAATAGTGTTTAAAATCTTGGATCAGACAGTATAGTTTCTTTGGGAAATGAGTCTTATACATAATGTTTACAAAATAAAACATATTCATTATTTAATTCCTTCTTATCAAGATTCTTAGTCACCTTGACATTATCATTATTACATGTAACCATCTGAGTATATACATCAAGAAATAGGGTGAAATAAAATCATAGTAAGAGGATAGATAAGTACATGAATCAATATAACATGGTTGTGCATATTCATCATCACAACTTCATAATCATGAAAGGAAACATTATAAAAATTCATGTAATGTGGAAATGCATGAAAATGAAACATCATGTCTTTGTGGTCAAATACAACATATAGTTGTGAAAAAATATTGCATCATTCTCATGAAAATTTTACCTTAACTCACGAGATACATCACATTAAAAAATGCACTATAATGCTATATAATTATTTTCTCACCCTTTACATCATTACATTTTTCATTATCATGCATGACACATATAACATATATCAATCATGGACATAAAATTACCGATGTAAATAAATGTGTTTATTTTAGAAAATCATACATTAATGAATAAAATTTATATTTCCCATGATAAATAGGGAATAAGATATTTGGTATAAGAATTTTCAATCTTGAGTGATGAAGAAACAATCTCATGAGTAGTAAAAGATGTATTCTTAGAAAGGAGAGTTTTTAGGGAATTTTTCATGAATTTTCTATAAAATCATATTATAATCATGTATATCTAAAAAAAATGGAAGGATAAAAAATTATATTTATGGTACATTAATATAAAAACCATATTAAAAATGTATTGAAAGATGGAAAATCTCAATGGAAGAGATTTGGTTTCAAGAATCCCCTTACCTTATGGATGAATGATTTTTTCACATTAATATCATAAATAATCAAATAAAATTAACTAATTAAAAACCAAAAATGATGTATAGATTTATTTTTTCATTATATATTTAATTATTTCATTTATAGGATTTTTGATGAGTTATATAGTTTAATTTCATCAATTGAGAGGCTTTTTTCTGGGTTTTCAGGATCGATTTTCTTGTATATTATTTAGAAAGTTCAGGTAAATTTAGAGGAATTCTAAAAAATTGAAATTATAGGTTACTATAAGTTAAAATGTTTGTATATAAAAGTTTTTTATATTTTATGATTATGAATCCTAAGACAATACATTAGTGATAATTCTTTAGATTATTATGGTGGGTTTTTGATCATCACAGACTAGTTTTGTTTCATTATTTATTAATATTAAAATATGTTAGATCCATAACATAAAAGGGTTATAATATACACATTCAAATATGTTTTCAATAATTATAATGATTTTATGACCATCTTTTATAGTGTAAAAAAATTTAAATGCATCATCCACATTGGTGGTAAATCGTCACACCACGAACTGTATTTTCATTTTTAGATTAAAAAAAGAAAAGGGAATATAATTGAAGATAAATTATTCCATAAACATAATAAAATTCTATTGTATAAAAGATACTAGATTTATCATTCAAATTTTAAAATTTTAGGTGAGGAGATGATATGAAATGAAATGAAACAGAAAATAAAATTAATAAGAAAAGAAAGAGTATTTTACCTATTGGATTTCTCCTCCTTGCGAACTTCTTTAGAGAAAATGTTTTGGAATTTTGATGAGAGAAATGGCTCTAAGATGTGGGTGAGTGGCTTAGGAAGATTATAGGAAAGAATTTGGAAAAGTATTAGAGATTTCAAGGTGTGAGGAGAAGAGGTGGTGAGGGGTTGAATTTATTGGGCACAAGAGAGGTCTTTTCTCATTATTTTGTTAATTAATTTTTTATTCTGGCTCAAGACTAAGAATTGTATAAACTGTATCACCAAATATATTAAGATAATTAATGATAGTTCGATATTTTTGTCTTATGTCTTCAATACATCATATATGACTCAATAATTATTGTATTTAGTTTTTATCATAAATTATCATATTTCAATATTAACCAAAAATTATAGTATTTTAGAAAAATACTAATAATTTAAACTAAAAATATTTATATGTGTGGTATTGAAAAATGAACTCCATTTTGTGAAAATATTTTTCTAATTACAAGAAATATAATTTTTAATTAAAATATTCCTTTACTCGAAAAATACACATTTTAATATTATAACTTATTTTATCACGCTTTGAAAAATTAATTAAGGTATCATAAAATTATCTTAAAATACTAAAAAAATATTAATTTATAAATACATTTTATGAAAGTAAATTTTATTTTAAATTATAAAATTATTTATAAAATTGTAAATAAATATTTTTGAAATAAAAAATACCAACACTTAAGGTTTCATTTTTAAAAAATTCATTTATTTATTCCAGAAATAAATACATCATATTTTCATTCATAAAATACCTACTTTATTTAATTCTTTCATATGGGATGTTACAATTCTATTTTTCAATTTAATCTTCCTATGGGTCATCTTACTATTCCAAAGGTCAATTTATTATTTCATTGTTATAGGTTCTTTAGCTTCTAGAAATACCTATCATTTCATTTATTCATCATTTTATAATGTTTTCATTGTATTTCATTTGGGATTTTATTTTAATTGCACTATATAACATAATTACAAGAATGAAATTTTCATTAAAAAATTTCTAGGATGGTACATAAACCACCTCAGAATCGAATGACTATGCATACTCGAACCACCTTCACTGGTAAAGGTTCAAGTATTGGTGTGGGAAAATATATCTCAAGTTCTTGTAGTCATTTTATACCATGAAAATATCACCCAGAATTAATTATTCACAAAATATAATTCATTTTTCACCACTACTAACTCAATATAATGTATCATGTAGTTTCTATATTGTGACATTAACTACCTTAAACCATAACCATCCACATGAAAATCGTGTATTAAAAATGCTACAAGAATGACTCTTGATGAATCAAAATATATTGTGTACTCCATACCTATCTTAGATATGGTTAGGATTAGAATAGCTATAAACCACCCTTTAATCCCTTGAAATACTATCTTATAAGAAACTAAATAGATAAGATTCATCAATTTATTGGTTAGTTTCATCACTGGTGTGACCAATTTAGAAATGTATAATATGAATTTATTGTAGTGACTAGATAATGTCAATAACAATGGATCTAGAAAATGTTATTCAGATTCTAATAAATAAACCAAAACATTAAAATTATTTGGATCTATAGATACCCCAACCTCTGATATAATCCACCCCATGAATAACACCTGATAATTCCAAAATTAACAATTCAATAGCTTAAAATAAAATTAATTCACACACAGTGTACTCAAGATAATATCAAAATCCAAAGAATGATCCTTTTCCGACTAGTAGTACATTATAATATCATTTAAAAATATTACAATAAAAAATATAGATAATTATGAAATACTATATTCATTAGATCCACTAACACTAGTTTTTGAATTTCTGTAACTAAATAGAAACAAAATATAATCATGCATGAAATACATTATCCTGAACATATTCATAAATATGTTAGATGTCCTCACTCATAACTGATGGTAGCCTCATCTATGGTCAATAAAAGAGAAACTCAATCCCAATTCAACTAGTCAAAAATAACATTGATAAGTGAAAGTGAATAATAGTTATTACCTATCACATGGTTAATCTTATAATAATCCACACCCTACTTCAAATAACTATATTCCTTCCTATAAAAAATTGGACCACCCAAATGTGGAATACATGTCTCTATAAACCCATTAAATACAAAATCATCCAGATGAGGATTCAATTCAAAATTCTTAGTAGGATCCACCCTCTAATGTTTAACATATCTGGGTTATGTGCTGGCTAAAATATCAATCATAAACTCAATCTCTTACTTACATGTAAATCATAAATAATCCTTACTGAATACATCCCAAAAATAGTCAACTATAAGAGAAAATACCACATTATTTTTCTCCCTTTCATCTAAAATGACACTAGAAAACTGGGGAATGATCCCAACTAACTGCTAAAAGCCAAGTTTCAAATAGCCTAACTATATTTCCCACTCACTAATGAAAAAATAACCATCCTACTTAATATAAATAAATTATTCTTATCTATGATAACATTTTATATGGTATCGATATAAGAAAAGTAAATCTATTCCAAATATCACTTGAAATTAGTCATCTCTAGTATAAAGAAATAAAAAAGTAATATATAGTAACTATTTAGAATGGAACACTCTTAAAACCACTAAATACCCATAGATCATTACCTTAAAGGTGTATCAACCAATATCAACTCATGGAGGAACTCTATGGATATCCCTAATTCATCAAAAATTTGTTTAGATATGTAAGAATATGATGCACCTATATTGAATAAATAATATGACTTGGTAGAACCTATAAGAATTGTACCATAAACTATATATGGATAGATATCATGATTTGTGAGAGTACGATCAGAACTAATCAACTATACTAAACCCCATCGTTGAGCATCATCCCAATTCCTCTATAAAGAACCTCCCCAAAAACATTGTTTTCACTACCCTTAGGAACCACAGCACCCACTATAACATAAACATAACATATGAATCTAGCTACACCTCTCCTGTGGCCCACATAAACCAACTCCAGAATCCAGTTTCTTAACTAAACCTTTAAATTTAAATGACTATTGAGAAATATGACAACACCATGGTAGGTTCCCCATATTACATCATAATTTAAACATTAAAAGTGATCATCCACACTAGTAAAAAATATGTCCAATTCTTTCACACTATTTTCAATCCATATAACAACCATATCTAGGTGGAAAAGATAATCCACTACCCTAGTTACTCTTCTCACCACCACAATAGAATGTACCATCAAACTGATGCTTCCTACTTCCTAAGGAGCCACTGCTACTCCCCTTAGTATAAGAAAACAGGCTAAATCAGTTACCCTCATTCATGTTTCTCTCAAATATGAAATCCTGATTATCTGTATCTGAGAAAGAAGGTAAAAAATAGACAGTCACCTAACCCAAATTTTATCACTCAAACCATCCTCATATCATATTTCCTTAACTACCTCATCCCCATTAAACATAAAAGAAAAATGGCGAGTCTTGTTTATTTGCATGTAATATTCCATAAAAAACATATCCTTCTAGGTTATATACATGAAGTTATATTCTATATCAACTCTCATGTACTCCATAAAGAAATGTTTGTAGAACTGTACTTAAAAGAACTTCCAAAATAACTCAACATGTTGGTAAGCCTATATTAAGACATCCCACCAACCCTAATATAGAGCTCATAATTTCGATGCTTCATGCTTCTCCCACCTCATAAAGGTGTGTTAAGATGATTGAATATAGTTTTTATCAATTATACTAAGATCATAATAGTTAGGGGACACCCACACCAGAAAAAAGGGTGGATGCTACATCTAAAACTCTTGTGTTAGATTAAACATATGAGAAAAAACTCATGGGGTCCCTTTATCCAACAAATGTGTGACCAAAAACTATCTCTATTGGATTTGATCACCCATAATAAATACCAAAGAAAGAGGGAGTTCCATCTCAACTTCAAGTTGGTTGTGTTATTCCCCACTCTCCTAGCGCTCCATTAGTGAGCATCATAGTTGGATGTCTCTACAATTACAAACAGTGTATTACATTTCTATCAATGTTATTTACATTTTAGTTTTTGGTAAGTGGAAACATGAATTGAATCCTACTATTATATATACAATGCCTATATCATAATGTTTCATAAAATTGGATCTCCCTCTAGCCTCATCTACCCACTCTTAGGGTAGAATATACCAGGGATCCACATCTCATTCCTCCATTTTTTTTCATTATAAAATTATCATAACTATGGTTCGGTTTAATGAAATACTAAAAAAAAGTTATATTTTAATCACTTTATATGTTTCTTTTTAATTGTTTTTAATTTATACAACTTTTAAAACAATACAATTTAATCACATGTTAATATAAAAATACCTATCTTGAGAATCGATTTGATATGTTTCCACTATAAAATTATATAAGAAAAAATATATTTTCCCACTTCCATATAAAATAATTTTAACATATATCATAATGAGAGTAACCACCATTAGAATGAACATGAATGTCATATAAATCATGCATGCTAAAAATGGCGCTTGAAGACACAAACCGTGTCCACCCCAAGACAGCAGTAGTATCCCAAAAATCATACCCAAAATCAAGTGAATCATTTTTTGTCAGGTTATCCAATAATTAAAGTGAAAACCTATAATAATAGTCTCCTCCATACTAAATTGTTTTTCCATCACGTGTGGGTCAACTAGTCTAAATCTCAATATTCATACTAAGCTTTCAAAATAATATATATCTTGCCTATATTTAAAAAATATTAAAACCAAAGGATATAAATAATTCTCTGGTACCACTTATTAATAGAACAAACC
Source organism: Viscum album (assembly GCA_963277665.1). Taxonomy (NCBI): domain Eukaryota; kingdom Viridiplantae; phylum Streptophyta; class Magnoliopsida; order Santalales; family Viscaceae; genus Viscum; species Viscum album. The sequence continues at coordinate 1,143,512,076 of OY728157.1, read as the reverse complement.
TCACATAATCAAAATATTTTTTACTTAAGGCCTCTACATAATATATTTTTTTCCTCAAAGAACATGATTTTATGTATCTACCCTAAAAACAGTATCTTTAAGGGAAATGTAACCACACTACCATAGGGTTGATTCATTCAAATCCACCTCTAATGTGGGAATTGAACCCCCTCCCCTTAGAGGGTCTAATATCCTTGATGGCACATTGACTAGGAACTAGATGTAATACCACTTTCTAATGTCCTAATATTGGTTGAACTCAATCATGACTAGATTTGGTCATTACATACCACAATTGTACTAAAATGAAAACAATCAGGGGACATACTACAAAAAAAATTCAACACAAGTTAAATGAAGTAGAGAGTGACTAAGGTTTCCTATGGAAAGTCATGATTTTTAGTATGTTCTTAATGTGAGTGTGTGGGTTCATTTTTTATTACAAAATAATGATAATTTTTTGTGTTTTTAAATAAAGGAAAAGGGTGTTTGAAGTAAATTGTTTTATGAGTTTCCATTCCATAGATATTCTATCACCTTCCATATTAAGTTATAATTCAAATTAAACTCTCTTTCTATATCACTATGTAGCTAAAACCTCAACTGATTTCCTTCAACGTTTAATTTTTATTTAAAAAAGGATGTGTAATAATCATTGTGCTCTCTTTTTATAATATAGACATGTCATTAGAGACTATTTATTGCTTCTGAATCTATAACCACATACATCTATTATATGGGAAATGAATATGGTCTAGGGGATTGGGTGTGAAAACTAAGAGGAAGAGATAAAATAATTAAAATACTGTGAATAATGGAAATATCACAATATATATATATATCAATAAAAATTCTTCCAATAAGATCAAGAATGAAAAAATTAAACCATTAAGCAAAATAATTCGAGAATAGTGGTGGGAGAAATCCTTATGAATCGGTCACAAGTCCATACCCACTTACATCTATTATATGGGAAATGAATATGGTCTAGGGGGTTCGGTTTGAAAACTAAGAGGAAGAGGTAAAATAATTGAAATACTATGAATAATGGAAATATCAGAATATATATATCAATAAAAATTCATCCAATAAGATCAAGAAAGAAAAAATTAAACCATTAAGAAAAAGAATTTGAGAATAATGGTGGGAGAAATCCTTATGGCTCGGTCACAAGTATTATAATATTCCTTCAAATGAGAAATAAAAAGTAGTAAAGAAAAATAATAATGACTATATAAAAATATTTATTACAACTTTATAGTGAGTTGCATCCCCTTTTTAAAGGTCCTGGATGAATGTTCATGAAGTTCCATAGTTAGGATGATCTTCGCATGTTCTTCTAATCTCAATCTATTAAATGAATTTTTTGAACTCACTCTTATTCTAGAAAGAATTAAATGTTATCTTTTTTCAATAAAAATAATCTTTTTACAATGTGTCGAGCCCTCCCATCTTTTAATATTTCTTCCATGTGTACTTATCAAAGGTTGAATATTCTCCACATGAGTATTTATCAAATATTTCCATTGCTTATAATACTTAATCATGATATTTATCTTCTTCTACTCTTGGATATATATTTTATGGATCATTTGGGATGTACGTATAAATTTGGACATACTATGGGAATGAATGCTTAATATTAAGTCACGACATAGGTTATATTTGGGAAATTATGACTCTATGTTCTATATGGTTCCATATTTTATTTCCAGTGATAATTTAATTTTTCTTATGTATCAAAAATTATGTTATAGATCATAGAGGTTTAACATTGTTCACCACTATATAAAATATAAATTTCTTACGTACCACTACATGGAATATAAATATCTTAATTATTATCTTACATTTCTTACATATTGAGAAAAATATATTAAGAATCATCCCATGTATGTTGTGTATAACTATGATGTTAGTAATTTTCTAGTTTCACATCCTCTATATATTCCCTTATATATCCTAAATATATTTCATATACATTGAATCACCCCTCAATAATGTCAAATGTGCTACATATCACTTGGGATGTGAGAGAAGAATATTATACATGGGGAAAATTTCAACAATTTTGGTGAATTTTTGGATATCATGTATCATATTCAATTATATAATTATGTTATGTATCAAATACAATGTCTAATTCTTAGATTTTTCATTAATAGAATGTTATTCATCAACCTATCCAAGAGGAGAAAAAAATTATGTATCCTTATCTAGTATATAAAATGTTTCATATTACTCTTCACTTATTCTAATCTGTATAATAAATAAAATATTTTTAATCAGTGATAGAAATTTACATATTAACACTAAAGTAATACATTATTTATTATTTGGATAAAACTCCAATAAAATAAATTCTTCAGTACTTCAACTTCCAAATTCGAAAAATTAATCTTTCATATGTGTTCTAAGAAAAATATACAATATATATTCTATGTAGTATTGATTCAAATTAATTTATATATGATAAAAAAATTTAAAATAAATTATATCAATCATATTTTCATACATTACAAAAACAGAAGTGATTCAAAAGTGAAATAATTAATTTAAAATTAATTATAAATAATGTATAAAATATTATAAAATCCCAACCATAATTACAGAAAATTTATCTCAATCACATCTAAATTCCTTAAAAATAACATTTCCTTAAATTCATAGGGTTCTCATACCCTCTTAAGGAAAATTCTTAGTTCTAATATTGTATAAAAACTGAATTTCAAGGGATTAAAATGTTAACATGTGAAAGGTTTATTAATTCTTCCTCCCTATTCTCTTTATTCCAAATAACATTTTCACACATCCTTAATACTTATTATTTGAAATTTAGATATATCATTTTATAATTTTCTATCCAAGATTAAAATTTCCCAAATCATTCCATCCCATTTTTCATCTATCACTAATTATATTATTCCTATCCATGTTTGTGAAAACTAATTATTAAATGAGTCTAGAATAACCTAGTACTAAACGATGCCAAGAAAAAAATCATCCTCCAAGACTAAAAATAATTTTCAAGGCATGGAAAAATAATTGGGAAGTTATCTCACTGACCACTCTAACTCTTACTTAATGGATAAATAACAAAAATTCATTTTTTTACATAGGAATACTTCTAGATCAATCACCATATTCTTGTTTTATGCCAAATCATTTGAGATCTTAAAATTTGTATTTAGGTGGGATCTATACGATGTTAATCATTCATAGTGGTAAAGTTAACTAAGGTTAAGGCCAAAATTATAGTTTCTCATATTATAATTGTGATTACACTTAATTGTTTCCCATTAACAAAATTTTCTATGGTTCTAAAATAAAACAATATATGGTTACCACTTTGACATGGTAATTAATTTTAGTGAGGGGAATTTGGTTCTACAAAAATTATATTCCCTTGTTTATTTTTAAGTCTAAAAACACACTAAATAATTAAAACAATAGGAAAATATTTACAACCTAACATAATTTTCCACAGATATTATCATAGAGACAATATTTAATGACTTATCTCATGATATAATTATTGTGAATATTAAAAAAATATATGAGTTTATATAAAAATATAATAGAAATAAAAAACCAGGTGTAGCTACTAGTATGTTCCATAGAGGTGGGTGGATTTCATTAATATTTATTTGCAAAAATATTCTTGAAATTCATTAAACTACTTCTCATTCACTTTTATGGTTCTCTAGGATTATTCTACACTGATATGAACTACACCAAATATAGAATTTTTAGACATTTTAAATGGTCTAATATACAAAGAGAAAAGATTACTAGGCATGAGTTCAATCTGGGATGAGTTTAAAAATAAATTTTCACCAATGTTTAAGCTTATTAATTGAATTAATTTTCCCTAAATAGAACTCATTTGTTCCAAATATAGTAATGAGTTATCAAAATATTCTATCCTCATTTTTTCAAGCTCCACCTTTTCAAACAGTCTACCCTCCCCATATATATTGAATTCCACATTCACTTTCTTCATAGACTATTAGGTTTTGTAATGTTTCTCAAATGGAAGTTAATATAATTAAACATTAACTATTTTTAAAAAATTTATACCAAGGTGGTTTTAAAGTAAAATTAATAGGCCCATAGTGGATCATCTAAATTCATGACCTAACACTTTTGGTTGGGCTATGCTATTTTTCTAGGATCTTTTTCACTTCCATGTTGGATACCTCACCCTATAAATTTTTTATAGGTGGTAGGTATTAGAGATTTTTCTCTAAACTCTATACTAAAGTATATTCCCCAGTTACATATTATTTAATAAAATTTCCAAAAACAATAATAAAATGTATGATCTTATAAATTATATAAACAATCTTGATTCATTGGTCTTATTATATTTTTCCTTGATCGAATTAGAAACATAATTAATTACAAAATAATATACATATATCAAGAAAATTAGTAACTTCCCAATGAATTATGTTAAAAAAATCATTAAATATTTCATAAATAATGATAGGTTTTTGAGTAATTTATTTTATTTTTCAAATCCCTCTAGTGAATTGGATAATTTAAAATAAATTAAGAAAATTATTTGAATCTTATAAAATTATAAGAAAAAATACTCGAAAATATATTTTTCATACTTATGAAGTAACATAAAAAGTTGAATCATCATGAATGTCTGTGGGAGAATTTAATAACAACCTTTACAAATTTATATATTATATAGATTATAATCACTTTATCGTATGTTTTGATCCTCCAGTTTTTTTTTATTTCAGCTCATATTTTATATTAAGGGACATATTCTTAGAAAATAAAGAACGTACATGTGATATGACTAAGTATTTAACAATGTACACAAAACATGAAACCTTTCTAGTGATATCATATGGCTTATCACTAGGAATTTTATCATTAAAACATGGTTTGGAAGGTACATCAACCATAGAACTATGTGGAATTATTCTCATGTTTTCTGTCGCTATGTTTCCATAGCCATTATTTTCATTGATTTACAAGTTGAATAATTATTAGAGAAGTATATGCCACACTAGTATTTGTTTTTGAATTATTATTCTTTAACAAGTATTTTATAGCTACACAATCATAATAAAATGTTACTTTTCATCCTTGAAATTATGAATGAAATTTTTCCAATGAATAAACTATAGAAAAAAACTTATTCTTTGTTGTAGTTATATTAATATTAATTATACTTATAGTCTTTGATGTATAATATATCACATGTTGGTGTATATTGTTCTTATGGGACAACACAAAACCCACTGAGTTGTTTTTGGAATCAAACAATGATTCGAAATTTTGATTATAGTATGGTGTTTTGATAATGGTGGTTGTTGTCAATATCACATTGAGGATGTCAAAAGATTTCCAACATTGTTCATCAAAGTCAAAATGATTACCTATTTTTAAAAAATTATTCAGATGTATTGTAGTTTTTCTAAGTCTCTTATTAAGCTAATTTAAAATTTTATATGTTCTATAAATGAACTAAAATGTGTTTTTATGATTGGGTAAGAAATTCTAGAGATGGTTTAACCTAGTATTTTATAATTTAATTCCTTATTTATAAATTATATATATCATAACATTACCAATTTACACAATAAAATGCCGTTTTTAAATTTTTAAAACAAATTTAATATTTATGAATCATTTTAAAACATTTTCTAGATTCTCTAAATAGATTTCAAAATATGTTTCACATATTTTTAATCCATCAATAATTGCATCTTTAATGTTTTCAGGGAGATCAAGACAATGTGCTTACTATACTACATCATAATGTAGTTAGAGAATTTCATAAACTAAAATTCATCCTTATATATGAAAACATGCCATAAATTCATGTTAGTTTAATGTTTCCAAAATATTATGGTACTATAGGGACCTAAAATTATCCAAAAATACATCAATGAAAAAATAATGACCCATATTAGTTGATATTTCTATAATCTTGCCTACAAAAGGAATGATAAAGTGTTATTTCAAGGTTACACAATTTACTTTTCGATAATAAATATCAACCCTTCGTCTAATTTGAATACCAATAAGTTCTAATTTATAATTTTCATTTTGAATAATGGTGATTCTCTATTTTTTGGTACAATATAAATGGGAGACAACTAATATGACTAAAAAATTCTTTATATGAAACCTTATTCTAAAATTATGTTGATATTACTTTAGAATACTTCTATTTGGGATGGATTTATCCTTATTTGAGGTTCAATTATTTGTTCTGATTCACTTACTAGAATTATCTATTGCATAAAAAAAGTGGAAGTAATCCCACGAATTTCCCCTAGTGTCTATAATATTGCCTTATAATTTTTTAATATAGTTAATAGTTTTTATTCATGATTAAGTATCAAATTATTAAAATTATCCCATGTATTTTATTCATCTTCTATAAGATATGAATATATCAAATTTTATGGAAGTGGTTTTGAAACCAGTTTTATTGGTTTTTTCCAATGGTGATGTGAACTAGTTATTACAAACATTAGTAAATTGTATGTACAATAAATATATGTCGGTGAAAAACTCAATATAATCATATAAAAATTGTTCATTAAATTATTATTTAATTTAGTTATTAAAAAATATGGGTTTAATATTCAAATCATTTTCAAATAATATTTTATCCATAAGTTATGGTGAATTCAAAGATTCTTTTAAATTTATTATTTTCTCTATAATTTTAGTTTTTTCATCTAAGAATAATGGGGTATCATAATAAAAACGTGTATCAATAATTTGATTCTCTTGAGGTAATTTCTTATATTTTTTGATATTCAAATTAATAGTTTCATTACAAAAATTGATAGAAATCGTTCTTTGATAAAAATTCATTATAGTTTTTATTTTTGAAAATGGACTATTTTACATTATTGGGGAATAAGATTCACCTTTATCATCATCTATATTAAGGAATAAAAATTCAACAAGGTATATCAAAAAATTTAACCATAAAATAGATCTTAAAAAACTCTCATATGTTAAACTGCATCTAAGTAGGATACATTTACCCCAACTATGGTTGGATTGATCTCTCCCGCCGACAGTGAAGAATAAATTTCTTTAGGGTTGAAATTTATTATTGCATCAAAATCAAATAGGGAATTAGTGATAGTGAAAACTCCTAAAGTAATTGGGATATTAAAACTAATAGATCATAATATTTTCAATACAATTATGGTGTGTTTCAAAAAGACATTCCTACTTAGACATAGAATTTCATCTCTATGTAGTTTTCTCTTATTTGTAAACATTACCTTGAGAAATTACTCTATAATTTTATAGATTATATCCAATAGAGTTATATTGATCTCAACCTTTATTAAGGTATCCAATCATTTTTTAGCATTTTTAATGACATTATTTGGTTATATAATCCTCAAAGGTATGGGTGATGAGGGTTGAGGTAGATTCTATTTTTTTGATATTCTTTTTTCCCTTATTCACTGATTTTCTCTCTAATGGTGTCTTCAATTATTGTTCCGTAGGTTCTATATTTTCGCAACTTGGATGAATATTTCCAAATTCATTTCATACTATTGTTTCATCACTTTCCTACGCTTCCCTACAATTTCGCAATGAAATATAATTTACATTACTAATTAGATTAGAAAATAATTAGGCTTTATGTTTAACTAAACATTTATTTTTAAAAAAATTTATAATGGTGAGGATCTATTAACACTGAATTTTAATCTCCTTATGTTCATATCCATGAGTTTTTAAGGTATATTTCTTATAATCTTTGTGCTCCAACATCTTTTTAAGTATGGACATCATATATTGATTTTAAATTTGTCCTTGTGGTTAGAAATTTGTAGAGATATGAGAATTTATCCATTAGATTGGTGGTGGATGATATATTTGGTTGAAATTATATTTTCACAGAGTTCATTTAGAATACTAATTTCTAGAACTATATTGTTTTATTGATTATTATTTGAATACTTGTTTTTTTGGGGATTATTAGTACCGACCCTTGTATATGGAATCACAACTATTAGTTCATTATGCTTAAGGAAAATGATTTCTCAAGTGATCCAAAAAAATAGAAATATTAGACACTTAAGGGGATAGAATATGAATGTAATTTCACTTTATTAGTGCTAATTTTCTCACAAGAGTGGTTAACCCATCATTTCATGTTTCTAGAAACTGAGGGTTAGAACTGTTCAGATCATGAATACCTTAGGTAGTAGTTCTGGTACCAAACTATTGAGATTTATATGATGTCATATATATCAATTATCTTAAATCATGTGGATGTTTTTATTATTATGGATCCTCGTAAATAAGTATCTATAGTGTTCTGATCATTTTCTAGAAGTCCTTGATAGAAAAACACCAATAATTGGTTATTCTTGAGGGATGGATGTTATTAAGATGAATTTATCTTCTTGAACCTCTACCAAAACTCTTATAAATACTCTACACTAGATTTTACAATTAGATATATCTATTTTATCAGTTGATTACTAATTAAAGTAGTCAAAAGACCTCTAGATGATGTCTGTATAGAGCTTATCATTGCTTATAATCTCTCCATGTTTCATATTGTACATCCTCTATTTAATTGACCTTTATGGGGAGAATGGGGAAGCCTTACAACTAATATAGGCTTCTAAAACTCCTCTTAGTTTGATGTTATTATGTACCACTCCAAACACATTCAAGATATTGTTCATATCTTCTACTTCCATGACATGAATATCAGGTAAAAGTTGTATTAGTCTGTCATTAACTATAAAATTATTATTATGGGGATTACCTAAGTGGAAATGTTTCTTTGTAATTTTTCATCAATCTAGGCATTGAATTTCAGAATCCCACTTAGGGGGGATTATATTGGAAATTTATGAAATTTAAAAGATTCCCAACAATAGATTTAAGGGAAATTTGTTTATGCAGTAGTATGTAACCAGACATCACAACTCAGACCAAATAAATAGTGTTATGTGATAGGTTGGTAGAGAAATCTGACAACATTATCGCATCACTAGGTGGGTGGGTTGAAAATTATATGTATTAATTAATTCTAGTCATTTAGATCTTTAACAAAACAAAATTACTAATTTGGTATATAGGGGATACCTTCCATATGAATATCTTTTAAGGGAGACCAGTAGGATGGTGCTGCATGACTAGGTAGATAGTGTAGTTGGGAACCATGTGGGTATCATTGAGTGGGAGGATTAGAAGAAAGATAGTTATATTGGAACTTATTTTTTGGAACTCTTCACACATGTATTTCATGTTTCAGAAGGAGGGCTCATTTCGACAGTATTATATAGGGTATCAAGACAAATTGTTTTTTGTTGCTGTCTGTGCGATATTTAAAATGATGTTATGGGGAAATGATTAATGGAATTGGTTGTTGAAATATATAATTGGAGACATTGTAAGAAGAAAGCTTCTCATTTGGGATTTATGGTCTGTAGGATTCGGGTGCAGTGGAAGAGTGGGTGGGCCGACACCCATCATTAATTTTTACCATGATCAATGATTATTTTGGGATTAATACGATGATGAATTTTAGTCACCAAGTAATTGACTCAATGATTTAGATAAAAAAAGAAGATGCCTGAAATCTTTAAATAGGATCTTTCACATCATATTTATAATTAATTTAATTAATTTCATGATTAAAACAATACCTGGATCTTTGGTATTTTCTTCATTTTTGATATTGATCATCCAGAATGACCCTTCCTAATTATCATGTTTTGTTTCCATGGATCAAAACTAGAATCCCTCTAGCAGTGATCAACAGGTTCTCTGATGGCCTCCAATAGAGACCACTCATTCTTCGGGTGGTAGCACAGAGAATTGAGTGTCTTCTGTCGGTCATTCTCTATCACTTGTTCTTCGGCCATGAATAACGTCTCTCAATATTGAGAGGGTAGGGAAGAGGACGCAATGGAGAAATTGTTTAGCTCAAAATTCAAAATTCACTGGTTGTGCGGTTCGGTACATGGAACAATAGACATTTGTGTCTATTTATTGAAACGGTGATTCAGTTACAATATTTAATTGTGTAACAACAATTAAATATGTTCATAACCTTAGATAAAACCCATGCTATTAATAATAATATCATTTCATTATTTATGATGTGCGAACTTGCGCAAAAAGAAATTATAGATAAAATTCAACATCACAAAATAATAGTACTGTTATTTTAATTTGTACCAACTTATTAAATAATTATTTATCATCTTCCAAATAATTATTTTACTACCGGACTAGCCTTGGTCTGCTCTAAATCCACTTCCATTTATTGAAAACCAAAATAAATAAATAAATAAATTATTATCCTCAATAAATATTTTATTTACAAACTAGTTAATAAATATTTATTAATTGTTCAGTAAAATAAATAAATATATTTTACCGAAAATCTGGTGAATAAATATTTATTTAATTTATGCCATCATTTTAACTTGAATAAAATTATTCCACTGTCTTGAGAATAATATTTATTAATTAAATTTTAATATAATTTAACCTAAACCACCAGAAACACATAATGTGTGTCCCTCTTAGATTATTTCTCATTAGAATTCTGTGGGCATGCATAGAGTCCAAGAGTACTATCTAGAAATGGGTCGATGTACCTAAGAGAATAAACATAAAATCACAATGATGAAATCCATATATAAAAACTCACTATGAAATATAATACATTTTTTTGAAATACCTCATCAATCAAGTTTCATGATAGTGTCATAAACTTTTATGCTTGATACATCATTCTTTAACTACCAGAAATAAACTCATCGTTACACCTTGTCCATCGAATTTCACGTAATGGTTCTATTTCAATCAAAGGACCAACTGTCTATGTGAAATTTTTTGACAGAAAATCAAAGTGTGTGAATAAAGAAACATATTAATGAAAATGTTAAAGTCTAAGTATCATTACACACACTCACAGATAGAAATATCTGATGATACCAAAACATGTAGAATTAATTCTAGTGGGTCTGCTCTCATAATATTTTATCTTGGAGATTCTATGTGAAAACATCATGAGAGGAAATATCATCTACTTACGAGTATTACACATGAATATTTTCATACTCTGTGTCGCATCATAGTATGTAATCCAACTGTAGAACTATACTTTAAAAAATTGTTATATCATTTCATGGTAATCATCATATCATTAAACTACCATGACCTTATCAGTGAAAAAAATACACTAGGACATTATTAAGTCATTAACAGGCATGAAAAATGAAAAATCTATAATAATATGTTTAATATTTAAATGCAATAAATATAAATGTAATAAAAGTACAATCAGTTAGTTATATGATACCAACTCTTACGAACTCAAACTTGGACTAGAGCCAACTACCTATGACTTTCAGTCTTCTAGACCTCAAATAGTGATCATTTTTTCTGTTGAGTCAAGGATTTAGTCAAGGGGTCTTCTACATTATTTTTTAAGGAAACAATGCTCAATGAAACTTAACCTCTATAAGAAAAATACCTCAAGAGATGATAATTTTGAAGTATGTGCCTCATCCACTGATGTGACCTTGGGTCTTTTGCGAGATACACCACTATAGTATTATCACAGTACAATGTGATGGGATCTTTACTGATAGGTATCACATCCAACTCATGGATGAATCTTAGAATCCAAACTGCTTCTGTAGCTACCTCAGAAGCTATGATATACTTTGAATCTGTTGTGGAATCTGTGGCCACGCTCGTCTTTGAGCTCTTCCAGCTCACTATCCCTCCATTAAAAGTTAATATGTATCCCATTTGTGACTTCATTTCAACTTTATAATTTTGGAAACTAGAATCTGTATATCCTATGATGACTAGTTCCTCATCTCCTCCATAATCTAGGAAATATCCTTAGTTGACCTCAGATACTGTAGGATATTCTTGACTACAATCCAGTTGCGGTCACCTGGGATAGCTTGATATCTACCTACCACACACAATGCATAGGTGACATCCATCCTAGTATATAGCATGGCATTCATGACTAACCCAATCGCTAATGAATATGGAGTCCTTTCCATTATCTTTCATTCCTCATATGTCTGAGGACGCATTTTCTTGGAAATATATATTCCATAAGACTCAAGAAATAATACCCTATTGGATTGTTCCATACGGAATCACTTCGGTATCATATCAATATATGTACTTTGACTTAGGCCCAAAATCTCTTACATCTATCATGGTAGATCTTGATCCCAAGAATATAAGCTAGATCACCCAAGTCCATTAAGGAGAAGCATTAATTCAACCATTTCTTAATATACTGTAATATTTGTATCTCATTTATAATATGTAATATGTCATCAACATATACTATTAATAAAACAAATGCACTCCCACAAAATCATTTTATATACAAGGATCACATTCTTCCTTGATAAAGCCAAATTTTGTTATTGGTTCTTCAAAATGAATGTTCGATGACCTTGATGACTACTTTAATAAATAATGTATTTCTATAACTTGCATACCTTATTGGCATTATTTGGAGTCATAAACCCTTCAGGTTTTCTCATGAAGACATATTTCTAAAGGTTCTTGTTCTAGAAGGATATTTTGATATCCATTTTCTAAATATCATAGTCATGGTAAGTGGTAATGGCCTAAATAATTCTAAAAGATTTCAGCATTGGAACTGGTGAAACGGATTTGTTGTTGTTAATTCCTTGACACTGTTTGAACCCTTTAGAAACCAGTTGTGCTTTATAGGTACTGACTTGTCCTTCCATATCCAGTTTCTTCTTGAATACCTATTTGCAACCAATAGGATTTACATGAACTGGAATATCTACCAAAATCTAAACTTGGTTTTGGTACATGGAATCCATTTCATAATTCATCGCTTATTGCCACTTGGATACATCTATTCCACTTACTGCTTCATTTTTGGTTATATGATCATTATTATCAAATAATAATGAGTCACCATCCTCAATAACTAGAAAACCATATTGTTCCAGTTCTATAACATCTCTTGTACTCCTACGTAGTTCTTTTGTTTTTGGAATAGTTATTTATTCCACAGGGCTTGTAGAATCTGCTCCTGTACCAACTCTTGTATACCTTGAGCGTCCGCATCATCAAATTCTATCTCTCTCTCACTATATCTTTTGGAGACGTGCTCCCGCTCAAGGAATATGGCTTGACATTCCACTATAACCTTTTGTCTGAGGGGTTTTATAGGTAATATCCCCCTGTTTCCTTGGGGTATCCTATAGAGGTACACTTTGTGCTTCAAGGTGAAATTTTGTTAGTTGAAGAGGCCTTAACAAATGCATCGTTTCCCCAAATATGTAAATTCAATATCATGGATGTCTTTCCACTCAAGAACTCATATAAAATACTATTTAATTATTTATTAGGTACTTGGTTTATTATGTGTGCCACTTTTTGTACCGTGTATCCCCGAAAGGATATTGGAAGCGTTTCATGATTCATCATTGATCTCACCATGCTTAACTGGCTGAGGTTCCTCCTTTTTCTCACATGATTCCACTAGGGAATGTAAGGATGACTGATTTGGGATAGGATCCCAAACTCCCATAAGTAATCAAGGAAGTGTTGATTAAGATTTTCTCCACCTCAGTATAAGTAGTGTTTCTTAATCATCTAACCAAGATGGTTCTAAACTTCATTCTTGTCTTCTTGGAACTTATCAAAAGTATCTATCTTAAACCTCATTAAGTAGATATATCCATATCTAATAAAACATTGAGAAAAAGTTTTTAAGTATGAGTGTCCACCTCTTTCTTCAACAGGAAATGGTCCATACACATCGCTATGATCCAATTCCAGAAGTTTTTTAGCCCTTTCACCTTTCACCTTTCCCACTAAATGGGGCTTTGGTCATTTTGTCTTATAAACATGCATGACATACGCCAAGTGGATTTAGTTCTAAAGAATCTAAATATCTATCTAATGTAACATTGGAAAGAGATCCTCATTTACAATACCTAGCTGGTGATGCAAAATTTGGGTGTTGTATGAGTCATGTGAAGTATCTTTATTATTAATTTCCATTACATGGTTTTTGTAATCCAACACATAACAACTGTTGAATAAATGTGACCAACCAAACAAATTTATCTTTATAAATAAAGAAAATTAAATTTCTAAACTTGAAAAATATCCATCTGTATCTAATATAGATACCGAAATAATGTTTTTAGTAACATATGACACATAATAACAACTATTTACCACCAAGATCATCCTAGTTGGCAATATGAGGTGGTACTCACTAATAGTTATGATAGCAAGTCTTATACCATTTGGCTGCTCATAGATCTACCTCGGCCCATTCAATCTTCTAGAATCTACTAGGTTCCTGTATTATGATATATATTTGAGAGCTAAATGCAGTATATAATACCATATTTTTAGAAAAAGATAAATTTAATTCGATACCAAATTCACCGGAAGCTTCCCCTTTCTTTATAGGCCAGATATAGTTCTTCTTCAAGTTGCCTTTCATGACACATGTGAAATAAACATCCTCGTGTTCCCTTGCCTCCATTTTGATATTCCTTTTCTTGGAAGTCCGTGAAGATGATTTGGGCTTAAAGCCCTTCGCCTTCAATTTTATCCCCTTAAGGTCAGAAGGATTTTCATGATTCATATCATTTTTTACTTGGAAAATGTTGATAAGAAGATCATATAGAGACTTATCAATGTTGTTCATGTTGAAAATGACAACAAAGTTGGAGAAACTCTAAGGGAGTGATGCGAGAATGAGATAGGTGCCCAGTTCTTCGAGAAGATTAAACCCTCGAACCAACAGGTGCTCAATGTATCCAATGAGCTTGAATATAGGAATCCCTTATAGGGAATCCTCTCTATGCTTACTCTGAATGTGTTCATGGGAGATCTCAGACGTTTCACTTCTTTCTCATTCATGGAAAAGACAACAGATGTGTTCATGCATGCTTTAAGCATCCATTTTTTCATGAGACTTCATGATCTCAGTAGAAACTGATGATAGAATCAAAAATTGAATTTTGATCATATCATTCATATGTTTCTTATAGACCAAGAAATCCTCACCACTCACCTCTTTAGGAGGCAGATCAGGTAAATCTAAATCCAACACATAATACTTTCGTTCATGGTGTAGGATAACCCGGAGGCACCTAAACCATTCATTTAAGTTAATTTTGATGAGGATGTTGTCATTATCTAGAATTGATTATATTGATAGTTTGGTTGCTGATCTTATCATTTTTATTCTACAATTAAAATAGAAGATATGTAGTACTTTCATGATTTCTATGAGAAACAATAAATTAATTTTATTAAGTCTCTCACTATATTATCAAGTCCCAATGGCCCCCAGCATTGAACTCAGAATGTCCAATTATCATTACATACTAGTGGAAAGGATCCGTATTCCCCTTCACATAACCCCAACAAGGGTTGGTCAATCTATATGAAGGTATTTAGGTAGGTTGGCCTTTTCCAATTGTGGGATTGCTTCTCCTTTATCTGTTGAGTGGACTCCCCAATACTAAAATCCTATCTTTGGATTCCCTCAACTCTTGCCTCCAATATTACACCAAGTCTATCAAGGGATACTCCTCTTGATGTAACACGGTTATGTCAACCCAAAACCTTTCATAAAGGATTCTTCTATAAAATTAAGTGTCCCAACAAGGGTTGGTCAAACAAATAGTTTTGTTAATTTTTCCCTTATTCATGTAACGAAAGGCTTGGTGTGACTTAATATTTTATTTGATGGATTTTTATCTCTTATGAATGAATTTATTATTATCATTATCACATGATTGTTAATATTAAGTGGAAAGTATTTAAGTGATTAACCATGTCATGATAATACTTATGCATAAGTTTGGTTTATTTTAGTTCCACATTGAATGATTGTTTAATTCATTAATTATGTGATCGTGACAACACATCCATATTGATAAACCATGAATTTGAGAAGAATAAAATAAAAAATGGAATGATCATAAGAATTTATAAAGGTTATTTTATCTATTAGTTGAGAAACTAAGCCTGGCATAGAGGAGAAACACCTTCATCCTTTTGGGTTCATCTTTATAGCTTTCCACGTGTCTACCTCTGTGTCTCCTAGGATTGGTTTAATCCCATCTCTAGCTTGAAATTCCTCCACTAGCTTGGGAGTTCCATTCATTACATATTCCTTTTTTATCTCACATGCAGTTGAGGTGTAACAAAGGGGTTTTACATAAAAGAAACCTTGGGCATGCATGATGTACATATTATTGAGGAGAAGGCTCAAAGGACAAAAAATCTAATTTGGATAAATAAATTAAAAGAAATCACCCACATACATAGGTCTTGGTCTAGCTCATGATCATCCATACATGCAATGATATTTATGCATAAATAAATCTATAATTCGATTATTTGATTGTTCTTTTTAATGGTAAATCATGCTAGAATCAATTAATTGACATCTTTAATTAATTGATCCTTTTATCTTAATACCTTTCTTTATTTTCGTTAAGATTCTCATCAATCATAATTTTAAACAAATAGATTCATTTAAAAATATCATTGTACGTGACTTGTACCTTGAAGGAAACCCGATAAATTTATATTCATAATAACCTAATGATTAGAAATAATTTTATTCAGATGTTAAATTAAAAAAAATTATGTAAAATACTTATCACATGTTGCGCCTAATCTTTACACCCACACGATGGTACACATTTCAAGGTTTTTTGTAATATAATAATATATTTTAATAAATCTTTTTAATTTGGATGAGTATAGAGCATGTAGTTCCAACTATACGGCGTGTACTATTGCTCACCATCCATCTGAAGTACATGCTTGGGGAAACAACATGTGAGTGTACGTCACAAGTCATCGATGTACACGTCATGTCCAGTGATCCACACGCCATGTAGTTCCTCATTACATGATCTCCAGCCAGGAAATCCATGTATGAGGTACATGGTCCAACCCTAACCCGAAGGGACTACACACTGTGTCTAGTGGGTCACACAGCGTGAAATCTGGAAACTGCATGCCACCTATTCCTGGTCAACACATGGAGTCATTAAAACTTTGTCAAAATCTAATTACACTGCATGGTATGGAAGACCAGACCCAGTGAATTGAACCTTGAGTACTAATTGTGTACTACCAAATAAATGTTGTGCATTCTGGTGTTGTACATCTAGGAACCATAGGAACCTCTGGATGAGATTCTCCATTTTATTTTAATCAAAATTGATGGAAAATATCCTTTCTGTATGGTGTAATGGAAACGAAAGAGGATGAATAGATCTCCATATTTAGATTTTCAGAATTATTAACATGAATTGAAACAAATAAATTATAAAATCAGTAAATCATCAATTGAATATTTTAATAATTATAAACTATTATGTAACCCCTGTGATACCACTTGCATGTTCTGGGTGCAGTGGAAGCACGGTTGGATCAACACCCAACTTTAATTTTTACCATATTCAATGATTATTATAGGATTAGTATGATGATGAATTCCAATATCCTTGGAATAGAGTCAATGATTTAGATAAAGAAGGAAGATGCCTAAAACCTTTAGAGAGGATCTTTCACATCATGTTTATACTTATTTTAATTTATTTTGTAATGAAAATAATACCCGGATCTTTGGTATTTTCTTCACTGATGATTTTGATCATCCAGAATGGCCCTTCTAGATTATCTTTTTGTGCTTGCACGTATCCAAACTAAAATCCCACTAGTAGTGATCCATAGGTGCTCTGATTGCCTCCAATCGACACCAATCATTCTCCGGGTGCTACCACGGTGATGAGAGTGTCTTGTGTCAGTTTTTATTGATCACTTGTTCTTCGGCCTTGAAAAAAGTCTCTTGTTCTAGAGAGGGAATGAAAGAGGATTATAGAGAGAAATTGTTTAGCTCAAAAATTCTCAATTCATTGGGTGTGTGGTTCGGTACATGGCACAATAGACATATGTGTCTATATACTGACATGGGACTTTAGTTTCAATATTTAATTTCATACCATCAATTAAATACATTCATAACCCTATAGAAAACTCATGTTATTAATAATAATATCACATCATTATTTATGGTTTTCCAATTTGTGTAAAAAAGAATTATAAATAATATTCCATGCCAAAAAATAATAGAAGAGTTATTTTAATTTGTGCAAACAAGTTAAATAATTTTATATCATCTTGCAAATAATTATTTTACTAATGGATCGGTCTTGGTACTCTCTAACTCCACTTCTATTTATTGAACGCCCAAATAAATAAATAAATAAATTATTCTCTTAAATAAATATTTTCTGTACAGATTAGGAAATAAAAATTTGTTAAATTTTCAATAAAATAAATAAATATATTTTACCCCCAATCCGGTGAATAAATATTTATCTAATTTATGGACTCATTTAAACTTGAATAAAATTATTC
The DNA here is from genome assembly GCA_963277665.1 of Viscum album. Taxonomy (NCBI): domain Eukaryota; kingdom Viridiplantae; phylum Streptophyta; class Magnoliopsida; order Santalales; family Viscaceae; genus Viscum; species Viscum album. The sequence goes on along the minus strand of OY728157.1, from coordinate 1,143,493,608 downwards.
CACTATCTGGAGAATAATACTTACTAAATGAATTAAATTAAAATTCAATAGACACCACCAGAAACACTTAGTGTGTGAACCTCTAGGATTCTTTCTCATTGGCATTAGGCAGGCTTGCCCAAAGTCCAAGAGTATTGTCTAGCAATGGGTCAAGTCACCCAAGAGAATGAACTTATAGTCGCATCAATGAAATCCATGTACAAATGTTCACTGTGTAATATATTTCGTTTTTTTTCAATATCTCATCAAGCAAGTTTCATGATTGTTTCATGAACTTTTATTCTTGATAATTCATTCATTGACTACATAAAATAAACACATCATTACACCATGACAATGAAATTTTGCGCGATGGTTCTATTTCAATCAAAGGGCCAAGATATCAACTTCATAAATGGAAGGGACAAATCCTTCCTCGACATTTCTATTAATCACATGCCACTCATGAGGCACCCAAAATACCTTGATTTCCACCAACTATCTTTATGACGGTTTTCGTCGGTAAACCAAAGTGTGTGATTCATGAAATGTATTAATGAATATATTAATGTCTAAGGATCAACACAAATGCGACCATTTAATAATATCCAATAACACCAATACATGCATAATTCTCACTAGCGGGTCTTTTCTCATTATCTCCTATCTTGGATATTTCCATGTGTGAACTTCATGAGAGGAAGTCTCATCTTCTTATGAGTACTCTCACCTGATGGTATGCATGTCGTGTGTCCTATAATAGTATATCATCCAACCATAGAACTATATTTAAGAAATTTGTTATATCATTTCAAGGTACTCATCATATAAGGGAACTGCTATGGAATTATCAATGCGACAAATACTCTAGGACATTGTTACATCATTGACATGATAAACAATGAACAATTTGTAATAAAATGGTTAATATTTAAATACATTAAATATCTATGTAATAAAAGTACAACCAGTTTGTTCTAGGACACAAAATATTGTAAGGTTATCTCTTTCAAGGGACTTTGGGACACACTCAGTTGGGTCATTAGATTATCTATGACTTAGTCCTGCATGGAACTCTATGTAATAAAACTCATCCAGTGGGTTCTTGTCATTCATTGTGAGAACAGATGAAGCTTGACCCACTGGTATTCATATGTGTTTATGTATTTCTTGTATTTAATTACATATACATAATTTATATTATGTTCAATATAAAATTATTTCCTTTTTGTGTTAGCTTATTTTTATTGTGATTAAAATTAGGAGCATATATTTCTATAAGGATTTTTTTTAATTGGACTATATTATCTTCCATGTAATCACAACCTATTAAAACTCTAGATTAAGTCGAATATGATGAGGAATATATCATTGGGAAAGGGATAAAAAATTTATCCAATTTTGTAATAATCATCCAACTTTAGACTCCAACTAATACTATTTACTCAACATATATATAAATGATAAATATGTGATATTAACTAGATCCATTCATGCATAAAATATATTTACAAAAACAAAAAAACAATTCTTTCCTCTTCGGAAACAATGGATGTTTGATGTAGAAGATATCATGGGCCTCGAAGATAATAAATTTTGTACCCAAATTAAATATAATATAATATAAAATTGTTTTTATCCATAGAGGTATAATTTTAGGGTGATCCTAATGTGATTTTGTGGAGTTAGTTTTTTTTAAAATGGAGATCAATGTGGGTGTATTTCAAAATAGGTAAAAGGGTGTTTAAAATCAATTTTTATAGAGTGATATCACGTAAAATATTCCCACATATTTTTTTATTAAATAATGATTTATAAAATTAAAAACCTATTTATGTCATACTAAAAATCTGAAACCTCAATTGATTTCCCACAATCTATTTTTTTAATAAGGGACTACAATAATCATAGTACTCCCTTCTCTTACCTAGATAAGTGATCAGAGACTTATGATCATTCCAAATTAATCCTCATATTCTCCCATTATATTGGAAATGAAGAAGGTTTAGATTTTATATGTGGGAAAATAAAGAATAATATGAAGAATAATTTAAATAGTTTGAACCATGGAACTCTACCGATGTCAATATGGAAAATATTCTTCTAGTAAAATCAATTAAAATATAATTGAACAATTAAGCATAAGAACTCATTAATTGGGGTGGGTGAAGTATCTATATGTACACAATAAAATTTATAATGTTCTATCACTATATAAATAAAAAATAACTAAATAACTATAATAAATATTTAAAAACTATATTATCCTCATTTATAGTGAGTCATATCACACTAAAATGGGCAAGATGAATTTTCTGGAAGTTCTATATTTGGGATCATATTCAAAAATTTTAGTAAGCTCGAACTCCCACATGGATCTCACTAAATCCCACTAATAGTATATTGAATTACATACTCCCTTAATGCAATTATAATCCTCATATTACTCAATGTCTAACTCCCAAATATTTCTAGATTTCTTACATTTAACTTCCCAAAGGGTGAAGATTCTCGATTAAATAATTTCTAAAATATTACCTTTGATTATAATACTTTTCCATGACATTCATATCCTTATACTATTGTATCGATAATATATGAATTATTTATAGAATAACTTCCCAATTTGACCAGAGTAGATGATTGAAAGTCTGATTTTAAGCTGAGCCCTATATCAATTGTTTTTGGAAATTATGAATTTAAGTCCCTATAGTTATGAATGTGGTATCAAATGGAAAATTAATTTTTCATACATATTGAAAATAGTGTCATACAACTCCATAGATTATTCATACTCACAATCATGGTAAAATTAGGTATCTTTCATACTATGTTTTGGAAGATAAACATATTATATATTCTCATAAATTTTTTATATATCGAAAAAAACAATAAGCATCATCTTATGGGTGTTAGATATCACTAGGAGGAAAGTAAATTTCCTATTTATGCGTAATATAGTATTTATCTTATATATACTCAATATATTTTCATCCAGTTCTCTATCCCCACAAAAAAATTTAAATATCCTAGGTATCACTTATGTTTGAGGTTAAAAACCTTATTAATTGGGAGAATATCATCATTTTTTTATAAAAATAGCATATATTACATATCATCTACATTTGAATAATTTTATTTTGTATGAAACATAATGTAAAATTATTAAATTTCCTATGTAAAAAAATTTATGTATCCAAATATTCAAGAGAAAAAAAATATTATGTTCCCTTCTCCAGTAGATAAAATGCAACATATTCATCAACACATATTTAAATTTGTTGGATAAAAAATAATATACATCAGCATAAAAATGTTTTGTATCAACATAGAAGAAATTTTTCATTAGTTTTTAGCCTCTATCTACTAGAATTTAACTTCTAGAATACTTCATATTCCATCATTAGAACCTACAGAACATTGGATGTTACCTTAAAATAATGAAACACAAGAATTTAGTCTAGGATATATTCAAATTAATTCCAATATAATTAAATCAATTACAAATAAATTATATTAATATTATTTGATATAAATTCTATAATAAATATAGATTAAAAAATAAGACCATGTATTCCAAAATTAAATAGAAATAAAGGTGAATATAAAATTAAATTCAGAACTAAACATTCAAAATTTTTGGGTTGATCATGCGCCTTCTAAGAAGATGGAGGTTTTCAACATGAAGTGGGAGTCTAATAATAATATTTTGGGGATACCATAAACTCTTTATTAGGTAAACATAAATAATAGTTCATTTAACAATAATAATAACCATTCAAATAAACTAAAATAATCTAACATTATAGCTACACACTAATAAGAAAATACATCAATAAATGCTCCAGAAATATGAACACCATTGCATTTTATACAAGGTATATGGAAGATATAAAGATCCCTTGGGGATTATCATAAACCAAATGGTATAAAGTAACTAAAATTAATAAAAAATTGTATAACCAAACACTATTCCCAAGTTATGACCAGGCCTTATCTCCAAAATCTATCCAAGATAACCATATCGTCAATTAAGCAAAGTTCCCTTTCCCTTATCCAAACATAAAACCATAAATTTCACTCAAGGAGCCACAGTGCCTATGTATGGAGTTAATAAAACTCATTAAGCCACCAAAAATGTTGTATCTAAATATATATTGTCTAAATAGTGTACAAGTTAATATTCATAATGAAATATCTATTGAAGCTAAAATAAATCACTATCAATACTCAGGTTTTATGATGACACATGGAATAGATCATTCCTTCTCCACTTAGTATCTGTGTGAATCTGAACATAGTACACAACAAAACCATGTTTCAGAATAGTTTCCTCCCATAATATCATCTTATAACATTCATATAGAGAGGAATAATTACCACCCCTGATAACATCCCATATAAATCACACATGGGAAATATCACCCACCCCTAGAATCATATTGTATCATCCATACATGGGAAAGTAGATAATGATCCTTGTTCAATATCACATAAATTGAATAGGGGGAACAATTACCTCTCCTAGAATCATTTTATATCAGTAACACTTGGTGGAATAACACTCAATGAATATCCACTTTATAATAATTATATAGTATTTTCAACTTAACATGAGATGTTAATAATATTCTTAATTTTAACAAAATAAATTTCACATTATTTCACAATCAACCATTTTTAAAGGACATATCAATTTTTAAACATAATATAAATTCCCAAATTTTCATGGGTTGTGAAATTAAATGAAAATTTTAATTTTTGGTCCCATAGTAGGTGATGTTATGAGAAACAAGATTTGAACTAGAAATATTAGTTTATAAAAATTTCTAAGTATTGTATTTGATTTAATTTTGAGATATAGGATTTTTTTTGAGTGGTAAACTAAACTTCGTAGTGGGTTCAAGATATCCCTCAATTATTATTTTACTAAAAATAGGAAATCATACCGCAATTGGTGAAATTCATGTCATTATTATTGTTGAGTGGGGATAAAATTGTACAAAACTAAGGGATTTGTTGAATTGTGGGGGTTTTTATGGGTATTGTCTAATTGAAAGACCATTATGATGTTATTGGACTATGAACATGGTGTCATTCTGCAATGTTGACCATTAAAAAATGGTTCAAGGACCCTTATAGTTTTCCTTATGATTTTTCATTGGGGAAGACTAATCACACCACAACCCATAAGTAATGTCATTATGGTATACAATGGGAGAATCCTTGTTGGTGAGTCTCCTATTCGAATTTATGAAGAAGGTAGGTTTTTAATTTGGTTATAGGCCTCTCCTAGGTGGGATGCATTATGCCATGGCACACATGGGTCAGGCCTTGATGGTGTGTTCCAAGGGTCAAGACCAATTCTTGAAGAATTTTTGTTATTCCCCATAGGGGAAACACCATGATGATGAAAAATAAGGGTGTTGATCCTTATTATAGGAGGATGGTTCGATCACTACCCCAAGGTTTCATCTTAGCTGAGCTCTATACATATTTTTAGAAAACGGGTAGACTTATAATTTTCAAGTCACCCCTTAATGATTTTAGGGTAAAATGGGACTGGGAGAGGGTCATTTTGTCTCACCAACACTCTCTCTAATACTCCTTCTATTTTCCCATGTAATTTAGTGATTTTAGAGAAATTTTAACATTTATTTGAGGTATTCTCCTCCCTCTCCTTCATTCTATTATTTCTTCTCTTTATAGCCACTGATTTATGTGTGATTAAGGATTGGGTTTTCGCATTGATTCCATAAAATAATGTTGAAATTAGGTGAGAATGATGGGTTCTCCCCTCAATGATGATAAATGAGGTCCCTGAAAGATGATCACACATAATTACCCACTATTTAGTTAGAGGCATGTTTCCCTTTGAATTTTACTAGGATTTTTATGAAATTGATGAAATTGGATATTGGTTTGGTGCTTTTTGATAAGGGACATTCTTGGTATGGTGTCGGGATAACCCCATGGACTATCGAAGTGCGGTTGAAATGATTATAATGTAGCAAGATAGATTAGTTATTTTTAACCATTTATTTCTATATGAATTAAATTTCAGAATTAATTATAAATTTATATATTTTAATTATTGGGATTTTTTTTATTGAGATATAGGATTGGGAGTTAATAGCATATTTGGATGAGTTTTGGTGATGAGGGTTGAGCCAGCCCTTGGGGAGAAACATTGGGTATGGGGTAAGTGGTATCTCGATATTTTGACCTAAAATTTATACATTGAGTTTATGATCATAAGGTACGATGTCTATTCGGGCATGGCCTATCGAGCTTATATTTAAAATGAGTTTTCATTAAATTATTATAAACATAAAGGACGTTTCAAGGGAATTATGAAAGTAGATCCCATGGTTATAAATATGTTCCATGAGGTATATAGACCTGATTGGTGTAAAATCCCAAGGAATGAACACATAATACCCCTTTTTAGGATCCCTTAATTCCCTTTTAATAAGGGAAAATGAATTATAAGGTAATGGATGGCCTAGAAATTATCCATGTAATACCCTTGAGATACATTGTTTTCTTTGGGATTATCCACCAGTGAGTGGGGTGAGTGTTTATCCCTTAGTGGTTCATAAATACCTGGATTAGTATACCCAAGGTAATTTAATTATAGGTTTGGTGCATGATTAATAAACCGTGATAACTTTGAAGGTTAATGGTCTTAAGGGAATCCCTTCAGTGTAACTACGGTATATCATTTTTATGATATTTTTGAGACCATGATATAATCATAGTGATGTTGAGAGAGGATATTCCCTCTGAGTGATGATATTTTTCCCAATTATTAGAAACAATGTACCGGATCCCATGTACGGTGTTCATTTAGAGATGTTCCATAGGGGACCATTATGGGTGCCCCAGTCACATGGTAACCCTATATAGGGTAAGAATAGGGAAGAAGATATCATCGGTCTTGGGTGATTACTTATAATATGAGGATCAATGGGAAGATCCAAGCATTGATTAGTGAAATAGATGGGTTTATTCTTGATAGAAAAACCTAAAAGACATGTTTTTGTTTTGGGTGAGTATACAACTCACATAGAAAGGAATGAGTTTCTAGAGAGGATGTGCCTTCATGTCTATGTGATATAATTATGTATATATATGAAAAAAATATGTTTATGGGATGGGATACCCTAGGAGCGTGCAATGTGAGGTTCCAGGTGAGTTGCACCCCCAAATGTATCTAAATGAGGGTTTAGGTTCCCTATGGGAATACAACCCCATAGAAATGGAGGAATGTAATTCTTCATGGTAGGGGAGAGAGCTCCTTGGGGGGTATGCTTATATGGTTCTTAGGCTGGATGGGGATCTTCATTCATAGGATTCCCACGGTTATGGATATATATGTGGGACTCATTGGGTCGTATATTCATATTATGGGGTGGGATTCCCTCTTGATGTATTATATCATGGTTCATGGTAAGGGATGAAGCCCTCTGAGTGGATAAATATATGATGGTTTTGGGTATGGTATGTATCCCCCTAGGTGGATGGATACATGATAAGTTCCATGATGGAAATGGATACCTTAGGTTTTTTATATTCATATGGTTCTAGGGTGGAACATGGTACCCCTTGGGTGGTATTATTTATGCTCAGATACATTTGGAATTGGTTTAGGTGGGTTTTCTTAATTTTAGTTTTAACCTTAGAACCTATGGATAGACAATTATTATTTTATTATGATAACACATTTTTTAATTATTTTGAGAATATCACATGTGAGTACAAATTATTTATTTGTTTCTTTATTCATTTGAACTTCTTTGGAATATTATCATGTTTTTCTCTCGCTTTTGGGTTGGTATAAATGCAATACACCTAGAGCTTCTATTGTACTCCTTTTGATTTAAAAAATTACAAGAACATGAATTGGGAGACCAATTCATGTCCCCGTTTGTGGTAAAATGACAAATTACTTACTTTTTGTTTTAGAGACACAATTGGTAGTGTCCTAATGAATTTTACTCAGACCCTGGTTTGGTGACCCTTTCACTTTAGTCCCTAAGAATACCTCACTGATCACATGTTTAGGTAGAGTAGAGGCCCAATGTTTTATAATCATGTGAGATGGATTAGACAAATTCTGGAGATTAGGATAAGGTGATGATTCAGAATTTAAGTAGATCTTATTCTGTATTTATTAATTTTATTAATTTTGTAAATGTAATAATATAAGTGACTGATCAGTTAGGATTTACAATTGTGTGCCTTCACATTTAATTTTTATAGCATGATTCTTTCTTATTGGGGTTTTGTGTACACTAATTGTTTTTTTACATATTTTCTTTGGTTATTTATATTGTGTCTTCACACATATATGAAGCTATAGTCTCTCCATTGTTACACCTTAAACACTCACTAGTATACTGTAGCCTCTATAATATAGTGAGTCACTTATGGGGTCATGTAGAATCACCTCACTAGACACTGGTGAATAGTCAAAGATCATGGAAGTTTCAATGTATTATTAGAGAATATTTTATATTTCTTACACTTTGAGACAATGTATATATGAAATATAGATTTGTTTTATATTTTATGCACCTTTGAATAGTGTTTTGAAAACACCTTTTTGGTCGGATGTATTAGTTACAAGGTATATGGGTTTTTTCATGGATTATCACTATTGTGATTAAGATATTTATTTAAGATTGATACATGTTTTTTGGATTGTTGTTATTGTTTTGGATATTGAACTACTGTCAATATTCTGATGTACATGCATTGTTTTTGTCATATAGGAGTAATATATAATTTTTATTTATATGTGTGGTTGATATCACTGATGATAAAGGGTTTAGCTATTCAATGTTTCAACGATAATATATTTTTTCTTATTTAACATGTAAGTAGAATTATAAGAAACTGAACCACAATATTTATTATGATTAAAGGTCATATAAATCATATAGTGTGATGTTTTTTATCTAAGAAACATGGTCCTTCCATTCATGGGATGTATGGTGACCCTTGGTGAGTTGGTATAAGCATTATATGAAATAGTAAAAAAACCCTTGTGGGTAATTTAATTACTGGTTCAATTAATTAAATTTCCAAAAATATCCTTTATGTTATTTTATCATATAGATTCTTGGTGGTATTATACTTAATAAAAATTTTATCTATGGATTTACTCAATAAAATACATCAAAGGATTATTTCATTATGTTTACAAGGATGTGACCTGGTCTTTAAGGGGTACTATTATATGTTGATGCCTATTGTGTATGGGTTCTTGAGAAGGTGCATTGATTTCATATGAAATTATTGATATGGATATGTGGTAACCCTATAGTGGGTTTGTTAGAACATGAGTTTTCCTATGATATCTGAGATATGGTAAGGTATATTTCTCTATTAGTTAAAGATTCTGTAAGACATGGTTTATGGGATATATGGGAGAGCCTAGTCCCTTTTGGATGAAGCTTAGGATTTTGGTGAGTTGGTAGTTATTATTGAGTAGTATTATTCTTTCCAATAGTGGTTGAGATGAGTTTTTATATATGAGGGTAACCCAATTTAAGGTGTATTCTAGACTTGTTTGTTCACTTAGTGATGAAAATCATGGTAAGATTCATTACATTGGAAAAAATTCATGGTAAATGTTATTATATTTTTTGTATTAACATTTAAATTCTTGATTTATAGTTGATCATGATCCAAAATGGTTGTTTATATGGCATATATATCATGGGTAAATGATTCTAGTTTTGGAAGGATAACCAAGTGGTAGGTGATCATATGGTAGAAATTTGAATGAGTGAGATTCCTTTATCCTTATTCGATGTAAATTACTTATCTAATTTTGGATAGATGATATTTTCATGGGATTTCAAATGGGAATTTTTTTAGACATGTAATCCTAGGTTCTATGAGATGTTTTATAATGGATTGTGAGTTAGGTTGTGGGATCATATCATATAGTAATGCACAATGGCTGGGTTTGGATTATACTTGGTCGAACAATGAATAAAAACCTATGAGTAGGTTCTCAGAGGTCACTCTAACTTAGGAGGGTAGAATGATATTTTTCTTGGATTTTATGATAAGAATTGATGTGTAAGGGAACATGCATAGAGCATGTTTAGTTCATGGATTGTGAGATTTTATTTTTGGGCTTTGAATTGGTGGTTTTCATGAGATACATACAGGAATAGTATTCGAGAGTATTAAGTGATAATGGGATGTTTTTTGATAATAGTACTCCTTGGTGTATGTAAATACATAATTGAATCTTGTTTGTAATTTTGGGATGTGGTGATGTGAGTTAATCATGTATTAATGACTTGGGTAAGAGTCTCTCCCATTTGAGAGCTTCTCTCTCCTAGGGATTCCAAGGTCTTGAGTCTCCATGTTCGTTCGGTTAACAGTGGCTCCCCCTACCCCCATGCTCCTCAATTATGTCCTGCGCTTCACCGCCCTTCTTTACTTTCGGTACTTGTGGTTTGCCTTTCCCTTTCAGTGCCACTCCCCAACCCTCCACAGTGGGGAAAACTTGTTTCCTATTGCCCGGGTTTTCTCTGCCATATCCAAGACCCCGAGTTCTTTGTTTCGAAGGGAGTTGGGATTCATCTTCCTCTGCTCAAAACCACCTTGAGGCACAGATCCAGCCTCCCATGGGGTCTTGGAATCCTCTATGTCATCATCAAACTACGTCGGTGCCAGATCCGAAAGAGGGCAGGCAGTCCCAGATCCAAAATCTTAAACTCCACCTTCATTACAGATCTGAGTGATCTTGTCTCGTGACAATGAAAAGATTTATAGGATTATATAACCCTTTTCTCCTTTCCTCTCTCAGCTTTTAGTTCCGTGCGATCAAATTTTCAAGGCATTTTACAGAGTTCAAGGAAATATTTTAACTTTTCTTTTTCTTCCTACTTCTGTCAGGACAGGTGGTGACTTGTGGGTGGTTTTCGGTCCCTCGTCCTCATGTAATTTCCACTACGATGTGTTTTCTTGAAAAGAACCTTCCATGATGATTCACCACATTGAGGAAGTGAAAAGTGGATACCGCTAAGTTCCTGTCGTGGGGTGTTTATCTGCTCAGTGGTTGATTCCTGAAGCACCTGCTGTGATGCTTCACCGCGTTGAGTGATAGCGTTGTGGATGTCATGAAGTTCATGTCGCGGGGTGTTGATCTGTGAAGTCTTGGTGTGCGCAGGGAAGAAGGCGATGTATTGTCAGTGTGGCCGTCACGACGAGCCTATTCTGTGACATACCTTCAGGAAGCATCAGTTGTGTTGTGAAGCCGCGAAGATTCTACTGGGAGGTGTTGCTCTGTGACGACTCGTGTGTGACGCGGTGCTAGTTTCATAGGAACAACCTCTCAAGGGGCAGGGTCGTTTGCGGAGGCCACGGGCCTATCTGATTGGACCGCATTGGGAGGCCACGAAGGAGTGTCCGGTCTAGTGACTTCATTGTTGGAATGGGCCGTGATTCGGGTGTGGTTGGACTGGGTCGGCATTGCATACCGGGCCTTTTTACGGAGCATTAACCATGTTCCAAAGCAAGGGTTCTAGGGCTGTGGTGTCCACTCAGGCACTAGTATTTAAGGAGAATTGTGAAATCAACTATAGGTTCTGCTCTATGGATGAAGAACTTGTGAATCAATGGATAAGGTTGTCCCTGATAGACAAAGAAAAGGTGAAGATCGAGGCACAGAGAAGCGAATACATAATTTTGGAAAAGCGCATGTCTCTGCTCTTGGTTGGAAAGTTCATGGAAAACATATCGGTAAATTAGGGGGATATCAAAAACACTCTAGACAACATCTTTAAACTTGATGCAGGAGCGGATATCCGGGATGTGGGGATCAATCACTTCTTCTTTGAGTTCCTCAATGAGAGAGATAGAGAAAAAATCTTGCGGGGAAAACCGTGGTCCATCAATAACAAACTCCTCATCACGGATGAATTAAAATGGGGAGGGGGGGACGATATCTAGTGAGTGAATTTAACCCGCTCCCCTTTTGGATATGAGTTAATGGAATTCCCTTCCTTGGAAGAACGGAATGGATCATGAGAGAAATCGGGGACAATTTAGGTCATTTTCATTACTGGGATAGCTCAGACCCAATACAATGGGGCCCTGAGGTTTGGATTAAGGTGTAAATCAATGTTTCAGAGCCTCTGATGAAGTCAATGTTCATGAAAATCGAAGACACAAACATTTGGATACCATTTGAGTTCTAGAAACTCCCAATCTTCTTCTTTTCATGTGGTCGCCTTGGCCATCTGGAAAGAAAGTGCACCACAAGACATAAGAGTGGATTAGGTAACATTATCCTCTAATATGGCCCTTGGCTCCATGACCAAATTAATAAATATGATGTCATCCCTGAGATAGAAAAAAAAGGACCGTGTCCGTCTCACATTGGAAAATACCAGTCAGGCAGAACCCATACTTGAAAAAGCCCAAATTCTTGGACAATTGGATTTCCCTAATGTTGGCCCCAGAGAGATGCTGGAGTTCATCCTAATCCCCTAAATGACAAGACTCAAATATCTACAGAGTTGGTGATGAAGCACAAGGAACCACCAATACACTATTCAAATCCAATACTGATGCACATCAAAGCACTAGATCCGAACCTGGACCCACAATCGACCACAACAGGCGCTCTAATAATGGAGGCCCATGGAATGACGGGGACTCCATTACTGGGCTCAATTACTCATCTAAGGTAGAAAATGGTGCAACAAGTAGAGAGTGATGGTCCTATGGAAGGCCCAAAACCTAGTGTTAGGAAAAGACATTATGAAATAGACCACCCAGGGAAAAATCATACAAAATGGTGGAAAACAACAAGTGGAGAAACAAGATCGGAAGAACCAAAGGCGGTGGCGGGAAAGACCCAGCCCTGCCTAGAGCAATGATTGCTTTATCCTGGAACTGTCGTGGGCTTGGAACCCCCTGAAAGGTTTGCATTCTTCAGCGCAGTTGCGCTCAAAGTTTCCCCAATACGGTTTTCCTGTCCGAAACCATACTAGAAAACAAGGACAGCAATAGTATTCCTCTAAAGTGTGGCTTCCAAGGCTGCTTCCCAGTGCCTAGACAAGGCCATTATGGGGTCCTTTGTCTTCTTTTTAAGGAAAATATAGATGTAAAAATATTGTCTTTATCCTCGCACCATGAGGCAACGACTATTCAAACAGACTCTCACCCTCCTGCGAATTTTTTGGGATTCTATGGCTCGCCATCCCATAATGATAAGGCGAAGTCATGGGATCTTCTGTGCAAGCTGAGACATGACTTACCGAGCACTATCCTCTTCGAAAGAGATTTAAATGAGATTATGTTCCATATGGAAAAGTGGGATGGAATCATTTCACCTCCAAATTTGATGTCAAACTTCAAGGACGTGATCTCTAGGGTGGATATGAATGATCTGGGGCACACAGGTAATCATTTTACTTGGTTTCACGGCAATACTGAAGGCACCTACATCGCTAAGTGTCTTGATAGATTTCTGGACTCTACTGATTGGATTAATCTGTTCAGTATGCTTCATATCGACCACATGGACCTTAACTGCTCGGACCACTGTCCAATTCTCATTGATTGCACAAAAGGTGGAAAAAATAGACAACTTAGAAGACCCTTTATATTTGAGAGCTTCTGTTCAGAAGATCAGTAATGTGAAGAGGTGATCTGATCAAGCTGGAAAAGCACTCAAGTGGATGTCTGCCTCAATCTCCAACAGGTCGCATCTGATCTGAGAACATGGATCAATAAGAAATTCCTCCGACCCAACCGGCACTATGGTGTCCTTGAAAAGAGACTGAACAACCTCCTCAATCAACCCACATTTAATTTCATTCTCTCTAAGATTGGTGCCACGCAAAGAGATATGGACATTTCCTTACGTGTTAAGGAAAGATTCTCGACTATGTAGGCACGGGATAACCACATTAAAGAGTGGGATGCTAATACCTTATTTTTCAATATAAAGCTTCATCCAGGCATAGAAAAAATTCTGTTACTTGCATCTTACAACCTGATGGAAGCAATGTTTCTAACACCAATGGTATCCAAAAGGCCTTGACATACTATTTCCAGAACAACTTCACTGCAGAAAACCCTTTCATGTCTATCGAGGTGGAAGATTGTATCAAAACTGTGATCACTGATGAGATCAATAGACAACTCACCAAAGATGTGATAGATGATGAGACATTCTTGGATCTAAAACATCATCATCCCACTAAGGCCCCGGGATAGGATGGGTTCCACGCACTTTTCATTAAACAATAATGGAACATTATCGGTCCCGATATCTCCAACAAGATAAAAAATATCCGGGATGGGAATACTAGCATTGCTTCCATCAATGAAACTATCTTTGTACTCATCCCTAAAATCAATAAATATCTGGAGATATCTGATTTTAGACCTATCAGCCTTTGCAATGTCTCTTACAAGATATTCTCAAAGATCATTGTCAATCGGATGTGACCTTGGTTACCTGATATTATATCTAAGAATAAGAGTGCCTTCATGGCCTAGAGACTGATCACTGATAATGCTATTGTGTCCCATGAAGTGTTCCATTCAATGAAATCATGCTCCACCATGAAAAGGGTAACCATGGCCTAGAAACTAGATATGAACAAGGCCTACAGTAGATTGGAATGGCACTTAATTTGTGTAGTCATGCTGAAAATGGGTTTTTGTGCTAAATGGAAATATATGGTCATGGAATGAATCTTGAACATTTCCTTCAAAATCAAGGTCAATGGGGAGCTCAGCAAGGGATTATCCCCATCTCGAGGCCTTCGTCAGGGAGATCCCCTCTCCCCTTCTCTCTTTCATACTGGTGGCTGATGTGGTTTCCAATATTATTTCTCGGGATGCATCCTCTAAATCTATTCATAGAGAAAATGTATTCCGTGTTAGCCTTCCAGTTTCACATATTTTCTTCGTTGACGACTGCTTCCTATTTTCCAGACCAACAATTAATGATTGCCAGGTGATCAGCCTATCGATCCAACAGTATGAGAGAGCGTATGGCCAATCGATCAATCATGGAAAATATAAAATTTCCTTCAGTGCTGGGGTACCTATGTCTAAGAGTGATGAGCTATGCACAAAAGTTGGTATTCATATTATTATGAAACATCAGAATTACCGTGGGATTCCTCCAGTGATTGGCTAATCCAAAAAATAAATCTTCACATCTCTTGTGGGAAAGATCGACAAAAATATTCTAGGCTGGTCCCCTAAAGGAATTTCTAAAGGTAGAAAAGAGACCCTCATCAAAGCTATCATCCAGTCCATACCTAGATACATTATGTCCCTATTTAAGCTCCCAACAGTCATTGTTGACCAGATCCACACTCGCACTTCCAATTTCTGGTGGGGGAAGAATGATGGAAGGAATCGACCCCCCTGGATGGCCCGGGAGAAACTCTTCAAATCCAAATCAGAGGGATGGATGGGATTCCAGAATCTGGGTCTCTTCAATGATGCATTGTTGGCCAAGAAAGGATGGTGCCTTCTT
Source organism: Viscum album (assembly GCA_963277665.1). Classification (NCBI taxonomy): domain Eukaryota; kingdom Viridiplantae; phylum Streptophyta; class Magnoliopsida; order Santalales; family Viscaceae; genus Viscum; species Viscum album. The sequence goes on along the minus strand of OY728157.1, from coordinate 1,143,478,094 downwards.
AACCATCAATCATCTCTTTGTGCACGGGTTCTCTGGGATATGTACATTCCCCACACAGACTTTCATGCTTCCTATCTTGGTCACCGTCCTAGCTTCATCTGGAGAAGCATCTGGGGGGCTAAAAAGCTCATGTAAAAAGGACTTGGATGGAATATTGGGTCTCACTCATCGGTCAATATCTACACTGATCCTTGGCTTATTGATAAGGATGGGATGCGGGCTACCTCCCCCGTCCAACCAAGTCTTGAAAACTCCACTGTCAGCTACATTTTTTCCGACCAGGGACAGGGGTGGTGTCTAGAAAAAATCCTTGATTGGTTTAATGAAAGGGATCAAATAATTAATCATAGCATTCACTGGGTCCCTGATGCAGGCCCCGACCAGCTTTTCTGGATTAATGATATATCGAATTATTACATGGTGAGGTCCAATTACAGGCGTGCTCTTGGCATCCACTCAGTCGGCGAGGATGAGGGACCATGGACTTTGATTTGGAAGCTCAATGTTACCCCTAAGGTACACTAATTTTGATGGAAGGACTGTACAGGTACTCTCCCAACCATGATCCTGCTTGCTTATCGACTTATGTTTAGTACTGCCTTTTTCCCCTACTACCCGAACATCCCAGAAACTCCTTTACACGCCATCCTCCACTGCCTGGGAGCTAAGAAAATTTGGAATAAATGGGACCCGGCTTCAGCCGCTTCAATGAAATCGGCCTCTGACCTTCCCAATCTTCTTACACGTTGGTGCTCCTCTCTTTCCTCGACTTATTCAGGTTCATTTAGCACTCTGACATGGATTATTTGGGTCCAGTGCAATGAGGATGCTTTTCATCTAGCTTACAAACCCCCTGAATTCTGGATTGAATGGGACACCTCTTGGATTGAGGGCTGGAAAGACCACAAGGGACATTTTATGCCAGATGTTACCCTCTCCTTCCCCCATCATTATAATACCACAACAAAAGGGACTCTTAAGATTAACGTGGACACATCTCTCCCAATGGTTGGGCTTGTTTCCCTCAGCCTCTTGGCCCAAAATCATCTGGGGAAAATCTTTACTGCAAAATACGAACCACATCAGGCTTTCTGGGAACCTGCAGTTGCTGAAGCCATGGACATCCTTGCCGGTATGTTACTCTTCTTGGAATGTGGATGGAGTGATATCATTTTTTAGTCCGACTACCTCACCATTATCGATGATATTAACCACAATGATGGGGGGATCCAGTCTTTTGGTATCATCATCATGAGAATTGTTTCACTTTTCCAATGCTTCTATTTATGCACCTTCTCCTTTAAGAAAAGGGAAGGTTACAATGTGGCCCATCAACTAGTGGCCTCTGGACCATTTGACTCCAACCAGCTCTGGCTGGAAAATTTCCCTTCCTAGATTTTCACTTTTACTTCTACTGATTTTATTCATTAATGTATCCTATTTTAATAAAAAAAATTACCAGGGTAGGTTGGTATTGATAGTTGGAGAATAACCAAGACTTCTTGGGAATGAGATGTGTTATGGGGGTGAGGTTTTAAATATCATAATCTTTATAAGTTGTTGAATTATGGGGTAATTTTAATTTTTGGTCTTAGAGTAGGGGTTATTTTGAGGAATACGATACCAGCTAGAATTAAGAAGGTTAAAAAGTCTCTAGGAGAGATTTTCTAATGTGGATTGACGCTTTAGAGGAGTTTTTGGTCCTGTTAATGATGTCGGAGTAGGGTTAGGGTGACCACCACCTACTAATTTTGTTATATACAACACATAAGACTAAACATGGTGTATTTCACAATATAATGATTGTTGGGTAAGGATACAGACATGTTAGGGACAAGTGGTTCATAGTGTGGTGGGTTTTTTAGGGGTTTTAGCTAAGGTAATGACCCTTATGAAGTGTTTGTGCTGCGGAGGGAGTTTTATTCCATGATAGTGACCCATATAGAATGTATTGTGGGAAATTATGGTTTTACTTTTATTTTTAATTTAGGAATGTTGGTCACACCATGACCCTTAGGTTACATCGTGATGATCTTCTAAGATGGTAGTCGCTGTGGTTGAGCATGAGGCATTATGCTGAGGGGAAGGGGGGTTATTCCTTAGGTTTTGGCCTTTACCTGAGTGATATTAATCACACCATTACCCTCAAGAGATGCACCATGTTAATATCTAGCTAAGGTTCTAGCCCTCTACAAGGAATTATTACACCAAGACCCATATGTGTCACACCATGATGGAGGTGAGTAGGGGTTTCATGCCCTATACATGAAGGATAGTCTTTTTGTTACACCCATGGTTATGTTGAGACCAAGATACTACCATTTTTTAAAATATAAGGATAGAAACATAATTTCATGTGTATCCCCCTTGGTATTTTTGGAGATATTGGGGCTGGGAAAGGGATATTTTTTCCAAACCACCTTCTCTTGAAACTTTCAATTCCCCATAGAAGGGGAGGTTTTAGAGTTTATTTCATAATGATTTATCATATGTTATTCCCTATCCTTAATTCACATATTCTTTCCCTAAAATGACACAAGTTTTAATGAAATTTTGTCTAGGTTTTTGGAATTGATTCCAGCAAATAATTGAGGGTAATGGGAGAGGTTGTGGGAACTTCTAATCGATGTGGATAGAGGACGTCTTAGTAGTATATCTCTCAAAATTTATCTCTGTTTGGTTCAAGGTATGTTTTATTATGAATTTCTTCATGGGTTATGATTAAATAAAATATAATAAGATATTGATTAGATGTCAGTTGATTTTTATTTCTCTATGGTTGGTTTTAGGATTACGCCATGGACCATTTAGGAGTGGTTGGTTGTGGTTTCACTACCAATATATGTCTTTGATATTTTTTTGTCAATTTTATCTATTTGAATTACAATTTATGAGTAATTATAAATTTTCATAATTAATTACTTTTGGTGTTATTTATTTAGATATAATATCATAATTTTATACAAATCATGGGCAAAAATAGTTTGAGGTGGTTGAACTTTCTCAAAGGCATTAACTCTTTGTATGTGTTAAGCGGGCCATGAATAATTTCCCAAAATTTAGGAATTGTGTTTATGTGTATGTTTATTATGGATAAGAGATGACCTAGAACCCCTGCTGAGTTGGATTTGGTTTTACCTTATGGTTTTTTGTGAGGGGTCCAGTACTTACACATCTAATAAAATTGGATCACCTTTGTCATTATTAAAGGAATCACTCAACAGTTACCACATCCATAACTAGGTATATAGTAGCTTTCTAAAGGTAGTTGGTCAATTGTTGTTTTAGACCCAATAAATCTTAGGGACTCAAATTGGTCAAGAGGATGGGAGGCTGGGCTCAACGCACCCTTTAGTTGGGGGGGGGGGATATTTCCTACTATGAGACTCTCTTATAGATTTAAGATATGTTTAATAAGATCTACCTTATCCTGATATAAGACCAGTTTCCATAAAAACAACTATAGGTTAGATATATTTTATATGAAGAAAGAGTGGATATTGTTTATTGAATCCATCTGTAGGTATCTAAGGATATTTATCCACCTCACTGTAATGGGATGATGATTATATGATGAAGCTGTATAACCAGGTACCTTAGAATTTTCTTCCACATAGGGGGGGGGGAATTTAATATCCTAATGAGGGGTTTGATCCATCATGAGGTTTCCTATGCATCCTCGTTATTTTTGGAATCAAAACCCACATAGTTGGTTAGAACATGTGTAGTTTAACATCATGTAGAGGGAACATATGTGTGGGAAATTAGGCACTTGTTATTCAAGCTTGAGTCAGGAGGAGACATCCTATGTATCCCGGTTATAGAAATAATCATAATTATAAAAATTTGATTGGTTTCCCTATGAAATGAGGGATGATTCAGAATGATTAATCCATAGATATTATTGGGTCTTGATGGTTAAGATGCTGAAGAAATGAGGGGACTTATACCAATGTGGTTTCTTATTTGAGCATGGGCCATATGACGACAACCTATATATCTTTCTTATTACAGGAATCAGAGTTCTCGTAGTTCATTCCCACCCATAGGACATTACCCAAGGTATATTCCCATATATGGGGGATGTTTATATCATTCCACCCATTGGGGAATACATACTATGATTTCTCAAGATGGTGTAGAGTCATGATTCTAGTGATGTCTTCATTGAGACTCCCTAAGACCATGTGATCTATGCTTGGTGTGAGAAATAAGGGACAACAAGTGATTATCCTCATTGCATATGGATATAAGACCTTTGTATCGAGATAGCCCTTGGGATTTTATATAGAGCTCAGACCTCATGGAGGAAACCTGCATATATTTTTTAGGGTAGGAATCAGAGTCATCATAGATCTGTGGATTTCTCATTCTACTGAGGGATGAAGTAGAGTGATCGGTCCCTATAAATTATTAGGTCTTATTTGTTGAATTGTCAGAAACATTGTAGGACTTAAGTTTGAGTGTATTCCCATTTGATCTTGGTCATTAGGTAAAAATCAGGTGTATCATGGTTATTATAATAATCAGAGTTCGCTTAGTTTATTTTGTTGGTTCTTACACATAGATATTACATTTGTCTTGATTGAGGCTTATGGTGCAAAAGATATGATTATTGAAACTCCCTATGCCCATGTGAGTTATTCTTGGTGTGAGAAATAAGGTAAAAAATGGTCGATCTCATTTCTTTTGGACACTGTATAAAAGTACCGGAACAACCCTTAGGATATTTAAAATAGAGATCGGCCCTTATAGTGGTGTCCAAAGTATCTTGGTTATGGAACGAATCATATTCATCATAGATCAGTTGATTTAGTCATGAACAATGAGGTGTCCCTTTTTTGGGGCTTACACATAGAGTGTTTACAAAGATATAGAGCCTCGGGATTACCTTGGACCTGACCTAATTTTTTTCCAGACATGCATGATTGCCTACTTTAAATTGATTGATTTCACACTTAACATGTTTGAGGATGTCTCCTGGCCATGTCCAAAGTCAATTAAATGATTCATTTGACATTTTTAGTGGACTTCATGTAACTTAGATGGAATGCCTATATATTTTCAAATGATCAAGTTTGACTGGTTATGATGGAATCACAAGACCGATCTGGTTGACCCTTGAATCTGTGTCATGATTCTTGATGACATTATTAGATGGTGTCCCATGATCTAGCTGAAATTCCATAGTGTCATATCCATAGTTGTCTAACACTCTTTTAGGGAATCTGGAAATTCAATGTGCCATGTCTTAGAGGGTTTCACATGTCCTTAATTCCATGTATAGAGGAAATTATGAAACCTAGGTGGCGTGTCCAGAGGGCATCACAATATCAAGTAAACATGCCCAGGTGCTACCATGAGACATGGTTTATATGAATTGGTGCTACCATGTGAGTTCAAAGACACATATATAGGACATCACGAGGATTGGATGATGATCCTGAAGATTTTCCTGATACTTGGATTTCATGGCTTAGGAGCTCCATGTGATTTGATTATATATGTCCAGAGGACATCACATGATCCAATTAGTATACAAAAAATGAATAATGAGATCTAGGTGACATTTAATTGTGTCCTCATGCATCCTAGTGGTTCGTGTGAATCTCATGAGGATCGACTAATATGTTCTTTTTTAAGGTATCCAATCATTTATTCTTTTTTCTAGACTTTACCTTGATAATTCCTTTTATTTATTCAGTAGTAGCCTTTTCTTGATTGTGTTATTTAGAATATATATGGTTTGTTCTTTGTGTGTCCTATGATATGTCCTTATCATGATCTATAAGTGGTAATATGATGTTCATTATTCTTGTTGCATGATCACTCTGATTGTCCCCCAGATCTTACTTTATGGGAATATTTTATGATCACGAGACCAACTACTCTAAGAAATCTCTTCTAGAGTATTGGTGTGTATATGATTTTGGATGCAAAAATTTAAACACTTCATCTAGAGAGTATTGGTGAATTTATCATGCTAGGGTGGTGGATTTATAGGCTTTTCCACCCAAGCTGTAATCCACATTGTACGAAACATATCACATGAGTCCTTTCTGAATTTGGTTTAGGGATTTCCAGTCATGCACTCCATGATTTCTGGTCGTAGATCATTATGGGGTCTCACATTATTTCTATTGACCGAAAGATCATATCGTTAACACATATTTTATTTTATTGTTGTAAATTAATGGGATATATTTGATTCATGCAGACATTCCAAAAGAATTTAATATTTTCAGGCCTATATCTATGAGGTCCTTCATGAGACTTGGGTGTATGTTAAACAACCTTCACATGGCCTTAGGAAACATTTTGGGAAATGTTTTCAGGAAAATGAGGGAATTTTATTAGGTCTTACTTAGACCATTCCTACTTTTCAAGGGGTCTTGTGAGACCGTGTTATGGGAAACCATAGAATTCTGTATAATTTTTCAACTGCAATAGGCTCCTACCTTTCCTATAATTATTTTCATGGTTTATTTTACAATGGTTGGGGATACCAAAATATTTCTTTAGTGATTTCGAAGAAAATCACTCTACCTTTTGGTGAGGCATCATTTGACCAAAAAATGTCTTATAGAGATGAATGAACATTACATGCAAAATTCCATTTGTTTTTCATTTCATAGATAAAGGGGGAGTGAGAGGTCACTTGTACATACCCGAGGCCATTCATGTGATGAGGATGAAAAGACAACATGATTTCAAAATATGAGGTGGACATGTAACTAGGGTATTGCAGTATATTATTGAATATCATAGGTGTCTCATGTGAGTTTTATGACAGCAAGAGGCTCCCACCTCCCCCCTTGTATTTCCATTGTTTATTTTACAATGGTTGGGATCTCATGAGCCAATATGAATATTTTAAAGGAAAATCATTATTCTCTTCAGTGATATATTACATGAGTTTTATGATCGTAAAAGGGTCCCACATTTTGAATATTTCCAAATATTCTTGAATAATTTGTGGAGGGTTTGTCAAGAATCTTCCATTTGACAAGACACATGACCTAGGAGAGTTTATCAGGCTACTAATGTGTGATCGGTGATTGTCTAAAGAGCCTTCCCTAAATCATAAGGACTTTGAAAATGGACATCGTGGGTCCTTCTAGATGTTTTTCATTGTGTGTTACCATCCTCATGGCCTTATGATGGTCATTTGATCATGTGTATCATAATGGTTCACATAATCCACATGATCGAGGTCACCGTATTACAGTATTCCTTCCCTTGTGAATTCTTTAATGCTCATTTAGTGGGTGTCAACAAATTAACCCTCCTAGGAGCGATGACCACATTGATTAGGGATCGATTGTGAGGAAATTAAATTCCCTCCTGAGCATTTCACACTATCATTAATTGGTGTCTTGGGTGATGATTTGTCACCTAAGAAACATTTAAAATTCTATGGAATTTCCTATAAATAGGGGAGCAGATAGCGGAATCATTCACTGGGTACTCAATTCATTAAACCTCCTACACCCTTCTTCTATCATGTAACCTTATCACAGGACCCTGCTACAAGATTTTCTCATGAAACCTCATTGTAGGACCATTTTCATGAGAACTACTCAACAAGACTGATTTCACTTAGGCATCCACCCTAACTAATTACAAACTGAACCTCGATAATTTCAGGAACATTGGTCATGGGGATGCAATTTTTTTGAGGGATTCATGATACATACTATCATTATCACAAGATTGTTTTGATTATCATGTGGCTTGCATGACCATTTTCATGTCACACAATCATGATTCCTCTTAGGTTTTATTTGATTTCATGATACCTTGTAGGTTTATGCGAACCATGATATCTTCAAGAGTTAAAAAATTCTTGATTCCATCAGGGGTCAGTAAATTCGTTAGACCCTTATGAGATTTTCAATTTCTTTAGTTGATTAATGTAATACACATTATTTTTCCACAATTTTTATGTCATTCCATTTTATAAGAATTAATTTTATTTTTTTGACATATGCCTCATGTTTTTTTCCATATTTTATCTTGTTCTCATTTCTCTTCTCTCAAATTTTCAAATAGGTAGGAAAAAACTGTGATAGAACATCAGGATGTTAATATTGAGAGCATGGATCCTACATGCTGACGTGACATTGGGTCACATTAAATAATTCTTATAAAGATTATGGGATTAAAATTTTCAGAATATCCCCTTTTGGAATTCATATCTCATCATGGGGTTGGTCTTACTGATGATCCTTCATTCAACCTCCACAGTCATCATTTATACCCACTTATTAGGTTTGGAAAACCCATAACAGTTTTCAGGTGAATATATCTGAGGGGGATACTTTGTTACTAAGGGAGACCATGAATATAATAATACACTATCATTCAGTCCCATAGACTTCAATAGGATCAATCATGAACCAAATGAGGATATTCAAATGTACTACTCAATAATGCAGAATTCTATATTAAATTAGAAGTTTGGGTTGGTTTCCAACTAGGAACTCTGACCAGAAGGTAATTTTTGAATGGACTAGCGATATCCTTTTTGGGTAAAATAATTTTTTTTTGAATACACTATGTATTTGATGAAAATTGGATTTTTCAAGGATGTCTAGATATCGTAGATGTCTTCCTACTACCACTAGGGTCTGATGACGGATCTATTCAGTCATTGGATACCAAACATGAACACTTTCTACCTCATGAATGGTTAGGTGAGAATCATCCTTTGCGATGTAGAGAACATATGTGATTCACCTATATTAGGTGGGATGTTTGACGATTTATTTACCCCACATTTTTCTATGGATGAATTAACAAGGACTCCCCTCTCACATGAGAACTGATTAGGCTAACCAAAAAGGTCCTTTATGAAGGAGCCGCTTCCTAGAAAAAATATCCCATTCCAGACATGGTCTAGATACTTCATCAAGAATGCGTTATATAATCTAGATTCTAATCATCCAATGTCCTGTATCACGAGTGACTCCGGTAGTTCATGAGTAACATACTAGCCTATGGTTGAGGAAGGGAAATTCAATAAATAGGGATGGGTGGTTTTCTTCGGTATTGATCAGGTTTTTCAACTAACTGGTTTTCTTTCCATGTACATGAGTGGGTAATTAAATCCCATGAAGGAAAAGGGTTTATTTATAGTTCCCACATTCATGATTAAAACCTCCATGGTAGCGGCAGTGTATTAGTCCAGTCGTCCGTATGTTGGAAAAAAAATTATCATCTTGTGAACCATGTTTATAAGGGAGAGGCCACTTGCAGGATCATGGGACCCTTGAATGTATTATGGGTTTGGATAGGACCTATCCTAGTAGGATATTAATATCAAAACATCCAGCATAACCCTAATATCTTTTTTATACCATACCTACCATATATTAGGTGGAATGGCCAATTACAATAATTGATCAGGATATCAGGGATTGTATGAGCTGATATGATTGTTTCTCTTTTAGGAACTATGGAACAATGTTGATGGGTGATATTTTATATAATGATGAGGCAAATATTTTGGAATAATATAATATTAAATCAATTCACAAAAGCATCATTTCGAACCATATTTAAGGGGACCACATTTTTTGAGTGGTATGCATCCTTCATGTTTAGCCGCTAGTTCCTATGAGTCTTATAAAGATGTCTTCATTATATTTTTGTTAGATATAAGTAGAATCAAATGGTATCTGAAATTTTTTTGATGATGTTTACTAGGGAGGAGACTCATGATTATATAAACCTTCCTACTTGTAAGCAGGAATTGATTTATCTTGTGGTTATTCTAAGGTTTGAATTCTATCATATCTCAGTGGAAAATTATCCAAATTGGTAAGTGAGTATAACCAATTACCATCGTCTACATAGAAAAACATAAGCCCTAGAATGAAATATGTTTAAGGATGGAAAAAATATCTGAAATCACCTCATAAGATGATAATGCATTTCCCATCATCTTCTTTTTCACCATAAGTTTCTACTGATATAGATGCAGTGAGTGTGGCACCAGCGGGGGAGGCCACACTAGGCTTAATATTTCATAACACATCCTTATATAGGATTGATAGGAGGATGAAAAATGTATATTTTGATCTCTAGTTCATCATGAGATGATCATAGTTACCTTTGGAGGGTTTTTCTCATGTCATTGTCTGTTAGGGTAGTACTTTCAAAGACTTGCCTGAGAAGGTCAAGCACTTTTTCTGAGACCTTGACATATATTTGGAAAGATCCAAAGGTTAGATATTTTATTACTCATTGGTAAATAAGATTGTTTATTGAGGTATGCTACAAATTTTCATGGATTAACAATGTTATCTTATAACCAAAGAAGTGGTAAGGTTGAACTAATTTCTCCATTTAATTGTTTATGGTTCCATTACAACTATACCGACATCCTTTGGTATTTTTGTTGATGAAGTGCGTGTATACAGATTATGGTCAAATACTACCATCCCATGAGTATTCTCCCCATGAGACCACTGTGGGAGAGGAATTTGGAAGCAACTATGAGAATGATGGTGATGAATCCTAAGGTCGATTAGCCCAGATGAGGGTAGTGATTGTCGCGTCCAGAACAACGACATCCGATTCAACACCTTCCAGAGAGCCATACCTATAACTAAAGAAGAAAATATATTGATATATATTGTTAGGGTATATTATTCTAGAATCCTGAAGTAAATATGGTATTTCACTCTTCTGTCACTTTGGATTATTCTTGAAATAAATTATGATTCGTCAAAATGTGCAAGTACAAATGTGCTCACATGGAAGAGAATATATCTGCATATGAGAATGTGAGAGAGTGTATGGTTACTTTATCAGATCCTTTGCTATCAAGACCATCCCTTAAGGATGTTATGATGGATTAGGTGATGACTCACTCATTCTTGTTTCTTGTAGTAGACATTCCAACAATCACACTACTTGATTCTGCATGATTGGATGCACTTTTTGAGGATACTGACATAGGTATCTATTCTTCTAAAACATTAAAATTTATGAAATTGAGTATTAGAGAAAATTAATACTTATTCATGAATGGATACATTTTTTATGACATATCATCAGATATTATCATTAATTCTTGTAGTCATCATCTGTGGTGAGAAAAGAACATCTTTGAGAAAAGCACTAGTAGTTCCATAGAGACACTCATAACAAGGAGTCTCTTATTAAACCGAGGATTGGGTTTGTGTAGTAGACATTTCTAGTGACAGAACCAAGAATGGTAGGCTTATAATATTGGTCATATACCTTTATTACAATATGATACCGTATTATTTATCCTATGGATGATAAACCCATGTGAGCCATATGGCGCCATCTTCACCCCAATGATTGGAGGCTCTAGTCACTACTCCCTTGGGTGTTCCTATAAATGGATCAACCAATTTAGAAGCTATATATCTTCCCTCATAAATAAGGCATTTTATCAAGACTCTTTCTCTGAGTGACTATGTCCTAGAATATGTTATCAGTCCCATGATGGTCTTGGATCAAGGACCAGGGTCTACATCATTCAATCACTCGATGTGGTGACATATATAGAGGGATAATTGGGCCTTAGTTTTGTGGACCCACTAGATGAGATGAATGATCAGTTTGACCACCTTGGGTTTATTTTTACTACTCTTGGTTATGTGGTATTTTATTATACCTCTCTTAATTACTGGGTGAAGGATGTGATATATGTTAGGGAAGAGAATATGACCCTTTAATTTATGGTTGTAGCTACTGAGGCCTATTCTTCAGTGATGTAGAACTAGTATAAGGATCTAAATGAGGTTTCTTGGTTTTTGTTTGAGGTGGAATATCACATGGATGTGATCAATATATGGAAGGTTGAAATTGACCATCTCCAATCTACAACCAATCTTCTTTATCCTAAGATCATCCATTTTCAAGAAGATAAATCCCATTTTTAAAATGCACTCCAAATAATAGAGAATACAATCTAGGGAAATATTGAATATTGGTATGGATGATAATGAAAGGATTAAATCCTTTTCTAGAGAGGAGGAGTTATAGTGGGGTGCAGAAGTGGAAACTGAGTCTGTTAGCTAGTTATTCCAATCTGTTACCCATTAGAGTAGTGGATTTTAGAGTTCAAATATTCTTCTAATCACATATTGTGATAGAGTAATAATTTTCCACCATTTTTCAGATAACTTATTTATGGGATAGACATATATATATGGATATTCTTCCTAATTTATGTTATCAGTGAATAGATCTATTGAAATTTATATGTTGTTGTCAATTTTTCTTTCATTTATGATGTGCATGGATTTTCCTTGATCTGATCTTATATGAATCAACAATGATACCCATATTTTACATAATATCTTGTAAACCAAAATTTCTAGATCATAACATTTAAATCACAACACATTATTCTTAGTAAGTACTCTTGAATTCCCACAAAGATGATATTTTTAATTGATTTATCTTTTCCAGTAATGTTTATATCCACATATTTTCAAAGGGATCATTTGAGAAGAATATGTGTTCCCAAAGGGAGAGTGTTATTTAATTTTTCAAATATGATAGTCTTGGAGAGTGCAGCTTGATTTTTTAAGGCCATATGGTGGGACATACAATATTTTTCATTCCGGTATACTATATCATTTCTTTTCTATATATTAGGGTCTTTAACGAGGAACATATATTCTGTTAGTTTATGGTATTTTAGCTTGGACATTCTATAATTGTATTTTATGGTCTTTTATCTTATACATTATATTTCATTAATTTCAGATCCTTTATCCTGGATCTTCTATCACTGTAGTTTAGGGTCTTTTATCACATACCTTCTATCACTTTAGTTTAGGTTCTTTTATCTCATACATTTTATCACTGTAGTTTAAGGTATTTTAACTCGGACCTTTTATTGCATTATTTTATAGTCTTTTAACTCATACCTTATAACATTTTTGTTTACAATACTTTATCATTAACCTTCTATAACTTGAATTTAGGTTATTTTAACATAGAACTTATATTGTATTAATTTAGGGTCTTTTAGCTTAGAACTTTTATCACTTAGTTTTGGGTATTTTAGCTCGGACCTGATAGATGATCTTGGGATATGCTACTGACATTTCAAAATGTACCAAAACATACTAATATTTTAGGTTATTCTATGGTGTTTCCGTGTCTCATGATTTTAATACCTTCTTTTCTACATGGATGATATGCCTCTAGTTGGTAGTTCAAATCCCTTAGGTGTTGGTAGCATTGCCAAAAAAGGTACCTCCAATATTTCATATGGGTCTTAGAAGGTTTATTGGAATAATATTAGTTAAGGGTATAATAATATTGATTCAAGGTCAAACTAGGTATTTGTAATATGGATGATATATGTCATAACCCCAATTTTTTAGTCCCTAAGATTGGAATGGGGTAGACATGTGGTGGATAAAAAGTGATAACCCGAGATTAATGGTTTTATTGCATTGTTTATATGGATCATGAGGATTTAATACCCTTTAGTTTGAGGTGGATATGTGATGAACGCCTATCAATGGGTATGTAAAAATGAAAAATTATATTCCTAATGTAGGATAGAGGCTTACTAGGGTCATCTCACTTGAGTAAATTCACATTCTGTTCAATCACTAATTTCTTATTCACCTGATTTAACTATTTTTGGGTTTTTATATTATTAAATGAAAATAATGATTTTAAATTTTATATAATTTGGAATTGAAATATTGAAATTAATATTTCAAATCTAAATTAAGATGAAAATTGAACATAGATTAGAAATAAATTTCTTGGTCCAGGGTTTTATAGCACGCGTTAATTCATTATTTATTTGTTTTTTATAATTAATTTTATAATTTGTTTGATGAAACCTAAATAATAAATTAAATTTCGTTTATTTATTATGTGTGTGATTTTATAATGACTTTGGTTAAATAAACCACACCTCTTACAATATTCAAATAGGATAACACCTCAACCGATAATACTATACCAAAATGACTTGCCTCCACTGTATGTCATTTTATCCATTCAGTTAACCCCAACTCCACCTTATGAAATTTTTTCCAAAGATAAGGGAGTAAAACTAATTAATCAATGAAAATTAATTTAATGTTAATCAAGTTTGTGATGGATGAACAACACACCCATTTAATACCCTTTTCCCACAACAAATATATTTAAAACATGTTGAATTGAAGAGTAATAATAAATAACCTCTTGAAACCTCCCCTAGGGCCAAAACATGGGTCAGTCACTTACCATTCCAAAGTGAAAAAGAGATCCTGGTGAAGATATGGAAGAAAAAACAAATGATATTAGGGTAGTTACATAAATATAGATTTAGGATGAAAATGGAACCACATTAATAAAAATGATGCATGTGTTACATGGGAAAAGAAAACTAAAATAAAAAAAAATGGAAAAGATAAATCCTAAAAGAGTGTCTATCATCCATAGATTCCCGAAAAAATTGATATATTCTTCAATAAAATCCTATAATATTATTTATTAGAATGTAATAGGCTTAGGGGCATAATAAATTACCATTAAATTGTTTCAGTACATAATGGGTCATCAATAGTTGAAATTTTAGTTTCAAAATCATTCCTTAACAAACATTTAGGTGGTAACACCTTGTTTTTTGCTGAATCAGAGAATTTATTATTCTAGATTGTTGGAAACAAATATTTCCCTTATTTTTCCTAAAAATTTCATCTCCATAATCCATTTGTAGAATATTTTATAACCTAATTACAGTGATATTTTATTCAGAATGAATGCTTTTAGAATATTCCTTCAATGTTGAGCATTCAATGGACCTCTTAATGAGTGAATAAATACTTAAAAATTAGTGAGGGGACACTTAAATGAATCATCATTCAAATAAATTTGTAATAATATAAATTTTACATGTGTATTATGATTTATAATTCATTTACAGTGGTAGGGTCCACTCTATCAATCTAAAATGTAGTTTAACATGATTTAATTTTTTTTGTCTCTATATGTTTGAATAAGATATTGGTCCCAAAGACAAAGTTGGTGACCATAAATCATGAAATCCTAAAAAAACCAGTCAAATTAGAATAATATTTTAAATGTTTTTCCCAATATACCAAAGTGATTAAAATCTACAAAAATTTCATAATAAGGTAATTTTAACATTTTAGCCAAAAACATATCATAAATCCAAAATTGACAAACATAAGATAAAATTGATAAATTTTTAGGGTTTAAATACTTATATAAAATGATAAAAATATTACCTATATAAATTACCCTACACTTAAACCATTCTTTTTCTCAAGCATAAAATTTCAACATTGAAAATTAAAAGTCACCACTATTATAAAATTTCAAATTCAAAAAAAATAAAATAAAAAAATATATATCAAACCAAAATTTCAAAAATAAAAACATGATATCAATTTAATTTATCATTTTTCAATGAATGAATAAACTCAAGTATTTTAGTTTCTCCCTTTTTATAATGGTGTAACCTGTCTTCGAAATCATTTAATTTCTTCAATTTATTATTTTTAAACATGTCAATCATGACTTACCTCATATTTCAATATTTTGTACCATCTCTCATGATAAAATTTAAGTAGATTTATTATCATATTAGGTATACACTATTCTTATCAATAGTATTTCAATTGGACTACTTTCTCTGCTTTGTAAAGACCAAAGGAACATAAAATCAAGGGAACTTTCAATAAAGATTCAAATCACTATGAGGCTTATGGTTGGTAGGAATTGATGTATGAAATTTTTGGTTTAAGGAGGAGGTTTATCTCGTAATTTATATTTCATGATATCAAAAATGAAAGTATAATGAAGTTCTCCCCATTAAAGTATCATCTACAACTTTCCCTAATCATTCAATGGAATGTACATGAATAACGAAATCATAATGAATGATGTGAACCTTCTTGGATACTTTTTTCTTTTTTAACAAACCTTTTAATTTTTTATATTTTAATATTTTAAACTTATAATTAACCTCACATGAACCACTTAATTACATATGATAAAACTCTTAGGATTAGTAATGGTAATTTTTTGTTTTTCCAAAACACATCCCATTTTCTCGTTTTTTTGTTTCTTTTTTACATTTTATATTTTCTTAATTCAATAAAATAAAACAATGATGTATCATTAATGAATCAACAACCATAATTTATTCCCAAAATAATAACCCCCAAATTGTTTCATAAAATCTAAATAATCCCTTCCACCATGATTCCCTCAACCCATACACTTTACACATAAAATACCATGAAGATACCAAGATTATGGTAGGAATAGATAAAAATGGATTGAAACATGGATCAACCCTATAATGTTAATTGATGTTTTATATAGGTTAAATAATTATTTGTGTTATTGTGGAATTTTATGGATAATATTTTTATCAAGAAAGGCATCAATAAATATAATAATGAATAAATAAGGAGTATTTAGTCAATAAATTATCTTATGAATGGGAAATATAATATTGTAAAATGACTCGTGTCATGACTAATAATAATAAATAAATTCACATGAATTTCATAAATTTAAATCATGAAAAATGATTGAGAAATATCATTTAATTAAAATAATTAATTCCCTCCAATCTTTAGTCCTCATTTTACTATCCATTATTCACATTAATAATCTAATTATCTATTTTAATCATTTAATATCCTGAAAAATTAAATCTAAAACATGGACCCATAATATTCCTAAGAAACTAATGTCACATAGGTAAGAAAAGTAAATCATGACTTCAACCATGTTCATGAAATTTCTAGTTTAGAGCTCATATCAGAATCTTAGAGAAAAATGTAAGGATTATAAAAGATAATAATTAAAATTGAACTCCCTTTTATAATTATGATTTGTCATCTTTACTCCTTGGATATTTGGGGCTTCCTTCTCCTATCATGAACCTATAAAATAAAATTACCCAATTAAGCACAAAGATCATTTTATTTAAACTAAAAAATATAAGAAGGAGTGAGATTCATGATGGTCTACTTTCTAAGACTGACTCTGAAATCTAGATTATTATAAACTATTTAATGATAAATCTTGTTATGATCCCCTTTATGGGAGTTGAATTTTCACTGCCACTATATCGGCAGTACCTGCAGTTACCCATAATTGTTCAGCGCGTGGTGTTTCTTGGACTTGAAATCCCACATTTTGTTCCTACCATCTTTCATTTAGGTGTTCTTATCAAAGATAATTTCATGTATAGAGTATACAAGATCTTCCCCCATCATAATGACGTATAACATTCATAGTCTGGGTAGGATGAAGTATGAAACCTCCTCCTATTTGGTTGCGACTTGTGCAACCTTGTCTTCACTATCCATTAGTTTCTCCAGACGTGCTGCATTAATTGTAATTTAAAAATAGGGGTTATATTTTATTTTTAATTTGATGTAATTCAAACATGAAGATTGTAAATCATAATCCCCCTTCCAGTCTAGGTTTCCTATATCTTGTTTTCCTCTGTCTCATCTACTATTATCTCTTCAAGGGCCTCCTTAAAAGCTTATACATCATAACCGGGGATCTCCATGTGTTCCTCTAAAGGTTAATATTATTTTCCCTCATCATCCTTTAGGGAATAAAAATAGTTGGATGAATTTATAAAATTCAAACAAAAATTAGTGATGGATAATTCTGTTTCAATAAAGTTAAGTGATTTTGAGTTGAAGAAGAATTCAACTCTTTGATTATATTCGATTTCAATATCTTCTTCAATATAATGTTACTCATGGAGTTGATCATTGTTGTATGATGGTAGGTGGTTGGGCTCATCCATAATTACTTCAAATTCCACCAAAATGGTAGTATATTCCTCTTCTATGGCTAGAGTAACATGAAATGGTGCTTGATCTTATACTTTGTAGGGATTAGGGAAATCATGTTGCACCTCACACTAATTTAATATTTTGTCTGGATCTTATTGATCTTTACACATATCTCAATAGGTAAGTCTCCCTCACAATGAATAGACTCATAGTAATCATGTTCATATTGGATATAGTTCTTAATATGGTCAGGCTATTGATATTTTTTGAGTTTGGATTAATCTAATTTGATGTCTTTAGTGAAATTTTGTAAAACTGGTAGCACTTATTTCTTGGAATCAAACCATCGTATATTAGTTTGGAGCTCATCAAAAATGGCCATCAAATCTTTAGGTGAGATCCATGTTTCTATGCTTATTTTTTTAGTTAACCATTATCCTAAGGGATTCAACCCTTTTTTGAGGACCTTTTAAGTATAATTTTTTTCTTCTTCTTGAACATGTGATTAATTGTTTCATGTATTTCATATAATGTCACATAAAAACATCATGTAAAAGTTATTAATTAATAAAAACAATGAAAATAAATATAAAATGTGAAAATAGAAAAAGATAAGTAAAATATTGATTGAATCCTCAGAAACGATACCATTTTTTATGAATGCCTATCGTAGGGTGGGAAAACGAAATTTTATATTCTTAATGAATCACAGAGGCTAACTAGGGTCATCTCACTTGTGGAGTGTAACACCAGGATGTTTTTATGAAATATTTTCTCTAAATATTTTTAATTATTCAATAGCTTTAATTACACACAATCCTGAGATTAAACTAACCATGATATGCCTTTAGTATAAAATGACTATTTTAACCTAGTTATTAGGTTGGTGGGAATGAATATAACTAACTTATGAAAATTTATGGTGATGTCATTCGCTACCAATTATTTATGCAAAAAATAAATCAATTATATATATTTTTTTATTATATTAATATATTGATTTAATTGTTCTTAGTAAATAAAATTAATGAAATATATATGTTATGTACTTAATAAAATATTTTCGATATTCATCAAATATATATTTTTTCATAGGGTATTAATAAACCATATTTGATTTATAAAATCCTATATTTTTCAAAAGGGTAATTTTATTCCTTTTAAAGGTGAAAACTTTTTAAATAAATATTTTAACACATTAATAATTTTTATACAACAATATAAAAATTATCATTGTATATGGGATATATAAAATTTACTGTGGGTAAATTTTTGACATTTTCAAGTTATCATTACTAGTAAACATACACTAAATTATAATTGAAAACAACTATTACATCCTAATAATTTATATTGTTAAAATATATTATTATGTGGTTTTAAATTATAAATAGAATATGTTTTTATAAGTTTATATAATCTAGGACATTGAAATTAATTTTACATTTAATTTAGATGTAAAAAAGATTTCAATCACAATGTTATAACTTTTAAAACTCTTTCTCTATTTTCAAAAATGAGATTAATTTTAAATTAATTACTACAAACTATGGGTTTTGAATTTTGAAAAATTGATTACATATTTTGTATCATTAGGACCAGAATATGTAAATTTCTTTGTTTTATTTTTCATCACATTGAATAGTAACTTCAGTAATTTTTACATTAAAAGCGTAAAATGCGTAATTAAGGGTATGAAAACTATTATAAAATTACACTAACACTTGTCGTAATATAATTGGATGAGTTTTTTTCAGCCTATATCAGTCTTGTATTTAAATGGTGTCCTTTGGAAGCCTCCTGGATGAGATTTGGAGATTTGATTTATTTTTTAAAGAAAAGTTAAATATATCTCACTCAAATTTTAAAAAATAAATTATTATTTATATAAGGGTATACAGAAGATAAATTCAATTATAAATACTCATTGGAATGATAAAATTTCTTTCATTAACATGGTAATTTTTTTTAATTTTTTTAAATAAATAATTACATTAAATACTTACAAATTAATGATGTAAAAATTATTTAATTGATTAGAAATCAATAAATAAATTATTAAAATACTAATAATCATAAAAAGACCCAAACACATGAAAAATTCTTATTAGTAGAGTATATATCGACCATAACCATATAATAGTATATTTTGTGACCATGTTAATACTTATAGTTGTGATTGTGATTCTTATATTAATTAATTTAAAGTGATGTTAATGTTATCACATTCATAATATAATAAGTATAACACTTTAAATGTTATATTTTATAGAATATAAATAAGACTACATATATTATTATGAAATATAGTAGATTTATCATCATCCAATTATTTTATTTTTAATTTATATTCAACAAATAAGGATACTAAATAATTACAACAATGCGATGTGGTAATTATTTTATTAATGAAGATATCAAATAAATGTTATTTGAAATATTAAAATAAATATAATTTGGGTTAATTATTATGTAAAATGAATTTTATATGTTACATTGACCTCATATAAGTTTAATAAAATATTTGTTTTTGAATTTAACTTTTTATCTTATTATTTTTAAAAATCAATGAATTGAATAGTGTCAAAATTGACACTATTGTTTTCTTATCAAAATAATGTTTTATTAATTTATTTAAAAATCATAAAACAATTTTAAAAACTATAAAATAATTATCATATGGTATAAAATGTTCTAATGTACTTATTTATGGTTTAATTTACATCTTATAAGTAAATATTTTACATTTTAATACTGAAATTTTTGTTTTTTTAATTAAAATTAAATATAATAACTAAGTGTTAGTTAAAATGATATTGTTTAAATTGAAATATGTCATGACCTATCCTTGGGGCCCATGTCGTGACTACCCCAAGCCCGCCATCCATAGGACAGGGGCTGGCGACTAGCACCAAAGGCATAAATCCTGATAACTGGGAAGGCATTGCCTTTATAAAACTGAACAAAACACCACAAAGTACAAGCAGAAGTAATCACTAAGTAAAACTGAATACAAGCAGTGCTGAAAGAAAAGGGGGCCAGAAATACAAGCCCAACTGTAAAGTACAACATAAAAGACAAAATAGCCAGAAGGTGAAAAGCAGCTCCTGGATCATCCACTAAGGATCCTACCTGAAGGGTAGGTACAGATAGCACAGCTCCTGGATCATCCAACACAGATCCTACCTGAAGGGTAGGTATAGATAGCGCAGCTCCTGGATCGTCCAACACAGATCCTACCTGATGGGTAGGTACAGATGGCCTCCACAACGCTCTTTCCCATCAACCTCCTCTGGGTATTGTCTCTTCGTGAAGTCCACCAACGGATACTGACTCGTCATGAGGTCCACCTCCGGGTACCGTCCAGCCCTCAAACACTCGGACTCTATCAGTATTGTCCGTCGTCTGCAACCAACACAACGAGGTACGGGCATATCCCGTGCAGGGGTGAGTATAACGATACTCATTAGGGACCCCGAGACCCTGAAGGTCTCACTATATCCAACAAGGATAGCCACAAAGAATGATCTCAACAGATAACCCTTACTTAGGTATAAGCCCATACATATACCTAAGTTATCAAGTAACCCATCTCAATCATGAGGAAAAACAAAGGTTGTGAAATCAATAGATAACCACTACCTTGTTATATTCCCATACATATACCTAAGTTACCATGTGACCAATATCAATCATGAGGTAAACACAAAGGTCATAGACTCAGCTCAAACCATGATTTTCATTATCGAAACCCTAACTTCCAAAGATCCCCATCTCTATTGAGTACAGTGATCCTGTCATGACTCCATGGTACTACTCACTAAACTAAGACTGCTGAGGTACTCTTCCTGTTGTGTACCATGGGCCAGCCACACAAACACAGTAGTGGTTCCCACCGGGGTCTGCCACCCAAACACAGTTGTGCACCCCCCTAATAGCCTGCCGAGGTACTCCTTCTGTCGTGTACCGCATGTATTCTACCCAAACACAGTAGTGCTCCCCGCCGTGGGTCCGCCACCCAAACATAGTAGTTCTCCCCACTGGGCTACAAAAGTCACTCTGACTTGAGTCGGACAAGCAGTATTTAGGGCTCAGCCAGCTACACGGTTCCGTACTCCGTATGCTCATCTCCACGACGGTCCATTCCATGCGCTATAGGTCGATACTCCAAGTATCACAATGTCCCAATAATAAGTATCTCAAAGGACCGCCTCATCATAGGGGTCTCAACGCAACAGAAGGCGCGTCAATCAGATGCCCGGTCTATGAGTTATTAGCTTTTTTGTCCCAGGGGCCCGGTTGGATTCATGTGTGAACCAACTCGTCCGTATCTCAACTGTACCCCGATCTATAATAGGGTATACTCATAGGGACCGTTTCTCAACGTGATCACTAACGCCGTTGATGGTTCGTCAATCAAACGTCTGGTCTGAATGTTATTAGCTTTTCCGTTTAAGGGGCCCAGTTGGATTTTGGGTACAATCCAACCCGGACACTATCCAACTATATACAAATCTCAGGCGATGTATGCTAAAAGTTCTATCTCATCAAGAGGAATCCAACAAAGTCAAAAACACGTCAATCGGAAGTCCGGAGCTCAAGATATAAGTGTTTCCGCTCCGAGGGCACAATTAGTTTTGTATCCGAACCAACCCGGCAGTACTCAAAGTTCTCCAAAACCTTGATTTTAATATACTGAAATGACCATCTCGATCCAAGGATCACTACGCAACTGACGGTGCCTTTATCAGAGGTCCGTAGTCCAAGATACGGGAAAAAGATAGGAAGTGGTCAGAAAATGGGGGGTCTGGGCCTGGTCCGACCCGGCCTAACCCCCCTGGGTCAGCCCGAACCGGGTCTGGGTCCAGACCATTATGGAACGGCCCGGCCCGGCCTGGGCGGCTCGGCCGGATGAGGTCGGTCCGGCCCAGGGCGGGTCAGCGCAGGCCGAGCGGACGCGCAAGGGGGCACTGCCCCCTTGACTGAAGCCACGACCCCCGCATGGGGGCCGCTCCCTGCTAGAGATGCGGCTCTAGCCACTACGTCTCCCTAGGTCCCACGCGCCCGCAGGACTGCCGCCTGCCGCCGCGGGTTTAACCGCGGCGGACCCTCCTGGCGGCGCGCCGACATGCCCATTCGCGGAGCACCGGACGCACTCTGGTGGTCCGTTTTGCCTGCGGTCTTCGCCAGTGGTCCTCCCAGGACTGGATCTTCACTGCAAAGTGTTAAAATTTACTTTGTGGCTCCGTTTTTCATCGCTCGTCAATCCGTTCACAACGATCCACCAGCGGAGTCTTTGAATTGCCTCCGCGGCCCCGACTCCGGTCGTGGTTTCGTTCGGCCTCAACGGCGCCACGCGACAGCACCACACTTTTTCTTCATGTTCTTTCTTTCTTTTGTGTGGGGTCATTTCATCACGAACCCATTGTTCATGCCTTCAATAACAAAAAAATCAAAGGGGGAGGAGGATCGGCCGTGTTTGGGCGGTTCGACCTCCTCCCGTTAAATGATAACAGGTAGCCCGAATATTAAACGAAGAACGCAAAGAATTAATTACAAACAAAAAGTAATCAACCCCTACCTTGAATAAATAACACCGCACGTCGGGAGCAGTGGTAGATGACATTGCAGGAAAAGGGTCGTTGGTGACGTTGGAGTGAATAAGATGATGTGGGGCCTTCCCTCTTGTCTCAGAGGAAAGAAGATGATGCATGTCGATCGTTCTTCATCAATGAAGGAATTCGTTCTTCGTGGATCTAGTTTTCTTCGATAAGGAAGCGTTTTCCTTTGTTGAAGAGGCGTCATTCTACAACGAGGAGAAATTCTCTTCTCTTCCTTCTTCTTATTCTTCTCACAAGGCTCTCTCTCTCTCCCTCCCAATTCCCCAACACAAAGTGTGTCCCCAAAAATAAAATAAAAGGTTCTCAACCAATTATTTTATTATCACAATCCATTTGGAATTCAAAACTCAAAACACTTAATTGATTAGGAGTTTCAATAACTTAGTTAAGTGGTAGTTGGCATGAGGTATGAGGGAGAGAGGGAGATAAGGAGTTACCCATAAAATTAAGAGGGAGGTGAGTGGTCTCACATTAAAGGGGGGTTATGGAGTTAAGGAAAATGAGGGGTTGGGCTCGTGTGGGCTCCACCCCACCTTTATCCTCTCATGGTTGGTTAACAACATGCGGGTCCCACCCACAACTCCCTTACAAAGGTTCTAACTACCTAGAGGAAAAATAAATATAATTGTAATATAATTTTATTTATTCCTCACCTAAACCACAAAATTAACAACTCCTCCCGAGCAAACGCACCTTCAGAAAAGGTGCTCTTAAGTAATTACAGACACTGTGGTTTCAATGGTGCAATTGGATTTTGATTCTGAGCACCGGTTCAAAAGTTACGAAAACTGGCTCATTTGTTCACTGAACGTACCTGAGCTAATCTTCAGAATTTGATTCTGGGCACACCGGGCCTTGGAATCAGGTGCTGTCAGATACTGCGTACTCGTAAAATTCCAAAGAAATTAAGAAAAAAAAATCCTTGAAATTTCCTAGTCTTTACAACATAAATACTTGTATAATTTTTTTTATGATAATACAATTCTATATCATATAATCTTTGTAATTAGGAAATTTTGGATGTTTTTTTTAGGTTTTGGTTTTATTATAAATTAAAATTATTGGAGATCCCAAAAGCATCCCTCACCTCAATTATAAAAGTGCACCTCCTCCCTCACCTATTTACTTCACATTGAGCCATAAATCTCGGTAATTCTATTCCATTTTACCTTATAAAACTCCCTAGATACATTTTAGACGTTCTCGTATTTTTTAAGACTATGTCTTGTGCTCTAAGAGGATATTTAGAGAAAGCAAGTCGAAGAAGAGGTAATCTTCTCTAAAAATTATATCAAAATTCATTCTTCGTCTACATCCAATTAATGAGTTACTTCATTATAAAGTAATAAATCACACATCAGTTATATACCGATATGTCATTATAAATATAAAACACACATATTCCTCCTTCTATTAATCCTACAAAAAACAAAGTCACCATTCATGCGTACGTATGGCTTACCATCTCCACGCTGTCGTGTGATATTTTTTTCACCATCACCTTACTTGGATGGGTATAATTATGGAAATAATAACAATATATTATTATTATAACATTATATTTATTCTCATATATTATAAACCATGTAATTCAATACCATTCAACAATTATGGGAATGATATCATCCCTCATGCGTACGTATGACTTACCATCTCTACGATGTGATGTGATTCATTATAAATGATCTTATGTAAATAATGATTATATAAATTTTCAGAGAGAATAAATATGGTATATATTATGTTAATATATTTTTTTATGATATTATTACCCACTAAAAAGGATAACTAGTACTTATTCAACAAAACATGCATAAGAACATAAAGTTGTTAAAATCTGAATAATGAATAACAATGAAATGTTACTAAAAATGGATGGTAATATTAACTTATATGATATAATAAAAATTAATATGATTATTTATTAAGTCAGTTAAATTATATAAATCATTATTCATGAGGTTCAGATACATATGAAGGACCTCAGACCTAATGTAAGGGATAATTTCAGAATCTCAATATTATCTGAGATTTTGTGTACATAAGTGTTTACTGGTGTATATTTATTATCAAAATCCATGTTTTTTAAATATTTAATATTATTTATCTTCTACTATAATTGTTTAAAGTCAATTTTTCCTTTTCATGAATTTTTATTAAACGATATGAAAAGAATCTTTTATCGATATGTTGTCATTTTTGACACTTCTAGAAAAATTATGACGAGAATGTTTTTTTTAAATTGTATGGCATGAATGGATTTTTATGTATTCATATATCCTTATTTATAATTAAATTACTCTACACATTTGGAATTTTATTTTGAAATAGATTCTTTTATTTTAAAATTTTACGGTTTTTTGATAGAAGAAAACGTCTTTGAAGAATAGTGGATATTTTCTCTAAGAATTAATTTCAAGTAACCAATCAAAATTATTTTCTATATATGAGGGAATTATTTAATATGGTTATACATCAATTATAATATCCTTATTGTTACTGTGATTTTATTTTATTTTAATATGTTATTATATTTATGAAATCCATTTGATTTTCATGGATTATGTTATGGGGAATGATGTTTAATGAAACCTGTTTTATTCTTCGGGTTATGATGAATGATTTATGTTATTATTGAACATGTAAGAGTGATTTCATTATAAGATGGTGGTAAATATATCTCCCTAAAATTTATTGGGTAAATATTTATATGTCATGAGACAAACCTGGATAGAATGGGAAATGATCTGAGTTCAGTAATATAGGGCAAGAACGAGGAGTGAACTCGATTCAGTAATGGACTTTGTCTACTATGATGGTATTTTAAATGAGTATTTCCTAATATAAAATGATTTTATATGCTTATGTGTATGCCACAAATCCTAATGTATTATGTTATGACTTTTGGGATTATGTTCATTGATTCTTATAAACTTTTATGATTTATCTCATGGAATGATATCATGATCTTTCATATGCAGGATATGATTTTCCAAATGTTATGTTCTTATTTATTAAGTTTATGATATCATTAACATTTCTCTTGTTTTCCCTTACTAATAATTTTACATCTCTATTTCATATGTATCATTTCCTAAGTTCATGATTAATGTTATTAAGTAATATATGTCACAAGGGGTCTAGTTAAGATGAAATAAGTGGGAGTCAATGAAGATGTCTTATGAACCATTTGTTTATGTTCCTAAATTTATAAAGACACTACAAATATATGTTAATTTGTGGATTTGTTATATTTTTTAATGAATATTCTTCAACTTTTAAGTAATATCAATGATGGTAATGTATGGGGAAATATAGTTTGTATTAGAGAAAAGGTATTGTTATCCTTTGGAAACTAAGATGTGAAAACCTTAGTAAGAACCCTAAGTATATGTCTTTGTATAGGATATAATCCTAATATTTTATAAATGATCATGAATAACCTTGGATAAAATCTAAAGTGTTTATAATTGAACTTTAATTCTTGATTGTGTGGTTTTCACATTATGATTCTTGTTTGTCACACTACACTTCTTGGATTTATTTAATGGTTGGAACTCAAAGGAACTGAATTAGTGCTCAATGCCAAGAGAAATGCAATTATTGTCCACTTAAGAAACCAATTGTTATGGGAGATGGAATGGAAAATATTGCAGCTATGCTCACACAAATTTCTAATGCTTTGAATCATGTTAGACTTCCAAATGATAAAAGGAGGGTACAACAATCTATTGAGTCATTCATGAGGTAGTGTCCACCTCCTTTCAACTGGTCATCTAATTCATTAGTTGACGAATAATGGATTAGTACCACTGAAAAGATATTTTTAGTCATATAATGTTTAGATCATTATATATTCACCTTATTAGTCTATCGTTTATAAGGTGAAGTTGATCAATTATGGAAACATACCAAGAATTCAAGAAAATTAGATGAAATTGAATATATGTATAGCATCCCGCCATTTTATACCATAAACTTTCATTACATTACACAAAACTGAGGATCTTTACGGTCTAGTGTCTTGGAAACCAGGAACATAATACATGAAAACAACATAAAACATTCTTCTTAAACACTTGAAAGGCGTCTCCTTAAGTTCATTATAGGTTCATTACTGCATCTCATAACCTGGGGACATACATCAAAAGAAAGGGTGAGCAGAAGGCCCAGTAAGGGAAACAAGAGGAACATTTTACATGTGAACTTGAGATACTTCAATATGGACATGAAAAGAACTTTAAGGCATGAGAATGAAATCATGAGGCATTTCATAATAAAAATAACATTTTTCATAACTTGAAGATGTGGCTACATCATTTAACATATAAAATCATGAACATATCACCAAGGTCCATCCCCAAGGTGTCATTAGAAAATTACCAAGGTTATTCACCAAAGTATCGTGAAAATTGTAATCTCTAGTGGTTACATCATTACCCAATGCATTGGAGCGCTATCAGGGAACACCCTTAAATTTGCCTTTATTATCATGTGAGCCACATATATCATCATCAAACATTTCATAAATAACCCATATAGCATAAAATAAATGGGTTTCATTTCATAATCATAACTTTTTAAAAACTGCTTTAAAGACATGATCTTTACGTTACTTTAAACCCACGGAAAGGGAAAGCGGGTATCATGTATGTAAATCCCAGAATTTAAAATAGAACATTTTTTTATATATATGTGAATACCCTTGTAGAAATAGTATCTTTGAGTATTCAATTTATAACATAAAATAATTTTGAGAAAAGAGAGGCATTTTGAGACGAAAATTCTGCAGCATAACGGCTATGTTACAAGGTTTTAGAAAACTTTGAAAAGAGAGGGAACATGGGTCGAACAATCATAATAGACCCATAAAATAGTAGAGGGACAGAATAAGATGTATATATGGACATGGTTATGTAATTTCAAGTACATACCATTTGAAATGAAAAACATGGAAGGAGGACAAAAGTTTGATTTCTCTTATGAAAGTTCGGCAGCCTAACGGCGTTACTTAAACTTCAAAATACTGAATTGAAGAGATAAAATGGGGTCTCTCATCATATGAGCATAAGAGTCCAGTATGATAGGTATATAGATCATACCCAAACATAACAAAAAGGAACTTGAAAGAATTGACATGAAAGTAGAACTTCAAACGAGAAGGGTGAAGAACCACTTAAAAATTCGGCAGCCTAACGACGCCACTTAAAACTTCAAAATACTGAATTGAAGAGATCAAATGGGGTCTCTCATCATATGAACATAAGAGTCTAGTATGATATATATAGAGATAATACCCCAATATAACAAAAAGGAACTTGAAATAATTGTCATGAAAGTAGAACTTCAAAACGAGAAGGGTGAAGAACCACTTAAAAATTCGGCAGCCTAACGGCGCCACTTAAAACTTCAAAATACTGAATTGAAGCGATCAAATGGGGTCTCTCATCATATGATCATAAAAGATCAGTATGATAATTTAGAGATCATACCCCAACATAATAAAAAGGAACTTGAAAGACTTGAATGAAAATAGAACTTGAAAACGAGCAAGGTGAAAGAATCCCTTAAAAATTTGGCAGCCTAACGGCGCCACTTAAACATTCTTAAAACGAATTGATGAGAGAAAGGGGGGGGGGGTCTCTCATCATATGAACATGAAATAGGCAGTAGTATGAATATAAAAGAACATCCTCCAACATAATAACATGGAGTATAAAAGAAATTACATAAAAGAGATTACTTGAAAAGAAAGAGAGAGGTCGGATCCCTTACCTTAAAATGTGACTCTTAAACCTCAAAGGATGGGACCTTGAGGGCTTTGGGGCACCTTGGGAGGACTCCTTGGGAGGTAATGAGACCAGAAATTTGTTGGGAATGAGTGGGGAGTCGAATGGATGAGAGGAGGGCTTGGTATTTATAGGGAAAGTGAGGGGACAAGGCATTAATGGCCAAGGGACACCTCACATGTGCTTTTCTCAAACCCATGTGCTCTCCCTTGGCATTTATCATGGAGTTAGGCCACATGGGGCCCCCAAAACAATAATTCATCACCCTTGGCCGGCCAACCCTCAAAAGATCTCATGACATCATCATGACACCGTTATGATGTCATTAAACATACCGAAACCCTAAAACTGTATTTTTACTATTCACTGAAAAATTCATCTTTCTCAGAAAAATCCCAAACTTTCACCTTAACTAAATACCAATGCTCCGATTTCAAAAATGAACTCCATTTTGTAAAAATAATTTTCTAAATATTTTTAATTTTATTTTTAAATAAATACACTATTCACCGAAAATTCATTTTTTTCAGAAAAAAACCCCAAAAATTACCATAACATAATATCGATGCTCTGAGTTCAAAAATGAAGTCATTTTTATAAAAATAATTTTCTAATTATTTTTAATTAAATTTTTAATTAAAAAACACTATTCATCCGAAAAAACTAATACTTGAATAATAATTTATGAAACCGTTATTTACCCATTTTATTGAATCACATTACTTAATCTAGGTGTCTAAATTATATTAAAACTTTCTTTAAGTGAGATCACTAATCCATTTGGTCACATTACTAATCCTAAGCGTAAAATCACTATTCATAATTTACTATTCATCAAAAATTAAGTTGATCTTATTAGACTCCAAATTCCTTACTGAACACTTTTGTAGAAGACCATTTTTTTGAAAATCATTACACATCATTAGTTATTTAGGGTTTACATAAATATTTTAAAATATCCTTTTTTCGAAATTCATCAAAAATTTGCATACTATATTTATCCGGTCATTTGAAAATTCATAAAAGAAATCGAAATTTTATTTAAAACAAAGGATTACACAAGACAGTTATGGTCTCCTTACATAGCCCCTTATCACACCAGCATAGGACCTAAGTGTAAGGTGTGCTAAGGTGAGAGAATTCGAGGGAGGCTCAGCCAACATCACACGAGTAGTAATTTCTATCAGTTTGAACTTCTCGTGAAGGCGATCCCATTCTAGCTTTATACGATGAAGTTCAGCTTGGGTTTGGTCCAGAGCAAAGCCCAGTGGTGCTACCTCCTTCCCGAGTTCTGTTAGATGGGCTTCGATCGGTCCAAGACTACTGGGTGAGGCCATCAAATCTTCTTTCTATATTAATTAACCAAGATTGCTTGTATTCAGAGAAAATAGTCAAAATGTTTAGTTTCCAGCGGTTATATTGACCAATGGTCAAATAACAGTCAAAACCCAACAATCACATTTTTATTATACTCATGTTACCAAATGAAACATTTTTGTTGAGTATAAAAATAACACATAAAATTAGGAAACAAAATTTATTTAAAAATTTCGGGTCGTTACAATCTTCCCCCCTTAAGAAATTGCGTCCTCGCAATTTTAAAATTGGGTTTTGAAATTTCATTGAAAGTCCCACATCGGAAAAGGTGTCAGTAAAACTATTACTTTAAAATAAAGAAAGGGAAGTACAAAGGTCACCCGAGTTAACCCACACTAGGGTTCCATGTAGGAAAACAAGGACATGGAGGAGAAAAAAAGGGTCAAGTTCTGAGGGAGAGTGATAGAGAACATGATTAGGAGAAAGTTAACCATGAGAAAATCCCAAACTTATGATGTGTGTAAACGGTCTTTGATTACCTAGTAGGAAACGTAAACCAACAACATTTTTGTTTTACGTTTCTTTTCATAATTTTGAGGATTTCATTTACTACATAGAACAAAAACATAAGAAAATATACCTACCTTCAAGTATAGTTTCATCGTTTAACAAGTCCCTACCAACACTAATCTTTTCTCCAAATGATGAGAATTCAAAAACACTTGGTCTCATAAAAGCACAAGAATCATCTTCTATAGAATCACATAATCTACAAAAGATTAACTATATATTTCTTCTATCTTTAAACATTATCCCAAAAACATAAAGGTTAAGGTAAAACAATTCTTCAAAAAGAAATAATACCATAGGAATGGAAACTACTTTTAAATCATCAAAGTTCCATGGTACTACTCAAAGTTCATCATAGAACATTCCATAAATAACGGTCCTTAAAATTCCTCAAAACAAACCAAACTAAGATTGAAACCCAAATACAAGAAGGATTTGATAACATAGTCTTCCAAAACAACTTCATTGTTCATCTCCAGACAACATCAACCACTCCTAACATCTTATAAAAAAAGTAGCTAACCAAAACATATTTTACCCAAGATAGGTTAGTCATTCCCATAAGTAACCTAAATTACTATAAGTTCACCTTAAATTCATCGATTCTTCAAAATATAAGTCAACCTTACTCCTCAATGAAAATACCGTAGTAATCTATTTACCTCGATCAAATATGGTTCCCAAAATAATGAACGTCTTCCAAAATAATAATCATCTTTTAATCCCCTAATCACCTCTTTCATATTAATACGAAAATCGTCGCATTTCCTATCACATTGGTTGTCGGAACATGTTCTTCCATTTCCCACCATTAACTAAGAAGAGAAAGCATAATTAGGGGATTAAGTACTTAGCTAATAATCATGAAAAGGAGACTTTAAGCATAAAAGGATAAACATGTAGAATAAAAGTATATCCTAACTTGTGATCCCCTAGGTTACAATCTAGGTTATCCATGATCACATATTCTTATGTGAATCCTTATTTTGTTTTATCCTTGTTCCTTTAATAATGGATCATACTAAGCTTATGAATTTACCAAAGCATATCCCCCGGGAGTGTCGTAACCAAAAGTGCAGCAAGGCCCGTTGTCGTGTACGAGTTCCCGTTCGAGTCTAGCTCAAAGCGGTGTTTTCGGGTTTTACCCCTATGTACATCTGTGCCAGAGCCACCTCTACCTGCTCGTATCCAGACAGGGATGTATTTTCTTGGAAACCCCTTACTCAATACTCACCAAAATACCAGGAAGATTTCCTATATTAAACTTTTCAATAGGGTTCTTCCTAGAGTTTTCATATCCTAATTTCCACAAATAACTAAACCATCCTTTGATACCAACTATAGAATCCCGCCATTTTATAACATAAACTTTCATTACATTACACAAAACTGAGGATCTTTAAGGTCTAGTGTCTTGGAAACCAGGAACATAATACATTAAAACAACATAAAACATTCTTCTTAAACACTTGAAAGGCGTCTCCTTAAGTTCATTCTAGGTTCATTACTGCATCTCATAACCTGGGGACATAAATCAAAAGAAAGGGTGAGCAGAAGGCCCAGTAAGGGAAACAAGAGGAACATTTTACATGTGAACTTGAGATACTTCAATAAGGACTTGAAAAGAACATTAAGGCATGAGAAAGAAATCATGAGGCATTTCATAATAAAAATAACATTTTTCATAACTTGAAGATGTGGCTACATCATTTAACATAGACAATCATGAACATATCACCAAGGTCCATCCCCAAGGTGTCATTTGAAAATTACCAAGGTTATTCACCAAGGTATCGTGAAAATTGTAATCTCTAGTGGTTACATCATTACCCAATGCATTGGAGCGCTATCAGGGCGCACCCTTAAATTTGCCTTTATTATCATGTGAGACACATATATCATCATCAAACATTTCATAAATAACCCATATAGCATAAAATAAATGGGTTTCATTTCATAATCATAACGTTTTAAAAACTGCTTTAAAGACATGATCTTTACGTTACTTTAAACCCACGGAAAGGGAAAGCGAGTATCATGTATGTAAATCCCAGAATTTAAAATAGAACATTTTTTATATATATGTGAATAACCCTGTAGAAATAGGAGCTTTGAGTATTCACTTTATAACATAAAATAATTTTGAGAAAAGAGAGGCATTTTGAGACGAAAATTCTGCAGCATAACGGCTATGTTACAAGGTTTTAGAAAACTTTGAAAAGAGAGGGAACATGGGTCGAACAATCATAATTGACCCATAAAATAGTAGAGGGACAGAATAAGATGTATATATGGACATGGTGATGTAATTTCAAGGACATACCATTTGAAATTAAAAACATGGAAGGAAGACAAAAGTTTGATTTCTCTTATGAAAGTTCGGCAGCCTAACGGCGTTACTTAAACTTCAAAATACTGAATTGAAGAGATAAAATGGGGTCTCTCATCATATGAACATAAGATTACATTATGATAGGTATATATATCATACCCAAACATAACAAAAAGGAACTTTAAGGAATTGACATGAAAGTAGAACTTCAAAACGAGAAGGGTGAAGAACCACTTAAAAATTCAACAGCCTAACGGCGCCACTTAAAACTTCAAAATACTGAATTGAAGAGATCAAATGGGGTCTCTAATCATATGAAAATAAGAGTCCAGTATGATATATATAGAGATAATACCCCAATATAACAAAAAGGAACTTTAAATAATTGTCATGAAAGTAGAACTTCAAAATGAGAAGGGTGAAGAACCACTTAAAAATTCGGCAGCCTAACGGCGCCACTTAAAACTTCAAAATACTGAATTGAAGCGATAAAATGGGGTCTCTCATCATATGATCATAAAAGATCAGTATGATAATTTAGAGATCATACCCCAACATAATAAAAAGGAACTTGAAATACTTGAATGAAAATAGAACTTGAAAACGAGCAAGGTGAAAGAATCCCTTAAAAATTCGGCAGCCTAACGGCGCCACTTAAACATTCTTAAAACGAATTGATGAGAGCAAGGGGGGGTCTCTCATCATATGAACATGAAATAGGCAGTAGGATGAATATAAAATAACATCCTCCAACATAATAACATGGAGTATAAAAGAAATGACATAAAAGAGATTACTTGAAAAGAAAGAGAGAGGTCGGATCCCTTACCTTAAAATGTAACTCTTAAACCTCAAAGGTTGGGACCTTGAGGGCTTTGGGGCACCTTGGGAGGACTCCTTGGGAGGTAATGAGACCAGAAATTCGTTGGGAATGAGTGGGGAGTCGAATGGATTAGAGGAGGGCTTGGTATTTATAGGGAAAGTGAGGGGACAAGGCATTAATGGCCAAGGGACACCTCACATGTGCTTTTCTCAAACCCATGTGCTCTCCCTTGGAATTTATCATGGAGTTAGGCCACATGGGTCCCCCAAAACAATAATTCATCACCCTTGGCCGGACAACCCTCAAACGATCTCATGACATCATCATGACACCGTTATGATGTCATTAAACATACCGAAACCCTAAAACTGTATTTTTACTATTCACTGAAAAATTCATCTTTCTCAGAAAAATCCCAAACTTTCACCTTAACTAAATATCAATGCTCCGATTTCAAAAATGAACTCCATTTTGTAAAAATAATTTTCTAAATATTTTTAATTTTATTTTTAAATAAATACACTATTCATCGAAAATTCATTTTTTTCAGAAAAAACACCAAAAATTACCATAACATAATATCGATGCTCTGAGTTCAAAAATGAAGTCATTTTTATAAAAATAATTTTCTAATTATTTTTAATTAAATTTTTAATTAAAAACACTATTCATCCGAAAAAACTAATACTTGAATAATAATTTATGAAACCGTTATTTACCCATTTTATTGAATCACATTACTTAATCTAGGTGTCTAAATTATATTAAAACTTTCTTTAAGTGAGATCACTAATCCATTTGGTCACATTACTAATCCTAAGCGTAAAATCACTATTAATAATTTACTATTCATCAAAAATTAAGTTGATCTTATTAGACTCCAAATTCCTTACTGAACACTTTTGTAGAAAACCATTTTTTTGAAAATCATTACACATCATTAGTTATTTAGGGTTTACATAAATATTTTAAAATATCCTTTTTTCGAAATTCATCAAAAATTTGCATACTATATTTATCCGGTCATTTGAAAATTCATAAAAGAAATCGAAATTTTATTTAAAACAAAGGATTACACAAGAAAGTTATGGTCTCCTTACATAGCCCCTTATCACACCAGCATAGGACCTAAGTGTAAGGTGTGCTAAGGTGAGAGAATCCGAGGGAGGCTCGGCCAACATCACACGAGTAGTAATTTCTATCAGTTTGAACTTCTCGCGAAGGCGATCCCATTCTAGCTTTATACGATGATGTTCAGCTTGGGTTTGGTCCAGAGCAAAGCCCAGTGGTGCTACCTCCTTCCCGAGTTCTGTTAGATGGGCTTCGATCGGTCCAAGACTACTGGGTGAGGCCATCAAATCTTCTTTCTATATTAATTAACCAAGATTGCTTGTATTCAGAGAAAATAGTCAAAATGTTTAGTTTCCAGCGGTTATATTGACCAATGGTCAAATAACAGTCAAAACCCAACAATAACATTTTAATTATACTCATGTTACCAAATGAAACATTTTTGTTGAGTATAAAAATAACACATAAAATTAGGAAACAAATTTTATTTAAAAATTTCGGGTCGTTACAATATGTAATGGGATGAGTTCAAGAACTTATTTTTCAATAATTAATTTACTAATATTAATCAAAAAAATATGGAGAATGAGTTACGTGAACTTAATAAAAAGGATGATGAATCCATTGGTACCTATGGAGAATATTTTACAAAACTTTTAAGGTACAATTCTAAAATTAGTATCTAACATAATAGTAAAATTGATTGCTTCTTTAGTTTCATAAAACCATGTTTTTTAAAATGAATTAGCCATAATGGACTTCAACAGCTAGGAAGAAATCATTTTACATTATCTCATAGTTTATATGGATATTTTAGTCACCCATTAGTCCTATGGGTATGATAACAAGAGAAATGGAATTAAATGGAAAATCTAAATACTGTGCTAAAAAGAAGATGAGTTTTCCCTTATTCTCAATATGTGGAAGGAAACAAGGAGGGAATTATCTTAGAGGGACCAGTAAATGTATCAAATGTGTAAAAGAAGTTCATCGGGAAGTTGAATACTGAATTGATCAAAAAAATATGTCTAATGATGTGAATATAGAAAAGGCTACATATAATGCACCTCCTACACTTCAATGTTAAAAGTGTAAGGACATGGGGAATTATTCCAATCAATACCCTAATCTAAAGGACTTTGATGATGATTTATGCCATCAAAATCATATGGCCAAAGACCAAGGAAGGTCACATGTGATCACTATCGGTGATGTGGAGTATGATAATGAAGTGATGAAAGGTACACTTACCATCCACTCTAAAGTAGAAAATGTTTTATTTCATTCTACATCCACCCAACCATTTATATTTGAAGGGTTTTATAAGGATATTGTTGTTTTACCTCTACAATTAGATGTTATGTCAGTTGTGACAACTTCTAATGTCATGACGAGCGCATAAAATGTTTATAATTCTTATCCTATTGAATCTTGTGGAAAATTATTTCCTAAAAATTTTGTCATCCTTCCTATAGTGGAATTTGAATTTATTCTTATCATTTATTTACTTTATCTACATGGATATCATATCAATTTCCAGGTAAGGGATGTCACATTTCATATACTATATCAATCTATGACCATCTATCACTGCAAGGATGAATATAAAAATTAAATAGAAATTTCTTCCATCTTATGTCTATTTTTTCCTATAAATGAAGGTTATTTATCTCATGTGTTTTGAGAGAAACTCATGATTAAGAATAAACGTATTGTATGAGAGTTTTATGATGTTTTTCTGGAATAATTTTTAGTTCTTCCAGCAAATCATGATGTTGAGTTTTTAATAAAACTCATACTGGGTTCTATTCCTATTTTAATGGAACCTTATAGAATAGCCACAATTGAGTTACAAGAATTAAATAAGGAACTCCAGGAGAATCGTGACAATGGATTAAAATTCTCTAGTGAATCACATAGGGGCGAACTTGTTCTATTTGATACGAAAAAAGATGGATTAATGAGACTTTGAATTTATTTTCTATAACATAACAAGTTCACTATCAAACAAATATCATCTTCCATGTATTGATAACTTCTTCTACCAACTATTTTAAGATCAACACATTTTCAAGATAGATCCTCATTCAGGTTAAAATCAATTAAGGTTCAACAAGTAGAATATACCAAATATGTTATTCCGTAAATGGTATGAACACTATGAATTTATAGTGATGCCTTTTGGTCTTACTAATTCCCCTATTATTTTAATGGATCTAATGAATAGAGTCTTTAAATACTATCTGGATCAGTTTTGGTAGTCTTTATAGATGATATTCTTATCTATTATAGTAGCAAGTTAGAACATGAATATCACTAGGGAATTTTACTAAGGATCTTTATAAAGGGGAAGCTTCATGAAAAATTTACGAATTGTGAATTTTGGCTGCATAAAGTTTCATTTTTTTGTCACGTAATATCAATAGAGAAAATATCTTTGGTTCCAGTAATAATTGAAGTTTTTGATAGTTGGCCAAGACCAAAAATAGTAACTGATATCCCCTATTTTCATTGTTTAACTGTATATTGTCGCTGTTTTGTGAATGATTTTTCATTATTATATAATCCAATATCCAACTTCACTTGGAAAGTATTTAAGTTCATGTGGACAGAGAAATGTGAAAGGAATTTCAAAGAGATTAAAAGAATTTTATCCAGTGAACTTGCGCTCCCGCTTCCTTATAGTGGAGAATGTTTTGTGATATACAATGACACATCCAAAAATTGGATGGATTTTTTCCTCATTAAAAATGATATGGTGATATATTATGCCTCACAAAAATTGAAATTCCATGAGTAAAATTTCCCAAATCATGATTTGGAGTTAAATATGGTAATATTTCCATTAACAAAATAGAGGAATTATCATTAAGGTGAAAGGTGTGATATTTATACTGATCATAAAAGATTAAATTATAATTTCACACAAAATTATTTTAATTTGTGGCAATGAATATGTTTGGATTTTAACAAAGATTATTACTGTTCAATACATTGCCACCCTGGGAATGAGAACAAGGTGGAATATGCATTGAGTATAAAGTAAAATGATAGTTATCCATAATGAGGATCACAAAAGATCCAATATTTATGAATTTTCAAAGGATTTTTCATTAAATTTTAAAGGAAGGATAGAAATATTATGTTTCTAAAATGAATGTTCAACCATTTATACAGGTGAAGATTATGGAGGCACAAAAGGAATATGTAGATCTAAGAAAGAAGGTGAGAAATATTCTTGAAATCTACACTAATTTTGATGGAATGATATGGTTTAAGAATCAGGTTTGTATTCATCTAATACTATAATTAAAGAGTGATCTATTAGATGAGTATCATATTTCTTCATTATCTATTCACCTTGAAAGAAAAAATATTTACAAAGAACAAAAATAATATTTTTGGTTGGATGGAATGAGAAGAGATGTTGTTGAATATGTCTCTTGATTATTGTTTTGTCACCAAGTCAATGCTGAGAGGTAGTTGTATAAGGGGATGTTACAATGATTACCCATACCAAAATGAAAATGGGAAAACATAACATTCAAATTTTCATTGGACTTCCCAAAAAATCCAAAGGAGATAATTCTATATTGGTTATTGTTGATTGCCTTATGAAATCGGAACACATCATTACTATTAGAGATGATCTCTATCTTGATCAGATTTCTAGGATATATGTAATGTATGTGGTAAGAATTAATGAAGTACGTCTTTCCATTATATCATATCAGGATAAAAGGTTTACCTCAAAGTTCTAGCGATGTATTCATTATGATATAGATAAAAGTTAAGTATCTACACTGGTTATCATCCTCAAATAGGTGGTTATTATGAGGGAATAATTTATACTCTAGAAGAAATGTTGTGTAAAGACCCGAATCATAACGTACATGGACATTACATTACTTTTGCGGAATACTTAGTACATAACAAAAACACACACACAAGGACCGTAATAGTTTAGTGTCTTTGGAAACTCGGAATATAATCTTCTAATCGTGGTGAAAGATCTTCAACATCTCCCATAAATATATTCCCTTTTTTTACCTAAAATCTTTCTTTATATCTTGGGGAAAAGAAAACATAAAAGGGTGAGCTCAAATGCTCAGTAAGGGTAAACAAAAGAAATATCAATCACATCATATTCATAAGAACATAACATTGTGGAAATCTTAACCTGCAAAAGAGA
This sequence comes from Viscum album, assembly GCA_963277665.1. NCBI lineage: Eukaryota > Viridiplantae > Streptophyta > Magnoliopsida > Santalales > Viscaceae > Viscum > Viscum album. Next base: position 1,143,438,584 of record OY728157.1, on the reverse strand, counting down.
TCATAATATCATAACATGGGGTAAATCATAGTAGTGAAATGTTATCCTAATAATCATAACTTAAAACATTAAACATTGTGTCATACACACATAATTATAGAGAATCATTTCTTATTATTAAATACTCATTGCCAAAAGTATCTTAGTGGACAAAGTCCATTTCTGAACTGAGTTCACTCCTCATTTCAGTCCTGTTTCACTAAACCGGTTTAACCTGCCGTTCCAGCCATGTCTATCTCATGAAATATAAAATCTTTACCCAATTCATTGGAGGGAGATATAGGTCGCACCAATCTCATAATTATACAATTCTTATGTGTGACACAAAATCATAAACCATACATCATAGCATAACCCATGTAATAAAAATGGGAATCTTAAACATCATGAAATCATAAAACAATTCATATGAGATAAAGGAATTCATAAAAATAATTACATCACAACATAATAAAATCAATGTAATAATAGGGATAGAAATATAACCCTTTATTATCTTAGATGGAAAATAATTTTGATAAAACACTTGAACTCCATTCTTGAGGAAAATATCCTTTCTACTTCAAAAACACTTTTCCTTTCTTAACATGTCATATAATTCTAAACTACAAGAAGTTGATTAAAAATAAATTTGAAAATTTGTAAAGGAATCTTCTTGGAAAAAAATGTTTTAAAAATCCATTCATTCCGTATAAGTTAAAAAAACATTCTTCTCGTACTTTTTTCAGAAAAGTCAAAAAGTACCTCGTATGAAAAACGACAAAAGATTCCTTTCATATCTTTTACTAAAAATACAACGAAGGGTAAAATTGGATATAAAATATTTTAGAAGGATATAAATATTACATATTTTGGAAAAATGGATGTGGATGATAAAATACACCCCAGTAAATACCAAAGTATAAACAATCTCGGATAAAAATGAGATTGTCATATTTCCCTTACCTTAGGTCCGATTTTCTTCGTAAGTGTCTAAAACTCCTTTATAATGATTTAAATAATGTCATTGACTTATTCCAGAATCTTAATCATTGTTATGATATCATATATGGTTCACTTATAACTTTATATTACCCATTCTTTTGTAAATTCCATGTTAAAGAGCGTTTTGGGTAAAATCGTTTCATTTGTCGTCTGTGTTTTGACTTGTAATTACTCATATGATTACTTAGATCATGATTACTTAATTACAGAATATAAAACATGATTTATATATAATATATATTCGGAATATAAATATATATAATAGATCAGTAAATGGAAAGTAAAACACCGTTCATGGCGACGGTAGGTCGTACGTACGCATGAACGCTGTTTTCGTTTCCTTATTGAGTTGAATGGAATTAAGTAGATGAAATACATATATATACACATAAATACAGTATCAATATTATGTAATATATTTCATGAGTTCTTATTATGTATACTTTGTAATCATTAATGAATGGTTAACATGGAGAATGAATCTCATCGCGTCGTGGAGACGGTAGTTCGTACGTACGCACGAGCGATGATATCATTCTCATGATCGTGGAATTGTATTGGAGTGTATGTATACTATTTCATAATCAATATCACTTTACAATAATCATATATAGTTATTATGTACACCATTATACCCATCCAAGTAAGGTGGTGGTGGAAAATAGATTACACCAAGGCGTGGAGACGGTATTCCGTACGTACGCACGCGCGGTGATTTCGTTTTCCGTAGGATGGATAGATAGTGAAATAGGGTTGTTTCATTATTATAATAAAATATCAGTATATGAGTGATAATGATTTTATTACTTCATAATGAAACAACCTAAGAAGAAGAAGTGGAATAAGAAATAAAGTTGAAAGAATCAGAAACATACATTACCTCTTCTTTGAAGCGCCTCTTTGAGTCCTCCTCTTAGGGCACTAAAACTGGGCTTTGAAGAAGACCATGACCTCTATGATGTTTATATGGGAGTGGAGAGGAGAATTTAGCAGGGGTTGGATGATCTTGAAGGCTCAAAGTGGTGTGCGGAAGAGAGGGAGGAGGTGCCCTTTTATAAGGGAGGAGAGGCGCTCCATTGGAAACACTAAACATATTATTTTATTATAAAGCCAAATTCGATTTTAAATTGCTCCAAATCGATTTATTTTGAAGCTAAGGTGGGGATGGGTCGCAATATTCTCATACAATAGAATTTAGACAAGTTTAGGTTCCTATTTTAACTTTATCATTTAGATTTAACATTAAGTTAGACAATTTTACTTTTACCGTGTCGTTTTGTGTTCTTAAACTACAAGGTTAATAAACTTACTATAAAAATACAAAATAACCCCAAGTTGTTTATTATTAATATATATAACCTTATATACGTCATTCTTCCGAACCTTAGATTTTTAGGAATAAAATAACAATTAATAATATTATATTTGTTTTAAAAAATATTTTATGTCAATTTTGACACTATTTAGGAATTGATTTTTGTGAAAATCATAACAGAATGATTAGTTCGTAAAAAGTTACTTATATCAATACTAACATGTTATATTAACCTATAAAATTATATTAATTCATAAAAAGTCTCAAATTACATTTATTTTGGTATTTATAAGATCAATTATGTCAATATTTCATTAATAAGATAATTACTGCATCATCATTGTGTCATAAATACATTAACTTATTTAAAGTCTAAAAATTACAAATAAAATATCATTATGTAGTAAATCGTTTTTTATTTCTAATGAATATTTATAGTCGAATTTATCTTATGTATAACCCTATATTAAAAATGATTTAGTTATTAAACATTGATTTTAACTATTTTAACCCTTCTTTAAATAAATTGATAATAAATGTCCTAATCTAATCCAAGTGGGCCAAAATGGTCATATTTTATTCCTAAGGTTGTTTTTGGTCGAATTTAACTTATCCAATAGAATTAGGACATGTTTTAGGGTAATAATAATATCATTTTTACCCTTAACTACCCTATTTACTTTTAACCGTGGTAAAAAAAGTAAAAAGTTACTATTCACCAAAAATTATTTTCATCTCATTGAACCAAATTTTAGTCCTTGATATTAACCGTGTCTCTTGGATTTTCTAAATTCTACTCATAGAAGCGGTAAAATTATGTTTTATGAATGATTCAGTTTTTTTAACTACCACTTAGTGGTTTCACTATTCATCAAAAAATGAAATATTCCAGAAAAATACCAAAAATTAAGCCTAAGATATATTTGATATTATGAATTCAAAAATGATGTTTTTTTACCAAATTCAAAACATATCAGTTACATTAACTAATTTAAAAATTAATTCCTATCGTCAAAACAAATAGCATGTTTTTAAAAAATAATAACTATCAAAATATTGACACTTGTCTATGTCTGGTTTAAATGTGAAATTACATAAAATGAATAACATTGTATTAAATTGTAAAAATATATTCTAAATATACTTTAAAACCACTCAAATTAATAATTTATCACTATTAATTATTTCGATTGAAAATGTTGTTTTTAATTAAAATTTAGTAATTTTCACTATTCATCAGAATATGAAAGTTATCCGAAAAGTACCAAAATTTCTCCCTAAGATAATTTCGATATTCCGAATCCAAAAATGAAGTCCATTTTGAAAAATAAAATTTACTAAATTTCAAAAAGTGGTAATTACTATTCATAACGGCTAGTTTTAATAATATTTTAATAGCATATCGTTGTTTAGTGAAACTCGGTATTACGTACTACACACGCTATCGAGGAAGGTCATGATTGCGTGTAATGAAAGGAAATTCAAGGATGCGTGTTGTGCAAGATAATTTTGGTGTAGCATATAACACAAGACATAAATGAAAATAAAAAGAATATTTTTCATAAAATCTCGGGATGTAACATTCTACCCACCTTAAAATGAATTTCGCCCTCGAAATTCATCGGGGTTATAAATGGTTTACTACTCGAAAGTTTCTTTAATAGATACCCACATCGTAAAAAGGAATACCAATACTTGGCTTTAAAAACTAAAGTCTGAAATGTAACGGTTACCCAAATTAACTAATCACTGGGTTCCCACGTAAGAGAACATAGGTGAAAATATGGATATGGAAGAAAAATAAAACCATCAAGTTCTAATGGAGAGTGGTAGAGAACATGGCTATGAAAAAGCCATCAATCACGAAGCCATAAATTTGTGATGATATAAGGTACCATCTGATTCATCGGATATAAGAGCACTAGGACAACATTTTTGGTTTTCAAGATCGTTTCCCTAAAGTTGATGAAATTCGAATTAGAAGAAATACTTTCGTGATTTTGGTACAGTGTCACTGTTGGTCGTTATTTGGGAAATTTCCACTTCATCTCTTAAATAAATGATGTTTAATTTGTCATTCGTGATGTGTTAGCAGATCATGTGATAGAATGATGGGTCATTCCATCTGTCTCAAACAAAAGGTTAGAAAAGTTATCAAAAAAATACATAAATCCATCTATAGTGAGATTAATCGTATACGATTCCAAAAATGAACTTATACTTCATATATCATACCGCGTAATAAAATAATACTAGTTTCTACTAACCAGGGACTTCCTGTAGGCCAGTGGTATGTGATAAAGGCCAGTCGCACTTCGGTTGTGGGTTCGATTCTCACAGCCTTGTCCGACGCGATGGGCTGTCGCCGATCCTGCAGGTTGTCCTTTTTCTAAAACTACATTACTATAACATCCCATAAATAATATCAAAAAAACATATATCCTTAAACAATATTATCTTATGTCCAACATAATCCATTCCAATCTTTAGGTTTATCCAAAATACTACTGTCCAATCTCATATTATAGTGAAAACGATTACCAAAGAGTTTATACAACTAGCATGTTAATACCATCGTTGATCCACATATATCATGAGATATTTCTTGTTGGTCACATTCCAAGCATTATAAGGCCTTAATCATGTATTCTCTTGAAACAAAATGAATACCCATTGAATCTTAGAAAAAAAAAGAGTGCTGTCAAAAGTTAACTCTTTTCACATACCAAAACCTCGAACCACGATATAACTATTTCCATATATCTGTCATGAGCTCATGAATACTGTAAAACATTTCATTTTCACTTTTTCCCTTCATTATGCGCATATCATCTTTTTTTTCATAAAATATCTCAATCAATTTCTGTGGTTACCGGTACCATAAAATTATTGAAAACCACAATAGGACAATACATAAATATTCCAACATTCCACGATACTATATACAACATTATTTTGGAATCCCATTACATAAACACTTAATCATTCCACCACATCGTTGTCATATTCAACATCACCAATAGTGATCGCATGTGAATTCCCTTTTTCCTTTGCCTTAAGTGGTTGCTCATGTCGATCATCACTAACCCTTGGATTAGGGCATTTATTATCATAATTCCCCATTTCCTTGCACTTGAATCATTGAAGTGTTGGTGGTGCGTTCTCTGAAGTCTTTTCTTTATTCAAATCATTAGAAACCCTTTTTCCATTACTTCGACACTCAGCTGCCCGATGACCTTCTTTTCTACACTTAAAACATTTTCTAGTCCCTTTAATACAATCTCCACCATGCTTCTTTCCACACATTGAGCATAAGGAAACATTCATCTTCTTTTCACAATTATTCTGTGATTTCTCCTTCAACTCCATCTTTCGTTTCTTGTCAAAACCATGAGATGGACATGTAACACCAATTTCCATTTCTACCGTAATAGCACAACGCACAATTTCTTCATAGCTACTGAAGTCTCTTATAGCTAATTCCCTTCTAAGATTTGGTTTTATGCCACTGAAGAATCGACCAACTTTACTTTCAGGTTGGATGATAAAGCCAGATGCATACCTTGCAAGCCTTGTAAAATTCGCTTCTTATATACCAACAAATTTATCATCATTTTGCTTTAGTTCAAGAAACTCCTTCTCCATATTTGTTCGAAGAATATGAGGGAAGTACTTATTGAAAAATAAGTTATTCAACTCGTCCCATTCTATGGACTCAATTTCTTCTCTTGGCCTCGTATTCTTGATAATATTCCACAATTTATCAGCATCACCTTTCGAACAATAGACTAATATGATGACTTTATCATGTTCAGAACATTGAAGAACTGAAAATATCGTTTCAGTGGTACTGATCCATTGTTCAGCAACAAGTGGATCAGAAGACCCATTGAAAGAAGGTGGATGTTGCCTCATGAAGGACTCAATAGAATATTGTTCCCTTCTCTGGTCATTTGGAAGTCCAGAATGATTCATAGCTTGTGTAAGTATAGCAATAAGATTTTGCACTCCATCTCCCATAACATTTTTTTGTTCATGAGTACAATCATTGCATTGTCCATTGCATTGATCAACACGGTTCCTTTGGGTTCCAGCCATCGTCTAAAACCCAAAAAGAATTGTGTGAGAGGAAAAAATCATGCTAGGGAAAACAACATAGTAAAGGGGGACTACCTTCAATATCTAACATCTTAGGTTTAATTCTAAGATCATTACCGTAATTCTAAAACTATAACCCATACTTATACTTAACCTTAGGGACATCCGTAGACATACCTTAGAAATATCTCTAGGGATCTCACTAAAGTTCTCGTATCCTAGTTTCCAAAGGTTGACTAAACCTTTCCTCTGATACCAACTGTAGTGACCCGAAGCTTAACATACATGGACATTACATTTCTTTTGTGGAATACTTAGTACATAACAAAAACACACACACAAGGAATGTAATAGTTTAGTGTCTTTGGAAACTCGGAATATAATCTTCTAATCGTGGTGAAAGATCTTCAACATCTCCCATAAAGATATTCCCTTTTTTTTTGCCTGAAACCTTTCGTTATATCCAGGGGAAAAGAAAACATAAAAGGGTGAGCTCAAATGCTCAGTAAGGGTAAACAAAAGAAATATCAATCACATCATATTCCTAAGAACATAACATTTTGGAAATCTTAACCTGCAAAAGAGATCATAATATCTTAACATGGGGTAAATAATATTTGTGAAATGTTATCCCAATAATCATAACTTAAAACATTAAACTTTTTGGCATACACACATAATCATATAGAATCATTTCTTATTAGTCAAGACTCATTTCCAATACTATCTTAGTGGACAAAGTCCATTTCTGAACCGAGTTCACTCCTCGTTTCAGTCCGGTTTCACGGAACCGGTTTAACCTGTAGTTCCAGCCATGTCTATCTCTTGAGATATAAAATCTTTACCCAATGCATTGGAGGGAGATATAGGTCCCACCCATCTCATAATGATACCATTCTTATGTGTGCCACAAAATCATAAACCATACATCATAGCATAACCCATGTAATAAAAATGGGAATCTTAAACATCATGACATCATAAAACAATTCATACAAGATAATGGAAATCCTAAAAATAATTCCATCACAACATAATCAAATCAATTTAATAATAGGGATAGAAATATAACCCTTTATCATCTTATATGGAAAATAATTTTGATAAAACACTTGAACTCCATTCTTGAGGAAAATATCTTTTCTACTTCAAAAACACTTTTCCTTTCTTAACAAGTCATATAATTCTAAACTAAAAGAAGATAATTAAAAATAAACTTGAAAATTTGTAAAGTAAGCTTCTTGGAAAAAAATGTTTTAAAAATCCATTCATGTCGTATAAGTTAAAAAACATTCTTCTCGTAGTTTTGTCGGAAAAGACAAAAATTACCTCATACGAAAAATAACAAAATATTCCTTTCATATCTTTTACTAAAAACTCACCGCAAGGTAAAATTGGATATAAACTATTGTAGAAAGATATAAATATTACATATTGAGGAAACATGGATGTGGATGATAAAATACACGCCAGTAAATATCAAAGTATAAACAATCTCAGATAAAAATGAGATTGTGATATTTCCCTTACCTTAGGTCTGATTTGATTCGTAAGTGTCCGAACCTCCGGTATAATGATTTAAATAATGTCATTGAATTATTCCAGAATCATAATCATTGTTATAATATCATATATGGTTAACTTATGACTTTATATTACCCGTTCTTTTTTAAATTTCATGTTAAAGAGCGTTTTGGGTAAAATCATTTCATTTGTCGTCCGTGTTTTGACTTGTAATTATCCATATGATTACTTAGATCAAGATTACTTAATTGCCGAATATAAAACCTGATTTATATATAAGATATATTCAGGATATAAATATATATAATAGATCAATAAATGGAAAGAAATACACCGTTCATGGAGATGGTAGGCCGTACGTACGCATGAACGCTGTTTTCGTTTCCTTATTGAGTTGAATGGAATTAAGTAGATGACATACATATATACACACATAAATCCAGTATCACTATTATGTAATTTATTTCATGATTTCTTATAATATATACTTTATAATAATACATGAATGGTTAACATGGAGAATGAATCTCATCGCGTCGTGGAGACAGTAGTCCTTACGTACGCACGAGCGATGATATCGTTCTCATGATCGTGGAATTGTATTGAAGTGTATGTATAATATTTCAGAATCAATATCACTTTAAAATAATCATATATAGTTATTATGTACACCATTATACCCATCCAAGTATGGTGGTGGGGAAAATAGATTACACCACAGCATGGAGACGGTATTTCGTACGTACACACGCGCGGTGATTTCGTTTTCCGTAGGATGGATAGATAGTGAAATAGGGTTGTTTCATTCTTATAATAACATATCAGTATATTAGTGATAATTATTTTATTACTTCATAATGAAACAACCTAAGAAGAATAAGTGGAATAAGAAATAAAGTTGAAAGAATCGGTAACGGAAATTACCTCTTCTTTGAAGCGCCTCTTTGAGTCCTCCTCTTAGGGAACTAAAATTGGTCTTTGAAGAAGACCAGGACCTATATGATGTTTCTAGCGAAGTGGTGAAGAGAATTTGGCCGGGGTTGGCCGAGCATGAAGGCTCAAAGTGGTGTGAGGAAGGGAGGGAGGAGGTGCCCTTTTATAAGGGTGGAGAGGGGCTCCTTTGGAAAAACTAAAAATATTATTTTGTTATAAAGCCAAATTCGGTTTTAAATAGCTCCAACTTGATTTATTTCGAATCTAATGTGGGGATGTGTCGAAATTATTTCATCCAATAGAATTTAGACAATTTTAGGTTCCTATTTTAACCTTATCATTTAGATTTAACATTAAGTTAGATAATTTTACTTTTACCGTGTCGTTTTGTGTTCTTACACTGTAAGGTTAATAAACTTACTATAATAATCCAAAAGAACCCCAAGTTGTTTATTATTAATATATATAACCTTATATAGGTCATTTGGCCGATCCTTATATTTTTAGGAATAAAATAACAATTAATAATATTATATTTGTTTTAAAAACTATTTTATGTCAATTTTGACACTATTTAGTAATTGATTTTTGTGAAAATCATAACAGAATGATTAGTTCATAAAAAGTTACTTAAATCAATACTAACATGTCATAGTAACCTATTGAATTAGTTTAATTCATAAAAATCCTCAAATTACATTTATTTTGGTATTTATAACATCAATTATGTCAATATTTCATTAATAAGATAATTACTGCATCATCTTTGTGTCATATATAAATTAACTTATATAATGTCTAAAAATTACAAAAAAAATTATCATTATGTTGGAAATCTTTTTATCTTTCTAATAAATATTTATAGTCGATTTTATCTTATGTATAACCCAATATTAAATATTCTTTAGTTATTAAACATTGATTTTAACTATTTTAACCCTTCTTTAAATAAATTGATAATAAATGTCCTAATCAAATCCAAGTGGGCCTAAATGGTCATATGTTATTACTAAGGTTGTTTTTGGTCGAATTAAACTTATACAATAGAATTATAACATGTGTTAGGGTAATAATAATATCATTTTTACCCTTAACTACCCTATTTACTTTTAACCGTGGTAAATAAAGTAAAAAGTTACTATTCACCAAAAATTATTTTCATCTCATTGAATCACATTTTAGTACTTTATATTAACCGTGTCTCTCGAATTTTCGAAATTATACTCACAGAAGCGGTAAAATTATGTTTTATGAAAAATTCAGTTTTTTTAACTACCACTTAGTGGTTTCACTATTCATCCAAAAATGAAAGTTTCCAGAAAAATACAAAAAATTAGGCCTAAGATATATTTGATATTATGAATTAAAAAATGATGTTTATTTTACCAAATTCAAAAAATATTAGTTACATTAGCTAATTTAAAAATTAATTCCCGTCGTCAAAACAAATAGCATTTTTTTAAAAGATAATAACTATCAAAAGATTGACACTTGTTTGTGTCTGGTTTAAATGTGAAATTATATCCAATGAAAAACATTGTATTAAATTGTAAAAATATATTCTAAATATACTTTAAAACCACTCAAATTAATAATTTATCACTATTAATTATTTTGATTAAAAAAGTAGTTTTTAATTAAAATTTAGTAATTTCCACTATTCATCAGAATATGAAAGTTATCCGAAAAGTACCAAAATATCACCTGAAGATAATTTAGATATTCCAAATCCAAAAATGAAGTCCATTTTGAAAAATAAAATTTAAAAAATTTCAAAAAGTGGTTATTACTATTCATAACGGCTAGTTTTAATAATATTATAATAGCATATCCTTGTTTAGTGAAACTCGGTATTACGTACTACACACGCTATCGAGGAAGGTCGTGATTGCGTGTAATGAAAGGCATGTCAAAGATGCGTGTTGTGAAAGATCCTTTTGGTGTATCATACAACACAAGACATTAATGAAATTAAAAAGATTATTTTTCATAAAATCTCGGGGTGTTACATGTTGAGAGATTTCTCTATGGATTTTAAAGGTGGTTAGGATCAGCACCTAACTTTGGTGGAATTTTGTTACAATAATAGCATTCACTCTAGTATTCAGATAGATCCTTATGAAGGAATCTATGGAAATAAGTGAAGAACTCTAATTTTATAGGATGAATTTGGGGAAGGAAATCTATTAGGACTTGATCTTGTTAGTAAAATAGCAGAATGGTCATATCTATTCAACCACACATAAGAGAAGATCATAGTCAACAAAAAATTTATACTGACAACAAAATAAAAGTAATAGATTTTAAAGTGGGTTACACAGTGCTTCTAAGAAAATATCCCTATAAAAGAGTAATGAGATTTAGAAATAAGGCCACGTTGAGCCCTTGGTATATTAGTCCTTTTAAAATTTTGGATCATTTTACAAAGGTAGCTTTCTAATCGGTGTTTCCACTAAACCAGTCTCAAGTTCATGATATGTTCAATTTATCTCTCTTGATAAAGTATATATTAGATGCTTCACATGTACTAAAATCATAATTTTTACCTCTGGATCATGATCTTTCTTATGATGAACGACTGATTGAGATTCTGGATCGTAGCGCGAATGTTCTACGAAACAAGACCACTCGCTTGCTTACGGTTTTGTGAAAAACCCACTAATTTTAGAAAGGTTCATGGGAACTTGAGGATATGATGAGGGAGATATATCCTCATATTTTTGTATCAATGTGATTAATTTTTAAAGTGAAATTATGTTTATGGAGGGTAGAATGTAACAACCAGATGTTTTTATGAAATATTCTCTCCAAATATTTTTAATTCATTAATTACAAGAATTGCATGAAATCATGTATTTAAAAAAACCATGATATAAACTAGGTATAAAATTACCAGTTAACCTAGCTGTTAGGTTAGCCGGAATAAATATAACAGAATTATGAAAATGTATGGTGAAGCCATTCACTACTAATAATTTATGAAAAATATAAATCAACTATATTTTTGTATTTTTTTCTTGTATTAATAAATTTAGTGAATTAATCTTTGTAAAAAAATTAATGAAATATAATTTTATATACATAATAAAATATTTTTCATATAAATCCAATTGATATTTTTTTCATTGCGTATGAATAGACCGTATTTGATGTATAAAAAACTATTTTTTCAAAAGGGTAATTTTACACCATTTAATAAAGACCCTTTTAAAATTAATATTTTGAAACATTAATAATTATTATATGATAATATAAACATTTTAATTTTAATAGGGAAATAAATATTTACATTGAATAAATTTTTGATATTTTTCTGATAACATTCATATTTTGATGAATATATAAATATAGTAACTTTTTTTTGAAAACAACTTTTTCATTGAAATTATTTAAATCGTAGAATTATATTATTTAATGGTTTTAAAGTATAAATATAATATACTTTTATACACTAATATAATTTAGGTCATTTGCATTATTTTTACGTTGAATTCAGATGTAAAAAATATTTCAATCTTTTTCAATTTTTTAACATAATAATCTCATTAGCTACTTTCGAAAATGGGATTAATTTTAAACTAATTAATTCAACTTATGTGTTTTTAATTTTTAAAAATTGATTCTTTATCTGGAATCAGTATGTCCAAATTATGTAAATATTTTATTTTTATTTTTTGGCATTATGAGTAGTATCTTTACTAATTTCTAGGTTAAAAAAAGTAAAATGGGTAACTAATGGTAAGAATAATATTATAAAATTACCTTAATACTTTTATTAATATATTGGATGAGTGTTTTTACCTAAATAATTCTTGGTTTGAAATGGTTTCATTTAGAAGCCACTTGGATGAGATTAAGACATTTAATTTATTTTTTAAATAAAAGTTAAATATGGCTCACTCAAATATTAATAACTAAATAATTTTTTATATAAGGTTTTAGAGAAGATAAATTTGTTCATAAATACTCGTTTTAAATATATAATGTTTTTATTTATAATGATAATTTATTTTTAATTTTAGTAAAATATTTAATTATCTTAAAGACTTATACATTGATGATGTAAAAATTAATTAATTGATGATAAATAAAAAACCATTTTTATTAAAACACTAATATCCATAAAGACCCAAACACTAAACCAAATCTTATTTTTCATGTATATCTCGACCATAAAAATACAACAGTTGATTTATTGACAATTTAGAGCCTTATATAAGAGATTGTGACAATTATATTATTTAATTTAAAGTGATGTTAAAATTGTCACCTTCATAATTTAAAAAGTATACCATCTTAAATGATGGATTTTACAAAAGATAAATTAGACTAATTATATTATTTTTAAATATAGTATATTTATATTCTTAAAAGAATTTTATTTTTACTTTTTATTCAACCAATATGTATACTAAATAATTATAGAAAAGTGATGTAATAATTATTTTATTAATGGAGATATCAAATAAATTTTATTAAAAATATTAAAATAAATATAATTTTCGTTAATTAATATGTAAAATTAATTTTCTATATTAGATTCACTTTATATGAGTATAATAAAATAATAGGTTCTAATTTAACTTGTAATATTAATATATTTTAAATTCAATGAATTGAATAGTATTAAAATTGAAACTATTTTCAGTTTATCAAAATAATGTTTTATTAAATTATTTAAAAATCATAACTTTTTTTAAAAATATGTATAATTATTATTATATTGTTTAAAATGTTATAAGGGACTTATATATGGTCTAATTTACATCAAATAATTAATTTTTTCTCCCCTTTAGTATTGAAGTATTTATTATATTAATTAAAGTTGAATAGAATAACTAAGTGTTAGTCAAAACGGTAATGTTTAAATTGAAAGAAACACGTTTCTAAAATATATTTTCGGATTATTTAACAACCCTATCTCATATCATCTTAAAAATTGGAAAAATTTGGTGGTTTTTGTGTAGGGTTTTATTTTATTATAAATTAATATTTGTAGAGATGTCAAAAGTGCCCCTCACCTCAATTATAAAAGAAAACCTACTCCATCACCTATTCACTTCACTTTGATCCATCAATATCATCCATAACCTACCCTATTACATTCTAAACTTCCCTAGTAACATTATATTGGTTATTTTCTTCTTCCAATAAAGAATCATGTCGAAGAAGATATACAATCCTCTATCGATTCTTTGAATCTTCTCTCTTCCTCTAATTCCTCTTCATGAGTTGTTTGATTATAAATTAATAACACTAGTATCACTTATATTATTATATTTTATTATAATTATGAAACACCCATATTCCGCCTTTTATCCATCCTGTAAAAAAAAGAAATCACCTTTCGTGCATACGTACAACTTACCATATCCACACCATGGTGCGATCTATTTTTCACATTCACCTTACATCGATGAGTAAAATTATAGAAATAATAACTATATATTACTGTTATAATAGTATATTTATTCTGAAATATTACACATCATCCACTTCCATAACATTCAATAATTATGGTAATGAAATCGTCGCTCATGCATACTTATGGCCTTCCATTGCCATGATGTGACATGATTCATTATAAAATATATTTATTAAAGAATGATTATATAAATGTAATGAATTAATAAATATGGTATATATTATTTTAATATCTGTTTTATGGATATAAATATGAACTAATAAGGATAATCATAACTTTTTTGACAAAACATGCATAAGAACATAAAGCAGTTAATATACAAATGATGAGTAAAAATAAAATGATACTAAAAACTGATGCTAATATGACCATATATGATATAATAAAAATTAATATGATTCCTTAATAAGTCAATGTCATTATTTAAATCATTATATTGGAGTCTCTGATATATAGGAAGTATATTAGACCAAAATTAAGGGTTAGTTTTACAATCTCATTATTGTCAAAAATTATTTATATATAAGTATTACTAGGGTATATTTATCATCTACATACATGTTTCCTAAATAAGTAGTATTGTATATTTTATTAGGCAATTTTTTAATGTCATTTTTACCTTTTGGTGAATTTTTATTAAATTGAATGAAAGTAATCTTTTGTCGATATGAGGTACTTTTTGAATTTTCTGGTAAATGTATGAGGAGCATGTTTTTTTAAATTATATAGAATGAACATATTTTTACATCGTCAGAGAACCTTATTTCCATAAAACATCCTCTATATTTTTTCATGTCTATTTTCAAATAAATTCCTTTCTTATAAATTTTTTTGGCATTTTAAAAAATTAAAAAATAATTAAAGAATAAAGAATATTTTCCTCAAGAATAAATTTCTAGTGATCAATCAGAATTATTTTCCATATAAGAACACATTATTTAATAGGGTTACCTTTCAATTATAATATCCTTATTATTACTATTATTTTATTGTGTTTATGATGGAATTATATTTAACCATTTTTTACATGTATTACGTTAAGGTGGAATTATATTTAAAGAAACCCATTTTATTTTTTGGGTTATGATGAATAGTTTATATTATTGTGAAACATGTAAGAAGGATTTCATTATGATATTGGTGGGACCTATATATACCAATAATTGATTGGTTAATGATTTATATCTCATGAGATAGAAATGGCTGGAATAGGAAATGATATTGGTTTAGTAATACAGGGTTGGAACGAGGAGTGAACTCAGTTCTGTAATAGACTTTGTCTTCTATCATGGTCTTGGGAATGAGACTTGACTAATATGAAATGATTTTCTGTACTTATGTGTAAGACACAATAATTTGTGTATTATGTTATGAATTTTGGGATTATGTTCATTGATTCTTACTAAATTTTATGATTTATCTCATGGCATGATATCACGATCTTTCATAATGCAGGATATGATTTTCAAATGTCACGTTCTTATGTATTATGTTTGATATATGATTGATATTTAATTTTTTTTGAACATAATGATAATTTGAGCACACCATTTAATATTTTTCTTTTCCTGAGGTCATGAATAAGGTTATTAAATAAGATATGTCAAAATAGGGTCTAGTTATGATGAAATTAGTTGGAGATAATGAAGGTGCATTTTGAACCCATTCTTTTTGTTTCCCGGTTTCAAAAGGCATTATACTTATACTTTAATTTTATGGATTTGATATATTTTGTAATGAATATTATTCAACTTTGTAGTAATATCAATGTATGTAAAGTATGTGGCGTTATAAGTAGAATTTTAGTGGGTTCAATCAGTAATTTCTAATTAAACTTATTTAAATATTTCTGAGATTTTATATTATTTATTGAAAACAATGGTTTTATTTATTTAAAATTTTAATTAAAATAATTTAATTCGGAATTGATATATATATATATATATATGATGATGTAGACAAAATGAATGTTATAAATAAAGGTCCCAGACAAGGGTTTGATAATGTGGGTTCATTCATTATTTATTTGTTGTCTAAATGTAATTTGATAATTTGTGTGACGAAACATCATTAAAAATTAATTTGATTTGAATTATTGTGTATTTAATTTTAACAATACTTCGGTGAACCAAACAAAACCTCCTCTAATAGTTAAATAGGATAACACCAAATCTTATAATGTTGTTCCTAAATGACCCATATCCATCGTATGTTGTTTCATTCCTTTATTTAAACCCAATTCCACCATATGAAGGTTTTTCCTGAGTTATGGGTGTGTAAGATGATTAATAAAATATAATAATTATAGTTGGAATTAATTTAGTAGTGGAAAACCCACTCACCCGGTCAATACTACCATATCCACTAAAAATATATTTTAAAAATTTAGAATTAAAAAATAATAATATTGAACATCGTGAAACCTCTCCTAGGACCAAGTATTGTGTTAGTCACCTACCATTGAAAATTGAAAATAGATCATGACAAAATGATGGAAGAGTGACAAAATTAAATTAGGTATTAAAGATAAAATGGGATGGAAGAAGTAAATTTAAACTCTTTAATAAAAAAATATGCTAATGTTACATAGGAAAAGAAAACTAAAAGAAAAAAGATATGATATGATAAATCCTAAAGAAATATCCATCATCCAAAACATTCCTTTTCAGTAGATTTATTATTAAATCCACCTATATCCACTTATTTATTGTCATGTAAGAGGATTCAGGTGTCATAAATGACCATTAACGTGTTTCAATAAATAACGGGTCATCAACGGTTGAAATGTTCATTAAATAATATGTCCTTAAAAAGTTTTTGGGTGGTACCCCTTCATTTTGGTTAAATTAGAGAATGTAGTCATCAATAAAGTTGTTTCAAAATACGTTATGCATTTGAAATCAAAATTTTCACTCAATAAACCATGTGTTGAAGAACCTATATCCCAATTACTATGATATATTATTATGTATGGATGATTACTCAATATTCCTTCAATGTTGATCATTCAATGGCCCTTTTAATAACTGAATAACTCCTTGAAAAATAATTTTGGAATGATTAAATGAATCCTTTTCTGAATACATTTGGAATTACCTCAATTATAGGTTTGGATCCTGATTTATGCCTCACTTCTGAAGGTGGGGTCCACTATATCCAATCAAAATGTTGTTTAACTTGATTTATTTTTTAGACCTCTATATATTCGAATCTGATATTGGTCCAAATGTATAATTTGGATGTAATAAATCAAGGAATACTTAAAAAAACTAATCTATCAAATTGGATTAATATTTTAATAGTTATTCCCAAAATACCAAAGTGATTAAAATATGGAAAAATTCCAGAATTAAGTAATTTTCATATTTTTTCCAAAAACACACCATAAATCCAAAATTGATGAAAATAAGTTAAATTGATAAATTTGGATGGTTTAAAAAGTTGAAATTCATATAAAAATGAGTAAAATATTAGATCTATCAATATTTCATTAGATGGTAAGTAAAGGACATTATGAATCAGTAGCATATTCAAAAAAACACGACCTCCACTCTTTTCATAGGGAAATTAATGATTTATAAAGACATAAATGTCCATTTGATGAGGTTTGGTATGGGAAGAAAGTTTCCCAGAAAGGGTTATGGAACCCTAATTCATTTTGGATACCAATTTTGAAGCATGATCCCTTCTCCCTATGGTTTCAAATCACGTGGTGTGGGACATCAAATGTTTGAGAATGGAGTTTCGCATTCTAGCACTAAGAAAGGGTAAAAGACATAGTTCCACAATGTTGAGGATGTCTTACCCACCCAGAGAGTTTGTTATGAATATTTCAAATAATGTCCCAAAGTACTCAAGTCAGGGGTATTATATGGGACAATCATATCACGAATGACCCAAAACACACTTAGGTGCTAGGTTATATGATAGTGATTCCAGGGATCTTGAGGATTGTAAAAACCACTTTAGTGATTGATTCATTTGGTTGATAACCAAAGAAACATATGAAAGATATATAGGCATAAGTGCATTGTTATGAAAAGGGTTTCTTTTATATGTTAATCCTTTATAAGTTCCATGGAAGATTGTGGTGATCCGAGACAATCAAATCATGGATTGTGAATTGTGGAATGTGTAATATACATGAAGGGTTCGAGAAATATATAATTTGTGTCACTTTATAGTGAAAATTTTATCATGGTGAGGAGATGTGATGAATAATTAATATAACATTTCCCAGAACAAGAGGGTCCAAAGTGCAAGGTTCTAATTTTACAAGGACTAAAAAGTAGGCCCTATGTTTAATTGTCATATATGAATAGTCAATAAAAGGTTCCCTTAAATCTGGATATCTCTTACAAGGTAAATAGATTCTTTTTGAAACCCTACGTACTTAATACATGAAGTGTGATATATGGTTAGAAATTTATTTAAAAGATTACAGAAGCACCCCGTACTCTAGCTGACTAGAGTAAGACTCCTGTGGTCCTATGATAAGAAATAAAAATGGATGATGCTCTTCATAGTATAAGGACATGTAGTGGTTTTTTTCCTTTTTATAGTTCATCATCATGTAGTAAGGATATTTTATTTTTTGTTTACTATTTTGTGGTAAGTATGTTTTCCATGCAGTTTATCATTTTTTGTGTAAGGGTGTGGGAACCGATGTGAAAATTTATACATGATATATTGTGTGCAAAAGAATGTTGTACATAGATCTTTCTCAAACATATGTGAAATTATCTTATATGAATTGAATTATATGTATTTTTTGGGTGTATGTTTTTATAATTTTTTATTTTTGGTCCAAGGATTGGAGATCTATGTGTCACTACATATCTTATGATGACAGGAATCAAGCCACACACAGTTCTTGAGCGAGAAGCTCTCAACAAAGGTTTGACCTGTATATAGAGGTCATCATTGTTTCTATTGATTGTTTTATTTGGGTCTAGTATTAGATATTCATTAATCAATACATATCATGTGATGATAGGAATCCAGAGAAATATAGTTCTTAAGAAAGTATCTTCTTCAGAAAGTATAGATTATACGTAGATAGGGGAATTTTTATATTATTTATGATTGTACCCAGGATTCATGATCTGGGCGTCACTATGAATACTTTGATGTAAGTAATCAAGTCACATGTAGTTCTTGAATGGATTTGGGGTAGGATACTAGCACAAAAAATTGTGGTCCTCTTAGGAAAAGTTCAAAGGAATGTGCAGTTTAATGACATGAAAAGGACATCAACTGTGCAATTTAACATCATGCAGCTAATACTCATGTTATGACTTTTATGGTCATGAATTCATTATTATGAGGAACCTATCATGATATCTTAAGCCTTGTTTTTATGGAGAATCCCTTATTGAAATTTATAAGCTTCACGTGATATATGCTTTGTGTGAGAAACAATGAATTTCAAGGGTTCCTCTGACTATGCAGAGGCATAAAAGGATAGGGTATTTGTATTTTGTATTATGAAGTGGTAGGACCAAGATATAGGATTGAGGCATCCATACGTACACTAGTAGAAAATTTTTATTTAACATCGATTTTTTTAAAATTTTAACATTGATTTTTAACAAACATCAAAGCTGTCAGCATAAAATATGGGACTTTCCAAATGTATTTTTTTAAACTGTTGTAAAAGGTTAAGAAAATTACACTTTGAGGTCAGTTTTTTGGAAAAAATAATGTCGAATATCTGATTTCATAATATATTTAATGTTCGTTTTTTATATAAACTGACATTAAATGTTATTTTTCACATCATTTTTTCTAATAATAAATGTTAAAAAATTTTATAATTTTTATATCATTTCTTAAGCTTCGATTTGACTAGCCATAGAGCTAAAAAAATTTGGAATCAAAAGTTATGGCTTTCAAAAGTTGTACTTCTCTATGTTTTGATAGATAAAACTTATTACAATGAAAAACTGCGAAATATGAATGAAATTTAAAAACACAAAACAAATAAAATAAATTTAAGTATTTAAACATTTCTCAATTCTTTATGGGTTTTTTGTTAAATCAATATGTTGTTTATCATTGTTTCTCTTATTTGTGGGGTGGAAGTCATGTGATAATGATACCAGTGATCGCTAATGAATTTTTCACCTCATTTGGTAAATCTCATACAAATTTTTTATATTCTTAACTTGATCATAAGAATAATTCATCGATATAAGTAAAATTATAAAGTTATTTAGAAATAAAGGAAAATAATAATAATGAATTTAAAGGATTAGAATAGATACCTTGTTCAAATCATCAATTGAGGATGCATTGAAAATTTAATGGAATTAAAGAAGTCAAATATGAAGAAAGAATAAATAAACATAATTTTATTTAGTAAAATAAAATATATTCAATGACGTTATATTACAATTTAGGTGGGATATTAAAAAATGAAATATGTGTTGTCAAAAAAATCGACAAACTTATCCTACATATTGGAAATTTTACTTTTAATATCGGTTATATATATATAAATGTAGTAACAAATATAAATTTATTGGGGTTTAACATTGTGATTTTATAAAACTGATGTTAATGGATCATGACAACACTTTTATCATGTTTTTTTATAAACAGACATTAAAAGTCCTAATAAAAGACATTTAACGTTGGTTTTTTTCTAGAATGAATGTTACAAAGTACTTTTGGAATTAGTTTTCCACATAAATGATGTGAAAAATGTGAACCTAGTGCTAGATCATTTTTTGAGCTTCGATTGGACTGGACATTGAACTAAAACTGACTTATGGATCAAAGGGTTTAGAAGTCAAAAGGTGAACTTCTCTAAGAGAAGTCATTGAGAAGTCTAAATTTTAAAGGACATGAATTCTAATTTGTAACTCTATCTGATCTCTATGACTAGTCAAATTGAATCTTTGGAAATTAGATACAACTTTGTAATAATTTTTATTTTATTTTATTGGATAATTGATGTGAAAAGTGACATTTAACATCACTTTTTGAAATAAAAATGACGTTAGAAGTATTATAAAGTTCAAATTTAACTTTCATAACTTTTGAGCTGTAACTCAGTTTAAGATCCAAGAGGAGTAAAATTAAATCTTGGGAAATGAGCTACAAATTGGTAATGATTATTTATGTTGGTTATATGAAAAAATGACATCAAAAGTTAATTTTATTGTCTATTTCTGAAAAAACACATTTATAAAATGTCTTATAATGTTTAACTTCTGATATCCATAAATTTTGATCCATATGTCTATTTTTGATCAAAGAACAATAAAATTGAATCTTGGGATATTAGATACAACTTGTATAATGTTTTTGACACCATCAATTTAGACAACTGATACTAAAAGTAATTGTTAACATCATTTCCTGAAGAAAAAAACCTACATAAAAAGTCTTCCATTAGGAATTTTAACATAATATTTTTATAAAACCTGATGTTAAAAGTGATATTTGAATACTGTTTACTGAATAAAATGCCTTGAAAGTCCTCATGTAATACTTTTAACATCATTCCATATGAACCTTTATTAAAATTATGACATTAAAGAACTTTTTTCTTCTAGTGGTATCTTATTGAAAATGAGAATCTTGCAATAAATTTTGATAGAAAATCAGTGCAGTTTAATTTCATGAAGAAAGGATATTATCAATATAGTTTGACGTCTTGCGGTAAGGAAATGTGTCATTCTATGTGATACATAATTAATTCTATTCCTGGGCCCAAGAATAGTGGTTTGGACATCACTATGTATCCTGTGATAGCAGGAATCCAGCCATTCCTATTTCTAGATAATTATTCCATTTATTGTCATAAAAAGGATGAATCCATACAGTTTTAATGTTGTGTTATAATGAAAATGAGGGGTTTTTCAATTTAAAGTCTTGATTCATAGAGTAGAGTTTATTTATAGTTTATTATATTACTACTAGGAGTGTCTTTTTCAGTGTAACATTATACAATATGGATGAGCTCATATAGTTTGCTGTCATATAACCAGGATGAGATCATACAGTTTGACATCATTTAACCCGAAAGGGGGGTGCTAGATGATAGATATGCAATGTATTTCATGATAAATGTTATACTTATGGGGGGGTGAAACACTCCCCATCCACTGTTTCCAATTATTAGGATCCATTATGATAGAAATGTTTTATGATGTAAGGCCCTTCCCATTTTGGTTCCAACATTGGAGGCTTCATACTTTGTATCATTAGGGTTCTGAGATCCGATTCTAGTTCTCCTTAAAGGATTGAATAGAGCAATTCCTTTTTATTAAAGGATCATTTGATCCATTTTGTATGGACTTTAAGTGTTTAAATGAACACAAACTATTCTCATCGAGCTGCTCCAATTAATGTAGTCACTTTTTTGATTGCCCGCCATCTGAGATCTATCCTAAGATGTCTATTTTAAGTGAATCCAGTTGGACTTATATGGGTAAATATAGCTCTATCCCATACATAAATGAGTATGGTGTTATATGTGTAGAAATATGTGTGGTGGTATAGTAGGCCCATAAATCATGGAGGAGTATGTCCATCCAATCTATCCTATCCCTTTTCACTATCTTCTTGATTATATAGAGCAGTCTTATAGAATACCTTTTCTATTCATTTTCCATTTAATGATATCAAGGTGAGTTATAGGACCCAATATTGTACTCCTGGTATAGTTTCTTCAACTCCCAAGAGGATAATTTGTTATCTTTGTCCATCAATATTGTGTGAGGGACACCAAACCTAGTGATGATATGGTACATTATAAAGTTTGTGATATTATTCATCTCGACTTCTTGGAGGGATATGGACTCATATCATTTGTAATATATGTTGGTAGAAATAATGATGTACTTTAACTTCATAGTTGTTTATAGGGGATAAGGCCCTACAACATTCATTCCACAGTAAAAAAAGTCCAATAATATTTTATTATATATAGAAATTTACGATGTTGATGTATTATGTTTTCATAGATCTGGAACACATGAAATTTTTTGTTGAATTATACACAGTCATGTATCACGGTTTTCCACTAATATCTCATCCTCTATATTTGGTGGGGGTCCTGCTTCTAGATCTATGAGTAATACAAGATATTTCATGGGCTTCTTCCATTATGGAGGGAATCACCCTTTTTTCTATGCATATGAGGAGGATTCTATCAAAGCCTCACTTGTAGATGGGTTGTTTCTCATTTTTACCATCCTGAAAGGTAATGTTCACTACATGGTGTCCAATCTATTTATTCATGGTTCGGTCTATCAAGAGAGATCCTTTTTAGAGTTAACTTATTTAGGGCTCTATATATCCATGGGTGGATATCATTTCATCAAGATCTGGGTGGTTTTGACCAGACAAATTTCTTCCATATCGCAGATGAAAATAAATTATACCATTAAACAATGCATGATACGAAATATTGATTACTCCTAATCAAGGTCATCCATGATTGTGGCTTCATTATCCAATGTTTCAGCATAGAAATTTTATAATAGAGGAACATGATGTAATATGGGATCAAAAGGTAACACTTCTATCAGCCCCATGACTTAACTAGTGATAGGGTAAAGTTCTTCATTTTAATGGTATCTTTCCATTAATACTATTTTTCACAAGTTTTGATTCCCCATTGATATTAGTTGGGCTATATATAGATGTAGGGATAGTTCCCAGCCAGTGATGAGTGCTTGGTATTCTTCCTCATTATCCATGCATCCTTCAGATAGTGAGAAAGTGTAGGAAAAAACAACTTTGTCAAGAGAGAAAAATACAATCCCAAAGACATCACAATTGAGATTTAGGTTTACCATTATTTTTCCAACAGTAATTTTGAGGGCACAATAAAAACATATATC
This sequence comes from Viscum album, assembly GCA_963277665.1. Taxonomy (NCBI): domain Eukaryota; kingdom Viridiplantae; phylum Streptophyta; class Magnoliopsida; order Santalales; family Viscaceae; genus Viscum; species Viscum album. Next base: position 1,143,414,448 of record OY728157.1, on the reverse strand, counting down.
CCATGTACAAGGAGTGTCGTGGGAATAGTATACCTCCCTATCTAAAGACTCAGTATCCTCCAGTGTATTCCTTGGAGATGTATTTGTTTCTAGAGAAAGTATCCATTCCTTTCCCTTACACTGATTTCTATGATATGAACTAGATTTTTTATTTCTATAGAATGGTTTTCCATCTATCCAAGTGTCTAGTAAATATAGAATGGCCAAGGATATACTTGATTTGATTAATACAAGGGACCAGATGGACTTTTATGGTGCTACATGTAATGTCTTAGATTTTTCACTATGAATATGAGTGCAAGGATGTTCTTTTCAACATTATTGTATTAGGTCTCAGTACCTGTCATTGATTGGATGAGGTGTTATAGATTTTATCTCTCCCCTTATCATTCTTCTTTATAAGAGGGCTCCAGTGAGCATTCCACGGAGGCCACATACATGGTGAGTGTCCACACATCCACCGGAGGATTTAGAACCAGCGAGTGAAGTAGGTATTGATTGATAATTTCAATGTATCTGTGATAGTCAACATTCCATTGATAGTATATTTCATTCTTCATTAGTCTGGTAAAGCAGAGAGATTTTCTGTCCAACTTTGATATGAAATGATAAATGAAGGTGAGTTTCCCTTAGATCCCCTAGGTTCATTGAGATTTATGGGGGATACATTTCTTAAATAGTACTAGTATTTTCTAAGTTAACCTAATCATTGTAGTTTCATATAAAAAATCCTATTAAATTCTATAATTTTACCCTCAAAGAACATTTCAGCAGATTTATCTTCAGATTGTTCTATTGCAACTTGTTGATGATTTTTTAAACATACATGAAGTGGTCACATAATTGTCAGTATTTAACCATAAGGTCATCTTCATAACACTCTTTAATTCTTCCCAATAATGGAATAATGATATGATACATGGTGCATTTTTATGTGGATACAACATTATTTAAGCTGAAGAGCATGAAAAGATAGAAGAATAACCCTTATGGAGCTCTAAAGGAAATGGATTATTCATCCATAGGGGCCATATTTATTTTATATTACCCTAAATATCCATCCTTGATAGATATTTCTTAGAAACCAGAAGTTTCATCGATCAAGATTTCTATCATCGCAAATGGTAAATCATCCTTCAGGTAGTGTTGATTAAGGTCTTTGAAATCGATGTAGTCCTTAATATGTGCATCCATTTTCTTGATATGGATGATGTTGGAGATCTATCGTGGGTATTTTACTTCTCTATAAAATTGTATTTGATCAATTTTTCAACTTTCTCTTCTACAATGGTGGCATGATAGGGGTGAATCCTCCATGATACTTTCTTGAAGCCTCGATTCTCATCGAGTATGTTGATATAGTGTATAGCCACATCTGGATTTAGTGTAGAAATTTCTTTATAGTTACAAGAGAAAAAATATCAATATTACTTTATTAATTTGATGTATATATCATTTTCTTTGTGTGTAATGGTGAAACTAATCAATGTAGGTCACAAGACATCTTCTCTTCCCATATTTACCTTCCTGATCTAATCAATGGTGGTGAAGATGACTTCTTCAAATGTGTGAGGGGAGTTCAAGAGGTCATCCTCATATTCTTCCTGCTTTAAGTCATTAGATACATTTACAAATTAATTTGTTAATTCCGAGGATTCTCTATCACTATTAAGGTGAGAGTACATGAGAAGATACATTATCATCCCCTCTTTCCCGAGTCATTATTTATAGATGTCAGATCTAATTGTATTTTAAACTGTTTTTGGGGATAGAATGCGATTGGTCCTCTAGGACTAGGTCTATTAACTAAAATACATTTTTGGGGAGAAGATAATCTTTATAGAGCATACTCTAGGGATTTTAATGGGTGGTATCCAAGCCATTGGGGACATGAACCTATATACCATCATCCACCATTTTTTTCCACCCCTTTTATAGAAATATGTTTTAGTGTGTGTGTCTTCACAATACTTAAAGGGGGATCTTTCACTATGATGTATGGTAAAATTTCCATCAATGTGGTATTTTAAAAATTGATGGAATATTGAATGCACCTATATATGAATATGGATCCAGGGAATTCCGAGTAGGATATTATATAAAGTGTCATGCTGGATAACCATAAACTCAGCTTTAGATTGTGATCCCCAAGCTGAGTTTTGATTTTGATATTCCTAAGAGGTCTCTTATCATGTTTATTATACCCTTGAGTGGTTACATTTCTGGGAGACAAATCCCTTTCACTATATCCCAAATATCAGAGGGTTTGAATTAGGATGATATTGATCCTGGAGCCATTGTAAATTAGTTCCCTTAGAATTATGACATTATTGAGTCTTACCAAAACATATAGGGGTATGATGTGTCCCTATATGAACTCTTCTTAGACATGCTCTATGAATGAGATAGTGACATGGAACTCTATTGACATGGTCTCCATTCTATAGACCACAACTATAGTAACTTCTATCTCAAATTACAATGTTCTTTGGAGGGCTTTAAGGACTGACTCTCTTAGTTATTTTGAAATATGGATCAAATAATGGATTCTATGATTGGATGGGACAACAGCAAGGTGCTTCAAAATTTCATACTTTTGTGCCAAAGGTAGCCACTTCCAGATGTGGGATTTCTCTTTGAAATGTGGATCAGGAACTGAGGCATTCGGGGGGGGGGAATGGTCTAGTGTTTATATAGAGGTTGAGAGAGAATATTCTACTAGTGGATCAAATCATGTAATCCTTCCATGTTGCATGATTTAATATTATAATCAATCCCACACTGGGAGATTAAACAAGAAACCTGGGTATGGATGATTGCTGGAGGTTTATGGGATGCCTCCATATCTCTTTTGAGACTACTAGGGCACTTTCCAATTAGTCTTAGCTGTATATATGTCCTCTATGGGGATGTGACCAAAATATTGGGTCTGACCACACCTTTTATGTACCATGTATCCTCGATTCTGGTGCATAAAACCTCTCATTCCCCAGTTATATGAGGGAACCTTGTAGTCTAAGTTGTATTCATCATCATAGAATGGGTCTTCCAAGTGTATCATTTTGAAATAACAAAATATTATATCTTTTTTCGATGAGGGTTCCATTTGGTGGGTCGTTTCCCAGGCATTAAATGTTGCAAGGAACACATATACATGATTCATAGCAAGTATTGGAGCAGATAATGACTCCTCTTCTTCTATTTCTTCAAAATTATAGTAGTTACACCAACTTTTATGAGGCATATATGATGCTATATCCTTGGGTGGTGGAGCTATTATGGGTCTATTTAGAAGTTCTCTCAGCATTACTAGATCTTGGTCAACCCTTTTCTTAGTTAACCAATTGATGAACTTCCCCTCATGACTGGTCAATACTTTTGGCCAACCACCCAATTCTGTCAATTGGAAGCTAGTTATCTAGACCACATACTTTGAGATGTTATCTAACACCACATGTCCAGAATTGGCCAATCCTTAAGAGACATCATTGAAGACAATGCAATCATGGATAATATGACCCATCCTTCTATGGAAAGGGAATTAACTGTGAAGGTCGGTGAGGTTGAGCTCAATAGGCCTCTTAGGCCGCAATAGCATGAAAAAGTTATTTTTGATGGATACCAAGAAATAACTAGTGACTTTATTATATTCATAAGAAGTATGATTTATTAATTTTATCCTCAAACCCCAGGTGACCCTAATTTCTCTATATATCTAGATGAGTGTGATTTGGTGGCTTCCACTTCTCAAAAAGAGGTGCAACATGTTCTGGGACTATCCTAGGTGATTATACGGTCACGACTGCTGTCTTTAGAGTAAGAAGTTAAGATTTTCCTTTACCTATACATTTCCAATATGTTGAGGTCATGAGTCAAGATTTGGATCGTGTTTGATGAATTAAATTCTCAATATATTGTGTAGTTTCCAAAAAATCCCAATACCCACCTAGATACATTATTAGTATAAGAGGTTTCATCAATTCATCTTGGATATTTTCACCACAATGTTCCAGTAGTTTCTCCTATGAGAGATGGATGTTGAATGAATAGGATAAACCTTTCCACCTAGCTATAAAGTAGGACAACCTATCATTTTTGCATTCTTGTAGTTAATTTGGTAGAAAATTATAATTTTCCTTAGAATGTAACTATAATAATAACGTAATTTATGATGAAGGTATTCCCATAATGTAATGGAACCTAATGGAATACTAATATAATAAACAATGTTTGGACCTCTTAGAGTCTATACAATGCACCTCATCTTTATTGCCTCATTGATCTGGAGGGTCATCATCGGCCTAAATGAGGATAAAAAGTGTGTGAGATGTTGTATAGGGTCTCATACATTGTAGAAAGTGAATAATTTAGTATTTATAAAATGAGGTGGAGGCAAAGTTCCATCCACCCACTTGAGATATGTCTTCCTCTTAGGATGCATAGGTGTGCATCACCCTTCCATGGATTCCACTTGAGTGTTCAAGGACTCAATGACATTAAAAAGCATCGGGGGGCACTTTTGTCTATGTTTTACCCCATATAAAGGTAGTGGGTGGGGGTTGATGAGGTGCACCCACCTTTTTTCCCATTGATTTCGGATTCTTCCTAAGACTGAATGATTACTCTCATAAGGGAGAGGCTATTTATAGAATGAAGGGAAGTCATTATAAATTTTGACTTCCTAATCTATGTAGACTAGATACCTAGATCCACATGTAGTATGATTCTCAGATACATCTCTTATTGGTGGATCATCTACGGGATGTAAAATATTCATATCTTCATAAAGGTGATGCGCAGTAGGAATATTTACTATAATTAGCTCCTCATTGAGTCATATGAGAGTTTGTATCTCACTCTTGTTTTATGAAAAATAAAACTCTATGGTAGGAATTTAAACTATTATCAGTGGTTTTTTGGATGTAGCAACACATTTCCCTTTTTATTTTGTAATGTTCTTGTCATAGAGGTGAAAAAATGACATTCAAAGGTTCTATATTTTGAAGCCTTCTTGAGTTTTGGGCGCATGCATCCTTAGAAAGTGTATGTAGATCACCCTCTAATCAGGGTACGTTTTTTATGTTGTGTACCTATTTATTTTTACCTTGATTCACAATATTTTTCATGTTGATAGTTATTACATTCACAGAGGCATATCTGGTGATGTTTTTTGTTCCATTAAATTCAACACAATAAGATGATTCTACACTATCTTTATTAGGGAAATTGTTTGATCCCATGACCATATTAGTCCATTTTTTCATACAAACCCAGTGGGGTATAGTCACCTCTTCCATATGTTCCTTCTATATTGGTTTATAAAACATGACCTTGATGGATTTTTCAATCATGATTTCTCAATTGGCACTAAATAATAGAGGTTTGACTTGCATTGGGAGGAATAGATGTGATGCCAACTATTGATTTTAACCTCCCAACCTGATGATAACTGATTCTCTTAGTGGAGATGAAGATGATTGAAATACCCAAATCCTTGTATAATGGGGTTTATTCTTGGATACAATTGGCATTCATTAATCATGTTTTTGAGGATGAAATTATTCCAGTTGAGTATTTGATGACTCACTTGATAGACAATGAGCTATAAATATCACTACCTAGTGGGTTGGGGTTGACCTATAATCACCATTGATTTCCTTAGGACTCTGTTTTGGGATAATGATACTAGGGATAGTGACTGAGAAATAAATGCTCCAATCCCAGTGGGTCGGGGTTAATTTGCAGCTACTATAAATGTTTCTTGAATCCTCTGAGAAATTGACAATCTGAGAGGTGGAAGTGGTGGTATATATTCCCCCAACCCAAAGAGATGGGTCCAATATTGTACAGTTTTTATGAAATCTAATTATGAATCTCATTTGATGTGGCATAGAAGTACCCACCTTGGATATGGGTGTGATGGAAGCCCTTGAGAGGAATCATTATTTATGGGATGTTTTGTGGTTGATCAGAACTTTGGTTACATGTCTGAAATGCATTTATATTGCTATTAGTGTCCTGATTTTTAGTCATATTGGATATCCTATACCTATGTTAATGATATATAGGCATAGTTAATGTAAAGGAATTCTGTTTTAGTGACCAACTAGCCTAAGCATTACCCAATCCCCTGATTTCACTAGAGGCCATGACATTGCAGGACAATGTATCTAGTAGGTTTTTCTTTTCTAGGGATGTATCATAGTGCAATGCTCCATACATTCCATATACTTGAATGTATATGCATTATGTGCATAAATATTTTAGATGTTGAATGGTTATGATTCAATGGTAATAAACTTGTTTTAGATTTGTGATGTGCTTTTCTAGTTTTGGATCTCGAGCCTTGGAGATAGTGTCCAGGTCTAGCTGACCACATAGTATCTTGATGGTTTGAAGGTGAACCTCATATCATGGATAAGTGAGGTTAATATTCTTTATTTTCTTATTGTTAGCACACATATTTTAGCAAAGATATGAAATGCAAACCTTTTTTATCTTTTCTAGGGTATCATAGTCAGAAGTAAATAGTGGCCAGAACATGATGGGGATGTTTTTTTGGATAAATCTCCCCATATATCTATGATAAACTCCTATGTATCATAATTAAATGCCTCCATCTAGTCATAGGATAGATTATTATTCTAAGGGTTACCTATACGCTGGATTATAGTGATATTGAAACATTATGGGGAAAAATATACGGTTGACTCCGATGTCTTGAGGACCTCTCTATATGAAGGAAAAAAAGTTTTGAACACACCTCTATATAGAGGTGTCTAGGTGAGGGGATTATTTATTTGACCATGGGAGATATCACCATAGGGAAGTTGAAAATGGTGTATTTCATGATTATATTACTTTTGATACATATCCACACTACTATGAGGAGGACTATCATGATTATGATCATCTTATGCTTCAGTTGAAGAGTTGATGGACCCTTGGGGTGTTGAGGATGTGTCTCGAATGACCTCAAGGACACTTTCATTGAATATATTAGGAATATTGTTCATGTTATATTCCTTTCATGGAATATGTTGACCATCCTTTTAAAACTATGCTGGGATATAGGCCTATTATATAAATGCTATCAGAACATGTTTATAAAAATTTGGTGTGGTGGGACTATGAGCCTGCTGTTAAGAAGCTACTAGAATATGCCGATGAGTGGCATCATTATTGATAGGAATGTGATCCTATCCTAAATAATGTTCCATTAACACTTCGTGATCCACGGTCTAGATGGGAATATGAACCTAATCCTGAGCTTTTGGAATATTACACTAGTCTTTCATCAAAGGAGTATGAGTCTACCTCAATTCGGGTTCCTCTCTCACATGGTGATCCCCAATTGGAATATAAATATGAGCTTGGTCCAAATATAAAATCTCAGTCAGAATATGCCAATAGACCTACAGAATAATATAAGGGATATGAGAATTATTTTTTATTTCATCAGAATGATTATGGTGCAGTCGTTTGTTGGTGGAACTAGGATTATGTTCCTGGTTTCCAAGATCTATTGGAATATTCTAGTTAGATTCTCTAAAAGAAATTTGATCTTGTCCTAAGTCATTTGTCATCTTCACTTCGATATCCCTATACATAATGGGTATATGATCCCGATCACAGGACATTGGAGTATTCCTCTGGACATGACCGATATAAATATGTGCCTATCCAGAGGCATGTGACCTTCTAACTTTGTGAACCATAGCCAGAATAGGGATATGAGGTCGGTCCATAGACTTTGGAATATACCACTTGACTCTTTAAACAGGCATGTACCCCAGTCCCATGGCATATACCACTCACAATTGGTGATCCCCAATTGGAACAGGAATATAAGCTTGATCTTATGCCTTTCTATTTACTAGAATATGTCAAAAAAATTATTATACAGAAGAAAGAATGTGTTCTTTCTCCAAAGAATCCAATTGTTCTTAATGATCATAGTGTTGAGTTCCCCTAACTATATGGGTAGTAATATATTTATTTCCATGTATCTGTAGAACGATTATAATATTCCAACAGAGTTCTTTAGTTTTTGATAACATGTAGTGACATTCTAGAAAGGTGTGTATAGGGATATAAACCTTTACATTTTATATCTCCATTATATACTTGATGATATCTTTGATTGAAGTGTAAAAAACATCCCACTTTTTTCCTCCTTATTCCACTAAAATATGTTGATGGACGTCATTCATAGGAGTAGGAATATGTGATCCCCCTTGCCTACTATAGGAATATGCCCACATACTTGTTTAAAGTTAGTATGAATATAAGAATAATCACTGGTTGTTGCTAAAATATTCTTGGATACTTCATTAGTGGGAGTGGGGATATAATACCAATCATGGTTATCTATAATATTTCTTGCCTGATGTGTCTTTCATGCTGAATGTTCATGGGTATCTTATATGGTAGTGTGTCAGGTGGTACCCTCACTAGATGACTGATGGGTACCAGTGGGATGGTGTTAGTAACAAGGGTTTATAGAGGTACTACTCAGCATCCATTGAACCTAAAGGGATCCTCATTTGAATCTCTGGTCAACCTTGGTTAGAGTCTGGAGGTGTTGTTCATCATGCTTTGGGGATAAGCTTCCTAAGTGGTTGGCTATAGTGACGAGGTCCACCGGCTTAGATGTGTATTTCCTTAGATGATGTGGACTCATTAGTATCCATACATGTAGACCCTCATGGGTATATTTGAGGGCCAGGATTGTACTATTTTGGTGGTATTACTCGACCATTGTTTCTTCTGTATGGCATTGAAGGTTTCAATCATGTGACAGAATTTTGCGACCCGCAAGGGTTATAGTCTTAGGTGATTTACCAAAACAGTCACTGGATAAAGACATTATCTCAGATCAGGATGTTGTTGATGAGAGTAGTATCTTCAATCATGCTTACAACACGGAACAATTTTACCAATTATTAAAATATCTTAGGCATGACTTGTGCTCAATCAAATATCATGGTTAACACAATTTTTAATTTATTCCTCATCTGGCCATTTTATTCTTGTGGACATGCCAAAGAGAGGATGGACTTATTTCATGGGATCCTTGGTTTCATTGTATCAGCTGAAATATTTATGTTAGTCTTATCACCTTTGTTAGATATGCCAACAATGTGACTTGACACACTATAATCCAACCATCCAACTATTTTATGGTTTCACGTTGGGCTCATTTCATGCATAGAGTATGAACAAAAAATGCTCTAATACATGATTAACTTATTGTTCTTTTATTTAATAGATTCATTTCAGGTTCACCATTTTTGTTTCATATGGATAAGAGATGACACCGAACCCCATTCGAGGAGGATTCAGGTTATCCTGATGGTTGGTTGTGAGGGTTTTAGTTATTACACCACAAATAACATCGGCTCTCCATTTTCATTCTTAATGGGAACTTCCAACAATTACCTCATCCAAAACTGGGTACAAACCTAATTTCCAAAGGTAGGTGGTCAATTGGGGTTTCAAACCCAATTATTCATACATACTCTCATTGGTCAAGAGGATGGCAGTTTTCGATCATCACAACTTGGGGGGGGTTCCTACTCTGGGAATGTCTTATATATTTTAGTTATGTTCAATAATCTCGTCATAACACTGATACGAGATTTATTACCCTGACAAAAAATAGTAGGTAAAGTCCATTTTATAATAATAAGAAGTGTATCTTGATTAGTGATTCTATATGTAAGTATCTAAGGTTCTTTATCAATTTCCCAATAATGGGAAGTTGCTTATATGCTAAAGACGTATAACAAATAACATTATAATTTTCTACCATATAAGGATGTTATTAAAATCTCATGGAGGGGGTTGATCTAACATAAGGAATATTACATATCCATGTTATTACAAGAATCAAAACAATGTAGTTTGTTAAAAACCATATAGTTTAACATCATGTAGATAGGACATATGTGTGGAAACTTTAGTAATAGATATTGAATCTCATGTCTGGAGGAGATGTCCTACGTATCCTAGTTATAGAAAGAATCATTGATATCATTATTCAAGTGGTTTCTCAATCCACTAACGGATGAGATAGAATTATCATCCCATAGGAATGATTGGGTCTTTATGGTCGATATTTCAGAGACATGCGGGTAATTATACTGAAGTGGATTCTTATTTAAGATCAGGACTTATGAAAGCATTATACGTATAATTGTTATTACAGGAATTATAGTTCTCGTAGTTCATTCATGCCCTGGGGACTAGCCCTAAAGGTAGATTCCATTATATGGATGATTTTTATATCATGCCACCCATTAGGGCTAACATACTACGATTTACCTAGATAGTGTAGATTCTTAATTCCATTGATTTTTTCAATTTTAAACCCTAAGAAATCATGAGCTATGCTCAATGTGAGAAATAAGGGATGAAAAGTGATCATCCTCATTCTATATGGATATGGGACTTGTGTAATGATACATACATTGGGATCATTAATGTATATCTCAAGCCTCATGGAGGTATCCTACGTATCATGGTTATAGTATGAATCTGAGTCATCATATTTTAGTTGATTTATTAGTGTGCTGAGGGATGAGAAAGAGTGATCAGTCCATGGGACTGATTGGGCCCCGATGGTTGAAATTTCAGAAACATGGTGGTACTCAAACTGAGGTGGATTCCCATTTGATATCTAGCCTTATGAATGAATCCTATGTATCCTAGTTATTATAGGAATCAGAGTTCTAAAATATTATTTAGTTGGGGATTACACACTGATGTTTCCCTTGTCTTGATAAATTCTTGTGGTGTGAATTGTATGATTATTGAAAATCCATAATCCCACATGATCTATGCTCGGTGTGAGAAACATGGGATAGAAAATTATTAGTCTCATTCTTTATAGATGTGAGATATTAGAACTTGAATAACCCTTTTTAAATTTAATATAGATCTATGACCTCAGAGAGTTGTCCTATATATCGAGGCTATGGCAGGAATCAGAGTCATCATAGGTTAGTTGATTGGGGCTTGCACATTGAGTATCCCTTATGTTTGGGGCTTACTAACCGAGGGTTGACAACATTATCAAGACCTAATATTACCTTATACCTAACATTATTTTATACCTAAAATGCTTTATTTCCTTCTAGACATTCCATGAATGCTCGCTTGACATGTCGTAAGATGACATCCGATCATGTCCAAAGGCAATTACATGATCTATTTAACTTCTCTAGGGGAATCCATGTAACCTGGATGGAATGCCTGATGGTTCGCATGTGATCAAGGATGAATTGTTTGATGTATATCATAAGACTTCCCCGGTTTACCTTGAATGCTACCACATGATCCTAGATGAAATTATTAGAGTGCATCTCATGATCTATCTGACATTCATGGGTGTTATCACAAGAGTTAGATGACACTTTTAGAGGGAATCAAAAGAATCAATGTGACATGCCTTATTTGGTGTCACATGTCCTGGATGAAATGTCTAGAGGAAATCTCAAAACCTGGATGTCATGTCTATATGACGTTGTGAGAGCTATTTTACAAACTCAGGCACAAATAAGAGACTCAATAGATATGAATTTTTTCCACCATATGAGCCTTGCAACACATATGAAGGAAATTGTGGGCCTGGGAAAGAGAGATAGAATGGTTTCAAGATACTTGGGTGGTATTCCTAAGGGAAAAAATGTGACATGATTTGACATGTCCATATGACTTCTCATAATCCACGTAGTATACCAAAAGAGCATCACAATATAAGGGTGATAGGTCATGGTGTTTTTGCGTATCCTAGGTGGTTCCAAAAATGTGTATGGGGATCATTGTATATGTTCTTTTTATAAGTATTCTATATTTTAGTATTTTTGTCTATCCTTTATATTGGTAATGAATTATATTTATTTATTATAAGCTTGTTTATGTCTTGCATTATTTAGTAGATATGTGGGATTTTCTTGGTGTGTCATCCAGATGCCCTTAACTTGATATATGAGTGATCACACAATATATTTTATTCATGATGTATAATCACTACCGTTGTTCCCCAGATCCTACCTAATGGGAAGAATTTTTGGTCTCAAGATCATCCCCTCTAAGAGATTTGGTCTAGTGCAAGGGTGCACGGGAGAGTTTGGATAAAAAAAGGATAACCATTCATTCAAAGAGATGTGGTTCATTTTTCATACTGAGGTGGGTTATTCAGAGACCTCAACACCCTAGTTTTTTCCCCTTTGTGTGGCGCATGTCATGTGAGTCCAATTTGAAGTCATATGAGGGATTCTATGTTATTCACTCTCAGAGTTCCCCCTATAGATCATTCTGGGGGTGTCGCATGATTTCTAGTGAACGTAAGACCATATTTTCAATATATCTATTATTGGATTATTTTCAGTTAATAGTGTCTTGCTGAATCATGTGTACATTCCAAGAGACTTCTGTATTGTCAGGATGACATGTCTCATGGCCTTTAAAAGACTAGGTCACTTGTTGAAAGGCCTTTGCGTGATCTTAGGTGACTTCTCTAGAACCTTTTGTGAGACATGGACTGCTCATTAGGGGGGCTTTGTGAGATCCGGCCGACTTTTAAATTGTTATTTATAGACTGTGATTCAAATAGTCTTAGGATTCCATATTATTTTTAGGACCACAAGAGGCTCCCACCATTTCCCTCTTTATTTCCTTGGTTTATTTTTCAGATTTCGGGGATCTCATGAGGTTGCATGATTATTGTTGATGGTAATCACTCTACCAATTGTTGATGCATCACGCGGCCCAAAAACATTATTTGGGATATATGTGAGTATTTAAGGGAAAAATCCATCTTTTTTTCTTGTGTGGTTAAAGGGGGAGTGTGAGGTTTCTTGGACATACCTGATGTCCTTCATGTGATGATGATGACATGCCAGCGGGATTTTGTGAGATGAGGTGGCCACATCATTAGGGGCTTCTGGTGTCTTGCTGACCTATAGGGACATGTCACGTAATGTTTATGACTACCCCTTTTATTTAATTTGTTTATTTTACCATGGTTGGGGATCTAATAAGTTTTCTTGAATGTTTTTAGGCATCCATTCTCCCTATTGGTGATGTGTCACATGAGTTTTATAACCCCAAGTGGATCCCACCATTTGGATATTTTCATCATATTTTTGAAGTATTTTTGATGTGTTTTACATATTTCAACCATTTGACAAGCCTCATAACCTGTGAGATCTTATCTGGCTGTCATCACGGGATAATTAGTTGTCTAGGGATCCTTCTCTAAAGTGGAAGGACATGTAGAAGGGTCTTCATGGGGTCTTATTCAATTTATTCTCTATATGTGACCATCTGCATTACCTTATATTAGTCATTTGATTGTGTGTCTCCTAGGGGTTCATGTGATCCACATGATCAGGACTACCTTTATCTTCTTTTACTTTCTTGGGGAAAACGATACTCCTATTATGGTATTTCATTCTTTTTGATTTTTTCAATTCCCATTTAGATGACATCTATAGTGGATATGGTATGTGGTCTCACTACATATGAGAGATTGACATTATATGTAAAAAAAAATTTATACTACATAGTGATTTAATAGAAGTGCCAATATCCACAATGAACCCTAGAGAACTATCTTGATACCTTGGTATTTGGTGGTCAGGGTATTGATTATAATTACATTATTTAAGGTACATGGACCAGAGAGGGTATAATAATTGTGAATGAACATATATGTCCTTAGTTTAGGTTATATTGGTTTCATTTTAATAGGGGTGATGGTGGATAAGAAAATGGTTGGCTGATGGATTGGCTATTTAAGACCCTTGAGATACCGTATAGACTTTCGTCTAATTGACCAGTGAGTAGACAGAGTTTAACTCCCAAACTAGTGTGTGAGATCCCAGGTGGGTAAAACCTTGATATGATATAGATAGTTTGGGTAAATGAGTACTGAACTAGGATGAATTCAATTGGAGATGGTATTAATTTCATCACTCTAGTTTGATGATGGTATGAAATTTTCTATGAGGCTGAATTGGTCTTGATATGATAGTGGTGATGTAGGGATTTTTTACCCTCTATGTGATGGCCTTTTTCCCTATCACTCGGAATATGATGGAGGATCTCAATTTGGGTGTTTATGAAGAGATGTGACCTAGGGGAGCATGGTGGGTTCCCTATTCACATGATAACCCTGTAGATGACTACTTCAATGGATATGTTATCATTAATATCTAGTGTCGCCTTAGAACTTGAAGGTCCAATGGGACAGTGGATCATGGATTTAGTGATAGGTATAAGTTTGGTACTTGAGAGGATAGCCTTGGATATGTGTTCCAAGATTGGTCAAGTCGTCAACCAATGTGGAATGACATAAGTTTTTTGGGATGATGTTTTTTGATATGGTCTTATTGAACAAAGTATTTGTAATTTGATTAATTGTATGTTTAAATATTTGAATACTAATACATTATCTTATTATATATTGTCCATTTTTTCTACATGACATTTATGTTATAATATCCTAGGTTATTTTTCACATTGGTAATGTTGTATAATGTCTCTATTATGATGAGAACCTTTAAAATCCATGATTATATTCTTAAATACGGTTATATGGTCCAATAAAAATATAATATGGTGAACATAGTATATTGAATTGCAGTTATGAGTAATCATAAGGGGATGATACTTCATCTCATTATGTTCACACTTGGTAATCTCTAAAATGGGGGACTATGAGAATATACCCACCTGAAGGAATATCGTATGTTTTTGTATCATCAGATATTGCTCTTGTAAAGTATTTATAATGTCCCTTATACTTTAATATTATCATTATATCATGCCATGAATCCTGAACATAGATTTACTGAACAAAACTGTGATTCCATATGCTCAGGAAAATACAATATGTTGGGTGTGTCATGATGGAAATTTTATTAATAGATATGTCGAGGAAGTATTTTTCTCTTCCATATTTAGGGAAGTTGATATCTCTTCCCTTTGATTGGAATGTAAACATATCCTTATATTTTATATCCACGTTGTAACAACATGTTTATTTCAGATAATCAATGATTTTTGAATCTATCATATATGCTAATGAAATATATTTTCAAACTTCTTGAAGTGATATTGAGACAAAGAGATTATATTACACAGAAAGTGTTCATAGGTGTTTATCAAAATTTTAATACTATGCTTTTTCTCTTGGGTTCCTTGACCCATTGATAGATATTAATCCTGGACTTTTAGAAAACCTGCATAATTCCAATAAGAAATAATCTTATAGGGTCACACACTAAATATTTATTTTGATACAGATTAAATTATATTTTAATTTTATTAATGGAATAAGTTTCATTCTAAAGGAATAGAAATAATTTTGTATATATTTTAATGATCACAAATATTAAAAAAATATTTATTCACAAGAATGTGGATAGAATATTTATTTTATCTATTGAGTGTTTAATAAATGTATGTTTTCCAGATTGTGTATAAAATTTTAATTTATAAATAAAATATTTAATAAAATATTTATTCGAGAATTAAATAAATGTATAAGAGTATGAGTGGTCCAAGATTCTCTATGTTGATAAATATTAATTTACAAGATTTTAAAACAATATTTATCATTTATCTATTTATCACAATACAATAAATAATGTTATTACTAATATTATTATCAATTGGGGTATGGAACGATTTATAATAATATTATAGGGTCAGGTATTCAGTTATATAATATTTTAACTTGAACTCGAACTCTATAAGTCGATGGTTATGTATAGTGTCTAGGGATAATTATGAATTTAGAATTGTTACACCCAATATACTACTCTCTTTAATTCCTACTTCTCTCCAGCTATTAAGAATGAAAAGACCAATTGAGAATCCTTCAATCCCAAAGGAACTATAAGTGATTAAGGAAACCAACACATAATGATATATCTATTGTGCTAGCACCTAGAAATCAATTGGTGTTGTTCAGAGATCAGAGGAGAACATGTGGCTTAATTCTAGATGGATTCTACACTTGGACCCTCTCTATGAAAATAAGGTAATCCAAAAAAGGGTTTATGGAAGATTGACATCATATTTGAATAAATATCCTAATATGAGGTATAATTGATTACAATCATATTTAATTTTTTATAAATTTAATATGAAAATATTATCTCTATAGGTTTCGAGTTCCCCTATGTCAATATTCAATGGAAAGATATCATTGGTCACGACATTTATGTCTTGTACAAATTTAGAATTCTCTATTGATTTTGAAAAATAATTTATGGTTATACACCCACCAAGGAATATACATTGTTCCCATAACCTACAATTGGAATCAAATGGGTCATGTTTTTAAATTATAATTATTTATTTAATTTTTTATCTATGTCTGAAATGGTAGTTAGATATTTCCTTTCAAGATTACTCATTCTTTAATCTGATGGTTAATTAAAATAATTTCAGTATTTTTATTACTTCATTTAGTATTAATATTTTACTAAATGACTAAGGACATATAGATAATGATTATAGATTCCATTGGGAAGTGTATATGATTTTAACTAATGATATTGGGTTGCATGGTGTGTAACTAGAGTACACAACATGTACCCAAGTTCACATTAGGTGGACGTGTCACAAGATATAGGACACACCAATCAGTAACTATATGTTTTTCATTTATTGTACAACACATGTAGGCCATGTCAACCTAGAATATGGAATTTTGTATTACATTATGTGTAGATGGAGTACACAACGTGTAGTGTACATGGATTAGCAGTGAAATTCATGCTAATTGTGTACTCGAATACATGGTTTCTAATTTCATGAGACTGATAGCCTATGTAATTAATGAAGCACATGGTGTTTATATATAATACATGGTATTTAATTCATTAATTCCCATTGATGAAATATATACCTATTTATTTTGTTAGTTATGGGAACAAACAGAAAGTAGAACACACTATGTATAGAAAAAGTACACACTGTCTGGACCCACATTTGAATAACATGTTGAGTCATTATATGGGTTGTATGGACATACAAAAATGTTGATACATACATTTTATATGGATAATAAACACCATATATTATGACCAATGTACATTTAGAATCCCCATGCATTTATCCTAAGTACACATCAATACAGGAACATCTTGTGTAGCTCATATGTACACACTATGTAGTCTCTAAATAAATAACAGTATTGAATTACTTTAAATAATTTATACTACATTAAAAATTTATTACACTATTTAGAGCTAGATTTTTATTAAAATGATATAATGTATTTGAATAAATAATAATGATCAATTAATTTATTTTAGTTGTCTCTAATTATTGATTATACATTTCATTTTACATAATTTATTTTATTATGGGTATCTCTAAGAGAATTTTAATGATCATTAAGATAAAAGATAATTATTTAATTATTTAATATAATTTTTTTATCTTAATAAAAAATAAAAAAGTAAATTAATTTTAACCATAGTACAATTTCATATTCTTTTCATGTGTATGAACATTCATGAGCTTAGAAAAGAAATGTGTATGTGTTGAATTTAATAAATTTAATTTATTTCATGGTTCAAAAAATATTAAGTATTATATTAAAATTGGTATTCAATGATTAATCCATCCCTAGTTTATTATATTTGACCTTGATGTCCAAGCGGATTGATGTAATTCCCCTTAATCAATCTTTGGTTCTCCTCATTTGCATGTGATTTATAGAAACATGTAATAAAAGGAGTATCACAATGTTCATGGGGATAGTTCCAGATAAAACTGAGATAAAAACAACCTTGGTGATACACATCTGGATAGGTGGATTTCTATAGCTCATTTCAAGACTATCATGTTAAGTTTTTACCCTATGTCATATGTTGATTTATTTTCTGCTAAATAAATCATCTGTTAGATAAAATCATGATTATGTAATCTATCTATCTATTTATTTCTTCCTTAGGCACTTATTATTTTATTGATTAAAGACCGTTATAATATAAATATATGGATTAATATAAAAAGAAAAATTTAAATATATTTATTCTACATACACATTTTATTAAAACTTGACCAATCATTTAAGTAAAATCCACTTCATATTAACATGTAATTTAAAAGATAAAATAAGAAAATTTTTCACATAAAAAATAAAAAATTCCCTCAGTCTAATATTATGTCATGTTAATCCTTCCATTACTTGATAAATAATGAAACCTAAAGAAATAATTGTTTGTATAACCTTTGTTGGAGAACTTACTTTTATAAGGGGAGTTATTATGAATGTTTTGGATACACTAAACTGTTTTATATCAAGAGGAGTATTTGATTCTAGGTTTAGTGTCACTTGGAGGTAAGTGTTGTGGAAATCCATGTTTGGATTTTAGGATTGGTAAATCTACTCAACGGTTCAAGTATCTACAATCCCATAGTTAGAAAAGTCATTCCTACCTAAATACCTTCAAGTAATTGAATAATCCATTACTTGGGTTATGAGAAGGGTCATATGGATCCTTTCAACTAAAATGTCCAAGAAAATAAAAATTCTATGTTCAATGGAAATAGATATTGGGACTTGATAATATATTGGGATACTTAGTAAAATTAATTTCATTATGTCTCGCATAAATTTTATTCAAGTAAAATACTAATAATACACTATATTATAATTGTATAATAATTTAAAGTTCAGAATCCACATTATTTATGCTATAAATTTTAGATAAATTCCATCATATTACTGGTAGAAACATTTGGTAATGGTTTAAATACCTTAGGGATGTGTCGTACCATGAATATAAATCTTACATTCTAGAATCTTCGTTACCTGATCTGCATGGAAGGGGAGTGAGTGGGGAATATTTCACTGTATATGATAAAGGTTTGATCAACATATTTTATATTCATTGTTTAATGTTATCTTTAATGTCTTTTGAGATCATGAAGTGTAATAAAGACATAGATGATTAATTCTTGATCGATAATATTCATGGACTATATTAGAATATAAATAGACAAGAATGGTTTTATTTTTACAAAGCACTATTTTAGAGTATTTCTTAGAGAGGGTGTGTCAGATGGACCTCACAAAGTCAAACTCATCAGGTACATTGAGTGTCCAAATGTTATTGGATTTAAAATCCCCAAAGAACTATACAATGATCTAATTATAACATCACCACCATTGATCTTCTCTAGATTTTTTTTTTAAATTTAATTATTATAATTATTGATAATTCTATCATAGATCTACCCCCTCTTCTTCACCATGTTGATAAGGAAATGAAGTTTGAATAGCCTTCAATCCATATTGATCATAATCATAATTATCATCATCGATAGGCATAAGAGCCTCAGTCCAGTTGGTGAGGACTCGGAAAGTGCATCCAAGAGATCCGAGTTCAAAACTGGGTGCAAGCATATTTCCAAGATAATGTAGAAGTACTATAGAAGGTACAGTAGAAGGTACAGTAGTAGACAATGTAGCAGTCACTCTTCAATACTGTAGCAGCAAGAACAATTCATTAGTTTGGGCTTTCGGGCCACCGGTTATGGCCTCGAGTCCTTTAAGGCCTTCGGGCAACCATAGGACTTTGGGATTGTAAGGCGTTCAGGCCACCTCAAGGACTTCGGGCCACCTCAAGGCCTTCAGGACACCTGAAGGCCTTTGGGCCACCTGAAATTGTGCTTAAATGATCTGATAGACTCTAAAAAGAGCAGACTCTATATGGGGATTTAGAGCAGGTGCATTCACCTGAGCAGAATCTAAGAGGATTTGTTAAAAAGAGAGGGTATGGAACTTCCATCGGGAGCAGCCTGTGCTTACACAAGAAGCCTAGCCAATCAGCCATGTAAAGGTGTAGAGATGATATCACGATGAAGAAGCTGGGAGGAGGATTTCCAAGTATAGTATGTATATTTTCTAAGACCTACGGGTCATGTAATCATTAATCATACGAGCCGTTTAAGGGTTCCCCCTCATCCCTCAAAAAGGGGGTTATAAAAAAGGATTAAAAATAAGTCCTTTGGCCTATTTAGGAATCATCAACAACAGTAGTTTCCAACATCAAATTTGAATTCTTCTGACTAAGAGTCACAATAATCCTCTCCTTGTACTTTTCCTTCCCTAGGGTGAGCTGGTTCTTTTATTCCCAAAAATATGAATTGGAAGACACATTCTTATGAATAGTGGAATAATATTTATGTGGCCTTATTTTTGTAGGAACCTGATAAAGGCATCCACTATTTCCCATCTTGGTCTTACCACTTAAAAAAACATCTATGAAAGATGCTAGATCTCCAATACTCTTAGATTGAAGATGAGTGGTGTCAATAAAAACAATATTCTTTCCCTAATCACTTTCTTCATCTGAAATATTTCCCCAATTTTTTTAAAAAAATTTAAATAGCTCAATACATATTAATTATCTTAAAGAAAATTCACACTCTATTGAACATCAAATTGTCTAAAATTCATCATTCTGTTTAGCATGCCTGGAAAATTCAGAATCCAGCAGTTGCACAAAAAAAATCTAATCAATTAGTGAAAGGGAAAAACTAGACACTGCACCAATAGACTCCTCTGAAGGTTTCGTGAAAATAATATATTCACATGGAGGATTATTCCCAACATCTATGGAAACACTATCAATTATTCTATAAATTTGTTTATGATTCCTAGAAACATGCACACTTTTAACAATTTTTTCATTAGTCTACTCCATTCCAGTCTCCACACCATCCATGAAAAGTCTATATAACTCTCTTTCCTACGGTTCAAGATCAATAACTACCTTCTCCCTAGATTCTTGGCCCTAAAACAATTACATTATGTCCATCAATCCAGATGTAGGGTGATCAACCCTTACTTCCATTGGCCTCCCCTGGGCTTATTAGAAAAATCAGATGATATCCCCTTTTGAGGATATTTTAAATCTTGATTCCATTTGGATTTAATAGTACAATCCATTACAATGTGTACCTTTTAGCTGCATAATTCACAAATCCTCCTCTATCACCTTTGAGGTGAAAACCCAAAAGAATTACACAAACAACAATAATCTAGACATTTATCTTACTCAACCTTTATTTGAATGTCATCATTTTGAATAAGAAGAATAAAATTATCAATAAGGGTGTAGAAAATATAAATCTCAACCAACATCCTTGCAAAGAGTCCATACCTAAAGAATTAGGTTTCCTTGCAGAATCAAATTGGAACACCTATAGCCGATAAAATGTCATGTATAATTTTTGGATGCCGCATAATTTGATTGAGACCAAGCACCCTCACCCATTCTAATGTAAAGGTATTTTTTTCTTGAAACACATTTAAATCCAAAAACAATTCATGGCAATGAACCATCCCAAGATTCAATAACAAAGGACCAGTATCCCATGCACGAGATAAGCACTCCTTCAACTAGAAGAGACAATTGGAAATTCCTCTTCCTAAGGAAATTCATCTTCAATTGGAAAACCATTAGAGAAAAGACATCCTTATAGGGATATCATCTAGCTATTAAGTCATAATACATTTTGGAATAACCACCCACAAAATCAATGAGTTATCACCCATGGCCACCCTTTTTGAGAAATTCAAAGAGTTTGACTAATCTTAAGTAACTGCACATTCATATTGATTCTACCAAAGGAGGATCCATGGAAGGAATCCAAGGGGAACTAACAATTATCAAGATCTATATTTGAGATATTACCATAATTTACAATCAAGCCTATAAATTATATGGATTTAAGTGTATTGTCATTCAGTTTCATAGCAAATTTTAGGAATCGTGACACTCCAATTGTTAGACAATTTTGGTCTTCTCTCAACATCTCCCTCGCTGTTGAACCAGGAGGATGCATCATGACCACATTATTCTCTAGGACCACTATAGATCGAGAAAAATTCATGCTAAATTCATCAATTACCATAGATCGGTAACATCTTCTCGAATCCTTCATAATCTAATAGGAATAACTATTATCAATCATAATTTCAATAGATGGGATTGGACTCAAGTCATCTAGATCCACCCATTGCGGGCGAGCTAACAAATCTAGATAAGCGATATTCTCTAGCCTCTCTCAATTGGGATCCCACACCGAGTGAAATCTTCAAAATCAAAAACCCATAATCTAATGCACCCTTTGAAATCAATTTGTGACCAAAAAATATTATAATTCCATGATAATTAATAAATCGTAGGATTCCTCAATATCTCCACTGGAGACCTCCGTCGCCCAGATCATCATAACCATCTCTTATGCGGTCAATATATATATATATATATATCTACACATTTATGATATAAAAATATATAAACATAAATATGTATAAATATTTAGAAATGTATATAAATATGAAAAAATTATCATGTGTATATGTATTTATTTATATTTAGTAGAGTATACACATAAATGTTTTTAATCACACATAAATGTTTATATATAAATATTACATATATAGGTATATATGAATATTTATAAGTTAAATAAAATCAATAATTATTTATTTTAAATGAAAAGAATTCAACATATTTATGTATATATGGTTTATATATTCCAAAGTAAATTTTCATGAATATATGTATTTATACAAGTGATTTATTATAACTACATTTAAAGAAATATGCATATATTTAATTACAAATAAAACTATATTTTGAAAAAAATGATAAAACATCAAAACCATAATATCTATATGAACACAATCCACGGGAATAAATTCATTCCCCACTAAAAAAGATAATAGGTCTCCCCTAAATAATGATAAAATTCCATTGAATGTTAAAAAATTTGGATACCTCGACTAAAAACACATTTTTGGAGGCCTCCAGGGCCTCTATTTGCCTTAAAAATAGTGACAGTGGTTCCCCTAATTTTAATGACATAGAGTTCGTCACGGGATTCGATTGGATATATGGTGGATGTAACTACCCAAATATTTATCAATAGAATTTCACCTTTCATATAATAATTTTATATAGTATAAATTACATGAAATTACATAGAAAACAAAATAAAAACATTATAAATACTAAATGAATGAAATAAGGGTTATCTCTATAAATTAAGGAACCTATACTGAAAAAATAGTAACATGAACTTTGGAATAGTAACATGACCCTTAGGAATAGTAATTTTTCCAATAGAATAGTAAATTAACCTTTGAGTATAAAAATAAAATTTTGGTATCTTATGAATGAATGTCTGATATATAAAAAAGTAAATAAATGCTTCAAAAATAATAAATTAAGTGTTGGTATTTTTGTAAGTTGTAAATATGAAATTACAATTTCATAATTAATTTTATAATTTAAAAGAAAATATATTTTCATAAAATGTATTCATAATTTTTTGTTTCATGATTTTAAGTTAATTTTTTGAGATTTTAATTAATTTTTCAAAGAGTTAATAAAGTAGTTATAATTTTAAAATCTGTATTTTTTTGACTAAATTATGATTTTAATTTAAAATTAAATTCCTCTTTTTTTAGAAAAATATTTTCATAAATTAGAGTTTAATTTTTTAATTCTATGCATTAAAAAAAATTTAGAGTTATTTTTTGGTATTTTTCTATAATACTTGAATTTTTTGAATAGTGAAATACAGTAATTTACAATATATATAAATTATAATCTAAATACTCTATTACTTGTGTCATCACTAATGTAAGCACCATAATCTAAAACATACCTTAATTATTATAAAATATTTAGTGATAATTATCAGACTATTTATATTCTTGAGTAATAATAATAAACTAATGAATATGAAATTGAGAAAACACCCTTCTCCTCCCATATAAAAACCACCCCTCACCACCACTTCTCCTCACCCCTTTCAAGCTTAGAGACTCGTCCAAATTTTTGATAAAGTATCTTCCCTATCCACTCCCTCTGTTCATGATCCATTTATATCATTAAAATAGAAAAACCATTTTCCTATGGTGGTTTTAATGGAGGAGATATTCCACAAGTAAAATCATATACCTTTTTCTTTAAATTTCTTTTTAGTTTCTTATTCTCTCCTCACCTCCTATATCTAAATTTTCAGGATTAATCCATTATAATTTATATATTATAATTATTTCATGTTAAGGGAATATCCACCATTAAAATCATTTATCTCTCTTTCTATTCACTTTTAAAAATGAAATCATCGCCCGTAATATGTAAATGTACCGACGTCATGGATGATGTGTTTTTATATTACATTAACACCATCAATTTTGTACATAAAAATAATATAATGGATGTTATATATAATAAAATATATGTTTTAACCCTTTTTGTGTTTTGTAACTAAAATATTGACATAATACTAAATGGTAAAAAAAATTGAGTTTGTTGTGGTAAAAAACCACCAAATTTAACCCAAATTATTATCATTAAATATTTATCAAATGATTCATCATCATTCCATTTAACCAATGATATATATGACCATATAAAACTATTTATGTTTATTAATAAATTATATTTTCATTTCTAGAGAATTATACTCGTTCTATATAATATCCCATAATCATATTCAAGTAAACCAATCATAAAAAACAAGAAAATGAACACTCCCAAACAATGAAATTGAACTATATAACTCATTTAAAAGAAAAAAATGAACTTAATAAAACTATAAATTATTGTATAATAGGTTATTTATTTATTAATTAATGAAATTAATTTAATTATCTATGATATTAAAGTGAATAAATCATTTGTACATAATATATGGGTAATTTTCGAGCCCAACTCTGTTTCTTTGGGTTTTCCCTCTTTCACCCCATTTTAAGTATCTATATTCCATTGACGTTCCTTAAATTTATTTTATTCATCATTTTATTATCTTTTCTAAGATATAAATGTATTCAATCTTGTTTTATGAAAAATTCATTTATTTTTTCAAAAGAAATATTTTTTATAAAAACACATATTTTACTTCTCTTGTGATTGTTTCTCCTTCACTCAAGATTGATACCAATTATTTTATTCCATTTGTAAACACCAATGTTTATTAGATAATGTATTATTTTGAAAATTAAACTCATTTCTTTCCATGGGTTGTTTTATGTCCATTATTGATATATATTCTATGTGGCATACATGATTATATAAATTTTATGATTTGACAGGTGAGCCTGGAATTATATTGCGCATGTACATGATATGATGTGATGGCTGCACACAAAAATATATATCACTCCAATTCATTTTTTAATTTGATTTATCTCATGAGATAAATTGAGGTATTCATGGTAGTTGACCACTAATACACGATGTTTAAATTTTATGCATTGCCACATTCCAAGCCTTTATTTAATGCTTCCTCTCATGATAATGACCCTATGAATATGCAATAATGATGAATATTCTTAGACCATGTTATAATGATACAAATTAATATATTTCCTCTTATGGGGCTTTTAAATTTCCCCTTTCATTGATTTATATACTCAAGTGACTACATGTACTAAGGAGAACACATCGGCTACTAAGAAGCCCAATGAGAAGAAATTAAATAAATTTTTGTCTTTTATTTTGCAAATGTTATGTATAATCCTAATTTTCCCATGACACAAAACCTTTTGATCCTATTTTTTAATGATTTTATGTTGTTTACCTTTAATGTGATTTAATATCAATGTAATATATAGTGTGTTCGCTATAGTAGAGCCAAAATTGACACCTAAATCTAAATTTATAGTCATTTAAAGTTCAAGTTCACTTTCATAATTTTCATAAAACAACAATAAGCATTATTTTTAAATTATTAATAAATTTAAATCTAAAATGGTTTTATTTCATTTCATAATATTTTATTTTACTATTTGTGTAGTTAAAATCGACTATCGAATCAAAATTTATTTTCATTTGATGTTGAAGTCCACTTTTCAACATTTTGAACATGTTTTTTAATTTTAAAATTATTATTAACAAAATATTATAAATATTTATTAATGAAGAAATTATAATGAATTAAAATTATAAATAATCGACTATATATAAGAGTAAATAATAAATAATAAATCATATATCATATATCATAAATAAATATTTTCTTTAAATTATATTCATTTAATTTAGCTGAGTTTTTTTAAACTACTGTAATTTATTAGTAGTTTTCTTAAAAAATAATGCTAAAAAATAAGATTTCTTTTTTGAAAAAAAAAAATTTTTTTTTAAAATATTTTAAAAACAATATTTAAAAAAAATTATGCGGTGGTTTTAACAATAGCCGATAAAATTTTTTTGGGAAAAAATTAAGTGCCAGGTTTCAAAACTACCAGGAAACACAATTTTTTGTAGTGATAATACTATATGCTCATATGAGTAAAATTTTTGGGAGATTAGTACCCTTGATATTATTGACTTAATATAATAAAATAAATGGTCAATCTTTATCTTTGTATTATGTATATATTCCACAACATGCCTTCATAACCATGTAAAGTCGGTGTCACACGTAGTAACATCTTCCTCTTCTGTTTGTCTAATACTTAAGAACTATCTTTCCATATCTACTCATTTATCTTGAGGGAAATATTTTCTAGAAAGAGTACCCTGAGATACTTCCATTACCTAATTTTTTTTCTTTTTCATCCTAATTTTTTTTGAATTAATGAACATTCTTATTTTTCATCTCCTAAGAGATGATAAGATTCCATTAAAACATTCTTTCTTTTATTATATCCGAGGGAAAAAAATATCTTCTCTAAGGAACTTTTCCCTTGATCATCTAAAATGGATTTTTTGACCCATTGAATGATGGAGTTTTTTGAAGTATAAAGATAATTCACATTTTGAAAACACGTTTTCGACCAACATGTTTATCCAAACGAGAAAGGTTATTACTCATAACCTAAGTTAGCTTCTCTAATATGGTTATAATTTGATCAATTCCAGTTTAATTTACAACTTTACTATCTTTCCTATGAGTGATATCTCTATATTAGGTATGTTCATTGATACGATTCTCATTCCTTATATTATGATTAATTTATAAACAATGGAACAAACTTTTTTAGAACATAACATTCTGAAACAGAATGTATAATCCAACAAATATTGAAACACCTAACATAAATTCAAAAAATTAAAAGCTAATATCTTAATCATAAACTTGGTTTATTTGGTGATATCTTTATTTTCAACTCTTTCATATTGATTTGTAAATAAAATGTTATTTATATTAAGTATATCCCTTATGATTGTCAAACTAGGTACACAATAAGGCTCGTTGTCAAACATTAGGAGATGATTGGGTCCAGACCACTATTCCAATTTCAAAGATATTACCCAAAGGTATATCTGTTGTAGTACCATGTTCACTTATGGTGTCCAAAAATGGATTTATTTGATAAAAAAACACATAATATCTTCTTTACTAAAACATTAGGATGTTATTCAATACTTAGCCTAAAATTCTATCATATGGTTATATTCCCAAATAAATGTTTTCCAATATATTGTTACCATGGTTTATACTAAACATCCTATGATACTAGATGTATATACCCCGACCCTTGTAACCTAGAGCTTGTTTCTACTTTGTTACATTTCCATAATGTACAAGGAATCAAATCATAAAAGATTGAATCGTTTAGTGGTATTCATAAACAACACACAAACATAAAATTATTATTAAAATTGGGAAAATAATAGTTAAAAAGTATTTTATTTGGGAACAAAAGTCCTCCCCTTAGTGTGTCCCTTCATGTCAATTGTAAAACACATCCTAGTATTCTAAGGAAAATAAAATGTAAAAAGGGGTGAGTTTATATTCTCAGTGAGGATAATCGTACCATGAAAAATATTAATAAATAATTCATAATCAATATAGAAAATTAAATAAGTGAAAAACATGTAATTTAATCAGTAACTTTAGCATAATATGGAATGAATAAATAATTATCCAATAATTCCATATAAATAATCACATGAGCATGAAATTTAACCATGGATAATATAACTAATCTAATAATCACATGAAATATCAACAAATGAAATCATAATGTTGAAATTCATAATTTTTTACATCTAAAACATACCATTGGGGTCATATTACAAGACATATAATTACATTGAGTACTTGTGACATGGTATCTAAACCAATTGGTAAGGCCTCACCAAAACCCAATCTAGTTTGTCTCATAAGAACTACTGATGCAACGAGGGGTTAACGTCAGCCCCTCCCAACACATACTATGTGCAATGAAATCCTTATATAAAATTGGTGAAACATAATAACAAAATCATAGAGAAAAAGTAGTATATGAAATTTTAATAATTACCCCAATAAATGAACATAATCGTAAACCATTTAGATTAAAATAAATGGATTAATCATAGTACATTCCTAGACAAATAGATCATAAATCGTCTTGAAAAATAATAAGGATTTTATCATTGGAGTATACACCTATAAAAACAAAATTCACCTCAATGGATTTATTTTTATATTGAATATTATTTTCAAACATCACTTGGAGCATTCTTTTAGGAAAGTACACTTTCTTTTAAAATTACCATTTTATGTTCAAAACAATAATATTCATAAAAAATTTTCAAAATCAATTTCTTTAAAAATAAATTTATAAAACTAATAATTTCTAGATTACTAGGAAAAAAATTTCTTCAAAAATACCTTAAATACCTTCAAATAAATCATTAAATAAATGATGTTGTGTAATTTCGTTCATGTTATATAAGTTAAAAATAACATTCCTTTTAACTGTATTAAGGTTATAAATGTGATTTATTTAGAAAAAACCAAAATATTCCTTTCAAACTATTTTGTAAATATTATTACATGGATAATTGTATTTTAATAAATCATTTTTAGGATTTAAAAAAAAATGAAAACATTTTTAAGAGACATTGTTTTTCAAGGAAAATAATTTTCGACCAAATAGTTAAATAATAATGGATATTCTTAAAGACATTTTATTAATAGTTATAAGTACCAAAATAAGGGATTATAGTAATATTAATTTAAAAACTACATTAATAACCAGAGGATAATAAAAATTATTGAATTTAATATAGAGGTTTCAAATAATTCCCCCAATGGAGAATTAAAAACAAATTCCTAATAATGTTGAGATTGTTAAATAAAACATTACTAATTTGGTACCTATTAAATCATAATCCCCATAAAAGAAATAATTTTAAATTAAAAATAAAATAAAATTAAGATATATATATTTATTATATAACATATCATAGGGTAATTACACCACACAAAGAAAATAAGTGTTGAATATTGCATATATCTCATGGAAGTAGTAATGAGATGAGAAACCCTTACCTTGATTTTGAATCATCACATACGTTATTTATATTCTTGAAAAATGAAAATATGTTAATTATTTAATTTTTTAAGAACATATTTTATGTTTTATTTTTCTTTTATTTACCATATTACCATGTTATATATGATTATTTAAGAAATTGAAATTAAGTAGGATGTTTTGATGATATTTGACTTATGTGCAAAAAATAACTTTGGTATGTTGACTATGGTCTAATATGAAATTATATAAATGTATCCAGAAAAATAATAAATACGTTATTATCATATTTATACACCAATTATAATTTTAAAATCAATCATTAATAACGGTTTCAAAAAATTAATTTATGATCATAGAGATGGCAGGGCATACGTACGCATTAGTAACATTTCCATTTTTCAATGATCATAATAAAAACAATTTATGTAATATTTTATACATGAAAATTATCATAAAATATTATATACCATATTATTTATTTAAATATTATTTTATTTAATCCTTGTGGTGTGATGAACAAAACAAAATTTCATCGCTTCGTGAAGGTAGTATTCCACACATACACAAACAACATTATAATATTTCAGTGTAAGAAAGAAAATAATATATTATATTTTTATAATGATTAGTATTTAAAAATTATAACAATTTTTTCATTTATAACACATATATTAATGAAAATTTTCTATAATATCTTCCATTTAATGTTTTAGTGAAAGATGAATCACATCTCTTCACAAGGCGGTAGTCCACCATACACATGAGTGACGTTATCATGTCCCATATGGAATGGAATATAAAAAATTTATATATTAAATAATGAATATAGATTTAAAATTATGTTACCAATATAATATATATTCATACATTGTATCCATCATCAAACTGAACCGCGAGAGTTGGTAATAGAAAAAACGAATAACATCGGTTGGTGAGGTGGTAGTC
The DNA here is from genome assembly GCA_963277665.1 of Viscum album. Lineage (NCBI taxonomy): Eukaryota > Viridiplantae > Streptophyta > Magnoliopsida > Santalales > Viscaceae > Viscum > Viscum album. The sequence continues at coordinate 1,143,384,189 of OY728157.1, read as the reverse complement.
CTTACACACAAATGATGATTTAAAAACCCATTTGACAGATTTGGGGATGTTTGTAGGCTATTTACTTAAAATAAAAAACAAATAAGTATATTTAATATATTGAGTATATTTTACCATATTTTTTAATAATTATTTTAGGTTGTGGTGGAAGAAATAAAACAAAGATTCACATTGAAGAACATTCTTCTTCTTCAGGTATCCTCTTTATGTTTGTACCATAATCCATTAAATATTGGATTTATAACCAAAATAAAGATTATAGTATAATATTAGTTAATTTATGAAGTTATGATGTAAGTATTTTCTGAAATAATTTTTTTAGTGTGAATAAGAGATGAGAAGGAGTGGCCCTTTATAAGTGAAGTAAGTGGAACACTTGTAAATTTCGAAAATAAAATGGTTTAACCTTGTTTTTTACCTAAAAAAAGTTGAAAATTTCAATATTAAAGATACTTAGATATGATAAGGTCGATATATTTCTTGAAAATAGATTTTATACAAGTAATTAGGCCATTTTAACCCTTACCAATTTAATTTAACCCCCCTGTAAATTTATTTTTACCTTAACCGTAGTAAATGATATTTATTGTTTTTATTATTCATTAGTGGGAAAATATATTTAAAACTATTATATAATATAAGTTATGTTGATCCAAAATATTGAAACCATTTTTCTTAAAATTATATCTATATAGGTGGAAAATGTTAATTTAAAATTTATCTTACATACCCAAAAATAAATCGGTTTTTTAAAAGAGAAAATGTTCAAAAGTTTATAAAGTTTTTAGATCAAAATTAAATGTCAAGATAATTCAAATTAAATTAAGTATATTAATAGAAATATAATTTAACAAATTTTACTTTAAAACCTATGTAAAATATTATTTATGTTTTTTAGTAATTTAAAATATATGGTAGTTTTTAATTAAAATGTTTCAATTTTCACTATGCATTAAAAATTGAAACATTTTAGAAAAATACAAAACATTTACACAAAGATAATTTTTACATGTAAATTTAATAAAATAAGTGTTTTTTTATAAAATAATTTTTTAACAATTGGTAAAAATTAATTATAAATTACTTTTGAAAAGTTTCACTAAACTGTCTTTCAGAAAAATATATTTTTTTCAGATAACATTTATTTTTCATTCAAATGGTTCTAATTTTATCTCTTATAAATTGATAACTATTTTATTTATTTTATAAAATTATAACCCATATAATATTTAAAATTTAGTTATTACTATTCAAACCCATCAATTTCATGGTTAAGATATAATTGTAATGTTTAAATATTAATTTTTTAATATACTTTCACATTTCATTGAAACTCAGTGTTGCATGTATTGATAGTTATTGAAGAGACCGAGTTTTTTGAAATATAAATTTATTCTAAAGTCTATGGATGTTATATTTCATTCTATGATTAGTTTTGTGGGTCATATATTCTATCAAATATTATTATCATATTTTAAAATATCAGGGTGTTACATAACAGCTCTATATACAATGGTTTTCTAATTTCACACATAAGGATTTACAGACCTATACATATGTGTTTCCAAACTGATACATAAAGGTTTACACTTCAAAATGGAATGCATAAGATTTTATAGAACAATACATAAGGGTTTTTCATATCAATGATTAAGGGTTTCATCCTAGATATATTAGGGTTATGCTACTAATAACTAATGGTTTATAGAACATATAATGATAATAAGGTAGTATGGTTTGATCAATTGTGGTTAACATTATTGAATATGGTGTCATGGACTCTTTCTATGTTTCCCAATACTTTTTTGGGTTTATTTTCATGTGACAATAATATGTGGTGATGATCCCATCTTAACAGTTCTCTGACTCCATGTTTTAGAGCACAACAAACAAATTACCCACCATCATTCATTGTTTATCCATGGTTCATAATTTTTGTTCTATATATTCTCCTTTTCATCTTGCATCACCTTCTCTAATTACTGATATGTTGTTTTGGTTTCTATTTTCCTAGTGTTGCTTTTCTTCTTTATTTTTGGTTGGCTTATTTTTCTCATTTCCCTAGTTAGGTTTTCCTTATGACCCAAATCTTATACCATTTAGTCTTACTACTTCATGATCTTCCCCATTATTTGTTGGTTTTATGGGTTCCTTGGAAATTTGGTTTGTTTTGGTGCTCTTGGGATAGTAGATTTGCTCATGGATCTTATAGAATCTGGTCTTGGCATCTTCTTGAACCTCCTCGATTTCAGGATCAGTGGCCCCTATCTGTGCTTCTCTAGATTTTACTATTCCCCATTTAGTTGATTTCATTTCCCCAAAATTATCCATTTTCCTCAATATTATATACCTTTTTATCCTTCTCTTTTGTGTTGTTGGCCTACTACGGTGCTTTTCATTCTCCTATTTTTAATTCAACAATGGTGAGGGTCCTAGGTGTTTCACTCCCAAGGCTCGATGAAAGGTTGGTTGGTAGGATTCCTTTTAAGGGTTGTGATGGGATGTGAGGTGAAAGAACTATTCATGGGATTTTATCATTGGATGGCCTCTTTGTGGCCCTATTTTTCTTGAGTAATCCCTACTTCACTCAATTTTGGGGGTGCATGGGGTTCTCCCTTAAACAATAAAAATCATTTCAGCAATATAAAAAATAGAAGTATTTCTTATAAGGGTGAAACTACTAATACATATGGTTTTCCATATAAAATAAACTAATATGTAACTTTAAAGTACTAATTAATAGTGTTTTATAGACTATTCAACTCAATATTTAAGGGTTATCAACATAATTTGATTCCCTCCACTATTTTTGATCCTCTTATCAAATAGAATGTTGACCCTCATGTCATAAAAGTTTACTCTTAAGAAACACCTTCCATGATGAGAACCCCTTGACTAATACATGTTCATTAACCAACACAAACAATATTATAATATTTTAACCCCACCACACAGTAATGACCTAAACCATAGTGTGACCTCTCATACACATGGTGGTCTTAATCTCAAACAGACACCCTTCATCATTCAGCCTAAACCTATCATGGAATTATTTTCTACCATTAGTAAATTCAATTCTAGAACATTCGTCAGTTCCTAGAAATGACTCCCATGTTCCCCTCCAACTCATAAAATATTCAAAAATGATTAAAATGAATGTTCTTAGAAATAAATATAAACTATTTCAAACCTCAGTATGGATCAAATTGTTACACCTACAAAGTTATGAGATCAATCTAAAACATTCATTTTCTCTATTTATTATCCCTAATAGGACCAAATTAATTGAAATTCTAACGTTGAGTAAGATACAAATGGAGATGACCACATTTTGGGTTTCCAGTTAACCAAATATATAATATGAAGGACTATCTGACCACCTACTCAGTTTAGTCACACTAATGTGGCTACCTATGGGTTTAATATTTATTATGATAATAATAGTGATGAACCAAAATTATTTAATTATATTATGAAATCACGTGAATATAATAATTCCCTTACAACCATGAAATATGAAATTAATTTTATTTATAAAAATTAAACCTAGACCACTATAAGAAAACATTAAACTGTTGATGTAATTGGTTAAAAATGGATTTTGAAATGAGTGGAATATAATAATAGGGGATTAAAAACTAAGTACAATGCTAGGATACATGTAAAAGGGTTCCTTCAACATGAAGGGAATAACTATTTTTAATTTTCCCCCTACTATGAAACAATAATCTATTCATATTATTCTTTTTTTAGACATTATGATTATCATTTAGAGAATTTAGATGTTAGAACTGGCTTTTTCATGGTCATCTGGATGAAAATATTTACATTAACCTCTTAAATTATGTTAAAAATATTTTAAAATGAATCACATTTTTATTTTATGAAACAATTTTTATAGAAATAAATAGTCATCAAGGGAATGGTATAAATGATTTGACTCTTTCATAATTTAAAATGGTGTAAAAGAAGAAATTATGATTCATGTGATTATATTAATCCTTCAATGAATGAAATGATTTACCTACTTTTATATGTGGAATCTATTCTTATTATCTAAAAAAACATGAGTTTGATTAATCATTTAAAGATAAAACTTAATTATATTTGAGAAATAAAATATTTAGAGAGTGAAAATATATTTTAGGCCTAGAAATTAAAATAAATATAGTGTCTATGGTGTTACACATGACTTGTTGTTTTTATTTTAAGAAATTATAAATGTTGTATATGTTTTGTATTATTCAAACTATTATAATTCCCTTCATTTATAACTTCAAATTATCCCTTATATAGTTCCCTAACTATGAATCTAGTATATTTTTAATGAATAAGATTATACATGTGGATATTTTTGGAAATCGTATATTTTTTAGTCTATTTTAAAATAAATATTTTTCTTATATTTATACTTTTATTAGGTTCATGAGAATCTATTTAAAATTGTACTAGAACACATTGAAATTGATCCTCTAGTATGTGTCTATGTATTCTAAATTATAAATTTTATTTGATAATAAAAGTAGATATGTCAAAAAATAATTAGGTTTATTGATTTCAACTATGCTTCTAATATTTAAACATGCCAATAAATTTTTATAAATATATTTTGTAGTGGTGGCCATGTGTCATGGAAATTAAATATGTAGTTATTTGTTTCCTTTTACACCACTGAGGGATAATACATATATTTGACCTCATGTATTAAAGAATTTATTTTGTTGAAAGGATTGATAAATTAACTATCATTATCTGATGGTGGTATTTTTTATAATATGGTAGTTAGTTATCAAATTATTTTTCTAAAAAAAATGTTTCCAACGGTATGTCCAAGTATATAGATATTAGAATACATTTTTTGGGATTTTATTGAGACTGAGAGGGTATGTATCAATAAGATACAAACATATGATAACTTTGTAGTTAGTTTGGATAAAATTATATTTTATTGTAGTTTTGACATTTCTTACGTTTAATAAATATATTCATGTAAAATAACATAGGATTTCAATAATACCATCATGAATAATTATATTTATTGTAATGGTATAGATTTTTGAACTATGATTTTAGAGTTTGAAATTAAATCAATTCATTATTTACATATATTTCATTTAACTTTGGTCTATACATTTCTTAATTAATATTTTTTTAATTTATAATTTGGTATTATGATTATGTTAATTAGGATCCTTGTTGTAGTGTGATAATGTTTTTCCCTTATATTATTTATTTTTATATACTATTTTATACATGGTCTGAGAATTATTTTTACAAGGGCACTCATAGTCATTTTTCCAATTGATCTAAAATCCACGCATGTAGCTTAGTATATTTGGTCAACTATGTTTTTTCACTCACACATTTTGGCTTTATACATTCCATTAATATTTCATGAAATTTCCTATGACATGTTTCTAGAGGGTTATTATGTATCTAGTCATATTAAATATTATATTTGATATGCACCATCCACACATCATTCATCAGACTTTCAAGGAATCACTACTGGAAATTAAATATATAAAAACAATTTTAAACCATTGGTAAAGGCTATAAAACTGTTGGAAAAACTTATTCCAATAGATTAGCCAAACATTGTCATGAAATCCATGGGGATAGGCTTATACCAACATGTTATGAAATAACTAATATGATAAGCCACCAGAAATCATATTATACTTCCCAATGGTTTGGAAACTGTTCCAATAGGTCTTTGCCAATAGTTTCTTAAAAATGTTGGAAAATATGAACTAACAGGACTTTAATAATGGTTTCTGAAAACAATTGGTAAATATTGATAATAATAGAAATTTACCAATGGTTTTAAACTATTGGTAAGGAGGGGGGTTTTTCAATTCTATAAAAAGGGTTTTGGAAACCGTTGGTATAGTTCCTATCTAGAACCAAGAAGCAATTCACCTTGTATAAAACAAAGAAGTAACTTCCCTCTGTTCATTTAACTATATAATGATAGATAATTGAGAATAGAAAATAACTATCATTCAATAAAATTGTTCTATAAATTCAATTTTGGTTTATAATGATCTACTCCATTAAAAACCATAAAATATCATATTATGTCTTATTCTTGAATTTTATATTCTGTGTGTTGAGTTGAACGTAGAATATATCCTTATGAGGGATCTTTTGTAAAACCCTTAATTTGAGTTATTTCAAAATTGTATCACATGTTTAGTTTATTAATGTAAAACATTTATTTCTTGGTTAATTATCTCTTATTTTATATGTTATCCCATATAGTGATAAAGTAGATTAACCAAAGTCTCTAATGTAAGTTTTCAGTTAAACTTTCATTCTCTGAAAAGGCGATGCATGATGCAATTCTTAGCGAAATTGGGATAATATGGTATCTTTTAGAGAAGTTAAATGAAATGAAAACATACCAAGAAATATTTTGTATTTATTATCAATAATGTGGAAAAAGATACAAATATATAGGTATAAGAGTTGTTTTTTGGGATTGCGAAACAAATAAAAGGGGGATGTTTATGTTCTTGTTGATTGGATTGTATTTTTTATCAATGATTTTAGCATGATATAGTGTTGAGGAGTGAAATAAGATATTTATGTGAAGGGGGTGAAGGTTTTCCAGGGGGTTGGGGGTGATGTCCATGGGGTGGGGGATGTCCAGGGGGTGGGGGTGTCCTTTGGGGATGTCCAAGAAGGTAGGGGGTGTCCAGGGGGTGGTGGTCCATGGGGTGGGGTTCTAGGGGGTTGTGGGTGTGTCCAGGGGGTGGGATAGTGACCAGGGGGTGGGGGAAGTCCAGGGGGTTGGGGGGCTTTCTAAGCGGGGGGGGGGGGGGTCCAGTTGTTGGGGGGCAATACAAGGGGGTATGGGGTGTCTACGGGGTGGGTGGTGTCCAGGAGAGGTGGTGGAGGGGTGAGCCTAGCGGTGGTGGCTATCCATGGGGGTGGGGGTTTCCAAGGGGTGTTCAGGTGGTGGGTTGGTGTCCACTGGGGGTGGGGGTTGTCCATGGGGTTAGGGGATATATAGGGGGTAGGGGGTCTATCCATGGGGTGGGGGTTCAAGGGGTGGGGGTGTTTAGGTGGTGGAGTGGTTTCCAGGGGTGGGGGAGTCTAAGGGGTTCGGGGATGTCCAAGGGGGTAGGAGTTGTCCTGAGGGGTGGGGGCTATCTGAGGGGGGGGGGGGAGACTATCTAGGGGGTGGGGGTCGTCAAGGGGGTTTGGGTCGTCTAAAGGGTGGGGGTGTCCAGGGGGTAGGGGTTGTCCATGTGGAGGGGGGGGGCTATCCGTGGGGGGTGTCTAGGGGGTGGGGAGGGGTGTCTAGGTGGTGGAGTGGTGTCCAAGGGGTGGTGGTGTACAGGGGGTACGAAGTGTACAGGGGGTTGACGGGCTGTCCACGGGGGGTGGACGGACTGTCTATGGGGGTGGGGGTTGTCCACGGTGGTGTCTAGGATTTCGTGGGGGGCATGGGTGTCCAAGGGGGTGGGTGGGATGTCCATAGAGGTGGGTGGGCTGTCCATGGGGTGAGGGTTGTCGAGGGGTATGAGGTGTCCTGGGAGTGGGGGGCTACCCAGGGGGTACAGGGTGTCCAGGGGGTGGGTGGGCAGTCCACGGGATTGGGGGTTGTCCACAGGGGAGGGGCTGTCCAGGGGGATGGGAAATTTGTCTATAGGGGTGGTGGGACTGTCCAGGGGGTACGAGGTGTCCAGTGGTTGAGAAAGATTTCCACGGGGGTGGAGGTTATCCATGGGGTATGTAGTGTCTAGGGGTGAGAGGGGATGTCTAGGGGGTATGGGGTGTCTAGGGGGTGGGTGGGCTATCCAGAGGGTGGGTGGGGCTGTCCAGGGTATAGTTGTTCTATAGGGGGTGGGCGGGGTATCATTGGGGGGTGGGGTCTGTCCAAGGGGGGAGGGTTGTCAAGGGGGTGGGTGGGCTATCGATAGGGGCGGTGGGGCTGTTGAGGGGGTTAAAGGGTGTCCCGAGGGTGGGGGCTAGCCACGGGGTGGGTGAGCTATCTACAGGGGTGAGGGGGATATCAAGGGGGTACGGGGTATCCAGGGGTGGCGAGGATGTCCAGGGGGTATAGGGTTTCTAGGGGGTGGGAAGGTTGTCCACAGGGGTGGTGGGATTTTCCGGGGGTAGGGTGTGTCCAGGGGGGTGGGCGGGTTGTCCACGGGGGTGGGGGATGTCCATAGGGTGAGGGGCTATCCATGGGGGAGGTGGGATTTACACGGGGGTGGAGGGTCAGTTCATGGGGGTGGGCCGGCCATCCACTGGGTGGGGGGATATTCAGGGTGTGGGTGAGGCTTTCTTGGGGGGTACAGGGTGTCTAAGGGGTGGGTGGGCTATCCATGGGGGTGGTGGGGAAATCCAGGGGGTATCGGGTGTACCGAGGGTGGGAGGGATATCCATGAGGTTGGGGGGATGACCATGGTGGTAGGGGTGGGAGGGGGTGGGAGGGTTATACATGGTTGTAGTGAGGGCTGTTGAGAGGCATAGGGGGTGTCCAGGGGGTGGACAGGTTGTATATGGGGGTGAGCGGACTGTCCATGGGGGTGTGGGATGTCCAGTGGGGGTAGGGGTGTCCAGGGGTGGGTGGGCTGTCCACGGGGGTGGACGGGCTGTCTAGGGTTTACAGGGTTCTCAAGGGGCGGGCAGGCTATCCATGGGGGTGGCAGGGCTATATAGGGGGGAATGAGGTGTCCATGGTTGTGGGAAGTCTGTCCATTGGGATGGGGGCTATTCAGGGGGTAGGGTTGTCGAAGGGGTGGGAGGCCTGTCCAAGCGGGTGGCAGGGTTATCCACAGGTGTTGGGGTGTTCACGGGGGTGGTAGGGCTATGCATGGGGGTAGGGGGTGTCTAGGGGGGTGGGGGATGTCCACAGGGTAGGGGGCTCTCTAGGGGGTAGGTGGTGTCCAAGGGCTGGGCGGGCTATCCACGGGGGTTGCAGGGCTCTCTAGGGGGTTGGGGTGTCTAGGGGTGGGCAGACTCTCCATGGGGGTGGGGGCTGTCGATAGGGGTGGCAGGGCTTTCCACGGGGGTGACATGGCTATCCAGGGGTTAGGGGTGTCTAAGGGGTGGTGTGGTGTCAATGGGGAGGGGGTTGTCCAGGGGTTTGGGGCTGTCCACTAGGGTGGGGTGGTGTTCATGGGGACGGGAGTGTATATGGGATTGGGGTGGTTTTCCAAGGGGGTCGAGGTTCCAGGGTGTGGGGTTGACCAGGCTGGGGGGGGGGGGTTTAGGGGGTTGGGGGCTCTCTAGGGGGTGGTGGCTATCCAGGGTGTTCGGGGTGGTTTCCAAGGGGTTAGGGGTGTCTATGGGTTGGGGGTGTCCATGTAACATTGATAATCAAGAAGTATAATTTTAGAACCCTATTAACCTATAATTACAAACAGTGATAGGTTTGTGACTCACTTGTACAACACAAACCTATCACCATATACTTATCCACAAATATTAAGAAAAATAAAAAACTCCAATATTGATTCCTAATGCCCAAAATAAAATAAAATAAATAATATCCAAGAAAGTGCAGAAAAATGCCTCAGGCGCTCCTCTATAGACTTCCAATTCTATGAACTAGTAGGGAATAATTATGTTCACATGACCATGTTATTTTGTTTCATGATATATATATTAGAGAGTAAATAATGTGTAGGTATGAACAACATTGGTGAGTTATATGATGGCTATACTCATTTATTATGGGTTCCTTCTTAGGATAGAAAATTATATAAATTCCTTAACAATGATTTATAACTACCTATGAAAATTGTGACATGAATTCCTAACATTCATTTTGAATTTCAAAAAATATTACTCGTGTATGACCAAACTGCTTAATGGAGTAGGAATAAATGATCATGTTATAGAGTAAATTTTGGTTTTATCACCATTCACACATGAAAATGACCCCAACCCCACTTTAGTAGTTTAGGTGGAAGAACCACTTCATTGAATGACATATACTGTGGGTATCATCATCTTAAAGTTAAAGTGTGATATTTTGAAGACAACATTTAGGTGTACATTCATAATGAAAGAGTATCATATCGTTCCTCTTAGGATAAAAAATTCAATAATTGTATTTATTTCTAACCAACTAAATCACGTCAATAGACCTTAAATTTAAAATAAACCAAGGATAAAAATAACTCAGGATCATATTGACCTCTTCAATATCATAAAAAATTGTTCTATACAGATAAATCACAACAAATACGCAACCTAAAACGATATTTTTCGTGTGTTCATAAGGGGATTATAATACACAGTACATTACAGTGAAATGTAACGAAAAAATATAAAATAAATGAAGGCACACATACCGATTTAAAATAGAAGAACAAGAATTACTTGAATCAAAGACAGATGCCCAATGGGAAATTAGAGTTGTAATCCTCTAGAGCATGTTGAGAAATAAGGTTTGAACCACAACCAAAAATGATATGTGCCTTCTATTTAAAAGGGGATAATAATACACACTATATTACAGAAAAATGGAATGGAAAAATATAAAAAAAATGAACTCACACATACAGATTTAATGCAGAAGAACAAATCATTGGGAAACCAGACCTATTATGCTAGGAAGTAGGGTTTTCATTGATATTTAAGGAAAAGTCTTCATGATGGTATAGGTTTAAGAAACAATATTCGAGATGGTGCATCGAGCTCTCATTTAGGGAAAAACATTGAAGATCTCTAGTGTTTGATATCTCTAGTGGCATTGATATTTGTTGATTTTCTTTCCCAATGGTTTACAGCTGTTGGGAAAAAACTCTTAAAAACTATACCCAATGGGTTGTTTAAACAATTAGGAAAAACCACTTAATCAGCACTATACCCAACGGTTTCCTTAAACCGTTGTGAAAAAAAAAACATAAGAATATAACAATGGTTCTACATAACCATTTGTATAGTAGGCTTTTCCCAATGATTTTTTTAATATTGTTGAGAACATTGTCCTAGTATAGGTGGGAATCCCACCAGTGAATTACACCTATCATTTTTACTTCTGACCACCATTACACATACCATGGTTCAATTAAAGTATTTAGAATCTTTTTATTTAATTTGGAGAGAGCCTAAGAGAGACCCAATTCCATAGAGAGATATTCTAAGATGGAATTCATATAGATATTTTTTATCCAAGTTCCAATTGTTATTCCTACTATTTTAAACACATGAATCCTTACTTCTTGAACCATGAGTAGTTTTCTGGTGAAGAATAGAGGATTTCATGAACAAACAATTATAGATGAAAATATTATTCACATAATACTATGATGGTTGGAGTTTTTCTATATCTTTAAATCATCACCATGTCTTGGTATTAATACTTGGAAATATATGCGAGTTGGTTTTATTTTCTTTGATCTGGATTATCTAATTTTATATATTCATTAATATTAAAGTGTTTGGTGTTATAATATTAAATAAGGTTGGAATGTTGACTCTTAATAGTGGGTTTGACCACGGATACATAGCATAATGAGAACTGTATCCTTAGATACCTTCTTTGGTCCCTTATTTTTTCGTCCTTTTATGTTTCATCAATTTTAATTTTCATAACAATTAGATCTAGAATGTGGTGTTTTTATCGAGCACATGTGTACAAATAATACCAAAAAACATAAATTATTTGTGTTATTTATTTTTTAATTTTCACTTTATTAGAATTCTTATTTTTTTAAATTAGAAACCAATCTCCAATAATAATTTAAATAAATACCATTATGCCATAAAAATATATAATTTCCCAATTTCAATAAATATACTTTATGAGTTTTAGTGGGGACCTAAACAGATAATAAAAAATTAAAACTAAACCAAATATGAAAATATCAAACCATTTTAAGAAACTTTTAAGGTGTTGGACCCATATTCCTTTTACAGAATCTAATTGATGATGAGTTTTTTCTTCTTTAGCACAGATTTAATTATATCCTCAAAAAAGGGATCATATATTCAGAACACTAGATATATTCTTTGTAACAAAGATTCCCATCATTAAATACATGAATCAAGGAATTATATTAAGTGTGAATACAAGATGTTTGTTCCTTGGTTAGATAGATTTGAATCTCCCTTTTAAAAAAACCCTTTGATTATCCTCCACATATTTTTTAAATTGAAATTGAACATCCAAAGAATCCTATTTAGAATTCATGAACACATCTTAGCCAGGTGAAGGATTCACCATTATTTATTTATAACTCTTTTCACTTTTGTATCTTCAAGATATATATTGTCACATGTAGTTATTAGTTGTTCTAATTATCCATATATTATATAAATTTTGGTCATTTGTGCCCTCATTTTAAGATATTGTGAGGTCCTGACTAGATTCATCTGAATTCATCATTTCCTCCAACTCTCTCTCGATATTAACTCACGTAAAGGGATTATTTCAGTGTAGTTCTCTTGAAATATTTCTTTCACCCATTATATGAGATTTATTATGTTCAGTTAGCCATTGAAATTTCCTCAATTATCTAGTGAGAATAGTATTGGGAATGTTGGAATAATCTTTCTTATTTTTTCTGTTATAACCTTTTTCACCAGATCTTCGATTATCAGATATTACTTTTTTGAATTTTTAACTACTTTATTAAAAATATCATCAGCATAGTTATCAAACATATATGAGGAGTCCTGAAATTTACCATCTATCATTAGTAACCCCTTTTCAAACTTGTGATATCTGTTTGCATGGATTTTTTCAATTTCCATATTCCAACCTCCAGAAATAGTGTATTTATTCTTGTTTCATTTTTATTTTATATCATTCTTATACCCATAATAATTTCTATCCATTGTTTATTATCCTAGGATAAAACCTTGTTATATTACTCTATTTATTATTAGTATATTACACATCAATATTTTCATAGGTGGTTGATGCTCCACAATAGACTTCGTTGATGTAGCTAATACCCACAGTCCCAGTTTGATAGTTATCTCCTTGAATAATAACAAATTCATCACCCTTTAGACCACATAAGGTTGGTGTTGATCTCTTTACATTAACAAAAATAAGTTGTAGATCTGAAATACTTGTATCAAATATTGGTTGATCTACTATATAAATAAGATAATAACGTGGATTCAAATACCATTCCCTGTTGAGTTGGAATTGGGATCATTTATAAACTTTATAACCTATTCTAATGTATTGGGAAATTTAATGGGGTAGGAATCCCTGGGATTATCCTCATGTTTCAGGCCTTGGATTCCATGTGATTTATTTATCATATTTACTTTATATTTTCATAATAAAACTGAATTTATCTATGTGAATCATTAGTACCTTTTTGAACAACTAAATATAATGTCTTTATTAGGCTATAAATTTATTTTATTATAACTAAAAAATCATTAATATTCCACATGGTTATACAATCCATGCACTTTTATTAGTGCTAGTAAAATTATTATATAATAGAATCCTTTATCATCACAAAAAACATAGATGATATAAAAGTTTTTTCAGCATGTATTGTAGAGTTGATAAAGGGATCCTTTATCAGTGTGTGTTGTAGTAAAAATAAAGGGTTACTCTAACAACAATAAAGTTATCATTGATAAAAATAGAATTTATATGAACACCATTTTTTACCCACATAGTGTCATTAATTTCACATGTAAAAATCAAATTAGATATTTATATTGTTCTTAAACCATAGTAACTAAAAATCATATCATATTTGATGTGTGACATCAATCCCATAAAGAGTGGGAAACACATAGATGATAGTTAACCAAATTATGGGATTACCCAATTATAATTAAATAATTTACTAATTTAATGATTCATAATTAAATAGTTATTATGTATAAAAAATAAAATAAAGTCATAAGAGAGGGGAACTACTTTTTTGGGGAATTTTTAAAAGATAAATAAATTCATCTTCACATGAAAAACAATTAGATTAAATATATGTACAAACATACAATCATATTAACACGAGAAATTACCAATCTTCTATCAATATACCATATAATGTAAATTCATAATGGTTTGATTAATTAAGATAACGAAATCTCATTATGATCAGACTTCAATAGTTTGAAGTATAACCTAATTCAATAGTCAAGCATAAATTATCTCAATCATTCTAGTGTTCGGTACCTATTGAATAAATATGTTTAATGAATCAATTTTGAATAAAATAATATTTTTGTAACAACACAATATTATTTAATAAAACCATCTTACAAGTGAAGGAAAATTAGACTTTGTTGGTTTGAGCCCCCATTAATTGATTTCTCTCTCTACTATGGGATTGGCCTATCATCGTTATGTGATTTCCAAAAATGAAAAAAATAAATAGGAAAGATAATATAAGTAAAAAATAGAAATAATTATTTAATTAAACTAAGAATCATCCACTATTATAGAAATATAGAAAATAAAAAAGCAGGAAGAAAACTCTAACTATAGTGAATGATCATTGGGTAGGAACCCTATAAACAAATATCCATCAATGGCCAAATGATCCATTCCTACATGGTCAGAACCTTCTTAAATAGAATTTCAGATCACCTCAGATGTTAATATGTCAGACCAGTGAAAATTTTCTTTAATTACCATAAATATCAAATATTTTAATTTTTTGCTGGTTTTGGGATTACATCATGAATTCATGTTTTATACTATAAATGTTGCATCTTTAATATAATCCATCAATGATCTCATGTTATAAGTTTTTTAGAAGGAATAAAAAATCCTCTTTACAATATCATTTTCATCATTAGTTGATGTTATGAAGTGAATACAATCATTATGGCTAGGAAACAAGCCACAAACTGCATTTTATAGTGTTAAGTGGCGATGTAAACTATGGAATACCTCAGGCTTCATATTAATAGAGAACATTAATTATTTTTATGATGTAAAAATATATTCTACCGGGTTATGAAGTTATACTCCTCTACAATCCAAATTCAAAATTTGTTCTATCTTTAATCCTCTATATAGTATTCATCATTACATTCCTAATACCATGATATGTCGAAAATTATTGCAGACTGAAGTTTCTATATGTTCATATATTTTCACATTTTCCTTCACATTATTTACAATTTAACTATAATGATCATCCTACCATGAAAAAACAAAAAAAATCAATCATTAAACCCTATTAAATAATTTAAAACTCAACCAAACACAAATAAAAACTCCTTTAAAATATGTTTTCAAAATACATATATCAAATATCTCGGTTCTTAAACATTTTCTCGTCCTTTATAAAAATATAAATAAAAAAATAGAAAAGATATATACATTAACAAGGGAATTTTAAAATTATAATAACCATATAAAACATGATTTATGGAATATTCTGAAATCACAACACATACATAAGTGATAATTACTAAATAATTCTTCACTTATAATTTTAAATTCATGAAATTTCCCCATTTCACCTACATACTCCAAACTACCATCAACAACCATGTCATTTTTAATCTACCTCACCTTGAATTTTTCCTCTCATCACTCAATGTAACAATTTAATAGAGTTATCATCATACCTAAAGTATATGATCCTCACCACAGGATTTTATTGAATCTACTTTCAACACCCTGTAATGAAAAATACCATAATTAATCCTGAAAGATTTTCAATTTGGATCAAATGATTCTTAAGCTATGGGTTGGTGGGATTTTTTTTGTAAATCAAGTAAGAAAAAAGGAGACTGAAAACTATAGAAAAATAAATGATATTAAAAATTATAGTGTAATAAAATTATCCTCACCGAAATAGAATGTCATCTCTCACACACCCTAGATCATGTAAAGTCCCATAAAATGATATAATCACAATGAATGAATTTCCTATATTATTTTGTGTTGTTTTCTTATTCTTCTTGTTTGAATGATGTGCCC
This sequence comes from Viscum album, assembly GCA_963277665.1. Taxonomy (NCBI): domain Eukaryota; kingdom Viridiplantae; phylum Streptophyta; class Magnoliopsida; order Santalales; family Viscaceae; genus Viscum; species Viscum album. The sequence goes on along the minus strand of OY728157.1, from coordinate 1,143,368,306 downwards.
ATGGTAAGTCCCAAATCCACTGCCAAACCCCATATTATTTGTTATCATCATTATGGAAATATTGATTTTAGAAATACCCTAGAAACAATCGATTTTTTCTTTTTTCCCTTTTTTTTCTTTTGTTACAATATGAGGGAAAAAATGAAATATAATAAAGGTAATCATGAACCCTAACCCAAAATCTAATGAAGTCATCCTACATTTTCCCCTAAAGAAACAACATCATATCTCCACTACAAACAAACCCTCCTCAACACTCCTTCAATTAGATAATGAAGCACTCCTATCACAGGGAATGGAAAAATAAAATTATTTTTCTTTTTGTAACACAATGGATAGCTAGGTTCATCTCACATGAGGAGCTTCTTAGTTTGTTCGCCCACTTATTTTAAATTTCCTAAACTATTTCTTTTTTTGTCTTTAATTATTTTATTAAAACAATGATAAATATATTTTTTTATTATTTAATTTTTAAGATAATGAAATGAAATTCAATATGATAACTTAATATACCATGAAATTTTAAACTGAATGAGTTTAGGAAGAACAAACTTGGTTTAGGGTTCGGTTTTGGGTTCAATAATAATTATCCTTTTTTTTATTTTTTGTAATAACATAAACTTAGAATATCACGTTAAATTAATATTATTTTTATTTATAAATTTTGGATTATTTGAATTCCTTATAAATCTCAATTTTAACTCCTCTATTAATTAAGGTTGATGACACACCTTGGTCGAAGGTGTTCTATCTTCTAGGACTCATCTCTTTAAATGTTGTTTCATCCATTAACTCACTCAACACTATCATGTGATGAATTATCCAATGAAGAGAGGTAATATAGTTTAAACAAAATAATAGAAATATATTGAGTTTCATATCATTGGGTTGTAGTTACCACACCACGAAAATTCACCTCAATTATTCATTCTTTTAAAATCACCCACAAACATAAATTAGATATTAATAAAAAATAATAATACCTTGACCTCCCGTAAGCCAAGCATCAGGTCAGACCTTCATTTTTAAGGGTAAGAGATCACTTTAGTGGATAGTAAAAAGATAAAATGAAATAGAATGGTAAATATAGAATAAATAAAGAAGAACAATACAAGAAAAAAAATTATAAGGTAAGGGATAGACAGTGATAAAATAGAAAATAAAAAAATAAATATATAAAAAAATGTTAATGTAATAGGAAAAATAATAATATAAGAATAATAATAATAATAATTGATAAATATAATATGGGTTGGAATACATGTTTTTTTAGAAAATTTCATGAAATAATTAATTTCATAAAAACAAATTTCAAATTTTGATTAGAATATAACTAAAATAAGAAATAAAATAAAATAAAATAAAAAACGAAAAGTGTAAAATCTCATATCTCCTTCATGGAATACCTCGATGGTTTAAAATCCATTTTATAAAGGGGAATAACCCTTCTTAAATAGGATAGGATGATATTTTTTATTATTCAAATTCGAGATCTTCTAAATCTCCCTATTAGATCTCTTATAGATTTTATCCATTGAATGCATTATCATAGTAGACCCATTTAATAACCGTATTTTAGAAAGAGACCTTATTAAATGTTTTTGAAAAATATATCATATATCTACCCAAGAAATTTCATCTTTATACAACTCATGTATGAAATGTTATGTCCCATTAATTCAGAAAATGATTTTTATCCACGAAAAATTGATTAATTTCAAAAATCAGATTCTCATGCATTTATGGCCTTGATATTGGAATATTCAAGTAGATAAATAGTTATTAAATTTGGTCCTATGGTTATAATAATTAATAGTGTCAAATTTCAGATCAATATTTTCATCCATTTACAAGATATAAGAGAATATTAAGAGATCTCTTTATCTATACATAGATTTTGAGGTCTGAATTATTAGATTCTATTAGGTCTTCAGATGATGGATTCATATTTGGGTCCAAAAGAATGAAATTAATACCAAAAGACATCAAAAACCATAAAATATAAAAATTGACATTAGAATATCACATTTGGGGATTAAAATAGTTAAAATTTATTTAATAATATACATTAAAGTTGAGTGTTTAGGTATTCTCACACTTAAATGTTTCTTGTCATCAAGCATAAAATCTCAACATTAAAAATTTGAGGGCATCGATGCTATCATTATTCAAATTTCAAGGTAATAAAATTAATAAATCATCGATGTAAAATAAAATTTTCAATAGTCCTATAAAATATCAACTTAATTTTCCATTCTTTAAAGAAATAATCAATCCACGTATTTACCTTTCCCCTTTGATATTTTATGGAACGTGTCCTTTCATCCATTCAAGATCCTCAATTCATTATTGTTAACCACTCCAAATCATGATCTACCTCACTTATTAATATTTTATTTCATTACTCATTATAAAATTAAAATAGATATATGATAATACAATTAAAACATTAAACATATCCATATACTAGTAAAGTAAATTCATTCTATACATTGTAAATACAAAAGGCACATGAAATCCAGAGGACTTGCGTTAAAGGATATAATGAATTTGAGGTTTGTGGTTGGTAGGAATTGATGTTTTAAAACTAAGACTCAAATATGAGATTTATATATAAAATAATATTTCATGATATCAACAGTAAAATTTCAATTAAATTATCCCATTAAAATTTTTACAACTCCCACTTCCCATGGTCAAGGTAAGTTAATGATCAAAGTAAGCTTAGTGAATGATTTTTTCACCCACATAAAAGTTTCTCTACATTTATACATTAAAAAAAATTTCATCCTTTATTTATAAATATATGCTTTAAAATAAACTTCACATCCCACACCTAACCATATATGATAAAAACTATAGTTCTAGTAATGGTGATTTTTGGTTTCCCAAAATCAGAACCCATTTTTCTCTTTTTTCTTCTTTTTGTCAATTTTTTTTATCAAGAGGGGAAAATAAATCAAGTATAATGAATGAATAAAATTAACATTTACAATTACCATACATGTAAACCCCAAAATTATTTATTATAATGTAAATAATCCCTTACAACATGAATCCCTTGACCCCCACACTTTAACTTAAGAATATCGTGAAATTACTAAGAGTAGGTTAGGAATGGATAAATATGGATTGAAGCATGGATCATTCCTAACAGGGTCATTCATGTTTTATATGCTTAAAAGGATGATCGGTGTAGAGGTATTATTTTATGTATTGGTTATTTTGATGATATTCGTCAAAAATTTAAATTTTTTTTCAAAGTTACAGCTTTGACAAGTTAAAATGTAAGATCACACATGTGGCATGTCCCATGATCACTAAAGAAATATGATCAATATAAAATAAGAAGTTACTAGACTATAAAACATCTAATGAATGGGACATATGTCATAGCAAAATCACTAAATGAATTATTAATAACAAAAAATCAATTTAAATGAATTTTAGAAATTCAAATCATGAAAAATTACTGGGAAATTTCATTTACATGAATTTATAAATTCCATTAAATAATGTGTCCTCATTTTATTATCCATGTTTCAATTTAATCATTAAAGTATACATTTTTATAATTTAATCTCATTTACATTGAAATTTAAAACATTTCACTATAGGGTTCGTAAGAAAATCATGGCTCTTAGATAAGTAAAGTAAATCATAACTCAAGCATGGGAATGTAATTTAAACTTTAATGATCAAAATAGGTTGTAGTAAAAAATGTAGAGAGTTTAAAATATAATCATTAAAATTGAACTCCATTTCCCTTGAATCTTATTTCTATTTCCTCCTTTACTGTAAGGGATTACTTCTTCTATCATGAACCTATAGAAAAAATTACTCAATTAAGTACAAGGATCATTTCATTTATAATTAAAAATATAAGAATGAGTGGGATGATTGTTGTACTACTTCCGAAAATAGAAATTGAAATATAAATTCAATGAAAGAAAATAGAAATGTATAAGTCTTGGTAAGATCTCTCAAGTGGGGCCTGAATTTTTTCTACCTCTATTAGTCAGTACCAGGGTTATGCAAGGTCTAATGGTGGATAAAGCTTCATTGATTTTATCACCCACATGTATCTTTTCCATGATTTAGTATTATCCTTGTTCTTGAAAAACAATCCATGGATAGAGTATACCAAATAACCCCCATTCACAATTATGTATAGATTTCATGGAGGTGGATGGATGAAGTGTAGATCATTTTACTTCTTGGCTACTACTTATGAATTATCCTTTTTGTCTTCTAGTTCTGGCTTCACATAGGCTGCATGAATTATATTTTCAAACAATCTATAATAAGGTATTTTTACTTGAATAAAATTTGATTTTTAATTTTTAGTAAGTAATTTATCCCCTTTAATAGGAGCAGTTCATTTTATAACTTCCTCATTAAAGGAATATCAGATTATCTCATGGGATTACTAAAATTCATGTTCATTGAAATTAGGGAGCCCCATGTGTTCCCTAAGAGGTGAATTTCTAGTCTCTCCATCTTCCTCTAAGACATAGAAAAGATTATCTAAATCTGTATGATCAAAATATTAGGGAGTGATACCCAATTCATTATGAATAACATAAAAAAATGATAAAATATCAAATCCCTTAATAGGATTAGCTGAAATATCTTCTTTAGTGGTGAGTGCCTCTTGGAGTTGGTTCTCAGTGGATGGGGGCATGTAATCAGGATCCACTATCTTTTCCTCAAATTCCATCACTATTGTGGCTTTGTCCTCATCCATGGATAGAGTGACATGCAATAATACTATCTCTTCAACATGTTATGGATTTATGAGATCATGTTGCACCTCATATTCATTCAAAAAGTCATCTAGATTTTATTGATCTCCCAAAATTAACTCATTATGTAGGTTTTCCTTATCATGAATCTACTCTATCCAACCATGGTCTTTTAGGATTTGGATCTTTAGATGGTTGGGTTGTGAATACTACTTATGTTGGGAATTGACTCCTTGATGTATTCATTAAAATTGGGAATCACTAGTGGTACATCATTTACGGTCTTTAGTATTTGATAATCCAATTTAAAATTTTCAACCATATCTTGCAATTCATGAAATGAAATTCTGGTTTTGTTCCAATTTATCATAATCTTGGTCAGGTGAGTGTGTTCATCAAGATTTTATTGGAGAGTCACCAATTCTTAATTTTTAATAACTAGTTCTTTCACATGAGAGTATTTGTTCCATTAATTGAAAAAAATGTTGTTAGAAAAACTCATGTATTTTTTTAGTTTTTATTTTATTTTTATAAAAGCAATAACATATATCTAAAATGTGAAAACAAAAAAATAAATTAACTATTAATTAGATCCCTAGAAATGGAAATAGTTTTGATGCACACCTGTTATATTTCATGTAAAAGAAAATTATTTTTCTTAGTACAACACAGTGGTAGACCAAGGTCGTCTAATATGAAGAGCTTCTCAATTTGTCCACTCACTTATTCTAAAACAAATAAACTATTTAATTTTGTTTTCTTAATTATTTTTTGATATCATTGAAAAATATTTTTGGTTTTTTTATTATTTATTTTCTAAGATAATGATATGATGTGAAATATGAGAAATTAATCTACCATGCAATTTTAAACAGAATGAGTTAAGGAAGAAAGAACGTATTTTGTGTTTGATTATGGGTTCAATAAATATTATCTTTTTTTAGTTTGACAATACCAACATTAAATATCATGTTGAATTTCTATTCTGTTTATTTAGAAATTGTGGAATCATTGAATTCCTAGGAAATATCAATTTCACTTCCACCTTTAATCAAGGTTGATGACACACCTTGATCGAAGGTGAGTTTACTTTTATGAACTGGCTCTATCGATGATGTTTTATCCATTGACTCACTAAACTCTATAGTGTGAATAATTATCCAATTAATAGTAGGGAAAGAGTTAAAAAATAGAGATGAATTTAATTGCATGTCATTAGAGGGGGGCAGTCACCACACTGAGGAAATTCACCTCACACATGCATGCTACTCAAATCTAATACAAAAATAAATTAAACAATTTTAAAAAAATTTAGAATACATTTACCTCCCTTGATCCAAGACTTACTTTAGCCACTCATTTTTTATGGTAATAGTTAATTTTAGCGGATACAAATTATATTAGAGGAAATAAATTAATAAAAAATATTATAAATAAAAATTAAGAATAAAAGAAAAAAAAGAAGAAAGATATAATGAGAGAGTGATAAATAAAATAGAAATGAAAAGAATAAATTTATATAATAGTTTTAATAGAACAATGAAATAATATAATTGAAAAAGATGAATAAAAATTTAGAAGTAAAATATTGGGTGGAATATAATTGGGTGGAGAAAAATGCCTGAACAAATTTATTTAATAAAATAATAATAAAATTACAATTAAAAGAAAACTAAAACTAAAGAAAAAAATAAAATAAAAAGTGCAGAAGATCTAATCTCCTTTGTGGAATACCTATTTTGTTTTTAACTCCCTTTTTTCAGGGGTAATGAACCTCCTTTTTTAGGCAATGGTTACTTTTTCAGTATTAAATTCGAGATCTTAAAATACATCTTTTTGATCTCTTATAGATTCTATCCACCAACTTTTTGCTCATGGTGGACACAATTAATGAATATATTTTCGAATTTTAACTTCTTTAGAGTTGTTATAAATAATAATTACTATCTACCCATGAAATTTTATCTTCATCTAACTTTTTTAGAAATCTTTATGTACCAATAATTTTGAAAATTTATTCTTTCTAGGAAGAATCATTGAATTTCAAAAATTAGATTTCCAATGCATTTATAGAATTAATATTGGAAGATTAAAATGGGGACATACTTATAGAATTTTTTCCTCTATATATTCTTTTTACAATTGTCAAATTTCATCTCCATTTTGTTAGCCATTTATGTGAAATGGGTATTTAATCAAAAATATTTAAATCTTTATGGAGATTCTGAGGCCTAACTTGTGATCTTATTTTGGGCCTCCAAATGAAGGATTCATATTTGGGTCCAAAATAATGAAATTTATCCTATTATTTGTTGAATCCTAAAAAATCAAATTTTTTAAGTTAAATTAGTGTATAAAATTTTGTGGCCAAAATACATAAATAAATTAAAACATTTAAATTCCAAAATTAGGTCATTTTTCAATTATACTCAAAAATATTATAAAATCATAAAATGTGAAAATTGTCCTTAAAATATCACTTCTATAGGATTAAAAAATATTTAAATGTGATTGAAAATATGCATTAAATTGATTGTGTCGAATATCATGAAAAATACAAAGAGTTGGGTAGGAAAGGATAAAATAGTCAACATGGATCAATCCTAACAACTCCGTCCATGTATTCTACATGCTAAGAGGGATAAATGGCCCAGTGGGTATTATGATAAAAGTGACTATAAAAAAATTCACTAATTATTTTATATTTTAATTTTTTCAATCATATTATTAATAAGATATCAATTCATGTTCATTTAGGTTGACATGCAACAAGTATTACTCAAGAAATATAAATAAAAAATATGAAATATTTGGTCTTGAATCCTCATAAGAATGGGAATAATAAAATGATCTATCAAGTCATGGAATGGAAATTTATAATTAGTATACTCAATGAAGGCTTCTAGGAATCAACATTAAGAATAGGAATCACATCCACAATAATTTTTATGAATCACTATATTGAAGCAAGAAAGTGACTTTTAAAATATACATTTGTATCGTTAATATTTATGGGCATAATAATTCTAATTTTCTAACGTGTAAAAATATATTTCGTACGTAATTATTCCTCCTGGATTAGTAATTACAATAAAAAATAACATTTTTTTCTAAATCTAATTCATTTCATTTTATACAATAATTTATCTTATTATTAAAATATTTTATGGAAAAATTAACAATATAAAAATATAAAAAACATAAAACATTAATCATCTTCGATGATGTTTGTTCATTAATATTTCATCATTTCTCTTTTTTAACATCATATTATTTATTTTATCCCTATAAATTATTTAGAAGACATGTGAAAGTACAAGATCAAAATAATTTGTGATAAAAAAGATAAGGTAATCAACAATAAATAGAGTTAATAAACTAATATAATAAAAAATATAATCACTGGAAGTTAATTTTAAAAATTCCTGGTTTCCTATTGATATCTGTACTTAATATGGTGTTTTAGCTGGACCATTACCTTTGTTTTAATATTAGAAATTCATATAAATCTATCCATAGATGATTGACCAACTTCTGAATTTATTTTTATTTTAGGATAGTTCTTCTTTTCCCTTTCCATTAATTTGTTTTGACCGGTTCTAGTAGAGGGCTTCAACTTGGGGGAAGATGTAAATAAAAAACCATGAAATTGAAATCTAACCATATATTATTGTTTGACTTCTTCACTATATCTTTTTCATTTTAAATTTCATTTTTTGAGTTTCTAATTCCATTACATAGTCAAATATCATTTATTTCTCAATATAATACTACATTTTCCTCTCCTAGATTTCATTGACCAAATCATACATGGTCCTTTATCTTCCTTCTTTTATGTTCAATACCGAATCTTATTTCTCTTTTTTTTCTAGAATATCAGTGAGTTCAAATAGTTTATATTTTTTCCACTTAATTAATTTTTTATTCTTTCTTATTAATTTTGATGGATTACACACCTTCAAATTCCATCTCCTCTTTTTCATTGACCATCCAATCAATAATTTCCACCATTTTGTTTTCTTATTTTTCTAGAAGTCATATAAGGTATTATTTGTGTTCTTATTTTTCTATTTTTATGAATAGAAGGAATGACTGAGATTATTCTTCATCTTCCTCATAATCCTAAGGATCATATTTTTAAAAAATTTAGTCATGTTATTCCAACCAATTTCCTCAATATCCTCATCGATTTTTTCATCCTTTTTTCCTCAACAGCTATAACTTTTTCCTCCTCTTTCTCTTCATCGTCTTCAAACCAGTCTACCTCTATAGTATAAATTTTTGGATTGTTTCAAAACAATGAATTTACATTAGAAATAACATAAGAGAGGTTAGTATTCAATTCTACTCATTCTCTTATCTGGGCCTCATTTTCATCCATCCTCTTATCTATCTCTTAAAATTAATTCATGAGAAAAATGGTTAGTCTATCATTTTTAATAATTCTATTGAGTTTGTTGGAATTAAATATATTCATGATTGTACTACTCATACCAATATCTACATTGTTAGTCCTTAACATTAGGTTATCCTTTACAACGATGGTAATAGGTGTCACTCCACCATTGATGTTATAATTCATCGTATTCATAAGAATATGAATCATTCCACCTCATTTGTTAACATGAATACCCTTTAAAATTTTGTGTCTCCTATGTCACCGATTGATTTTGACATTCGATATATTATGATGGTGGAATAGAATAAAACTAAAATGACATATAATTCAACCTTCACAACACCAAAAACTACCATTCACATAAAATTAAAATAATAATAATAAATATTGAAAAAAAATCAAAACTAAAATCAACAAACCAAAATGGGATAAATTTTTTTTGGACCAATGTAATTGTTCTTGAGACATTTTAAACACTCAATTAATCCCTAAAAAAGGTTCCAATATATTATTCTCTCTCATGTATTCATTAATTCCAGGTAGTGAAATCAAATTTTAAATTTATATTATTCTAAAACCACACTAACTATGAAATAATAACATAGTGAAAGTAAGAAGTTGATCCCATGAAGAGCAGGGAATATGGAGATGAATTTTGTACAAAATATTGGGTATCCCCAATTTTTATTTACTAATTTAATGACTCAAAAATAAATAGAAAAAATATGGATATAAATACAGGAAAGGAAGAAGAGCGTTGAACTAGTTTCTAGGGTCAGTTTTACCAGAAAAATTAATTCAACTTCACATATAAACAATCAAATTAAAGAGTTGTGTAACTATCTAATTTTTTAATATGGTAAAGGATCAATCCCCTAAAATCTTCTCCATAATATCAATTCATCATGTTATAAAAAATTAAATAACTAAATATCATTATGATTAGACTTCCAAAAGTAGAATAATAACCATAATCAATGGTCATGAATATGTTATCTCAATCATTTCGGTGTTTATTCACTACTAAAGACATATATTAAATGAATAAATGATGAATAAAATAAAATTTCTAGCCCAAAATTATACTATTTAATAAATCCATACTATGAGAGAGGGAAAATCAGGCATTGTCTTCATGCGCCCCCTGTAACTGATTCCACTATGCCCTATGGATTTATCACATCATCATCGGGGGATTTCCAATAACTAATAAAATAATTCCCATAGAAAATATAATATAATAAAAAAATTTAATAAATAATAATTAAATTAAACTATGTATCATCTTCCATTATAGAAAATAATTAAATTGGAACGGATTATGAAAAAACTTAACTACAACAAAAGATCATCAACTCAGATCCTCAAATTTGCTCTCTATTGGTGGAAAATTGATCCCCCCATCCATGGTCTAATAATAATAAATAGGCTTCCAAATCACCTCTTAAGTAATATGGTCAAACCATCATTAACTACATCAATAATTAAAAATATTATAAATTTTAACTTTCTATTTTTTTCATATTAATGTAGTGAATTAATGTTTTATATTGTAAATATTTCAGCTAAAATATACTCCAACAATGACCTTATATTATAAGTGGGTTATAAGGATTCATAAATCTCTTCTCTTGCAACATTTATGTCATAAGTTGAAGTTATAACTTAAATCCCTTCAATACAACTTTGAAACTATCCATAAATCACCTTTTATAATGTGATGTGGGGACATGAATTTCGGTGTACCTCGTCCTCTATATGAATTGGGGATGTTATTTATCTTTGAGGATATAAAAATGTCTTCTCCCAAGTAATGATGTTTTGTTATTATCCAATATATCTTGAATAGTTTTTTTACATAAATCCTCTATCCATTTTTTATCATCATTTTTCCAATTTCACACCTCGCCACTTCATGGTTTGGACTAAGGTTTTTTCATCTTCATATATTGAAAATGATTCCTTTGCATTATTATCTTTTTTTTACTATAATCATTATCCTTTCTTGAAAACAAAAAACCAATTAAATGAATCTTTAATATTAATTAAGTCATTCAATATTAAATGAAACCACATAGAAATCCCACTTAAATTATGTATGAAAAATAGATATATCACTACATCATGCGCTCATAAAGGTCACTACTAGATATTGAAAATTTCACATATATTAAAAATATAACTCTAAATTAGATGATAAGGAAACATAAATAATAATTTAAATTTCTATAGAAAAATTACAGTAAAATTTTAAAAAATAGAATTTAAATTTACATTGAAACATAATTTTAATTAAAAATATAATAATGAATTTTATAATAATACAATTACGTTAATGTAAAATTCATATACAATAAAAAATAATTATAGACCATATATAAAGAAAACACTTGTAGAAGACCATATCCAATGATCAAACAAACATCATACAAATAATGTGTGTTCTTATAATAAAATAAATTCTTATTTTAGTAATGGTCTATAAAAATAAAAACATATTATAATTGAAATTTTATATAATCCCTACTGAATTTCAAGTTATAATGATAAGTGGTTGTTCAATTGGATCCTTGATCAAATTTATTAATATTATTGATAATTTAATTAATTATAATTTTATTTACACTGTATTATTTGTCTATAGTAAAAATTTGACAGATTTTGGAAATTACCTTGAGAAGCGACCATGAGTGAAATTTTGAAAAATTATAGAATTGACCTTGATAACTGATCATGAGTGAAAAATTGAAAAATTCTAGAAGTGTCCTTGAAAAGTGACTTTGATTAAAAATTAGAAAAAGTTTTGAATTGTCCTTGATATTTGACAATAAGTGAAAATTTCAAAAAATCTGGAAATGACCATGAGAAGTGATCATGCATGAAAATTTGATAAATTATAGAAGTGACCCTGAGATGGGGTAGTGAGTGAAAATTTAAAAAAAATAGAAGTGACGATGAGAATTGATTGTAATTGAAAATAAGAAAAAGTCTATTAGTGAGAGTGTGTGAATACTTTACAATGTTTAGAAGTTCCCTTGAGAAGGTATTATGATTGAAAATTTGAATGTATTTCACAAGCTACCATGACATAAAATTTCATAAAGTTTGGAAGTTACATTGAAAAGTACCCACATGAATAAAAATGAATTGAATTCTTGAAAAAAATGAAGTGACCACATGAAAACAAATAATGTGACTATATAAATAAAATGAAGTGACCACATAAAGAAAAATGAAATTAATACATTAAGAAAAAGTAAGTTACTAGATGAAAAAAATTAAGTGAGGTCATCAACAAAAATGAAGTGACCTCATGAAAATAATTATTTTGAAATAAGAAAAGAGTTAATTGATTCTATGAACAAAAAATTTGTGACTACATCAACAACATTATGTGACTCCATGAACCAAAATTAAGTTACCACATAAAAAATAAAGTGACCACATGAAAAAAATAACGTGATCGGATGAAAAAAAAATGAGTAAACGTATGAAAAAAATAATGAGACTACACAAATAAAAATTAAGTGATCATATAAACAAAATATAGTGCTCATGTGAACAAAATTGAGTTGACTATATGAAAAAAGTGAAGAGAATGCAAGAAAAAATATGAAGTGACAGCATTAATAAAATGAAATGACCACATGAGAACACACAAAGTGACCATGTGAACAAAAATGTAATGACCACAAGTTGAAATTTTGAAAAGTTTGGAACTAAAATTATGACCTATCAACATTCACTTAATTCGTTTTTCATATTTTATCTCAATACATGCTATATTTTATTTATAATTTTATATTTATAATTACTTCATGTTTGTTTCTTATGTTTATATTGATATAATTATTCCTTAAGTACATATTAATTATTATAATACTATGTAATTTTATTTATAAAGTTTTATATATATTATTAAATGATCAACACATTGGATGAAGTTTCATACTGGTTTTTTGGGAAAACATGAGTTTTATATTTAATGTGGTTGGGATTTGAACATTTTTATATCATATCCTTTATAGTTTTTTTACAAGGTACTTTAATATTTATAAAAAGTATTTTTTGGTACTATATTATTATTCTATTGTATTATCATTTTGAAACATGTTTTTAATTTTACTTATTATCAAAGTACCCACATGCTTATATTTTTCATGTTCATTCAGTGAAGAAATCTCTTGAATCATTAGGAAAGATAAACCGCAATGAGCTTTATTATTATAATATGATATACATATAATAACTATTTATAAGGAGTCTGATATATCTATATCTATTGATGTGTTTGAGGATATTATTGAACTATATAAGTGTGGAATTATTTTAATATAAACTACCACTCTTATTAAAACTACAATCTTTTAATAAATTTATATTGTAGAGCTCCTTATTGCCTCAACTCTCAGAGTGAGAATTTTTCATTAGGTTATATGGATTTTCTTTTTAATTTTCATTTCTATGTGCATAATTTTATTGGGTTATACTACCTATCAAAAGGCAATATTGTGGGTTGTGACTCCCATACAAAAATTAGGAATTGGGTTGTGCCTCGTGGGACAAAAGGAAAAGTGTTTGGGTTATGCCTCCTAGTAGATAATGGTAGGTTAATTTTGGATTTATACCTCATAGGAGGAAATTTTTAGTAATTGGGTTGTGATTATAGGTGTTAAAACCAATATTAAAGATTCTATTATAATTGGTTATATTGGGTTTCATCACTCCCAGTTTTTGAAAGAGGTGAAGAGTGGACTTAGATCATTTTGATATGAGCCACTATAAAAATCTCTTATATAAATTTCATTTTATTTCCATAAATTTAATATAATAAATATGATATACTAACCACATAGTTTATTTTTATTTTAAAAATTATAATTCCAACACTGGATATTTTTCCATCTTAATAACATATATACAACAGTAAATTACTATAACTCAAAAATTAAGTATCAATTATTTTTCTAAATTAGACTTAAAACATGGGTGTATTTTACTAATTTTGACATTTGATGCATGTTTTGAACTAAAAAGTCACTTTCAAACAAAAAAATAACTTTCATTCAATAAAATCTCACTGTTTGTTGGATTTATATATGCTTAAATCCTATACATCACAAATAAATTATGGATCTATATTAAAAATTATAATGAAAATTAGAGTTTATTTTCATTTTTTCAGTATATGACACATGATTTGAATTTAAGTTTATATTTTTAATAAAAAAATAACTATTAAACATACTGATCACACAATTTATTGAATTGATGTGATGTTAATTCCTCTATGTTATAAATGAATTATAGATATTTTTACTAAAAATTAGGAAAATTTGAGTTCTTTTTCATGGTTATGAGTATGTGATGCATGTTTTGAGCTAACATTTCACTTTTAAATGAAAACATGGACAATCATTTCTATCATCCACACCATGGGTCATATTAACATGATCTTAATTCCAATAAAAAATAAAAGAACCATGAATCATTTTACAAAAGTATCAAGACTGTGAATACAAAAGTGATGTTTATATAAATCATTTTCACATATTAATAATATTGATTAATTATATTTCATCTATTTATATTCATTATAACAATATCATGTAATTTTTTAGTCAAATGAAAAATGAATTATTTTTAACCCAACATGGTTTTCACATATTACAAGGTGTTATTTAAAAGGTTTATTTAAAAATTATCGAATTTCAATTTTCATAAAGGAAACTAATTTTTCTATTCATCGTGTTAAAATTATATTATGATGAAATTTTTATAATTTTATGAAAATATGTATTTTTTATAAATCGTGAAAAATATTGATTTTTATTGAAAATTGTCTTTTTATTTTCAAGTTTATGAAAAATTATAATATATTTGGAATTAGTTGTAAAATTAAATTATTTAAATTTTATGAAAAATAATATAATAAATTTTATGGTAATTAACATTATACTTGAATTTGGTGTCAAAAATTGTATACCAAAAAAAAATTGAATCTATTTTTCATCACATTTTATGGGTTTAATTTTAAATTAAATTATGATAATTTTGTGAAATGAATTTGATAAAATAAATTACATATTTAAAATCATCATTATTAATCTTATTCAATAAATTTAAAATAATTTTTTTATAATTAATATTACAAATAGTAACAATATGTTATACAAATCAAGGTTAAAATAAATTTACCTTAGGTTAAATTAAAGTGATAAAGATTAAAATGACATAAATATTGTAAAAGTTTTTATATGTCCATATTCTAACCCTTTATAATATCATCTTCAATAAGTGTCCATTTTGGATCCATTTTGATTGAGTAATACAGTAGAACATTTTAATCTTTTCAAAAATTCCAAGTGACTCCCCTCCCCTACTTATAAAAGGCCACCTTTGATTTTATAAAATCCACACATTAAGAGGATTTTGGTTTGGAAAATACCCTCCAAAAACAATTCTTAAAATACCTCCTCATTTCATAGAGAACCTTTTTATTATAAATCAAACCTGGGAATGATTTAGTTATAAACCTAAAGAATTTGTTTGAAGAACGGGTATAGTTCTTAAATGATCATCATTATTTTATTTCATCTTCAACATACTTCAAATATTATTCATCCATGATGAAATTTATAATTATATTAAAAATAAAAGTATTTTATTATATTAATTTAATGATCTATATCCATCTCATATTCAATGAAATCTGAAATGAAATCATCATTCATGTATACAGTGGACTATCGCCTTGCGAATTGATGTAATTTGTTTTCTATCAACACATCTCATGGATTTTTATAATGATGGATTTAATGTATATATATATATATATGATATTCATGACATAATATTATTCTGTAAAGATAATATATAATATATTTACAATTCATACCATCCATTCAGAAATCATATTGTCGTTCATGCGTACGTGTGGATTACCGCCTCCATGAAGCGATGTGATTATTTTTTCATCCCCAAATCAGATTGTTGGAAAATATAATTGTATTTAAATATATAGTATTATATTCATGTTATATTAATAATTATAGAATGGTAAAATTATACTTACCTTATTTCCCTCTTGTTCTTTGCAAAATTAAATTATTAATCATACGTACGTACGAACTAATCTCTACATGATTATAAAATAATTCAATTTCCATAATGATACTTCTTGGTTTGTTCCAATAGTTTATTTAATTTATATAAATGATAATTATTTCATTGTTATTATTAAATATATGAGTGAATAATGGCCACTTGGACTATAATCAACTTACTAAAGTTATTTTTGGATATATGAGATAAATATTTTAAAAGAATCTAACAAAAACATAATTCATTAACTATTTGAATATAAAATTATAATTAATAAAATATACTAAATAATAAAATATAAAAATTTTATTATGCATTTAAATAATTATCAGAATTTTATTATTCAAGAAGATAAATAATTTACATGATGAGTCAGCCTAGTTGTAAGGGACATTTTACCATAAACCCTATTTTTAAATATTTTAAAGATCTATTTTATAAATAATTTTCTTCAATGAAAATATTCATAAAATTATTTTTTTAATGTATTTATATGGACATAGATAAATTATAATGTAAATTTTATGAAAATTTTTATTTTCTTTAAATGTGTTTTTAAAGAAATTTATATTACATCTTTTATACGGAAAGTTTTGACAAAAAGAAAAAAGGAATATTCTCTTTTAACATATATAGAATCAATTTTTCCAATCAAAACAACCATTATTTTAGGTTTGGATTCATTTGAAATATTCTATTTTTTCTTCAAATAAAAAATCTAATTTATTATATTTTGAGTATTTTCAAAATGGATTTTAAATGGAATTCATATTTGGATATCAATAAATATTATTCTAATTAGTGGATGGATTATTTCTATATGTATAATGATGGAAATGAAATATTTTTTTGCTTTATGAATATAAGGAATTTATTAGGAAGATAGGTGACCTTTATATATCTCATGATTATGGATGAGCCTAATATATCTCTCCAATACATTCGGTAAAGGGACAAAGATAACAATTTAGGTTTCTCCTAGGAATTTAACTGGTAGGTTATTCAATTTGTAAGAAATATTTTAATAGTGATGTATAGATTATTACCCAAGTTACATAAACGAATTATCTATGATTTATATGGGTTTTTATTAAAATATTATGATTTCACAAGGAAAGATAGTCAGATTAATATTAATAAAAAGTTCATATTACTTATTAAGGACACCCTATCTCATTTCCCATCCACACATCAATTGAATTTTGGATTAGAAAATACATTCCCATATCCATTTAAAAGATCAATACCCATGTCTTGGGGACCTTTTTTATCATAAAACCAACCTAGAAAGGCTTTAGGTATTAATCAAAAGAGGAAATCCAAAGATAAGTTATTGTTCTATACTGAAATCTTTTATTTGTTCTTATACCTCCTTGAAATATTCATAACCCATGATGAAATAATAATATAAGTATCTTTCATATACAATGATATTATTATATTAATTTCATAACCTATATCCATATCCTCTTTTATCATATTGTAAATGAAACCATCATTTGTGTGTATAAGAAACTACCAATTCAGGATACAATATAATTCATTTTCCATTACTGCCTCTCATGACTGGTTATAATGATAGAATTTATTTATAATTATTATATTAATGACCTTATTATCATTCTATAAAGATAATATATCATCTATTTTCTTACCTTTCTCTAACAAACCAAGCTTGATTCACATTGATATTATATTTATTTTACAGAATACATAATACATTACACAAATATACACCAAAATATCGTATTATATTAGTGTATTTTGAAACATGGAACATAATATTCTATCTTGGTGGAAGATCTAAACATATCCAATAAATATCTTCCCCTATTTTTTTCCTACCTAAAACCTTTCCTTATATCCTAGGAAAAAGAAAACATAAAAAGGGTTATACCAAATTCTTAGTAAGGGTAAACATTGAGAACATAAAAAAACCTTAAACATAAGAATGTAAAAACATGAACATAATGATTACATATCAAAATCATGATTCATGATATAAATCTTGGAAGTACGTTAGGAATAGATCATAAATGAACATTAACCATGATTAAATAGCATTGGCAGAAAACATGAAATTGTTCCAAAATATAAACACATAATATTATTTCCATATTGTCCAAGAAGTTGATTCCAAGACGGTCATAGTAGAAAAAGTCCATTATTGAACCTGGTTTACTTGTCATTCCAACCATGTATTACTGAACCATATTTACATATCGCTCTAGCCCTGTATTACAAATATTTGATTTACTTTCCATTGCAGTCATATCTATATCATGAGATATAAATATTTACCCAATGGATTATATGGAGATATAGGTCCCACCCAAATCATAATGAAATCATTCTTACATGTTCCACAAAAATATAAACCATTCATAATTGCATAACCCAATGAACAAAAAATTGGTTTCTTAAACATCATTCCATAATAATCCATATAAAATTAATGGATTTCATACAACTAATTACATTATTAACAAAATCAAACAACAGTAATAATTGAGATATAAACAATAAACTATGTCATATTAGGTGGAAAATAATTTTTATAAAATACTTGAAATCAATTTTAAAAGAAAATCTCCTTTATTCTTCAAAAATGTTATCTTTTCCCAAATGCCATGAAATTTTAAAATAAAATAATTTAATTGAAAATACAATTGAAATATTTTAAATTAAGCTTCATGTAAATAAATTATTATGAAATTGAAAAAATACATTCATTTTATATAAGTTAGGAAAACATCCTTCTCATACTCTTGTCGTAAAAGTCAAAAAGTACCTCCTATGAAAAAGAAAAAGAAATATTCCTTCCATACCCTTTAGAAAATTAACCAATGGGTAAAATAGAATTTAAAAAATAGTATAAGAATATAAATAACATTATATATTTAGTAAACATGGATTTGAATGATAAATATACCGCAGTAAATACTTACGAATAAACAATCTTGGATAATAATAAGATTGAAAAAATGTCCCTTACCTTAGGTATGATTTCTTCTATATGTGTCTGAAACTCTTATATATTTGTTTTAAACAAATTATTAACTTGTAACGTAACCATAATAATATCTTTTATATCATATATACTTCACTTATGACTTTATATTACCTGTTTATTTATCAATTCCATGTTAAAGCCACATTTCTAGTAGTAATCATTTTATTTATTGTACGTGTTATGACTTGTTATTATTGATCTTATTACTTAATTCATGAGTTAATTACTTCCAAAATGTAAAACATGATTTATTAATCATAAATATTCAGTATAATTGATAGAAAAATGAAATGTAATAAACCGTTCATAGAGATGATAGGTAATACATATGCATGAACATTGTTTTTGTTTCCTTAATGAATTTAATGGAGGCACAGAAATGAAATATATATATATATATATATGTATAAATACAGTAGAATTATTATTTCATATATTTCATTATTATTTATTATATATACATTATAATAATTCCTAAATGGTTTATGTGGAGAATGAATCTCATCGCGTCGAGGAGACGATTGTTCATACAAACGCACAAGCGACGATATCATTCACTTAATGGTTAAATGGTATGTAATTGGATGGTATATTAATTATACATAATAATTTTCAGGAAATATTAATTATTTAATTCAATCATACTCATCATCATATTGAACCAAATTAAGTATTTTTGAATAAAAAATTACACAATGGCGTGGAGACAGTAAGTCATACGTACACACACATAATAATATTGTTTTTCACAGGATCGATAAAATGATGTCTAAGGTTGTCCCATAAATATAATAATATATCATCATGTATAAGATACTGTATTTATTGATTTAGTATAGAAACAACATAATAAGAGGAAGTAAGAGAAGAAAATAGTTTTGAAATAGGAGATAGAAAAATTATATCTTTTTCGAGTATCTGTTTTTGATTTTCACATAATGTATCCATAGAATTGATTTCTACCCAAAGTGTAGCCCCTAGGATGATTTTAGGAAATTTTGAAGATGAAATGGATAGTGTTTGTATGAGAAAAAAGGCTTTAGAGGTGTGATTAAAAGATAAGGAGAAGTTTCCTTTTATAAGAGAGGTTAAGGGAACTTTAGGAAAGTCATTAAATATTACTTTATTATAAATTTATTTTCAGTTTCTAATTTTCCAAAACTAATTTATTTGGAATATAAAGTGATTATGGGTATAAATTATCTCATACAATAGGTTTTATATAAGTTTAGGTTAAAAAATAAACCTTATCTTTTAGTTTTAACCCTTAGTTAAAAACATTTGCTCTTACTATGTCTTCTTGTATTTTCATATTATATGGTTACTATAGTGACAATAAAATTCCAAGAGAACCTAAAGTGGATCATTAATCATATTTTTAGCATTATATAATTCATTTTGTTGAATATTATATTTTTGGACTATTATATCATTTAATAAAATAATATTTGTTCTGAAAATTCATTTATGTCACTTTTGACATTATTTAGTAATTGATTTTTTAAGTAATGAAAAAATTATTCATTAAAAAAAGGAATTAAATAGTCCCTAACATGTAAATTTCTTCCAAAAAATTCATGTATGGAATCATAATGTTCAAATTACATTTATTTTAATATTTATAATATCATTTCTTGGAATATTTCATTAACAAGGTAATCACTCCATCATCATCGTTTCATAAATAAATTTATTTAATTAACGTCTAAAAATTATAAATAAAATACCATGATATAGGAAATAATTTTATCATTATAATTAATATTTTAGTCGATGATATAAATTATATAACTCTATATTAAAAAATAGTAAAAGACATGTTTATGTTATATTTCTCATTACATTAAATAAAAAATTATAAAAGATCATTATCATACCCAAGTGGCTCCATGGGGTCCTAAAATCGAACCATGGATGATCATTGTAAGTAAAATCTCATCCAATAGGATTAATACACGTTCTAGGGTAGTTTTATGTCATTATAATGTAATTTCATACCCTTGTTTACCTAATTTACACATTAACCATGGTAAATAAACATAATTACTAAAGTTACTAGTGATAATGTCAAAAAATAAAAGGTTCTTATTTAAAAAATTTAAAACATATGTTTTTGAAAATTTAATCCATTTTTCTAAATTCAAAACACAAAATTGGATGAAATTAATTTAATATTAATTCCCATTGTCAAAACCAGAAATTGGGTTTTTAAGAATACAAAACTATTAAAAGATTGACATGTGTTTATGTCCAATTTAAATGTTAAATTACATAAAATTACCCAAATTAGATTAAATAATTTTAAAATAATCAAATCTCACTTTAAAAAAATTAAAAATATAATCTAACTATATAAATAAATTAAATGAAATGGATTTTTTGAATTAAAATGCAGTATTTTTCACTATTCATTGAATTATAAATTTTATCAGAAAAATACAAAAATTTCAACCAAGGTAAATTTTTATGTCCCTCTTCAAAATATGAAGTTTATTTTTGTCATATATAATATATAAAAGTGTTAAAAAATATATTTGAAATGGGAGTTCCATCAAAATGTGGCAAAACTATATTTTCTTGAAAAATAATTCTTTTCTCTAAAAAAATAAATTTGTTCATATATAATGTCTATAAAATACACAAAATTAATGTTAATGTTATATAAAATTTAAAATGTGGTTTATAATATTCATAACTACTCGTTTATATCCCATTTAATAATAATATTTTAATAATATATCATTATTTAGTGAAACTTGGTATTGAGTACAACGAAAGCTATCGAGGAAGGTCTCTCTTCCATGTAACAGAAGTCAATTAAGTGTTGAGTTTAGTGAAATATTACTTTAGTTTTTAATATGACACAATCCAAACATAATTCTTTTAAACAATAAATAAATCTATATTCAGTGTTGTGTGTATCGTACACTAACTCAGTGTTGTGTGTAAAATACAAAAAGTTAGTTTGGTGTGAACGGGATGTTTGAATTATTACGTTGCAATATATGAATTAAAATTTTAATTTATTAAAAAAAATTGTCCATAAACACTCAGGGTGTTAAACTTTCTATCCATTGAAAAATGATAACTTCATATGTATGTTAATGTGGATTACCAGCTCTATGAAGTAATTTGATTCATTTTTCATCACTACATCAGATGGATGATATGTATATATTCATATAAATAAGAAATATGATATTTATTATTCAATAATCATTCTATAAAGATAAAATAATACTTACCTTCTTTCCCTCATGTTCATGGAAAAACAAAAATGTTAACTATGTGTACGTTCGACCTACCATCTCCATGATTGTAATGTGATTCATTTTTCATAATCATATTTCATGAATGGCTGAAAAATTAAATAAATGTATAAAAATGATAATTATTTCATGATTATAGTTTTTTATATTATGGAATAATTATTCTTTTACCATAGTCATCCTACCAAATCACTTTTTCCATTTGAGTCGAATATCATCAAAACATCTGAAGTGAACATAAGTGATTGAGTAATTGAATATAAAATACTAATAAATAAAATAATACTAATAATAAACATGAAATGTTTTATTGAGATATTAAATAAATAATATAGTTTTTTATTTAGGGATATAATGAAGGTACATGATGTGTTGGCCTCGAGGTAAGGTACATTTTACCTTAAAAACCTCATTTTAAATGTTTTAAAGATTTATTTTATCAATGTTTTTCTTCCATTTCCATATTCCTAAAATTATTTTATGGATATATCTATGTGGAAATAAATTTATTATAATAGAAATTTTATTTCAATTTTCTAGTTTCTTTTAATAGTTTTTAAAATAATTGTTTTGACCTAATTTTTGTGGAATGTTTTGAAAAAAATAAAAAGGAATGTTATATTTTAATGTATATGGAATTAACAGTAACTCTCACCACCATGAAAATTATTTACTGTTTTGATTACATCAAAAAATTAAAAAACAATATTCAAATAGAACCCTCCTTTTTTTTGTTCTTGGTATATTAAAAAATGGTTTAAAATAGATTGGATATTTCGATATCTATAAATGTTTTTCATGTGGTAGTAAGTAATATTTTTATGAGTATGATGATAGAAATTAAAGTGATCATGTTTTATGATTATATTATACTAATTGGGAATTATTTATGATGATGAGTGATCCTGATTTAACTCATGATTATTTGTGATCTCGATATAGCTCACGATGCCGAGTGATCCCGATATAGCACTCCAATGCATTGGTTAAGGGGACAGAGTTAAACGATTATAGGTTTCTCCTAATATATTATTGGCATTTAACATATAGTTTATTCCATTTTTATGAGTTATTATATGAGTGATATGAAAATTATTTCCCATGTTAACTATATTATATATCTTTTTTTATGATTTTTTACATAAATTTTATGATATCACAAGGTAAGAAAATTAATTTAAAATTTTAAGGGGTAGTTTATGTAAATTCTTAAGGGTGAAACGTTTAACTTTATAAAATGTTTTTCATGAGTTCCTCATGAATTTAAAGAATACTCTGTGAGTTTTATTTTACCTTTAATATATCATATGAAATTTTTTATGAAAATTTTTTGGTAGAGAAGTTTATTTCTTGGGTAATAAAATATTTATTTTGAGCTAAAATTTTATTTTGAAAAAGTATAATTTTTATGAGCATTCATGGAATAACGAGTTTATTTTTTTATTTTTATATGAACCTTTCTGATATTTTGTGATCATCCTATATTTAAAAAAATCATATACTTTTAATGATGATTAGGTATAATTATTAGTTAAAGATGAATAATATGAAGATTTTTCATGAAAAGAATACTTGTTTTATTATAATAGTTTTTTATTTTGGAAAGAATGGATACATATTTGAAGTGTCCTTTTATCAATGTAAAATTTATTTAATTAATGAATATGGCCTAATTATATAAAAAAATAAACCTAATAGATCATTGGTGATTCTTGAAATTTTTTTCTTGTCTATGGAATCAATTTTATGGATTGTTTGAAAGAAAATAAGAAATATATTTCTTATTTTACTATGAAATGTATGACTTGAAAACAAGTTTAAGCTGGAAAAAAATTACTAAGGGGAATACTTTAGAATTTTCTTATTCTATTATTAAAATGGTAGACTATATCCATACATTTCATGTTAAAATATCCAATTACATCTTGAGTTAATAAAGCGATCTGGTCAATTATTAAGCGATTATCTAAATATTAAAATTTTCAGCCCATTGGAGATAATATGTATTTGGATAAAATTTCTTAAATTTATATAAAAGAGGTAATTATATTACATGGTGTCTCTCCTTCCATTTTATCTAATAATGGTCCTATATGAAATTCTACATTCTGTAATGGGATTCAGAAGTCATTGGGTTCTGAATTAAAATACAGTTATGTCTTTCATTCTAAATTTGATATAATATATGATAAAAAGGTTCAAAATTTTAAGGATATGATTTGATATTGCTCAATTGATTATCACAGAAGTTGGGATCAATATATGACTTTGACTGAGTTTTCATAAAATAAGAGTTTTCATTCTAGTATAAAAATGGCACATTTTGAGGCTTTATATTGAAAAAGGTGTCAAACTCTAGCTTTTTGAGATGAAGTGAAGGAAATATTATTTTTTGGACTAGAATTGGTAGAACAAATTATTGAGATAGTTATTATGATTCAAAATAAAATTTTTGTGTCTTAGAGAAGATAGAAAATTTATGTAGATAGCCAGAGGAAATATCTTTCATTCGAGGTTGGTGATCATGTTTTTCTTAAAGTATCTCTTGAAAAAGTGTTATGTATTTTTCTAAAAATATAAAGCTATGTCCACTATTGATTTTTTTCATATGAAATATTGGATATTTTTCAACTATTTGTTTACTTACTACCCTTCCCTGTGATTTTATCTCATGTACATGATGTATTTCATGTTTTGTTATTATGAAAATATTTTCTCTATATATCTCATTTTAAAAACATTGAAGTAGTTTGGATTGAAATAAAACATTATTATGATAAATATATATTATATATTCCTGAATATTGTGAGAAATTTCTTTGTAATATACTTATTTACCAGTTTATATTTTTTTCTAAAAAAACTATAATTCTAAAGAAGTGGAATGGGAATTAGAAAACAATATAAATTAAAAAATATCCACACTTGTTTTTGTAATGAATAAAATTGTGGGGATGAAATTTAAAAAATGGGGGAAGAATATAAAAACCCAGGTAATGATAATATAAATAATTTTCATTTCTTATAAATATTCATTAACTATATTTTATAGATTTATATTCATTATAAGAATATTTAGTAATTTTTCTATAAAAAGGGAAAATGTTTTTTCACACCTAATTGGGATTTCATGCATTATATGTTTTTATTTAAGAGAATTATTTTGAAACAATAGAATTTTACTTTTAAAAAATGAAATTAATTTTTCAATTAATCATGTAAAAATTATATTAGGTTCAGTTTTTTATAATTTTTTGAATTTTTTTAAATGAGTAGTGAAAACATTGATTTTTACTAAAAACTATATTTTTTTAAAAGAATTTCAAAATTATAATTATATATTGCATTAGTTTTAAAATTTATCTAGTTATTTTTTATAAAAAATAATCCAAAAATATTTATTTTAATAAACTTTATACTTCAATTTGTCATAAAAACAATTTTATATTTTAAAAAAAGAATTTTTTTGGACAAAAAACTATTTTTCCATGTTTGATGGTTTTAATTTTAAATTATATTCTACCACTTCAGTCCATTTAATTTGACAAAAAAAATTCAATATTTTTAATTAAATTAAATAATATTAGGTAATAATTTTAACATAATTTTTTGTTACAATGAATAGTAAAAGGACTAAAATAATTTTACCACAATAATTGTTAAAACTGATTTACCAAGAGTTAAACTAAAGAGATAAAGGTTAGAATTACCTAAAAATTTATAAATCCTAATTGATGGAAATATTTATACATTATATCAGATCACTTCAGAAATGGTACACTTTTTAATCTACTTGATTGATTATAAAATTAATATATTTTAATCTTTTTAAAATTTCTAAGTGTGTCCTCTCCCCACTTATAAAAGGACACCTCCTCTACAATCCTACAAAAATTTAAAGAGACTTCAAGTTAATCCAATAAATTCCATAATACCTTCATAACATCCCTCCCCATGTCTTGTATTACCTAGTTTCATCATAAAACCAACCCACTGAATCATTAGGCATAAACCTAATGTGGTTGTCTGAATAAGAGGTATATTTAATAATTAAGCATATCTGTATTATTTCTTCTTCAACCTCCTTAAAATATTCCTTGAATACTGAAATAATGAAATCAATATCCCCCATATAATTATATTTTATTATGTTAATGTAAAAACTTATATACATCTCCTCTTCCATTATATGGGAAATGAAACCATTTTTTGTGTGTACGAAAGACTACCACATTGTGACCAGACGTAATTAAATTTCCATCATCGAATCTCATGGAAGATTATAATGACTGATATAATTTATATTTAAATAATATGCATAACATAATTATCATTCTATTAATAATATATATCATCTATTTACTTACCTTTAAATCCATTTAAAAATGATAGTGTTGTATGTGTGTAGTGTGGATTACCATCTCTAAGAAGTGATGTGATTTTTTTCATCGCTACATAACATGGATTGTATATATACATGTATTTAAAGATTTAATATTATATTGATGATATAATAATATTTTTTAAATATAAAATTATACTTACCTTCTTTCTCTAATGTTTTTTTGAATATTTAAAATGTTACTCATGTGTGCGTACAACTTACCCTCAATATGATTATAACGTAATTCATTTTTCATTTTCATATTTAATGGTTGATTTAAAATTTATATTTAATGTATAAAATTATAATTATTTAAGTATTATTATTCTATATATGATGTAATAATGACCACTTCGATCATATTCAAATTACCAAAGACATTTTGGTCAAATGAGTTGAATTTCATCAGAACATCTTATGTGAACTTAATTGATTGAAGAAATAAAAAACATGGTGATAAATAAGATAATAATAATAATAATATAAAAAAATTATAAGTGAAGTAAATAATTAACCAAATCTTATTATTCATGAAGATATGTAATGTATGTGGTGATTTGGACTTGAGGTAAGGGAAACATTAACTTAAATCCCACTTTTTAAATGTTTTGAGGATTTATTTTTGAAAATTATATATCTCATGTAAATACTGTTAAATTTATTTTTGAATAGTATTTTTATAAATATATAATAATTATAATGGATATTTTATGTCACATTCGACTCTCGTTTAATGGTTTTCAAAAGGTATCCTTTTATGAATTTTATATGGAACATTTTTAAAAAAAGAGAAAAAGAATTTTCTATTTTAATGTTTAAAACATCAATGTTTTTCATACCACAAAAACAATTAGTAAATGTTTTAATTCTTTTATAATAATCCATGTTTTCTTCAAATAAAACCCCCCTTTACTTTGTTCTATGTATTTTCAAAAACTGTTTAAAATTTAATGGATATTTTGATATCCAAAAGTGTTTGTCTTATGGGTGCTAGTAATATTTTTTTGGGGTGTGGTGATCGATATGAAATATTTTAGGTTTTTTGATTATTTTATGGTTTTTGGAAATTGTTTATGATGACATTTGAGAACGATATATCTCATAATTTTGGGTGATCCTAATATATTTCTGCAATGCATTGGGTTAGGCGATGGAGTTGACCTGTTAGGTCTCTCTTAGGAGATATTTGGAATTTAATGGGTAGGTTATTCCATTTTTAAGAGTGATAGGGAAATTATTTTCCATGTTATATAGATGATTTCTCTATTATTTCTATGGTTTTTTATTTCAATATTATTATTTCACAATTTATGCTAATGAGCATTATTTTAAAGGGAAGTTTATAATACTTCATACGGGTAAGTTTTATTACTTAATGAAAAAGGTTTCGATTATTTTTCATGATTTTAAAGAATCCATTATGTGTTTTATTTTTTAGTTTAGGATTTTTTATAGAATGTTTAATAAAAAATATTTGGGATGATAAATTAACTTCTTAGGTAAGAAAATTATTATTTTTGTCAAAAGTTTTAGTTTGAAAATGCCAAATTTTTATGTGAATTCATGGACTTATGGGTTTATTTATTTCTTTTTGTGTGTCCCTTATTGATATTTGTGTGATCATCTGACATTTTCAAATGTTTTTTACAATGTTTTAATGATGATTAGGCATAATTAGGAGGTCAAGATGAAATTGTTTTAGATATGTCATGAAAAATAATGTTTTTAAATATTAAAATTTTTGTGTTGTGAAAAAAATGGTTATTGAGTGGAAGAGTACACTTTGTAACATAAACATTATTTTTGTAACGTAGATGACATAATTCATGAAAACTATAATCCTAATTGATCTGTAGTATTAAATAAAAGTAATTCATATGTAACAATTCATTTTTTCAAATTTTTTATGTTTTGGTCCTTATAAGAAATATATATTTTTTTATATGTTTTGAGTATGTGGTGCATGTTGTAGAAAAAAACTCTCTTTTAATCTAATAACATGTACTTTTAATCAATCCTTTACAACATGTATCAGATTTATGTTAAGTGTATTAGTACACACCACAAATTAATTATAGGCCATTTTAATATATTATTAAGACAAACCAGGCTTGTTTTATTAGTTTTGACTATGTGTCTTGTGTTGCAAGCTATAATATTATTTCTATAGAAAAAACATGCAATTTGAGCCACATATTGTGTCAAATTGTAATGAGGATGACTCCTATAGATCAAAAATGAATAATAAAATTACTTCATATAGTTTCAATGCATTTTGATCATGTTTTTTTATTTTTTTTATGTCACAAGTGAATTGAACTTAAATGTCATTTTTAAATTGATAACATACTTTAAGCCATAAAATCCACACTGTGAGCCAGATTTATATGAGGATAATTCATAAATATAAAAAATTAAAAATGAATTTTTTAAAAAAATTATCAAGACAATACTATAATGTTTGATCAGTTTTGAGTATATTAATTGTGTATTGAACATAAATTACACTTTTAAATGACAAAAACTTTTTTTAATAACTTCTACCAAATATCACATTAATGTGCAATAAATTCTCAAAAGATAAAAATAATTAATGGCTCATTTTCAAAATTTATAAAGTTAATTTGGGCATTTTTTTATTTAGGAGTATGTGATTCATGTTTTAGACAAAAAATTCACTTTTAAATTAAAACATGTACATTTAGTCACACTGGTTGTAAGATACCTATATTTATTTGAGGTATGGGTCCCTTTAAATTTTGTTTAAAACCTTATTGCATATCTTTTTTTTTCTTAGATCCAAAATTCATGCCCTTTGGCTCGGTGGTTTTTATTTGGAAAGGAAGGTTTCATGGGGACTGAAACCTGGATGTAGGTTAAATACATGAAATGTATTTAAATACATAGTATATAACAAATACATGATGTGTGTTGATCTAGGAACTCCCTTTCAAGACATGTAATGTTTTTTCCCTGCATGGTGAAACCTGTTCATGACACTGCATGTAAATTTTACATATCACGTAAATTCCCTAGAATTTTATAATAAGGACTTAAGGCCACTAATTTTTCTTAGAAAGAAGATTATCCCACTTATTATTCTCTCACACATGAGAGCTCCACCAAAGAGTCTCTCACATTATACTAAACCTATAATTTTCTCTTGTTTCTATATATAACCTCAAAATCAAGATCCATATATCACATTGTATAGCCACTAGTAACCTCTACAATCCTTAGGCTCCATTTATCTTCCTTACTCCAATTAACATTATTATTTTGGGGTGTTCTCTTATGCCCAACTGTCAATTTATTATTATGCCCAACTGTCAATTTACTAGGTGCTCATCTCATGTAGTTGACTTCAGAGAATGCACAGATTATTAGGAACTTTATTTCTACTACTCATTCTAGACATAAATCTGGTGCTAATTTCCTTCAATGACCATTGGATTTCAGGTTCTGGTATCATGTTTCCTTACAGGTATCACCCAGACATGGTCATATGAGGATACAGAGGCGAAGGATGTTCTCACCTCATTTTCATCCATCATTTGAGATATTTGATAGAGTCATTAAATATGTTATTAGTTGTTATATCCCCATAGGTAATGTTACAAGAACAACATCTACCATGTTTCACTACTTTATCATTACCATGCCGAGCCAACTAATAGTTTTGATCATGATGATATTGAATTGGATGTCGATGATTTATTTCAATAGTATCCCATATGCATCATTTACTAGGGAATGATGGATTTCTCAATCTTGTCTATCCCTTTAGTATGGGTTCTATAGAAGTACGACCATGTACGTGATGATACCTAGAAGCCGGAAGCAGAAAAACATGATCAGTGGCTAGAGTAATAATCAAATAAATATTTACCACCCTTGGAAGGGAAACAAGGGGAAAGGTTCCTTTAATGGTAGAATACTATAAGATCCCAATTTTTCTATGAGTTATGGAACCTTTTAACTTTCATTTAAACCCCTATTATAGCTTTCTTTTTGGCTTAGATCTAGAAGATGGCCCCTTAGGCTGGTTGGATTGTATTTTAAAAGGAAGTTTATAGGGGGATATAACCTCTCTATAGGAAAAATATATGGCATGTATTTCAATACGTGGTGTGTATCAAATACATGATGTGTATTGGTCTAGATAGATCCTTTCATGATGTGTAATATTTTTTCCCAGGAGGGGATGACCTAAAAATTACCCAAAATGAAAATTTTTTAGGCCATGTAAATGCCCTAGAATTTTTTTAAAAGTGGAAGGCCACTTATTTTTTTTGGAATGTAACCCACCCACCCACCCACCCCCTATTTTTCTCTCTCTTGAAATATATCAACCCAAGAGGATCCCACTTTATCAAAAACCTCGTATCTTACCATGTTTCTCTATTGGACCTTTGAATCAAGACTCACCTGTCTCATTCAATAGCTGCTAGTAAGCTCTCTAATCCTTAGGTTCCTTTCAACATTCTTCATCCTATAGAAAATTCTATTTTGGTGTGAGATCATAGAACCTATATTCATGTCATTCATCTGTTCTTAAATTTTCTTCGAATCCATGCTAATCTATGGGATGATACTAGATGAGGTATATACTACATAAATAATGTAGGTGGTCTAGGAATTTTACCTAAAATTATCACTTTTTTATATAATTTCTCTGTTTTTATAATGGAGGTTTCACCGGGAGTTTCCCCTTAAAATTCATACGCATTAGTTTAATTTGTCTAGAATGTATTATATTTCCCAAATTGTGTCACTTGACATCCATGGAGGTTGATAGCTCAATCCAAACCACCCATGCAGGGTGTGTTATTCGTTATTCCCTTGGTGACCCATGTCGGGTTTATCTGTGAAACCATTCTATTGATTTTGACATGGCCTTTGATATGGTAAGTTTTATTAATAATAAATAATTCTTTGAAATCATTTTATATGGAAAATATTTTTATAGATATCACTTTTTATTATCCCTTTTAATTAAATTAATATTGGAATTATGTCCTTAAGTAACCTTTTCATATTTAATAAAAGGTAACATACTGATATTATTAAATGAAGATGTAATTAAATGGATAAATGGTTGCATATCGTTGCTTTACCATTTCATGTATGGTCAAAGGTAATGGAATGAACCTAATGAAATAATATATGTTTCATGAGTATTATATGGCCTATGATTACATATCAATATAAATTAAATTAGTATAACGTGACTACTAATTTTGGACCTTTTTATCTTTATAGAAATGGTCAAACTTGAGCCAACATTGGATTCCTGATGGAATTCATTGAGTGCTCATAAGAAATAATTTCAATTCATTAAAAAAGTTATCATGAGATATACCCATAAGGGAATCTCATCTCTATCTTATTATTTTAATGCCTGTGTATTTTACCAAAAATTCACTTGACATATATTCTGGATATTATAATTCCTTGGATATACTCATGGGATTAATCTTGACGTCTCCAGACACATGGCATTGTGGATCTTCCCAATTGGACCCAATCATGCTTAGACCAGGATTACGATAGACAAGATCTTTGAACTTGGTTAGACTCTTTTATTAAGGAATTACTTGGGTGTTCTCCATGGATTACACTAATACCCTTATATCTAGACTTGATCTGTTATTACTATGAGTTGGCCCGACCATTGAGATCATAGATTCCTTAGTTTCACCTAGGATCCTCCATTATTATTATTATGACATATTTTCCTGTTTTTGAAACTTTCACATGTTCCATAAATATAAATTAAATGTTAGAGAACTAATTAAATTGTAACATGTCCATAAACCAATTGAGGCTAAAGTTGTTATGATTTGTTTAATTTTAATTTCTTTATTTATATATATAATTACACAGTCTTACATTTTACGTGTATATGTTGGATTTGTATGGATGTCATTAGTGGTGGACTACTGAGATTTATCTCACAACGTACCTGGTCATCAATTAGTACCTAAGAATATTATACAATTTTAGGTATGTAGAAGGGGAATTATCCCACTTTGGACACCAAACATGCTTGCTTTAGTATGTGAGCTTGGTATTAGATGACTAACCAAGTTCTCAAGATGCCTACATAGTTTTCCCCCTTTTGAATCGTTTGTATATCATGTATTGTATTATCTATCTGTAACCATGTATGCCTTATTTTCTTCTTTTAGAGACATTAAATAATAATTTTTTATATGATATAGTTTATAGATTTTGAGAATATTATTATCTCATATGTTATTATGCTTTTTTCTCAACTTCCTTACTTATTTAGTTTATTTATTCTATTGTTTATTTACCAATTATATCTCTATTATTATGCACTCAGACGTCAAGGCATATTATCCACATATAAACACTCTAGGAACTCACTTTTAGTTAGAATACTCTAGAATATGGGGATGCATGCTTGAGGTTATGTGGCCAACCAGGTTCGGTTACTCATGAGTGAACAGGGTCTGGGATGCCACACTAGAAACAACGTGTCTTGGAATGATGTTTGTTTAATTCTTATATATATAAATTTAATAAAAATTTATATTTTAAAAAATATAAAAAATATATGATAATAGTTGGATGGTTTTTAGTATGTGACTTTCATTTTGGACTAAAATGTGTCTTTTTAACATAAAACGTGCACTTTTAGTCAATCCAGCCACACTATGTGTTAGATTTATGTTCAGTTAATTCCTACACATCTAAAATTAACCACATAGAATTTTATGATAGTATCCTAGTGATCTAAGTTAATTTCCCATGTTTTGAGTATGTAACATTCATTTTAGTGAATGACACTTTGAAACTGAAAACATGAACTTTCAGTCAATTCATCCACACAATGTGTTAAATTGATGTTCAGTAAATTCATACACATCCAAAATGAAACATGGATAATTTTCTTAATGTATCAAGGAAATACAACTTTGTTTTATTATTTTGAGTATTTTATATGAATTTTGAACATGAATGTTACTTTTATGATGAAATTATTCACTTAGATTCATACCAACCACACTATGTTTCAGATTGATGTGTGATTGAACTCTACACATCCAAAATCAGTCATGGATCATTATCCTAAAGTATAAAGACAATATGTGCATGTTTTCTTGATCATACCACCCACAAAATGTGTCAAATTAACAAGGGTTGGTTCCACATGTCACAAATAAATCACCAATTTTTATACTAAATTATCAAGGAAATGCCAATATAATTTCCCAATTTTTAGTTAATGATTTTTTTACTATAATGTCACTTTCTAATGGAAATTTACTCTTTTATTTATACCATCCACACCATTGAATCAAATTTATGTGAGTTTATTTTTTAAACGTAACAAATTAATTATAAAAATTTTTCATAAATTATTAAGACAATCCAAGCATGTTTTCCTGGTTTTGAGTATGTGATGTGTGTTTTGAAATAGTGTCACTTTTAAAACTAAAATCATTCAATTATTAAAAAATATGGTTGCATCATGTGTTAGATTGGGGAAAATATAATTCATATACCTAAAAAATAAATCTCTAATTTTTTTCCTATTGTATCAAGATAATATGAACATTTTTTCTCATTTTTTACTATGTGAAATGCATTGTAAACAAAAATTCCTCTTTTATACTGAAAACACACACTTTAGGTTATACCAATCAAACTATGTGATCGATTTATGTGTTGTTGATTTAGAATAATTTTTATATTTTAACTATCCATTTATTATTTTATGATATAAATATACATTAATATCCATATTTTATTATAGAAATGTCACTAAATTTTAAAAATGATCACCTATTTAAATAACATGGGCCCTCAATCTCACATTTGTAACATTTTTATAAAATAATTTTCTAAAACAACAATATATCTATTCATTATTATTTCAACATATATTTAAACATTTCAATTATAATGTCTATATCCATAACTATAACTTAATATGAAAAGAGAAATAACTAAATAAGTAATAGATAAACCAAATCTTCATGATTTCTACAAAATAAAAAAAGTACATATTTGATTATAAATTACCTCTATGTGGTCTCTAAAAACATTATCACACCATGTAAATTTTCCACAAATTCATAATTAAATATGATTTTTATTGTGAATATGTGGATTTTTAATATTCCTTATAGTACAAGAAAAATATTGATTAATAAATGGTAAATAAATATATTAAATGAGATTGTAATTACCATTAAAAAATACATCTATGAGGATTCTAGTTTGTGGAGGGAACATGATATATTTATTAAATTTAAAAATTTAAGAATCGTAGTTGTGGTCATCAAATTATTTCAGATACTACACAAATAATGATAAAAATAATTAATTTGTATTAATATATGTTTTTATAGTGAAATATTATTATATATACCCTAATACATATCCTATTAAAGTAATCCATAGGATTATTATATGCATTGGCCATCCTTATTATATTTTTTTAATAATAAAAAAACAGCCCTATAATAAAAAATAACTTTGGAACATAATATAACACATATAATTTTTTTTTTTATTTTTAAAATGTAAAATTTAGCGTATTAAGAATTCATAAGGCACATCATGTGTTGTTTATTTCAGGGATATTCATGATTTGGATCCAAAAAATATAACATCAAAATGTCCAATTTGATTTCAATGATTATATAGTGATTCCTAAAAAATGAATATGTAATGGAAAAAATTAAAAAATATTTTATAAAATTAGACTGTAAAGTTTGAATTCTGTATTATAGGTATTAAGAATATTTTTTCATGCGATATTTTATTAATAAAATATTTAACTAATTGGTGTGATCTTGATAAAATTTTATCTACATATTTTTCTATTTTTTTGTAGAAGATACATGGTGACTAATGAATCCAAATATTTCTTTATAGGGATTCCCTTTACATTTTAATGATATATATGCTTATAGAAAGTATGAATTGTAGTGAAATATAATTACCATAGTAGATATGTTATTAGAGAAAATGATTATAAAAATATACGTCATGTATACATTCATGAATAAAGCTCAAATACATTCATTCCTATTAAATTCATTGACATTCTTAAGACCATTAATGATGATAATGGCCTCTCCATGCATTTATTCTTCAAATTCAATGTAGTATATATTTTTATCTTGTAATTTTGTATCTTAAATAATTTTTAATATTAATAAATGTGGAATTGGAATTGGTGGGGTTAATATAATATCATAATTTCTTGAAAATATAT
Source organism: Viscum album (assembly GCA_963277665.1). NCBI lineage: Eukaryota > Viridiplantae > Streptophyta > Magnoliopsida > Santalales > Viscaceae > Viscum > Viscum album. Next base: position 1,143,332,136 of record OY728157.1, on the reverse strand, counting down.
TAGTTAATCCTCTAGATTATATTGAGTCAACCTTATACCTCCCCATCTATCTCTTCTTCTATAATAACATACCGTAGTTCAAAATTTATTTTCAATAATTTTTGAATTTTTTTCATATAAAATATATTTTAAATAACATACATTCTTATCATCATTTATATTTATATGATTGAAAATGAATGAAATGAAAGATCCAATAGAAAGACTAAACATGTGAATATTATGTTCATCAAGGGGAATAGGTATCTCGATGCATATATCAAGATCTATCTGAATCCCTACTATCACATGATATTTTTAAAGTTTCTTATTATATAGATTATATCCTTGGATAATGTAAATGATATCCCTCAAAATAAGTGTGAGTTTGTTCCAATGGATAAAGAACATGATCAATTTCACCTTGTATAATTTTCATAAAATAATGTTATTAGAAGTTTTCTAATTCACATTTATACTAAATTGTTATTATATATTCAATTTCATTGGGTAAGGTGGACATTTAAGGGGAATGTCTTGACTTAAACATAGGGAGATGCGATTCTTTATTTTGTTGTTATTTTTTGTTATTCTCATTAACCCCATCGATGAAACTACTCTATCACATTAGAATTCCTGCTAAGTTTATCTATTAGAGAATTTATCTATTCATGTATGTCTTTCATTTTTTTTATCCCCTGATTAATTTTCGTTTTTAAAGTCTACTAGGGGTTAAAATCCCAAACCTACACCTCAAATGTGGCCATATCCTTTAATATTATCTAAAGACATTAAAACTGTTTTTTTCATTAGGTACAATCGATAATGATTCTTAGGTCTAAACCAGATAAAAAATATAAGAAATTAAGTAATCTTTATTATGTAACAATGATTTAAATAAGAAAAAATTTATTTTATATCATACTTTTATTTAATTATCATACTTTAATTTTTTACATCAACTATATTTTCCGTTTTATTTACATGATCCCCCTTCTATAACACATGACTTGTGATGGTAGAGGCTTGAGAATTTGAATCATTAATCTTAATATATACAAAGAAACAAATTTTTTTATTTTTTCATATCATGTAAAATGTTTACTATAGATTTAAAATGCATACCATTTTCTTCATGTGATGTGTACACCATATTAGATTTAAATTCTAGGTACATTGGTTTCAGTGCACATTGTTCATTTTATTCACTCTAATTCTATTTCACAAATAAAATATATTGAATCAATGTGATTAATAAATTTAATATAAAATTAAATATTACCAATTACAATATATAATAATTTTTCTTTCCTCTTATCTAGTAATTAAGGCATACCATGTTGGTTAGTTTATCATGTGTGTTAACATGGCTAGTCAGCGGGGTTTTATATTCCCCTCAATATACTTATAATTATTTTTCATAATAAGTTTATAGAAAGATTTATGAATCATTCAAATGACTACTAATATTAATTTTATCCAAAAAAATCTACCTCTAGTATTCTCTATAAGTGTTAATGAAGAGTAAATCAATGTTTCATTTTTTTATTTTTTAATAAAAAAATTATATCATAATATTAATCTAATATCTTCAAAAATTATTTTCTTCAATGAATGAATAATATTGTTCAATATATCTATTTAAATAATCATATGAATTAGAGTGTTGGAAAAATGTCAATAATAAAAATAGACTTATCAGGATAAACTTGTTGGTTGTGTGAATTACATCCAACCATGATTTGTAGACATTTATTTCACACAATATATTTTTAACTAAGATGGAAAATCGGTGTTGATGATTTTTGTCAACCATCTTCTATTCACCTACTAAAATTTCCTCTATTTTATCCTAGAAATTAAATTATTCATTGACATTTCTTGTATCTACATGTGGAGAAACATTTATCTAAAAATATAATTAAAAGCTTATTCAGGTTACATATACACAGTAGTGAACATAGAATATTATGACAAAACAAAATGTATATAAAAACCTAAATATAGAAATTTTACCAATTAATTGAATTATTTTTATTTTCTTTAATGGTTGAATAGATTTGGCCCCTTTATCGAGTATAAAAATCCCTTCATTATGGTTTCCTCTAATATACAATACACCATCTACCTCATAAACACCATAAAATTATTATAACAACCTATTAAAAGTGTCATCTTAAAAGGAATTTTAATTTTTCCCTACAGTTGTTTTAGTCGAAAATAGATAAAAATGACCAATTTATATTTTCATGATATGGGGAATAAAATACTTATACTTCATGTGATTCCATTATAAATTGTTTATCTGTGTACCCTTACTTAAAAAAATTTACATTCATGAATCCTAAATCTTTGATTTTATCTACACTCTTATTTTCAAACCATTTAAATAAAAATTATGAAATTAAAATATTTTATAATAAAACTTCCATATAATTTAGAAGATTCCAATGTATGACATATTCCAAAAAATTGGATTTATATCCTTTGAAATTTTTACATTTATAATTTTTTCAAGAAGAGTTTCTGTAATATTATACATCATACTAGTTTTATCATTTTCCATTATATAAAATATGTAACTGGTAATTACATAACCATTAAAGGATAATACATGTATAGTTAGTCCTCTAGGAATCCATCAAATTCGTTCAAAAATTGAATTCATATTTTTAGATATCTCATTAAAAATATAGTCCTGAAATCATCCTATAAACTCTTGATTATTTTTATTTGATAGAAATATTTCAACCTCTAATAGATTCAAATGAATTATAATTTCATTGTGAGTTTCAAAATATGGAACATCCTATATAATATTATATAAATCATATGTTGGAAATTATTTCAACAATGTAATTGTAATTTTGATAACCCCTCTTTTGTAAATTTTTTCACCCACAAGGCACTCGCTGTGATGAGATTTTTAGATATTAATATTATCCAAATCTGATAGGTATCTATTATTGAATTCAATTACTTCCTAAAAATATATCACATTAAAAGATATCATTGTGAATGACTATTATTTTTTACATATACATTCTAATACTCTATATTCCATTTAATTGGGTACATCATTCTTTAATTTATATAACCACATAGTCATATCTCTATAACCAATTGAACCATTATATAAAATAATGATGGTGGTAAGAACATATCCAATTCACTTAATACGATATAAATTTATTTTTCTATTGTTGAAAACGTCATCATATATATAACTTTAGTACATAAATATTTCAAAAATAAGAAAATCAAAGTTAATTTTTGTCAATATTTTTTAGGAAAGTGTAATGTAAATCCAAGATAATAAAATATTACATTAAACATGATAGTGATGTGATTTTATGCCTTTTAACTTCAAACAATCCATAAACATGATATTACTGATATTTGGTAAATAAACATCTAAAAAATTTACCACATAAAATAACTTGAAAAACATAACTTTATCATTCCTGGAACGAGTGGAATCCACTGGAAGAAGAATATTTTGTATTTCACCCTTCACTAAAACAAACTCTTCCCTTCTAACCATGTTAATATTGTCCAAAAATAGCTATAATTCCGTATTCTATTTTACGTGGTGCATTTAGTAATGTGTTAATGACATTATCACATATATTTATTTCTACATACATGAAATCACGAAAATTTATGATGTACAAACAACAATAATATAATATTATAAAAAATTAGATCTATCTTCCCAACCAATTTATATATGGTTTTTCAAAATGGGAATACATAAAATGGTTACAATACCTTTACTTTTTCAAAATTTGCATCACCTCTTAATAGAAGAGGGGTTATACCTTCTTCTGAATTTCCATAAAATGATGTTTTCCAACATCGGTTTTTAGGTCATCGGGGTAAAATTTTATGATTTTCTATAACAATTTCCTTTAATTAATTATTAAACCTATCTTTCTGTGGATGTTAATAAAAAATGGGACACTCAAATATTAATTTAATGTTATATCGGGAAAAATTTCCTTAATAAAGAATGTCATTTATCATCCCAAAAAACATGGATCTCAATGTGAGATATTCATTTCTTGGAGCATCATATAATGTGACACCTAAATCACAAATTAATTTTTGATATTCAATAAATAGATCCAAATAATCTCGAATATAATTACCTGGTTTTTTTAAATATATATATAGACAACATAACATATGTGCACTTTATTCTTAACCATGGTCTCAAGTTTAAATTTACCAATATAACTAGGAATGTACTAGGATTGATTCTTTTTATATAATAGAGATTCATTTTGTCTATAGATATTGTAAGATGGGGGGGTTCACAACTCCTTTCCATATTTAGGATACTTATAACAAATTTTATTCCAATAATGATTGTTTGTTATTGATGAGGATTCCCATCTTGAATTGTTATATCTATATACAATCTCAATTGGATTGTAGTCACCTCACTTAAATATATTAATCTAAACCTTAGAATGAATAAAAACTACCATACAATTTTTAAAGGACTTATTCATCTTTCTTGTATCAATTCTCACCACAATTATGGTGTTTTTTATGTGATTTAGAGTCCTTTGAAAAATATAATCATTCGTGTAGGCATTCAATCTTTCAAAGATCATACCCATTAAACATGTAATATATATATAATAATATGTTTTAAATTTAATTTTATTATATTCTAGTAACATATCATTCAAGATAGTAAGTGGTTATTTAAATCATGTTCCTCTTCATACAATGTTAGCTTTCAAATTATCTAGTTTCAGTATGACTGAAAATGTTGTATATTTAGTAAAACCATCATATAATGGAATATTATTATAGCTCTATAACTTCTCATAAATATTTAGACAAATTATTCTTCCATTTTCATATGTCATTATGATTTTATTAAAAAATTTCTATCATCATTTGTAGTTTTACTTATATCAAATGATCATTAAATTACAATATTATCTCAGTCACTAGCTACATTCAATTCTAACTTAAATTTAGTCTATCATTTAAATATTCGATCTATTTAATTATAAATAAAGTGTTCTTACAACTCCTCTAGAAAAATTCATCTAAAATGAATGAAAAATAAAAAACATAAAAATGATTTTGGAAACATTATTTCCACTTTATGTTGAAAACTCGATGAGATCGTTAACCCCATCCTCATACTATATCTTCATATTAAAGGAATCCATCAATTTTTTATTCATATTCATATTATTTAGTTAAAAAATATTCATATATAAAAAATACACATACTAATATTAAATAAAATTATTCTCAATTTTATAAATTAATATATGTTTTATTACCATGTGACTACACATCTTCTAACCCTTTCGTAAATAAAATCATATTAAAAATTTGATTGTCATCATATTTGATAAATTTTATTTCATCAAAAACATGTATAAATAAAATAAGATGATTAATAATATGAATAAAAGTGTAATAACACTATTTTTTTAATACCAAGAAGTCACATATTATAATTCATTCTACTTTTGGAATGTATTCATTAATGGAGAAAATGAAATTTATTATTATAACCAAGAAATAATTCTTATTTATTAAAATAATCAATAATTTTTATTTATTAATAAATTTCAAGGACATTAAATTTAAATATTTTATGTTACCTTGTATCTATTTTACTTTGAATAAAATAATAAATTGGTTATTCATTGATTTATTTGACTCAAAATATGCACTGTTATTTTTATTCCCACCATATCATAAATAAATTAGTATTCTCTTTCACATTGACACATGTTGGTACAATGGAGGAAACAACTATATATATTTATTCTCCTTCATATTTTATATATAAATTTTAAAATATTTATAGGAGTGTGATGCTCTCATATATTCATGAATATTTGTAAATAATTTCAATGATTTTAAATGGATTTTCAATATAAATACCCATGAAAAGAAATGATTAATGAAAATTTTGGAAATTGGAACTAAAAAATTGAAATGTAGTTAAACAATGATTTTAAGTTTTTTATTTAAATTATGTTCATATTGAGGATTTAGTTATCTTTTTTCAAATGTATTTTAAATAAAAAGGGCCAAGGATAGAAATCCATTAACTAAGGGAAACCATCCACCTTGTCCACCCACAAGGGGTCGGCCGGCCAAGCCACAACCAGTAGGGACATATTGAGCTAGAAAGGAAGTGAGGTTCCATGGGGGAACATAAACATATAGAAATGTCCCACGAGGAGGATCCCATAGTGATTATGGGTGGCCCAAAGCCTGCTCAGGATGCATAGGTGAGGCACAACCCATATGTGTGTGTACATGTGTATTTGGTTTCCCACTCTGGTCCATGCATTTGATATACATCCTATACACCATGATTGATAAACCATTGAATCCCTCGAATTCATTTTCATTGTAGGACGATTTCATAATGTTACTATTAATGTTTTTTTCAAAACAAAATCACATGGCATTATGTTCGCTCACCCATGATTAGATAATAGGAACCAACATCCTCCACCACTCACCTCCACCCCTCGATGTCTCGGACCACCATTGTAACACCCAAAAACCAATAAATAAGCTACCAATGAATCTCAATATTGATCCATTTCTATTTCCAATGCATGTCACCACCCTAGATCAATTCCTTACCCCCAGAAAATCAACATGTATTTCATTTCATGAATCATCTGTCCATTGCGAAGGCCTAATAATTTGAGGATTTGTCACTTCCTTCTCCACATCTAATAACCGTCGAGGAGCCACACTGGACCACTATCATATCTCAATTACATTGTATAATCCCATGAAATCCAATGAAACTAATTAAACTAGCTAATGAAAATATTCCATGTTATCCACTACATATTTTTATCACTCTATATTAGAAAAAGTATCCAATTTTTGACCCCACATCTCGAAGTTGTTTTGAAGAAAATATTCCATGGATATGGGAAGAGATATGACTGAGGGATCATTTTTAACTCAATAAAATGAGGAATTTTACTACTAAGGGGAGGAGTGTATACCTGTTGGAGAAGAGTCCAAAGTGTTGGATCTACTACTTCTATGTTTTATGTTTCTTATTTTTATATTTAGTTTATTTTTATTCTTATGTAATTTTTATTTATTTTATTATCATAATCCATTAATACATGCATTTTTTATACCAATTATGGTTATTCCACCAAAAATTATTCTTATTTTTCTTCTCCTTATTATGCCCATTTAATTTTCTTAAATTGTTTATATTATATTATTTTTATTCATTCATTCTCATTTTATCATTATCATTATTTTTATATTTTTAATTTTATTCTTTTCTTTCTTCAATTCATAACATGAATCCATTGAACGTTTTTAATTAACCACCATTAAATATTTAACTCATGATAATGAGTAACTAACCTAAGGAATATCCTGGGGGTGTAATTTGATGTTTGAACTAGAGTCCATTTTTTAAATATACTTTGGGTTAATCTAAGGATGAGTTATAATGGGTGTAATTTTCTTTGTGGTTATATATCAGCTATCTTCTTATTATATAACTATTATCCCTCAATTGGGGAGGTAGAAGAAGACTATTATCTCTGGTTTCTAAGTACTTTTCTCATTTAAAATTGGGGTATAATATGGTGTGCACACATACAATAGAGTTTGTTCACTAAAAAGATTATATATTGGACAATTAAGGTTCACCCTAAAACATCTATAGGGATAATTTTCTTTCTTTTCTAATATCATTTTACTTATCATTTCATGGTGATTTAGAATTTTATGTTAGTTTCATTTTAGTTTTTTGTTTCATTTATTTTCCAAAAAAATTAAATTTCATTTATGTTATAAATAATTAAAACAACAAAAAAAATTATATTTAGGTGAATTATAATAATTAAGTAAACAATTTTTAAGATCTTCAATTAACATGATCCTAGTCGTATAATATGTTGTACTACGGAATCATAGAAATTTTCTTTTTTTATGACCCAATATCAGTGTATATAAAAAACCAAAACCATTTCTGGGGATCTGATCAGTTTTTATTTTCTTTTTCATTTTCACACATTAGATCATGTAAATTTCTTAAAAAACAAAAATCCATAAAAAATTATTTTTCCATGATATATTAAAACATGCCATATATTTATGCATGGAAAAACTACTCACATGTGAAGGACCAACAAGAACAATTGATGGGTTATGGTAATGTCCGGGTGAAGGAACTTAAAAAAGACATAGAATAATTGGAAATAAAATTAAAAAGAGAATTTGAATATGTTCATAAATTTATGGAGCACACAAATATTGGGAATTCCATGAAGGAATTGATAAATTTGGGGGATCAAAAAATAGGGATGACTTCTAGAATAAGTGGGAGTTACAAATTTATATCCACATTCCCTAAAAAGTAGAAGAGCTAGAACAATTACATATCTCTCTATCCATAGAAGTGGAGAAAGCCTCCCAAGTGTTGAAATTTGAAGAAAATATAGAGGATCCTGAATACCTTCCATAATCCATTAAGATTCAATTTCAAGAGGTACATACAACTAAAAATTGATTGAACCAAAACTAACTATGGGATATTATCTTATTTTGAAGTCTTTATTTTCTGAATTTATTCAATATTATTTCAGTATCAGTCATAACAACTTTGAATTTTTATATTTTTTAATTACTTACTTTCCACTAGAAAATGATGAATAAACTAAACATGCACCTACTGAGGAACACGTAGAGATCCATGATTTTGATGAACATACATTTGAGGAATCACATGGAGAATTTCAGGTGGATAAGACTAGGGGAAAAATACATGGGTATCTCACATTAAAAAAGGAGTATTTTAATTTTAATTTTAATTTTCTTTAAGTGAAATTATCTTCTTAATTTCCCTTTGATCATTCAATTCATGCATCCCATATTGATCCAACACTAGAAAAGAAAGTGGATGTTACAAAAGTGAAAACCAAGATGAAGTATGATCCATACTTCATCCTACCCATAACATGTACGATATACCTAATTCTGAAGTTTATGGATTTGTTATACTAATTCCAGGGGTAATTCCTCACTAACAAAGAAGAAGTGGGAGCTAGGAAAAGACACATGTGGTGGTTAAAATCCAAGAATCTACATCCAAAAATGGACTACGCAAAATATCTAGTGTTTTCCTCTATATAAATGAAAAATATAGCACCCTATTAATGATAATACCAAGATTTAGTTTTCTACATGCTTTATAGGATTTCAATTTCATTCTTAATACTAGTTTATCATGCATCCTACTCTCTATATAATTTTCATATTTAATGACCTGACCTTTGTGCTTTATTGAGTAATTTAATTTTTTAATATCATGATAGAATAAGGAATTCCCAAATAGTCAAGGAGTAATGATGAAAAAATTTCATGGTATAGGGTGTTTATTACTTTATTTACTACTTTTCACCTACCAAAATTTTTTGTATAAAACCTATTTTTATCTTAAACTAAAAATTTTATTCCCATACTTGAATTTATGATTTACTTGACTTATCTAAGAGACATGAGTTTATTATAAATATTTTGATGTCATGTTTTAGATTTCAATATCCATGAGATTTAATGACTAAAAATGTAGAATTGAATGATCAAAATGAATCATGGATATTGAAATAAAGACACATGAAATTTTTTTCAAACACCCATTGATAGAAGGTTCATGGTTAGGTGCATGGTTAGGGGAAACCATTCACAGTGAGTAGGAAACCATCTCCAAGGAAAAATAATGCTTCAAAAATTTATGAAATTTTTTTCAAACACCCATCTTATTTCCTAATACACCGAAGATCAACTCTAAACCAAATTCAGTCATTTTTAAAGTTTACTGGATGGATTACAAATCACTTTGAACTTTTTTATTGAGGAATAAAAACATATATTGAAGATCATCACATCTCTTTATAAGATTTTATCATTTCAATTAGTTTCCCGTATCTCTGTCAAATTTCTCTTATCCTTTGAAGGAATATTTTCCTTAATTGGAAGAGGGTCTATATCTTGGTTTCCATAGATCTAATCAATTTTATATTCGATCTTGATTTCTGATCTAGATATATTTCTACATCATGATCCCAGTTGTTCTACTTCAGTTGGGGATTTCCATTTCTGCATATCCCTCAAAAATCTTGAGCTAGGTGGGTTAAATTCAATTACCATAGTCTAGAGTTACATTTGTGTATATGTGTTGTCAAATTTAAATTGGAATGATAGAAAATTGAATCTTGAATTTAATAAATCAATTGATTAATTAATTTATGGATTCATGTAATTTATTATGTGATTTCCCATGGGATTACAAAATGAGTTGAATATGGGAAAATAGAATTTTGGAAATTAGGATTTATCTTTTAGTGTAATTTAATTAATTAATTAGTTCACTAATGAATGAAATTTAATGATTGCGGAATTAATGGGAAATTTGGATTGTGTGATAGGTCAATTAGTGTGTTAATGAATTAATTGATAATGGGAATTATGATATAGGTAAGTTAACCATGATTGATTGATGGGTTATATGATTTCAATAAATCAAAATGTTTTACTAGTGAATTTATCACATAATTCCATGTGATTAAAATATTGAACCATTATTGTTTAATAATTAGGATGGAATACATGTTTTGAAGTGATGGTAGGGTTAATATTGATTAAACTTATTAAATGTGATGTATGTGTTATGTTGGGATTGATTGATAAATTGGTTGTGGGACATAGACTAATGATTCCAATACCAATGAGGTTCTAGATATTGATTTCTAGACACGAAACTTATACATGTGATAATGAGTATGTGACATGAACTGCAACTTCAAAATCCCACTTTTGTGATCCATGTGATAATGAGTGTGGGATAAGGAATGCTGCTTAAAAATCCCACATGTGTGATACTTTTGATAATGAGTGTGGGACATATACTACTACTTAAAAATCCCACTTATGTGATTGTTTGATAAATGGGTTATGTCACACCAACTGGTGCTTCAAATACCCCTGGGGTCCTATCCACGACATTCTAGGCCCAAAATGATGGCAATGGACTATGGTTCCAAATAGTTGAGATATGAATTTAAATGAAATGGATAATAAAATATCATATTTTCTAATGATTTTTGAATTGAATATGTGATATGTTTTAAACATTTACATGGGCTGAAGAAGGTATTTTGGATTACGATGTCCTTGGGAACCTGGGGTTTATGTGGTTAAATAAATAATAATTGAATATACATAATTTTTTTACCTTATTTCTTGTACATTATTCTTTATACAACTTCATGAACTGTTATTGACTCAATATTTTTTAGATACTATTGTTGGTGTCATACCATGTTGTACTCACAACTTACTTGGGATACCTGATTGGTACTCGAATAGAATTCATGTTTATAGGAAAGCATAAGGTAAAGATACATTTTTCAAATGGATGAGTCGGGATGGAACATGGATGAGGGAACTGTACTATGTATCAGTACCTCTTAGGAGTTTCGGTGTGTCTTTATTTTGATTTTCCATTTCATAGTTGGCATTTATTTTACATGAGGTATCTACTATTTTTTTGGATATTGTTTTCCTTTTTTAGTCTTCATATGTTGGTGGATTTTCTAATTATTCATTATATCAATTCATTATTATTGTTCTATTTCTGATGTTATTATACTATAATAATGATGGTATATTATCAACTTATTTCAAATATTAATCCCATGTTTCTAGTGGTTAGCCTCTAACATATGGGGATGCATGATTTAAGCCATTTTACTTACCGGCTTAGGGTACTGGTTTGTTTCACCCAATTCAGGATGTTACAAATTGGTAACATGGGGTGGTTTCTTTACTTTTCTTTAGTCTTACTATTTTGGAAAGGTGGATTAGATAATAGGATGATTCAGGCCTTGGTTAAGATCTTGTTCATGAGAGTATCTAACCCATGTACGAGGTTAAAATCCAAATTCCCTAGGTTGGATTGTTGTTATTTTTGTGTGTTGTGGTAGTTGGATGTTATTTCACCTCGAGTGATTCACTGTTGTGTAATGTGATTTTTATTTCCGAAATATTCTATGATTTGACTTCTGTCTTAGTATGGAAGGATAATTGAGTATGCATGCATCATTCTACGCACTCAAAAATTATTATGGCATGCATCATTTGTAGGCATGAACTCAAAAATAGGATTTTAGTATGTTATTAAAATTAAATTTTTTTCCTTTATTATGTAATTGAACTAAAAATGGTGCCTAATATGAAATAATTTTTTTTAATGATGTGGAATATGGAAAATTGGATAAATGATTGACTAATGAGAAAATTGAGTAATTAGAGAATGTCTTTACACATTGATAACCTAGACCTACATGAGTGGTGGTTGAGGGTTGTATTAGTGTTTCAGTTTTGACCTTGTGGTGGGATAAGGGGAATGACTTGTTATTGATTTCTATGAATTCCAGAAAATGTGCTAATATTTGTATTTATTCCTAAGATGTGTGTATGGAATTTTAGAGATATTCCTCCATCACTACACATGTTGTGGGATGTCCAAACCCATGATGGATAGTTGGATAATATGGATTATAAATACTTTAAAGATAAGTTCTTGGATAAAATTTTTCCTGAGATGCTTCAGAATGAGTGGGAAGTTGAGTTCTTGATATTGGATCCAGGGTGTATGTCCATTAAAAACTATACAAGTCAGTTTAATTATTTTCAAATATTTTCTCCTACATTGGCAGGTGATGAGGCTACCATAATGAAATAGTTTCACAATGAGATTTAACAGGAAATTAAGTCCTAGGTTAACATCTTCAAGATGAAAAAGTTTTTAGAATTCATAAATTAGGCTCTAATATAAGAGGTTAACCTAAATGAGGCTTCTAACAGAGGAAAGTTAGTTTTTGATGGATGATCATGAGGTAAATATTCTAAGATTATAAATCATTTCTATGAGAATTATAGAAAGCTTGATAGCAAGAAGAGAGGCTTAGTGGAAGGGTCACTCACTTAGGACCTTACCTATGTGACCTATCACCATTACATTGAGTCAGGTAACTTTTGAATACATTTTCCCCGACTACTTGTAGAGTTCTGAGATTGTAGTGGGATGGGTCATCTATAAAGGAGCTACAGGAACCCACAATATATATGTAATGATGGGCCTACTAGGTAAAACTAGATTAAGGTTAGGGTATCTTATACACCATACCAGTCTAGAAATTATAGTTATATTAGCCATGGAGGTAGAGGAAGTGGATAGGGTACATCCAGGAAAGAGCACCCATATCAGTAGGTTGGTGCAACTAGTGGGAATTATAATACATCATAGTGAATAAGGCATGATAGTTTCATATCATTCAGCCTAAACTGGTGGATAGTGAAGTTGGACCGTTGACAATTAGATGTACTATTATTTTAGCTTCTACACTTTCTAGTGACTTATTTGATTCTGGTTCCTATCATTATTTTCTGTCTTCACATCTTTTGAATGGTTTTAGCCTATATGTGGAGATCATGAGTGGGGTTGTGATGATCGATACACCTTCAAGAGTACAGTAAATGGCCATCTATTTGTGCAGGTGATCTTCTCTCAAGGTTGTGGAGTATCTTTTCATTTCGGATATTTATATTCTTGATATATCAGGATTTTACCTAATTATGGGTATGGATTGGTTAGAAGGATACTGAGACTGAATTAATTATTTTCAAAAGCGGGTGACTTTTATATCTTCTGAAGGTGGATAATATAATCATCATGGATTGTTGGATATTCAAGTAGTCCATGCAAGGCCAATTCATCCGCAAATGGGGGAGCTCGGTGCCCAGGATAAAAGACTTTTTATATATTATGGGGGAGAAAAGTAGGATTTCTTTCAACTCATTGTGTGTAGGTTCTATTTTCATGAACAAGTTAGTAATGATGATTGTATTTAGGTGTTGTCTTTCATTGTCAAAGAAAATTTAAAAGAAATGTAAGTTTAAGAAGAAAAGAAATCACCACACATTGTTTTTGGTGAAAATTGGACTGACCATCATATTCAATAAATTTATACTCACATTGATTGAGAAAGACCATTGTATTGAGAAGTTTTTTTTCTGGATAACATGGATCATCATACTCACCTCAAGTCCGTACTGGAGGAAGATATCGTAATGGGGGGAATTAGAATCTTCATGGATATGATTTAATTGTGATGATGCTTTTCTGATCTGGGAGTTCCAAAAAATCATAAGTATTCTATAAAAATTCTAATTCAAGATTGAAGAATGATAGGGGGATACAAACTGTTGAAAATTGAATTGAGCATCTAATTAGAAGATAAATGGTGTTATAAATCGTATCCAATCATATCATCATCATGTCAATCATATTTAGGATGAGAAGGAAAGCAAGAATTTTGATTAAAGATAAGGAAGTTACAATAATTTCCATGGTAATTCAGACAATGTTTATGCTAGTCTCAAATCTATTCGAATTCATTAAGTAATTCATTATAAAAGAAGATGTTTGTGAAGTAAGGAATTAATTGAAATTAATGTTTCTTAATAATGATCCATCATATTTGGTATATCATTATATTCATTAGAGATATAATTTTGTGTGAGGAAAATTCATTTGTATCATATTCATAATTAAAAGATTTTTCTGAAGTAGAAGCTACAGATACTGATACATTAAACTTAGTATGCCATCATAATGATTAGAGTAAGAATTGTTTGGGGCTAATGAATGTAATGAAGAAGAAAAATCTATTTTAGAGATTGTTGGATTTGTTGTCAAAAGTGTATCACAATGTTAGAAGAATACTTTTTTCATCATTTGGTTTAAATCATTATAACGAAGAAATAGTATTGGGCAATTAGAATAATACTGATTTCTTTATATATGAAACCAGTATAGAGCATTGTAATGAAGAAATATTTCTGGGAAAATAAAAATGGGAAATCAAAATAATATTGGTGGTTATGAAGATATTTAAAAAAGATCTGATGTTTTTAGAATATTTGAGATGGATAAATAAGAAATGGGAATAGTTGAGAAATTTTAAAGAAGTCAAGATGCACTTGAAATTCTAGGAAACATGAAAATTTAGGTAATATTTTGAGTAGTAATGTTTTCAAGAATCTCTCCCAAACCACATTTGGGATGTGTATAAAAGAAAAAAGGTACATTATACTTTTCTAATGGAAGTATTGTTCATGAGAGGTAGAGAGAAGGTAGAGTCCTAGAGAAATTATAGAGAGAAAAAGTTGTTTTCTAGTTGTTTTTCTTAAATAAATATTGTTGGAAATAAGAGAAAAAATAAGAGACAAGATTGAAATATATTCATTTGATCCTTTTATTCATATAATTATTGTATTAATATAGTGATCCTAATAGGAAGGATTATTACATTCATCTGGTTATCATATTCAGAATGTTTATTATATTGGTATTTCACAACATAAGAGGAAAGTATTCATAATTATCTCAATGGTATTCTATAGTGATATATTATCATAAAAAACAGGCTGAGTTTTATTAAAAAGTCTATAAAGTTCTTACCAGAATCTGGGTATGAAATTTAATACTTTCTTTTAATGTTTATATTTTTAAATGTTTATAAATAATAATCATAAAATGTTTTGTTACAAAAACGTTGTATTACATAATTTGTGCTAGAAGGAGAACACACACTATTGTATTGATTACATAATGCTACATGAGTGAAAGGTCATATACTACTCATTTTACTCCACACAAAAGGATTTTTTTTCTAGTGGATTATTTGCTTGGATCATTTTCAAACAATATCATAGACATATCAACTGTTATTGAATCATGAACCATTTAAATTCTTTTATTCTTGTGGATTTGCCTTTGAATTTTTTTCAACAGTGAATGTAATATTTTACAGGAATAATGTTTTTTTTAATTTGGTAAGTAAATATCAAATAAAATATATCACTTATTCAACCCTCCTCTTCTTAGTGATATAATTATCTAGATTAGGAACTTATAATAGGTATCAAAGGGAAGGTTCCCTTATTTTTTCTCGATGGAGTTTTGAAACGAAGTTTGTTGAGAATTAGAAATATGTGAATAGTAAAGGTATCCCAGTTTTTTATGGAAAGAAATATCATATTTGTAAATATATAATGTTTCATTATATTATAACTATTTTTTATGATGTTCTTGATGCTATAACAGGTGTATTTCCTCCTTTTGATGAAAAGGTTCCTCTTATATATGTTGATAAGAAGAATCTTGAGAATGATGGAAGGGCCTAGAATGATTTACTATTATAACATTTTGAAAGTAAAATTATAATTGTGAAATGTTTTTACACTACCAAAGGTATATGGAACAAGTTGGAAAACATATATGAAATAAATAAAAAAGTGAAGAAGGAAAAATTACTGATCTTGAAGATTAACTATGGAGAATTGATAATGGGTTAGTATGAACCTGTTGGGGACCTATTTACCAAGATTAATGAAATTTTCAGCACTATAAGATGTCTTGGGGAAATTTTATAAGATTCTATAGTTATAGAAAATATCTTCACAATCCTTCCTGAAAATTTTTATGCTAAATTTTCCTAATTGAAAGATATATATCCTTAAAAATTATCTCTAGATTATTTCCATAGTACTCTCATCACTTATGAAATGAAAAGGTAGGATGTTATGAAACAATACAAAATTTTATATAGAAATTTATTTCAGGGATTCCAAGAAAGTCAAGCTAAATAAGATCCATATTGAAGAAAAATATGGTAATTCTAATTCAAAAAATTAGGTATTTAAAAATATTAATAATATTTTATCCATGTTTTCTAAAAATGTGAGAAGAGGTATATGTAAATTCAATGGGAAACTTCCCTTGAACTTTTTTCAATGTGGAGTCATTGGGCACTTTATAGCCAATTTTCCTCAAATAAAGAAACAACAAGATAGTGATGAAGAAGAAATAAATCCAACAACATCATGGAGGAAATATGGTGACAAATATAATTCTTTTTCTATATGGAATTATAAGATATTTTTTCAAAACCAAAAGAAATAGTCTCTTATCCAAATATAAAGTAGAAGAAGAAGATAGTGAAGTTGAATATGAATGGCTTATAGAGTATGTTTGTGAGAATACTTTTAATGCAATAGAAAATGATGAAGAATTAGATATAGTGCTTCTGGTGAAGAAAAAACTCAACGTGAACTTCATTTGAATGAATAATAGAAAAAATTCCTAAAAAATACTATAAGGTTTGAAATGTAAAATAATAATTTAGATGATAAATCTTCCTTAAAAAAAATCATAAAATTTTTCTATAAGAGAATAAAAATTTGCTTATGGGAATTTAGGATTTGAAAAAATATATCATGGGGAAGAAAATAATCATAATGAACATATGGAAGTGAAGATGGGGGTAAAAGAAGAAGATTTAGAACATTTCCCACAAAAACTTTCTAAAACTGAGGATAGAAATAAATGTTTCAAAAACTATATCTATGAAGTTGGTGAAATCTCTATTAAGGAGGAACCTGAAAAGGATTAACAAAATTAACCTTCATAGGTTGAGAAGAATGCTAGAATTGTTTCTGAAAATATGAGTGATGGTAAAGTTATGTGTGTGGTCAAGAATAAAAAATTTCTGAATTCAGATGTTTCTAAAAATACTGAGTCTGAAAATGTTTCAAAACATGCTGAATATAGAAATGTTTCTATTACATATGGTTCAGATAATATTGAGAAGAAAAAAAAGATTCTTATTAATAATAGAAATATTGTTGGTTACTATAATAAAGATAATAATGTTAAAGAGGAACATGTTCAAAACTCCAATCAATATGGAATTTTTAGAGTAAAATAGACTTTCTATGGATATATTGGTATTGGGGTGGATTTGGAAACATGTAAAATATGTTTTGGTTCAACCAAAAACAATACTATTATTACACAATTTATTTAAGGGAATGTTTGAGGGGGAGTCAATCTCCTCAAATAAATAATTCAATGAATGTCATTTTAAAGAAACATGAGAAAGTTGGAGTAAAGATTGAAAATAGGTTCCAACACCTAAAAACTTTTTCTAAAAGATGTGAACAACATTTACATCATGATAAGGGTTGCCTCATTTTGTTATTGTTAAAATAGGTGTTTTTATCAATTCTTAGAAGGTGGAGGAAAATAAAGAAAAGGGATAAGAAAAATCACCCTTGGTTGAAACCACTGTAAAATCTATAAGAGGAGAATAACCATGGATTCTTGATTATGGGTCTTCTTCTCATATTATAGGATTCTTAAGTTTGTTGAATAATGTAAAATACCTCAAATAAATAATGGTTACATTTGGGAATAACAAATCATTGAAAATAAAAGGTGTTGGTCCAGCCATTATTGGGAAAGAAAAGATGAAATCCCACTATTATTTATATGTTTATGGGATGAAACACAACTTTCTAAGTGTTTAACTAATTTATGGTGAGGGTAACAAAGTTATATTTAAAAAATATGGGTTTTTTTTTGAAAAGTGAGGATTATAGAATGATTGTTACAACAGGCCGATGTATGAAATAAAACTTATTTCAAATTGGTGAAATACAAAACCCTTGTTACCTAAGAATGGCTGGATAGAATCAATTTGTCATAAAAGTATGGGAAACATCCTCGAGAGAATAATGAAAAAGTTATTAAAGTGAGACAGTTTCCATGATATTACTAGTTTAGCAATAAGAAGATATTGGTGTTTCACAATTTGTCAAAAAGGAAGTATTACAAAATATGTGCATAAAAGGTTGATATTTGTTCAAAACAACACTTGGAACTTATTGGATTTGATATTTTTGGGACAATAATGAAATAATCAAAAAATTAAGATAATTACTTCATTACTTTCATTAATGACTTTAGTCTCCTTACTTTTGTTATTTTTAAGAAACATTAGTTATAATCTTTAAAAATGTTTAAAAGTTTCAGCAGGAAATTTGGGAAGGAATCTTAGTATTCAGTGATGATGTTGAAAACTAATAATGGTGGTGAGTATAAGAATTATTATTTTGAAATTTTTCTTCAGAATAATGGAATTTAGGATGAGTATAGTTCCCTATAAACTCATCAACAAAATGGGGTTGTTGAAATAAACAATAGAAGCTTTGTATAAATATAGAGGACTATGTTACTTGAACACAGTCATTCTCATTACTTCTGCAGGAAATCCATGATTACTTTTATATATATATATATATATATATATTCAAAAATATTTATTCTATAGGACACATTCATATTTGACTCTATATGAAATGTTTTATTACAAAATGCCATGTTCAAAACACTTAATATTTTTTTTGATTCCATGTATTATAAATAATATAGGTGGAATGTTTGGTTAGTTTGATCAGAAGGTGAAGATGGATTTTTTTAGTTATTCTCTATATTTAAGAGATATAGATGTTTCAAACAAGAAACAAGAAGGATTTTTCTCTCTATTGATGTGAAATTTATTGAAATATCCAATAAGGGTAAATAGAATCATGCATATGATCAAGTTGAGCATGATAAGGAATGTTTTGTTAACTATTCTAACAAGGATACAAAAAATATAGTCCTACTCAAGAAGAAGAAGAAATAGACTCAGCCATTTCCAGTGATTAGTAAGAATCTCAAATATCTCATCCTAGGATGTGGAAGCAAGTGGAAGCTCAAAATATTATTGTAATCAATATTAAGAGGTTCAAACAAGAAGAATAAAAAATTATATTAGACATACTTCCTTGTATTTAAAATTTGGGCCAGATGATGTGAACGAAGCTTTTGAGTGACCATAGTGGGTTATGTTTATGAATAAAGATCTGGATCAAATATAAAAGAATGATACATGGGAACCTGTTCCTAATCCATATAATAAAAATGTTATCAGTAAGAAGTATATTTTTAGGAACAAACTGAATGGAGAAGGTGAGGTGATAAGAAAAAAAGAAATATTAGTGTGAAAATATTACTCACAAGATGAAGGTGTTGATATGGAAGAAACATTTACTCTAGTAATATGCTTAGAAACAATACTAATTTTTCATTCTATTGCTGCACAATGAAGTTAAAAAAATTAAATGGATTTAATTTATGAATTTTTGAATGGAGATCATGATGAGAATGTTTACATTGAACAACCAGGGGCATTTTTTGTTGGGAAATAATAGAGTCATATCTTCATATTAAAGAAAACATTTTTTGTTCTCAAACAAGCACTGAGAACATGGTATTAAAAATTGGATATTTTATTAAAGAAGATGTGTTTTAATAAAAGAAGATTTAAGAGTAATCTTTACATCAAATGTACTTTACCTCATTATCATTGTTTATGTTGATGACAATATCTTTGATCAGAATGATGAATGATCTAGTGAAAGATTTTCTGAAGAATAGTATTCTAAGGAACCTCTTAATAGTTTCATCATGGTAAACTCAATACCTATTTTCACACCAATTTTAGAGGGAACAAAGATTTGTAATGATGGAGAAGCCAAGGATGTTTGATGAGAAATAATTTTACAAGATGATTACAAGTTTTTTATATTTGACAGCCTCAAGACCTGATATAGTTTATATTGTTATCTTATGTGTAATATTTTAGAGTTATCCTAAACAATATCATTTTCTTGATTGAAAGATATTTCTCATATATATCAAAGACATTAAAAATTAGAAATCAGGTATGATAGTTCAGAAAGAAGTGATTTTTTTGGGTATTCAGATGCTGATTAGGTAGAAAATGTTGATGATAGAATATCCTTGTTTGGTAGAGTATTCTTTCTTAAGAAATGTTGTGTTAGATGGTATACAAATAAATAAAATTCAGTAACTATTTGTCACACCCTACCCTATCTTATTAATTTGTTTTTTTATTTTCTTTGGATATTAAAATTTTTGTTGATGTTCAACTAGAATGTCACGACCAGTCCTCGGGGCACGTGTCGTGACTACCCCAAGCCCGCCTTCCATAGGCCAAGGGCTGGCGACTATCAACAAAGGCATAAATCCTAATTAAAAAAGGGAAAGCTTTTACTTTACAAAAGTAAACAACACAAAAGAGTACAAGCGGAACATAACACTAAGTAAAGAAGAAAACAATTGTGATGGAAATACAAAGGGGCCAGAAATACAAACCCAACAAAAAGGTACAACTACAACTGAAAGTAAAGTACAACTCAAAGGACAACAGCTGAAAGGTGACAAGCAGATCCTGGATCATCCACCACGGATCCTACCTAAAGGGTAGGTACAGATGTCCTCCTCAGCATACCGTGTCCGACCGTCCGTCCGCTCGTCTCCTTCATGTACTGACTCATCGTGAAATCCATCTCTGGGTACCGTGTAGCTCAACAAGCCTCAACCATGATCAGTGCTATCCATCTTCTGCAACCAACACAACGAGGTGCAGGCGTAGCCCATGCAGGGGTGAGTATAACGATACTCAGTAGGGACCCCGAGACCCTCAAGGTCTCACTAAAATACAACAAGGATAAACCACAAAGAAATAACTAAATAGATATCCTTTACTTAGGTATATGACCATACATATACCTAAGTTATCAAGTAACCCATCTCAATCATGAGGTAAACAAAAAGGTTATTGACTCAGCTCAAACCAGGATTTTCACTATCAAAACTGAATCTAATGAAGAGCTCCATCTCTGTCGAGTACAGTGATCATGTCATGACTCTGAGCCACTGCTCACTAACCTAAGACTACTGAGGTACTCCTCCTGTCGAGTAACACGCGCCAGCCACCCAAACACAGTAGTGCATCCCACTGGGGTCTACCACCCAAACATAGTAGTGCACCCCCCCCCCCCCCTAATAGCCTGCAGAGGTAATCCTCATGTCGAGTACCGCAGTTCTTACACCCAAACACATTAGTGCTCCCCGCCATGGGTCTACCACCCAAACACAGTAGTTCTCCCCACTAGGCTATACAGGTCACTCGAACTCGAATCAGACAAGCAGTCTTCCGGTCACAGCCAGCTACACGGTATCTGTACTCTGTACGCTCGTCTTTGGTTGGGTCCGCTCCACGAGATACAGGTTGATACTCCATGTATCAAAAATTCCCACGAAGAAGTATTTCAAAGGACCGCCTCGTCGTATGGGTCTCAACATAATAGACGACGCATCAATCAGACGCTCATTCTATGAGTTATTAGCCTATTAGTCCTGGGGGCCCGGTTGGTTTCATGTAAGAACCAACCCGACCGTATCTCAACTATAACCCGAACACTCATAGGGTGTACTCAAAGAGAACGTTTCTCATCGTGATCAACAACGTCGCTGACGGTTCGTCAAACGGACGTCTGGTCTGAAGGTTATCGGCTTTTCCATTCCCAGGGCCTAGTTGGATTTCGGGTACAATCCAACCCCGCCCTACTACAACTGTGTCCAAACATCAGGTGATGTATTCCAACAGAACCGTCTCATCAATAGTAATCCAATAACGTCGAGGACACGTCAATCGGACATCCGGTCCTTATGTTATAAGTGTTTCCACTCCGAGGTCCCGGTTGGTTTCGGGTTCGAACCAACTCGGTCGTACTTCAAATTAAAACTGGTTAACCAAACCCGTCACACCATTGTGATCCATATGGAAGAACCCACGATATGGACTACCCATTGGTCCAAAACAGATAGTCGTTGAGAAATTTTCATTTCACCGCACCACGCGTGAACCGGGCCTCATGGGGCCTGCACCACGACATTGACTTAAATATCCAAAATTGGTCTTGAAACATCTATCTTAAATCCATGGTCGCAACCTCGTAGATAGTTCGACATTACGACACCGTATTAGAGAGCTATGTATGATACAAAATCCTGAATTATTATTATTATTATTATTATTATTATTATTATTATTATTATTATTATTATTCAGTGTTTCATGGTCCTGATCCATGAACTAGAATTTAGTATTCAACATTAGACTTAAATCGATCATATTGATTTCAAGATTACATCACCACTAACAGCAAGCCAATCAGAAGCCACACAAATGAGTTATGGATGTTCAAAGATTTAATAATAATATTACATCTATTATTTTCCGAGCGCTCCGGGTACCAGATCCCAAAACCCGAAAAATACATCCAATATTGGACTCATAAATTCCATGTCGAAGTCAGGGTCACACTGCCACAGATGGTTCGTGAAACCGATGTCGCACGAAGAAGATACAGTCAAAATAGTGTTTATCATCAAAATTAATAATAACAGTATTTTATTATTATTATTAATTATTTACTTATTTATCTTTCTAACTCCAAAATCAATCACGATTTTGGACTCCTTGGGTGCTGGAATTCATCCCCAAAACCCCAATTTATCATTTATTTCTCTTTTGATTGTATCCTCACTATTATCTAATAAATCATCTCTCTCTCCAATCTCATTTACTATTCCACGATTATGTTCTCACAATTAGTGCCCCAATCACCCGGCCTCCTTCCACATGACCAGAACTGCCACCACCTTCACCTGCCCGCCGCGCCTCTGCACCACCCTTGGCTACCCACACTGGCACTCCTCAAACTGGCTGCATCGCTTGGCCCCCCTTCCGCTCGTCGCGCCACCTCCCGTTACAACGCATCCGACCCCATGCCGCCGCACATCAAGACCTAGTTGGAGGTGGGTCTGGACTTGTTCGTAGTCTGTACCCACCATGTTAGTAGTTCTAATAAACACACAACAAAATATTTTTCCATGCTCAAGGGAAAGAATCATGTAAACTTAAATAAACAAAAACCACCTGCCTCGAAATTGACGTCGCACGTCGTCGAGTCACGGAAGACGGACGTCTGGGTAGTCGGGTGCCGCGGTAGAATGGTGTCGTCCTGTCAATGTTGGAGGAAGTGTTGTTGACGTAGCCGACGCTTTCCCATGGTAGTGTCTCCTCTCTTAACGCGGAGGAAGAATAGGGTTGGAGAAATAAATGCTTCTGGTTCTTCAAGTGATGGAGCATTCTTCTCGTTCTTCGTGGATGAACTCTCCCTTTCAATATATCTAACATGCTCCCAACACCACAAGTTCCAAAACAAAATAATATCCTAAGATATTATTTTATTATCCCATGATATAACATTTCTATCAGATTCAAATTAATTCAAAAAGACTATTGAATTAATTATTGCATTTGAGTTGGAAACATTAATGGAAATGAGATGGAGAGGCTCCACATAATTAATGGGAGGTGTTGTCAAAATAAATAAAGGGAGTGTTAAAGGGGGGTTTGAGTGAGGTGAAGGGTTAGTACTTGTGTGGGCCCCATCTCACAAATATCGTCCCATGGGGGTTATGTGGGGTGTGGGCCCCACACCTAACTTCCTCTTAGAGGATATAGCCACCCAAATAAAAAAAATGGTGCACAACCATTTTTTTTACAAATCCCCAAAAATTAACATTCAACCCGCATAAAATGAAACTGCGATAAAGGTACCCTTAAGTGTATACCGGCGCTGCGAGTTCATCAGTGTCCTCAGATTTCAATTCCGAACAACGGTTTAAAATTTATAAAATTCCGAACATAAGTTTACTGAACGTACCTGAAAAAAAGTTTGTAAAAATTATTATCAGTCACCCTCAACCCACTGCCGTCAAGGTTAGGCTCTTCCTAGGTGAAACACATCCCAACAAACCCAAAAA
Source organism: Viscum album (assembly GCA_963277665.1). Classification (NCBI taxonomy): domain Eukaryota; kingdom Viridiplantae; phylum Streptophyta; class Magnoliopsida; order Santalales; family Viscaceae; genus Viscum; species Viscum album. Next base: position 1,143,307,460 of record OY728157.1, on the reverse strand, counting down.
TACACTCGGATTTTCAATCCAAGAGACCGTTTAGAAGTTAGGAATTTTACAATAAAATAATTGTCATTTAATTATTTTATTTGCGGCCAAAAACTATCTTTTTCTAGTGGCTCGCGCTGGCCAATGTTAGTATATTCTTAAATAAAGCATGCCCTCACAAGTTCAGCGGTGGTCTCGGATTTTATTCCGAGATACCGTTTGTGAGTTATAAGCATTTGAAAAATAAAATAATTTATTTAATTATTTTATTTACAGTTAATCCATTATTGGGATTTCTCATAGGAGGCCCATGCCGACTAAACATAAGTCACGTCTAGGGTAATACCACCATCCTGAGCATAATGGTGCCCTCAGATTTCTGATCTAAGCAACTATTCAAGAGATATTCCACTTTTTCAGGAAAACTTCTTACGCACGTTAATTTAATCTTAATAAAACTTTGACGGATCATTCCGGGCACTCCGGGTCTCGGAATCAGGCACCGTCAAAAACCATAGAATCATAACATTCCAAAGTATTTATGAAAAAAAATTCCTTGAAATTTACGGGCTTTTACATTACTCTAACCTCATGGATTTATGTCCCCGTAATGCTTCAACAAACACTAGGGGAAACAAAAGTGGTACTGAGCATGCATCTGAGCCTTCCGCTCCCATGTGCTCTCCTGGAGGTTCCTGTGCTGCCTGGGGTTTCCTTTTTTATGACCAAGGAAAACCCTTCCCATCATTGTATGTAAACCACAAACTTTTTTCCTAATATCGACAATTCGTGTATGAAATGTGGTTGCCCAGTCCATACCCAAACTAATGTTGTAAGGCCTCGACGTTGCCACCAAAAGGTTCCAACAGAAACTCTCACCTCAAGGGTCAGATGACACCTATCGGCGTAAGTGTGTTTATCGAGTCTCTTTTCAAATGTATCTCCAGAATTGAGGGTAAAGTCAACAGTTTTAACCGGAAACTCTAGGTCTGGGACAAGATTCGTGGAAGGAAGGAATGATTGATACCTATGTCTATTGATATGACAGCTCATAGTAGACACAGACCATACCTCAAATCATTCTTAGAGCCGTTGGGTCACACTCCATGACTGAATACAGTTATTTTCTTCCCATTCCCTTCAGCTCCCTGACCCTGGTGGGGACTACAAAGGTGGGTGGTTGTAACATGTCGAAATGTACACCACCTCATGCTGCTCTGTAAGATCTGCTTCCACGTCTACAGCTCTGCAGATTCATCAGTCCTTAATACTTCCTCTTCTTGAAAAATTTTACATTCCCAAGTCTCTGAGACTGGCTCCAGTTCGTATCTTCCCACTGCTAACATTCACTATCTATAACTGATCAGCCAAAGAACATTCAACCACAAAGGTTCTTTCTACCACCCTAACATAAGTAGGAATGCATAGATGAAAGAGTTCTTACTCAGATGTCCTTAAAAACACCTCGCTCAGAGGCCCGAGCTCTAAATAACTGATCATATCTTAGTCATCATGTACCAAGAATGATGAGTACACCTCGATGAATACATAGCTACTAACATGTCATCCTGCCGAAGGTGTATATGCTCTAGAAAACTCTCAGCCACCTCCTCAAGTCAGTCCTCAGTTGCCTATGAGTCGGGCTCCCCTCAGAACTTTAGGGGCATCGGATGTTGAAACATGTGTAAGGCACTAAGCCTACATGCATCCTCTACCGGTACTGCTAGTTGTAACTACGGACCAACATGTAGTGATATAGCTGGAACACTACTCGAAGGTAATATCTCAGGCATCATTCCACATACCAAAGCCTCATGACTATGCGGACCAACCTCATGGTCACTCACTGGGAAAAACCAGTAGTTAATATCTCCATATTCTCTACTAGTTCTAAACTAGGTGTATAACTCTAGAAATAACCTCCATCTAGTCCACTACTGCCTGGGAATCTTTCTCACCCCGTAACCTCGGAGGCCTCTACTGCTGGAACTCGTGCAACGCGCTCTGCCAGCGTGCACTGTCCACTAGTACGGATGGTGGAATCTACTGCCTAAAGGGTGGTGGTGCTGCTGGTACACCACCCGAAGGAGAAAACATAGAAAGAGGGCCATGCACCGGAGCCTCATCGCTCAGTGAGCCGTCATCGAGTACTCTCTCAGAAACTATAACTGATTGTCTATGTGGAGACATCCTGAATAGATGAGACACAGTCAAACATTTAAACCTGGTGAGCTGACGTGGTTTGAGCTGACATAAAGAAAACTTTTGAAACACACACGCAATCAGTGTTTCCGTTCACTAAGATGGAAATCAGTAGTCAGGGTCCTGGTGTATGGATACGTCGGCCACCACACCAACACTAGACTCCCTGAACTGAAAACCACACTTAGTACCCTTAACACTATTGCTTCACAGAAATAAAATATCAGAGTCCTACGTTCTGTGGTACAACCGACTCCTCTAATACCAATTTGTCAGGACCCATCCTCAGGGCCCGTTCCGTGACTACCCCAAGCCTTCCTTCCATAGGCCAGGGGCTGGTGACTAGAACCCAAGGCATAAATCCTAATAAAAAGGGAAGGCATTGCCTTTATAAAAGTAAACAACATGACAGAGTACAAGCGGAAGAAAACACTATGTAAAGCAGTAAAAAAGTGTTCTGGAAATACAAAGGGGCCAGAAATACAAGCCCAACAGAAAGGAACAACTACAACTGAAAGTAATGTACAACTCAAAGGAAAACAGATGAAAGGTGACAAGAAGCTCCTGGATCATCCACCACGGATCCTGCCTGAAGGGTCGGTATAGATGTCCTCCTCAACATACAGTGTCCGAACAACCGTCCGTTCATCTCCTCCCGGTACCGACTCATCATGAGATCCACCTATAGGTACTGTCAATCTCAACAATCCTCAACAATGATCAGTGTTTTCCGTCATCTGCAACCAACACAACGAGGTGCGGGCGTAGCCCGTGCAGGGGTGAGTATAACGATACTAAGTAGGGACCCCGAGACCCTCAAGGTCTCACTAAAATACAACATGGATAATCCACAAATAATTATGTAAACAAATAACCTTTACTTAGGTATATTCCCATACATATACCTAAGTTATCAAGTAACACATCTCAATCATGAGGTAAACAAAAAGGTTATTGACTCAGCTCAAACCAGGATTTTCACTATCAAAACTGCATCTGCTGAAGATTTTCATCTCTGTCGATTACAGTGATCCTATCACGACTTCGAGGCACTACTCACTAACCTAAGACTTCTGAGGTACTCCTCTTGTCGAGTACCGTGGGCCAGCCACCCAAAAACAATAGTGCTTCCTACTAGGGTCTGCCACCCAAGCACAGTAGTGCACCCCTCCTAATAGCCTGCAGAGGTACTCCTCCTGTTGAGTACCACGAGTCTACCACCCAAACATAGTAGTGATCCCCGCCTTGGGTCTGCCACCCAAAGACAGTAGTGATCCCCACTGGGCTATACAAGTCACTCTGACTGGAATCGGACAAGCAGTCTTCAGGTCTCAGCCAGCTACACGGTCTCTGTACTCCGTACACTAATCTCCGGGAGGGTCCACCCCATGAGCTACAGGTCAATACTCCAAGTATCAAAATGTCCCACGAAGAAGTATCTCAATGGACCGCCTTTTTATAGTGGTCTCAACACAATAGACGGCGGGTCAATCGGATACCCGGTCTGTGAGTTATTTGCCTTTTAGTCCTAGGGGCCGGGTTGGTTTCGTGTACAAACCAACCCGAACGTATCTGAACTGCACCCCGAACTCTCATAGGGTATAATCAAAAGAAACTTTTCTCAATGTGATCAACAACGCCACTGATGGTTCATCAAACAGACGCCCGGTCTGAAAGTTATTGGCTTTTCCGTTCCAGGGGCCCAGTTGGATTTCAGGTACAATCCAACCAGGCCCTACTCCAACTGCGTCTAAAACTCAGTTGAAGTATTCCAAAAGAACCATCACATCAAAAGGAATCCATGAAAGTCTATGGTATGTAAATCAGATGTCTGGTCCTTATGTTATAAGCATTTCCACTCCGAGGGCCCGGATGGATTCGGGTTCGAACCAACCCGGTCGTACTTCAAATGACACCGGTTAACCAAACTGGTCAAACCATTGTGATCAATACAGAAGAACACATGAAATGTACTACCCATTGGTCCAAAACAGATAGCCGGTGAAAAAGTTGCATTTCACCGCAACACGCACGAACTGGGCCTCGTGGGGCCCGCACCTTGACCTCAACTTAAATATAAAAAATTGGTCTTCAAAAATCTGTCTTAATTCTAGGTTCGCAACCTCACAGACAGTTCGACATTACGACACCGTATGAGAGAGATATGTCTGATACAAGATCCCATAATAATACTGTATTTATTATTATTCTATGTTTTGTGGGCCCGAGCCATGAACCAGAATTTAGTATTCAACATTAGAATTGAATCGATCATATTGATTTCATGATTATATCACCACTGACGGCAAGCCAATCGGACGCCGCACAAATGAGTTATGGCAGTTCAAAGATTTAGTAATAATATCAAATCTATTATTTTCCGAGTGCTTCGGGTACCCGATCCAAAAACCCAAAAAACACATCCAATATTGGACTCATAAATTCCTTCTCAAAGTTAGGGTCACACTGCTTCAGAGGGTTCATGAAACTGAGGTTGCACGAAGAAGATACAGTCAAAACTGTGTTTTATCATCAAAATTAATAATAACAATATTTTATTATTATTATTAATTATTTACTTATTTATCTTTCTAACTTCAAAATCAATCATGATTTTGGACTACTTGAGCGCTGGAATTCATCCCCAAAAATCCAATTTATCATTTATTTCTCTTTTGATTTTATCCTCACTATTATCTTATAAATCATCTCTCTCTCCAATCTCATTTACTATTCCACGATTATGTTCTCCCAATTAGCGCCCCAATCACCCGGCCTACTTCCACATTGCCGGAACTGCTACCACCTTCGCCTGCCCGCCGCGCCGCCGCACCACCCCTGGCTACCCAGGCCAGCGCGCCTCAAACCGGCTGCATCGCCTGGCCCCTCGTCCTCTTGTTGTGCCACCTCCCATTACCACACTCCCGACCCCATGCCGCCGCACATCAAGAACTAGTTGGCGGTGGGTCCTAACTTGTTCATAGTCCATGCCCAGCACATTAGTAGTTCGAATAAACACCCAACAGAATATTTTTCCATGCTTGAGGGAAAGAATCACGTAAACTTAAATAAAAAAAACCCCCTACCTCAAAATGGATGTCACACATCGTCGAGTCGCGGAAGACGGACATCACGGTAGTCGGGAGCCGTAGAAGAATGGTTTCGTCCAATAAATTTTGGAGGAAGAGTTGTTGACATATCTGATGCATTCCCACGGCGGTGTCTCCTCTCTTAACATGGAGGAAGAAAATGTTTGGAGAAAGAAATGCTTCCGATTCTTCGAGTGATGGAGCATTCTTCACGTTCTTTGTGGAAGAACTCTCCCTTTCAATATCTCCAACATGCTCCCAACACCACAAGTGCCAAAACAAAATAATAGCCTAAGCTATTATTTTATTCTCCCTTGATATAACATTACTATCAAATTCAAATTAATTCAAAAACACTATTGAATTCATTATGGAAATTGAGTTGGAAACTTTAATGGAAGGGAGATGGAAAGGCTCTTCATAATTAATGGGAGGTGTTGTAAAAATAAATAAAGGGAGTGTTAACGGGGGGGGGGTTTAAGGGTGGTTAAGGGTTAGGACTTGTGTGGGCCCCATATCACAAATATTGTCCCATGGGAGGTTTTTTGGGGTGTGGGCCCCACCCCTAACTTCCTCTTAGAGGATATAACCACCCAAATAAATAAAATGGTGCACAACCATTTTATTTATTTTTTTTACAAATCCCCAAAAATTAACTTTCAACCCGCATAAAAAGAAACTGCGGTAAAGCTACCCTTAAGTGAATACTGGTTCTTCGAGTTCATCGGTGTCCTCATATTTCAATTCCGAGCAACAGTTCAAAGGTTATAAAATTCCGAACGTATGTTTACTGAATGTACCTGAAAAAGAGTTTGGAAAAATTATTATCAGTCACCCTCTACCCACTGTGGTCATGGTTAGGCTCTGACTAGGTGAAACACATCCCAACGAACCCAATGGTACTCTGGGATTTTCAATCCGAGTTACCATTTAGAAGTTATGAATTTTACAATAAAATAATTGTCATTTAATTATTTTATTTGCGTCCAAAAACTAAATTTTTCTGGTGGATTACACCGGCCAATGTTAGTGACATCATAATTAAGGCATGCCCTCATGAGTTTAGCGGTGGTCTCAGATTTTTAATCCGAGCTACCGTTTGTGAGTTATAAGCATTTGAAAAATAAAATAATTTATTTAATTATTTTATTTACGGTTAAGCCATTTTTGGGATTTCTCATAGGAGGCCCGTGCTGACTAAACTGAAGTCGCTCCTAGGGTAATCCCACCATCCTGAGCGCAACAGTGTCCTCAGATTTCTTATCTGAGAAACCTTTCAAGATATATTCCACTTTTTCAAGAAAAGTACATATGAGCATTAATTTATTCTTAACAAAATATCGACAGATCATTCAGGGCACTCCGGGTCTCGGAATCAGGCACCGTCAGAAACCATAGACTCATAAAATTAAAAATTATTTAAGAAAAAAAATTCCTTGAAATTTTCGGGATTTTACATGGAATCACTAATGATATTTCTGTGTTTCATAAAAAAGTGCGTATTTTTGAGTTGACATCATTCAGCGCGTGGGCGGAGTGCGTTTTCAAAACCCCATGTGACTTTTTATAGAAAATGGCATGACGCCTCTATCTTTGGAAAATTTTAAATGTGTAAATTTTGTAATTTATTATATTATTTAATTTTTTTACCGTTAATGATTTTTTATAATTATTAAAGTGAAATTAATACTTTTTATTATTTATATTTTTATCGGTTTGATTATTATTATCCATATTAGTATAATTATTAATATGGATTTATTATTATTATTATCATCATCGTCACATCATTATTAAAATTATCTTGTTTATTAATACTATAAATACAATTATTGTATTTATTATTCAAATTATTATTATAATTATTAAGGTTTCATTATTGTTTTAATTATTATAGTTATATTATTATAATCATTGTTAAAACTATTAATATTATTATTATAATGTTGTAATTAACCTATTTAATTTAATTGAGTATTAGTTTATTTCAGTTATTTATTTATTTATTATTATTATTTCTCTCATTCTTTGTTTTGAGAATGATGGTTTGGGCATGTTTCCTACCCTCTCATTTTCTATATGCACATCACGACTCCATACCTCCCCCCCTCAATCTCGAGCCTCAGCCCTTCCTATGCCCTTCCAACACAGCTCAGTCTCCCTCCATATCTTCTTTCACCCATTTTGGTGTCTTCCCTCGCACCCCACCCCTATCTGCAGTCCTCTCCCTTACCTTGATTGGATTCTAGTAGCAATCCCTCTGCTGCAGCTCACCCACCTATCCAGCTGATCACACCCCCCCTTCCCATAGATTAGGCCATGACGACCCTCCCCATCAGCCGATCTCTACTCCACCTCAAATTTACCAGCTGATGATCTCCCCTCTGGATGACCAGATCACGACAACACACAACCCTACTAGATGAAACGACACCCTCTGGTGCATCCCCTGCATGCTGGCGTGAATACCTATCCTTTTGGTAATTTTTCTGTCCCTTTTGATAGGGGATGTTGTTTTATGGTTAAATCATAATTTCAGTGTGTTCAATTTTCTTTTGTTAGGTTGATTTTGGCTTCCCACAAGTATAGTTGCGGTGTGAACAAGGTTTCATCCCAGCTTCAGGAGTTCCTTCCACATTTGGGGTAGGATCCCTTTGCACATTCCTCTTTTAAGTATTGAAATATGTTGATTTATTGTCCTTTTCAGTGCTAAAATATTAATTAATTATTTTAGTATGTGATTTGATTATTTAGTTTGGTGTAAATTTAGTTTTTAAAATAATTTAGCTACATTCGATGTTTTATACCCTGTTTAGGTGATTTGGTGTAGTGTGAAAAATTGCTTTTTTTGAACATGTGGTCTGTATCTGATGGGTTGTTTGCAAGAAAAGGCTTAATTCAACCCATTGTCCCTTTCTTGTAGTTTGAAATTCATTGAATCAATTAATTGGTAATGAAGTTGTTTCAATGAGTTTTCAAACATCAATCGCAGCTTTTTAACCCCCTTAATTAGTCAAATTTGGTTTTTTAAACTTTTAGAAGATGTTAAAAATGGGTGTAAAAATGGTTCCTAGTTTCTTCCTCTGTGAATTTAAACCTAAGATTTTAGATAAAATGTTTTTTTTTGAAATTATGGTTCATTCTGTGTTTTTAATCGGTGTTTTGGTTTTACATATATTATATTGTGGTATTAAAATGCTCTTTGACCTTTGAAAATATAATTTTTAATTTAAATTGTAATGGGTATTTCCAAAAATTATATTATAAATGGTTTAAATTATTTATTTAATTACATAATTTCTGCATGTTTTGTTTTGGTATATCACGTGTGTGTGTTTGATCAAAAATGTGTTCTTTAAATGAGTTTGGGTGTGTAAAGATGTGGGATACTCATTGGAATGTTTTATAAATTTTGAGGTTGTTTGTTAAATAGTGTAGATGGTGTGAATCATGTTTTGAAAACATGTTTAGGTGGTTCTTTTGAACTGTTTTTTCATTTGGATTGTTTTAAGTCTTTGTTTAGGTGTTTTTAGTTGTTGTGTGGTCATTGCAGTGTATCGAGGAGGAAAACTTGTGATACTGTAGTCATTATTTTATGTGTGATTTTACACCTATGTGAGGTGTGTCGCGTCATCGTGTTTGAGTTTTAAGTCGAGGTAGGTCCCACACTACACTCACCTTTGAATTTTGAATTAATTAATTTCATGATATTTCATTGATTTTCGTTAAATGTGAAATACTATTAAATAATTATTTTTAGAATAATGATTTGTTGTAAATGAGACTATTTATTTTTATGCATCCCACTGAAATTATTTTGTTGATTTATTGTTACACAATGGTGAAAAAATTCTCGTTTGGCCTTTGAACATAATTCATAGAATTTCAAGTGTTGTTCTGGTTTTCAAATAAATTTTTTCTTTTGACGTGTGAGAATGTGTTTTGGATTCTCTAGAGAAATGATGTTATTATTTAAAGTTGGTTAATGCCCATTTCACATTTTAATAAAAAAATAAATTATTTTTAATACCCACTTTGGAGTGACTCAGGGGTGACCTTGTTGCACACATCGATTTTTTGGGTTGTTGTATGTGATGTTTGAGCATTGGAATTGGTTTCTTATTTGACATTATTGACTCACCCCTATTTTATGACATGTGTTGACATGGGAACCTGGAATAGTAAGTGAATATTCTGAAAATGATTTATGTACTAGTATAAAATACGCACTGGCTAGTGGCCCTTAGTACATACATTGCTCTTCTAGGGGATTGGGCCCCTCTGTTAGGCCAGGTAGGGAAACACCGAGCGTTTGGGCATTATGATGTCATCGAGAGTAGGCATGACTTCATAATGAGTCACATGTGTAGTATGTTCTGGATTTTTCATGAGATCCTAGGTTCAACCCATGTTTTTAGTGATTATTTGTATGTGACGAACGATTGTGGGTCCTAGTTCGATTGCTGGTTCCCTTTTCTACTTTCTCATTTCCCATTTTGTGTATTATGTCTGGTTTTCCACTTGAGAAACAACTAAATTTTTATATTTTAATTTTTTTTTAAAACTATTTTAAAATTTAGTGAACCTTTACAGTTCAAACATTAAACCTATTTTAAATTAAAAATGGAAATGGACTCTTACTAGTTTTAGAAATAAAAGTGTGTCTCGAAACCCATATTTTATATAATTTAGTTACAACCTGTAATTAGTAAATTATTTATTTAATGTGAGTTATTTGAGAATAGTTTATTGGGCATTCCTACAGAGTTATAATACTCAATCCTATTGTGTTTTTCTATTTTTAGTTTCCGTTGAAGGTTAGACTCGAGCTTTCTTGTCGTGGGAAAGAGTTGGTTTTGGATTGGTGAGTGACTCTTAGGGTCGCGAGGAGTTTTTGTTTTGGTTAGGTTAGTATGTGTTGTTGGACATTCATTCTCTTTCATGTCATTTATTTATTTTTCATTGTTCTATTTTGTTTCTACTTCTTAGTTCATTTTTTGTTGGGAGAAATAGTTCCCATGTTGTTCTATGTTGATGCCCTGGCGCTTGTCACCGACCCTGGAGGATCGGGAACACCTCTTGGGCCTTTCCATGGATCGTCTCGAGTGACTGATTTAGGGTCGACCTGGGTTGGTTCGTGGAACTCTTAGTATGGCAGAAGGTGAGTATTTTTTTTGTTACTCAATACACTACCCAACATATATGGATGGAGAATCAATTATAATATTTACTTATTGAAACGAAGTTACCCTTGCTCTTGGGTTGTGATAATCAAAGTGGAATTAATCCCACCTGTAATCCAGTAAAACATTTTCATTCAAAAAATATTGATATTAAATATCATTATATCTAAGATCATATGGATGAGAATGAATTGAACCTAGAATATGTTTCAACATTAGAATAATTTGCTATCATTTTCACAAAACCATTAATAGATGAAACTTTTTATTAATTGATATTGAACATGGGTACCCAACCTCTTTCTCATCAAGGCATAGGTATCTGTATGATTCCCCAATATCGTATTACCTTTGTATATTATTTTTAAGGGGGTGTATTATTTCATAAATGTATCCTTATGGAATCATGTACATAAGGGATTTTTTCGGTATGCTCTGAATCTAGAATTTTATGAGTGTAAACTATTCTAACTGTTTATTTGAGTGGTTGTTAGAAACAAATTTTTTATATTCCAAGGAATTTGAAGAAGTAGACAATGTTGGGAAGAAAAGTTAAAGAGGTTTCATGGTCACTACTTTTGGATAGCATGGGTTTTCTACCAATAATTCTTATTTCTTATAATTATTTATCTCACGTAGGCCTATAATTGTGGATAAGTAATATATAGCTTAAGAATACAATGTTCAGTGATTTATAAATCATGATATACCAAAAAAACAAAAGGGGTTTGTTATGACCAAGATAATAAGGATGATTGTATTCAGATGTTGTGTTTTTTCAATTAATATTTAAAATAAAAGTTATTTTAAAAAGAAAATAAATCACCTCACTTTGTTTTTTGTGAAAATTTGACTAAACATTTTATTCATCAAAATTATACTCACAATGGTTTGGAAATTCCATCGTATTGGGAATTTGTTTTATGGATAAAAGGGTTCATCAGACACACCTCAAGTCCAGACAGGAGGACAGATCATAATGGGGGAGAATCTGATTCTACATGGATAAGATTTAAATGGGATGATTCTTATATGATGTGGATTTCTAATAAATCATATGTTTTAATAAAATTTTTGATTCTATCCTGATGAAAAAAGGAGATAATTCATTTTTGAAATTGAATTGAGCATCTAATTAAAAGATAGAAAATGTTAGAAATTGTATCCAGTATGATCGTAATCATGTTAATTGTATTCGTTCTGATAAGGAAATAATGTTATTGATGAATGGTAAGAATGTTACAATACATTACTTGGTATGATTGATGATGTTGAAGCTAGTCTCAAATATAATCAATGTCATGATACTAGTAAATGTTTTGGAAACAAATAAGTTGTTGAAGTCAAAATAGGTGAATATAGATCAATCGTATTCAATATACCATCATACTCTTCCAATATAGAATTGTTTGTGCAAGTAAATTCATTGGTATTGTATTCAATAGGGAAATGAGTTGTTTATGTAGAAACATTTGATACTGTTCCATTAGACTCAGTAATCCATCATAATCAACATAGGAAAAATTGTGTTGGACCGATGACTATAATAATGATGAACAATCATGCATAGAGATTGTAGGATGTGTTTTCAAAAGGGGATCTTAAGGGTAGAATAAGATTTTTATTTTCATCTATTGGTATAAATCACCTTAATGATTAAATATTATTAGGTAATCATAATACTGTCTATTTATTCATATATATAACTGGTAAAAATCATCGTAATGAAGAAATAATTCTATGGGAATATAAATGGGAAAATTGGAATTAGACCGGTGTTAGTAAAGAGATTCATAAGAGAGAATATGTTTTTAAATGATTTTAGTAGGTTTGATAAGAAATGACATGAGTTGAGAAATGTTGTTGAATTCAAGATACACCCAATATTCATGGAATTTTTACAATCCAGGTAATTTTGTTGAGTGGTAAAGTTTCCAAGAATCTCTCCTAAACCTCATTTGTGATGAGTATAAAATTAATAATTTACATTGTAATTTTCCAAAGGAAATATTATTCCCAATAGGTAGAGAGAAGCTGGAGAGATAAAGAAAATTTAGGGAGCTGATGTGGTTTCTTGATTTTTTTTCTTGAAGAAATAATGTCAAATAATAGAGAATGGAGAAGGAACAGTATTGTAACACATTCATATGATCATCATATTTAGCGGATTATCATATTTATCTAGTGATCATATTGGGTAGGATTATCATATTCATCTTCATATCATATTAAGTGGTATTATCATATTAGAATTTTTGGACTGAATTATAAAGTTTTTAGAACTGTCTCAATTATATTCTGCATTGATATATTATCATATTGAGCAATCAGACTGGGGAAATATACTAATTTTTATTTCAAATTACAAGTAGTTTTTACCTACTTTTGGGTATGAAAATGAATAATTTATTTGAAAATTTATTTTTTTGAATGTTTATAACGATTCAATGTAACATTTTTGTTACAAATACTTTTTATTACATCATTTTTTCTAGAAGGGTAAAACACAATATTAGATTATTTACATAGTAATACATGAGTTAAAGGGAATATCATACTTGTTTTATTCCACACAAAAGGATTTTTTTCTAGAAGATTGTGTGGTATTGGATAATTTCAAAAACATACTAAGGACATAGCTATTTGTATAGAATAGTGAACCTTGTAAATTCTTGTGTTCATGTGGGTGTGTGTTTCAATTTTTTTCAGCATGTAAAGTAATCATTAATAAGAGGCAAAGGTTTTTTAATTTTCTAAGGAAGGATAAAAGAAAATATATCACTGATTCACACTCCCCATATCAATGATACAATTATCCTAACTGGGAACTTATATCCAAAATGCATTTCTTGAGGACTTCTCAGTATTTCCACCAAAGAGAGGTGTGGAATTTATAATTAAGATCATGCCAGGGGATGAGCCAGTTTCAATTCCCCCATATAGAATGGAACAATGAATGATCCAAGACATTGAGAATCTACTAGAACAATTGATGGATAAGGGGTTTTTCTATCCTAGCATGTTACCTTAGGTTCCTTTAGGTTTGTTTTCTAATAAGGTTAATGGGGATCTACTCTTATGTGTTCATTAGTAGAAGTTGAACTAGATGATATTGAAGAACTGGTATCCTCTTTAATTTATCGATGATCTATTTGACACGTTTAGGAGAGATTTTGTTTTATCCATGATCGACTTGACATTGGGGTATCATCAGTTGAAATTTTAACCTTTTAATATACCTCAGACTGCTTTTAAAAGCATTTATAGACTTTATGAGTTCTTAGTGATTTTTTGGGTTGATGAATGATATGGAAATGTTTATGGGCTTGATTAATAGAATCTTCCACCATTACATAGATCAGTTTGTGGTAGTGTTATTGGATGATATTTTGGTGTACTATAAGACTCATTATGATCATTCCCAATATCTTTACATCATCCTGAGTACACTAAGTGAAGATCAACTATATGAAAAGATATCTATGTTTCAATTATAGATTTATTAGGTACAATTATGGGGACACATCATCTCATAGGATGATGTGGATGTGGACCCAAAAAATTTATAGGTTGTTTTTTCTTGGGAGGAAACCAATAATGTTATTGATATCCATATATTTCTGAGATTAGTGTGATATTATCAATGGTTCATCCAGAAATTTTTCTGACTGGAAGCACATCATTATAACTTTTCCAAGAAGGTTATAAAATTTGAATGGTCTAGAGAATGTAATAAGTATTTACATTAGTTGAAGAATATATTTAAAATGGAAACAATATTAATCCCACCTGATCCAGTTGAGGATTATAATGTGTTTTGTAATTTATATGGGGTCAGTTTAGGAGAATTTTTGATGTACGGAGTTTGATTTTTTGTGTGTGGGTCATGACAGTTGAGGCCACATGAAAGTAACTAACCTACACATGCCCTAAAGTTAGCAGTAGTGGTTTATTCATTGAAGTGTTGGCAGAATTATCTACTGGGAGAAATGTTCACTATTTGTACTGATCACAAGATCATAAAGTATATATTTCTATAATGAGACTTGAATATATGGTAGTGATGATGAACTGAGTGTATGCAGTCATTCAACTTTTATCTAGTATATATGCTTGGGAATGGAAATAGTTTTTTTGATTCATTAAGAAGGAAAAATCAAACTCAAGAAGTTTTAGAGTCTAGTTCTGAGTGGAAAATAAGGAATTTACTGGTTGATATGCATGTTATGGTTCAATTGGGATAGGAGAAAATGACTCACATATCAGTTTCAGTATATTATACACTTTTGATCCAAATTAGTGATAGATAGTATTAGGATCTATAGTGTTTGTCCTTGAGGAAAATCCTTGAAGGAGGGGTGTCAACATATGATTGGGGCATAGGTGAGGATGAGATAATATATGTAAGGAATTGAGTTTTTGTGCCTACGAGCATGCAGTAGAAGATAATTTGTGAATTTAATGTCTTGAAGTTGGAAGTGCATTCAGGTGTGACTAAAATATAATATGACCAACAGTGATAGTTTTTATGGTCGAGCATGAGAAAGTGATACCATTCATGAAAAGATGTTATACCTTTCAATAGGTGAAGGCTGAGCATCAATGGCCAAGTGGTTTAATCCATCCATTTCTCATTTTCTAATGGAAGTAAGATGATGTTACCATGGACTTTATAGTGGTTCTCCTAACGATACCATAGAAAATGATGCTATTTTGGTGATTGTGGGCCAAATGATGAATGTAGCACGTTTCTTACCTATATGGGATACTTTCTCAGTGGATCAGTTAGGATAATTATAAATCAGAGAGATAGTCCATCTGCATCAGGTTCCATGAATTATAGTTTCAGACTGTGACTCATTATTTACTTCCCACTTCATGCAGGGTTTTCATAAGGTGCCTAGTATACAAGTTTTACTGAGTATGACATTATATCCATAGATAGATGGGTAGTTATAATATACTATACTAGTTCTTAAGGATATGATATAAGTATGTGATCTATAATTCAACGGGTCTTGTGAGAAGAAATGAGCATTATTGGAGTTCACCTATAATAATTGTTATCAAGAAACTATACATATGAAACAATAATAGGATCTTTATGGTAGATCATACAGATCACCTATATGTTAGATAGAGGATATTGAGTAAGTTCTGTAGGAACCTAGTATCCTGATGGAGATGTTGTAATATGTTCAGTTTATCCAGAAGCGTACTAATATGGATCAATGTAGAAATAATTCATATAACGATAGAAGTCAATGACCCCTTGAGTTTACAGAGGGTGATCATGTGTTCCTTCAAGTGTCACCTAGATTGGTTCACCATAGGATTCTGAGATAGGTTATGTTGGTGCCCAATTTTGTTAGACCATTTGAAGTTGTGTAGAGAATCAAGATGGTAGTGTACTAGTTAGCTCTTCCATAGAGGTATAGTGCAACAAATGATTTCTTCTAGGTGTCACTACTTCAAAGGTATCACCCCAACACATCCCATTTTATCTATCTAGATGATGTTGGGCTTGAGATTGATGTGTCCTTCGAGGATTATTCAATACGTGTGTCAGATCATATTGATAATGCTTTTTTCAGGAAAATACCATGATAAAAGTTCATGTATTTTGGCATCATTGATGTATTTAGAAGGAAACATGGGAGAGAGAAGTAGATATGCAAGATCAGTGGCTTGATCTTTTTACCTCAGAATCATAGAGATACCTAGGACTAAATATCAAGGATGAGCTATTATAAAGTGGGGAAATTTTAAGATCGTGACCTTTTATAGAGATATCTTGAGATTTTTTACAAGTACTCTTTTTTGTTGATTTTATTTGATCTTGTTTGGGTTTTACCTAGAAGAGTTTTTGGGTGAAATTAGATAATTTTCGAAGAAATAGAGGTTGTGCATGGTTGGAACATGGTTTACCCGAACTATGCACCCAGGCTAGAAAAATGTGTGAACCCAAACATAAGGGATTTTCGTGGTTGGGAAATGGGTTTTAAAACTTTTCTCCCTTATATTAGTAACTGTGTTTCCCCTGAGATGAGTTTTATGGTTAGGCATGTGATTAAAGAAAACCATGCACCCTAAGTAGGAAACCATATGTGTAGAAAATTAATCCCCTAAAAATTCATTAAAATTTTCACTAACCACCATATAATATTTCAAAAAACCATATCTTGACCCTCAATCAATTTCCCTCATAGTCTTGAATTCCATTTACTTGTAAGTTTTGTTAAATTTCAAATGGAATGATTTAAAACTGAATCATTAATTAAATATATTAATTCATTGATTAATTTCTCAAATCATGGAATTGATTAATTGATTTTTCCATGGTATTAAAAAATGAATTGAATATTAGAAAATTGAATTTTGGAAATTTGTGATTATGATTTTGGTGTAATTGGATAAATTAATTTTTGATTAATTAATTGGATATTTTGATTTTTTAATTAAAAGGAAATTGGGATTTTGTGATGGGTTAATTAATGTGTTTATGAATTAATTGAAAATGGGAATTATGATATTGTTGACTTAACCATAATGGGTTAATGGGTTATATAATTCAAATATTTTGAAATTTTTTATGGGTGAATTTATCATGTTATTACAAGTGATTAAAATTCTGAACCACGATTGTTTCATAATTTTGATGGCATATATGTTGTGAAGTTATGAGACGGTTAATATTGATTATCCTTGTTATATTTTATGTGTGTGTTGTATTTTGATTAAGTGGTAAAAGGGTTTAAGGAAATAGAATGAATCTTCAAATACACATGGGGTTCTAGACATGGAGTTCTAAACCCAAAATGGATGAGTTTGATAATGAGTATGGGACATAGACTACTACTTTAAAAGACCAATTGTGTGATGCATGTGATAATGAGTGTGGGACACAAATTGATACATCAAAAACCCAATTTTATAATGCATGTGATAATTAATTTGGTACACATACTACTAATTCAAAAACCCACATGTGTGATTGTTTGATAAACAGGTTTTGGGACAGAGACATAGGTGTCAACTACCCACAGGGTCCTAGTCATGGCATTCTAGGCCCAAAATGTTGGAATTAGACTATGTTACAAATAGCTATGATCTCAATTGAATTGAAATGGATAATGAAATATAATGTTTTACCTTGATTTTTGGGTTTAATATGTGTTATGTATCAGACTCTAGCATGGGCCGATGTAGGAATTGAGGTTTTGAGTGTCCTTGAAAACCTAGGGGTTTAGGTGATTAAATAAAGAATAAATGAATATACATATATTTTTTATCTTATTTCATATAAATTATTCTGTATATAACTAAAAATAATTATATTGAATATTTTTTTTAGTTACCATTTTTGGTTTCCTAATGAGTTTTACACACACTCTACTTAGGCTGCCTGATTGGTACCTGAAGAGACTTCACATTTGTATGATATGATAAGGTAATTATCCCTATGTTAGATGGATGATTTTGGATGGAACATTGATGGAGAAATAGAATTGGTATCGATACCCTCTCGGTAGTGTTAATGTTTATATTTTTTCATTTGAAACATGACACATATTTGGCATGAAATATCTATTGTTTTGGTTTGGATATTGTATTAATATTTTAGTCATCATGTTATACTAGTTTGTCTGGTTATTTGTCATATAATTTTGTTTCTCTTGTTCTATTTCTTATGTAGTGATACTTTATTAAAGATGGTATAGTATCAAAATTTTCATATATTACATCCTTGCTACTAATAGGTATCCTCTAGAATGTGGAGAGGTGAACTTGAGGTCATGAAATCAACTGACTAGGGGCACCAGTGTGTGGCACCCATGTTGGGATGTTAAAAAATATTTCCTATTTTATCTTGACCATATTTCTTGAATGATCTTTGTACATGTCACCTACTAGAGAATTAATTTGAACTTAATAAAGCTGTGATTATGAAAAATAACATTTAAAAGGATTAAGGAATATTTTGAAAATACCTTATCTTTGTGACCACATTTACATCCATCCATTTTTATCCCATAGAAACCATGAGTTTCTTTATTATGAATGATCCATGTTTCAATCCATATATATATATATATATATATATTTACCCTTCTCTTAGTATTTTCACAATATTTTAAGTTGAAGTGAGGGGGTGAGGGAATTCCTGGTAAAAGGGATGAAATTCAGTTTATGGAAAAAGTGTGGGGTGCTAATTATGGGTAATGAGAATGGTTCTTGATTCATTCAGTGTACATTATAGTTTTCACTTATAAAAAATGAAAATAAATAAGAATAGATTGTGACCCTGAAAAATAAAAAATTACTATTAATTAACCGGTTATTTTTATCTTATATGCTTTGGTAGTGGGTGTGTGGTTTATTAAAAGCTTGATTGTAACACACAAATATTTTGTGAAATATATTTTTTTGAATTAATATATTCTCTTTGATATTTTTCATTTCACACCACACTAAAAATAGTTTATTTTATATTATATCACTATATATATCTTGTGTTATACCCAACAACAAGTTAATCATCCACTAAACACATCATAAATATTAACATTCTATACATATAACATCGAGTTTAGCTTAAGTTACATGGAAGATCGACTTTCCATAATAACTTACTTAACATGAAAGATTAAGTGTTACCGAATAATAATTCATTATTAAATTAATATTATTTAATAGGGTACATGGAAAATAAATTAAATATTTTATGATTAAATATCTTATGAATATATATAGGTAAATTCATTGGTTACCTAATAATTAGAAAGGAATATAGAAACCAAATTAATATAAATAGACTGATGTTATAAAATTAAATTTTTATGTGAAAAAAGATGATTTATATTAATAAGTTAAATTAATGAAAAATAGTGATTGATATTAATTAAATTTATATATTATATATTCAAAAAAGAATTTTTATAATAATACAACATATTTATAGATATAATATAATAACAAACCTAATTTTATGCTTAAAATATATATTTTTCTAAAGGTAGTTTTACTTACTTTTAATGGAGAAATCAATTTAAATACATTTTAACTCACTAATATAAATTTTATATACTAAATTAAACATCAAAATTGAAATAAAAAAAGAATGAGGTTAAGTTAGATTTTTGTATTTTTCTATATGGTTTCATATTTTAATGAATAGTTAAAATTATAAATTGTTATTCAACACTGTTTTTTCATATAATTCATTTATAAGGATAAATTATATTTTAAATCAGTTTTAATGTTTAATTAGATAATAATTTTATAATTTAATCCAATTTAGTTAATTGGAATCGATTTCACACTGAAAATTGTGATTAAAAACATAGTAATAATTTGGAAGTTCTTACTTTAAAAATCTGTAGTGATGTCCCATTAGCAGGATTAAATTTTAATTAATTTCTTCCACTTTTTTATCTGAATTTGAAAAAATAGATTCTATATTTTAAATTATAATAATTTCTAATTTATAATAAGTTCAAAATAGTTTTTGATCAGGAATATTAGTGAAGGTGATTAAAATTTATTACAATAATTAAGGTGAAATTAAGTTTAATAAGGGACTAAAAAATAAACATAAGAACCAAAATAACCTATACACTTGTAAAAAATATTATTTGATAGAACTATTTTGTCCAATAAACCTATAAGGTTCTATACTATTCAATTTTACACTTATTAACAAGTAATACTTGGGTAACATGCAATTATTTTGAAAAATACCAAGTGTGTCCATTTCCTCCCCTATAAAAAGGCCCCCTCTCATTCCACTTCCTCAAACCTCTAAATCCACATTTTAACATAAAATATCTACCCAATACACATAAAATATCCCTCAATTACTAATTGAATCCTAATATTTGGAATAAATTAATTCTATGAATCCTTTTGGAACAATCCAAAAGGAGTTACCTAATTAAGAGGAAATGACTCCTCTCAAGTTCCTTTATTTTATTTTCTTTCTCCACCGCCTACACTCTCTTTATTAAAAATTTGTATAAAAATAGTATATTGAATACACTAGGATTTTTATATGATATATTTTCAACCTAAACATACACACACCTCAATCTAATTGGTATCTAACATACTATTTATTTGTAAAGTGAACTACCACCTCACAAAATAATGATTGTTTATTTTTCCTTATCACATATCATGGTGTACATTATGATAGAAAATATGTTTGTGTCTATAATATATTATATTTATTATTTATTTAATATTATATAATTCTTTTAAAACACATATATTCATACTTTCTATTTGGTGTAAATATGATACTTTCGTCTGAGGAAGTGTGGACTATCACCCCCTCAAAACGATATGATTCGTTCACACACTACATGGAATGTATTAAGGATTATTTTAGTGAAACTTTATGATATATAAGATATAATACTTCTAATATAATAGTTATATATAAAAAAATATGTCATTTACCTTCTTTTATTTAACACTACAATAAAAATGGAAACAACATTCATGCGTACATACGACATACCATCTCCATGAATGGTGTATTCCATTTCGTATTTTTATTTTCTATAAATTTTTATAATATAAATATGATGAGTATAAATTATATTTATATCATTATGTTCATTATTTAAATCATGATATAAATAAAAGGATCAAATACATAACAAATTGCGACACATGCAAAGAACAAAGTGAATATTACCAGAAATGAAACCTTGACATAGGATTGTTAATAAGAGCGTAATATAAGATCATAATAAAACTTTATATGGTATTAGATATAACAATGTGTTTCAATAAAATATATATAATAAAATTATGTTTATTATACAAGTGGTTTCAATGTGTACGATGAGATTCAATACCCATGGTAAGGTAATTTCATCTCACATTTTATTTCTATGAGATACATACTTTATTCATTGCACATTCCTATTGAGTGGTGTGTATACTTCCATTTGATTTATTCAATGATTATTATACCTAAATTTATGGGTATTCAAATATCTATTCTATGATAGTTATTTCATGTTTATGATATGGTTTTAATGATCTTATAGAACATATATGTATGACTTCATTATGAGATAGGTGGGACCATTATCTCCCTACAATGCATTGGGTAAAGATTTATATCTCATCAGATAGAGTAAGATGGTCTTGAGAATGGAACATGAATACTAATGTGGTAATGGGAGTGAACGATGGATACCAATATGGTATGGGGAGTGAACTCATTATATTAAGATGGACATGGGAGTGAACCATGACTACCAAGATAGTATGGGGAGTGAATCCATACTAACAAGAAGGCCATGAAAGAGATGCCTTGTATTATATGGAAATAATATTATATGATTATGTTTCTTCCACAATTCCACATTTTATTCTTTTCTTATGTTTTCATGGCTTGTTTTCTTTATTTCCTTCTGTTTTGTATCTTATTAACTACCAAGATTTGTGCTATTATTTTTGTTTATGATCTTTGATATGCAGGATATGATCTTATATTTTCATGATCGCATTCTTATACCTTTATTATTATGATTATTCTTACATATCTCCCTTATTTACCCTCATTTATCATATGAGCACACCCCTTTTTATGTTTCTTCCCCATGGTTATGAAGATATGTATTTTGTTATTATGTGTCTAAGAAGGGTGATAGTTAAGAAGAACATAGTGGGAGATGATGTATCTCATTTATTTACTAGTGTTTATGTTTCCATGTTTCCAAAGGCACAAGACTAGTATGGTCTTTGAGAATTTGTTTTTATATTTTTTTAAGTATTCCAAAAAATTTATGTAATGTTAATATATGAAAACTGAGGGTCGCTATAATGATTTTCAAAATTTTAAAAAATGAAAAACAATTATTTGAAAAAAATAATAAAAGTATAGAAAATTAAATAAGTTTCACTTTATTCAATATATTTCTATTATTCATGACCTTACATTGATTTTGGTAAGTGGGTGTTTCTATATTAAAGGGTAAAATTTCATTAATCTTTACTTTTGATATGATGCACTATAAATTAGATTTAAACTTCACACTTGGGCCTTAATTTTTAAAACATCAATTCCTACCAACATTAAGTCTCGTATCCGTTTTAAAACTTATTGCAAGTCCTTATAATTTTAAGTGTCTATTTTTTTTTTATTAAAATTGGTTCTTTTATAAGCCTGTGGATAAAGATCGTGTTCTGATTATATGTGAATAACTCTTCTTGAATTTTATCATGAGTGATGAGATAAAAGATTGAAATAGTGTGTTAGAATAAGATTTGGCATGTTTATTTATAATTAATCATAGATCTTAAAAGGATCAATGAATTGGTTCCATCATTTTAAATGGGATAAATTAAAAAACTTTTGTTGATTGTTTCTTTAAAAAATGAGAAATTAAATTGATATTTTATGTTTAATTTATAATGTTTGATTTACCATTGAAAATTTCTTTATTTTTTTATTTTGTGATTTGAATAAGGGCAACACTAGTGCCCCCTAATTTCTTATATTAAGCTTTTATACTTGACAAAAAGCATGGATTATGTGTGGGGGTATTTGACACACACATATTTTCATGCATATGTGAAAATAATTACAATGAAATGGTACTAATTATCAATATAAATACCCTTGAAATGAATTGTTTTATGAAAATGGGGGAAATTTGAATAAAAGAATTAAAATGTAGTTAAATGAATATTTTTAATGTTTTATTTTAATTAAGAATATATTGAGGATTTACTTAGTTATTTTTAAATGTATTTCTCATAAAAATGTCTATGTTCGGACATCCATCACAAATGATATGAAGCTACCTAGATATCCTATAAGTGTCGAAGAGACTAGCCACCACCAGGAGGGCCATATCAAGCAAACAAAGAAGTGAGGATCCATGAAGGACCAAGAACATGTAGTGATAGGCTCAATGGGAGGAACCAGAGGGGGTATGGGTGGGCCAATTCCTGCTTGGGCTGCATAGGTGAGGTGTATCCCATATGTGTATGTGGGTGTATATGGGTTCCCACAAAAGGGAAGCTATTTAACCAACATACCATATACCTTGATCAATAAACCATCACATCCCACATACTCATTTATGACATTGGATGCCTTCACATGTTTAGAGTTCATTTTGTATCAAAATGGTGTCATATCATGTTACATTTTCTCACTCATTCTCGAATACAAGGAGTTATTTTCCTTTAAAACTAGTATTACTCCTAGAGATCACTAACCACCACTCCAACTCCTTAAAACCACAATGGAAGTAATTGAAGAATCTATAGCTAAATCCATTTCCACTTCCAAGGCCTTTCACAATCCTGGACAACTTCCTTGAACCCAAAGTTCACTATGGAGGCCATTTTGAGGCTTCATCTAGTCATTTCAAAGGTCGGATGATATGAGGGGCTTCCACTTCCTTAGAAACTACTAAGTACCACCATGGAGCCATGCTAGACAACTACTTCACCTCAATTAAAATATCTAAGCCCATGAAACCAATGCAATCCCATTAAACTCATTCCACCAAATTAGTCGCATCTTTCCTATTTCCACTGTATATTTTAATCACCCAATATCAGTGGTAGATTCCAAATTTTGAACCCTATGTGTCAGGGGTTTTTTAAAGAAATATCGTACAAATATAGAATTATATAGAAGTAAGGGATCCTACCTATCTCTATAAGAGGAGGCTCTTTCCTGACAAGGGGACCAGTGGGTACCCACGTGAGAAGAGGATGAAGTACGCGTTCCACTGATTCTTTATTTTAATATTATTTTATTTTTATTGAGTTTATTTTTCTAAAATGTAAATTTTGATTCTTTTATTAATACAATCCATTAAAAAATGGATATTTGTTAACATATTGTGATTCTTTCACCCCAAATTCTTATTCTTCTTCTGTACATTTAATTTTCTTAGTTTTTTTTAATTTTATTTTTATTATATCATTATCTTTCCCTCATTTATATTTTTTTATATTTTTATTTACTTATATTAATTCTTTAATTCATGACGTGAATCCATTTTTTTTCATGAATTATGCCACCATGAACTTGTAAGGGTTGGTGTCCTAAGAACCAACTATTATGTACTTTGATTACATGAATGTTCACTTATTATATATTGTTAATTGTTCTGTATAACTATAATATAATAATGTCCTGGAATATTTGTTACATTGATAAGGTCATGGAAGATCCCCGCTGTGATGAAAACCTTGAAATGCAATAATAATATTCTTAAATAAAGTTCTATGGTTGGATGTCATACAATGATAGGAAACATAGAATACATACAGTCATGTACGAGAACTTGTAAGAAGACGAGACTCTCTCTTATAGAGATCACACTTGGTAACCTCCAAGATGGGAGATTATGTGAACAAGCCCCCCCCCAGTAGAAATTCAGCATGTCTTATTGTCATTGAAAATTGTTATCTACGAGCATGTTTAATGGTCCTTAGACTGGAATATTATCATTAACTCATGTCATTAATCACACAATTAGATTTACTGACGAAAACTATCATGTATATAGTTGGTGGGAAGTATGCTACATTGGGTGTGTCACGAGTAACATGTTGTTAATGGATAAGTCGAGGAAGGATTTGTACCTTCCATTTATGGAAGTCGATATCTCGGGCCTTTGATTGAAATTGAACTATCGCATTAAATTACATGACCATGGTGTAAACGATGAGTTTATTTCAGGAAGTCAAAGAACGATGGATCAAGCATATTGGTTTATGACACTGCCATGAAACATGCTTGAAGAGATATCGAGACAAATGGATTAAATTACATAGTAAGTGTTCATATGAGGTGATACGTCAATGCATCATCAACTTATTTCTCTTGGGTTCCTTTACCCGTTTCTAGACAGTAATCTTGGACTTTAGGAAAGCCCGCCTAATGACAATGAGAAAGAGGCATATAGGGTCACACACTAAGTGTATTCCAGTATCTTATGTAGAATAAAGATTATTCCCATAAGTGGTTTAATAATTATTCAAGGAATCCTAGATCATTTTTATGATTGGAGGAAGATGGAAATTAAAAACAAGATATACATGCCGTGTATTAAAGATTACATGTTGTGTGGTTTTTCATGGAAAACAAGTACACACCGTGTATTAATTATTACACACCGTGTAGTTTTCTTTATGGAAATTAAATGAATAAATTAAAACAAGATATACACAACATGTACATTGAATTTACACGCCATGTAGTTTTCAATGAAAAACAACTACATGCTATGTATTTATTAATACATGCCGTGTAGTTTTTCCAGTCAGGATTTTGAGGATATAATATTTTTTAAAATTATATTTATTATAATCAGCATGGGTTCATGTCAAGGAATTAATTTTTCGACATGGAGTTTTAAAAAAGAGTCAATGAAATAAATAAAATGCGTAACGTGTTTATTTATTGTCATAAATATACAACCTCAAACTTGATTATAAATATCCTCACAACCCGAACTCTTTTCCTATGCACAAGAGAATCATTGTGCACAACAACTCTGGAGAATTATTTCAAGGCCGAAAGAACCTCTTCCTCCAAGAATTCTCTCAGGACCGAGAGATATCCTCTTCCATCAGATCAAGACGATCTAAGGCGGAAAGCTCAAGCAATGGTTTCTCCACACTAGCACCCGGAGACTCCTTTGGCGACGTCCCGAGATACGAGGTACACATGTGGATCACCGCTAGAGGAAGTCTACACTTGTCTTCTGCGATGCAATGTCGATTCACATCAGAATGTGTTCATGAACATCAACGAATAAAGAACACCGAAAAAGGTATTTCTTTTCAATTGATTAAATTAATTATAATCAACCTGTAACGATCATACTTTATGGTTCCGGGAATTTCTTTTTCACTGTCCATTACTGTGATTTGGTCTGTGGAGACTGGCATTTATCTTCGTATTGATCACGGATTGCTCATTATTAATGAAAAAAATACAAGTGGGAACATCCACCCATGCCCTTCTGTTACGCCCGAAACCTTCAATTGGTATCAAAGCAAGGTTAAAAAATTTATTATAGTTATTTAATTTTCTATGATAATTTACGCATTTATATTTGATTCAATTTGAAATATATCTCTCTATTAATCTGAATAAATGAGATCTATTCTTCCTCCTTGGTTTCTCGATTCATATCACAGAAATGACCTTTTAATTTTAATTTTAGATTAAAATAAAAACAAGGAAATTATCTTGAGGATCTGCTCTTTCTTTTTGTACAACATGGGATTACACGGCGTGTAATTAAAACTACACACTGTGTACTTATGTTCAATGAACCGACACTGGTCTACCAAACCACACCGTGTAAATTGAATATACCTAAGTATTAATAATGATTTGATGGCCAGAATTGAACGATGCATGGAACCGTAATACACAGCATGTATGTTGGAGCAACACGTCGTGTAGTCTGTTCCGACCTAGGTGAAATCGTGTACCAAGATAATCCGCGTACACGGGATCGCCAGGCTGGTTACCGTTTAACAAGTAAGTACACGCCATGTATGATTCATCTACACGCCGTGTACTCTAAAATTTCTAAAGTAAAGAGAACACACCAAAGCCCTCGACGTACACTTTAGATAAAAGGTGAAAAGATATACACGCCGTGTAAATATAATATACACGTTGTGTACTTTCCAGAAATTTCACCAGGTTTCCTCCAAAAGTACAAAGACCTATACAAGGGATATGGATGAGAAGAATCTCAAGGAAATTCAGAAAGGAATTTATGATAACGAATTGATTAATTATAATATCATAATTAATTAAATTCGAGGGCGACTTATCTTAAATGAAAGAATGATCAAAAGAATATTAATTCTAAATTTTTGTAAATGTAGATGCATGCTATGAATGATCATGAGCTAGACCTAAGACCCTTTGTATGTGTATGGTTTTATTTAAATTTATTTAATTTAAATTTTTTGGCCTGTGAGCCTTCTTCTAATAAAATGTAGGTCCTACGTGCCCATGATTTGTTTAATGTAAACCCATGTAATGGAGGATCTCCCAAGCTAGAGGAGACGGTTCAAATCCCGAAGCTGAGTTGAAACCAATGCAAGAAGATACAATGGTGGAAAGGTGGGAGCTGCAAAACACGAACCACTGGGTTCAAGGTTTTTCCCCTAGGTCAGGGTTAGCTTATCAAAACCTCTATATAAGATAACCAATAGAAGATCATGATCATGCCATATTATTTTATTTCTGTCTAAATATCATGTTTTATTTATTATGTATGTGTTTCCATGATCACATAGTTAATAAAATGAACAAGCATACATAGATAGAATAAAATAAAAACTAAACAATGCGTAAACATTATCAGAACATGGTTAATCACTTAAGAAAGCGTCACTTAATATTAACAAGCATGTGGTAATGCAAAACTATGCATAATGGATTAAAATCCCTCAATACCATATTAAGTTGGACTTAGCCTCCCGTTACCTGATTAAGGGAAAGACTCAATAAAAATATGTGTTTGACCAACCCTTGTTGGGAAACATACTTTTATAAAGGAAGACCTTATGAAAGGTTTCATCTTGAATTAACCATATTAATCAAGAGGAGTATCCCTATCTAGACTTGATGTAATATTAGAGGAAAGTGTTGAGGAAATCCAAGATAGTATTTCAGGATTGGGGAGTCCACTCAACAAATCAAGGAACTGTAAGCTCACGTTTGCCAAAGACCTTCCTACCTAAATACCTTAATATAGCTTGACCAACCATTGTTGTGGTTATGCAAAGGGGAATATGGATCGTTGCCACTAGAATCTAAAAGCAACTGGACATTCCGAGTTCAAAGGTGAGGGCCATTAGGACTTGATAAAATAGTGTGTGACTTAATAAAATTTATTATTTCTCATACAATGTAATCAAGAAAGTACGGATAAATATACTCTTTTAATTTGTAGAATCAAAATGAAAAACACATCAACGACATTTTCTCTGCGATCAATTCTGGATAAAGACAACATCCTCATTGGCAGTATCTTTCCGGAATGGTTTAGACACCTTCAGGTTATCCTATTCCATGAACGAATGTTTTATGTATTGGAGTCCTCACTTCCTGATTCCCCTGCCCCAGGGGCGAGTGATGATGATTTCCTAGTCTATGATCAACATTTGAATGATTCACTTGATGTTAAATGTTTGATTCTATCACCAATGTCTAGTGAGCTCATGAAGTCTCATAAAGACATGGATGCATATACCATGCTCGAGCACCTCCGTGGTCTATACTAGGAGAGAGAAAGACAGGAAGGGTTTGAGATCTCCAAGGATCTATTTTAGATAAAGCTTGGAGGGGGTGCCCCAGTTGGGCCTCATGTAGTTAATCTCATTGGATACATTAAGCGCTTGGAGGTTCTAGGCTTTAAACTATCTGAAGAATTGGGTAGCGATCTCCTTATCGCATCACTCCCCCAGAGCTTCTCAAACATTGTTGTGATCCTGAACATGAACAACATTGAGAAGTCTCTGTCTGATCTTCTTATCCTTATTGTCCAACTGTAAAATGACATGAAACACGAAAAGCCTTTTGTCCTCATGGTGAATACAATGATAGGGAATGTGAAGAACTTTATGCCCAAATATTCTTCAAGTACTTCTAAGAAAAGGAAGATCAAAGGGGAGGCAAATGAATAAGATGTTGTTTGTTTCGCATGTGGCAAGAAGGGCCACTAGAAGAAAAACTGCACTCAACCAAGGAATAAAGGGGAAGCTTCAGGTGTGTTTGTTATCGAATGCAATATATATGTTTCTACTAATTGGGTATTAGATACTGATTATGGTGCTCACATCTATATCCAAATACAGGAACTAAGTAGATTTAGGAATATTGATCAAGGGGAGGTAGATTTACGAGTAGCCAATGGAGCCATACTTACTGCTGTAGCTGTCAGGGACTACCACCTCACAATTCCTACAGGGATGGTATTGGTTTTGAACGGATTTTAT
The DNA here is from genome assembly GCA_963277665.1 of Viscum album. Lineage (NCBI taxonomy): Eukaryota > Viridiplantae > Streptophyta > Magnoliopsida > Santalales > Viscaceae > Viscum > Viscum album. The sequence continues at coordinate 1,143,277,990 of OY728157.1, read as the reverse complement.
TACGTACCCTCTTTAACCAAAAAAAAATATTTCAGTATCTAGATTAGATACTGATGCATCCATCTTCATGTTTTGAAGTGGATTTTGATATTTTTATAAAGATAGAATTTGTTTTAGTAGGGCATGTTTCTATAATGGCCTTTATGTGTTAGACTACACAAACCAAGTAATGGAAATCGATAACAAAGTTAATTCACATGACTTATTCCACACCCAACTTTGGCATCACCGTTTAGGTCATGTTAATGAGAAACGTTTGACAAAATTACATCAAGATGGGTATTTAGATTCTTTCAAACTAAAAACAATTGGTGTATGTCATGCGTGTCTACAAGGAAAAATGACCAAAGCCCCATTTAGTGGGAAAGGTGAAAGATCTACAGAGATTCTAGAATTAGTTCACACAGATGTGTGTGGACCATTTCCAGTTAAAGCAGGGTGTGCATTATCGTACTTTATAACTTTTACTGATAATTTTAGTAGATATGGATATATCTTCTTAATGAGGTCTAAGTTAGATTCTTTTGATCAGTTCAAAGAATACAAGAATGAAGTTGAGAACCGTCTTGGTAATAATATTAAGAAACTCCACTCAGATAGAGGAGGAGAATATCTTAATCAGGACTTCATTGATTTCTTACAGGAGTTTGGGATTCTATCTCAACTCACTCCTCCTTACACACTACAGTGGAATGGTGTAAGTGAAAGGCGGAATCGCAACCTGTTGGACATGGTGAGATAAATGATGAGTCACATGTGTCTTCCATTATCCTTTTGAGGTTATGCATTACAAACATCATCACACATACTAAACCAAGTACCAACTAAATCGATAAATGGTATTCCATTCGAGTTATGGAGTGGACGCAAAGACATGTTATCGAATTTACATGTGTGGGGTAGTGAAGAATTTGTTAACGCCTCTTCAGGTAAAAAAATTGCACCCCAAGGCACAAAGTGTATCTTTATAGGATAACCCAAAGAAATAAGGGGATATTACCTATATAACCCCTCATACAAAAAGGTTACAGTGGCAAGACACGCCATATTCTGTGAGAGGGAGCACATCTCCAAAAGAGATTGTGGGGGAAAGATAGAATTCGATGAAGTCGAGGCTTAAGATACACAAGAGTTGGTACAAGAACAGATTCCACAAAGCCCCGTGGAAGAATAATCTATTCCAGAGACACAAGAACTACGTAGGATCACGAGTGAGGTGACAGAACCAGAACGATATGGTTTTATTGTCACTGAGGATGGTGACTCATTATTGGATGACAATGATGATCCTCTTACCTACAAGGAAGAAGTTGAAGGCACATACGCTACCAAGTGGAAAGATTCCATGAATTCTGAAATGGATTCCATATACCAAAACCAAGTCTGAATTTTGGTAGATCCTCCAGTTGATGTAATGTCTATTGTTTATAAATGGGTATTCAAGAAGAAATTGGATATAGAAGGGAAAGTCAACACTTATAATGCATGGCTGGTTGCAAAAGGTTTTAGACAACGTTAAGGAATTGACTATGATGAAACCTTTTCACCGGTTGAGATACTAAAATCCATAAGAATCCTATTGGCCATTGCCATTTTCCATAACTTTGAAATTGGCCAAATGGATGTCAAAACATTATTCAATAGCAGGAACCTCCAGGAAGATGTCTACATGACACAACCTGAAGAGTTTGTGATTATATAGGATGACAACAAATTATGCAAGTTGTAGAAATCCATTTATGGATTAAAGAAAGCATCAAGGTCGTGGAATATTTTTTTTATGGAGCTATAACAGAATTTGGCTATATTAAGAATGAATGTGAGACTTGTGTCTACAAGATGTTTAGTGCAAGTGCAGTTGTTTTCCTAATAGTATATGTTGATGACATATTACTAATTGGAAACAAAGTACCTATCATACAGTCAGTTAAGGCATGGTTGGATAAATGCTTCTCCATGAAAGATTGGCCGAGGGGGCATATATTCCTGGGATCAAGATCCTTCATGATAGATCGAAGACAATGATGGGCTTAAGTCAAAGTACATACATTGACAAGATACTGAAGAGATTTATTATGGAATAATCCAAGAGGGGATTTTTTCCAGTGTCACACGACATTCATCTTTCCAAGAAAATGTGTCTTCAGACACATGGGGAATGAAAGAGAATGCCAAGGATCCCTTATGAATCCGCGATTGGGTCAGTCTTGTATGTTATTCTATATATGAGGCTAGATTTTTCTTACGCATTAAGTGTGGTAGGAAGATATCAAGCTTATCCAGGAGACCACCATTGGATGGAAGTCAAGACTATCCTTATATATCTGAGGCATACTAAGGATATGTTACTGGTTTATAGAGAAGATTAGGAACTAATCATCAGAGGACATGTAGATGCTGGTTTCTAGACTGATCAAGATGACATGAAGTTGCAGAATGGATATATCTTTAGTTTGAATGGAGGTGTAGTGAGATAGAAGAGCTCTATGAAAAGTGTGGTGGAAGATTCTACAGTGGAGTCCGAGTATATCGCAGCTTCTGAGGCAGCTAAAGAAGTAGTATGGATGCGAAGCTTCGTCCAAGAGCTGGATGTAGTACCGAGAAGTAAAGATCCTATCACACTCTATTGGGATAATACTGCAGTGGTGGAACTTGCTAATGAGCCAAGGTCACATCAGTGGACAAAGAACATTCATCAGAAGTGTCATCTCTTGATGAATTTTTCTCAGAGAGGGGAAGTTTCAGTAAGCAGTATTTCCACAGAAGACAACGTCGCAGACCACTTGACTAAAGCCTTGACTCAGCAGAAACATGATCATCATGTGAGGTCTAGAGGACTAAAAGTCGTAGGAAATTGGCTCTAGTCCAAGTGGGAGTTTGTAAGGGTTGGTGTTCTAAGAACCAACTGTTTTGTACATTGATTACATGAATGGTCACTTATTATATATTTTTCATTGTTCTGCATGACTATAATATAATAATGTCCTAGAATATTTGTTGCATTGACAAGGTTATGGAAGATCGCCGCTGTGATGAGAACCTTGAAATTATATAACAATATTCTTAAATAATGTTCTATGGTTGGATGACATACTATGATAGGACACATAGTATACAAACTTTCATGTGTGAGCACTCATAAGAAGACGAGACTCTCTCTCATGGAGTTCGCACTTGGTAATCTCCAATATGGGAGATTATGAGAACAGACCCACTAGTAGCAATTCTATATGTCTTGGTGTCATCGAACATTTCTATCTACGAGCGTGTGTAATGGTCCTTATACTGAAAGATTATCATTAACTCATTTCATGACTCGCCCACTTAGATTTACTGACAAAAACCGCCACGTAGACAGTTGGTGGGAAGTAGGGTACGTTTGGTGCGTCATGAGTGACATGTTGTTAATAGATAAGTCGAGGAAGGATTTGTACCTTAAATTTATGGAAGTTAATATCTCAGCCCTTTGATTAAAATAGAACTTTTGCATTAAATTTCATGTCCATGGTGTAAACACCCAGTTTATTTTAGGAAGTCAATGAAAAACAGATCAAGAATATAGGTTTATGACACTGCCATGAAACCTTCTTGATGAGATATCGAGACAAAGGGATTAAATTACATAGTAAGCGTTCATCTGAGGTTATACATCAATGAGGCGTCAACATCTTTCTCTTAGGTGCCTTGACCCATTTCTAGACAGTTATCTTGGACTTTAGGCAAGCCCGCCTAATGCCAATGAGAAAGAGGCCTAGAGGGTCACACACTAAGTGTATTCCAGTATCTAATGTTGAATAATGATTATTCCTGTAATTGGTTTAATAATTATTCAAGGAATACTAGATCGTTTTAATGATTGGAGGAAGAAGGAAATTAAAAACAAGATATAAACACCGTGTATTAAAGATTACACATCGTGTAGTTTTTCATGGAAAACAAGTACATGATGTGTATTAATTATTACATGCCATGTAGTTTTCTTTATGGAAAGGAAATGAATAAATGAAAACTAGATATACATTCCATGTACATTGATTGTACAGGCCATGTAGTTTTCAATTAAAAAAAAGTAAACACCCTGTATTTATTAATATATGCCGTATAGTTTTTCCAGTCGGGATTTTGAGGATATAATATTGTTTTAAATTATATTTATTATAATCATAATGGGCACATGTCAAGGAATTAATTTTTCAACCTGTGGTTTTAAATAAGAGTCAATGAAATAAATAAAATGCTTAACGCATTTATTTATTATTATAACTCTACAACCTCAAACCTGATTATAAATATCCTCACAACCCCAACTCTTTTCCCACACACAATAGAATCATTGTGCACAACAACTTTAGAGAATTAATTCAAGGCCGAAAGAACATCCTCCTCCAAGAATGCTCTCAAGACCCAGAGAGACCCTCTTCCATCAGATCAAGACAATCTAAGGCCGACAACACATGCAATGGTTTCTCCACACTCGCACCCAGAGACTCCTTTGGCGACGTCCTGAGATACGAGATACATGTGTGGATCACCGCTAGAGGAAGTCTACACTTGGATTATGTGATTCTATGACGAATCACATCGGAACGTGATCAAGAAAATCAATGAAGAAAGAACACCCAAATAGGTATTTCTTTTCAATTGATTAAACTAATTATATTCAACCTGTAATGATACAGCTTTGTTGTTCCATGAATTTTCTTTTCTTTGTCCATTACAGTGATTCGATCCATGGAGACTGGAATTTATCATCGTATTGATCCCGGATTGATCATTATTAATAACAAAATTCCAAGTGGGTACATCCACCCATTCACTTCCACTACGTCCGGAACCATCATAACTCTTATACATATGATAACGCGTTACCAACCTAAAGAATATCCCAAGGTAGTAATCCATTGATTGAACCAGATTCCATGTATAAATTCTGATTTGGTTAAATATTAGGATTATTTATAGTGGGTTTAACCCTCATTATGGTTATCTAAGGGTTGGAAACATATTCTACAACCATTATCCCTCAATTGAGGCGGTGGAAGTAGAGTGATCTCGATGGTTTCTAACTACACTTTCCATTCACATTTGTGGTAAATTAAGGTGTGTACACATATGGTGGAGTGTGTTAACTAAGTGTATTTGAAATTGGACAAAGAAGGTGCTCCCTAGAAAACTCTATCAGATGAACTTCCATTATTTACTAATATTATTTTGTTTATAATTTCATAGTGATTTATAAATTCATGTTAGTATCATTTTAGTTTTTCATTTCATTTATTTTCAAAAAAAAAAGAAAAAACTTATTTCATTGCATTCATAAATAATTAAAACAAAAAGAAAATAATTAGATTTATGTGAATTATAATAATAATGTAAAAAATTGAAATTCTCTTAAAGTGATATGACCATGTTCAACTACTGTAATAAACTAGGAAAACATAAAAAATTTCTTTTTCCACACCCTATGATAGGAATTATTCAAATTTTATTTTTGGAAGCATTACTGATTTATTTTTTGGACTTGAGGAGTTTTTAGAGGAGTCTATATGAATTTGGTGTTAATGGTATAGATTTTATATTTTCAATGGTTGCCTCACCATTTTTCTATTATGGTTTTCTTGAAGTATTACATTTCCATTCATATTTCTGTTTTTCCCTTATTTGATCCACAATAGTGATTTTTCTATTTTTCATTGTATTATGATTATCATTTTTCATCGTATAGAATTTATATACAATTTATCCTTTAGCTAACCATCACATTATTTAAAAAATAGAATAAGTATTTGAAGATAATTATTTAAAAACGTTGTATCAAATTCAATATATAAATGATTGATTACGTGTTTTTGAAGTCTGACTTCCAACCCCTATTGGATTCAAATTCCTAAACATGTACTTGTGTTTGTAATGTATGACACAACATCGTAATGAAAACATGATTGTATAATGGTTTCATATATAGTCCTTTTTATTTTCATGAAAATAAAAAGTCAATTATTCAAATAAAAATACTATTTTTATTTTTATTTATTAATATATGAATTTTGAAATTAATATTTTGTTTGAACATAATCTTTCATAGAAAAACATTTCCGTGATTAATTGTTATTCTAAAAGAAAGCAATAACTATATTTCAAATATATTTATAAGTATTTTCTTAAAATAAATAATACATCCATAATTTAATTATTAAATACATCTATTTCAATTATGATAATAATTAAAAAAATATCAAATGATTGACTTTTCATTTATGGCATCCCAAAAATTAAATATTCTAAAAGAAAATCCTAGAACTTATTAAATTGACAAAAAAAAATCAAAACTCAACACATGAAATAGATTTATACCTGACAAGATTCCAAAATACAATTATATAACAATGTATAATCATTCCACAAGTGTATAATAATTTGTAAAACTATTTTTTAAATTTTGTACCAAGATAATTAAATCACCATTAGTTACGATACACTTTAATGAAAATAATAACATTATCATTGATAAATAAATAGAAATGATAAATAAATTTCCATGGTGGTAAATCATTGCCTAAATAATTGGTTTCTGAAAAAAATAGTTTTTGTTAGAACAACCACACTATTCTAACGGAGATTTAAATTTTTTTATACTAGGACAGAGTTTAGAGCTATCAAAATGAGAGCACAAAACCCCATTTCCCTATGTTTCTGATGCCATCTTGGGTGAAACAGTGATGTCAATTTTGAACCTGTCTTCCCCTCCATCATCAGAATGAATAATAATATCCCCAAATTTTCCATATTTTGATTCCTCCTTAATAATGAAGCAACCTAAATGGATCTCATTTTCTTTATCATAATGACTAACCACTACCTAGTCTTCGGAGGTAGACATTGTCTTAATAGTTCTATTAGTATTAAAATATTCCCTTTGTTGAATATATTTCTTATCCTTGAAAAAATTTAATCTATCCCCATCAGTAATGAGAATTTTTCCTTTATCATTCGTAGATTGGATAAATTTTTTATTAGTAGAATCAGATGATTTATTTATAGCCAGTTTAGAAGAATGAGGAATATCCAATTGTCCTGATCATAAAATACAGGTTGTTCCTATACTAAAGAATTAAACACATGTATGGGAAAAAAATCCAATAACCTAGAAAAAAATCCAATACAATAGATTTACCATAATTTTGAATCCTAGAATCAGACTTACCTTGATCAAATCCCCAAGAACCCACATCCACAGAAAGATCACCAGAAGTCTTGCATGTCTGGTCCTCCTTGATCCCTGTAATGAAATGATCCATACCATCCCTATTCCCACTTAGATGATGAGAATCATTGGATTCCACATGATATTTTGCGATAAGGCATAGGTAAATGGGAGTAATTCTAGAAGGTGACGATATTCCAATGACTGTAATACTATGGTCTAGGATTTGAAGAAAAATGTGAAGAAGAAAAGTCACTAATTTAAAATTTTTAAAAGACATAACATGTATAAATGTCTTGAGAAGGTGTGTGGAAGGTGTGATAAATATGGTCATAATTTAGAATAATTTATAACTATTTTACCTAAAAATAACCACTCATCTCGAATGAAAATGAACATGTTAAATGTTATATTGAATAAATAACGTCATTATCTAAGGTCTTGCTAGAATATATCAAAAGGGGGAATCCTTGTATTCTCGATAGTGGATTCTCTTCCCATGTTTCAAGAGATTTTAAAATCCAAAAAATTTGAGAACATGATGGAGGTTTATTTACATTTTTCATTGACTATTCTTTCAAAATCAATGGAATTGGAACAACTAAAATTGAATTATTAATATTGAAGTCCATATATGTTCTATTTTTTTATGGACATAAGTATAGTTTACTAATATTCATCCAAATTTGTGATGATGATAATGAATTTATATTCAAAAGATATTATTTCATTATTAAATGAAAAAAATATAGAAAGATCATTACCAAGGGATATAGAACTAGTGGTAGTTTGTTTGAAATCATAGATCTAAGTAAACATTTTTATTTGAGCACTAAAAATGAAATTGAATTTTGGAACAGGAGGAACGACCATAATTGATAAGAAACTATGAGAAAAATCTCTATGAAATAAGCTATGAGATATCTTATTCCACATATAAAATAAAGAGAGATAATTTTTGAAACATTTTAAAAACAAATAATGTTAAAAAAATCCATTAAAAGGTAGAGATTCAGTCTACTCAATCTCTTGAACTAATTCACTTCGATAATTGTAGACCAGTGAGACATCAGTCTAGAAAATGTGATCTATACTTCAAAACATTAATTTATTAATTGACATGAATGACTTCTGTAATTTTTATAAAACAATAATCTGAGGTAATTGAAGCATTCAAAATATTCTGGAAGTAGGTTCAGAAAGAACATGGAGTATATATAATAAAATATAGATCATACAATGGAAACGAGTTATCATGTAAATAATTTGAATATAATTTTTCAAGGGATGACATTATACATTAATACAATTCTCTTTACACTCCACAACAAAATGGAGTAGTAGAGATGAATAATAGGAGTCTATTTGACGTGGGATGATAAATTCTTTCTATGTATAAAATCTCAAAATACTTATAAAGGGGAGGAGTTTATATGATAGTATATATTCATAATAGAAATTTTATAAAACCAAAAAAAAGAAAGTCCTTATAAAATGTGGTAAAAAGTCCTACTATTAAATACTTCAATGAATTTGGAAATATCTACTTGACGAAGACTAAAAATAAAAAATAACGTAAATTTTATAAATGGAATGATGATAGAATAATTTTGGTATATATGAAAAATGAATGAAAATAAAAGATCTGGAATAAAATATCACACAAAATTATGAAATAACATGATTTTATGGTTATTGAAAATTAATTAAAGGAAACAGATGATGGAAATGGTTTTTATAATGTTGTAAGAGAAGGAATATTACAAACTTCTAAGAGAAATGAAGAGTGAAATAATGTAAGTATAAAAAAACTGAAAAAAACACTTTTAATTCTCTAGTGATGAGGATTAAACTAAAGAAAAAAATTCCAAATTTCCGAAGATACAAAAACTAGTTGAACCAACTATCATTATCAAAACAACTAAATTACCTATTTATACTAGAAGGAAAATAATAATGGATAATAAAATATATCTCATTTCTCAAATTAATCCACAATAACTATTAGAAGTTGTTGAGAATTAATAATTCTTAGAAGATATGATTAAATAGTTATATCGAATTGAGAAGAATGATACACAGATTTTTTTTTTCACAAAATAGATGATGCAAATGGAATAGGGACTAAATGGGTGTTCCAAAACAAGGTGAATAAAAACGGTGGGTTTTAATAAACTAAACCAACATAGTATGAAAAGGGTATGTACAATTTTAAGGTGTTAATTTTGATGAAAAATTCACCCTATTACATGACTTGAAACTATTAGAATTTTCTTGTCCATTTATACTCATCGAATATACAATGTTTATTAGATGGATGTTGAGTTAGCATTATCAAATGGAGTATTTGAGGAAGAAGTTTATATTTTACAACTATGTAGTTATATCCTTGACAATATTAGAAATAGAATTTTTTTAAGATAAATAAATCCTTGTATAGGTTGAAGTAGACTCTTCAGGCATGGTAGTCAAGACATGATAATTTCCTGCAAACATCAAAATTTTCTAGAGGAACGTTGGCATAAATATTTGTGTAAAGGAAACAGGTTCTAAAACATTAATTATCATTGTTTATTTGGATGAAAAAATAATTACATGTGAGAACTATAATATTTATTAATATTTATTAGAATAGGTGAATAGGTTCCTTGATATGTCTATTCTTGTAGAAATGAATTTCTTTTTAGGGCTATAGGTCATTAAAACTGAAATATGTATCTTTCTTTTACAAGAAATTTATTCTATATAATTATTAAACAATATTGGAATGTAATATTTGAATAAAGTTATTAAACCAATTTTTTTTGTATATGTATGAGTAAATATAATGATGGATAACGTGCGATTCAAAAGAACCTTTAAAATTTAATCCGACGATTACTCTATCTTACAACATCTCGACCAGATATTATTTATGTTGTAAAATTCTGTTCCATGTATCAAAATCATCCTAAATAATCTCATATGATTTATACCAAGGTAATTTTGAGTTATGTTAAATAAACATTGAATTATAGATTTATTTACCAGAAAATTAATAAGTTGAACTTCTTTTTGTTCACTGATACCGATTGGGATGGGGATTCAAATGATTGAAATTCAACATATGTAGAAACATTTTTCATAGGATATAATTTAACTGGCTTCCATGATAAAAAATAAGTTTATTAACTATGAGTAAAACCATACCTAGATATTTTTATACTACTCATTTACGTACTCAAATAATATGGATGAAACAATAGCTTGAATATTTGTGGGTGGATGTTGAAAAATCATTAAAGATTGGTTGTGATAACCAGGGTTCCATTATTTTCTCTAAAAATAATATTCAACAATCCTAATCCAATAAAATTGATATTAATTATCATTTAATGAAATAAAATGCTTTCATTGGGGGTTTAAATCTAGATTATATCTCCCCAAAATAACAAATTATAGATATTTTCCCTAAAGATTTACCAAATTAATGGTTTGAAGGATTAAGGTGAAAAAATACATTTTAGGAATCCACTGTTGACTTAAGAAAGTTCTTAAGTAACCCCCAAATTAATTTGTGTTATATTTTCAAAGGGGTTGAATAAGTATAACTCTATTCTTTAACTTCTATGAATCTAAAGTTTGAGTAATCCTAGAACGGGGCAGTAAAGGTTCTGGAATTTATAGTTATAGAAGATGAAAACCTGATGGGGGATTATATCATGTTAAAAAATTTCATTTCAATAGGGATGGAATTTTATCAAAAAAATTGTCTTATCTGATTGTGTGGTGTCAGTAAAGTTCTATTTGGAAAATTAAATGGTTTGATAGAGAGTTAGAAATGGAGTTTTTTAATATTGACAACAAATCCAATGGGTGGATTGAGGAACCCATGACTTTTTTGAAGGTGTTTTAATTGTTTTAAACATAAAATAATTTATTCCCATCATTTTAAAAAGGTGTTGATATTAAATCAGTTTCTGATTTTTTATCCTCAAAGTAGCAAACATCCTAAAGAAATTCGTGATTCTAAATGAGTTTGTTCAATAGTTTAAATTTTATAAACATGTAAATTCCATTCTGATGTTATTCAATAGAATTTAATAAATAAATATATCCAATTATAATGTTTTTAAAAATTCTATGTTATAATGTTTTAGATGATTCTATATAAAGTTAAATCTATGAAGTGATGAAGTCATGTTTAATAATCAAAAATATATTTACTGGATAGAGAAGTATAATGTGTATTGGGTGAATATTTGAGAGTCCATCAGATGGATAATTGTGAAGTTAATAGAATAAGGTAAACATAATGAGTCTATTAGATGTAAAATGATCAGATCTAGGATGACTTGAAATAAGAAAGTGTGACAATTTATCAGATAGAAAAAACCAATTCTATTGGATGAAATTTTATAGAAGTTCAATGAGATAGACTTTTCAGAGATCATTATATATATGAGTGATGAAAAGAGATAAATAAACTATTATACCCGAGGAATAAAAGTAAAAATGTTTTACTAGATGTGGAAATATAAATGTTTTTACCATATGAGGGAAAGTGAAATGTTTTACCAAATAAAGAAAAGTAAAAACGTTTAAACAGACAGAGAAAGGTCTAAAAATTTGATGGAGAAAAGTAAATAGTTTTATAAGATGAAAAAAATATTAATTTAATTAAATAAACATTCATAAATCAACCAATTAGTATTTCATGATTATATCAGATTGTATTAACCTATGAAGAACATTGGATGGAGAAATATCAAATAAACGTGTACTTACAAATATCATCAGATGAAAAAAATTCATGATTATCAGATAGAGTTTCATTTAAGATTATATACTCTAATGATTTTGATGATTTTTTTCTAGATGTTCAATTAATCAAGATTCCTGAATTAATGTTCATCATTATCTTCAATATTTGAGGGAGGTATGAAATGTTTGTTGATATTGATATTTGAGGAAAGTCTTATGATGAATTTTGAATCTGAACATGTAGGAGGCTCTGAAGGTGGTCAAACAATGATTTTGTTGAGTAAGATTTTCAAAATTGGTATCGAAACTTTTTACTTGTTTATTAGGGGAAGGTTGATTATATAAAGGGGTGATATGCTCAGTTACAATGTTTTTGAAAATATCTATAATTGAGTTTTATTGAGAATATGATTAGAATAATAAGTTCTGAAATATAATATATTCATAAAAAGAATTTATGGACAAAAATCTCATAAATTTCAATTTAGATAAGAAGATGATATTCTTATAATTGAAATTCTCAAAGGGATATATTTATTATGACTAAGTAAAAAAGTAATTTAATATTTATTGGTTTGGTTGGGAGTTTTAAGTGAGATGTTTTTAAACTATATGACCTAGTAAAAAACATTATTTGTTCAACAATGATTCCTTCCCACTAGAATTGAGGTTGAAGATGGTTCCTTCACTACCCACTTTTTAAGATATGATTAATCTTAGTGAAATAACTGTATCTCAGGTGATTCTTAATATAATATGGAGTACATACCCACATTCAGACCGAAACATTTGAAATCAATGTGCCTTGAATTTTATAATTATTGTATTTTCATCTAGGTGAGGTTAAGTTACAATGTTGAGATTATGGAAACCCTAACAAGTTGTAGTTTTTTATTTCTAGGAAATGGAAAATGTAAAAAAATTTCTAGGGATTCAACTTCTACCTCCACCCACTTGGTGGTGTTACATTCTTGGTCAGTTCAGCCACCACCATGGATCCATGAGTAACATTCCACATAATATTTAAAAAACATGATCCATAACCTTCTTCATCTATCTATCCAATGTAATGAATAGTTTTTTTTTCAACCATAGGATGTGTCGAACATCTTTTACATTTATGAAAATATCATTATGTATTGATATATTTACATCCACCATTGAAAAAACATTATGAGACCATCATCCACCAATTTAACCATTCTGAATCTTTCAGGTACATAATTCAATATATGCACTTGATCTGTCATCAAATGAAACAATAACCGGAATAAACTACCCACAATTCCATCAAAACATGGATACTTATTAAAAATTTTCTATTCCATTCACATTAAATTATGAAACATGGAATTATATAATATATACTTATATAAATAACTCTAAAATACTAATAGTCCTTCTTAAGATTCTTCTTTTACCGTAGTTCCATCATGTGTGACTAGGCCTAATAAACATACCTCTACTATTATCTATGGTTTTTTCTTCTAATTTATTCCAAATATCATTCTGATTAGGTAAAACCTACCTTCTACATTCAATTTATTTCTTGTAGGTTTTTGAACTTATATTTGTCAGATATCCTCATTCATGATTATGATCATAACAACCTCAATCACTAAGTTAGTTTTATAAAAAATGTTACTAATAGTAGTTATCATTACCTCCCAACTCATTGATGGAAATGAAAGAATAAATATTTCCCATTCATCTTGCAAAATATTTAAATTCAGTAACCCATGTTGGATCCAGATCATATTTAAATCATTAACATATCCCATCATTGGTATACCTTATTAAAAAATCAGGTCGAACAACCTATACATCCTGAAAACATTATTCAAAGTTGTTTGTTTATCATTTATATCTATTATCACCTTCAACAGTTCTATTATAGTTTTCACTTCCAATATGTTGAAGGAAATATTCCTTTACAAATTCATCATCATCAATCCACATTCCTTATGATTTCATTGATCCCATTCTATATTTTCCATCTTATTTTCTTTGATTCCAGTCAATGGAACCTCCAGGATTTTTTAGGAGATAATATTTCGTTTTCATCCTAAAAAACCATAGTATACTTCATTAAACATATCAAATAAAAAATTTACATTATTTGACATAATAAATTATTCTTATAGTTAAATCCCAATAAAAATAAAATAACACAATGGAAAGAGTGAATGAATATTCTTGTGTATTTTTTGAGTGTACCGAAATCTTGAACTAGAACATTGATACCACTTATAGGTAAGTAAGGATTACTAACTACGAGTTGACCTATAATTACATTATTTGAAAATAGGATCCCTAAATCCACTAAAACCATGGCTTTTAGATGTAACAAAATGTGGAACAAAAAACCTCTTCTACTAAGCTTGGTTTATTTGAACTTGGGTAGTTTTAACACATTAAATAACCACACTAAAACATAAAAATTTCATATACCCACAAAATCATAAAACCAAGTGAAAAAATATAATAAGTATAGTACACATGATTAAATGTGGTTTATAAATTACATCCCATGTCTATATGAGAACATTATTGCATGTATATTACTCCTTAGAAAGATAAAATACTTTTACCATAACTGTAATTTTATATAAATGTCTATCATTGAATCTTAATGATCACAATCTTCGTGTATAGGTTGTCTCCATTTATTTTATATAGAAAACTGGTTGATCAATATGTAGCACTGACCTATGAAATTAATGGGGGTTCATATATTGAAATAAGATGACCTCTAATCTCATATAGCATTCATCATTTTGAATATTGGTTACAAGTAGAATAAATTAATACCCCTTTCCATCTAATTGATCCACTAATACTGATACCTCTAGTTCAACTAACCAGTCTGTACCCTTCCATTGAAAATTAGTAACTTCTGATCAACTAGCTACTATAATAATTTTAGCACAATTTTTATCCATATATCAAATTTTAATTTTATTCTAATAAATATATATTTAGATTATTATAATTTAATTTGACACTAGATTCATAGCACCTAATACTGGTAAAGTTAGATATCCTTCATATCACTATGTCTATAGGAGGAATCTAATACATTGGAAAATCATCTTCAATTTTGGTAAATTGTGGGATATTATATATAATATGAACTAATAGATTTATCTTTTATATCAACACTAATGTAAAATTATTTTATTCCCATTGTATATAATGTTGTGTATCCTATATTCAAGGATAAACAAAATATTGCATATCCATCTGTAGTGGTGAAAATGTTACATATGCCTCAATACTTATTAAATTATGTAGCTAAAAAAATATTATTTTGCAATATCAGAATGTTATATATCACTAAAAAATTAATATTTCATTTATTCTAAGACTAAAACTCTCAAAATATAACTTTTTAACTACTACAACTTCCAACTTTTAAACTTCCTAGAATTTGGATGTTACTATATAAACATAGAACACATGAATTCGATATTGTTTTAATTAAAATTAATTCAAAAATGATAATAATAATTAATAATAAAATATATCAATCATTGTTTCCATAAATTTAAAATTTAGTGGAGATTCAAAAGTAAAACCTTTTATTCAAAATTAAAGGAAAATTAGTGTGAAACATATATAAAATAAAAAATCCAAATTCCAAAAATTATATCTTCATCATGGACTTACTCATATTCATGATTCCATTAAATCATAATAGCGGTATAATAATAATAATTTAGGATACTATACCCCTTGGATTAGGTAACTAGAAATGAAAGTGGAAGAAACAATAATGACAACCATCAAACTAAACCATAATTAATTAACATCATAGTTAAACACCAATAAAAAATACAAAAACCCCAGAAATAGAAATATAAAAAATGGTTCATTCCATATAACGTGTATCGAATTAATAAGTATCCCCAAGGGAGGATAATATAACACAAGGCCTAAAATTACAAAATGTAAAAAAAATTAATTAACCATAAAACTGGTATAGAGTCCGGGCTTGATCTCATCTCCTAACTCCATCCCATCTAAATAAATATCGATCAACCATAGGGACATTGACCATATCCTAACCAATAACCATAAAGTCTTCTCAGGTACCCATAGTGCCTGATAAGGGTGTGATTACAACTCAGTAAGTCACCACCATTTATGTCCTTAAATATATCCAGTATAGACAGTGTTCATGTTGATGTGATGTAATAAATAATTGAAGCACGATAAAATAAATTAATGTTGATCAACAAATTATATAGTAACACATGGAATTGAATATAACTTATTTAACAAATATCAAGGTGTCTCTTTATATGTAACACAACCAAACCTTGGGTTGGAATAACACCCATCCCAAAATAACATGTTGTAATATCCACATAGGGGGAATAATGCACACCCTCCTTACCAACCCATATCAATCACACAAGGGGAAATAACTTCTTCCCTTGAAACTATATCATGTCAACTACACTGTGGGGAAAAACTCCTTCCCCCACTACCATCTCATATAAATCACACTGGGAGGAATAATGCTTACCCCTAGTATCATCTCATTTTATTCACATGGGGTAGAATAACACCCAACTCATTACATTTTTACAATTATTATATAGTCGTTAAAATATAATATGTGATATAATCATATTTAAAATTATAACATTATCAAGTTATAAACATTTTTTAATTTACCATCATACTAAAAAATTTCAATTACTTGGTTTATGATTATATTTTTTATTTCAATAGGTTGTAACTCACCCATACAATGTCCTAAGACCCCACTCACCATTGTCCACCACCATCCTAGATTGTATTTACCACCTACTCTTAACCTAGGGAACATTATATTGAATTTACTTTTAAATTAATAGGTCACCATTCCAATAAAGTCAACCCTTAGGTTACCTCAAGTATTTTTTATTTCAATGTTCAAGACACACCTTTCCCAGTTTGCAAAATATTAAGCTCTATAATTATCAATAGTTTATTTATAGTATGATAAAAATAATTCTAGGATGAAATAAAGCATGAAACCATTTAATAAGCTTTTAGGTCAAGTTTATATTAGATTGAAGTGATCGAACAACATAAACATAAATAAAAAAGTTATTGCTTAGGGAAAACATAGGAACCACTTACTATATAACCATAGAAAAATTTACATTTAATTTTGTTAGTTGATTTGGTCCCAATCAGCTAGAATCAAGAAATTATGTAAAATAATTGACAAAAAAGTAAAAATAGATATAACTATCACAATTATATGAGATAGTGTAATAAAAGGAGTAATACTATAAGAGAAAAGGTAAAATCAAAGGCATAAATCCAATGGAGTGAACTACACATGAAACTATTATAGAATGTGGAAAATCTCACTTGAAGAATAAATGAGGAGGAATGGAAAATAAATGGACAATAACTACTATAAATGGAGAGAGAAAACCCTTTCTTAGTTTTATGAATTATATAATCTCTTAAATAATATTTTAAAAAATTGTACAACTAACATTTGTGGCATAACTACCCAGATCATAATGAAATACCCCCTTACCAAGGTCAGATTATAGTGTGACCATGTTATCATAGAATAATTCCTCCTTCCAAGGCAGAACTATGGAACCAAAACCTCCAAGCCTTCATTTCATAGCCTACCCATCCATGATAAAATCAATTTTTCTTAATTTGGCCTCATGGAACAACACTCATATAATGAAATACTCCTTCTCAAATCATTACAACATTACCATTAAAGTCACCACATGACAAACCATCCCCACAAAAAATTTTCCAATGGAATATATAAGGTTTATTGGGTGATACATAAGGGTTGGATACATAAGGGGTTTTCAGAGAAATTTGTATGGGTTTATAGAACAATAAGTAAGGGATTACTATAGAGACCCAAAGATTAACATACATAGACATTACATTAATTTTTTGGAACAAATAATAAAAAACAAAAAAAAGAGACACCAGAGGACTGTAATAGTTTAGTGTCTTTGGAAACATGGAACATAATCTTCTAATCTTGATGAAAGATCTTCAACACCTCCCATAAAGATCTTCCCTGTTATTTCTTAACTAAAACCTTTATATATATCCTGGGGAAAATAAAACATATAAAGGGTGTGGTCAAATGCTCAGTAAGGGTAATAATTTAGAAAATAAAGCAAACCATATACATTTTAACACCAAAAAATAAACATAATTTTTAAACATAAAAATATTGATAATTAAATATTGGTAGTACATAAGGAATAGATCATAAAGATACATTAATCATGATAAAACAACATGGGAATAAAACATTTAATTTTTTCAAACCATTAAGCACATGATATGATTTCCATAGTAGCCAAGGAATTGCTGCTAAGACCATATTAGTGGACAAAGTCCCTTTCTGAATCGAGTTAACTCCTCATTCCAATCTTGTATCACTGAATCAGATTAACTTACCATTCCAACCATGTCTATCTCATGAGATATAAATATTTACCTAATGAATTGAAAGGATATATAGGTACCTCCCATCTTAAAATGAAATCATTCTTTCTTGTCCCACAACATGATGATAAAGCATTCATCATTACCCAAAGTATAAAATGGGTTTAATAAACAACATCCCATCATAACATAATCCCTACAAAAAAATGTATATCATTTCATCACATATAATGTGAAACCATGTAAATCATATTGAAATTATACTTGAAACATAGAAATATGAAATAATTCCATCTTATATGTAAAATGGTTTTGATAAAACACTTGAAATTATTTCTTGAGGAAAATATCCTTTCTTCTTCAAAATCATTTTCTTTTCACAAAATGCCCTGAAATTTTAAAAGAAAAGGATTTTGTTGAACATAGTGATTAAATATTGTAGAGTAATCTTCATGAAAATAAGTTATTATAAAATCGTAAAAATCTATTCATGCCGTATTTGTTAAAAAAACATTTTTCTTGTACTTTTGTTGGAGAAGTCAAAAAGTACCTCGTATGGTAAACAAACGAAAGATTCCTTTCATATCATGTGGTAAATTTCAAAAATGGGTAAAAAGGACTTTAAAAATTCATGAAAACATTTTTAGAAAACATGGTCATGGATGATAACAATAAACCCAGTAAATACTTACGAATAAACAATCTCAGATAAGTACGAGATTGGAACAGTTATCCCTTACCTTATGTCCAATTTCTTCCGTATGTGTCCAAGAATCCTATATAGTGGGTTTAAAAATATTATTAACTTTTAATAGAACCATAAAAATATTTATTACATCATATATGATTCACATATGACTTTATATTATCCGTTCACTTGTCAATTCCATGTCAAAGCAATGTTTTGGGTAAAATAGTTTCATTTATCGTCTGTGTTTTCACTTGTAATTATTAATATGATTAATTAGATCCTGATTACATATTTCTGGAATATAAAATATTATTTATATAAAATATATATTCAGAATATACATATATATAATAGATCGATAAATGGAAAGAAATACACCGTTAATGGAGATGGTAGGCCGTAGGTACGCATGAACGTTGTTTTTCATTTCCTTATTGAATTGAGTGGAATTATGTAGATTACATATATATATATATATATATATAGATCTAGTAGAATTATTTTTTCATATATTTCATGATTACTTATTATATATTCTTTATAATCATTCTTGAATTGTTAACATGGAAAATGAATCCCATCGTGTCGTGGAGACAGTAATCTGTACGTACGCACAAGTGATGATATCATTCCCATATTAATTAAATGGAATTAAAGTGGATGATATAATATCTTAGAATCAGTATGATGTTATAATAATAATATATAGATATTCATTACACCATTATACCCATCCATGTAAGGTGGTGGTGGAGAAACCGATTACACCATGGCGTGGTGACGGTATTCTGTACGTACACACACGTGGTGATTTTGTTTTCCGTAGGATAGATAGAAGGTGAAATAGGGTTGTTTCATATTTATAATAACATATCATTATATAAATAATACTTATTTTATTACTTTATAATTAAACAACTAATTAATATGATGTAGAAGAAGAAATAAACTTGAATGAGTCGGTAGAAGAGATTACCTCTTCCTCGACGCACCTCCATTAAACAACTTCTTAGGGAAATAGAGTTGGTCTTTTGAGAAGATTGAACCTCTATAATATAACTAGAGAGGTTGAGAAGTGGAATTGGCAGGGTTTTTCCGAGCTTCAAGCCTCAAAAGGGTGTGAAGAGAAGAGGGAAGGGTGCCCTTTTTATAAGGGAGGAGAGGGGCACTTTAGGAAAAAGTAAAAATATTATTTTATAATAAAGTCATATTCGGCCTATAATTGCTCCAAAGTGACTTATAAAGAATATAAAGTGTGTATGGGTATAAATATTCTCAACCAATAGGTTTTAGAAAAGTTTAGGTTACTAATTTAACCTTATCATTTAGTTTTAACTCTATGTTAAATAATTTAACTTTTACCGCGTCTTTATGTTTTCTTACACTATATGTTTAATAAACTTACTATAACAAGCCAAAAAAACCCCAAGTGGTTCATTATTAATATATATAACCTTATCTAAGTCATGTTTCTGAGCTTTATATTTTTATTAATAGAGTAAGAATTCATAATATAATATTTGTTTTAAAAACTATTTAATGTCAATTTTGACACTATTTGGTAATTTATTTTTGTACAAATCTTAACAGCATGATTAGTTCGATCGAAGTTAATTTAATCAATACTAACATGTCATGTTGACCTATAAAATTAGTGGAATTCATTAAAAGTGTCATATTACATTTATTTGGGTATTAATAATATGAATTATTTTAATATTTCATTATTAAGGTAATTACTGTATCACCATTGTGTCATAAATAAATTAAATTATTTAATGTCTAAAAATTATAAATAAAATACAATTAGGTAGGAAATCTTTTTATATTTCTAATAAATATTTATAGGTGAATTTAGCTTATGTATAACCCTATATTAAAAATGTTTTAGTTATTAAACATTGATTTTAACAATTTTAACTCTTTTGAAAATAAAATAATAATAAATTCCCTAATCTAATCCAAGTGGACCTAACTGATAATATAATATTACTAAGTTTTTTTTTTGTTGAATTACACTAATCAAACAGAATTAGTACACGTTTTAGGATAACAATAATATCATTTTTACCCTAAATTACCATATTTACTTTTAACCGTGGTAAATAAAAATAAATAGTTACTATTCACCAAAAATTATTTTTATCTTCTTGAACCACATTTTACTCCTTGATATTTACCGTGTCTCTCGGATTTTCGAAATTCCACTCACAGAAGCGGTAAAAATAATTTTTATGTAAATTTTCAAATTCTCCTAGGAGGTCGGTAAAAGATGATGAAAAGTTCAATAAAATTTGTATATATCTAAAATTATTATAAAATGACTCCAATGAATTAAATTGAAGATATATAGGTTTTATATATCAATTTATAACTAATATAAATATAAATAAAATAATAATTATTTACATAAAAAGTCAGTTTTTAAATAGTAACCCAGTGTTTTCATTATTCATCAAAAATTGAAAGTTTTTTGAAAATACAAAAAATTCACCCAAGGCTATTTTCGATATTCTAAATCCAAAAATGAAGTACATTTTGAATGATAAAATTTATAAAATTTCAAAAAGTGGGTACTAATATTCATAACGGCTAGTTTATATAATATTTTAATAACATATCATTGTTTAGTGAAACTCGGTATTGCGTACAACACACGCTATCATGGAAGGTTGCTATTGCATGTAATGAATGACAAGTCAGGGTTGCATGTTGTTCAAGATTCTTTTGTTGTTTCATATAATAGAATCCAAACATATTTTATTTATACATTTAATATATATATATATATATACACTCTATGTTCCATAGAATAACGTCTATCAAAAGAACATGAAATTGTGTGTAACACGATCCAAGATTAGTGTTGCGTATACTACAAGCTAATACGGTGTTGTGTATAGCGCAATATAATCTTGGTGTATCATACAATATAAGATATGAAAGAAATTAAAAAGGATATATCTTATAAAATCTCACGGTGTTAAATTCTACCCTCCTTAAAATGAATTTATCCTTCTAAATTCGTCGGGGTTATAAATGGTTTATTACTTGAGAGTTTCGTTCATAGAAAAGCACATCGTAAAAAGGAATATTAAACTTACTTTTAAATATGAATGTTAGAAACAAAAAGGATACCCAAAGTAACTCATCACTTGGGTTCCCACATAAGAGATCATAGGTGAAAATATTGATATGGATGAGAAATCTAACCTTCAAGTTCTGATGGAGAGTGGAAGGGAACATAGCTATGAAAAAGTCAATAATCACAAATCCATAAATTTTTTATGATATAAGGTTCCATCTGATTAATCATATATGAGAGCACTAGGAAAACATTTTTGGTTTTCAAGATCATTTCCCAAAAGATGAATAATTTGAATTAGAATAAATACTTACTTGATTTTGGTACAATCTTACTATTGTTTGTTCCTTGAATAATTTCCACTTCATCTCTTAAAGAAATTAAGTTGAATATGTCTTCCATGAAGTGTTAGCAGATCATGTGATAGAATGATAGGTCATTCCATCTGTCTCAAACAAAAGGATAACAAAAGTTATTAAATATACATAAGTCCATCTATAGTGCAATTAATCATATATGGTTCTTAAAATGGACTTATACTTAATATTTCATACCGCATAATATAATAAAACTAGTTTCTACTAACCAGGGACTTCATGTAGGCCAGTGGTAGGCAATAACGGCCTGTCGCACTTTGGTTGTCGGTTTGATTCCAACATCCTTGTCTGACGCGACGGGTTGTCGCTTGTCATGCAGGTTTTCCTTTTTCTAAAACTACACTGTTATAACATTCCAGAAATAATATTGAAAAACAAGTTCTAGCCTTAAAAAATACTATCTTATTTCTGACATAATCCATTCCAGACATTAGACTTATCCAAAATACATCTGTCCAACTCATAGTATAAATAAAACGATTACTAGAAATGTCATTAACCAAGCATGTGAATACCATCATTTATCCCCCATATATAATAAGAAATATCATTTTGATATCATTCCAAACAAGTGAATACCTTAATATTTTATTGTCTTGAAACATGAATTACCATAGAACCATAGTGAAAACATGAATGTTGTCAAAAGAAAACTCTTTCCACGTACCAAAATCCAAATTTTTCAATATACTCAAACCACGATATCACTTTTTCCTTATATCAGTCATGAACTCATTAATACTATCAAACATCTCATTATCTTTTTATCCCTTCATTATGCGCATATCATCTACTTTCCAAAAATATTTGAATAACCTTTCATGGTTACCAGTACCATTCAACATATACTTTCAAATACTTTAGGAAAAACAATAGTGTAACAATCCTTAGATGTGTCTTTATTCCATAGTACCATTAACTATACAACATAACTCTTGGTAAAAATATATCATTCCACTAACATCTTATACAATTGACCAAGCATAAACAATTCTTTCAACTCACATATCATTTGTAGTCTCATCATCATCATCATTATATTTACTACCCATACAACCATGATGATTCTCTTTATGAGACTTTCCCATAGGGCATTGGTTAACATAATGCCCATGCATTCCACATTTAAATCATTTAACCATTGTTGATGTCTAAGAAATACCATTATCATGGTCCATGGTGTTAACTTAACCTTTTCCTTTTCAATTAAAAGCATTATGTTCTTATTTTCCACACCCAAAGAATCTTTCAGTTCCTTTTAATCATTCTCCCTAATGCCTCTTCCCACATGATTTACATGAAGGGAATTGAACATTCTTTCCTCAATGATCACCATGAAACTCCATCTTTCCCTTATTATCTGAGTCCGGATACTTCCCAAAGTTGAGATTATTGATCATATTATGAGATTTTTGTTTAGGCATAATAATGATTTTTGGATTTCCAAAACCCATTTCATTTTGTTCCTCATGATGAATATCATTACATTGTTCATCATATCCTCCATTATCATGAATCTTCCTGTTTCCATCCATTTTCTAAAATCCAAAAAGAATAGTGTGAGAGGAAAAAATCATAATCAAGGGGGAGTACCTTCAATATCTAACATATTAGGTTAAATTATAATATCGTTACCATAATCCTAGGACTATAACCTATACTTGTACTTAACCTTAGGGACATCCCTAGATGTACCTTAGAGATATCTCTCGGGATCTCACTAATGTTTTTGCATCATTGTTTCCAAAGGTTAACTAAACCTTTCCTATGATACCAATTTTAGAGACCTGAAGTTTGACGTACATAGACATTACATTACTTTTTCACAATACATAATACATAACAAGAAAATTGACACCAAATGATCGTGATAGTTTAGTTTCTTTGGAAGCTTGGAACATAATCTTCTAATATTGATGAAAGATCTTCAACATATCCCATAATAATCTTCCCATTTTTTCATACCTAAAACCTTTATTTATATCCTGGGGAAAAGAAAACATATAAAGTGTCCGCACAAATTCTTATTAAGGGTAAGCATGGAGAAAATAAAACAAACCATATACATTTGAACTTCAAAACATGGAAATGAAGTTTAAACATCAAAATATTGAGAAATAAATATTGGAAATACATAAGGCATAGTTCATAAAGAAACATTAATCATGATAAATTATCATGGGAATAAAAAATTTAATTTTGGAAAACCATTAATCACATTATATGATTTCCATAGTAGCCAAGGAATTGCTGCCAAGACCATCTTAGTGGACAAAGTCCCATTTTGAATCAAGTTCACTGCTCGTTCCAGTCCTGTATCACTGAACTAGATTAACACACCGTTCTAGCCATGTCTATCTCATAAGATATAAATCTTTACCCAATCAATTGTAGGGATATATAGGTCCCACCCAACTCAAAATAAAATCATTCTTACTTATTCCACAACATGAACATAAAGCATTCATCATTACCCAAAGTATAAAACGGGTTTCATAAACATCATCCCATAATAACATAATCCATACAAAAAAATGGATATCATTTCATCATATATAAAGTGAAACCATGTAAATCATAGAGAAATTATTCTTGAAACATACACATATGAAATAATTCCATCTTAAATGGAAAATGGGTTTTGATAAAACACTTGAAATGAATTCTTGAGGAAAATATCCTTTCTTCTTCAAAATCATTTTCTTTTCAAAAAATGCCAGGAAATTTTAAAAGAATAGCATTTTTTTGAAATTATTCATTAAATATTGTATAGTAATCTTCTTTAAAATAAGTCGTTATGAAATTGTAAAAATCCATTCATGCCGTATAAGTTAAAAACACATTCTTCTCGTACTTTTGTCCGAAAAGTCAAAAAGTACCCCGTATGGTAAACAAACGAAATATTCCTTTCATAACATGTGGTAAATTTATAAAATGGGTAAAAAGGAATTTAAACATACATGAAAACATTTTTAAAAAAATGGACATGGATGATAACAATAACCCTTGTATATACTTACGAATAGACAATCTCGGATAAGAATGAGATTGGAACAGTTATCCCTTACCTTATATCCAATTTCTTCAGTATGTGTCCAAGACTCCTATATAGTGGGTTTAAAAATATTATTAAATTTTAACAGAAACATAATAATATTTATGCTATCATATATGATTCACTTACGACTTTATATTATCCGTTCATTTTTCAATTCCATGTAAAAGAAGCGTTTTGGGTAAAATCGTTTCATTTATCATCCGTGTTTTGACTTGTAATTATCAATATGATTACTCAGATCATGATTAATTAATTACAGAATATAATATATTATTTATATATATTATATATTCAGAATATAAATATATATAATATATCAATAAATGGAAATAAATACACCGTTCATGGAGACGGTAGGCCGTAAGTACGCATGAATGCAGTTTTTTGTTTCCTTATTGGATTAAATGGAATTAAGTAGATGAAATACATATATATATATATATATCCAGTAGAATTATTATTTCATATATTTCATTATTACTTATTATATATACTTTATATTCATTCTTGAATTGTTAACATGGAAAATGAATCTCATCGCATCGTAGAGACGGTAATCCTTACGTACGCACGAGCGATGATATCGTTCCCATATTTATTGAATTGAATTGGAGTGGATGATATAATATATTAGAATCAGTATGATGTTATAATAATATATATATATTCTTTACACCATTATACCCATCCAAGTAATGTGGTGGTGGAAAAACTGATTACACCACGGCGTGAAGACGGTATTCCGTAGGTACGCACGTGCGGTGATTTCATTTTCCGTAGGATGGATAGAAGGTGAAATAGGGTTGTTACATATTTATAATAACATATAAGTATATAAATAATACTAATGTTATTACTTTATAATTAAAAAACAAATGAAGAGGAAGTAGAAGAAGAAAGAAACTTGAAAGAGTCGGTAGAAGAGATTACCTCTTCCTCGACGCACCTCATTTAAACTTCTTCTTAGGGTACTAGAGTTGGTATTTTGAGAATTCAAAAACCACTATGATATTACTAGATAGGTTTAGAAGAGGAATTGGTAGTGTTTGGCTCATATTCAATGCTCAAAAGGGTGTGAAGAGAAGAGGGAAGGGGTGCCCTTTTTATAAGGGAGGAGAGGGGCAATTTAGGAAAAACATAAAATATTGTTTTATAATAAAGTCATATTCGGTTTATAATGGCTCCAAAGTGACTTATTTAGAATATAAAGTGGGTATGGGTAGAAATTTTCTAAAACCATAGGTTTTAGACAAGTTTAGGTTACTAATTTAACCTTATCATTTAGATTTAACTCTAAATTAAATTATTTGACTTTTACCATTTCTTATTGTTTTGTTACACTATATGGTTAATAGACATACTATAACAAGAAAAAAGAACCCCAAGTGGTTCATTATTAAAATATATAACCTTATCTAAGTCATTTTTCTGAGCCTTATATTTTTAGGCATAGAATAACAATTAATAATATAATATTTGTTTTAAAAACTATTTTATGTCAATTTTGACACTATTTAGTAATTGATTTTTGCGAAAATCATAACAGCCTGATTAGTTCAATAAAAGTTAATTAAATCAATAAACACATGTCATATTAACCTATAAAATTATTTTAATTCCTAAAAAGCCTCAAATTACATTTATTTGGGTATTTATAATATCAATTATTTTAATATTTCATTATTTAGGTAATTACTACATCACCATTGTGTCATAAATAAATTAAATTATTTAAAGTCTAAAAATTATAAAAAAATATGATTAGGTTGTAAATATTTTATATTTCTAATGAATATTTATAGTTTATTCTATCTTATGTATAGCCCTATATTAAAAATGTTTTCGTTATTAAACATGGATTTTAACTATTTTAACTCTTTTTTAAATAAAATAATAATAAATGTCCTAATATAATCCAAGTGGACCTAAATGATTATATTATATTCCAAAGGTTGTTTTTGGTCGAATTACACATATCCAATAGAATTAGGACATGTTTCAGGGTAATAATAATATCATTTTTACCCTTAATTACCATATTTACTTTTAACCGTGGTAAATAAAAGTAAAAAGGTACTATTCACCAAAAATTATTTTTATCTTATTGAAGCACATTTTACTTCTTGATATTAACCGTGTATCTCAGATTTTTGAAATTCCACTCACAGAAATGGTAAAATTATGTTTATGTAAATTTTCAAATTCTCATAGGAGGTGGGTAAAAGACGGTGAAAAGTTCAATAAAAGTTTTATATATGTAAAATTATTATAAAATGACTCCAATGAATTAAATTGAACCTATATAGGTATTATGTATCAATTTTGAACTGAAATAAATTTAAATAAAATAAATAATTATTTAAATAAAATGTCGGTTTTTAAATAGTAACCCAGTGTTGTCACTATTCATCAAGAATTGAAATTTTTCCGAAAAATACCAAAATTTCACCCTAGGCTATTTTAGATATTTTGAATCCAAAAAATGAAGTCCATTTTGAAAGATAAAATTTATAAAATTTCAAAAATTGTGTACTACTATTCCTAAAGTCTAGTTTATATAATATTTTAATAACATATCGTTGTTTAGTGAAGCTCAGTATTGCGTACAACACATGCTATCCTGGAAGGTTTCTATTGCGTGTAATGCAATCCAAGTCAGGGTTGTTTGTAGTGCAAGATTCCTTTGTAGTTGCGTATAATAGAATCCAATCATATTTCATTAATACATTCAATATATATATATATATACACTCTATGTTTCATAGAATAAGTTCTATCAAACGAACATGAAATTGTGGGTAACACGATCCAAGAGTATTGTTGCGTATATTGCAATCTAATACGGTGTTATGTATAGTTCTAGATAATCTTGGTGTAGCGTACAATAGAAGATATGAAATAAATTAAAAAAGATATATATTATAAAATCTCGGGGTGTTACACTTACAGACTAATAGGTCTGGGTTTCAAGATCACAAGGGAATATGTGAGGGTTGTTGGACCAATACATAATGGTTCTCCATACCAATACCTAAGGGTTACACTATTTATATATAAGGTTTTCACCACTGATACGTAAGGGTATACACAACGTGCAACACAATATTAATGTGTCAAATAATTAATACCTAATGGTTTTAGAACCATGGAACCCAATATATAAGGGTTACACTACTGATACATTATGGTTTCTAGACTAAACAACCTTATAAATAAGGGTTATCATCACTGTTTGATGGTTGCTTCCCTGACATGATACTCATTCCCCTATCGAAACTTAACCCTTTCACTAGAAGAGTTTACTCCCATGAAAACTTTTCATGTTGAAAATCCCTTGGTTGTGGCATTGTCCTCGACCAACACCAATAGTTTAATCATGTTTGAACCACACCAAACCTCAATGAACTAGGCCACAACATGACCTCTCCAAATAGAATCAATAGTTTATTTCATTGAAACACCCATCATAGTGAAACTATCTCCAATCCTAGTTTGCTGGTCCCCAGTAGTAAATTCATATCCTGAACTCTGTCCAAATCTTGAAAATGAATCTATGGTCAACCTCCAACACCACAAACATTCATAATTAAAAAAATACATGTGGTATGTTAAAACATTAAAACGGTCCATACCTTAGTATATAATATGTTCTTACACCTCTAGAGTCCCTAGACCAGTCTAAACATGAGACAATGTCCCCTTATTCTCCATAAGAGGCTCAAATTGAGACTAATTTTACTCTGATTCAAATATAGAGGGATATGAAACATTAGATAATTCTAGTTAACATAATATTTATTCCATAGAACAATACAAACCCCTTATTAGTTCAGTCATGTTGATGTTCCTTCCTATTCATTTATAATTTCTCATGATATTAATAGTGATGAAATGCAAACCTTTAATAAGGATACAAAAATAAAGTGAATCCAATAATATTCTTTCATACATGAGAGGTGAAATTAATTTCCTTATTAAAAATAAAAACCTAATTATTATAAACAAACACAAAAATGTAAAAAAAAATTGAAAATGGATTTTAAAATAGAATGATGATAGTACATGGTAATTAAAAATTAATTACAATGTTAGCATAGTTATAAAAGGGATACCTCAAAATAAATGGATTGACTATAGTGAAAGTTTTTCACATCATGTGAAACATTTACATATTAAAATTATGCTTTCTTATCAATCAAATTATGATTTACATATAGAGTTTATAGATGTTAAAACAACCACTTGTAAGGTAAATTGAATGAAAATATTTATATGAATACTTCCATGTGAGTTTTAAAGAATTTAAAATTGAATCATATTTTTCTTTTACAAAATTATTTATATGGATTGACATAGTTATCGAGAGAATTGTATAAATGGTTTGTATGATTCATGATTGAACATGGATATAATTGAAGCATGTATGATGCATGTGTTTATTTAAATCTTATTAATAATTAATTGATTTACCTTCTTTTTTATGTGGATGAAATTATTCTTATCTGAAAAAAGAAATATACCTACGAATCTTGTAAAGATACCACTTAATTCTATATCTGAAATATAAGATCTAGATGGTGAAACACAAATTTTAGGAATGAAAATCCTTAGAAACATAGAATTTAAGGTTTTATATCTATTATAGTGATCTTAAATTTGGAAAGTAATAAATATTTATATGTTTGAGCATCTTAACACAATTTAAGTTCTCTTGTTTCATGTAACAAACTAACTAGGGTTTCCCAACACATCTCCCAACTTGTTATGCCATTAGGCTAGATGGATGTTCCTGATCCTAACTGGCTAGAAACTAGTGTATGTGAATAAAAAAAAATACTATATTAGGAATAATTTTACTTGACATAAAATAATAAATAGTGAACTTCCATATGGGAGTCTAACTTGACCATTTTGTAAGTCAGATAACTACTCACATAAGAGATAAATAGAAAAATAATAAGCATACTAATGAGTGAATAAATAGATAAACATAACTTATATGTAGTAAAGGAAACTCCTTAAACAAATCTAAAAGTTTCATATTTTATTAAAACCAAACATTAATAAAACTCTAAATAAAACCAATAAAACAAGGCTAGAGAGAAGTGTTGATAAGGCTAATACATCAAATCAAAACTATTATAGAATCATGAATATTAAGAAGTTCCCATTATCAATTCCAATAAAAATAACTAATAAAGGGGTGGTTTTTTCAAAACTAGATAAAATAACTCATAAAGTATATATTAATCTATATTAAAAAATTATTAAAAAATTAAGAACTTTATCCGTATTTTTTCATAGCACTAATAGATGTTATATTTATCAGCAATTTTTCTAGTGTTGATAAGAGTGACTTTTATCTTCCTGTGTTTTATAGAAAATAAAAGGTTATCCTTTTATAAAAAATAATATATTATCCAAAATCATATTTAGTATAGTAATATATTTATATTGATATATATATATATATAATTTTCCAAAATATGATTTAATAGGTCAAATATATTTATTAAAAATGGCCTATATGTTAATTAGAAATTAATATTAATTAAAATAATTAACTAATTAATATTAATATAATTTTAATAACATTTTTTTATATCAATATCATTTTTTCCCAATTTGATATATATATAAAGAAATAAATACTTAATTACTCATTAAAAATATCAACTAATGTATTAAAATTTAATATGTCACACATTTATTTCACATGTATATATTAATTAAATTTTATAAAATAGACATACACAAATAAAAAATTATTAATATTATCATTTTATATTTTTATTCATTAATATTTAATAATTATTATAAAATATTTTTTATTTATAAAATTTTATTCAAATTTTTAAAATTTTATTTAATATATTTTATTTATTATGTTTAAATACATATATATATATATATATATATTAATTTATTCCTTTTTATTATTGTTTATTTCATTAATATCTTTTTTAATGTTTTTATAATTAATTAATTTTTATACATTTATTGGATTTTCTTAATTTTATTCATTTTTAATATTTATGTAAACATATTTTATTGATTTAGATTTTATTTTTTAGTGCACTTTTAATTTGCATAATTAATATATGTAATCATTTTCATTTTTAACAATATTAATTTTTAATTTTTTCTAATTTATATAATAAATAACACTTATTCAATTCTTTAATCAGTTTTTTTAAAATTAAATTTCTATAATTTTAAATATTCATTCATTTAATTTTATTTATTCATTACTAATGGTAAGTATTTTTTAAATGTTTTATATATTTTATTCATTTTCTAGATTTATTCATTTAAAATTTTATAATTTATTCATTTTAATATTACTTAATATATGGATATTTATTAATATTTTTGATATTTTTGATATATAAATCTATTCATATATATATATCAATATATAATGTATCTTTGATTATGATTTATTTAGTTAAAATATGTATTTATAATTAATAAGTTATATATTTAATGAAAAATTGTTTATAATTAAAATTTTACATTAATTAAAAACATTGAATAATTAGTATCAAGTATTGGAAATTTAATGTGCATATTATATAAATATCATTTATTTTTTAAATTTAACATATATCAAACTTGTGTTATATATACTAATTAATTTTCTAAACACATATATGTAGTTAATGAACTTTAAAAAAGAAACACACACACACACACACAATATTTATGTAATTTATTCATTTTTCAATATTCATTTACAAATTTTATTTATTAACATAACATATTTAATATATTAAGTTTTTAATGATAAAATTTTATTCATTTTTTATATTTTCATTTAATATAAACTATTTATTAATTTGAAATATTTTTTATAATTTATTCATTTTTAATGTTACTTATTTATTAATAATATTAATTATTTTTGAAATATTTTTTCATTTTAAATTTTTATTGATTTAATATTTTTTTAGTTTTATCCCTTTTTTATATTTATTTATACATTTTTATTCATAAACATTTAATATTTTAAATATGGTTATAATTTATATAAATAATATATATTCATTTTAATTTTAACATCAATTCATTTTTAATTTTTTTATAATCTAAATAATTAATTACACTTATTTATTATTTTAGTATTTTTGAAATCTATAGATTTTTTGAATTATTTAATTTCACTCTTTTTTAACATTTATTCATTTAAATATTATTTAATATTATTTATTCAATAATACTACTATTATTTTTTCTTTTTTTAATTTATTCATTTTTAATTAATTATTTTAATATTTTTTAATCTTTTTGACAAACGCCTAATGTGTGGGGTGACTGATGTTTTTTATTTTTATTTTTTCTAGTGCAGCATAGAGACTGACCAAGATCGTCTCACTTGAGCAGCTTCACAACTATCTACCTACTTATTCTAATTCACATATACTACTTTTTTATTATTTTTATAATTTTATTAAAACTATGTAATTTTTTGAATAGATAAAAGAATACAAATCTAGATTAACATGAAATCAAAAACATAATGGAGAAATTACTT
The DNA here is from genome assembly GCA_963277665.1 of Viscum album. Lineage (NCBI taxonomy): Eukaryota > Viridiplantae > Streptophyta > Magnoliopsida > Santalales > Viscaceae > Viscum > Viscum album. The sequence continues at coordinate 1,143,244,860 of OY728157.1, read as the reverse complement.
TCCATTTTAGGATTCAGATTTAGGTTCCTTACATTATTCATATTGATTGATTAATTTATTGTGATAACCCAATTTTCAAATATCACCCTTGGAATAATATTATTTATTTTAGTGATTGTGAAACGCTGAATGCATAAGAAAACTAGATTCCACCTCCTCCTATAATCAAGGTTGATGGAACATCTCAATCGAAAGTGTGACACCTTCTTTAACCCATCTCCATCATATGTTGTTTCATCCCTTGAAAATCTCAACTCCATCAGGTGATGATATTATGTTCAAAGGAAGGGAAAATATTTAAATAAATGAATGAAATTGAGTTCGAGTTCCATTTCATGGTGTGAAATCACCGCACTCAAACACTTGAAACTTTTTCAGCAAAAATGTTAAAAATAATTTGAATTGAATAACATAATTTAGGTATACACAATCTTCCCCTAAGGCCAAGCCTCGAGTTAGTTGCGCATCGTCTGGTGTAGGAGGTCATGGTGGAATTTATGAGAAGAACAGAATGAGAGAAACACATAAAAAAGAAAGAGGTAATTAAAAAGTGGAATAAAAACTAAGGATTGAAAAAA